>JAPVLO010000006.1:15709824-17164649 GCA_027257055.1 Cephalopachus bancanus
GCTTCCAAAAACATACTTATTATATACTGTAAGGTGATCAGACTTAAAAGAAGTGAAATTGCAGCAAATTTCATTGTCATCTCTATATGCACTGTAAGCACTCTGAGAAGGCTTAAATTGCAGTAAGTTGAACAGGTATAATTGAAACTTCTTCATACTACAAACATATTTAATTCTCATAACCTGAGATATTTGGGGAAATTTGTGACTTTGTTAATACCTAACATGAAGCTTTGAAAGAAATGTACTAATTAGTATTTCAGTAAGTGAATGGGGAAGAAGAAGTTAAAGATACTATCTCAGAGAAACTTGGAGCTCTTCCAGATCGGCAACTTGTCATTTAAATGATAAGTGGATATTAACTGATGTATATGAATGATTTGGATAGATCTTAATTATTAAACTATTTTACCACATTATGATTTTTTGTTTCTTTTTTTTTTTTTGAGTTGGAGTCTCACTCTGTTGTCCAGACTGGAGTGCAGTAGCCGCTCCTGGCCATTGCAGCCTCAACCTGCTGGACTCCAGCGATGCTTCCGCCTCAGCCTTCCAAGTGGCTGGAACTACAGGCGCGCGCTACCATGCCCCGCTAATTTTTTGATTTATTGTAGAGATGAAGTCTCACCTGCCCAGGTGGGTCTCGAACCCGTGGGCTCAGGCAATCCACTCACCTCAGCCTCCCAAATGCATGGGATTACAGGCTGAGCCACCGAGCCCAGCTGATTTTTTGTTTCTTAAAAAATAAGCTTTATTGAAGTACATATAATTTATGTTGATAAAATGTACCCATTTTATGTGTACAGTGTGATAAGTTTTGACAAATGTTAACATTTGAGTATACTACCCAAATCAAGATATAAATCATGTTCATTACATCACCAGGTTTGCTCCTGCCCCTTTGTAATCAATTTCATACAAACCCTTTCTCAGCCCCAGGCAACCATGTATATGCTTTCTGCCACCATAGATTAGTTTTGCTTGTTTAGAATTATATTTAAATAGAATCATGGAAGATAGACTCTTTTGTGTCTGGCTTCTTTGACTCATTGTAATGTCTTTGAGATTCACTGATGCTGTTGCATTATACAGGAATTTGTTGTTTTAATTGCTGAGTATTTCATTTGTATGAATATGTCAGAAATTGTTTATCCATTCACTAGTTAATGAACATTTGAGTTGTTTCCAGTTTGGTAACTGCAAATAAAGTTGCTGTGAATATTCTTGAATTTGTCATCTGTGAGGGCATAGGTTTTGAGTAACTACCTTGAAGTGGTCAAAGCATAAGAATACATTTAGGTTTACAACTGTCAAAGAGTTCTCCAAAGTGGCTATAAAAATTTTCACTTTAATCAGCTTTGAATTCAACTGCTGCATATCTGTTCAATGTTTGTACTGGCCATTTAGAAAAAAATTCAGCCATTGTGGAGGGTGTGCAATGGTATTTCCTTGTGGTAATAATTTTCATTCTCCTAGTGACTAAGGACACAAGAGCATCTTTTAGTGTGCTTACTGACTATTGGTTCCATTGTTTTTTGTTATTTTATTTTTCCTTTCTTTTCAATTTATTGAATATTTTTAGAATTTCATTTGATCTTCTATTGGATAATTAGCTATGTCTCGCTCTATTTTTTTTAGGTAGTCACTCAAGGGATTACAATATTCAACTTTAACTTATCATAGTCTACCCTCAAATTTTATACCACTACACATATTATGTAAGAAACTTACAATAAGATGCTCAATTTTCCTTTTTCTATTCTTTGTAGTATTGTTTTTGTATCTTTTAACATATAATATGGGCTTATTAAGTTTTGCTATAACTAGTCAATTATATTTAAAGAAATCATGAGAAAAAATAAAAATTTATTATTTATGTACATATTTACCATTTCTGGAACTCTTCATTTCCTTTTGGCAGATCCAAGCTTCCATCGATACTAATTCCTTCAAGCTGAAGAAGAGTGACAAATTCCCTCAACTTTTGTTTGTGTTAAAATTCCTTTATGTTAGCCGGGCTCGGTGGCTCAGCTTGTAATCCCATGCTTTGGGAGGCCGAGGTGAGTGGATTGCCTGAGCCCGCGGGTTCAAGACCTACCCGGGCAATTTGGTGAGACATCATCTCTACAACAAATTAAAAAATCAGCCGGGCATGGTAGTGCGTGCCTGTAATTCCGCTGCTCGGAAGGTTGAGACGGAAGGATCACCAGAGCCCCGTGGGTGGAGGCTGCAGTGGCTGGGAGCATCCACTGCACTCCAGTCTGGGCGACAGAGTAAGACTCCAACTCAAAAAATACATATATATTCCTTTATGTTGTTTTAATAAGGATGATGTCATTGGATATATAATTCTAGACTAATAATTTTCAAATTCTTAAATTACATTAAAGATGTCATTTCCCAGCCGTCTTGCTGGTATTAAATTCAGAGATCATTATTATTTTTGTTCCTTTTTATATAATGTCTTTTTTCTCTTTGTTTTTAAAATATTCTCTAAATTATTGTTTTACAAAAAATGGTGAAATGTACCTTGATGTAACCCATCCAGAAAATTTTTCACTTCAGTTTTTTTAAACTCCAGAAATGTTATGATTCTCTTCTTTTATATCTTTCATTTCTCTCATAGCCAAATAAAATTTCTTCATATTTATTTTTCCCCCAATTAGCCCAAATGTCTTCCACTTAACAAAAGAATGTTAAAGACCATGCTTATGGTTACATTATGATTTTGCTTTGTTTTTGCTTATATGTTTGTTTTGCAAACTAGAATTTCTACCTAGTAGAGTCAGAAAATCTGCCTGTGGTTCCTGCCTCCTGCTCTTATAATTCACTTGATCATGGACAATTTAACCTAAGTCTCAGCATGAAAAGTAAATCTACAAAATCCCACCCTGATATACTGACTAACTAGAATAGTGCTTATAAAAATGTTTTATGTAGCCGGGCTCGGTGGTTCAGCCTATAATCCCGTGCCTTTGGGAGGCTGAGGTGAGTGGATTGCCTGAGCCTGCGGGTTAAAGACCCGCCTGGACAGCGAGACCTCATCTCTACAATAAATCAAAAAATCAGCCGGGCGTGGTAGGGCATGCCTGTAATTCCGGCTACTTGGAAGCCTGAGGCGGAAGGATCACCGGAGCCCAGCAGGTTGAGTCTGCGGTGGCCGGGAGCGGCCACTGCACTCCAGTCTGGGCGACAAAGTGAGACTCCAACTCAAAAAAAAAAAACAAAACAATGTTTTATGCAAGAACTAAATAAACGCATGCTATTTACTTTTCATTAACCACTTAATAAAATATTTATAAGAAATAACTTTCAATAGAACTTTTTTTTTACTTGTAACATTCAGAGACTGGTTTCTAGTTACTCAACCATTAAGAAACTGCCTGAATAGTAATATTCACATTTCATGTATTGCCATGGGGGACAAACACATAAAATACACTAAATAATATTTCCCCAATATAAAGTTTATTCCATTGGCACACTTTAAATTCATTTGTACCTATCTTGAATTTTCTTGCAATGTGAGGAATTCAAAGAATTGTCCTTAGGTCTAAAAAAATCAAATCTTTCTTAGGAAATGCTACAAGAGGAAGATTTCTTCACACTTCAGAAGACTCTTAAGCATGTGTAGTTATTTCTTCAATGAGAAGAGCTTTTGTACTCTATTTCAATGTTACAGAATACCTAGTGAGACTCTACAGTCTAGGAATAAAGGTGGCATTAATGGTTTTTCACTTGTTTCATGGTTTTAGACTCAAGGTAGATGGCTTAGGGTAGATGTATTCAACTTCAAGTAAAAGATAATGCCTACTCAACTTGCTTACAGGTGTAAGAATAATTATTAATTCATATCCAGGACTCAGGTTCTTTCCACTGATCTTTTCTACCATTATCAGTGAGCTGGTTTGCCGTAAGGGTGGTTTTATAGGCTGAATTGTGTCCCACCAAAGTTTGTATGTTTAAGCTCTAAATTTCAGTACTATTTGAAAATAGTGCCTTTAAAGAGATGATTAAGTTAAAATGAGATCATTAGGGCAGGCTCTACTTTAATCTTACCGGTATCCTTACAAAAGAAAGAAATTTGAACACACAAGAAGAGACACCACATGTGCACCCACATAGAGAAAATAGTGTGAGGACAGTGAGATGGCAGCCATCCATAACCCAAGGGAAGAGGTCTTAGGAAAAAGCAACCACGCCGACCCTTTGATCTTACACTTCCAGCCTTCAGAACTGTGAGCAAATACATTTCTGCTGCCTAAGCCACATAGTTCATGGTATTTTGTGATGATAGCCCTAACAAACTGATATAGATAGCTTCCTCAGAATTGCACGACAGCTGCCACTACTGACATCACATCCACACTGGAGTACAAAAACATCTTTACTTCTAGTATCTTTATCTTGAAAAGAAGGAAAGCTTGCCCCAAATAATAAAATCCAGCTCTCAATGTTTACATTAACCAGAAATAGGTCCCATGTCCACCATTAAGCTGATCAGTGTCATGGGAGGAAGATGAGACAGTCTACCACAAATGACTTGACCCAATTAATATTTACCCCTGGGACCAGGATGGGGTCACTTCTCCCCAAGTAATATGAGGCATGGACAAATACCTGTAGAAAACTGTGGTTCTTTAGAAAGGAAGAAAAGGGGAATAAATGGTTCATTATAGAGTAAGCTGTATCTGTTACAGCTATACTATTTGCTAAACCAGAACCACCATACCTTGCAAGGTACTATAGTGACTTAGAAGTTTTTAGGCAATCTTCATGATGACTTAAAAAAAATCTTGAGGTCTTACACAGTGCTCACTTTATCTCTATCCCAGACAAGGTATTACTCCTCATTTAGATTCCTTTGGAGGAATATTATTTATCACAATCCTACTGATACTTAACTACAAAGAACCAGGAACAGAGATGATGGGTATACTGTTGTATTCTTTGTGAAATAAGGCTTTCCAAAAAAAAAAAAAGGCAGTGGACAAATAATATTTAAAAGAGAATGTTTAAATGGATTTTCAACTGATTTTAAATAAACAATTCTGTGTGCCTTAAGGTAATTTAAAAAATATGCTTACCGACACATAACTTACTTGCTAATTACAATCATATTTATCAATCCTGGTGCATGAAATGCCTGTAAGAACTTAGTCAATAAATTTACCTACTTTTCAGTTACTATAGTAGGTTGATTTTTCCTCCTTCCAAAAAAACTTTATTTTGGCCAAGTTATTTAGATTTTGTTTGTTAAATTCCTTTGCTCATCCTTCCTCCTTTTTTTCCTTAAAAATATTAATCTTAGCTGGGCTCGGTGGCTCAACCTGTAATCCCGCGCCTTTGGGAGGCTGAGGTGAGTGGATTGCCTGAGCCCGCGGGTTCGAGTCCCGCCTGGGCAGCGAGACCTCATCTCTACAATAAATCAAAAAATTAGCTGGGCATGGTAGCGCATGCCTGTAATTCCGGCTATTCGGAAGGCTGAGGTGGAAGGATCGCCTGAGCCCAGCAGGTCGAGGCTGCGGTGGCTGGGAGCGGCCACTGCACTCCAGTCTGGGTGACAGAGTGAGACTTCAACTCAAAAAAAAAAAAAAAAAAAAATTAATCTTATATATAATATGCCCATGTAACAAACATGCACTTTTACCCCGAATGTAATCTTTAAAATTTTTTTTTAAATTATCCTCACTTCAACATTCCCAAGAGGAGACTTAATATTAACACTTTAATTAATAGGCGATGTCAGAGGTTTGGAGAAATTCTGTACTAAATCCAGAATGGTGTAATTGGTTGTTTCTTAGAATGTGTAGTGCTAACTCACCAACTACTAGTTGCTAATATAGTTTCGGTCTAAGAGACCACATTTTCTTTACAAAGAGTCCATGTAACCAGCTACCCATTATATTCCCAAAGGAAGAGAAGAGGAATACAAGTGAATTATCCAAGACTTACTAAATCAAGTAGAACAAATCTTCTTATCAACAAAGATAATTATTAAAGATGAATTTATATGTAAAAGAAAGAAGTATTTCCCTTTGGACAACTAAAAGGTCTTTAATTTTATATAATTTTCAATTTTTACTTTATTTATAACATACTGATTTGTAACTAGAAACAAAACTACACCAATCCCCCCTCGCCCCGCCAATCCCTTGAAGGATCTGTCAAACGAAAATATGATCCAAACTCTTAAATTATTTTCTAAAATTATACTCTGAAAAATCTTTTCATCTTTATTCTTTTTCTATGTGTCTTGCTATATCAGTAAAAGATTTCTCAACTATTCCAAGAAATAAAGTTCAATGGCAAGATTTGAAAACATTTGAAGTAAATTTGTATTACAACTGTTCCTAAGCAAATAAATCAGGGATTTTTTTCTTTTCTAGTTTAAGTTTATTAGGGTCCACTGCAAAGTACAATTTAGCACAAAATATATATATATTTCCTTTGAGACTGCTGCTACTATTTACATATCATTTTAGTTGTAATTTTTAACTCGTACTAATCATAGAGGCTTACTAACTTCAAATTCTAAACAGCTTAAATGATACTTAATGCTTATATAAGAGTTTATAATTTGTAAAGTATTTTTAAATTTATCTTTTTATTTGATCTACATTAAAAATAAGTGGTGAGACAAGTATGTATTACTGCAACCATTTGGGGGGGGGGATTCTGAAATGTGCAAAGGTCAGTTTTGCCCAAAGTTTCACAGCTGGTAGAACCATGACTAGAATTCAATATCTTATTCAAAGAAGCATAACTGTTTTTAAAAAAAATTTTTTTAAATAAGAGAAATTATAAAACCACAAATTCAAAATCATATTCACTAACATCCTTACCCAGAAACAAAGCTTCATCACTGTGTATAGAGCTTTAAATCTAGAACATACAGTGTATTTTGTTGAATGAGTAAATAAACCAATAATTAGCATCTTAGGAGGTTAATGAAAATATGGTTGTGCATTTTGCCTTCCAATGATGTTTATCTCATACCATGCAAAACAATTAATTTAAAGTATAATAATAAACCTAAGTATGAAAGCTAAGACCATAAAACTTCTAGAAGAGAATATGAAAGAAATTTTGTAATCTTAATATATGCAAAGATTTTTTTTTTTAGATAAGATACAAGCATTACTAATCATTTTAAAAAGTGAGACACTGGATTTCATTGAAATAAAAACTCTCTGGTCTTCAAAGTTATTGTCAAAAAATGGAAAAACAAGTCGCTGAATAAAACACATATATCTGGAACAAATTAGAGCACATATATCCGACAAAAGACTGTATCCAGAAAAAATAAGGAATTCTTACAATTCAATAAGAAGACAGCTCAATTTAAAAACAGACAAAAGAATATATATGAATGGCTAATAACACATAAAGAGATGCTCAACATCATTAGATAGCAGGGAAAGGCAAATTAAAACCACAATAAGAAGGGCTAAATTTTGAAAGGATGATAACACCAAACTTTTGAGAGGATAAGAAGCTTTTGGAGCACTCCTACATTGCTGATGGGAGTGTAAAATACTACAAACATGTTGGAAAACATGTTGCAGTTTCACATAAATTTAAACATGTAATTGCCATGTTACCCAGTTACCCACTAACAGGTATTTGTCCAAGAGAAAAGAGTATAAATATCCACAGAAAAATGAGTACATGCATATTCATGGCATCTTTATACAGTAACTAAGTTGGGTACAACCCAGATGTTATTACCAGGTGCATAGTTTAAGAAATTGTGGTATATTGATATAATGAAATGTTACTCAGCAATAAAAAGAAAGGATTATTTCCACATGTGAAAACATGGATGAACCTCACAGATATTAAGTTGAATAAAAGAAACCAGACACAAAAGAATACATATTGTGTGATTCCATTTTCATGATTCCCAGAATAGGCAAAACTACTCAACCATAGACTTCTTTCTATTTATGATTAATTTATTTATTAATAGAAAGAAGTTTCTATTTATGATTATATAGTGGAAATGGGAGCTGGATAGGGAGATTGTCTATAAAAAAGCATGAGGGAATTTTCTTGGAAAATTAAAATATTTTATTTCTTGATTTAGGTGATAAGTACAGAAGTAAATATTTATTGAGTCATTTGCCTATGCATATAATGTGTAAACCTTATTGTATACAAGTTATACCTTAATGAAGCTGATTTTTTAATGGAGTAGGGTATAAAGAAATACTTGGCTTGGTTAACATTTAGAGTGTCCCCACAAGGCTCCAGTAAATATCCAGATGGAGATGGAATCAAACGAGATTCATCTGTTATCCAATTGTCTGGTGGAGTGTGCAAGACGAGTGCATGACATCAAAGATTGTGATGACATTGACGAAGATACACAAAGGCAAACCCAGCTCACTCTGAGGAATCAGAGAAGTGTCCTAGAAGGAAATGAGTGTTTAGATTTTGAACTCAGGTACTGGCAGTGAGGATGAGAGGTTAGACTTTGCAGTTCTGAGTGAATAATTCAGTGGAGAAATGTGTGTGTGGGGTAACTTGAATGAACAAAGCAGGACAAAATTCTTTTCCCTTGAGGATCTCACGGTTGTAACAGAGAGAAGTAAACAAGAAATTTCACTTCAACGTGATTTGTACCGCAGAAATAATTAAGAAATAGGAAGAGTAATTCCAGAGGAGACTGAGGACATGTAATGGGGGAGGCAGCTGAGAGGAGGCAGGCCAAGGAAGAATTCCTAAAGAAACAGTCTCAGTGAGATTCTGAAGGATGAATGAGGGTTTCCAAGGGACCAAAAGAGCAAGCACATTCTGGAGAGAGGAAAAATCCTTTCCAAAGGCAGTTTATTGTGAAGGTCAAATAACAAATTTAGAGGTACCCATGATAACACCTGGCATATAGCAGACACTCAATAAGCATGTTGTTTTGATGGAAATAAATGGTTTTCTTCCACTAAATGGTGAAATCCTTGAGAGAAGGTGGTTTTCTGTTGTTTAATCTCTTTAGAAGATTCTGGCCCATATTAGACTGTAACTCTTTGGTAAATGTGGGCATTTAGTTCTTACAGAAGGAACTGTGCTATTATTCACATTATACTAATAATATTATCAATTGTTTACATACTCTTGGCTAAATTTCAGGTGGATATTTATCCAACTACAACACAAATGTAAGCTCCAAACTATACAGTATCATATCTGGATGCTTAGTATTAGAAAGATCAGTTATACCATAAGCTTTGTCTAAAAATACCAACTTATGTTAATGGCATATGCCTAAATACAGATTTTGATAAATATAGATATGGCAAAAAGATAATTAAAAATTCTAATCTCCTGGCACATAAGATTGAATGCCTAATAATAGTCTTTAAGAGAAAAACACTCAAGGAATATATTTTAAATGGTACTCTTCTTTTAACAAACAATTTCACAAGTAGAGTTATCATCGTAGACATGCTAAATGTAATGGCTGGACTTTGTGTTAGCACATTCCTAACGGGACCTGCCTAAGATAAAACACACATCTTAACAAATATAAGTTTAAGAAAAATAATTCCACTAATAGTCTGCGTAAAACCATGGAATAGTTTTATGTCCAATGTTGCTGGAAAGAGTAATGAATTCTAAGTCCAAATGTGAAAAAGGAGAACCCTTGCTCCACAGACCCTGTGCCTCCTTGGAAAAATCGAAATCGTGTTCCAGCCTCAACAGGTATTCCTGAACATTAAATGCCATCACATTTTAAAATTGCTAAGATAAAGCCTGGCACCCAGTATAACTCCATTTGTGTTTACTCCTTTCTTCATAGGAAAAAAAAATTCCAAAATTCTATTTAATTATTTTCCCTTAAATAGTATTTTGAAAAACTGGCTTGCAAGATGAAGTAACTCACCTATAAATGGAAACTCATCTATAATGGAAATAGAAATGAATAACCATTTATTTAGTATTGGTCCTAAACACTTTGCATCCTAATCCTTCCCACAAAAGTATGACTTTATTTTTAAATTTTAAGCTAAAAAATAAAGAAAAAAGTTTTGTTTAAGTTAAAAAGTGTTGATTTATGACCTTCAGTAGAGATCAATAGATTAAAATGTTCAGCGTTACTCAGAGACAACTTTTTCCCAAACTCCACAGTGCAAAAAATCTATTTCTTCTTCTTCTTTTTTAAATGAAGAAACAAAGACAATAGAGTACAGCACTTGCATGACTTTAAAGATGGAAATTTAAATCCATTAACTTAAAGATTTCTCGTCTTTTGCTCTTGATGATAGCAATGTATCTTAAAGTTTAAAAATATATTTTAAAATAATTATACCCTGAAGAAAACCCTTAAATCAAAATGTATTTTTATAGCTCATCTGATATGTTTTAATCTGTAATTTCATTTTTTTACTCATTATTTCATGGGCATGCTTTATGCCTGTACATGCCAGTCTCGTTCTTTGCCTTTAATGAAATAAACTAAAACCTACTTCAATACTGACAGATGTGTTTCATTTTATTTTTTAGGAGACAATGTGCTGTGATAAATAAATATATTATGTATCTTTATATATTTTTGAAAGTTATTTCTTTAGATTAAATTCCTGAACATTGAATTCATGGACCAAAAGATGTACATATTTATATTTAATAGGCACTGCTAAGTTGCTGTTCAGAGATATTGTTGAAAAAAGCTTTTGGTAGCATAACATGTTTGTGGAAGTTGATAACCATTTTTCTTGGGTTTTTCCTCTTAGTTTAACACATAGATGTGGATCTAGATAGACACATATATATATACACACACATGCACATATGTATACATGTACATATATAAATGAAAGCACACATACATATTGATATTCTTCAATATGTATTACTCATAATAGAATATATATATATAGTTTGTGTGTGTCTGTGTGAATAAAATCTCCAAATCTTCCCATAGAATAGATTCTGCATTCATTCGTATATAATTATGAGTCTACTTTTTGGCTGTCCGGAAATCTGGGAATCATATGTTTCAAACTGCTTTTCTTTATTAAGACAGCTTATACTTAATTAGAGAAAGCCATTTGACATATGGAAAAAGTAGGGTGAAAAAGATTCTTCATGTAAGAAACACGAGACACTTAAAAATATAAAATATCACCTGCAATTTTACCAGACAACAGCTGAGTGCTATTATCTGGGGACTGGGGCCAGACTAATATATCAGTTTCCTATTGTTGCTCTAACAGATTACCACAAATTTAGTGGCTTAAAACAATACAAGTTTGTTTTTGATGTTGGAAACACTCAACAACCCAGATGTTTGTTGCTGTTTGTAAACGCTTTTCTGCCATTCTTGTATTTCCAGCCCTCTGAATTGCCATCCTGAAATATGTCAAAGAAGTAATTTTAGGGTGAAATAGTCTGGTTTCTTTCACAGGTGATCTGAAGGAAAACTTAAATAACCTAGTTTCACAGAAGAGTTTTAGCGTCAGAATTTTATTACTGCCTGGAGGCTTTAATCTGCGGCATTGAGATGGCCTGTGGAAAACAAATTTTAAAGGACAAAGTCCCTAACCTTCCTTTCTTAAACTAGAGGCTGTTTCCATGGTTACTCCTTATGTTACTGGAATACAATAAATAAGAGAAAGATAATAAACAATTATAAAATTTTAAAATTAACATTTAATGAAATTTATATTTTTATATTTATAAAAATTTTAGAATCACAAAAAGACTCAACAATTTTTTTAATTAGAGGATTAAAATATAAAGCAAACAAGAAATTGTAAAGAGTAGATTATTCAATAGAATGTATTAAAAGGGATTAGAGAAGATTAAACAGCTGTAGTAAAATTTAATGCACCTATGCTTAGAATCTAAAACCCTTCTTTCCTTTGCCCTAGCATATAGATGATCATAAGGAAATACTTTTATCATAGAGACATCACTACTGATCTCATCAGCATAGGTTTTTCTGCTTGTTCGGTTGGTTTTTGGAGTCAGAGTCTCACTCCATTGCCCTGGCTGAAGCGCAGTGGCACACTCACAGCCACCCCAGTGTCGACCTGCTGGGCTTTGGTGATCCTTCCGCCTCCGTCTTCCAAGTAGCCGGAACTACAGGCATGTGCTACCATGCCTGGCTGATTTTTTGATTTATTGTTGAGACGAGGTCTCACCATGTTGCCCAGGCTGGTCTCAAACCCGTGGGTGCAGGCAATCCTCTTGCCTCAGCCTCCTAAAATGCTGGGATTACAGGCTTGAGCCACCACGCCTGGCTGGCATAGGTTTTTATTCAATTATGTTTTGGGCAAAGGAGATAGGTTGGTAGGAAGTTGCAGGGATGGACCCTTAAAGCGCCTATAACAACAGAAACAACACACATTTATGCTATATATGAACTGGAAAATGCATATCCATGTAAAAGGTTGTCTAAATTTCAGACATTCTTGTTCCTCCAAGATGAATTTCATGTGAAGGTAGTCCAGTCTTTTGTAAATAGTATAAACTATAGAAATAAATTCAATATGGATTATAATTAAACTTTAAAATCAGTAATTCACAAAGTAATTTTTACTTTGCTTTTCCAGCTTGTGTACCAGAGACATGAACTGACAATTTTGAATAAAAATAAAAATTAGATTTCTGCTTCTTTCATCTCCAAACTCTTATACAGATAAAATCTACTGGTTTGTCACAAGGGCATATTAAAATGAATCAAATAACTACTAAAATATTTCATTACTCTCTTAATTCCCCTAAAAGCAGAGCCTGAGAAGAGCTTATGCACAGGTAGTTTATTTTGGAAAGGAATTCCAGGGAATAGGAGTGAGGCAAAGGAAGGTAGAAACAGGAGAGGAAAGAAAACTGCTCCAAGGATACAAATGGTGAGCCCAACTCTACCAGGAACCTCTGAAGAACTGTGTAGACCAAGCCACAGAATTGCCTGCCTGAGACAAGAGAGGGAGGAGAATTTATCCATCAGCTACTGTCTTATGTGGGTCAAGGGTCACCCACAGTATATTAAGTATGTCTTTGTTCTTCAATTTTGCACCTGCATGAGAATGACTTGAGCAAGTTTACAGGAAACCCACAGGTAGTGGCAGAGAAGCACCAGGGTGGGGGGAAAAAGAGAGTGAGAGAGAGAGATACTCAGTACAAGTGAGACAAGGGGCTGTCAGGCCTTATCTGAGAATAGCTGGTGGCTACAGCATCAGCCCCAGCATAATTAGGTCGAGAATGTGAACCAGGGCATAAAAATTTTAAAGATGTCTGACACAGTTCCTTTCCCATATTGGGTTTCCAACAAATTCAAAGACAAATCAGAAAAACCTAATGAAGACAGGTAGGAAACTTGTAGAATGATTTGACACATGCCTAGGGCTGTTTTGGCATTAGATAATTGTTTATAATATCTGCTGGTCACATATATCCAGACTATGCAGGCAGCCATGGATTTTGATTTTTTTTTTAGAAAAAAAATGTATGATGCAAAAGCGTTGCTTTTTCATCAACAGTTGTCATCATAATTGACACAGACTGTCTTCTCTCATGGGAAGAACATTCTTAGTCAAAATTCTTCATGGTGCTCTGTGTTTACTGTGTTTTTAGTGACAAGTGTCCTTCAGCATGTTTTTAAACAGAGCTTAGGTTTTTGAGTCCACAGGAACCCTCAAACCAAGAACTTAAAAAAAAATCAACTGGAAAAATCCTGAGAGTTATAACAAATCTGCTCAGAGTTAAATGAAACGTCTCACTTAATAAGTTTAATTCCATCAAAGACAGAACTATAAAATATCCCATTACACAGAAAGTCAGGCCAAATTCTAGGTCTTTAAAAATATTTGTGTAAAGTATAAAATTGCTTTATGTCTTACAAATATAGAGTGACTCTTGGTTGTATAATAAAAGGAATTAACATTTCTTTTTTTATTTGAACTTACGCAATGACGTCTATCTACAATAATGAATTCTAAGTATCTCCTACATTGTTGCATAAATAGGTTATTCTTTTTTTTTTTTTTTTTTTGAGTTGGAGTCTCACTCTGTCACCCAGGCTGGAATGCAGTGGCCGCTCCCGGCCACTGCAGCCTTGAGAGTGTGGGGTAATTATTCCTACTGGTAACTGTGCCTCTTCTCAACAATTTTATTTTTCTTGCCCTTTGTAGTCCAGTCGCATAACCCCAAGCTGGGCATTGTATTGTTTTTAGTTTTTATCTACTACAAATTACGTTTTTATGAATATTCAAAGACTTGCACATGAACATTCATGAAAAAAATATGTTTTTACTCATCTTGGGTTAATATTTAGGAATGTAATGGCTGATATATATGATAGATGTATTTGGTGGATTTTTTTTAAGTGGTTGTTATCATTTTACATTTTCACCAGTAGTGTATGAGAATCCTAATTGTTCTATATAATCACCAATGTGTGGCATGTTCACTCTGTGAGGTTTTCAGTGGGAACTCATTGTTGTTAAAGTTTGCAATTCCCTAATGACTAATGCTATTGAGTATTGTTTCATGTGCTTATTTACCATCTGAATATCTATATGAGACGGTAATTCCATTTCCTTTGGGTATATACCCAGAAGAGAGATAGTTAGGTCATGTGGTTGTTCTATTTTTAATTTTTTTAGGAGCCTATGTACTGTTTTCCATAAAGGCATTACCAATATAAGAGGGGGAACTCAGAATTTATTTATTAAAAATTGTGTGTTTATTCTTACATGTTTAAACTTCAGTCACCTTCAAAGTACTCTTCATTTGATGCAATACACCTACCAAGACGTGTGTTCCACTGCCCAAAACAGTTTTTGAACTCATCAATTTTGATGCCTTTTAGTGCTTCTGCTGTTCTTTGTTTCACCTCTTTTCCATCAGTAAAATGTTTGCCTTTGAGAACTTTTTTCAGCCAAGGAAACAAAAAAAAGTCCTCCAGCTGAGTTTGCGTGAATAGGGAGGGTGTGGCACGGGATTCATGCCGTTTATTTTGGTTAAAAACTGCTGAACACTCAGCCTGGTGTGGGCAGATGTACTCCTAAATCACCTATCATGAAATGGGCAAACATGTTGAAAAAATTTTTTAAAAAAATTCACTGAAGCCAAGAACAGCCTCTCACAACAACAGTAGCAGGTCCACTGATCCTTATGGGTTCCAAGAACACTTACCAAGCTGGGGAAACCTGTACAACAAGGGACCCACCTTCCAAAAGATAACACCAGTCTTTGGGGGTCCCCCTTGTATATTCCCACCAACAGTGTATTAGGGTTTCATTTACTCCATACCCTCACCAACATTTGCTATCTATTGTCTTTAGTTATAGTCATCCCATCATCAATAAAAAACAATAGATGCTGGCAAGGATGAGGAGAAAAGGGAACTCTTCTACACTTTTGGCGATTCCTAAAAGAACTAGAAATCAACCTTCCGTATGACCCTGCAATCCCCCTTCTGGAAATACACCTGGAGGAACTTAAATCACTCTACAAAAAAGATACCTGCACACTCATGTTTATTGCAGCACTATTTACAGTAGCAAAAACATGGAACCAACTGTGCTGCCCATCGAAACTGGACTGGATTTAAAAAGTGTGGTACATACACATGATGGAATATTATGCACCCATAAAAAAGAACAAAATTATGGACTTCGCAGCAACTTGGATGGATTTAGAATCTACCATATTTAGTGATCTATCACAGAAACAAAGAACTGAGTACTACATGTTCTCACTCATAAATGGACCCTGAAAGCTTACCATAATACAATGGGAAAGGCCTTGACAATAGCGGGTAGAGGTGGGAGGTTGGGGGAGGGGGAACACATAACATCACTAAGGGTACCTGATCTCAAACCAGGTGAAGTGGGAAGGGGGAACCAAAGGGAGGCTCAAACTTTACCAGTACAGTAACCACTTGTATACCTAAATCGAAATTGTACCTCACATTCTTAAAATAAAATAGAAATTTGAAAAGAAAAAAATAATAAAATCATTTTTTAAAAAGTCATCCTTAGTGTTGTGAGGTGATATGGTGGTTTTAATTTGCATTTTCCTGATGATTAATGATGTTGAGCATTTTTCCATATACTTGGCCATTTTTATATCTTCTTTGGAGAAATGTCTATTTAAGTTCTTTGTCCATTTTTTAATTGGTAATTTATTTTTTGCTATTCAGTTGTAAGAGTTCTTTTAAAAATTTTAATAATGACCTCTTATCAGATGCATAGTTTGCAATTATTTTTCCCAGATAGACATTTATATACTATTGATACAATTCCTTAATTCAAAATCTGACTTGCAAATATTTTCTTCCAGTCTATGGCTTTTCTTTTCAGTCTCTTATTGGTACCTTTTAATGAACATAGTTTTTAATTTTTAGGAAGTGCTATTTACCAATTTCTTTCTTCTTGTATGAATTGTACTTTGGTGTCCTAGCTAAGAAATGTTTGACTAATTCAACAACAAAGATTTTCTCTAATGTATTTTTCTAGAACATTAATAGGTTTTATAAAAATTCAAAAATTGAAGCGGTGATTTCTTCAAATACATTTTTAGATTGTCTATGACTCATTTTGATTATTTCTACTCTGTGATTTATGTTTGCTAATCTTTTTATGCAATGTCTAATCTGTCTTTAATCCCCTAGGTTTATTTTTGAATAATCAGGCATTGTAATTTTTCTTTGTAGAAGTTCCATTTGAATCTTTCTTAGATTTTCTCTGTGTCCACTTAACAATTTCAATTTTCCTGTTATTTTTGGAATTCGGTTATAATAATTGTTTTAATGTCTTTGTTTACTAATTTTATTATCTATGTCATTCTGGGTTGGTTTCAACTGCGTATTCTCCTCATTGTGGGTCACATTTTCCTGCTTTTTTGCATGTATGGCAATTTGTTGTTGTTGGATGCTAGATATTGTCAATTTTACCTTGTTAGGTGATATATGTATTTGTATTCCTACAAATATCTTTGAGCTTTGTTCTGAGATGCAGATACATTACTTAGAAAAATGTTTGAGCCATTTAGGTCCTGCTTTAAAGCATTGATAGGTGGAGCCAGAGAAGTGTTTAGTTCAAGGTTAACTTTTCCTAACCGTGGAAGAAAACCACTTTTAAGTATAATCAGTGCCCCATATATTAAAGGCTTTCTACTCTGGCTGGTTGGAACAGAAACTATATCCTGTGAGATCTTTAAGGATTGTTTCTTTCGATCCTCTTTCCATGGACTTGGATACTTTCCTCACACTCAGTACTTAGCTTAAAACTCAAGAGGGACCATCTTCAAATCTCTGGAGTTTTCTCTTTTTGTCAGTATCTTCGCTCTAGTACTTTGTTCTGTTAACTCCAACCACCTTGGCCTACCCAGACTTCAGTTCTGTCTCCTCAACTCAGGATGATTCCTGACCTTCATTTAGGTTTCTTCTTTCTGCTCTGTGGCCTGGAAATTCTCCTCAGGAAGTTGGAACAAATATAGGACTTCCCTAGTTAATTTCTCAACTTTCAGGGATCACTATCTGTTATAGATTAAACTGTGTCCTCCTAAAATTCACTTGTTGCAGTTCTAACACTCAGTAGTTCATAACGTAACTCACAAAAACAAAGGATTATATTTCACTCAATACTTACCATTGTGCTACAATTACCTACAGTATTTAATACAGTAACATGCCATACAGGTTTGTGGTTAGTAGCAATAGGCTATACAATATGACCTGGATTGTGGAAGGCCATACTATCTAGGTTTGTGTACATCAGGTCTAGGAGCTTCAAACAATGAGGAAATATCTAACGATGTTTCTCAGGACAAGTCCTTGTCATTAAGTGATGCATGATTGTATATACTATCGGTTATGATTTTCCAGGGAGTTCTGACTGATCTAATACATACAATTTGAATTTTTTCCTTTTTTGTAATTGTTCAGAAATGGAGCAGAAACAGATGAGGGAATATGGAACGTAATGAACTGGACAGACAAAAACCAGACTAAGAAAATGGTTGCAGCTTGTTAAGAAATTTTGTCTAAGAGAAACGGAAAGAAATCAAGAGTTTTAAGCACAGGAATGAGTGACCAGATGTAAAATTTGGAAAAGTCATTTTGGTTACAGTGTGGGGAGCAGATCAAAGGATGATAATAAAGTTGACTAGTGAC
Organism: Cephalopachus bancanus; assembly: GCA_027257055.1. Taxonomy (NCBI): domain Eukaryota; kingdom Metazoa; phylum Chordata; class Mammalia; order Primates; family Tarsiidae; genus Cephalopachus; species Cephalopachus bancanus. The sequence continues at coordinate 15,727,946 of JAPVLO010000006.1, forward strand.
TAGTACTTCAGGTAAGAGCTGAAAATGTTAATAGTTTGAATTAAAGTAATTGTGAGAGTATTAGATATGAAGAGGGAGATAGAATATATTTTAAGACTAAAATAATCAGATTTTGTGAGGAATTGAGGTAAGGCAGAAGTGAGAATGGGGAAGAGTGTGGTATCAATGATATCATGTAACATATATATCATATATTATGTCGAAACTTTTGCAGCTTCAAGATTTAGTACTTTCTAACGAATAACTTTGTTGATTATACTAGCAAAATTCTATTCAGATATTTCAGCAGATAATGTTTCTATAATAATATATCATATTATTATATTAAAAACAAAAAACTAAATCAATCATAGGGATTGGTTTACTGTATCATGAAACAAGTCTTTTAAGGTCATAAATCAATTTAGTATTTTACTTATGGTCACACAGCTAGTAGGTGGTAGAACCGTAACTTGAACCCAGAAAATGATGTCACAGAGACATTGTCTTAACCACTACTCTATACTGCTTTTCATAAGCAGAACACTATTCAGATGCAAATATGTATTTAGTTATCTGGTTTAATGTTCAAATACACTGTTAACCAGAATAGATTTTTTTAAGTTTACAATTATTTTATAGTACAATATCAGTTAATAAAAACGTACTAGTAGTTACATAGGAAACATGTAGGAAAAATGTCTACAGTGATCTACACAAAAAAGAATAGATAACAAGAATCAGCAGTACAGAAAGTTTTTCGTATTAGTCAGTTTAAGCTTAATGCGGTGTAGTTAATAAACAAGTTCCAAATCTCAGTAACTCACAAAAACAAAGGTTTATATTTCACTCAATTATGTAGTTACAGATTAACTGAGGTTCTGCTTCAAGTGTACTTTATTTTTAGACCAAGGCTGAAGGTGTAGTCCCTATCTGTGGTATGTTAGCCTGGAGAAAGAAAGGACAAAAAGGTCGGAGGAAATCAGGCAATAACTCAAAGATCTGCTTGAAAGAGCAACGTGTTAATTCCACATACATTTCACTGGCCAAAACAAACTATGTTGCCAAGCCTGAAGTCAATGGGGCAGGAAGTATCATTTTAAGGCTCAGAGAGCAGCCAGGTTAGAGATAGACTCAATAGGAAAAAACAGCATATTATTTTAACAATAATATAGTCAATGAAACAATTGCTGGGATTGTCTGACTAATTTCCTGGAGTGTGTCCCTTTGTCTTGGACCCAATTTTGATAGATTGGACACATGAAGGTAAACAGTATCCTAAAGTAGATGAACATTATTAAGCTTTTTTAAAACCAAATAATTTATTGAAGTTCAAACTGGCATAAAAGATATGTTAAACACATTATATATGCTCATTATTATAATTATGAATTATGTATTTTAGCATTATGAATGAGCATGAAAATATTTAAAATCATGATAGAAGTAAACTCCTTCAAAATGTCTTTAAAAATCAAATGTCAGGTTTAAAAAGTGAAAAATACACGCAGTAAAGGGTGTGTCACCTCTTTAAAAGATGTCAAAAAAAACTGAGCCAGATCTTGGGATGTTCCAAGATTAACAATGGTTTAAATGTGATTAAGAGTACAAAAACATACAGCAAAAGTGTAGAAAAATTATACACTGAAATATCTGAGTAGAATTTTGCTAGTATAATCAAAAAAGTTATTTGTTAGAAAGTACTAAATCCTGAAGCTGCAAAAGTTTTGACATAAATTAATATATGACACATAGAAAAGTATTACAAGGGTTTTTAAAATAAGAATCATGTTTGAAAGATCATAATTTTTATATCTAAAAATATTTTTCTCTTACTAGGTTGTTACCACACATCAAAGTCACCCAACTTTTGATTTCATTCACCAATAATCTTCAAATGTATGTCAATATTAAATATTCAAGAAATAGAAATATTTAGTTGTGTTTTAGGAATAATGGTGTGACCTATGAAAACAGTAATGGATGAGTTGGACTATCATAAAGACTTCTAATACAGTGATGAACAGATTCAATGTTAACCAGGCAGTCAAAGCTCCAATACACATTTATATTTTAAAAGATTCCCTAATATGAACCATGTATATATCCCAGACAATGTATATATCATATATACACAGACACGTATCAATACAAGCAGAAAATCAAGCTGTGTAGAGCGGATTATTAAAATTCAGAAATAGGAGAGTATTACAGGTTGGACTTTTTCACAAAAACCCCCAAACCAACCATATCTTTGTCTCCTCTCACTATAGCAGCATTTTCTATAAAGAGTGATGCCATCTCCTATGTCTCCTTCCCATTGGCTTCCATAATAAATAATTTGCCAAATCTGTTGATTCTATTTCTGAGCTAGTTTCTCTTTGGTGAAAGGCTCCCGACTCATATTTTCACTAGCTTAGTTCAGACAGTCATTGCTTCTTTCTTGCCTGGACAACTGTGTTTACAGCCAGCTGGTTCTCCTTTCCCCAGCCCAGCCCTCTCCAATTAAGCCTATGCTTTGCTGCCAGAGATCTCGTTCTAAAATTTATCTGATTATGCAACTCCTGTCCTTAAAAACCTTTACTAGGTCCAGACTGCATATAGAATGAATCCAAATCGTCTCAGTTTAGTGTTCAAGGCTTTCCACAATCTGGCTCTAGGATATGTTTGTAAATTTATCTCTTACTAAATCCTGTCTTCCTCCTACATCCTCAGCTTCAACCACATGGGAAATCTCACCTTTCACTCCCACAGTCTCATTCCCCACACCTCTACTTAGGCAATGATTTTCCCCAGGTGTCCACCTGTCATAGGCCTTCTCAGACAGCAAAGAGCTTCAAATCACATCTCCTTTAAGTGGTTTCCAACATTTGCCACTAGATCTCTTTCTTCCCACTTCGTATCAACGGAACAAAATTTTAACTTCTGTAATATTTGTATACTAGCTTCATTTTCCTTAGTTATGGTTGTTGATCTCTTCAAATACTTGGTTGGTTGGTTTAGCTCTCAGTGTACATAGCACAGGGTTTTGTACATATGTTCTCAATAAATGTTTACCAAGGTGAAAATATAAGAAATAACGATATAAACTCAACAGATTGACGACTTCATTTTGAGACCTGGTTCTGCCGCTTAATAGCAGTATAACTTTGTGTCCCAGTTTCTCCTATATGTAAACATGGGAACGATAATAATGGTACCTACATTACAGACTGTTGTGAGAAAATAAGTTAATATGTGTAAAGCACTTAAAACAGTCCTTGGAAATAGTGTTATTTCGGTGCTAATTACTATTATCATAAGACAAAATCTTCCAACAGGATTGATGGGCATTCCTCCTTCATTTATTTTATCTTTATAAGTTTCCATTTCCTTCTAAACACAGAGACCAATAATATTAGCTCTGCTTATATCACAGGGTTTGGGGAGGATTGGATGTATATAAAAGCCAATTTTAAACTATGAACTGAGTCACAAAATCAGATTTGCATCATTATTTCCTCTATATTAAACAGAAAACAAAATAGACATGATTAAGAGGAAATATAAAAATTAGTATCAGATCATTAGCTATTTGGTCAGGGCAATTCAAAGCTATCTGTGCCATGCTAAGAGTTTCATAAGCTAATAAATATATTAAGAGTTGAAAATTAAGTCAGATATGGCTAAACTCATGTTTAATACAAATAGCATGTTCTATATTGTGATTTAATGGGTTCCTGACCTGTAAAGTGAACATAATTTGAGACATAGTTAAGAGGGAAAATGGTGTATATATTAATATAATCTTCCAGCATATGAAAAGGTCCACTATATAACAATGGAATAAAAGTTTGAAGCAACAATTACAGTGAATCATAAAATACACCACCGCCTAACAATCATCCTCAGGAGACATAAATATGAATACCAAAGTCACCAAATTTCTAGATAGCACCGGGGTCAGGATTTGAATTAGATCTATTAAGTCTCACTCAGCACAAGCTGAATTATTTGGCCCCATAAGTAAAGGACCACAAATGCACTTGCACTGCTTGAGAGAGAGTAATTTGATGCTACTGAAAGGAGTTACAGATCATGTGAATGCTTAGCGTGACTTAAAAAAAAAATTCCAAATTATTATGCTGCAGTTAAAAGAATGACTCTACCACTTTCTAACACTTAAAGATGAAGAGGAGTCATTTGATTTTCTTAAGATAAAATAATGACCCTGGCATGCCTTTCATAAGTGTTTGGCAATTCCTTGACCTGTTTAAGAACACTAGGAACAGCAATCTGTTTTAAAAAAACTATGTACAAATAAGGTTAATAAACAAGGAAAGAATAGCCCTCCTGCTTGAAGAAGATGTTATTCAAGGACATTGAGAAAGTAAAGCCACTCAGCTTTGATTTTGCTTCTTTCTTCTCTCACAAGTAGTTTGAACTTCAAGTTAAAAAGGGTAGAACAAATGTGACCAGAAAGGGTTTGGAGCACGTCTGAGTAAAAGCTACAGTAGAGGAAAGTCTGACTGCGTCGAGTATTTGAAGTCTCAGGGAGGTTGATTTCAATTAACATAAGAAAAAATTTATAACAATTGGAGTTGCTTAAAAATGGAATGGGATGGTCTTTTTAGAATATGTAAATATTCAAGTGCAAGATGGACAACTAAGAAAACTACGTCCTTTCAGAGAGAGAGAGAGAAATATATATATTTCATAGTTATACACATAAAGAATTTAAGTCCTTGTTTTTACAAACATGTTAAGATAAATGGCCCTTAAGTTTCCTTGCATTTAAAATTTTATGATTTTATGTAGGAAGGTAAAAGGTGCTATTTGACAAGTTCTACGTAGTTTTTGTCAATGGGTTCTTTTCCTGAATTTTCTTAACCAAGCCAAGCAAAGATACACTAATTGGATGGGATATTATGAATTATCCCACGGACTGACCCGGTGCCCTAGCATAGCTCTGAAAAGAATCTCAAGAAAGTCAGATACTTGGGGGCCTTGGTTTCCCTTGTCACTTTCACCTATAGGATTTTGTATGAAATTAGTAAAATAATATATATGAGCTGTAATGTAAACTGTGTGCTATAAGCTTTTCAACATTAGTATGTCTGGTCTTATTGTTAAGTTTTTAACCTACATCATTGCTATATCAATATAATGGAGACAATCCTACTTTGGCCACTGGTTTATTTTTTAGAAAGCAAACCTATAAATATCAGAGAAGTCTAACAATATCTGGTTTTTATTGAGAGACAAAAGCATATTGATATTAAATAATATTTAAGTTAACCAACTAGCATTTATAAAGAGAATGTTTAGGTGGAAGTTGGATATCTGTTGTATTTTGCTGTTCATTTTGAGGTAGTTTTGTTAATAACTGTAGACTAAGCGTATATTTAAAAAAGACTCTAAAAGGCATAATACTTCGTGCATTATAGAAAAATATTGTTTTTCTGATGAATGCTCTGACATCTTCAACATGTGGATTCCACAGTTTGCTTGGTTGTCTCCACTTCAGTCAGCTGAAAGAGGAAAGGAGCATGGAAGAAGACATGTAGGGTAGATTTTATGAGTCAGGCCTAGAAATAACATGTGTTTCTTCTGCTCACATTTCACTGGCAAGAACTTAGTCACATGTCTGCAACTACCTGCAAGGGAGCCTGGGAAATATAGTAGAACTATGCACAGAAGAGGAAATATGTTTTGGTGAATAGCTAATATCCTCTTCCACAGTTTTATGCATTTTCTAAATGAATAAACTTATTTTCTATAAAATAACATTTGTCTAAAAGGTCTTATAATCATAATAATGAATTAATACTCCACAGAAAGGTTTAAAATAAAGTCATGATGAAATAGTAAATGGTGATCTAAACAGGAACAGTCATGATAAAAGGAGATTCTGATAACAGAAGGAAATGTTTTTCAGGCTGAAGCATATGCTCTCATTAGATAAAAGTATATACCTGTGTCATTTGAAAAAGTCAAATATTTTATAAAAGTTTAACTTAACCCAAGATTGTCAAGTAATCATCCTTATTTTATAGTTTAAATTATAGAATTTCTTTCCAATATACAATTTTGTTTTTCTTTCATGTTACATACACCAGGTTTCTGAATTCTGGGGCCAATTATAAAATTTAAAGATAAATTATCTTACTTTAAGGAGTTTTGCATTTTTACCAACAACAATAGTTTATCCTGTAATTCTATGACATTTCTTTTAATTATATGTTAATAAACTCATCTTTGCCAGCATTCTATACATTTTATACATTACTATGTAAGATAAAGTTCCAATGGACATTTTTTAATACATGTACAATATTATCTTCTCCTATAATAAAAAGAAAACAAAAACCTTACTCACATTCTTATGTCTCATATTCTCTAAAATATAAGCATACAGTAAGCAGCTTTTTGCCCCATGGTTGGAATATAATTTATTGTCCTCTTCAAAATTTAATTTCATTCAGAAATAAATTACTACTGTTTAGTAAGCCAAAGTTTTATGTTTTCTTCTTGTTGCCAGATTTCCTTAGCCAATACACTTCAACATTGTTTTTTGTGTTTTTAAGGTACAAGTTATACAGTCATTCCCCCTTATTCATGGTTTCACTTTCTGCAGTTTCAGTTAACCACAGTCAAACACAGTTTGAAAATATTAAATGAAAAATTCCAGAAATAAGCAATGGGTAAGTTTTCAGTTGCCCGTCATTCTGAGTAGCATGATGAAACCTCTTTCCACCTTGCTCCATTCCTCCCAGAATGTGACTCCTCCCTTCGTCCAGTGAATCCACATCTGTTAGTCACTTAATAGCCATCTGAGTTATCAGGTCAAAAAAATCGAAGTATGTACAGGGTTTGATACTATCCATGGTTTCATGTATCCAATGGGGGGCCTTGGAAAATCTCCTTTGTGGATAATAAGGACTACTATGTATTCTTTGAAAAGCACCAAACAGGAAACAAAATATTCCATCTTCTGAATAATCTAAAACTGGAATACAGTTGAAAAATGTGCTCAAAAAGAGAATGCATGGCCTTCAGGAATCTAGTATACTTCTTAAAAAATAAAGACCAAATAACCACAAGAATATCAGAGAATTCTGAAATTGGAGAAAGAACTCCCTAGAAAAATAAATAACTAAATGGCCTTTAGCACGTGTTTCATTAAATATGAAGTACTGAAGAACAGAGAGGCAGTAAGAATAATAAAAAAATTAACTTAGAAGCCAGATAAAAGAAAGAGGAGAGTCCTAGGTAGAAAGGTGAAGCCAGAATTTTGTCTCGTAGACTTTTCTTCATCCTATTTTCTTTAACTTCTTTTTTTTTGCCAAGTAACATGTGTCATGATCTAATTCCCTCTCTTCTCTCAGTCTTATTTTTCTTGCCAAAAACTGAAGTGGAAAGTTTCTTTCGGAAGTTTCTGTTTCCATATGCTCCATAATGTCGTAGTTAAGGTTCTAACCCTCTCTGTACCAACCATAAACTTTGCCTGAAAACATAACCTTGACAGGTGTCGAGTTCATACCGGGAAGCGAAAACTCCCACTGACTCTATCTGGTACACTTCTAACAAAATTAATGACTTGAACAGAAATAACATCATCCGTATACACCCTACTCCCTAGAAAGACACAGAATGAGCAAATAGAGTGCTGTACTATCTCAAGGAAATAGTCTTCTAAGAATAGAGAAAGAGGGGCTCTTTCTTGTCGGGTGGGGGGGAGGAACAGATAGTTGAGAAGGGAACAAAATGGAGGCGCCAAAGGCCCAACAAACATAACATATATTTAGAAGTACAAAAAATGTTGCCAAGTAGCTTTTCTGAGGTTGTTCAGCAACGTTTTCATTCTTTCATGTTATTTTCTGTATGTGCATTTTCTGCATTTTATTCCAAAATCTGTCCACATCACTAAAAGCCCTATAAAATACACTTATAATTTTAAGTTAAGAAAATATTTCCATGGCTAAAATTTTTATATGCTAAATAATTACCAAATATTGACCAGCCCACATTACCCTCTTTATTGGACCCACCCTGCCACATGGGGATGCTCTGACAGTAAAATGAATGAGCTCACCATTCTTTTCTACTTGCTCAATAGAAAGTTATTTAACATCATCTGATAGGCAGCTGACTTCTTTAGCAGTTTCTTTCTCTCGTTTAAATGGTGTCTGCAACTGTGTGCCTGACTTATAAATCAGTCAAAAGCAGGCACCATAAATGCCCGGTGTAACTAGCCCAGAGTGTAGCTCAGATTTAGTTCAGATAAACCATTCGTAAGTTCTCTGATGACAAGAGGACACTTGAATTGGGTGAGGATAGGAAGATGGCAGAAATAAATTTAAAAACAAAGAGATTTATTTATCTTTTTCTGTTTCTTCTCCTTCTCCTTCTTCTTCTCCTTCTTTCCTTCCCCAGCTTCTCTCTCTCTCTCTCTCTCTCTCTCTCTCTCTCTCTCTCTCTCTCTCTCTCTCTCTCTCTCCCCCTCCTTCCCTCCCTCTCTTTATCTCTCTTTGCTATTCTCTCTCTCATTCTCTCTCATCCTTCAAAACACATTTAAGGCAGAATTTTGATGCCAGTGCTTGTTCTGGCCCTACACCATGTCTTTTTCTATACCCCAGTGCCAGTTTTTGATGCTACCCAAACTCCTTCACAGTGGCATATTTTTACTACCCCATCCTTTGTGCTCTCTCTTTCCGTCAACTTAAAAATCTTATTTTAGTGGGTGATCTCTGGTCAGAATTAAAAAAACCACATTGTTTAAAATAATTTATACTAAGTTATAATGACTCCTAAAATGTGTCTTTCCTCATGGTATTTGCCATCTTAAAAAGCAATGTTTATTAGTTGAAATGGTTCACTAATTTGAGAAATTTCAACTAGTATAATAAAACAGAAATTTTAAAATTTCTAAGCTTTTTATGATGTTAATCTCATTTTAGAACTGGAAAAAAAATTTCTATCAGGGCAGGCCTGGAGACAGAATAGAGGCAACCTATTAGTGGTCCCTTGACAATATATGAAATTTATAAGTAAAACAGCAGTTTTATTTATTTTTTTTTAATTTATTTTTATTTTATTTTAAAGATGTGGGGTACAATGCAGGATTAGGCATAGAAGTAGCCATCATACAAAAGTCTGAGCCTCCCTTTGGTCTCCACTTTGCCTGGTTTGAGATCAGGTACCCTTATTCATGTAATGTACTCCTCCCATCTCCACTGGCAGTTTCTTGCCAATCCTATTCTTATAGTATTATGGCAAATGTTCAGGGTCCACTTATGAGTAAGAACATGTGGTACCCAGTTCTTTGTTTCTGTGATAGATCACCGAGTATTATAGACTCTAAGTCCATCCAAGTTGCTGTGAAGTCCATAATTTTGTTTTTCTTTATGGCTGCATAGTATTCCATCATGTATATGTACCACATTTTTTCTTATCCAGTTCCGTTTCAATGGGCAGCATGGCTGGTTCCATGTTTTTACAATTGAATTTTACCTATTTTCATTTAAATACTTACATATTCAGGAATCCTCTTTTATTGGCACTTTATAATGGAGGGGACAGGAAGAAGAGGGTATGGAGGGTTTTTTCAAGAATGGTAATATTTATTTCTACTAAAAAGGAAAAACTAGAGTCCAGGGGAAAAAATGATCAATACATGTGTTCTAGGCGTAAAGATGATTGCTTATATTTTACAGGGATATGTTTAGAGCAGCAATCCCCAACCTTTTTGGCATCAGGGACTGGTTTCATGGAAGACAATTTTTCCACGGATGGGGGTGAGGTGCGGGGGGATGTGCAGTTGAACCTCACTGCTAATGTTAATCTGTATTTGCAGCCACTCCCCAGCACTAGCATCACCGCATCAGCTCCATCTCAGTTCATTAGTCATGAGATTCTCACAAGGAATGCGCAACCTAGATCCCTGACATGGATGGTTCACAACAGGGTTCGCACTCCTATAAAAATCTAATGCTGCTGCTGATCTGAAAGAAGGTGGAGCTCAGGCAGTAATGCGAGCAATGGGGAGAGGCTGTAAGTACAGATGAAGCTTCTTTCTCACCCACCACTCACCTCCTGCTATGTGGCCCAGTTCCTAACAGGCCAAGGGCTCGTAGCCGGGGATTGGGGACCCAAGGCTTAGAAAATTTCTAGAACAGGCCAAATATAAATAATATGACAACACAGACTATAGTAAGTTAGTTGAAGAATAGGCTAATTTTTGACCGCAAGCTAAGGTTCAACATTGATCAGAACCATATATAATTATGGTCTATTCTATTCCTTTTTTGAAACTATATTTCTTGCCTACAGGCCTCTATTTCTCAATTCTTTAATACAAATAAAAGACATATTTTTATGAAGGAATTGATGAGTATTAGCTTCTCAAGGACATGCACATTTTGTAGAAGCTGAAGTTGTCAGCTAGAGTGATAAATATCTAACAATGGAATTCTAGAACTGATGACATTTGACCCACTTATTGGGCTGCTGACACTTATAATCACCTCACCAATGTGACTGCATGTTTTATCTACTAGGAGAACATCAGGCTGTTTTATTGTTCACTTTTTTTTTTTTTGAGTAGAGTCTCACTCTGTCACCCAGACTGGAGTGCAGTGGCATGCTCACGGCCACCGCAGCCTCGACCAGATGGGCTCAGGTGATCCTTCCACCTCAGCCTTCCAAGTAGCTGGAACCACAGACATGTGCCACCATGGCCAGCTAATTTTTTTGATTTATTGTAGAGATGAGATCTCGCCAAGTAACCCAGGCTGGTCTTCAATGCCTAGACTGCCTCTGCCTCCCAAAGTGCTGAGATTATAGGCGTGAGCCACCGTGCCTGGCATATCATTCACTTTCATAACATAGTTTGGGTAAGTTACCAGTCATGAAATCTGTAGGTTCATTTTGCCATTTGCCAGAACCTTATAACATTAACCATTTTCAAAGAATTGAATTTTATTTGGTGTTAGAAATATCCTTCATGTTGATTCTCTGACACTGCAGGAATAATAAATCTTGGTCAATAGAGGAACTTTTCTCTACTGTGTAATTACCCTCATTTTTGAGGTTGCTATGACAAAATATCTTAGGCTGGGCAATTTATAAGCAACAAATTTGTTTCATACAGTTCTGGAGGCTGAGAAGTCCAAAATCAAGTGGCCGACAGATCCAGCATTTAGTGAGGACTTGTGACTCCTAGATGGCAGCTGCTATATGTTTTTGCAGAGTGGAGCTATCAGGGTACTAATCCCATTCACGAGAGTGAGCCCTTATGACTTAACTGCTTCCCAAAGGTCCTACCTCTTAATACTATCACGTTGGAGATTAAATACTAACATTTAATTTGGGAGGGACACCAATAATCAGAACCTTGGCAGTACTCCTTGTAGTTTACTTTTAGATGTCTACTTCTCTAAATATAAACGTGAATTTAATGTTATTTATTCCTAACAGCATAACTCATTATTGATATATTCACTTCATTTGTACTTGATGATAAGTGTGGCAGATTATCATAGTAAGAAAACTTCAACTTGCAATTGCAAATTCAAATGGGCACTGGAAATCTCATTTCACACATTTCTGTCTGCTGCCACAAAAAAATTAATTCTGCTAGAAAACTTTCTTGTGGTAGGAATGAACCCGTTTCCTTGTTACATTTTCCTACTCTTATAGATTCTCTTCTCCAGTAACTTGGATTTCATAGAAGCTCAAATCAGGAATACAAGGCAAAAAACATAATGTTTGCCACCAAAGTTTGATATAAGTTTATTACACCTCACTGATTTGCTTACATTAGTAATTAAAAGCAAAGTTCTGGAAAATTGCATTTTGTTATCTAATACAGAGAAAGGAGGACAAGAAGATTAGTATCACTCTTTTTAAGGAAATTATTTCATAAAACTTAAATTACAATTGCTACCTCTTACCATTATGATTTTCTTTGCCCCCTAGGAAATCTATCTTTTGTGGAACAGAAATAGAACTACATTTCAAGCCTCAACTAGTTCAAGTCAATTCCACAAACATGGAGCACTTATTAAGTGCAAGGTACCATGCGATTCTCTGCAGGGGATTATAAGATAAATAAGGCAAAATTTCTGCAGCCAAAAAATATACCGTCTACTAGAGAGAACTAGAAAAGCACAAAAATAATAAAGTACAAAGCTGACTACAGAGAGCTATTTCGCTTAATGGAAAAAGCATAATCTTTATACTCCAAACATACCTGCTTTCAAACTTGGCTCTGACATTTATTAGTAGTATATCTTTGCACAAAATACATAAACTTTTTGAACATAGTTTTCCTCTTCTGAAAAACAGAGATATCAATAACTGCCTTAAAATCCTATTCCAAGGCTTTGAGGGAGTAGTAAACATAAAGTGCCCAGCAAACAGTAGACATTAGGAAGTTCACTGGGGGGATCTCAGGATTGACAGCTGTGGGGGAGAAGGCAGGATACAAGACTGGACAGAGGGAGAAGGTGGGCTGCAAAGAAATTTTAACAAAGCCCTATGCTGATTGCACAGGGAACTCTGAAACTGGATGTTACCTTATCTTTCACTCAAATTTGAGTGGTGGGGCTAGAGACTTTAGGGCCTTACAACTTCAGTCATTGGATGCAGATTTTCCATGGGAAGAGGGGGTGGCCTTGGAAGAGGCAGCCCTCTTCAGCAGCAGCTTTGTTCAGTGAAAGGCAATTGCTGGAGCTGGGAGAAGAGGGTCTTAACTGGGGTAGTCAGCCTTCAGTGCTTTGAGCAGCAGAGGAATTAGAGCCTAAGTCCTAATGGATGAGGGTAGTGAAGAGAGAGGAGGAAGAACCTGGCTGGTATACCACTTAGTCCATTCAAATAAAAATCATAAACAAAATGAATGCACAAAAAATTTGGGAAAGCACAACTTTTAAAAAATTCATGCCAACCACAATGTTATAAAACCATTGCTAACATTTTGTATATATCTTTCTAATCATCTCTGAACACATTTATTTTCCTCTACAAGAATGAGATTTTACTAGAAAATTGTTTTGTCTTTTTTATTTTTTATGTAAATACATATTCTTTTACAAGATTATTTTATTTTTGATTGTCTTCTATTATATGTATATACTAAAATTTGCTAAGCTAAAACTATATTATTGGACACTTAGGTTTTTATAATTTCTTTACTTTTACAAGAAAAGCTATAATGAACAATATTGCACATATCTTTAACTATTTCCTTAGGAAAAATTCATGGAAATGAAAATTGCTATACCAAAGGCTATTTGCATTTTTTAAGGCTTTGATATATGTTGCCAAATTATGCTTTGGAAAGTCCTACCAACAATGTTTGAGACTTTCTCTTCCTTCACCCTTGCCAAGATTGAGAATTATCATTCTTTTTAATCTGTGCCAGTTTTAAAACTAGCTTTCATTATTAATGCATACAAATGCAATGAGAGTAGCGGAAATCAAATAGTATCTCTGAAGATTCAAAGTGGAAGAGATTGCATCAAATTGGAGAAAGGAGAGAGAGATGATGTTGTCTTCAAGCAATGGGCAGGATTTCAGCAAATAGAAATGGAAATAATTTCAGGCAGAAAAACCTCAAGAACAGAGGCAACAAGGAAGGAGTGAATACCCTGAGTTGATTATGACTTAAAGTAGAAAGAGACCACAATGTAGCATTAAAATGGTAAGTAAAGTTCAAAAATGGTAACTAGGGTTCAAATTTGCACAGTAATCAACAGTCATCTGTCTTTTTTCACTGATAATAAAGTGGAAGCTATGGGTAGACTGAGCCACTTGTTCAAAAAGCCTTTATTCATCATTCACAATCTGCAAAGTACTTACCTCACTGATGAAAGCACACAGAATTTGTAACACAAGAAAAGCACACAGAATTGTAAAACAGAAATGTAGACATTATGTTTACATTTATAAATTGAAAAACCCAGGTAAGGTGCAAAGAGTGTAATAGAAAGGGAAACCAGGAGATGGATGTCATGAACAGCTATGGAGGAGTATTGGGATACATACAGGAATCAATGACATCAAGTAATGTAGAGAAACTGAAAATTGAAAAAAAAAAAAACAGGATTCAGAGATCATTGGCAAACTTTTCAAGAACAGTTTTCCTACAGTGATGGAAAGGAAGCCAGATTATAAGGGAATATAGTAGATGGTGTGAAAATGGAGGAAATAGACTCTCCAAACAGTTCATTTTTTAAAAATGGACAGTTTAGGGAATTAGAGTAGCAGGATAAGATAAAGAGTGATTTTTTTCAATTAAATCATAAATATCTAGGACTAAATTTAACAACACAAGTGTTAAATCTTTGGAGAATCAAGAATACATCATTCCTGATAAGTATAAAAGAAGGCCTGAGTAGGTGAAGAGGCTAAGGTGTGTGTGAAGACCCACCTTTTTAATGATGTCAGTTTCATCCAACCTAATCCACAATTTCTATGCAATGCCAGAAAAATCCCTGCAATAATTTTCTAGGAACCTTACAAGTCTATTCTAAAATTTACACAGATGAGTAAGTTTCAAGAAAATATCAGAAATTTGTGAAAAGTAAGTAAATGCAAGAACTTGTCCTACCAGCATCAAAAGAAGATCTCATAGTGTTAGTTTATGATCCCAGGATAAGGAAGACCTATTAAATAAGATAGGGAAAAAAATTGTGGTGTAAAAGACGGACAGCCTTGACTATATTAAAATATATTTTTATAGTTGAAGGGGGAATAAAAAATAAAAAACAGTTGAAATGAAAGGTCAATAAAATAAATTTGTGTTATATAATAACAAGTGAAGGATTAGCATCCAGAATGTATTAAAACTCCAACCAATCACTGAAAAAGGAACAAATAGAAATTAGACTGATAGTCTATTTACACGAAGGAAAAGCAAGCAAAAAATAAATATAAAAAACATGCTCAATCACACTGGTAATAATAGAAAAAGATATATCCTTTTAAAAAGTGAGATGCTATTTTTGCCCAATGTGTTATCCAAACTACAGAAGATTATGGATAATATAAAAAATGAATGAGGTATAATTTGAACTTACATCTCTTTAATTCTGAAGTCCCCATTCTTAATCACTTATTTCTCTAATGGAGCAAGAGTCTTGTTTTTTGTTTTTGACAAAGCTGATTCTTAGAGAGTGGTTTCCATATCAGCAGCAACAGCATCACCTGGCACTTGTTAGAAATGCAAATTCTCAGGCCACACCTTAGACCTACGGAATCAGAAACTCTGAAGAAGGAGGTGTACAGCCTGTGTTTCAACAAGTGATTCTAACATGTGCTAAAGTTTGATGGTCACTGAACTAAAAGTTCTGAGGAGCAAAAGGTATCTGACATAAAAAAGAGGGATAATCAATTGATTAGTAGAATTAAGGAAATAAATGGAGCAGAAAAATAAGACTGTTGGGGGGAGGAAATGTCAGAATTTAGGATTTTAGCAATAGCTGATTACAGTTATGACTATGAACCTAGCGGCTAAATTGGAATGGAGATGGAAATGTTTTTTGTAAAGGTTATAGGCATAAGACCAGAGAATGAACACCAAGAAAAAACAAGAGTAGTGGTGAAGTAACTGTGTTGGCAAGAAGAATGGACACATGCTTAAGTATTGAAGCGATGAAGAAATGGTAGGGCATATCAGCTGACTATGACAATAAAGGTGGGGTATTCTCTTGCTAGATGGAATTCACTTAGAAAAGTTTGGAATGTTTAATGATGGGCTGGAAAATATGTTCATGAAGAGCATGAGAAAATACTTCCACAGTTCGTAAGTCTGTAGAAAAGAGACAGGAGGCTTCCATTGAAAAGGTTTGTTTTTTGTTTTCTGGGCTTTTTTTTGAGTTGGAGTCTCACTCTGTCGCCCAGACTGGAGTGCAGTGGTCGCTCCCGGCCACCACAGCCTCGACCTGCTGGGGTCTGGTGATCCTTCCGCCTCAGCCTTCCAAGTAGCTGAAACTACAGGCGAGTGCTACCACGCCCGGCTGATTTTTTGATTTATTGTAGAGAAGAGGTCTTGCCAAGTTGCCCAGGCAGGTCTCGAACCCGCGGGCTCAGGCAATCCACTCACTTCAGCCCCCCAAAGGCGCGGGATTATAGGCTGAGCCACCGAGCCAGACTGAAAAGGTTTTTGCAGTATTCTATTACAGCAGTTTATTTTGCATATCATGCTAATTTTGTATCGATTGAACATCAGTTGCAGTGAACTACATTTAATGCATGATCATGAAACATTTAACCAAATATACACCTTATCACTTATATTGCTTTTGATTCCCTGTACTTGGATTTTCAATAATTTAATGTTTCAGAGAAAATTATTTTAAAAAGTAGAGAAGTTGAATTGCTTGAGCCCAGGAGTTCGAGACCAGCATGGGCAACATGATGGGACCTCGTCTCTACAAAAACTCAAAAAAAATAACAGGGTGTGGTGGCAAATGCCTATAGTTTCAGCTATTTGGAAGGCTGAGGTGGAAGAACTCCTGAGTCTAGGAGATGAGCCATAGTCACGCCATTTCAATCTAACCTGAGCAACAGAGTAAGATTTGGAGCCCCCCCCTAAAAAGTTGAAAAGTTGACGCATGTCCACTAAGCCTTATCCTACCAAACATAATGAAATCACTAGACGGATTTTCAAGGAAACTTTTTCTTCATTTGTTGTCAGATCCTTGATTTCTGTCTTTTTATTCCTGTGTAAATGGGCTCATCAAAATCCTCTGATCAGAATACTTATTTTAGACTTGGAGGAGGTTAATATTCTTCCTGTTCTTCTTACCTTGAAAATAGATGTCATTTAGAACAATATTCTTTATCCTTAGGAGTTGAAGTTTCTTAGTGAAAACTTCAGTAGCGTATATGGAAGGTCCTGGTCAATCCCCAAATACAAGGGAAGAGCAGTGAGTGGGTCAGAGCCTGGTGGCACCAACCTTTCCTAACAATGGATTAGTGAATGGGACATTCCAATATGCAAATCCCCACAAAATGTCGCAGTTTTAGGCAAAATTCCTCAAAAGCAATTCTGGCTGATGTAGATTGTAAGGAACTTTTTTGAAAAGAGAGCCACCACACGCCTTCTCCCCCCAAAGAATATGGAGGCAAACTTCCAATGTTCACCATGAAACAGTGTGTGTAAAGACTGCAAGATCAACCCTGGAATTAAAAAGCAAATAAACAAAACACTTTATAGGGTCAAACTCAAAAGGACTGTACTGTTCTCTGAACAGGAATGAGCCTGCAGGCTGCTATTTTAAAAGAACCACAAATTCTGCATCTGTCCCAAATGGGAAATAATAATTTTATAGAATAATAAATTAAAAATGAATCCGCTTTTTCTACTTATAACTTAGCAAGTACTTATGATGTGGTCTTTGTAGCCAGAGTGCAATTCTTCAGCTAATGAATGAAAGAAGTGTAAGTCTGTGTGCACAATTATTTAAAATGAAAGTATAAGGACAAAATGAAAGAATGTTTCAAGAAACTTAATTTTTGAATAAAAAACAAATCAACGTTCTTCAGGGTTCCATGTATGCTGATGGTATTGGCATTGCCCTCGTGAGATTTTAGACGTGGTGAGCAAGAAGCACAGGGCAGGCAGCTTTTAGTACCTCTCTGTCTCCATTCACTAGAGGAAAAATAAATACATTTGTAAAGGTCAGTGGAGAGTTTTACTGCTTTTGAGAAAGGCCACGTGAAGACTTAACAGAGTAAAGAGTCATTGTTACATGACTACTTAAGTAAGGATCAAGTGAGAGCAAAATCGAATGTTTTCTCAGTAGATAATGTTTCAAAATGTATTTCATAACAAGGATTTATAACAGAAACAAGTCATTATGCTAGTCAGTTTTAGTGTGAGAATTCGATTCTTAATTTTAAAGAACTCAATATATTAGAGTTTTGATAATAATATACAGTCCTTATGAAATAATAAATAAGCTACTTTTTTTGCTATAGTTTCAAGTGGATGCCAATTTTATTTACTCCCATGAAAATTCTGGTTTTATTCCCAATGCACATAGAAGACTAACATTCTATGTGAAATGCCCTTGTGCCTAAAAAAATTTATACATACAGAGACTTTGACAAGAGGAATCTGGTGACACCTACTTTGAATTGTTGTGAATGGGATTTTAAACAGATTGCTGCAAAGTAGTTTTTCTTAGGTCTTGAGGGTCACAGACCACTTTGAGAATTTAGTGAAAGATACAGATCTTCTATGAACAATATGTATACAAGCACATACACAACATTGTGTATGGCATTTCATGGGGTTCACAGATTCTTTGACACCCATCCATGGACCCTATAGGAGCCCCAATTCTCCAGGTTAAGAATGCCTGGGGAAACCCCCTTGGGTCCCTCCCACTGTGGGAGTTTTTCTGTCCTTTGTCCTCTCAATAAATCCTGCTTTTCAAAAAAGAATGTCTGAAAGCTTATCAGAATTTTAAAAATATTAGTGTTTATTAGCTGAAATATATATTAATGGTAGAAAATTTGGGAACTATTAAAAATCACAAATAGTAATATAAAATCACGGTCCTCAAAGGGAAATGTTTTGCTGATGTGGAAGAAGTAGAACAAAAAATGGCAGAAACACTAAAAGACATCAAAATTGATGAGTTCAAAAACTCTTGAGCAATGAAAAGCTCTGGATATGCTTACTGCATCCAACGAAGAGTGAAAATGACTGAAGTTGGACCGGTTAAAAAAATGTGGTACATATACACAATGGAATTTTATGCAGCCATGAAGAAGGGTGAACATATGGACTTTGCAACAACTTGGATGGATTTAGAGTCTATCATACTCAGTGATCTATCACAGAAACAAAGAACTGAGTACCACATGTTCTCACTCATAAGCGGACCCTGAACACTCACCATCATACTATAAGAAAGGGATTGGCAGTCGCGGGACATTACTGGGGGTGGGGGAATAGAGAGGGAGAAGCACACCACATCAGTAAGGGTACCTGATCTCAAACCAGGCAACGTGGGACCAAAGGGAGGCTCAAACTTTACCTGTGCGATGTCTACTTGTATACCCAATAGGTAATCCTGAATTGTTCCCCACATCTTTAAAATAAAATATTTTTTAAAAACCATAGTCCTATCACCCACAGATAATCTGATAATCCTGTTTAACTTTGGATATATATTCTTTCAGTCTCTTTTCCAAGTATAAATGTATTTTTCCACAAATAGAATAATATTTCATAGTGTTTTACAATAGCTTTTCAATCAAGTATGGTAATCATATTCCCATGCTATCCAACATCCATTGACAACAATACATTTTATTGAAATGCAATAATTTAACCAAGTTTCAACTGTGAAACATTTTTGCTATTTCTATTTTTTTATTCTATAATCACTACTGCTATGGAAATAAACTTTTGTATGACCCGTGCTTATTTACCATGATCACTTCAAATTATACTATATCTTTTAAAATCACCTTGTCCATATATTGGACATTGAGTTTTCATCAAAGTATTCATTGTGTGTTCATGAAATATTGTGTTAATGTAGGAAAGGAAAGCAACTAATTTTTCTGCAGTGCTTTTAATTTAAGGACTTACTAATCTAGATATAGAATAAATTTGGCAGGTAATTCTTATAGATCACTTTGATTGAAGGGGCATGAAGTTCAGTTGATTTGGTTTGCTTTGCTTTGTTGTGGTTTAGATTTTAAATTTTGTAATCATTAACGGGTAGGTGCTAATTAAGGGAAGTTCAAACTCTATACAAATTCAAGTCCTGTGATGCTAGAAAATGTTAAAGGATTTGTTTTTTTCCTATCACTTTTTATACTTTCCGTATTTCCAGCCTGTTTTTTCTTTTCCAACCTGTAATTCCCTTCATTCTTTTCATAAGGCAGAGTGAAGTAACAGAAAGGATGACAGACAGGAAGAGTGAGCCTTAGAGGAATTAAAAGGATTTTCTCAGTGTTAAGTATCTTTTATTCTTGACTGGAAGTAAGTGAATAAGCGAAAAGATTAACACGCGGTGGTTCTGGATGCGAGGTATGTAAGATATTTTCTTCCTCATCATGTTTTATATTCTATCTATATAAGTTTATATGGAGTTTATAAACAGGAAACCACAAGCAAAACACTAAAATACACTTTATGGTTCTACTTTAATCATGTTAATCTCATGTCCATCTTGTCTTTCAGTCTCCTAGTTTTTTGTTACCCCAAACAATAGGGTCATCTTCCAGAAAACCAACATTGTAGACTCTTATAGACAAGCAGAATACAAGAGATGAAATATCTACTCTCTGCTTCAAAATCCCAGACTAGGTAAGTCTAAGAGAAGACAGGCGCAACTGGGAACCAATAAAGTAACTGCAGTATGTCCACCTCTATGAACATTTTGAGTCTGAATGAAGATATACGATATAAAAGTGATGAAATTAAAAACTCATGAACAAGAAAATGAAAGATTTCATCTTACATAAACAAATGATCTTATGGTTTAAAGCAGGCCTATTCCAACTTTACTCATTCATTTTCTCATTCACCAAATATTTATTTTGTGACTTCTAGATGTCATGCAGTATGCTGCATACATGTAGTATTTAAAATAGGGATCAAAGCTGACATGGCCTTTGCTTTCATGGAGATGAAATAGCAAATAAATAAATGTGAATATAAGCATGAATTTGTAAATTCTTCTTATAATAATGGCATGCATTGCTTAAACACTTACCAGGTACCATGTACGATGCAAAGCACTTTAAATAAGCGATCTCATGCATTCTTTCCAACTTCCCTAGGAGGTAAGTATTATAGGTAAGAAAGTTGAAGGTCTAGAAAGATTAAAAAAAAAAAAAAGAAGAGGATACTCCAAGATACAATAAGAAGGGAAATAATTTCTCTTCAAAAAGAGAGCGTCAAAAGAGGCTGTTTGGAGGAGATGGTATTAATGTGAAGCCTGATGTAGAAAGAAGAGATAGAGCCGGGCTCGGTGGCTCAGCCTGTAATCCCGCGCCTTTGGGAGGCTGAGGTGAGTGAATTGCCTGAGCCCGCGGGTTCGAGACCCGCCTGGGCAGCGAGACCTCATCTCTACAATAAATCAAAAAAAATCAGCTGGGCGTGGTGGCGCATGCCTGTAATTCCGGCTACTCGGAAGGCTGAGGCGGAAGGATCGCCGGAGCCCAGCAGGCCGAGGCTGCGGTGGCCGGGAGCGGCCACTGCACTCCAGTCTGGGTGGCAGAGTGAGACTCCAACTCAAAAAAAAAAAAAAAAAAAAGAAAGAAGAGATAGGCAAAATGGCTAGCTGGTAAGTAATATTTACTCATGTGGCATTCAGATTGTCTCTGACCTCGATTTCACCCAACCTGATTATTTATAAGTAGATAGTTGGCCTGAAAATACAAGTCATAATGAGTCAAAGATCTTAGTTTCAGAGCATTCTTTCATTCTACTGTTATAGTGCTATAAAAATAAGTATATTCTACAGGGGCATCCATTTGCCCATACCCCTGCCAGATCCTCACTGACTTGGTCCTGAGGGACTGTGCCAGCAGAGGTCTCCTGCATCCATAGGTAGTTTCATTCTGTCAGCCTAATCCTCTGCATCCAGCCCAACACACCCATTTCTACACTGCAGGGTCTGATAAATATCTAGGGGCAGGGAGGGGAGAAGGGGATGGTGGTTGGATGATGATGATCTGGGGAACAACAAAACATGCTAAATACATCAGTTGAGTATTCTCATACCAAGGAATTTGGGACTGTCTCTATATAGATCCTTGTGAAAACAAATGATTTGATGGGCAGTTATAGAGACGTAGATACAAATACTGACTAGGAAGGATTCTGTGATATTTTATATACAATTTTCCCAAATGAAAGCATACTATACACTGTGGACCATAGAAGTCTCGCACAAACACTCAAACATTAAATAATCAAAGGTTGCAATTTTAAATGCCACCAGTTTACCGTATAATGCAGATGTGTCCTATTTTTTTTTTTTTTTTTTTTTTGAGTTGGAGTCTCACTCTGTCACTCAGACTGGAGTGCAGTGGCTGCTCCCGGCCACTGCAGCCTTGACCTGCTGGGCTCCGGCAATCCTTCCACCTCAGCCTTCTGAGTAGCTGGAATTATAGGCATGCGCTACCACACCTGGCTGATTTTTTGATTTATTATAGAGATGAGGTCTCGCTGCCCAGGCGGGCCTCGAACCCGCGGGCTCAGGCAATCCACTCACCTCAGCCTCCCAAAGGCGCGGGATTACAGGCTGAGCCACCAAGCCCGGCTTACTTTTTTTACTAAATACTATTTTGTAAGTATTTTCTTGTGTCATAAATATTACTCTAAAAATTCTCACATGTGATTTTATATCATTAAATTTTCAATATTATTCTATCACTGTAAATAATGATTTCTTTCTCATTTTTATTCACAAATAAAAATAAAAATCAGATGTTATGTAAAAGTTTTGGTTTACTTTAATTCTTTATTTAGGCAATACTAAGTCAAAATGCATGATGTTTTAAAAGCTCACTTTCTGAAAATGATGTACCATCTTCTACTTCTAGCAGAAGAGTAAGAAATGGACACATTTCTATGCTCTTGAATTAAGTATTATTATATCTGTTTTCGACATTAATAGAAGAAAATAGCCTTTTAGTGTGCATATTTTGCTTACTAGTGAGAATGAATATTTTCCCCATTTTATTGATTTTTGTTTTTACAATTTGTGTATCTTTTTCCCTTTTCAATTCTCATTTTTAAAATTTATATTTCTTTTTATTATAATATCTAAAGTTTGTCTAATTCATGTTTTTCCCAAACAAACAGTTTTAAACACTACACATGCTATTGCTTTTCTCTGTAAATTATTAAGTTCTCCTCTGTATTTATTTTACTTTTATGCCTTTTTTTCTTAACTTTTGCTGATTTTTTTTAACTTTCTGAGTAAAATGTTCAGTTTAAAATATCAATTCTTTATTGCTGATAACAGAATCACTTAAGCCTATAAATTTTTCCAAATTACAACTTGGCTCCAGTCTATACATTATAGTGTTCTCAAATATATCATTTTTTGAAAAACGAAGTATAATTTTTTTGTTTAATTTTTTTTTTATTAGTCAATATTTTTTATTATGGTTTTGTGGGGTACAGTTAAGGGTTAGGTGTACAATTATGTTTCATTCAGGCACCCTGTTGATAAGAGGTATTTTCCCATCCCCAGACATATATTTGCTACTGTTAATCCCATCCCCCTCCCAGCCCATAGTTTCCCAGTACCGTCAGTCTTTTTCTTATAGTATTACATTGGATGTTCAAGGTCCATTATATGAGTGAGAACATGTGATACTCGGATCTTTGTTTCTGTGAGAGGTCACTCAGTATTATAGACTCTAGTTCCATCCAGGTTGCTGCGAAATTCATGATTTTGTTCTTTTTTATGGCTGCGTAGTATTCCATTGTGTATATGTACCACATTTTTTTAATCCAGTCCTCTTTTGATGGGCAGCATGGTTGTTTCCAGGTTCTTGCTGTTGTGAACAATGCTGCAATAAACATATGTGTGCAGGAATCTTTTTTATATAGTGATTTGAGTTCTTCAGGGTATATTCCCAGTAGGGGGATTGTGGGGTCATATGGAAGGTCGATTTTTAGAGCTTTTAGGAATTGCCACACTGCTTTCCACAGAGGTTGCACACTAGTTTACACTCCCACCAACAGTGTAGAAGTGTTCCCTTTTCACCACACCCTCTCCAGCAGCTATTATTTTTTGAGTTGTTGATAACTGCCATTCTAACTGGAGTTAGGTGGTATCTCAGTGTGGTTTTGATTTGCATCTCCCTGATGATTAGTGAGGTTGAGCATTTCTTCATGTGTTTGTTGGCTGATCGGATGTCTTCTTTTGTGAAGTGTCTGTTCATATCTTTTGCCCATTTTATAATGGGGTTGTTTGTTTTCTTCTTTTCAGTATGTTTCAGTTCCTTGTAGATCCAGGCTGTTAAGCCTTTGTCAGACCTAGAGTTGGCAAATACTTTTTCCCAGTCTGTAGGCTGTCTCCCTGCTCTCTTGATGGTTTCTTTGGCTTTGCAGAAGCTTGTCAGTTTAATAAGGTCCCACTTGTCTATCTTCTCTCTTATGACCTGTGGGTTTCGGGTTTTGTTCAGGAACTGGATGCCAGTTCCGATTTCCATGAGGGTATTTCCTTCCTTTTCTAAGGTTCTTATGGTTTGAGGTTTTACATTTAGGTCTCTGATCCATTTGGAGTTAACCTTTGTGCATGGGGATAGATAGGGGTCCTGTTTCAATCTTCTACATGTGGTCAGCCAGTTTTCCCAGCACCATTTACTGAATAGGTTCTCCTCTCCCCAGTGGTAGGTGGTGGGGGCTTTGTTGAAAATGAGTTGGTTGAGAAATTGAGGTTTTTTTTCTGGAATCTCAATTCTGTTCCATTGATCTATATGCCTGTTCCTGTACCAATACCAAGCTGTTTTGATGATTGCAGCTTTATAGTAAAGTTTGAAGTCTGGTATTGTGATACCACCTGCTTTGTTTTTTTTGCTGAGGATTGTTCTGGCTATTCTTGGACATTTGTGTTTCCATATGAAATCCTGTGTTGTTTTTTCTAGGTCTGAGAAGAATGTTGTTGGTAATTTAATGGGTATTGCATTGAATTTGTAGATTGCCTTAGGTAAGATGGACATCTTCATAATGTTGATTCTTCCGATCCATGAGCATGGGACATTTTTTCACTTGTTCGTGTCAGCTTTGATTTCTTTGAGCAGTGTTTTGTAATTTTCATTGTAAAGGTCTTTCACATCTCTGGTTAGAAAGATGCCAAGGTATTTCATTTTTTTTTGTGGCTATTGTGAATGGAATAGTGTTTTTTATTTGGGTTTCTGTTTGTTTATTATTGGTATAGAGAAATGCGATAGTCTTTTGTACATTTATTTTGTATCCTGAGACTTTGCCAAAGGTCTTTATCAATGTAAGGAGGCCTTTGACAGATTCTCTTGGGTTTTCAAGGTACACAATCATATCATCTGCATAGAGAGATAACTTGACTTCCTCTTTTCCTATTTGAATACCTCTGATTGCCTCCTCTTCTCTGATTGCTCTAGCCAGGACTTCCAATACTATGTTGAACATGAGGGGTGAGAGTGGGCATCCTTGTCTGGTTCCAGTTTTCAGGGGAATTAGTTCCAATTTATGTCCATTTAGGAGTATGCTGGCTGTGGGTTTCTCATAGATGGCTTTTACTATTTTGAGGTATATTCCCCATATGCCTAGATGTTCAAGGGTTTTAATCAAGAAGGGGTGCTGAATTTTATCAAAAGCTTTTTCTACATCTAATGATATGATCATGTGGTTTTTGTTTTGACATCTGTTGATGTATTTAATTACATTTAAGGTTTTACGAATGTTGAATCAGGCTTGCATCCTAGGAATGAAGCCTACTTGGTCATGGTGGATGATTTTTGAGATGTATTACGGAATCCGGTTTGCTAGGATCTTGTTGAGAATTGTAGCATCTATGTTCATCAAAGATACTGGCCTGTAGTTCTCTTTCTTTGTTGGATCTTTACCTGGCTTGGGTATCAATGTGATGTTGGCTTCATAAAATGATTTGGGGAGAGTTCCATCTTTTTCAATCGCCTGGAATACCTTCAGTAGGATTGGTATCAGCTCCTCCTTGAATGTCTTGTAGAATTCTGCTGGAAAGCCATCTGGACCAGGGCTTTTTTCTGTAGGAAGTTTTCTTATTACATAGTCGATTTCCTTGATTGTTATTGGTCTATTTAGGGTCTCAATTTCTTCTTCTTCCAACCTAGGTAGGTTGTGTGATGTCAGAAAGTCCTCCATTTCCTTAAGGTTTTCAAGTTTGTTTCCATACAAGTGTATGTAGTAGTCTCTAATGATCTTTTGTATTTCTTCAGGGTCAGATGTGACTTCATCTTTTGTGTTTCTGATTGTGCTTATTTGGTTTTTTTCTCATTTTTTCTTGGTCAGTCTAGCTAGGGGACCATCGATCTTGTTTATCCTTTCGAAGAACCAGCTTTTTGTTTCATTGATTTTTTTCTATTATCTTTTTGTCTTCTATGTCCTGGATTTGGGCTTTTATTTTGGTGATCTGGATTCTTCTGCTAAATTAGGGTTTTTGTGATCTTGCTTTTCCATCTTCTTTAGGTGGCTTGTTAGGTTGTGAATTTCTGTTCCTTCCATTTTCTTCATGTGTGTTTGTAGGGATATAAATTCCCCTCTTATTACAGCTTTCAGGGCATCCCAGAGATTTTGGTAAGATATTTCATCATTTTCTTTTGTTTCCAGGTATCTTTTGATACCTTTTTTGATTTCATCATTGACCCAGGAGTTGTTTAGCATCATGCTGTTTAGTCTCCATGTCTTTGTGGGTTTTGGGGGGACTTTGTTGGTGTCAATGTTTTTTTTTATTCCACTGTGGTCTGAGATGGTTTTTGGTAGAATTTTGGTCCTTTTAAATTTGCTTATGCTTGATTTATGGCCAAGTATGTGGTCGATCTTAGAATATGCTCCATGTGGTGATGAGTAGAATGTATATTCTGTGGTCTTTGGATGGAGTGTTCTGTAGGTATCAATTAAGTCCATTTGGTCCGACGTCACATTGAGGTTCCGGATCTCCTTGCTGATTTTTTGTGCTGATGATCTGTCTAGGGTTGTGAGTGGGGTATTAAAGTCCCCAGTTATGATAGTGTAAGAGTCGATATCTTTCTTTAGTTTTCCAAGAAGTTGCTTTATGAAAGTTGGCGCACCTATGTTGGGTGCATATATGTTTAGGATAGATATTTCTT
This sequence comes from Cephalopachus bancanus, assembly GCA_027257055.1. Classification (NCBI taxonomy): domain Eukaryota; kingdom Metazoa; phylum Chordata; class Mammalia; order Primates; family Tarsiidae; genus Cephalopachus; species Cephalopachus bancanus. The sequence continues at coordinate 15,754,742 of JAPVLO010000006.1, forward strand.
GTTGATGGATTGAGCCTTTTATCATTATGTAGTGGCCTTCTGTATCTTTTTTGATTTTTAATAGCTTGAAGGGTATTTTGTCTGAAACTAAGATCGCTACTTCTCCTTTCTTTTGTATTGCGTTCACCTGAAAGTTTGTTTCCCATTCTCTTACTTTGAGTGTGTGGGTGTCCTTTCTAGTGAGGTGAGTCTCTTGAAGGCAATAGATTGTTGCCTGATGATATTTTATCCATTTTGCCATCCTATGTCTTTTCAATGGTGCATTTAGTCCATTCACATTTAGGCTAATAATTGAAATGCAAGAGTTGATCCCTGTCATAAGGTTCTTACAGAGTTGTTCCTGTTTGTTTGTTGTCTTTCTTTGAGTTTTGGAGTTGGTTCATGTGTGTTTTTAATCTTTTGCCTGTACTCTTGTGAAGAATGCTGTTATTCTTTTTTCTTTTTCTTCTGTGTTCAGTACTTTCTTAAGTATTTCTTCTAGAGGTGGTCTGGTGGCAGTGTAGGTTCTTAGGGATTGGATGTCTGGAAAAGATTTCAATTCTCCCTCACTAATGAAGCTTAGTTTGGTTGGGTAGGTTATTCTTGGTTGAAATTATTTCTCTTTTAGAACTTTGAAGATAGGGCTCCAGGTTCTCCTGGCCTGAAGTGTTTCTGTGGATAAATCTGTTGCTATTCTAATTTGTTTTCCCTGGTAGGTAGTCTGGCCTTTTTCTCTTGCTGCCTTTAGGATTTTTCCTTTCATAGCTACTTTGTTTAGGCGAATTATTATGTGTCTGGGAGTTGGTCTTCTCATTTGTTGTCTTGCAGGGGTTCTCTGAATCTCTTGTGTTTGAATTTTTTCATCCTTAATGAGATGAGGGAATTTTTCTTGAATGATTTCATGAAATATTTGTTCCAGTGTGGCTTCTGTTTCTCTTTCTGCCGCAGGAAGCCCAATTACTCTTAGGTTTGGTCTCTTGAAGTGATCATTCATCTCTTGCAAGTTTTGTTCTGTCTTTTTGAGCTTCTTTTCTATGCTTTTGACAGTTTGGGTTAGTTCTGTGTTTTGGTCTTTGAGCTCTGAGATTCTTTCTTCTGCTTGACTGATTCTGCTTTCCATGCTTATTAGTCTGTTGTTCATTTCCATCACAGTATTCTTTACTGCTGTCATTTCTGACATCAGCTCCTTCCTCTTTTCCTCTTGTCTCTCCTCAATTTTTTTAATTCTCTCCATTAATGTCTTGATGTCTGAGTTTGTTGCATGTAACCAGTCATTCTGGGGACTCTTCATTGTTTGTGTTCCAGAATCTGTTTTCTCAGTGTCTCATTTCCCAGGGGTCTGTGTAAGACCTATATTCTTCTTTTGGTTTTTCTTCATTTGTGCTGTTTTTCCCCCTCCCTACTTCTTCCTTCCCTCCACATCACCGTCTTCTTTAATTCTGCTATTCAGGGGTAAAGGGATTGGTTTTACTTCTGTTTGTTCAATCTCTTATTCTCTATGTATGTCCTCTTACTTTGTTCAATTCTGAAGTTGCACTATAGGTTGGAGGTGGTCCTTTTTGCAGTTTTGAGATTTACTTAAGGGGAGAGCTGTGATTCAAAATCTGTCTGCAGGTCCTGGTATTCGCTGACAGGTGTGTGGATAATGTGGAACCCACTTCCCACTGCCCTGGAATCTGTCCGTGCAGTGGGGCTGTAGGTTTACTACCTGAAATAAAATATGGTTAGCAGAGGGAGAGAATGGAGTAGATAGTGGGTTGAAGAGGGGAGTGGAGAGATAGAGGAGCAAGGGGGGAAACAAACGAGTGTGCCAACAAATAGAGAGAGAGGCCTATACTGAAACAGAAAAAAACAATAGACCACAGCTACAGACGAACCAACTCTCATACAAAAAAATACAAAATAAAAATAAAACATGTAGTGATGCTATCATACAAGCTAACCAACCACCTTGTTAGTGTGCTGTTCCTCCACATAAAGATATGGTTTACAATGAGAAGAAAAGAGAAGAAAAGAAAAAGGAAAAAAGGAAAAAGGGAACAATACAGTAGGAATAGGATTAAGTCATTAAATTAATAGAATCAATGAAGCACACTCTGAGACATTTCGTTTAAGTTCAATGTCCTTTCAGGTCTGATTTCTAGTTTTCTTTTTAAGCTGGTAAATTAATTTGCAGTTAGGGTCAGTTTCCCCTGATCTGCTGTGAAGGACAGTTCAGATTATCCTCTGTTCAGCACTCTGGTCTATGTCTTTATCAAGCTTGTTTCTCCTGTTTCGGTGTTGTTACCTTGAATCGCCAGCAGATGGTGCTATCTCAGCTGCTCGCCCCAGAGGGGGTGGGGCTGGACAGGTACAAGATGGCTGCCTGCCTCAGAGCAGGCAACAGGAGCCTTATGCCGGGCGGGCAGGACAGTCTCGGTTGCAGGAGAGGTGGCAGTGATCCCAGCAGATCTTCCCTGAAGGGGTTTGGTGTGGATCGCCTCAGCCTGGGCGGTGTGATGTGCTACCCGTCATAGAGGCCGCGGCAGCGACGGCAGTGGCGGTGCGGGGAGGGGCTGCGGTGGTGGCAGCAGCGGTGGCACTGTTTGCGCCGCAGTAAATGTCCAGTCTGTTGCGATGTCCCAGCGGTGGCAACGGCCAAGCTCTGTATGAAGAGCAGGTTGTGATGTTGGGGTCCCCAGCCCCCCGGGGCGAGAGTCAGAGACCCATTGTAGATCTCCTTTGCAGAGGGCTTCAGAGACCAGGTTGCCCCATCGCCATCTTGCCGCTTCTCCCCTGTTTAATCTTTAAAACAATAGTTATTTAGGAGAGTGATCTTTTTTAAAGGAAAATTCTTAGACAAACTATCTTGCTTAAAAATTTGTTCTTTCCGGATTTATTGCCCTATAGGTAAAAATATCTGTATGATTTGTTACTTTTGGAATTTGCTAAGATTTTATTTGTAGTGTCAATGATGTTAATACTTTATAAATCTTGGGATACAGGATATATAACATAAATTTATTAATTATTTTATTCAAATAATGTGTTATTTATTCTTTTTTCTCTTAAATCTGTCAAAGGCTAAGGCAGATATGTTAAAATCTCCCAGATAGTTTTTTTCTCTTAATTTTTATTTGTCTAATAGTTTGATGCTATGCTGCAATTCATAATTTATATCATTCTGAACCATACATTTTGATACCATAAAATGGCCATCTTTGTCTCATTTTAGTACTATATACTTTCATTTTACTTTGTCTAAAATTGATATTGTTACTACTGCTTCCTATTGATAACTATCAAGCAAATATATCTCACGCCTTCATTTTTAGCCAAGTAGAGAGCCAGTCTGTGACTACAGTCTCGGCAAGAGCTCTGCAGTCCCACGGTCTGGTTTCTACATTCAGGTCTGTCACCAGTGTAATATTAAGCAAATTATTTAGACTGTATACACCGCACTTTCAAAATCTTTAAAATTAGTGGAAATGAAAAGAATTTGTATGAGGACAACGTTTGTTAAATTAATGAAGGTAGTTTTCTTAACCTGATAAAATTTATAACAAATGTACTTAAAAGTAAAAGATTATCAGTATTCTTTTTAAAATTAAGAATAAGACAAATATATCCACTTCCACTATTTCTGTTGAACATTTGACTAGAGGTACTAATCATCCCAATAAGGATAGAATAAGAGGTAAAATGTGTAAAAATTGTAAAGAAGCATAACTATCAGTTTTTGCACAAAATATAATTATATCCATAGAAAACCCAAGAGGATCTACAAACATTGTTAGAATTAATATGACAGTTCCACAAGATGGTTATATATAAATTAGCATAGTGACATTGCATCAAAAGAAATCAACAACAGAAAAATGATATTCATAGACAGTATCATTTTCCCTAAATGCAATATCATTTGTGTCTGATGAATTACATGATATTTGGTATCTGGGGAAAAAAGGAGCATGATTTTGACAGATATAAGTATAAAATGCTATTGAAAATCATTAGGAGGGTACCTGCATAATCAACATTTGTATACCTAATCCTGAATTGTACCCTGCATCTTTATAATAAATAAATAAATAAATAAATAAATAAATAAATAAATAAATAAATAAAATAAATAAAAGAAAATCATTAGGAAGCCCTATGCAAATGGATGTCGTGAGGATTAAGTATAACAATCCATGGAGAGAGTTTCTTGAAGAAGCTGTCTGGTGTGAACACTCTGTCCCATTGTAGCTATCACAATAATGGTTGTGACTTCAATTAAGTATTTAAAGTCTTAGTTTTAGAAGTGTTTCTTATAAGCAGTAAATAGTTATCTCTTTGTTTCTTTTGTTTTTTTGCTTTTACTAACTCTGTTACTGTGTAAAAGTTTGAAATGATAATATATTTCTTTAGGTTATACTTTTTAAGTCATTATATATGACCCTCTTTGAAACAACTAATATTTTTACTTTCAAATGCTTGATCTGATTTAATATATCTCTACCAACCATAAGTTTTATTAGTATTTCTAAGTATAATTTTTCTATAATTTTACTCTCAGTCTTTCCATGTTTTTACTCTTTAGGTATATCACCTATAAAAAGTAGTAGCTAGACTTTAAATTTTGATGATCTCTGTCTTTTATCTACTGAGTTTGATACATTTATATTTTATTGTCACTATAATAAATGTATTTGGAATTATTTCTGCCATCTCATTTCATAATCTCTGCTTCATACTGCTGGCCAAATACTTCTCATATTGCATTAACTCTGACTTCATCTGTAGTCACATCCTCCTCTAATTGCCTTTCTTTTATGTCTCCCTCTTTCTACTTTTAGGGATCTTTCGAGTTATATTGAGCCCAGGAGATAATCCAGGATAATCTTCTTATTTTAAAGTCAGCTGATCAGCAACCTTAATTCCATCTGCAATCTAAATTCCCCTTTGTCATATAACTTAGCATTTGCAGGTTCTAAGGCTAAGAATGTGGGTATCTTTGGGGGTCCATTATTCTGCCCACCATGGTATCTTATTGTTTTCAACCTTCTAAAATTGTACAATTTATAAGATGTTTATTTAGTGTGCCCACAAACCTACAGATTTCTTTGTTCCTATTCTTGCATCTCAGATTTTCTTCTGGGCTTATTTTTCCTCCTTCAGAAAAATATCTGTTATGGTGTTACTAGTGATAAACTCTCAGTTTGGGCTTATCTGAAAATAGCTTAATTGCCTCTTCAATCTTGAAAGTTAGTTTTCTGGGTATACAGATATAGTGTGGCAGTTTTTTCTCTCTAGATTTGGAAAATATTATTGCATCATCTATTAGCATCCATTATTGTTATTAGGAAGTCAGCTCCTCATTGACATTTTCCTATAGATAATCTATGTTTCTCACTGCTGAAGATCTGCCTTTAGTCTTTTATATTCTGCATGTTTTGTCATAGCATTTCAATATGATGTGTCTTCGTGAACATTTCTTTTTAGTTTGTCCGACTCAGGATTTGTTGTGCTTCCCAAAAATAAAATTAAAGTCTTTCACTTCTTTCCTAATTGTCTGATTTTGAAAACACTGAGATGTTTATTGTATCATACCATTTTATTCTTTGTGTTCTTTAATCTCTTTTATGGTTTCCATGCTTTAGTCTCTCTTTCTGATGCATGTTGGGAAATATATTTAAATTTATCTTATACTTCATTAATTCTCTCTTTAGCTACATCTTAACTGTTTATCCCACTCAATAAAAAAATTAATTCCAACAATTTTTCTAATTTCTAGAAGTTCTATTTGATTCATATATATATGCACATATATGAGAATATATATGTATATCAGTGTTTTAACAGGTTGAGCATCTCTAATCTCAAAATCTGAAATCCAAAAGCCTCCAAAATTCAAAACTTTTTGAGTGTCATCATGACATCTCAAGTGGAAAATTCCACTTGTAAGTACATAACACAAACTTTGTTCCATGCACAAGATTATTTTAAAATATTGCATAAAATTACCTTTAATTTATGTGTATAATGTGTATATAAAACATAAATTAATTTTTTCTTTTTTTTTCAAGCAGGATTTATTGAGAGGACAGAAAAGCTCCCATAATGGGAGGGGACCTGAGAGGGTTGCCTGTGAATTTTGTTCTTTTTTTTTTATTATTTTTTATTTTTTTTTGAGTTGGAGTCTCACTCTGTCGCCCAGACTGGAGTGCAGTGGCCGCTCCCGGCCACCGCAGCCTCGACCTGCTGGGCTCCGGCGATCCTTCCGCCTCAGTCTTCCAAGTAGCTGGAATTACAGGCATGCGCTACCACGCCCGGCTGATTTTTTGATTTATTGTAGAGATGAGGTCTCGCTGCCCAGGCGGGTCTCGAACCCGCGGGCTCAGGCAATCCACTCACCTCAGCCTCCCAAAGGCGCGGGATTACAGGCTGAGCCACCGAGCCCAGCTCGAATTTTGTTCTTAGACTTGGATCCCATCCCCAAGACACCTTACTATGTATATGTAAATACTCAGTATCCAAAAAAATGCATAATACTTCCAGTGCCAAGTATTTTGGATAAGGAATACTCAATCTGTAGTACCCTTTTCCTTACTAATGTTATTAAATCCCTGTATAATTTACTGAAATATTTTTGTTTTGTTTTGTTTTGTTTTGTTTGAGTTGGAGTCTCACTCTGTCGCCCAGACTGGAGTGCAGTGGCCGCTCCCAGCCACCGCAGCCTCGACCTGCTGGGCTCCGGCAATCCTTCCACCTCAGCCTTCCGAGTAGCCGGAATTACAGGCATGCGCTACCACACCTGGCTGATTTTTTTATTTATTGTAGAGATGAGATCTCGCTGCCCAGGTGGGTCTCAAACCCGCGGGCTCAGGCAATCCACTCACCTCAGCCTCCCAAAGGGGCGGGATTACAGGCTGAGCCACCGAGCCCGGCTCTGAAATACTTTAAACATGTTTATATTTTGAATATAGTAAATCAAATATCTGAAGTCCTAGTAGTCAAGTTGTGCTTGAGCAAACAAGCTCAAGGTTGCTTATTTCTCTGTGTAAGTTTGCCTTTGGGTTGCCAGCTCATATTTTTCTCGGCTTTATCTCTGTGAATCCTGCAAGGCCTACGCTGCAGGTGCATCCTTCCAGAAACTAGTTATATATTTTTTTCTCCTACCAGGCTCTCTGGGATCTTACCAACTCAGAATTACCTAAAGTCAATTTCCCCACCTGGGGTTTCCAAATTTCCCTACAAAGACAGGCCTGCAGTTACCAATTTTTGAAGGGGATTTTTACTCACCCTATCCCATGTGAAGACAGACACATTTTCTTGTCTTCTGTTTTTGTCAGTAATCCATATTTTAATGTTTTTGAGAAGGTTTTTTTTTTTTTTTTTTTTTTTTTTGGTAATCCATCATTTTACTGACTGCACTTGTAGCTTTTGATTTTCCCACCATGCACAGGCCTAAAACCTCAGGCTCTTGTCACCTGAGCACTCATTTAAAATCCAAGATTCTAGGTTACTGAGAATGGCTTATTTTCCCAAAATAGTTTTATGTTTAGTGTCAGATCATATTTTTGGTTTAGATTTTCTTCTGCTATTCTCTTTAATTAGAAATTTGCTTTATTTTTTTGAATGACTGTGCATTTAGAAAGAAGTCTGTCATATTTTACTAAACTTTACCAATGTATCATGTGGCAAGGTTTTAGATCTTATCTATCCTATTGCTAAAAACAGAGGCTTCTTAATCTCTAATCTCTTGTTAAATGTTCTTTTAACATTGTTATAGTCATGATCTGGCTTGAACTATAAATATATCTCCATATACAGTTGTTAACTTCCTTTAAGGGGAACAAAATAAAAATTAATGCCTTTTATTTATTTACTAATTTCAGCTGTGAGCATAGAGAAGTGAATGTTTATTATTCTTTTCTTGGGCATTTTACTAGAACTCTTATGTTCTGTAATTCAGAAAATGCTAGAGGACATATAACCAAAGAATAAATACTTCCAAAGATTAGGTCAGGATATGGATGAAGGCCAGAGAAGGAAAAGCTTTTATTTTCTCAGAATATTGAACTTACATATGATACAAAAGTTTGAATTTTAAAAAAATCAAAGTTTGCACTGATAGTCTGCTATAGCAAGGGTGGGAAGTTGTGGAAAGCTTTATTACATATGCCCCACAGCCGAGCTGCAATCTAAATGCTATTTTTGTTCTCTCACATAGAAATGCGATCATTATTCCATAAATATTTAAACATATTTATATATGCATATTTGTATGAAAGATGTAAGCTAACCACACACACTGTTCTTGTGCTCAGAAGGGTTTTCGTTCAATGACAGAACCTCCTTTCCTATACAACCGACAAGACACTGTCAGCATTTTTTTAAGTTGAACTAGAAAACGGACCGGCATTTGCTAAGCAACAAGAGTTCCTCAGCTGACTGGGACTTAAGCCATTGGAGTCAGTGCATATTAGTCAAAATATTTCCTCCTCCTCCATAGCCCCAAATTGTAAACACCCAGCTTATATGCAATTAGTCTGATGACTTCAGGAGAGTGAAGAAATTGAATGTGAAATACACGCCCTCAGTTCGGCTGTTAGGTTGCCTGAATAACATCTTCATTCTCCTAACTAGTACAAAGAATTGCCTATGTCTACTTGGTGCACAGTAAGTAGCAGAGAGATAAAAATATAAACAAAGCAGTTCTGAACATATATGCAGGATGATCCTGGGAACCAAAAGCCTGATGCAAACTGAAAAGACTACCTTTATGAGCAAGCATCATTTATTTCAATTTTCTTAACTTTTCTAACAAGCTTTTTGTTTTAACATTTGAGGACGTTTTCACTTAAAAGATGAATATATTTTATGTTTCTGTGAAGCCTGTCATGATTTTTTTTTGTAGAATTTTTATTTACAGCATTGTCTTTCTATAGGGAGCCCACAGTGGGAAATATTTGGTTTGTGGTTGGTTGCATTACAATGAACAGTACATCAAATTTGCAGATAATCGTACATGAGAATAGAATATGTGAACTAAAAATTGAATGAGCCGCCGGAAACCTAGAGGTATTACCCGGGAATGAGGACGGTTCCAATTCTCCTGCCAATTTTCAAAGCCCTACCTCATTGTGAAAAAGTCTGAGATCTCTATCTACAAAAGAACAGGAGAACGTACTGATGGGTTTTCTCCCCCTCAGCCAAGATGGACCTCCTACTACCACCTGCACCATTGGGAATGGACCAAAACCTAGCCAGTGTGGGAAGAGGAGTAGGAAGAAGGCAAAGAGAAAAAAAAGCCTAAGACTGGGACATTTTATTTAATACCAGGCTCCTAAAAATATGTTTCTTCTTTCTTCCATATAAAGAGATAAAATATATTTCATATTTTTGTCCCTGTCATTATCGAAATGCAAATACCAAAGAATTTACCAGCCAAAAAATTATGAGACAGCCAGGCATACAATTCTAGCTCAACAGAACAGTAATGATACTTACATGGTGCTGGGACTTTCTGGAAATAAATATATAAAAAACTTATCTTACTAAATATGCCAATCCTAAACCTAATGTGCATGGGCAGGACATTAGATAAAGGATCATAATATTAATCTATGCTATTCTGAGAGACTCACAAGCTCCAGAAATAAGTTGAACTGGGTTGGAATTCCTTTTACTAAAGACCTTAGGCAAGCTAGAGATTTGCTATGTCATTTAACTTCGTACAATGGGAATAATGATACCTAGGAGCATTTGTGTGTGGATGGAGAGAATGCATGTTATATCGTCTGCCACATAGCATATACACAACAAATGATAGATTTTATTATTTCATGTAACAAATGTTAACACATTACTCACATTTCTGAATTTTTTGATATTTGAATGGCATCTCTATTATGCTATGGTTTCCAAACACCTAGAGAGTTTGGAAAGCAAGCCAGATTCCCTGTCTCCATTCTAGAGATTCTGAGTTAGTGGTCTGGGGTAGAAGCTATGACTCTGGATCCTTGTTCAGTTCCCCAGTTGTTCCAGCTGGTTAGCCAGGTTTGGGACACCAGGATAATGAACCTACATGAAAAATAAGTTCCAAATTCGATTTTTAGATAGACACAGAATTATATAGCGAGTGATCTAGGGTTGTATGTTAAAGTTCAACTTTGATTAATTCAATGAGAGAGGTAACTATATTGATCAAAGTGACTTAATTCCTCCCAAAGGGCTTATTTTGAATTAAACCCATTTATTAATATAATTGTATTTTCCAGTTGTGATGGTCTGAAGACAAGCTTACATGATTCACTCTCACGTCATGAAAACTATTCTCACCCTTTGAAAACCCTAGGAGAATGATATGTACCCCAAGTCCATCATGGGTACTGTATTATTGATGCCTTGAATGACTTCCAAGCACAATTATGATCAGTGAGAATATCAATTTTAAAACATTATCAGCTGTTGTTAGAACTCCTGAAGTGCTATTCCTGAGATTTTGTTAAATTCAGCTCTCCTTTTATATCCTTTTCTCTTTGTTTCTACTTCTCACGTCCTTCCTCATCACTCCTTGGTTAAATATCTCTTCAAATTTTATCTCCTGGTCTCCCTAGTTTCAATTTCCATTTGAAAGATCCCTATTTTCAGTCACAAATCTGGAATTAGTAAATCTCTTTTACTCTGAATATCTTAAAGCATTCTGCAAACATTAACACAACTATATCCTTCAAATGTAGTATGTGATAGAGAATAGATAGTCACTCTTTTGGGTTCAGCTGTCATCCCAGGTCACAGGTTCAGAGATTGGATATAAGATCCAGGCAGGTCATATTTATAAAAACCCCAAAATTTGACTATATGTAAATCTACATAAAATGCCAAGTAATTTACATTGGAAAAATTAGTTATTTGTATGAAAGAGAAAGAGTTCCATTTTAAACATCTAGATTCATTGACTCCTTAAAATTTGGAAACACATTCTTGGGTTCATACTTTTACATTTCTGATTCCCAGTCTTTTTCCAATAAAGAATTGTTTTGGAAAATTTGAGTAAGATCTGCTTAAGCAGCTTTCAAATGTACTGTGAGCCAAAACAAAAATGAACAGAGGATGCAAGAGGGTGAGTCAAAAGCATGTTTTGTAAAAATGACATTCTGGGTGGATATTATTTCTAATTTCTATTATTTAAATAAAAGTATTTTGGAGAAAATATCTTTTTTTTTAGGTAAAGAATTTTTTAAAGATGAAATTTTAAGACAGAAACTCACATCTGAAAAAACAGTAGATAATGCAGAATAACAAATCCTCTTTTATTCCAAATTGACCTTGAAGAAGATGACCTTAGCAATTGAGACTGAAAAAAAAATGGAGTTTTCACAAAGTGAGTTTGGGAAGACCACAAAAGCATGAAGTTTAGTGAGGAAAATCAGGAGCTGGATTTGGATTTATTGGTTTGGAATTGACTTTAAGTAGGGAGTTGGAGATAAGAGTTGAGAGTTCCAACCCTGGAGATTATATATATTGTATGGATGGCATCTAAAATTGAGAAGCTGGATGAGATTACCAAAGATAATGTCAATAGAAGAAAGAAGCACTACAAAGATGGAGCCTTGGGACATTACAGCATCTCAGAAATTAGACATGAGAAGAATCAAATAAAGGAGACTGAGGAGAAATGGCCAGTAATGTAGAAGAAACCAAAAATAAAGTAGTGTCCTAGAAACCAAATAAAGTCTTTTAAAAAGCAAAAAGTGATCATCAGCCTTGTAAAATGTCACAGATAAGTCAATTACAGTAGTCTTTTCTTATCCTTGTGGGATACATTCCAAGACCCCCAGTGGATGCCTGAAACCATGGATAGTTTTGTCCATTGGAACACATTTCTGTTCATGCCTTCTATTCACAAATTCAATGCCTTTTCCATCTTAATCACTTATCACACACTGTGACCTAAACTCTTGCAATTTGAAGTGTGACAGCAAAACTAGCAGGAGTTTATTTTTTCATCCGCACGATTTCAGAGAGGATTAGTACTTACCATAGATCTCGGCAACCTCAGTATATTATTTTTGTACTTTCCATATTAAGCCAAGAACTTTCCCCTTTTCACTTAAAGAAAGCACTTGACGACTTCCTTGGCATATCCGAATGGTTATCACCACTACTCTTGCACTTCAGGCCTTTATGAAGTCAAATAAAGGTGACTTGAACACAAGCACTATGATACCAAGATAGTTCATCTGGTCACCCAGCCAGCTACTACATGACTAACAGGCAGATAGCATCTAGAGGGTGGATCTGCTGAACTAAGGAAGGACTCAGGATTCATCCTTATAGTGGTAGGCTGAGAGTTCATAATGCTGCTCAGAATGGCGTGCCAATTAAAAATTACGAATTGCTTATTTCTGGAATTTTTTGTTTAATATTTTCAAATTATGATTGAACATGGATAAGTGAAAGCTCAAAAAGTGAAACCATGGATAACTATTGTTCCTAACTCTTGTGAAATGGGAACTGAGGTGGAATCATAACATTTAGCAACATAGTAGTAACATTTAGCAACATAGTAGGTTGACCTTGGCACAAACAACTTTAGTAAAGGATTTGGATCAAAGGTCTTTTTGGAGAGGGTTCTTCAAAGAGATTGGGAGGAGTGGAATGTGTAAAAGGAAGAAATAGTATGGGAAATTGCTTTCAGGATGTTTCCTTGTACAGAGAAACAGAAAAATGAGATGGTATCTGGAAGAGGATAATGAGGTCAAGGGAGCATTTCTTCTTCAACTGAGTGAATATTAAAGTTCTCTTCTGATTCATTTCACAATGGTAAGCGATAGAAGACCACCAGTTGAGGGCGAGAATAGGGTAGGGGATCTTGTGAGCTTAAGGAAAAAGATAAAGAACATTGGCTAGGAACAGTAAATGAATTTAAAGTGAGACTAGCCTAAATGATTGTCTTTTCCAGTTATATCCATCTTAGGGGGGTGTAGGTTCAGAATAGACACAGTTGAATTTTTCTAGGACAAGGTTTTATAGGGAGTAAAACAATGTGAGAGCAGGGAACAGAACTTGAGAGTGTGTGCAAGAAATGAATGTCATGATGAACTGAGGAATCCAAACTATCAGGAGTGGGAAATGATGAAGTTAAAATATTAGCTATGGTTGTCAGAAGGTTGACGCTATGGATGCAAGGTCTAGGGTATGACCATGGAAATGCAGGTTGAGGAATAACAAAGGACAAGATCCTTGGAGGAGAGGAGGCCAAGGAATGGAAATGCCAGAGTAGGGTGCAGATCCTCTAAAATATACACTGAGAGTAAGCCTGGGCTACCTCATGGAAGGAGAGTGAGTGACATGGGGGCCTGTGGATGACTGCTAAAAGGTTAGAGTAGTGGGTGACATAGCTGATGCAAGCTGGGGACTTAAAAGGAATCTAGACAGTACTTCCCCTAGAACTTTGTGCATCGATGGAAATGTCCTATAGATGCACCGTCCAATGCAGTGAGCATATATGGCTATTGAGCCCTTGAAATGTGAGTCATGGGACTTAGGAACTGAATTTTTATATTATTTAAGTTTAATGAATTGTAATATAAATAGCCACATGTAGCTGGTGGCTACCATTTTGAACAACACAAGGAATGAGAAGCATCGACACTAGCATTAGGCACAGAGGACTAGGAAATGCAGAGAAAAGGGTCAGCCCTTGAGTTGCCTGTGGAGGAAGCAGTGCCAGACTAGAGCCAGGTTTCGGTTAGAGAAAAGATTGATGATCTAGGAAACACTGTTTTAGGAGTGACTGGGAAGGGCAGAGTAAAATATTTCAGGTGTTAAGCCGGGCGCGGTGGCTCACGCCTATAATCCCAGCACTTTGGAACGGGGAGGCAAGAGGATTACCTGAGCTCAGGGGTTTGAGAACTGCCTGAGCAACCTGGTGAGACCTTGTCCCTACACTAAATAATAACTGGGCATGGTAGCACATACCTGTAGTTCTAGCTACTTGGAAGGCTGAGGCGGAAGGATCGCCTGAGCCCAGCAGGTAGAGGCTGTGGTGGCTGTGAGCAGCATGCCACTGTACTCCAGCCTGGGCGACAGAGTGAGACCCCAACTCAAAAAAAAAAATTTCAGATGTTAAGGAGAGGGGATGTGTAGTATAGTATAGTATAGTATAGTATAGTCTTTTGAGCACAAAGCTCTTATTTCATTAATTTATTGTCCCTCAGATAAGCCAACGTAATACTTTGCTCCATGTTTGCATTTAACAGATACTTGTCAAATAAGTTTAAAAGTGAAAAGTTTAAATCTCTGGCAGATAAGGCTATTCCTATTGATAACGACTAAAATACAGAGTGTGCAGCCTACACTGATTTCCCAGGTGACAAATGATGGATCCCAAATGTTCATCTAAATTCAACTGTCAACAGAAGGCAGTAATTAACTCTTAGAAATCAAACAACCTTGTTTAGAAAGCAAATGTCTAATGAGATTTTAAAAAATAATTACTAGTTATTGAACATTTCCTTTGTGCCACTTAACTGTACTAAGGACTTGGCAGATATTATTTCATTTGATCCTCCTAGCAATCCTTTGGCAGGTATTATTATCTACATGCTATAGAGGAAGTTACAGAGGCTTAAAAATATAGCCATCCTGTCTAAAAATCATACAGTTGGTAAGTATAAGAGCTGAGATTAAAGCCAGGTTTTCTGCCCTCATGGCTGCCTGATGTTTCTATTTTTCACTGATCTGTGGCCATGTCAGGGGAAAACATAAAAGAAAGAAGAAATAAGTGAAGAAATTATCATTTTTTCTCTGTCTTTGGTTGACCTTTGCAATCACAGTAGTGATGAATTACAAATAAATATATATTGGTCTATTATTGGGTATAGAAAAGTTAAAAGAGACTTAAGAATTCAAATAAATTCTCCTAATACCATGCAGGTGACTCCAATTATGCAATAATTTTGTTTCATAATAATCATAGATGGATAATTATCACTATATTAACTCATGACTGAGTAATACTATGTTCAAAAATTAAATGTCAGATTATGTTTTTTAGTCAGTAAAAATAACTGTATGATAAATAGATCACATCTTACAATTCCATTTTGCAAACACTTCTAAATCATATTCTCTTATTGTAGGAGATGTTGCAATTATAAAGGAAAATAAAAGATAAACCTTCACTGAGTGCCTACTATATGTTCCTAGCGTTGGGCTGTTGAATTTAGTCACAATTTGCCACTAGAAAGTGAAGCTCAACAGTGAAGGTCAAAAATTATTAAGTCTCAGAGTCTAGATTTAAGTTCAAAATCTGCCATTTGAGAAGCATTCTCCATTAAAAAACTTAATATCATTAAAAAATCTTGATGCAGAAGGATAAAGAATAAGCCTGTCAAGGACTTGTTCGCATGTGACAATTTGACATTTTCAATCATGCCTACGTACTTTGAGAAATTATGAATTATAATTTGCTTAATTAAGACATCTTTTAGTGGTCTACAGTATTCCAGGGAATGAGAGAAGAATTTCAGAAATCATCTAGGAACCCAGAGCCTAATAGAATACCTGGCATTTAGGAAATGCTGGTTTAGTGAGTGAATGAGAAAATTGGAATGGTCTCAGTCACTGGATTTGGTAATATAAAACCAAGGCTTCCGTTCTTGCTCTTCCAATTACCTTTTTCACTTTCTGTTGTTTCTTTCTGGGCCTCCTTTCCATCTGCTGCAAAATAAGGATGAATAAAACATACTAGTCATTTCCAGTTTCAAAGTTCTATGATTTTAAGTACTATCTTTGATTCTCCATGCTGGTTGAACAATGAAAATATTAGAAGCTACTCAGCCAGGTGGGCTTTAATGATATGAAATATGACTATCTATTTGGTTGGGAAATTTACTTATACACAAAAATCTTACTTATAACAAAAATTACAGCCAACATTCCTGAGGTTAATTTGCAATCAGGTTGTTTATCCAAAGTGAATATTTGGGAGAATCTCAGAAAGCTGGGGTTCTTTTTTTTTCTATCTTATATTTTACCCCTCATTCCTATCTTAAGTTCAAGAATGAGGTTAAAGTAAGAAATATTAGCACATAAAACCTCTAAAGTAACCAAAATTTTATTCCAATTTAATTTATTTTTAAAGCATTTATAGCTTTCCCCCAGGTTGTTTTTTGTGATGTCTATAATTTCCTTTCCCACCTATGCAATAATTTTGTTCCATAATTATATTTAGACTCATTACTCTCATGGCCCTCCTCATCTCTATTCCACTCCCAGAGGCCACCTGGTGACACATGCTGTTTCTTTCAGACACTCTCCACCTATTATTTTTTTCTTTTCTTCATTAAGTACCATCTAAATGTATCTTTATGTACCTGTTTATTGTTTTTTTTTGCCTCTTTCCCTTTACTACAATATAACCTTCCAAAGCTCAGTCTCTGTGTGCTTTTATTCCCTGTACACCTCCACCACTAAGAAAGTATCTGCCATTTAGTATTTATCTGCTAAACAAATGCGTGATTGAGTGACTGAATGAATGAATAAATAAATAAATAAATTTATCAAGAGAGGCATCCTTATTCATCTTTGTATTTTGGCACTGAGCGCAGTAACTGACATGTGGTAAGTACTCAATAAATGCTTGCTACCTAGAAGCACCATAATAGGAAATAATCTTCAGGGTAATTTGGGATGAAGATTAGCATTTATGGTGAATGAAAGAAATAGTTAAATGCTATTTTATTATTTCATTTTATGATGTTATTTGACTATTTGTATATTTTATATAAAAATGTATTTTTATTATTTTCAAAACCTCTAAAAAATTGACTTCATTGAAACAAAATGCTTTTTTTGTAAGTAAGGAAGAGTTAAAAGAAAAAGAGAATCCAATGTAAACAATGTACACGTGAGGAAAAAGCAAATTGTATTGATAACTTTTTTTGAGTATCACTATTCTGGCTTTTTTTTATAATAACAACAACTTTTATTATTGAGTACAAACTCTGTGCTAGATACAGGTAGGCACCTTACATATATTATATAGAATTGTCTCATTTAATTCTAAAAACTCTTTAAAATGGATATAATTAACCTCAATTTGTAGCTGAGAGAAGTAGCATGGCCAAGGTCACAGAAATCAGGTGAGCTAGGGTTCCAGCTCAGGTCCCCTAATGCAACAGGTCATTCACCCACACAAAGTCCATGCTCCAAAGGGTCAGATCCTCTGAGTTCTGAACACGCCACCCAACGTGATTTCTGCAGTTTACCTTAAAAGTTTCTCTGTTACATCTCCCAACCTCCAAGTAGATAAATGGCTAAACTGGGTAAAAGGCAGCTAAAAGGGAAATTCTCAAGAAGTAGCATAGAACAGTATTTAGTGGCAAACATTGCTTTATCCTCTTCTATCAGCTGCTTAAAAATCAGTGTATTCAAAGATGAGATCCACACCCGCCCCCCGGCTTTGAAAACTCTTTCTAACGAACCCAACCCTTTGCATGATTCTAACTACTCTACACGTGCTATCAATGACCTTTATAAGCCCTTTATTCCACCTTTATAAGCCCCAAAGACATACCCAAAAGGTAACTTGAAGACATACCCAAAATGTAACTTGGCATCCTTACCCATGAACGTCCACCCTCTTATTTTTCACATTTTGACCCATGGCATTGCTATATAATCAGCCACTGAAGCAAAAAACTTTAGCAGTCCTCGACTATTTCCTGTGCTTGCTTTATTTCTTCCAATCAGTCACTGGGCCCAATCTATTCCACTTCCTAGCATCTCATTTATTCATTCAAAAATATAGCTTGTTTCCTTCTCTCTGGCCTTTGCCGCATTCCCATCATCCCCACCCAAATCAAAGCCTTCCCCAGCACTAAATGAAGTGTAAAATACCATCCTAGCTGGTGTGCAAGCTTCCAACTTCCTGACACGCCCCAAGTATATTTTCCACTGTCACAAATATCATGTTCCTAAAATACAAGTCTAATATTGTAACTATTGGCTTTAAAACATCCTCTCTCCCTTGGATCCCATAAGGTTATATCTTAGAACAGCATTAAAAGTCCATTACACTTTGGATCCACCTTCCTTTCCTGGCTTTCTGTCCCCACCCTCCTATGTTCAAGCTTCTCTAAAAGGTCACTGATTCCCAAACACACCACACACCCGCCTGTTTGTTTCTTTACAAATGCAGTCATCTCTGGTAGTTTTGTTTTGTTTTGTTTGTCATTTTCCCTTTACCTTGGACTCTAAGATTTATCTCATATATTGTCTTCACTGTAAAGCCTTCTCAGATGCTCTCAGGAAGATTGAATCACTCCTTTCAGTACCCTTTCAAAAGGAAGGGTATAGTACTGTATCACTTATTACTGAGGGACTGACTATGCAAATAATGGCTAAACCATATATAAAAATAGAACTTTGACCTTCACCCTCCAGCATCTTGCTCAGAAATCGAATCCCCATCCTCTTATCTACAATAAATAGTCCAGGAAGCCAACCTGCTATAAATCAGACAGTGATCTCTAGTAACAATCCCGGAAACTAAATAATAACTTTCTGTAACAATCAGCCCCAAATGGCCAGGACTTTATTAATAATTGGCAGCTTCCTTAGTTTCTGTCCTCACTTCCAACATGGGGTCAGCCAGAGACAGCCAGATATGCTCTCCCAACCAATCACATTGGATACTCTGTTTCTAGTTAGCCCATCTCCAATTTCCCCATGCCAACAGCCTCCAGTCACGACATAACTGAAGCCTTCTCTTTTTCCTACTATAAAGCTTCCCACTTCTCCACCTACCTTTGAGTTTCTGCCAAAACACAAATGACAGTAGTTAACTCCCTTGCTATAGCAAGCGCTGAATAAATAGGTCTGGCCTTTCTCATGCAGTTGGTTTTTTGGTTTATCCACCTTACCTAGCCAGGACTTGCCACTTAAAATTGCTTAATAAATGATTTGTTTGTATTATTGTTATGTTGGCTTTCTTTGGATGGCTGCTACTACCAAGAAGATGCTTTTCACAACAATCCAACTTTGTCATTAAAAGTCTGTTACTAGTATTTCCTTATTATCCAGTTAAAATCTGTAGAACATGTCGTGATGTCCCCTTTTTAATCCTTGACATGGGTCATGTGTATCTTCCCACCTTTTCCTTCATCAGTTTACCAAGGGATTAATCAATATTATTGATATAGTCAAAGACCCAGCTTTGGGTGACAGGCACAGGGAACAGTCAGAAGGGCGTCTCCCGAGATGGTGCTAAACACTGTATGGAACCAAACAAAGACAACAAAGGCCCTAAGCTCCTGCTCTTCCCGCGCACACGAAACTTAAACCTATACACAAATATTATCTCCCTATAGAAATACTACCTCATAGCTCCCTCCAATAAAGACCCTAAGATGGCACTGGCCGGCACCGCCAGGCTCCGATAGAGCACTGGCCGCCCCCTCCCAAACCGAGAAATACAGACCTCTCTCGCCCTGGCTCTCTCACTCCCCCTTCCCTGCCAGGCGGTTACAGACCTTCTTCCCCCTCTCTGTAGCCGCTGCTCTAATAAATCTCTTGCCCTCAAAGGGTGTTGAGTCTTGCTGGCGCCACCATCCTTCATTGGGTTTTATAAATTTTCCCTTTAATCTTTTTTCTCTTTTTAGCTTCTTATGGTGGAAATTGAGATTCTAACACACTTAGACCATTGGTTGTTCCTATTATTTTCGTTTGTAATGTAAGTATTTTGTTAGATCATTTTGAGGTTTGTTTTTAAGTTTTACTCAGGCAGGTCTACAGGAAATTTTCTTCCAGGAATAGTTTATCCCACTACTGAAGTGTGGCTCGTCTAGCGTCTTTATTGCATTTCCTAAGTGCTGAAAATCAACTATCTGGAGGTAATGCAACTGGTTCACAGGCCTGTATGAATTATGGAAACCTGTTCATCTCACAACTCCCTAGTTATTTTTTGTCCAAACTTATAGAGTTTCACCCTGTGTAGGCTTGTCTTCATCTTTTTCAAAGGCTCCTGAGACCTCTGTGCATATTTCTCTAGTCCTTTAACTCCGTAGCTCCCTACTCTGAAGAATTCTGCCCCTCCATTTACAGACACCTCAGACTTCCTAAAAGTCACATTCTGCCTCCTCAATTATATGTCAACTGTTCTTTGCTTGGAATCCCCCTCTATGCTCTGCAGTCTGGAGTGTGCCTCCAGACAGAAATCCTAGACAATTGAAGAGTCACCTGATTTGTTTCTTTTCCCTCGGGCTTCACTTCCTTCCTTTTGTCCATTCAATGTATGAAAATAACTTTTCTCTATATTTTGCTTAATGTCATAGCTGATTAAGGCATGGGGTGAATCCAGTCCCTTTTACTCCATGGCTACAATCCCTGCCTTCATTCTTGAACCCCAGAATCCCATCACCCATGTGTCTCCGGAAGTATTGTTAAAATGCAAATTTAAGTATATCACCTTACAGCTGACAGTTTCCAATAATTTCATAGTGTTACAATGTTCATAGCCTTCAGGATAAATTTTAAACACTTTAGCGTGACATGCAAGATATTTATGCTGCAAATGCTGCCTTCCTTTCAGCCTTATCTCTTGCCATGAGCCCTAATCCCATCCCCAGCCATGTCTCCTTTTTACCTTAAAATTCAACCACATTTGTAGATTTTCAAATTATCTTTCTTTGTTTTATTGGAGCATTTGTACTTATTTGCTTCATCATTTACCTAGACTACTCTATACATACTCTTAGACTAAAAATTTGAAATTATTTAAAATACCAATTATTCCTGGAAGGCATATCTGACCCTGAATGCTACATTTAAGGTCTCTTATATGTGCTTCCACAGAACCCTGTGACATTGAACTATAATACCTGTCATACTGTCCTATATTTGTTCATTTTCTCTCACGCTTCCCCACAGACTTACACATTTCTTGATGGCCGTGTTCTTATCACATTTATTTTTCTAGACCTGGCAACCAAATAGATGCTACTATGTTCTAAATATTTCTGTCCCCTCCCCCAAAGAAATTCATATGTTGAAACCTAATCCTCAACGCTAATAGCTTTAAGAGGTGGAGCCTTTGGGAGTTGATTCATTCATGGGATTAATGCCTTTATAAAAGAGGCTGAAAGAAGTTTGTCCCTTTCACCCTGTTAGGAGGTGACAATAAGGAACCATCTATGAAGCAGAAAATGAACCCTCACCAGATACCAAATCTTCTGATGCCTTGATCTTGGACTCCCCAGGTTCCAGAACTGTGAGCAGTAAATTTTTGTTGTTTGTAAATTACCTCCATCTAAGGTATTTTGTTGCAGTAGCCATAACAAACTGAGACAGATGTCTTGCACATACCAGGTACTCAATAAATGTCTGTTGAATAAATTAAAAAGTGAATGATTCTATCGATTAAAATAGACATCTGGGTTTCAGGAGGTAGCCTAGAAGGAAGATTTTTCTTCTTTGTAGTAGGAAAAACTGCACTAGAGCAGTCAGCAAACATGTTCTGTTACAGGTTTTGCAGGCCACAGATGGTCTCCATCCCATTTTTTTTTTTTTAGCAACCTTTTAAAAATGTAAACTAGTTTTTAGTTCACCAACTTACTGTTCTAGAGCTACGTAGATCTGGGTTTGAATCTTGATTTTTAATTATATTAGTCATGCAAAAGTGGTCATTTACTGAATTTCTCTGGCTTGCCCTATGGGAATAATATTTATCTTCAACTGCTGTTGTAAGGATTAAATAAAATTATGTATACTGAGGGCATAACATGGTGCTTGGCATACAGTGGTAATAATATCTAATATTGCTGGGTTCGGTGGCTCAGCCTATAATCCCGCGCCTTTGGGAGGCTGAGGTGAGTGGATCGCCTGAGTCAGCGGGTTTGAGACCCACCTGGGCAGCGAGACCTCATCTCTACAATAAATGAAAAAAATCAGCCGGGCGTGGTAGCCCAAGTCTGTAATTCCGGCTCCTCGGAAGGCTGAGGTGGAGGGATCGCCGGAGCCCAGCAGGTCGAGGCTGCGGTGGCCGGGAGCGGCCGCTGCACTACAGTCTGGGTGACAGAGTGAGACTCCAACTCAAAAAAAAAAATGATAATAATAATAAAAATAATAATATCATCTAATATTTATTGGACATTTATTTTGTGTCATACACTGTCTCAAGCCTTTTGTACCATCAAACCATTTAGTCACCGATACAACCCTGTGATATGGGCATGCTATTATTCCAGTTTTTACAAACAAAAAAAACAAAAGGCAGACATTTTAAAATAATTTATAAATTGCAAAAGAGGCATACAAACCTAGTTAATCCAATCTTCTAATCTTTTTGTAACTAGCCTTTTATAGAGTAAAAGTTATTGTTGGAAACCTCTTAATCTTCTCATGATTATACATGACAGTACTTTCAATTCCTATCCATTTCCTTCAAAGATCCTTCTAGTTCTTTAATGACAGGGAGAAGTTGCATGATTTAGTAGAATGACCACTGATTATGTATGATTTTGTATATCTGGGTTGTCGCCATACTGTAATTTTGAAAAAAAATTACTTCACTTGTATAAACTTCCATTTTCGGAAATCAGCATTGTGTGATACATATGAACTTTTACAGATTAACATAAATGGAATATAACCTAATAGAAAATAACATGGATATATTATTAGTAGTATTATAAGGCAAGTAAGAAAACTAATTTACTATGTGACTTTGCAACTAGTCACTGGTCACTTTAATTCATTTCAATGAGAAATTTTGTATTTTACAAATTGTTTTGGTGAATTCTGGGGGTATACTCAGGACATAGTGATTTTTTTAAAAATTGAACTCCCATTCTGAAGTCAGTTCTGCTTAACTCATAGTGGATCTGAGCATAAAGTTTATCAGATTCATAAGCAAGTGAGCGTTTTCACAGACATAAGATTTACAAAAGTTTGCCTCGATTTGGCAATATAGCCAGAAATTGCAGGTTGGTTTCAGGTAACAGATCTTGAAAATGCCAAGAATTTTATGTTCTTGAGTCAATCAGTAAAAATCAAGATAAGCTTCATGTTTAGGTAGATTATTTGGGTATTTCTTTGTGCCACAAAAAATATAGACAAAAAATTTATTTATCCTCTTAAAAAGATCTGTTAAAATTCTCCAGAATTGACTTCTTTTGCACCAAATGCCACTAATTTTTTTTAATTTCCTTGAATCATAGGGAAATTCACTAACAGATAATAAGAGTAATCCTCAATTACCTTTTACTTAACATATACATACACATATGTAATATGTTTACATGTAATATATGATATGTAATATCATATATTAATATATACTTATGACTGAATGTAGGCAATTTGTAGAAAAAAGTCTTAATATTTTGTGGTGGAAATTTTTTATAGCTGCAAGTTGTGTCCGGTTATCTTGTCACATCACTTAGAAAATGTATTTTGAACCACTGAATCTCCTATTAGTTGCATCAGTCTTTAAATTTTGAAAGTCCTTTTTGTTTTGAAGCAGTCTGATAAATCTCATTGGCATGCTTACATGACCTCATTTGGGTTAAGCTCTATTCTCTAATCACCAAAAAATTTACATATTGGCTATTATCAGTCTTGATCCCTGCCTCCATCCCACTGTGAGATGGAAACCCATCTAATAAAACTAATAAAACTCACTGGATAGACTCCACTGACAGATGAACAAACGGGAGTGGAACATAAAATGTTTCTTTAAAAATTACTTTCTGATAACAAAATTAATACATGTCGATTATAGAAATTTTGATATATAAAGAAAAGTATAAACATGATCATAAAAGACTGACTAAATAATCTATATGCCTCTTAAACTATTAATATTTTGATGTATACTTGTCTAGTGTCATGTTCTTCCACCTCAATATCCCTTCTGAAAATGTTGTTGAAGGAATTTCCTTAAAAAAAAAAAAAAAAAGCTTTCCATTTCCAGATGCCTTCCCTGACTCCAGCAAGTGACCTCAGATTTTCCATGTTTAGGCCAAGTCTTGCAGTTATCTTCCAGAAATGTAGTTAGGTCTTAAGAGTTCACGTGTACTTGCTAATTCATTTTTTTTTTAAATGAACTTCCATCTGCAAGAACAGATGCTCCTGCAGTCTATCAAAATGGTCCTTTCCCTGATAATGTTCTGTAAGCTTGTTCTTTTGTATGGAATGTGTCCCAATTGCTCATCATTTTTCACATATTTAAAATACCATATACTCCCCAGGGTTGCAATCTATTTTCACTATATATACATATATTTTTGTATGTTGGTATTTTTTTTAAGATAAATTCTGCGTTGCAGTTCAACTTGTATTTTTATTTCTTGTTATCACCCTGCCCACTTTCTAGCAGAGGTGTTAATGAGCGGGGAAACAGCGGGAAGACAGATGGAAGGAGACGCAGAGAACATAGATAGCATGCACAATGCATCACAGGGCAAAATAGACTTTGATTTTTATGCCAAACTCTTATAATTTGTATTTGCAACAAGGAAACTTTATTCTCTTTTAGACTGGCTGGTTTTCTAATAGATTTGGCTCACTGTAAATGCTATTTACACATTGATTAGGCAACCTTTCAGGATTGTCATTACAATGATAACATTTATACATGTCATTGAGAAATAGAATAAGCAGATGCCTTTTTCTACATAGGTGAAATCATTAGATAATCGTGGAACAAATTGATGTTTCATATTAGACTCAAAATACACGTGGAATTGGTAGCTCCCCTAAATAATGATCATATATTTTCTTCATGATGGAAAGTTATATTCCCCCTCCCTTATCATGGGCTACTGCTCTCTACTTGCCCCACAGTCAGAATTACTTCATTCTCACCTGTCATCTATGCTTTGGTCTAGTTCTCAAGATGGGTCCCTACCATAGACATTAGAGATTAATTACCTCTATGCCACCAGTGTGGAGCTCAGCGTCATCTTGACTTTCTGGGTAGTTTTAAACTTGAATCCTGATAACCAATTTATTTTCCTTGTTCCTGAGCCTCAATTCCCACCTTGCTTTCCAGGTCATACAGCTAGTCTTCTATCTTATTTTTGTGTATGACTGAGATCTTATCTTGTAGATCTACCTCCTGCCTAAACTCCCCAGGACGTTCTTTCACTTGAAACCCACCTTGGTAGCTAAGACCCCATTTCATGCAATTAAACTTCCCTAAAGCTAATTGCTCGCTGAGAAAAAAAATGGTTTGCCTCTGAAATTCCACACTGCAGACCTAATTTTTCTAATTATTCCATTTGGACAACTGCCAAATATTAGAAAATATCTTTCCCTAATACAAATATAAAAAGCCATTCTCCTGACCAGAATGTCCTTTCTGGCCTCCACAAACTACTTCCAAGGGCTCCTGGAGCTCTCACTTCTGCCACTAGGACTGGGAAAGACATATTTTGGGATTCCTGATATGTTTCTCAGGTGCATATTACCAGGGAAGCAGTGTTATAAAAGATTGTATGTGTCTTTGATATAGCACCATTCCTCCTATCCTGAAACATAGAATACATAAACCTGGAATTTGTAATCAGGCCCAAGACTCTAACCAACATTTAAAAAGTCGCTTTGTGATTGGCAGTAATGGAAAACTGTTGGGGGTGGGGGATTGGCACTTGAGGGCAACTGCTAGGGGAGGGAGGGACATACCTCATTAACGGGGTAACTGCATGATCAATGTTTGTATATCTAACCCTGAATTGTACCCTGCATCTTTACAATAAAAAGTAAAAAAAAAGAAAGAAATGTGTTACCCAATGATGAATCATCAGAAGAAAATTTAAAATAAACAAATAAATAAAATGTTGCTTTGGTGGAATATAGTTTTTGAGTGCCAAATAGCCAATTCAAAACTAACTGTGAGACATTTTCCCATTCTGCTCCATATATAGCAAAAATGATTTTAAAAGCTGTATGTGTGTACTATTAAAAATAAGTAATTGAACATTACAAGATCACAGAAAGGATTAAGATGGCCTAAGAGAGGCAACTAGAGTGTGTTTCCCTGATGGCGTAAACCAAGATAGAGTTTCCTCAGCACCAAGAGAGGAATAAGACAACCATGTCCCACAGTTCATCAAAGAAGTAATAACAACCACATAGTGAAAACAAGAGAAAAATAAATTGACCTGCACTGCAACTAACCAGACTCTCACCTGGATCACAGCACAGATCACAAGTAGCCTCTGGACACAGTGGGAAGGGAGTGAAGGGAATTCAGAAATTCTGTGTTCCTATCACAGATTTGGAGACCCCCCTGACCCCTGCAAGACTCCAATTCCTCATAAGAAACTGCCCTACCCACAGCCATGTTCTGCCAAAACCCACATAGCTTGGTGCAGAAAAAAGACCTGAGCAGTTCCAGCTGCCATATCTCGGGAACTCAACCCTTGCTGGTGGCTGCTAGTTGACCTGGGAGGGGCGGAACCCCAAGGGCAAATTCCACAGTGGCAGATAGTTATTGGTTGGAACAGGCTGTTGTGAAAACACCTAGACCCAGACATTAGCTGCACTTTGACATTCTGAATGCAAACTGCCTCAGGCAGGAGAGTTGGGTGGGACTTGTTCTTACAGCAAACTTTCAATCCCAAGGTAAAATCTTGTGTACTCCCTCTGCACAATAGCATTACCCCAGTGGCCAGAGGGAGACTACCTCCCAGTCCCCACTGGGAGAGCCAAGAGTGCACACAAGGTGGGGAGCTTGAGCTCCTTTCTCTAGCATATCCCTTGGAGGCTCAAAACAGATGGAGAATTTGGATAATCCTCATAGCCCCACCCAATGACTGGGTTGGCAGGCACTTCCTTGAAGCAATATACACCAAGCAGAAAACCCACAGCCACCATTGCAGCTGGTGTTCTCCAAAAAGTGTTTTTTGGATGGGGGTCAACAGCCTAGCCCATCAAATATGATATAATACCTCAGCTCTAGAAAAGTCTGAACCCAGACCCCAGCTAATGCCACTATTCAAGTCACCCAGGCACCTCAGGATGCCTTGACCCTGTGCAGGTACCTAACACAGGACCACCACAGCTGGCAATTGAGAAACTCACACCAAGGCTATAAATAACAAAGGGAACTCTATAGTGCCTAGGTAAGGCCCCTGCCAACCTCAAACAAGAAGATAGTCTACCCAAATGAGAAGGAACCAGAAAAGTAATTCTGACAATATGAAAAATTAGAGTTATTCAACACCCCCCAAAGCAGTCAACCTTAACTAAGATGAAATCTTTGACATTCCAGAGATAGAATTCAAAAGGGTGATTATAAAATTATTCAATGACATACAAGAGAACATAGAAAACCAACATAAAAACATTTGTAAAAACTATTCAGGACACGAATGAAAAATTATCCAGAGATAGACACCATAGGGGAAAAAAAGCTGAAAATGAAACAATTATTTAGGGAAGTAAAAAATGCAGTGGAAAGTTTTAACAGTAGACTAGAATGTGTAGAAGAAAGAATCTCAGAACTTCAAAACAAGGCTTTGAATTAACTCAATCAGAAAGCAATAAAGAATAAACAATTGAGAGAATGGAACAAAGCATTCCAGAAATATGGTATTATGCATAATGTCCAGACTTGAGAAACATAGGTATTCCTGAGGGGAAGAGAAAACAACAGGTTTGGAAAATCTATTTAAGGAAATAATGAAGGAAAACTTCCTGGCATTGCCAGAGATTTAAACATCCAGATAAAAAGAGCCCAAAGAACTTCCAGAAGATTTATTGCAAAAACATCATCCCTAAGGCATATAATCATTCAGTTATGGAAAGTTAATGTGAAGGAAAGAATTTTAAGAATGGAAATACAAAAGCATCAAATAACTTACAAAGGTACCCACCAGACTAACAGCAGACTTCTATAAGCCAGAAGGGATCAGGGTCACATCTTCAATCTACTCAAACAGAATAGTAGTCAACCAAGGATTGTATATTTCACAAAACTAAGTTTCACAAAAAAAGAAATATGAAGTCTTTCTCTGGCAAGTAAACACTGAGGGAATTTTTCACCACTAGCTGGTTCTATAAGAAAAACTCAGAGGTTCTAAATACTGAAACAAAATGTCAAAATAACACGAGTAGAAAAACTGGAAATCATAAAACTCACAGGGCTTACAGAATACCAACACAATAGAGAAAAAAATAAATAAAGCAACCAGATAACAACCAGCATGAAGAATAGACTATCTTAAATATTTTTATTAATCCTGAATGTAAATTGTCTCAACACTTCACTAAAAAGATGGAGACTGGCAAAATGAATTAAGAGAACAAACCAAATATCTGCTGCCTTCAAGAGAACCACTTAACACACAAAGACTCCCACAGACTCAATGTAAAGAGGTGAAAAATTATTCCATACAAATGGAAACCAAAAATGAGCAGACATTGCCATTCTTATATCAGATAAAACAGACTTTAAATTAACAACAGTAAAAAAAAAAAATTAAGATGGTTATTATATAATTATAAAGGGATCAATTAATGAGAAAATACAACAATTTTAAACACATATGCACCTAACACCAGAACCCTCAGCTTCATGAAACAAATTATACTAGACCTTAAAAAAGAGATAGACAACAATACAATAATAGCGGGAGACTTTATCACTCTGCATTACCTTGACAGATTGTCAAGGTAGAAAGTCAACAAAAAAATTGGCATTAAACTGGACTCTAGAACAAATGAAACTAACAGATATCTATACAATACAACACCCCAAAACTACAGAATATGCATTTTTTCTTATCAACACATGGAACATTCTCCAAGATAAACTATACAATAGGTCACAAAGCAAATCTCAATTAATTTTTAAAAAATCAAAATTATATCAAGCACCTTCTCAGACCACTGTGGAATAAAACTAGAAATTAACTCCAAAAAGAACTCATGAAACCAAAAAAAAAGTGGAAGTTAAACAATTTGCTCCCAAATGATTCCTGAGTCAAAATGAAATCAAGATGGAAATTCAAAAATTTCTCAAAATGAATAACAAGGAAACACATTATCAAAACCTCTGAGACATGGCCATATCTGTGCTCAGAAAGAAATTTATAATACTTTAGGCCTACATTGATAAGACTGAAAGACCACACATTGACAACCTAATTTCATATGTCAAATAACTAGAAAAACATGAGGAAACCAAACTCAAAACTAGCAGAAGAAAAGAAATAATGAGGATCAAAGCAGAACTAAATGAAAATGAAAATTTTCAAAATGGATCAATGAAACAAAAAGTTGGTTCCATGAAAAGATAAACAAAACTGATAGACCGCTAGCTAGATAAATTAGGACACGAAGATTCAAATCAGCTCAATCAGAAATTAAAATAGAGAAATTACAACTGATATGACAGAAATACACAAGATTGTTCAAGATTATTATGAACAGCTCTAAGAAAACAAGTTGAACAATCTAGAGGAAATTGATAAATTCTTGGAAACACAACTCCTCACTCTTGAATCAGGAAGAAATAGAAACCCTTAACAGACCAATAATGAATTGTGAAATTGAAACAGTAATTAAAAGTCTCCCAACAACAACAACAACAAAAACCCCAGGACCTGATGGACTCATAGGCAAATTCTACCAGACTTTCAAAGAAAAATTGGTACCAATTTTACTGAATCTATTACATAAGACTGAAGAGGAGGAAATTCTAACTCATTCTGCAAAGCCACTATTACCCTGACACCAAAGCCAGAAAAAGACACAATGAAAAAAGAAAACCACAAATCAATATTCCTGATGAACATAGACATGAAAATCCTCAACAAACTATTAGCAAGTCAAATTCAACAGCACATTCAAGTGGGTTTTATTCCAGGAATGCAAGGATGGTTCAGCATAGGCAAGCAAAAAAACATGATTCACATAAACAGAATTAGAAACAAAAATCATATGATCATTTCAGTAGACATAGAAAAAGCATTTGGTAAAATTCAGCATTCCTTCATGGTAAAAACGCTCAGCAAAATAGGCATTTTTGTTATCTTGAGGATCAAGATAACAAAAGTCATATACAACAAACCTATTGCTAATGTCATTCTAAACAGAGAAAAGTTGAACACATTCAGAACTGGAACAAGGCAAGGATGTTCATTTTCACCATTCCTATTTAACATAACACTAGAAGCCCTAGCCAGAGCAGACCAATCAGGTAAGAGAAAGAAATAAAGTGTATCTAAATTGGAAAAGAAGAAATCAAACTATCTGTGTGCCAACGATATGATATTATTCCTAGATAATCCTAAAAAATACTTCAAAAGCCCCCTGGACTTGATAAATGCATTTGATAAAGTTTCAGCCTATAAAATCAACACACACAAATCAGTAGTGCATCTATACACCAATAGTGACCAAGAAGAGAATCAAATCAAGAACTCAATTCCGTTTACAATAGCAGCCAAAAAGTTAAAATACTTAGGAATATATTTGATCAAGATGGCAAAAGACCTCTACAAGGAGAATTACAAAACCCTGATGAAAGAAACTATAGAGAACCCAAACAAACAGAGAAATAGCCCATGCTCATGGATGGGAAGAATCAACATTGTTCAAATGACTATATTCCCCAAAGTAATCTACAGATTCAACACAATCCCTATCAAACTGCCCATGTCATTTTGCACAGAATTAGAGAAGACAATCCTAAAATTCATATGGAACCAAAAAAAGAGCCAGAATGGCCAAAGCAATCCTAAACAAAAATGAACAAAGCTGAAAGCATCACATTATTTGACTTCAAATTATACTACCATGCTGTAGTAATCAAAACAGCATGGTACTGGTACAGGAGCAGACACATGGACCAATGGAACAGAATAGAGAATCCAGAAGTAAGCCCAAATATCTACAACCAACTGATTTTTGACAAAACAGACAAAAGCATACACTGGGGAAAGGATGCCCTGTTTAACAAACAGTGCTGAGAAAATTGAATAGTCACATGCAGAAAAATAAAAGTTGATCTCTACATCTCACCAAAATACAAAAATTAACTCAAGATGGATTAAAGTCTTCAATGTCAGACCTGAAACCATAAAACTCTTAGAAGAAAACTTAGGGAAAACTCTTCTAGACATTGGTCAGGGCAAAGAATTTATGACTGACACCCCTAAAGCAAATGCAACAAAAGAAAAATAAAGGGGACTTTGTTAAACTAAAAAGCTTCTGCACAGCAAAAGAAATAATCAACAGAGCAAACAGGCAACGTATAGAATGGATGGGAAATGATATTCACAAGCTATACAGCTGACAAAGGACCAGTATCCAGAATCTACAAAGAATTCAAACAAATCAGCAAGAAAAAAGCAAACGACTCCATTAAAAAGTGGGTAAATGATATAAACAGACATCTCTCAAAAGAAGATATGCAAATGGCCAAAAAACAATGAAAAAATGTTCAACATCAGTAATCAGAGAAATGAAAATTAAAATCACAACGAAATACTACCTTATACCAGTCAGAATGGCCATTATTAACAAATGAAAAACCAATAGATGCTGGCACAGATGTGGAGAAAAAGGAATGCTTATATACTCTTTGTGGGAGTGTAAATTAGTGTAACTACTATGAAAATTGGTATGAAGATTTCTCAAAGCACTAAAAGTAGACCTACAATTTAATCCAACAATTGCACTACTAGGTATCTACCCAAAGGTTTTTTCTATAATGACCAAAGAAGTCATTATGTAAAAAAGACACCTGTACTTGCATATTCATCACAGCACAATTCAAAATTTCAAAGACGTGGAATCATCGTAAAGCCCATCAAGTGATCAGTGGATAATGAAAATGTGATATATATATATAGTGGAATACTATTTTGTCATCAAAAATAATAAAATAAAGTCTTTTGCAGCAACTTGGATGGAATTGGAGAACACCATCCTAAGTGAACTAATGCAGGAGCAGAAAAGCAAACACTGCATATTCTCACTTGTAAGTGGATACTAAACTAAGGATCTGCAAAGGCATAGAGAATGGTACAACGGACACTGGAGACTCAGAAGGGAAGAGGTGAAAGAACAAAAACAACCAAAAATCTAGACAAATGAAAGTAACAACCCCCGTGTAGGCAGACATAAAATGACTAATTTGATTTTACTTTTTGTTATTAAAGCTAGTTATCTTGCATACCATGTTAGTGTCAATTTCCCAGTGAGTAGAAGACCTCATCATGAGCAATGGCTTCTAAGTAAGGAGGAAGAAAATTCTGGTTTGGTTTCAGTTTGCAAGATGGTACCCTTCTACCAAAAGCCATGGTTGGTACTCAGTCGTGCTTTCAACTCTATTTTACAAATGAGAAAACCAAACATAAAATAGAAATATCTGAACCAGAAACAAAACAAACTTACTACAGTACATATACTTTAATATAGTATAAATCATTAAAAGGACAAATCCAACCAAATTGGAAATGCAAAATTCAAACAATGATAAATGTAAAATTCATTGATTTTGATTAATGAGCATACCAAAATAAACCATAGAAGAATTCTTAATCACCTTAGATTGGGAAGACTTTCTAAGAATGACACAAATGCTGAAGCTATAAGAGAAAAAAAAATTTTATAGGTGACCATATAAAAAGAATTATTTTAAATTACTGCATGGAAAAAGAAAAGACTTAAAAAGTCAAAAAAAGAAAAAGAAGAAGAAGGAAAAAACTCATGAGAAAAAAATGTGTGCTACTCACATTCTAGACAAAGAACTAATTTCCTTCCTTCCTTCCTTCCTTCCTTCCTTCCTTACTCCCTTCCTCCCTTCCTTCCTTCCCCCTTCCCTCCCCTCCTTTCTTCTTCCCTTCTCTTGAAAAAAACAAAGGTCCAAGGGAGTTTTTTTCTCCAAGGATATATTGCATAGTGGTGAAGTCTAGACTTTTAGTGTACTCATCATCCAAACTGTATACATGGTCCCCGATAAGTTGTATTTCATCTCTCATGCCTCTCCTATCCTCTCACCTTGTTGGTCTCCACTGTCTATTATTCCACTCTGTGTGTCCATGCATGCTTAGTCTTTAAAAGAGCTAATTTCTTTAATCCCTAAAGAACTTTTACTAATCAATAAGGGAAAAAAATGACCAAACCAATATAAAAATGGGCAGAGATTAAGAAGAAATAGCACATAGTAAAGTAAATGCAGATGAATTTAAAAATATAAAATTGGCCCAATCTCATTCATAATAAGAAAAATAGAAATTAAAACTACAACTGCAGACCATTTTGTGCCTACAAAGTTGGCAATTATCAACAAGTGGGAAATTTATTGTATTGCCAAGAATGTGGAGAAGCAGGCACTCCTATTTCTGTGATGGGAGCAAATTGATAAACCCGTTTGGAGGGCAATTTGTCAATGTCTATCAGTGTTACAAATGGACAAAAATTCTATTCCTATGTGAGAAATGATGACATGCCAAGGTATTCATTGCAGCTTTGTCTGTAGTAACAAGAGACTGAAAACAATAGAATTTTTGTTAGTGGATGATTGTTTAAATGAATATAATGCAGTACTAGGTAGCTATTTAATAAATGAGTCAGGTCTATGTGTGCTATTACAGAAGTCCTTAAAGATATGCTGTTATTTGAGAAAAAAGGTCAAGAATAAAACAATGCATATAGTATTTTACTATACGTGAGAGAGAAAAACTATGCACACATATGTTCATAAATACATTGAATATCTTTGTAAGGCTGCACACACACAGACACATACACACACAGTAAATGTAATTTACTGAATCCAAGAAAACAAGGGAAAAAGAAGATAATCTAATGTTTTACGTGCAAACTTTTGTAACTTTTAAATTTTGTACCATGCACATGTATTAACTATTCCAAAAATTGGATAAAATTTGTTTAGCTGTTACTAAGCAGAAGTGCTTGAATCATGTAGGCCACACAATTTGTCACTATTGTCCTTGGGCCCAAAATAAACATACAAGTGAAATAACATCTTTGATAAGTTTTCTCTAACAATTTCTTTTCCTATTTCCTGGCTCTGGGCTTTTATTACAGATTTATTATTACCATTTGCAGAATGAGACATTATCCATGACTCTGTCCCAGCCCATGTCTACGCCTTGTGATGCTGGCCTATACGGACTGCAGTTGTTTTTAAATGTCTATAGATTCTTTAATATCCTTTTTTCAAGAGGTAGAGCTTAATTCCTCTTGGCTTGAATGTGTGCTGAACTTAATAACTTGCTCCTAATGAATGAAAAATGGTAGAATGAAAAATGTAGAACTTCCAAGACAAGGTTATTAAAAACATTTCATCTTCTGTCTTAGTTTCTTTCTTGTGTTTTTGGATCTGGGGGAAGCCAGTCCCATGGCATGAGGAAAGTTTCATGTGGAGAGGAACTGAAGCCTTCAGTAAACAGCCTTATAAGTGAGCCATCTTGGAAGTGAAGCCTCCAGGCCCAAGTGAGCCTTCAAATGACAGGAGCCCCAGCCAATACCTTGACTACAAGTCCATGAAAGACCCTGAGCCAGTACCCCCTAGCTAAGCCATTCTTGAGTTCCTGACACTCAAATTGCGTGAGATGCTAAGTGTTTGCTGTTTTAAGCTGTGAAGTTTGAGTATTTGTTATACAGAAATGGATAGCTAATATATATAGATATCTTCTGCTCTCCCTCTACCCTCCACCCACTTCCCAGAGAATAGATGCCTCTTTTTTTTTCCCAAAAAAATATTGTGCTAGATTTATTGAGAAAAATGTCAGGTCAGAGAGCACAGTACTTCTTCAAGAACACAACCACTCTTGCGTTGAACCATTTCTGGCCTTAGTACATTTCTCCACCAGGACTGGATGAGTTAAAGTGATGATGGCTGTGCCCTTAACTGGCTCTCCTGGCTAGAATAACATACCAACTGTACACAAAAGGGGCATATTGTAACCATCTCAACTCACTAGCTTAGAAATACTCATTCTAAAATGTCTTAAAGAGGAATTTATGGGATGAAGGTAATAATCCACATTTTTAAAGTTTATAAATAGATGCCTCTTTAAGCTCATACACAGGCACTGCTTGTTTTTCCTGTTTGATCTGTCTCCAGGGATAATGAGTTCAGGTAGCCTCTACAGCAACAAGTGGGAAAAGAAGAAGAAGAGGTCAAGAAAAGTGGTAGAATCACCATGGGTCTGTCAGAAAAGGGAGAAGAAGAGAGAAAGAAATGTCAAAACA
This sequence comes from Cephalopachus bancanus, assembly GCA_027257055.1. NCBI lineage: Eukaryota > Metazoa > Chordata > Mammalia > Primates > Tarsiidae > Cephalopachus > Cephalopachus bancanus. The sequence goes on from JAPVLO010000006.1 coordinate 15,789,935, forward strand.
CATCCCACACAATTCTCAAATTACTAAATAACTCAGAACCTGCTGACTTGAATGTGTCTAGTTGGTTTCTTTGAGGATGCTTCCCACCATTTGCTTCCTCAATTTGATTTCATCTTTCTCTCAGCCCAGGTGGTACACACTCTGGCTTTTAAATAAGAGCTGAAATGTGGGAGGATTCAGTGCTTATATAACACTGCAACATCAACGAAGAAACAAGATGCTAGCATAACTAGCTTTTAAAAAAAATCTGCATCCTTTTTATAAATATGCAAATTTTGTTTCAGTAAATTCCATCATACACATTCTGGAGCCCACAGTCAACAGAGTATGTAGCATTCAACACTTTACCTTATATGGCCTTCCTCTCCCTCTCTCTCTCTCTCTTTCTCTCTCTCTCTCTCTCTCTCTCTCTCTGTCTCTCTCTGTTTTTCCATCTCTTGCTGTCTCCCCAACTCACTCACAACTCCCCACCCTCACCCCATGATTTGACAGGATTACTTCTGAAAACTGCTTTATCTCTCAGTGAAATTGTGCTTTTAAAATATTATAGAAGTCTTTTGGGGAAAAAAAATAGACAGATAAATCAATGGAAAAGAAAGAGAACCCAGAAATAGATCCATAGGTATAATCACCTGATCTTACATCTTATTCTTGTTTGCACCTCCACTAACTGACATAGTGATTGACATATAAAAGGTATACAACAGGCATTTAATAAATGGATGGATGGTTGGACAAAAGGACAGATTAATGATAAGGAGTAAGAATTTGTCAGAGTTTCCCAAAGCGCTAGATTCTGTATAAATAAATACTTTTTGCATGTACATTCTCATCCATAAGATAAGGAGACTGAGTCTGAAAGGGGTATAGTAACATGCTAAGGTTCATGCGTTAGTAAGTGGTAAACTTGGAATAATTTGGACCTGGGTCTATTTGACTACAAAGCCCATGGTCTTTCCATGGCAGCATCCTTTTTTTTTTTTTTTTTTTTTTAACTCTACTGAGTATAACCATAACAGAAATATATTCAACAGAACATTTTTAAACTGAAATACCCTGAAACAAACAATTTAGGGAACTGCCATACCATTTAGGGAGGTACCATGCATACCGTACCATAACCTTACAGGAAATGGTTGCTACTCAAATACCTTTGTATTGCATCTATATACACCACTAACCCACTAAATTATAATGTGGCCTCCTGAGGGACTTACTTGTGAGGATGGAATACCTGATAAGGACTGGCATCCAGTTTTATCTCTGACTACAAATTAGTGTGGACCTTGTAGCCAAACACACACAGGTTACTAGCTTTTAAATCAGATTTGTTTAACACAAACTGATTTCCTATAAGGCCATAAACCCTGTATGAACTGTGGTCAGGATGAGGCTGAGGAGAGAAAGAGCTGTTGGGTCTCCAAACCTGCAGAGCTAAGTAAGACCTGTGCTCTGAATATACAGTCTTCTAAGAAGGAAGCCAGTGGGTACCTTTCTCTTTCAGATGCAAACACTTTTTAGTTGTGACAAGCTGGAGGGCCTTGAAGCAGTGATCAGCTGCACCACAATGTTTCTGAGATTGTAAAGGACAAAAAATACATACAGGGCAAGGCTGGAGACCTCAGTGAGAGGCACTGGCTGATCCCGGTGTTGCCGGATGCCTGAACTGGGTCGAGTAACGTCTTTGCTTGGAAGCCTTCAATCAAGCAGGACTTCAGAGGCCTGCAACTGTAATTTCAAACCACAAAAGGAAACAGAACTCTCTCAAACTTTTATTTTGCTGAGGAAGCGGATGATTTAAATACGTCTGTTTGACACATGCCTATCTGACTTCCCAATTCCCTCAGGTTTCTTGCAAGTCAGCCATAAAGCTATTCCCCACTTGTTCTGACAGGATTTATGCATTCTACATCTGGTATTCAGCAAGCATATTTTTCTTCCTTTTTCATTGAACTCCTGCCCATACACACATACAGGGTCTCATTTTAATAGCGGGATTATTCCCTGTGTATTTAAATACACAGGAAACAGGAAATCATCTAAAAGAACACAGTGATCTCATGGTTATATCACTTTTCCCCACAAGCCCATTTGGAGTCAGAGACAAAGACGAGATTCTGGAGCTTATAGCTTAGAGTTTACTCAACCTGAAAGACTGATTGACCTTAAGTTCCCTCTCTTCTGGTTCTTAACACAGTACAAATTAAGAAAATGAAATAGAACATTTATTCCAAGAGAACAGGGGAAATAAGGATTACTTATTTTCAAAATAAACCTTAATTCAGATTTCAGAAATGTAAGAAGGCTCACTCACATAGTTGGCAGACTAATGGAAGGGTCGGAGGGTCTACAGAGAGTCCTCCACCGGGGCAGCAGGGAGGTCCCTGGGCATTCAAACACTGCACACAGATGATCATAGGTTCCCTCAGAGATGCGTCTAGGATGTAGACTGTATTTATTGAGCACTAACATTTCTTGACGATGTTCCATTTACTCATCACCAAAACCATGTGAGATAGATATTAACAGTCTCCTTTACAGATGAAGACATTTGAGTGTGGGCTCTTAACGACCCAATGTACTGCAAAGGAAAGCATTTCTCCCAGTTAGAAATTCTCCCCATGAGATAAACCTTAGGATGCTCTCAAACTGCAGCCCTGGAGAAAGGCTCAAAAACACACTCTTCTCGTATTACCCTGGGAAGAAAACTTCTCAGGTGTCCCTAACCCTACCATAAAGGGACCAGAGAGGCTCAAAGCTATGGCTCTGAGACATGGTAGCATAGGTGTCCTTCTTCCTTCAATGAAGAAGGAAATTAGGCTCTGTATACTCCACTATATTCCATTGCCTTGAACATTGGTATCTCTTTCTCGTATATATGTCAGCTTTTAACTTGAATGCTTGATTAATCTGAATATTTTATTCCCCAATCATGCCAGAGAATAAAATATTTGTCAGAGTAGGATGCCTGCATTCGGCCAGGCCAACTGCCCTACCCTCAACTCTTTAGCAGTTCCAAAGTTTCCTTCACTTTTGTTTATCATCAAAAGTTTTGCTTGTTCTTATCTCACTTCCTTCTCTGTGAATGTTCTCATTTTCCACTCAGCCAAACCCATAACTGTCAAAACTGGTTTAAATCCTCCCCAAAGTCTTCATTACTGACCCCATATGTCGTTTAACGTCTTAAGCTGTGACCTCTCATCAATCTATAGCCTTGGCACTACACTGTTTTGCACCTATTCTGAATACTTTGTAACTAATCTCCAGTCATTTTTCCTAGGACATTCTTTGTCTCCCTCACCTTACTGAAATTTGCGTACTGTAAGAAAGGGATTGACAGTAGTGGGATACTGCCGGGGTGGGTGGGCAGAGGGGACACAACATTAATAAGAGTACCTGAACTTGGCCGGGCTCGGTGGCTCAGCCTGTAATCCCGCGCCTTGAGAGGCCGAGGTGAGTGGTTTGCCTGAGCCTGAGGGTTCGAGACCTATCTGGGCAACTTGGCGAGACCTCATCTCTACAATAAATCAAGAAATTAGCCAGACGTGGTAGCGCGCACCTGTAATTCCGGCTACTTGGAAGGCTGAGGCACAAGGATTGCCGGAGTCCAGCAGGTCGAGGCTGCGGTGGCTGGGAGCGGCCACTGCACTCCAGTCTGGGCTACAAAGTGAGACTCCAACTCAAGAAAAAAAAAAAAGTCATAGTAAGTACTATGTTCATGTAGATCCAGTGATGTGCTGGAACCAGCTCATTCCAGCTTGGGAGAGCCAATTGTTTGCACTGTGCTGAATATCTCTTTCCAACCCAGTTTTCCATGACATCATGTTGGTAGCTTGAATTTAGCCATTGTGGGAATATTTATATCATGGAAATTAGCAAGCACTAAAAATCAGAGCTTTTTTTTCTCCTTTGGAGAATCAGTTTACCAGCACTGTGTCCTTGCTACTCAAAGTGTGGCTCATAGACCAGCAACAAGGGCATCCCTTGAGAGCTTTCCAGAAATATGGAGTCTAGCATCTCACTTAAAGCCTCCCAAATCAGATTTTCTTTACTTTTTTTTTTTTTTTTGCATTTTAACAAGAGCTTGGAGTGATTTGCATTTAAAATGTGGGAGGCAAGGAATTTTTAAAATCTCCTGTTACAATCTAGAATTGATTCATTTTACAAAAACTGTGTTCAGTAATTTTGTTACATTGATTGAAATCCACAATGTGAATCTGTTTCAGTTGTCAAGGATGCTTGCCAAAGAGCTGAGATGTATTTGTCCTGTTTACATAGTTATTATCATAAAACCCTAATGGATTTGTTTTTAAAAGTTTGAAATGGGACAATGTCCAATAGCTGGAAGAAAACTGAATTTTTAATACTAAATTAAGGACATGCCAAACTAATAAAGGAAATTAAAAGGATTTTCAGGCACACAAAGGTTTGGAGTAAAGAATCTGTTTTTCTTCCTACATGCAAACATGATGGACTTATGGTACCTAACATATTTGCAAATCAAAGAGATTCTAAAACCATGGCTAATATTAAGAAAACAGCTGTAGTATCTCTATGTCAATTGTTTCTCCAGTGCAATGGTACTAGAGTAAAACATCCATCAACGTTTTCTTTCCTTTCTTCCTTTAAATTCTGAGTAAAACATTAAGAATAAATTCAGGAGCACACATGAACCTTGCAATACCAAATTTCAACCTGTGGCAGTAGAAATTTATGAAAAGCTGCATCAGTAGAATATTTGTTGGGAAAAAAAGACTGGATTATTGACAGAACATGAACTTTAGGGCCGGACTATTTTGAGTTCAAATCCCAGCTGTGCTACTTACTAGCTATGGGATCCTAGGACACTTTCTTTGTACCTCAGTTCCTTACCTGGATAATGGAAGTGTAAGAATATGATCTATTTCAGTGCTTTTGGTGGTTGTAACAACCACACCTGCTGGTCACCTGTGGTTAAGCTTGCTGATTCTGGAGCCAGGTTACCTCATTTGAATGAGGTTTCCCCTAACACTGACTATGTATGTAACCTTGGGAAACTTCCTCATCCACAAGATGTGGATAGAGTGAATAAGTCAGTCTATGTACAATGCTTGGAATAGCTCCAGGCCCAGTATAAAGGCTCTGTAAGTATATTACCAAGGAGTCCTATTAATTTTTTTTTAGGTTTTTGATGATATCTATCTGCCATCCAATAAATTAGCTTGGGTCCCAGCAATTAAAAATATACATTGTCCACAACTCTGCAGCTCTATAATACCAGCTAAAGAAAATGCAGATTCATGAATGTCTTAGGTAAATATTGAGGGCATTACAGCCTAAGGCAATGGTTCATCAGGTCTACTAGAGAGCTTCGAAAAACTCTGGTGACTGGGTCCCACTCTCACAGACTCGATATAATTGGCCCAGGCATTAAGTGCCTGAAAAACTCCCCAGGTGATTCTAATGTGCAATCAGAATTGAGAACAACTGGTCCAGGACATGATTAAGCAGATACATAAACCAATGGAAAAACAGGCAGGACAGTAATTTGAGAGGAGTAGTATGACAAACTGTCATGACCTGGATGTGGCTGTTGCCTCTTTTGTTTCTAGCCTCGGCCTGCTAGCTCTGGAGAGCTGGAATCTTGATAACTTGCTTATCCCAGCTGATCAAATGGAGGCAGAGTGGGGGTACCGAAGGGAACGACTATTCCCCACTGTTTAGACTCACCAAGGACTAATTTTTTACTAGAAATTCAATTAATCATTTACAGTGAGTACTGTCTCTTTGCAGGATGGATTCCTACATGGGAAAACAAGTTAACATCACAAAACTGCTCAACAAACCCATGAAATCAGAAAAGACCCAGGAGTTAAGGAACGAGTGTAACCTTGAAACGGTAATAAACCAGATTCTAGAGTCTAGTACGATGGTTCTCAAACTTCACTGCGTATTTATGTCACCCGGTTTAGGCCAAACTGCAGACCAAGTAAATTAGAATCTCTGGGTCTTGCTTTTTAGAAATTTCTTAAATGGTTTCAAAGGGCAGTCAAGTTTGGGAACCAATGAGATTATTCGCCCCACAAATGCTTCCAAATTCCTGTTTTCCATACTTTAGTTTATTTGATAACTCATAAATTTATATTAAAAGTACTTGATTGAGATAGAAAATGTTTTCATAATTCCCCCAATACCTACAAGCTTCATTTTTCATATAGATTCTTCTTGGTAATGAGAATGTAATTAATTATTGGATTTATATAATTTACAGGCATGATGGAAGTATTTCCAGTACACATAGTGGGGGGGAGGGGTTAGATCATGCGTGATTTTTAAAAGACAGAAGTTATTTATTTGAAGTTAGTTTGTATATACAGTACATGTCTTACAGAGAAAACTATCGAGAAAAAGTGAACTGAGTCACAAGGCTTTGTGACTCTTAATGAGATCACATTGCAACTCTAAATGATCAGTGAATTGGCATGAACAATTAGCAGTGTAGCCTGTCACCTAATTATAATGGAAATGCTCTATCCTTTAAGAATTGATGGAAGATAAGAGAGCTTCTGCTTCTCTCTCACGTTCATTACTAAGTGCGGCGAATTGCAGACAGTAAGTACTCAATAATGCTTTTAGAATTAAATTGCCTTAAAACCTTTTCTTTATAAAATGAAAAAAAAATCACCAAAATGATCTTCAGCATAAAGAACTGGATTTTGCCTCTTGAATATATCATAAGTGTTACACACTCACGTTATTTGAGTGACATCAAGAAAGTACATTTGGAATCAAGTGTTAGAGCACTCCATGTTGTCCACAGGAGAGTATTGCCTCCTCTCAACTTCAATGTTGTTGGCTAAAACCTCGGTATTGGATATACAGTTGACCCTTGAATAATACAGGTTTGAACTGCATGGATCCCACTTATGGATTTTCTTCAACCAAATGCAGATCGAAAATACAGTATTTGCAGGATGAGAAACCTATGTAGACAGAGGGCTGACTTTTCGTATACAGGGTTCTATGTGGCCAGCCGCAGGACTTGAGTATGGATGGATTTGGGTATCCACAGGGAGGTCTTGGAACTAATCCTCATGGATATCAACAAACCACTCTATAGCCTTCTAAAGATGGCTACATCTGCTACCTAGTTCTTTCCTTTCTTGCCTCCAGTCTTCCCACTCCTGATTTCTTGGTTCAGGGTAACTAGGGTAAGTGTTGATGGAATCACAGTGACCAAAGTAGTGACCCCCTTCCCCCATTCTTAGGAGAGTGGCAGGCCCTCAAAGTTCTTGGATCTTTCACCATATTTGCTAGAAAAGAAAGTTATTGGGATTCATCTTGTCACTTTGATTGTTGCCCTTTTGAGCTCCAGCTTTAATGACACTATCTCCTTTTTCCTCTCACTTTCTGAAATTGTCTACATTGGTGGAAATAATCTTACGTGTATGTGCAAGAACAATTTATTTTTCCCCCACTTCTATTTATGTGGAATTACATGAAGACCACCGACACATAAGAACAAACAGAAGCTATTTATTCAGAGCTTGCTATAGCAAGGGAATCAGGCACCACCACTTGTGTTTGGCAGAGAATCAAAGACAAATGAATGGGAGGTTGAGGTGAGTGGATTCCCTGAGCTCGCGGGTTCGAGACCCGCCTGGGCAGCGAGACCTCATCTCTACAATAAATCAAAAAATCAGCTGGGCATGGTAGACATGCCTGTAATTCCGGCTACTTGGAAGGCTGAGGCGAAAGGATCGCCGGAGCCCAGCAGGTCGAGGCTGCGGTGGCCGGGAATGGCCACTGCACTCCAGTCTGGGTGACCAAGCGAGACTCCAACTCAAAAAAAAAAAAAAGGGAGGCTGTTTACTTGGGCAAGTGGAGATGCTCTAACTAGAAGCGAGGTATCCTATGTGATTGTTTTAAAGAAGGGGAAGAGATTTGGCTTTCTTTGATCCTGAGCTGAAAGCAGGGGCAAAAAAAAAAAAAAAATAGAGAAGCTGGCCATCATTGACCAAGGCCTGACCACTGTGAGTTGATTGTTACAGAAGTTGTGTTTTGGCATTCTGGGTTGGTGGTCACAAAGGTCATGGGCCAGAGTTCTGTTGTCATAGGTGGGCTGGTCATTGTCCATGTGCATATTCAGTCTCTAATTCAGAATTAACTCAGACAAAAGAGTTCTTAAACCTGATTGCGAATTGAGGGAAAACAACTACCTTTAGTTATTTGTAAGTTTTGTGAAAATATGTATAATGGTGAAAATTATAAAGAGGATAATCAGTGCTCATTTTCCATTCCTTCTTTTTTCTTTATTTTTATTTTTAAATTTAATTTCAGAGACGGGGCCGCAATATGTTGCCCAGGCAGGTCTTGAACTCCTGAGCTCAATCGATCCTCCTGCCTCGGCCTCCCAAAATACTGGGATTACAGGCATGAGACACTGTGCCCAGCCTACTTCCTTCTCATCTAGCCATTTCTTCCACAAGAATTTGCCTGACCTTATCAAACACAGTAAAATAAAAAGACTTTGTTAGCACTGTTCCTCAAGCCTTAATAAATATATCTTATTGATATTGTATGTATTATATTTTATTCCATTATAGTAATACTTATCCTACATATTGTATATAATAGACTTATATATTTAATAAAATTTATTTGATCAGGTTTACCCAAACTAGTTAAATTCAAAATCTTGGGCAGGAAGAGAGAATGAGAAAACCTAGAAACCTAGAAATCTGTACTTTTATAAGCTCCCCAAGGTGAGTCTAGTTTAGCAAAAGGTGAGAAACATTGCTATCATTCAGTGCCCTGCTTATTTTTTTGCCTAAGAATTTGACTAGAGCACTCACGGCACCAATGTTCTTCATTCTTCCATCAGCATTGAGTATTTTTATTCATAGAAATCAGAAAGTCGCTTCATTTTTTGAATACATATTAACAAAGCCTATATTTTCCATTTGGAGGAGAATCATAAATAACAGCAAAGGAAGTTTGGAAGGAAGATTAAAATGGTAATAAGTTCAACCCCACTACCCCATCTTCAGGAATACAGGTGAAAGAAATTTGAAGGGCCTCTAGAGAAGGTGTTAAAACTTTTCCTGATATACATTCTGCAGTGAAAATAATTTAATTTAGAACAGCTTATTTTTATTAACCTTATTTCTGTTTTATCCCACATTCTCCAAGTTTAAAATATCATTTTACACAAATATAAAATTCAATATCTAAGCCTTTAGTGAAAGCAGGGGAAGGAAGTATTGATCACAGCTTTCCCTAAAACAAATCTGCTCTACATATTAAAATACAAGCTTTTTAAAAGTGATGGGCTTCAAATTTCGTTCTTTTGCTAGTCAAGATGTAAGCATACAACTCTCAGAGAAAAAACAGGGGCTCCAGGCACATAAGATATTTTGTGATGGGCTCCTAGATAGGCAACAATAGGTGCAAGGCTTGCGAGAAGACAGGTTGGGCTTAGAGGACATTTATAAGCAAACCATGACACAGAAGAAAGTGATTGAGTTTAGACAGCAACGAGTTGGTGATATGTTAACCGACATTCATTTTTATCTCTCATCTCAATGAAATATAAATCCCCCAAGATAACCCTGGGCATATATTATGTCTTCTAATGTATAGTCATGAGTAGAAAGGAAGCCCATAGAAATTTTACAGTAGTTTAAGACTACTCTGTTACTTGGATAAGTTCATTAACCCTTCTGTAACTTAGTCTTGTCCATCTGCGAATTGGAGATAACGAAAGTGGCAAAATCATAGGGTTATTTAGGCATTATTCATATGAGATAATTGTCAAGTATAACAACACAGCTTTGACCTAAAGCAAGCATACAATAAATGCTAGCAATTATTTTTATTAATGTAACATCACCCAATAGACTATAAAAATCTGGCTGGAACTAAAACATTGTACTATGTGTTTTTACTGACAAATACAGGGTGGCGGGCAGGGGAGAAGTGGTATGCCCAAAGAATTTGAATTTAGAGTTAAAGGTCATTTATAAACTTTTATGACTGGAAAGGACGTAACCTTACCTGAATTTTATTTTCTTTGTAGACTCTGTTACTATAAAAAGACATCCCTTAAACTTCTACCAAATTACACATCCAGGATTCTTCAGAACAGTGTGTTTATTTTTAATTTGAAGGTGCCCTTGGGTGTTCCCATGTTCGCAGGCAAAGCCAAAGACCTCAAAGTGTCTAAGCCTTGATTGGCCAGTTCAGGGTTGGAATGTAATTTGCAGGCTATACCTTCCTAAACTCCCATGGATTGGAACTTGGAAACATTTCCCTGTGAAAGGAGCTCTGAGAAGCTGTTGCATGTTTGTTCGTTTGCTTGATACCAACTTCTAAGCAGACATCTACAAAAGTAGTTGATTTTCCCCCTGGTTTAAAGAAGCTTCTTTTGTTGGTACAAACACATTTTTTAGATTGCATCTGTCACATTATATCTGTACTGCTTGACATAAAATTTTTCAGTTTTCCTTTAGTAAGCTAGGAGCTCGTGTGAAATCTCTCTGGCCTTCTAAATTCATGGATCCTGAAAAAAATGAGTAAGCAAAATACAAAGGAAAACAAAACTCAAACAAATTTTGTTTTCCCAAGTGCTTGAATCCTTTTAAATAAAAGCTAAAACATGTAGAATTGTTTTATTCTACTGTGTCTTTTATTTCACTTACTCTTCCGTAAGGAAGAATTTATTGTGTGACCAGTTCTGTATATATCACTATGGAGATATTCAAGAAGTTTAAGAAATGGCCCCACGTTTCAAAAAATTTGTAATCGCACAAGAAGATAAATAATAGTCATAAAGCAGTTATAACAAAATATAGTTAAATATCAAATGAATGCCAAAGGAATTCAGAAAAAGGACATGGTTCAGGGTTCAATTGGTCTCTGGAAGGAAAATGCATTGAAGAACTTCCCTTCGGCGGGTTCTCAAGTCCAGAAAAGATGGGTAAATTTGCAAAAGGTGAGGCGCCTTTGAGAGATTATTCAGAATGGAGAAAACAATAGAAACAAGGAACATATATTGAGACAGTTCAGAAATAATAAGCAGTTTCACAGATAAGACGAAATTCAACACAAAAAGAAACAGACACATAGAAATAGAATAAAAAGTATTTTTACATATTAAATATATAACAAAAAACAAAAGCAAGAAAGGAAATCTCCAAATGTTAGAACATACATGGACCATAATAATGAATCAGGAACTGAGGAGATTACACATCTTAATGCCTGGGATCTTCATGGCCACTTAAGCCCAGAATCTAGCCTAGGAAAAAGTGTTCATAGCAGGAACGAAAACTGGGCTTCCTGTGCAAAATCAGAAGCCCAGAAAGCGCTGCACTGATCTTGAAGCATTGCACTAATCTTTACACAGCCAAGGTTGCTGCTGGAAATGAGCCAATAGCCCCACCCTGTGGGTATAAAGAGTCTTCTAGAGAGATGAGAGCCCCAACACAACTATAGGTAAGAATGGGGTCAGAATTCTTATTACTGATGCACTGAGATTCTAAGTTGAAAAACTAACATGAAAAAATAATTCAGAATCAGTGAATCTTGAAGTAACAGATAGACAAAACAGTGGAAATCACCTCAGGGTGTTTGAGTCCCCAGAAAAGACAATTCCCTCTGAAGTAAACTCACAAGCAAAACAAAACAAAGGGAAATAAAATAGGACACTCAGCACCATGAAAGACAGTTCACAGGACGTGAGGAACTAGCAGTAACAGAACAATGTGAAAGGGAGCTTACAAGAAGTATGTTTACAGTGTTTAAAATATATAAAAGAGAAAATTGTATCCGTTAAGAAAAGGAAGTTATGAAACAAGCTCTAAAAAGTTAGGTAAAAGTACACTCATCAAATTTTTTTTTTTTGAGTTGGAATCTCACTCTGTTGCCCAGACTGGAGTGCAGTGGCCGCTCCTGGCCACCACAGCCTCGACCTGCTGGGCTCCGGCGATCCTTCCAAGTAGCCGGAATTACAGGCATGTGCTACCATGCCCAGCTGATTTTTTGATTTATTGTAGAGATGAGGTCTTACTGCCAGGTGGGTCTCGAACCCGCGGGCTCAAGCAATCCACTCACCTCAGCCTCCCAAAGGCGCGGTTTTACAGGCTGAGCCACCGAGCCCGGCTGTCATCAAATTTTTAAAAACAATTCAGCTGATAGATTATACAAAAGACAAGTCATACTTGAACTAGGAAACAGAACGTGCTATCTCTGTAGTATGGTGAATATATTTTAGACTCCTAACTCCTAATTTCTATTTTATATACTCCATTGCTTTTATGGAGTATATAAAATAGAAGTTAGGAATTGCAGAAGCTCTAATATCTGCTTCACAGAAATCTCAAAGATGCCAACAAAGAGTGGATAAACAGTATTCCAAGATATAATGGTGGAGAGATTTTTCCAGAAATCAGAAGGTAATCTTAAATCCTGAGATCGAAAATATGCACCAAGGGCCAAGCAGAATAAATAGAAATATGAAGGGAAAAAGTTTAAACGAGGCAAAAGGAATTGTGTTAAGGATCAGTGAGTAACTTGGTTAAGTCATTTGGGATCAGATTACAGAGGCTCTGGAAACCGGGCTAAGGAGTTTTGACTGTATCTTGTAGAAAACAAGCACAATGAACATATTTGTGGCAGGAGTGCTGCAAAAGAGGTAATGCTTCAGGACGTTAGAAACAGAAAGACTGCAGTGGTATTTTCCATTAAAGAAAAGTTTTTGATTCAAATTCTTGCTGCATGTCTTTACTATTTTTCATATTTGATCTTTTGCTTATATTTTAAAGAGTCAAAAAGTATTTCCCTGGTATTCTGAAATGTGATTTTAAACATTTACAGGGACTATCACATTCTAAAGATTTAAAAACAAAAATTAAAAACAATCAGATGAAATTTTAAGGAGCCATTGAGTCTATGTTAGCTGGCCAGAGCTTTTCAAATGAATCAAACAGATAAAAAATCTATTATTTTAATGATTTCCAAAAGGGGCGTTCTTGATTAACAAGGCTCAGGGTCAAGCGGAACTAAGGTGGGAGGAAACCGAGTTGATGAACCAGTCCCTTTCCTGAAGGTGCTAGCTCAATTATCCAGTAGAGAGACAAACAGACACATCAATTAGCACAACAATGTAGCCATGTGCTGTCGGAGAGGTATGCCTTCATCACTAAGGGAGCCCCAGAGGAAGACTTCCAACTGAACTTGCAGCTGAGAAGTTGCATTAGCTAAACAGAAGGCGTTCTAGACCCTCAGGCCTCTGCAAGTGCAAGTCGTTTGTTATGGTGGAAGCACGGGGAACAAACGGGGACATCTTGAAAATGGGACTGAAGAGGGGGAGAGTGCTTTCTCAGTGCTGTCCTTTAAAGGGTAACTCTCTACTAACAGTGATAGGAAGTCAATAAATGCCCTGCAGAAAAGGATTTGAGAATGGTTGCTTTGGGACCAATATGGAGAGGGATTACAGAAGCTGCAAGACCAGAGGTAGAGAGACCCACGGAAAGAATACAGTGATTTGAGCAAGAGATGGTGAAAGCCCTGCTCAAGGCTCTATAACATTGGAGAGGGAAATGTTTTTTTGTTTTTGTAGTGCAGAACTCTTTTTCTCCAGTGAAATCTTATGCGAAATCCTACAATAAGAAATGACTGCAGAGCTGGTGGGGTGGAGGTAGGAGAGGTGAGTCACCCCTGGAGTCCTGCAGCTGCACCTGAGACCCCTCTGAGAAGCACAGTTTGAAAAGCATTGGACTATGAAACCAGAAAGGTATATTTAAGATGTAGAATCAATGTTTCTACCCATTTTAATAAACTCTCGTGGTGTCTAATAATCTGTAGTGTCAAGCTGTTCTTCACTATCTACAGTAAATCTCTGCAAGAGTTCATAAAGAAGACTTGTTTTATTTCTTTCCGTGTCAAATAAATCTCACAGTGTGTCTCTCGCCTCTGCAACCATCCATCAAAAAATGGTTAATTGTGATCTTGTGCAAGCTGACATTCAGATCCTCTGTTACCTGAATCAATCCGGGTGTAATGACTCTGGATCCAGATTGTATAAACAATTCAACTTTTTTTTTTTCTTTTTAGCTCTCACCTAATCTCATTCTATATTCTGTTTTTGGGAGAATCATCCACCTACATGTTTTCAGTTTCTAGAACGAGGTACAAATATCAGTATCTAGTCCTGACTCTGTTTTGGGCTACAGACTTGCAGTCCCTACTGGACATATTTAATTAGGCTTCACAGACACCAGTACTGGCCAGAATGAACCTTATCATTCCCAACTCCACACCTTTTCCTCTGCCAGTTTTACTAACTGAGCTGAGTACGTTGTCACCAGGGAGTATCCAGCAATCACCCTCTGTCACTCCCTCTCTCATGCCCACCAAATTGCTTTAGTCCACATGACCTGTCTATTCTACCACCTTAAAGCCACTCATGGCTGACTGTTTTGCCTCCTGCCTCCAGTGGTTAGACAAAGCCATGGAATTGGTTGTGACTGCAGAGGAAATGATGTGTGTCACTTCATTCTGAAGCGTAAAGGAACCCAGTACCAGTTGTCTCCTCCTTATGCGGTGACTTAAAAGGTCATGTGTTCTAGATGGTGCAGCCAAATGATGGTGGAGCCTGAGTCCCTGGATGACATTGTGGAACAGACTCTCCATCTCCTGTTGCCTTGTATAGGACATCTAGAAAGCATGAGAAATGTCCTTCCCTTGTGCTAAGCCACTGAGATTTAAGCATCATCTGCTAGTACATCATAATCCAGCTTATGACTAATATACTTGCTGCTTTTCTCCTCATCTTCAGGACAGCGTTGCTTCAGTCCTCCATACAACCTCAGAAGTGATCTTTCTAAAAGGAGCATTTTAACAGGTCATAAGCACTTCACCCTATGTCCTTCACACAACTCTTCAATAGCTGCTCATATCTCCCAATCATATACTCCAAATTCTCTCGAATGGTCTATGAAGGGCTTTTGATGGTCTGCTGCAGCTTGCCTCACAGCCTCATCTCCACCAGTCCTCCGTACATTCCCAGCACCCTCCCCAAGTCCAAGTCTGCACCTATTAAGGAAGCCTGTTCACTCACTTCAGGGCCCCAAAGTGTGTTGCAGCCTCTATTAAATATTCTCCCCATTTCACACTTGTCTGTGGGCAAATATCTATTCCTGATACAGGACTGCAGGTCTCATCTAAGGTACATTTTATTTTACTATTTTATTTTATTTTATTTTATTGTGGTAAGAACACTTGACATGAGATCTGCCCTCTTAAATTTGTAAGAGTACAAAACAGGATTGTTGACTTTAGCTACAATGTTTTACAGCAAATCTCTAGAAATTATTCATCTTACTTAGGTGAAACCTTATGCCTAGTGATTCATAACTCCACGTTTCTCCCTTTCCTTATCCCCTGACAACCATTATTTTGTTCATTGATTCTATGAATTTGACTATTTGAAATACCTCATATAGTTAGAATTGTGCAGTATTTGTCTTTTTGTGACTGGCTTATTTCACTCAGCTTGAGGTTCGCCAGGTTCATCGATTTTGTCCATACCATAGAATGTCCTTCTTTTACAAGATTGAATACTATTCCACTGTATGTATATCCCACACTTTCTTTATCCATTCATCTGTCAATGGACATTTAGGCTGTTTCTAAATCTTGGCCATTGTGAATAGTGCTGTAGCGAGTAATAGGAGTGTTCAAATCTCTACAAGTTCCTGATTTAAATTATTTTGGATCGATACTCAGAAGTGGAATTGTTGGATCATATATGGTTGTTCTATTTTTAATATTTTGAGGACCCTCAATACTATTTTTTACAGCAGTTTCATTTTTTGCATTATATTTTTTTTTATTTTAAAAATGTGGGGCGTAAGTCAGGATTAGTTACATAAGTAGGGCTCCCTTTGGTCCTCATTTCACCTGATTGAGGATCAGTTACCCTTGATGATATTATGTGTTACCCCCTCCCCTGCAGCAGTGTCTCGCTACTACCAATCCCTTAGTGTCATGATAAATGTTCAATGTCCATTTATTAGTGAATACATCTAGTTCTCAGTTGTTTCTGTGATAGATCACTGAGTATTATAGACTTTAAATCCTTCCAAGTTTCTGTGAAGTCCATAATTCTGTACTTCTTTATGTCTGCATAATATCCTATCATGCATATGTGCCACATTTTTTAAACCTAGTTTACTTTTACTTGGCCGCATAGTTGGTTCCATGTTTTTGCCAGTGTGAATAGTGCTGCTGTAAGCATGAGTGCACAGGTATCCTTTTTGCAGAATTATCTGAATTCCTCTGGGTACTCAATTTTTAGATCTTTCAGAAATCGCCACACTGTTTTCCACAGAAGTTGTACTAATTTACACCGCCACCAAGAGTGTGGAAGTGGTCCCTTTTCTCCGTATCCTCTCTAGCATATGTTGTTTTTTGAATTATTACTGATGGTCATCCTGATTGGAGTTAGGTGGTATCTCAGGGTGGTTTTACATTTCTTTGATGATTACTGAGGTTGAGCATTTTTCATGGCTATTTGTATGTCTTCTTTAGACAAGTGTCTATTCATGTCTTTTATCCACTTTTTTATAGGGCTGTTTGTTTTTTTTCCCTTTCGGCACGTTTGAGTTCCTTGTGGATCCTGGATGTAAGGCCTTTGTCACATATACAGTTGGCAAATATTTTTTCCCCATTCTGTGAGTTGTCTCCCTGCTCCCTTAATGGCTTCTTTTCCTTTGCAGGAGCTTTTCAGCTTGATGAGGTCCCACTTGTCTTTCTTTTCTCTTATGTCATGAGATTTTGGGGTTATGATCAGGAATTGGTTGTCTATTCCAATGTCTATCATGGGCGTCTCCTGCATTTTCTAAGTGTCTTATAGTTTGAGGTTTTACATTTAGATTTTTGACCCATTTAGAGTTGATTTTTGTGTGTAGTGATAGGTAGGGGTCCTATTTCATTCTTCTGCATACTGTCAGCTAGTTTTCCCAGCACCATTTACTGAATACGTTCTCCTCTCCCCAATAATTGTCGTTGGTGGCTTTGTCAAAGATAAGTTGGTTAAGAAACTGAGGTTTTGCTTCTGGAATCTCTGTCCTGTTCCATTGGTCTATATGCCTTTTCCTGTACCAATACCAGGCTGCTTTGATTATTGTATCCTTAAAATAAAGTTTAAATTCTGGAAGTGTGATACCTCCTGCTGAGGATTGTTTTGGCTATTTGTGGTCATTTTTGTTTCCATATGAATTTCTGTATTATCATTTCCAGGTCTGAGGTGAATGATGTTGGTAATTTAATAGGTATTGCATTGAATCTGTAGATTGTCTTGGTAGAATGGACATCTTAACAATGTTGATTCCTCCAATTCATGAGCATAAAATATTTTTCCATTTATTTATGTCTTTTTTTATTTAGTTGGGCAGTGTTTTGTAGTGCTCATTGCAAAGGTCTTACACTTCTCTGGTTAGGAGGATGCCATTTTCACCAACAGTGTGTAGGCATTCCTATTTTTCCATATGCTCACCAACACTTGCTGTCTTTTTTCTGCTTTTTTTTTTTGAGTTGGAGTCTCACTCTGTCATCCAGACTGGAGTGCCGTGGCCGCTCCTGGCCACCGCAGCCTCAACCTGCTGGGCTCCGGCAATCCTTCCGCCTCAGCCTTCCAAGTAGCCAGAATTACAGGTGCATGCTACCACGCCCCCTGATTTTTTGATTTATTGTAGAGATGAGGTCTCGCTGCCCAGGTGGGTCTCGAACCCTCGAGCTCAGGCAATCCACTCACCTCAGCCTCCCAAAGGCGCGGGATTACAGGCTGAGCCACCGAGCCCAGCTGCTTTTTTTTTTTTTAAATGATAGCTCTTCAGCAGAAGAATCCAGATCACGACATATAAATACATACATACATACATAGATAAATAAATAATAGCCATCCTGACAGGCGTGAAATGAAATCTCATCGTGCGTTTCATTTGCATTTGTCTAATGATTAGTAACATTGAGCATTTTAAAATATACATATTGGCATTTGTATCTTCTTTGGAGAAATATCTTTTCAAGTCTATAGCCTATTTTTAAATCACTTTATTAGGTGTTTTTTTTCTCGCTATTGAGTTGTCGGAATTCCTTATATTTTGGAGCTTAACCCCTTATCAGATACGTGATTTGCAAATATTTTCTCTCATTCCATCAATAGCCTTTTCACTCCATTAATTGTTTCCTTCGCTGTAAAGAAGCTTTTTCATTTAGATGTAATCTTACTTCATTTTTGTTTTTGTTGCCCGTGCTCTTCATGTTATATCCATGAAATCATTGCCAAGGCGATGTCATAAAGTTTTTCCAATGTTTTTCTAGGAGTTTTACATTTCGGGTCTTCCATTTAAGTTGTTAATCCATTTTGAGTTGATTTTTGTGTATGGTATAGGGGTCCAGTTTCATTCTTTTGCATGTGTATATTGATTTGAAGCCTTTCCCCATTGTGCATTCTTGGCACCCTTGTCAAAGGTAAGTTGACCATATATGTGTAGATTTATTTCTGTGCTCTCCATTCTGTTCCATTGGTCTATGTGTCCATCTTTATGACAGTACCATACTATCTTGATTATGGTAGCTTTATAATGTATTTTGAAATCAAGAAACATGAGGCCTCCAGTCTTGCTCTTCTTTCTCCATTGATTTAGCTATGTGTGGTCATATATGGTTCCATATAGATTTTAGAATTGTTTTTTCTATTTTTGTGAAAATAGAATGTTGGGATTATGATAGGGATTGCACTAAATCTGCAGATTGCTTTGGACATTTTTTTCAGATACATTTTTTTCTTCTGTAGGTACCATTCTTAACTCCAACAGGCAGAGGTGACCTTCCCTTGCACCAAATCCCGAAGCGTTCTGTACTGAACTCCACAATATATCACATAAAAGCATAGTTCTTTTTTAATGTTTACTTCATTGTTGACTCGCCTGTCTTTTGATATATTATATTCCTACCACTCATTCCCAGACACACAAAATGCATCATAATAAATGCCAAAAAACAGCCAGTCAACCAAAAACTGATTTAAACACAAAAATCCACACTAAAGTTTCATTAGCTGCATATTACAAAATAATGTAACAGGTCACTTTTCTTTTCAACTAAACTTACTGAAAATAAGAAATGTGCTTCTCAGAGATAACTCCATATAGATTGAGATATTAAGTTCATAACCATAGGACAACTCTATGTAGATTGAGATATTAAGTTCATTTCTTTTTGAAGATGAGTATAATAAAAAAGAATATGACCAGAAGGAAATAAGTTAAATTCTAATTTTGTTTATCTGACTATCATTTGCTACTGGTGTACAGGCAAAACTCAAGCAATTGCCTTTCCTTATATCTAAAATTAATATATTTGTAACTTTCTTAATTATGTTTTAGCTTGGTAATGTGGGATATTATTTGCTTTATTTGAATTTGAATGTTTTATATTTTCTAGATCAATATGATTATCTTTATTAAAGAAATAGCTTAGTTTAATAAAATAAACTAATTTTATCAAATTTTGATCCATTACAAAATATTTTATGCTTTTTAATGAATATGCATAGAAAATATGTCATGTGAAAATTATAATATAATTTAATATAATAGTAATAAAGTGATTAATTTCTTTCACCTTATTTCTGACCGATTATTGAGACTATAAAAAAGAAACTAGGCCAGGCTTGGTGGCTCAGCCAGTAATCCTGCTCTTTGGGAGGCCGAGGTTAGTGGATTGACTGAGCCAGCGGGTTCGAGACCTGCCTGGGCAACTTGGTGAAGACCTCACCTCTACAATAAATCAAAAAATTAGCCGGGCGTGGTAGCGGGTGCCTGTAGTTCCAGCTACTTGGAAGGCTGAGGCAGAAGGATCGCTGGAGCCCAGCAGGTTGAGGCTGTGGTGACGGAAGCGTGCCACTGCATTCCAGTCTGGGTGACAGAGTGAGACTCCAACTCAAAAAAAAAAAAGAAACTAGTTTTTCCTCTGCTTCAATTTTCTGACCAAGCATTCCTAAGGGAATTCTTGTCTAGGGATCAGCAGAGTCACTTGCTTTCAGCTAGAAAATGGGAAATTCTCTGAAACTAAAATATGTTATGACTTGAAAAACATTTAAAGACTCAAAAAGCACGCCGGGCTCGGTGGCTTAGCCTGTGATCCCACGCCTTTGGGAGGCTGAGGTGAGTGGATTGCCTAAGCCTGCGGGTTCGAGACCCACCTGGGCAGCGAGACCTCATCTCTACAATAAATCAAAAAATCAGCCGGGCGTGGTAGCACATGCCTGTAATTCCGGCTACTTGGAAGGCTGAGGCAGAAGGATCGCCGGAACCCAGCAGGTCGAGGCTGCGGTGGTCGGGAGCGGCCACTGCACTCCAGTCTGGGCGAGAGAGTGAGACTCCGACTCAAAAAAAAAAAAAGACTCAAAAAGCTATGATTTGAAAAATGTTTTATGCTGTTTGGCTTCAAAGCAAACACATACAAAACAAAAAAATTCCAAAAGCTAAAGAAAGCAGAAAAAGAACAATGAATTGATGTCCATTAATCAGTCAAGGAATCCTCTGAACCGGTGTTAGAACTAATTAAAAAGAAATCATATCAGAATATGTAGAAAATTCTAAATTTAATAGAATGTCTCCTCTGTAGGGATGAGGCAGGGCAGAAACTAGACTCAAATGATAAAGTTGCCCTTAATTGTTAGTTCTGCAATCTGATATTTTTCTACTTATTTTTGTAGACACACAGTCCTTCATTAATTACACAGCAATTTATTGATCATCTGTATTGTACAAAACCAGTATTAGGTCTTAGTGTAAATAACGCCTTACCTAGTTCCAGTTTGAAATTTACAGAGATTGATAGAACTTTACTATTTAAATGCTTAACTTCTGAAGTACTTTGAGATCATGCAAAAGAAATGCCAGTGAAAGCTAGAGATGCCCAGTGATTCCATTTGCTGGCTCGATATGGTATTCCTTGTCCTCTACCTCTCATCCATTGAACTGTAATTTACAAACCTTCTCATTAGCTTGGACCGTGTTGGCAAGGAATTGCCTTGGCAGCTTCACATACAGCCTTTTCCTGCCCTTGAAAATGTAACAGAGCACTCTGTAGCCATAACATAAATCCAGCTCTCATGGCCCACATGAAATACGGGAGTACAAATGTAAACAGGCTTGAAGGAGCTGGAAGGGAAGGGGCGTGGGTACTGGGAAGAGCATAGCCCAGGTCTCCACTCTTGTTCTAAAGGCCAGACACATGAAAGAGCCCTGGGCAGGAGTGTGCCAGCTGGCCGCCACAGTGCAAGTTGTGGAGTCAGAGGAATCACAGAGATCTGCATCCTCTGGAATCCCACAGCTCATTCTGCAGTCCCCTCACATGGCCTTCCTGATGCTCTGTTTTCCTCATTTCAGTGTAAAGGAAACCAATCTAAAAATTTTCCTGCATATCGCATTAACTTTATTTCCTTCTGATTTACACTTTTCTCTCTCTCTCTGAGGAAAACGGAATGTGGTTTGGTCCTCTAACTGGTTTCCCTTAAACTCCCTGTTCTCTGCCAGGTTAACCCCAGGAAGGGTCACAGTAGGTGTGTGTATACTGCTTCATGTTATTCTGTACTTTGTCACCTTCATTTCCCTTTTGAGTCATGTTTTGTTGGTTCCACTTCAAATTATGAAATGGACTGCTCCCCGGAGGGTGTGACATCATGCATTTTTAATGGATGTGACATGGAAATTAAGTGCTTTTAAAAACTTCTGAAACAGTAGTAAGATGGATCCATTACCACACTGATTCAATTTCTAGTAAAACATTGAATTTAAAAACTTGTAGTAACATATCAGTAAATGGCAGGCATCCAGCTAGTGCTTGTGGAAACCACACATTTTTCTCCCCAAAATGTGTGGACAGTAATACAAGATGCCTTGTCAACCTGATCATCCTTTTGTTGTATATGACATACTCACATTTGGTCCTGAGGACAGCAAACTATATATCTTTTCCTTTTCCATAACTCTAACATCTGGCTCAGGGTCCAGAGGCACAGTGGATGCCTAATAAATGTCAACTGAAAAAATGAATGACTAAATGATTGAACATATAAACTTGAATACTCACTTATGGATGATAGAAATGAAAAAGATTGCCCTTTCTCATCGTCTCAGAGTAAACGCTGTAAAATGATTAAAAAATATTTTTCAGAAAACAACAATACACAGCTGAATGGTTGCCATCTCTCTGATCTTTCTTGATAAAATGCCTATTGGCCACCTCTCTGATGTAATCTCCTGCTACTCCCCATAACAGTCCCACCCCCAACCAAAATCAGTTCCAGGGCCCTCATGTCTTTGCTGTTCCTTGTAAAAATGCCACGAACTTGGACACTCAGAGCCTCCGTTCTTCCTGTTTTCCTGTCTGGGATGCCTTCCCTCTCATATTCCCCTGCCATGCTTCCAGGCTTCACTGAGGTCTCTGCTCAAGTCTAACCTCAGAGACGTCATCTCTAATCACCTTAATTTCAGTGCACACTTTTCTTATTCTTTCCTCTCCAGTACTTGTTATATATATTTATTTGCTTATTTTCTGCCTCCTCTACTAGGACACTGGCTCCTTGAGAACAATAACTTGTCTGTTTGGTTCACTGTATACCCTCAGTGTCCAGAGCAGTGTCTGTCAATAAATACTTAGAGGATGAATAAACACATTTAAGACTTGTTTGGTTAGTGAGACTTTTGTGTATGTTTGTTTTTGAGCTGGAGTCTCTGTCACCCAGGCTGGAGTGCAGTGGCATGCTCACGACCACCACAGCCTCAACCTGCTGGGCTCAGGAGATCCTTCCACCTCAGCCTTCCAAGTAGCTGGAGCTACTGGCATGTGTCACCATGGTTGGCTAGTTTTTTTACTTATTGTAGAGAGATCTCACCAAGTTGCCCCGGCTGGTCTCAAACCCATGGTCTTAGGCAATCCTCTTGCCTCCATCTCTCAAAGTGCTGGGATTACAGGCATGAGCCACCATGCTGAGCAAGTGAGAAGTTTAATGGAGAAGTAGCACCTATGGTGGAAAGAAAACTAGATTGGAATGAAACAGATTCAGGTCTACCACTTCCTAATCAAGAACTTGGACAGATTATTGAATCTCATGAAGTCTCAGCTTCCCTCTCAATAAAAATGAACAAAAGGCATAATAGTTCCTATGTTGAAAAAACATAAGAGAACAGCAGTTTCGAATAGCCGGGCTCGGTGGCTCAGCCTGTAATCCCGCGCCTTTGGGAGGCTGAGGTGAGTGGATTGCCTGAGCCCGTGGGTTCGAGACCCACCTGGGCAATTTGGCGAGACCTCATCTCTACAATAAATCAAAAAATTAGCTGGACGTGGTAGCACACGCCTGTAGTTCCAGCTACTTGGAAGGCTGAGGCGGAAGGATCGCTGGAGCCCAGCAGGTCGAGGCTGCGGTGGCCGGGAGCGGCCACTGCACTCCAGTCTGGGCGACAGAGTGAGACTCCAACTCAAAAAAAAGAGAAGGATCAAAACAGAAACAGACATGTTTTCCAGAGCATGAAGCCATGCTTAGATGGGGTTGAGGAATACTAGGTTAGGTCTATAGTGCTATTTCTCAAACTCTGTATCTTATCTACAGTTTGGAATATATTTCTCAGTTTCTTTTGAAGCAATTAATTATTAGAGCAAGTTAATTCAAATTAAGAATGAAATTTTTGAAATTTTAAAGATGCTTCGAAAACTTTAAAAGAAAAGGTCTTTGATTTCACTTAGAAGCAAGAAGTGCAGGAAACATTTTTTTCCCTGCTATCTTCTCTGATGCCCTTCCCCAATTCCCCTACCCCACTCTGTGATTCTGGGAGGGCTTCTGATTAAGAGCTCCCCTTTCCTGTGAAGGAATAGGCATGTGACCCTGGCTGACCAGTTAGCACCCTTTAACCTGGGACTGATTTAAGCACTGGCAAAAAGCAGATCCCTTTCTTCCTTTCTCCTCTGGAATGACAGAGTGCACATGCTAGTTGCCTTTTCTTTTTCTTTTTCTAACCACATGGAAAGGACCGGTTTAAATAGGAACGATGCCAACACAGAGAAAGTAGAGTTGAGAGATGAAATCCTGATGACACCTAACGTGTCTGAGGCCAACTTTACCTTTTATACATAGATTTTTCGAGTAATGGGAGACAGTAAATTATCTTTTATTTAAGTAAGTCAATTTGAGTTGTAATAGGTCTAACATATTTAAGAAGGCATGGAGAAAACAGCATTAACAAGAAAACTTAATCCCAAGCACACAAGCAATAGGATAAGAAATATTAAACTAATTCTTGCATTTCACAAAAGCCATTTTGCCACCCACATACTCCACCCAAAGCCTCTATTTTCATCATGTTCTTGCTTCCAACCCCAGGCCAAGAGAGCCCTAAATTTCACTGTCCAGTAAGGAACAACAAAGGGATGGAGGTTCCAACATCCTTGCTAGTTAGCAAGAGGGGAGCCGTGTTCCTGTCATCAAGGTTGGACTCTGAATACATTTTTACATCATAAATTATGAATACTCCAAATAGGTGGGTTCTGAAGTGCTGTAAGTGTAAGTCAATTGAGTTCAACAAGTAAACAGATCGCTCATAAGAAACATTTGAAACATACTACATTCCTAAGTTGAGGGTTGTCAATAATTTTTAATGTTATAAACGTGTGTATATATGTGATTTATAGGATTAATAATTCATTCTCAGTTACAAAAGAGCAACAGCTTTTTTTTTTTTTTTTTTTTTTAAGTTGGAGTCTTACTCTGTCACCCAGGCTGGAGTGTAGGAGCACGCCCACGGCCACCTCAGCAGGACCCGCTGGGCTCAGGGGATCTTTCTGCCTCAGCCTTGCAAGTAGCCAGAACTACAGACGTGCACTACTACCACATCCGGCTAATTATTTATTTATTTATTTATTATAGAGATGAGGTCTTGACAAGTTACCCGGGCTGGTCTCGAACACGTGGGCTCAGGCAATCCAGTTGCCTCGGCCTCCCAAAGTACTGGGATTACAGGTTGAACCACCGAGCCCAGCGAGTAACAGCTTTCAAAGTGTGATACAGGAAACCTTGTAGGCCTCTGACATCCCTTCAGAGGGCCTGTAATAATTCTAAGACAGAACTTGTCTTTTTCATTTTTATTCTCTTTTTGGTGAGAGGGAGGGTATTCATTCATTTTTATTGTGGCAAAATATGCATAACAAAATGTACCATTCTGATCTTTTGTAAGTGTAAAAGTTAGTGGCATTAAGTACATTAACATTTTTGTGTAGCCATGCAACTGATTTTTAATAGCAGTTTTTTTGAGGTGTAATTTACTTCTGTTAAAATGTACCAATTTTTGACCTACAGTTCAGTGAGTTTTGATAAATGTACGTAGCTGTGCCATTACCACAAAAATCAAGACCTAGAATATTTCCATCATCCCAAAGGTTTACGTATGCCCTTTTACAGATAATCCCTACCAGTCTTCTTCTGGCTCCAACATCCACAGACCTGCTTTCACTCACCACACTTCTGCCTTTTCTAGAAGTTCATGTAAAATAATTATACAGTATGTATCTTTTATATCTGGCTTCTTTCACTTAGCATAATACTTTTAAAATTTATTCATGTTGTTGTTTGGCAGTTTGTTCTTTTTTGTTACTAAACACTATTCCATTGTTTGAATGTACTATAGTTTGTATATCCATTTATTAACAGAAGGACATTTGAGTTGTTTCCAGTTTGTGGCTAGCAGAATGAAGCTTCTGGAACATTCTTGTACAAATTCTTATGCAGAGATATGTTTTCTTTTATCTTGAATAAATGCCTACAAGAAGGATTGCTGAATTGTATAGTAAGTACATGTTTAACTTTATAAAAACTGATAAAACTGTTTTCCGAAGTAGCCTTACCATTTTGTATTTCCACCAGCAATGTGTGACCTACATTTGCTATGTATCTTTGCCAACACTGACTAGCCTTTTAATTTTTTTATTAATTCATTTTTTGACATATAATAATTTTGCATATTTGTGGAGTGATGTACATGTAGTGATGTTTTGATATGTATAATGTTTAGTAATCATATCAGTGTAATTAGCATATGCATCATCTTAAACATTTATCAATTCTTTATATTAGGAAGAATCAATATCCTCTCTTCTAGCTACCTGAAACTAGGAGTAATATATTATCGTTAACTGTAGTCATTCTGTAGTGCTAGAGAACACTATAATTTGTTCCTCCTATCTAGCTGTAGTTTTGAATTCTTTTACAAATCTCTTACTATCCCCCTCTTTACTCTTCCAAGGTCTTGTAACCTCTGTTCTACTTTTTACTTCTATGAGATCTGTTTTACTTTTTTTTTTTTTTTATTTTAAGAAATGGGGTCTCACTCTGTCACCCAGTTTGGAGTGCAGTGGAACAATCATAGCTTCTTACAGGCTTGAACTGGGCTCAAGCTATCCTCCCACCTCAGCCTTCCAAGTAACTGGGATTACAAGGCAAGCCACTGTACCCAACAAAATCAACATTTTTGTAGCTTTCACATATGAGTGAAAACATGCAGTGTTTAAATTTCTCTTCCTGGCTTATTTCTCTTAACATAAGGCCCTCTCGTTCCATCCATGTTGCTGTGAATGACAGGATTTTATTTTTTTTATGACTGAATAATACTCCATTGTGTACATATACTACATTTTCTTTATTCATTCATCTATTGTCGCATACTTTGGTTGGCTTCATATCTTGGCTATTGTGAATATTGCTTCAATAAGCATGATGACACAGCTATCTCTTTGATATAATTTCCTTTCATCAGTAGTGGGATTGCTGAATCATATGGTAGTTCTTTTTGGAGTTTTGAGGAAACTCCATACTGTTTTCCATAGTGACTTTACTTGTGTACACTTCCACCAACAGTGTCTGAGTTCCCTTTTCTCTGCATCCTTGCCACAATGTGTTCTTTTTATCTTTTTGATAATGGCCATCCTAACTGGGGTGAAACGATATCTCATTGTGGTTTTGATTTGCACTTCCCTGATGATGAGTGAAGCTGAGCATTTTTCATATAAGCGTTGACATTTGTATATCTTTTAAGAAATGTCTGTTTGGACCATTTGCTCATGTCTTAGTTGGATTGTTTTTTTCACTGCTAAGATGTTTGAGTTCTTTTAATACGCTGAATATTGACCTTCTGTCAGATGAATGTTTGCAAATATATTCTCCCATTCTGTAGTGTCTTTTCACTCTTTGATTGCTTCCTTTGCAGTACAGAAACTTCTTTGATACCATTTCAATTGATTATTTTTGCTTTTATTGTCTGTGCTTTTGAGGTCTTATTCACAAAATCTTTTCCCAGACCAATGTCCTAAAGCATTTCTGCTAGTTTTCCTTTAGTAGTTTGATAGTTTGGGACCTTTTAAAAAAAATCTTCATGACTTTTTTGTTTTTATTCCTCCTGATGACTTTTGAAATGTGTCTGCATCCTTCACTTTATAGCCCAATTCTCCATTTTAATATATTTTTAGGTTTACCATCAATCATTTATTCAAAACGCGCTGCTTCCAAAATTAGAGAATCCTTAGGCAGGCATGCAAAACCAAATATACTCTGTACTCATATCTCCTCCCTCCTCCTTTTTTTTTTTTTTTTTTTTGAGTTGGAGTCTCACTCTGTCACCCAGACTGGAGTGCAGTGGCTGCTTCCGGCCACCACAGCCTCGATCTGCTGGGCTCCGTCTCAGCCTTCCAAGTAGCAGAATTACAGGTGTGCGCTACCACGCCCGGCTAATTTTTGATTTACTGTAGAGATGAGATCTCGCCAAGTTGTCCAGGCAGGTCTCGAACCCGTGGGCTCAGGCAATCCACTTACCTCAGCCTCCCAAAGGCGCGGGATTACAGCTGAGCCACCGAGCCCGGCTCCTCCTCCTTTTTTTATAGCTTTATTTTATTGTGGAGATACGGGGTACACGTCAGGATTAGGTACATAAGTAATCCATGTGCAGGAACACAAAGGGTACCTGGTCTTAGACCAGGGGAAGTGAGGAAGAGTTGGAGGCCCAAACTTTACCCAAAAGTTTCAGGTCTTACACGTAGGTGTTTATAAGAGAAAAGATTGATTTGCCATGCAATGTTGTTATCTTTAGTACATCTATACTCACTTTAAAAGATAGAAGCATTATTATTATCATTTTCCAGATGAGGAAGTTAGGCCCTTTACAACAGTGTGCTCAGCAGCAGGGGTTGGCAAAATTTTTGTATGAAGGGCCAGAAAATAAATACGTTTGGCTTGCAGGCTATCTCAACTGTTCAACTCTGCCACGGGCAAGATGTAAAACCACAAACATGATAGTGTTTTTATAAAACTTGGCTTATAAACACCAAAACTTTTCAAATGTCATAAAGTATTATTATTTTATTTTTAATCATTTAAATGTACAAAAACTGTTCTTAACCCAGGGGCAGTACAACAACAGGTGGCAGGCTGGACTGGGTGGCTCAGCCTGTCATCCCAGCACATTGGGAGGCCGAGGCGAGTGGATTGCCTGAGCCTGCGGGTTCGAGACCAGCCCAGGCGACTTGGTGAGAACTCATCTCTACAATAAAAAATTAAATTAAAAAATTAGCCAGGCGTGGTAGCACGTGCCTGTAGTTCTGGCTACTTGGAGGACCGAGGCGGAAGGATCGCCAGATCCTAGCCGGTCAACACTGGGGTGGCCGTGAGCGTGCCACTGCACTGTAGCCTGGGCAACAGAGTGACACTCCGACTCAAAAAAAAGAAAGAAAGAAACAGGTGGCAGGTTGAATCTGACCTGCAGGCTGTGTTTGCCAACTCCTTTCTAAAGTACCTTCTCTAGGCTGTGTTTGCCAACTCCTTTCTGAAGTACTCTGAGACTCTCTGTGACAAAGAGTTCCATGACCAAATAAGTCTGAGAAGTGTTGCAGTGCATATTCAAGTGGCACACTGTAATTTAAAGCCTCTAAAATATCCCTCAAAAAATTTATTTTGGCACCTGCACCCACATGTTCATTGCAGCACAATTCACCATTTCAACGATGTGGAATCAGCCTAAATGTCCATCAGCTGATCAGTGGATAACAAAAATGTGGTATATATACACTATGGAATACTATTCAGCTATCAAAAAGAATGAAATAATATATTTCGCATCAACTTGAATGGAATTGAAGAACATCATCCTAAGCTAATTAACTCAGGAATAGAAAACCCAACACATCATGTTCTCACTTATAAGTGAGAGCTAAACTAAAGATATGCAAAAACATACAGAATGGTATAATATACACTGGAGACTCAGAACGGGGAGGAGGCAGGGGCGGAGGACCAAAAAAAAAAAAAAAAAAATCATCTATCGGGTACAATGTGCACAGGTGGGGGTGGTGGGTAATTCTAAAGCCCAGATCAAAAAACAATTTGTATCCTCCAAAGCCATTGAAATTTTTTAATGAAAAAAATTACCAATGAGTTGCACTGACCAAAAAAAAAAAAGCTTCTTTTGTTTCACTCTGTTTATTAAGCCAATGGATCACAGAAACATTTTTTAAGTTTTTTTTTTTCAAATAACACCTGTTTATAATTCTCAAACTACTGTTCTATGGAATTTACAATGAAAAGCATTGCTCTAAAGGATTCCAGGTTCAAATGCATATAGATACTATGCATGCTACCTGTGTATGATTTGTGATATGTAAGAAAATTGCTATTAATCTGCTCACACCTTCCCAGTAACATTGCCTTTTACTCATGTGAAGAACAAACAAAGGACCAACAAAGCAGTCTAAACACAACCTCAGACATCAGTTTGTCACCATTAATATCTGGTATATTATAGGAGATGACATCAGTGTTTCAGTACACAAAGGAAGATAGTTTGGACAGATGCTTCTTTTGGCATGAATGATCCTATATCACATGAAGTTACTACTTCAGAGTACATTCAGAGAAGGTCATGGAAAAGTTATAACCAGAGAAAGTAGAGTAACTTTGCTTTTGCTTTTCCCATTATATAGCTGATTGTGTGTGATTTTTAGGATGATGTTTTCCAAATTTTTGTACAAACAAATTCTCTGAGATTTTGTTAAAATGCAGATTCTGATTCAGGATTCTGGAGTGGGATCCAGGATCTTCTCTTTCTAGCAAACGCCATGTAATGCTGGTGGTCTGCACATTCAGAATTCAGGAAGAGACTTCTTGTATTGCACAGATTCAGTGAAATTAAGTGACCTGTGGAACAAGATCTGCATGTCTATAAAATCTCCAGGTGACTCATATGCACTTTCAAGTCTGAGAAGCACTGCTCTACAACAAGTTTTCATGAACAAATGTTCCCAAGAAGTGGAAAGTCAATCTGGTTGTAATAAATAATTCTCTACTAATAGTGAAATATGATCTGAATGTATTTTGAATAAATAAGGAAAAAAGAGAAGAATAGAATTTCCTTCTAAGACTTTATATATGGGCATTGCTTCTCCCTGAAGAGCCTAGAAATGACTTGTGAGGAATCCCTGACCTAATATCTGCCAATGACTCCACATTCATATCCAGGAAGCAAAAGGAAATAGAGAGCAAGAGCTCAGAGATCAGTTATTTTTAAAACTTCTGATACAGGGACTGGTAAAGAGAATTGTATAATAGGGCCACAGAATATCATTTTAAGAATGCTAAGCTTTGGTGAAAATATTGTCACGAATGAAAACTGGTAGGATCACAGCAGTGGGTAATCAGTGAAGCCAAACCTTACACCTGCAGCACATCTATGGGGAGATGACATGAAGTGGTAACTCAAAGGCTTGGTGTGCTTTCTCCTAACTCGAAATTATAAACTAGGGGCACACACCCAGGATAGTTTATGGATGTTATATAAAGCGAATATGCATAGAACAGAAACCATATGAAGGTACTTGATAAATATTTGTTAAATGAGTTCAGGAATATCAGACATGTGCTCTGAATAAAATAATTGTAATTTATGTGATTGTTGTCTCAATCTTTTAGTGACAACTTTAACATTCCTTAGCCTCAGAAATACTATATCTTGGCATTTTTATTTTCTTTGGAAGGAAGTGAAAGGGAGGTTAGGAAGGGAATTATGTTTGTAATCCAAGTATTAAATCAGCAAGAAATGTTTGGGACACCATGCTAAGACACAAAAGGGAAAATGAAAAAAAGCACGTTTTGTTGATAATACTAAAAGTTCAAGAATGAAACGAAGAAGATTGAACTCTTGAGAAGTGGTCACTTATATTAAACAAAGGCACCTACTTGAATGGAAGAGCAGTACAATTACATTTGGCTCTGAGTCTAACCTGCCAGAGTGGTGGCTTTAGAGAGCACTCGAGCCCTGGAAAGCATTCCATTGGCATTGCATGAAGAAATTGGCCTGTTACATTCCCTTTGTTCACAAACCTAGCTTCCTAAATCACCCAACTCTATTACTATCTTTCTCTTTATTTTCTTTTTTCACCCCTTGGTTGCAGGACTTTCTCCCCAACCCCCATCACAATTATGTTTTTATTCTTAGTCTCAGGGCACTCTGCTGGCTATAACTCTGGCCACTCATGAAAATAGTTTTACTTCTTCATTTTTCCAGTGAACTCATGACCTTCTTTGGATTAAAAACCTCTCTTTATATTACCAGTCCCAGAATTGTTTGGTTTTTATCATCTTGTACACTTTTAAAAGCAGGACCAACACAATTCAGGTCTGATCAGAACAGAACACATGTAATAGCCTGATCACTACACCTAGTTGACTATGAGCTCTCATTCTGCATCTTTTCATGGATATTTTCAGCAGTGTTTCTATTCACTCCAACTCTAGATTATTTCTTATTTTAGGGAAGGTCTACTTTTTCAATTCTCACAGAAAGTTAAAGTCTTATATTTACCAAATACTTCCCAAATTTTGATGATAGAGTGACTCAGGAAACAAGAAATGTATACTGAATGCCATCCATATGGCAAGAATGATAATAGTTTCATAGGCTTTGTGACTTCAAAATATGCAGCAAAACTATGGTAACAGAAACACCATGGTACTGGCATAAAAGAAGACACATAGATTAATGGAAAAGAATAAAGAACCCAGAAATAAATCCGCATATTTATAGTCAATTCATTTTTTACTAAAGTGCCAAGAAAATACACAGGGGAAAAGACAATCCTTTCAATAAATGGTGTTAGGAAAACTGAATATCCATATGCATAAGAATAAAATGAGACCCCTGTCTCTTACCGTATAAAAATTAAATCAAAATAAATTAAAAACTTAGAGGTAAGACCTGAAACTTTAAAACTACTAGAAAAAAACATCAGGGAAATGCTTCAGGACATTGGTCTGGGCCAAGTTTCTTTTTTTTTTTTTTTTAATTAAGACTTCAAAAGCACAGGCAACAGAATCAAAATAGACAAATGGAATTATACCAAGCTAAAAAGCTTCTGCACAGCAAATAAAACAATTAACAGAGTGAAGCAACAGAGTAAATGGTTAGATGAATGCACGCTATCCTTCCAACAAGGGATGGATAATCAAAATATATAAGGAATTCAAGTCCTGGAAAGCTTTCCCTTGGCACTACATAAAGAAATTGGCCTGTTACATTCCCTTTGTCCACAAACCTAGCAAACACACACACACACACACACACACACACACACACACACACAAACACTCTCTCTCTCTGTCTTACACACACACACACACACACACACACACACACACACAAATGATCCAATTAAAAATGGGCAAATGATCTGAATAGACATTTGTCAAAAGGACATACAAATGGTCAACACACACATGAAAAAATGCTCAACATCTCTTATCATCAGGGAAATGCAAATCTAAACCAAATAAGAGATCATCTCATCTCAGTTAGGATGATTATTATCAAAAAGATACAAAATAAATACTAGCAAGGATAAAGAGAGAAGAGAATTCACGTACTGTTGGTGGGGATGCAAACTCGTACAGTCTTTAGGGAGAACATTATGGAAGTACCTCGAAAATTAAAACACAAATAACTTATGATCCAGCAATCCCATGGCTGAGTATACATACAAAAAAAAAAGAAAGAAATCAATATGTTGATGAGATATCTATACCCTCACATTTATTGCAGCACTATTCACAATAGCCAAGATATGGAATGAATCCAAATGTCCAAAAAAACAGATGACTAGATAAAGAAATGTAGTTTATATACACAGAGGAATATTATTCAGCCATAAAAAGAATAGAATAGAATGCTGTCATTCACAGCAATATGGATGAAAATAGAGGACATCATGTTAAGTGAAATAAGCAGGAATAGAAAGACAAATACTGCATGTCTTCACTTATATGAGGGAGCTGAAAAAGTTGATCTGATGGAGGTAGAGAGTAGAATGGTTGTTACCAGAGTTTGGGAAAATAAGTTGGTTAATGAGTGAAAATAAACAGTTAGATAAGAGAAATAAGTTCTAGCATTTGATAGCACAGTAGGGTGGCTATTTTTTTTTTTTTTTTTTTTGAGTTGGAGTCTCACTCTGTCGCCCAGACTAGAGTGCAGTGGCCGCTCCCGGCCACCGCAGCCTCGACCTGCTGGGCTCCGGCGATCCTTCCGCCTCAGACTTCCAAGTAGACGGAATTACAGGCATGCGCTACCACGCCCAGCTGATTTTTTGATTTATTGTAGAGATGAGGTCTCGCTGCCTGGGTGGGTCTCGAACCCACGGGCTCAGGCAATCTACTCACCTCAGCCTCCCAAAAGCGCAGGGTTACAGACTGAGCCACCGAGCCCGGCGGGTGACTATTTTTACAAGAATATATTGCACATTTAAAAATAAGTAGAATAGAAGATTTGAAATGTTCCCAATATAAAGAAATAATAAATATTTAAGGAGATAAACATTCTAAATGTCCTGATTTGATCATTACACATTGTACGCACTTATCAAAATATCACATGTACCCCATAAATATGTATAATTATTATGTATCAATTTTAAAGGTGGAATAAACTTTGACCAAACACTTAAAATAAGCAGATATCATTCTTTTATTATGAAACAACATATATCTACCTATAGCCAATATGTTTTGTACGTTTCTTACCTGGGTCAAAAATCAGACAGGCAAGCCGGGCTCGGTGGCTCAGCCTGTAATCCTGCGCCCTTGGGAGGCTGAGGTGAGTGGATTGCCTGAGCCCGCGGGTTCGAGACCCAGCTGGGCAGCGAGACCTCATCTCTACAGTAAATCAAAAAATCAGCTGGGCGTGGTAGTGCATGCCTGTAATTCTGGCTACTTGGAAAGCTGAGGCGGAAGGATCGCCGGAGCCCAGCAGGTTGAGTCTGCGGTGGCCGGGAGCGGCCACTGCACTCCAGTCTGGGTGACAGAGTGAGACTCCAACTCAAAAAAAAAAAAAAAAAAAAAAAATCAGACAGGCAACCAGCTAGCTTTAAGCATGCTTTATACCTTTAGTAATTGTACAAAGTCACTATGAAACACTTTTCCCATTTAATTTGTAACTTAGTTGAATTATAACTATTAATTCTTGATCATAAAATAAAATATTGTCTCCAATTTTAAATGAATAACTTTTTAAAGAATAGATGATTATTTTTACATATTGAAATGTTTAAAAACTTCCAGGATTAAAAAATTATATTTTCACCCTTAAAATACAAGATTCTATATACACTGGAAAGCTTTTTCTTATTAGTCAATACATAATGGTTCATAAACTCTCATACGACTTCTGCTTATTTTTAAGAGAAAGTCAGTATTAAGCTTATTTTGTATAAGAAGCAAAGCTTTATACAGACACATCTGCTCTGAGTATACGAATATATGAGGACAGATTGATAATGCATGTTGCTCACTCACTGTTTTTAGTTCCTCCAAAACAGAATAAGTTTACCTATTGCGTAATTAAGTGCATAATTACAAAATAATTGGAAGACACAGAATTTGTAAAACCCACTCTAAGATTGCCTTTGAAGTCTCTTTTTTCTTGTTAGTTTTGGTTGATTATTTATAACTAGCTTGGGTAACTTTGGAACACTTGAAAATAGTCTTATGGTTCTTGTAGCATTTGCCATGTAATGTCTGCTCTCACAGTATAAAAAGGTTTTCATGGTGGAAGTCACAGCTATCCTCCTCTCTAACTTCATCTTACTCAACCAACATCTTCTATTTTTCATCTTAGAGAGAAATACATGATATTGGAGAAATTGAAAACAACCCCCAACTTTTAAGCATTTGATATACGTAGACACATGCATTATCTCACTGAAGGCACAACACGACAGGTCTAAGAAAGGTTTTTAGCATCAAACCTATTAATTCATTGAGTCTCAGAGGTTTAGCAGCTTTATCCAAAGTCTTTCCATTAGTAAATGGGGACACAAGCTCCTCTGACTTCAAGGCACCAGTACTACCAGTACTTAATAATAACAGCAGCTATTTTACTGAGTAGATCCTAAGATTCTCTCAATCCTCACACTAGCAGCATGAGGTAGATTATTTTTAAATTCCAATTGTCTTGATGAGAGACTTAAGTATAGAAAAGTTAAGTAATTTACTAAGACTACATTGCTAATGAGGACACCCGAAGAGATGAATTAGGCTTGCCTGAATCAAGTGCCTACTTTGCTTAGTCACGATGCCCAGCTATGGTCACCTATTTTAAGAATGTATTTTAAATTACAGCCACAACTACTCTTTTTTTTTGAGTTGGAGTCTCACCCTGTCGCCCAGACTTCAGTGCAGTGGCCGCTCCCGGCCACTGCAGCCTCGACCAGCTGGGCTCTGGCGATCCTTCCGCCTCAGCCTTCCAAGGAGCCGGAATTACAGGCATGCGCTACCACGCCCGGCTAATTTTTTGATTTTATTGTAGAGATAAGGTTTCGCCTGCCCAGGCAGGTCTCGAACCCGCGGGCTCAGGCGATCCACTCACCTCAGCCTCCCAAAGGCACGGGATTATAGGCTGAGCCACCGAGCCGGGTTCACAACTACTCTTATTAATACCTGTATTCATTGTCATGAATGAATGTATCATGAATGCTAGGTTTTATACATACATAATCAAAAAAGACACTATTTCTGATCAAGATGATTACAATGGAGTTGGAACAGATGAAAGCTATTAATACTATTGGAATCAATTAGATAGAATGCCTCACTACTATAGCAATGCAGAAATGCTTTCTGTAAGAGGTATACTTCAAGTTATGGGTAGAGGATGAGATAAAATTCTCCAGCCATACATATTTCTGGAGGAGTACTCTAAGCAGAGGCAACACAGGTGAGAAGTCAACATGGCCTCTTGGAGAAACAACAGTGGTTGCCTCAATATTGCTCAAGTTAGAAGGCACACATTACCCTAACCCAAGAAATGGACATCCAATCTCAAAAGGCCCTTAGTATTTTAAATGTATTAATTATTATTTCGCAGGATCACCAAATATTTATTGAATGCCTGCTACATATCAGAAACAGTAACAATCATTTAGGAGTTAAGACTCAGTCGTAGTCTTCTAGCCAATTGCTGTGCTATTTGTTCCTCTAGAGAATTTGAATTTTATACTGTCATCAACTGTGAGGCATTGAATGACCTGAAGCAGCATAGTGTGATCTATTTCATGCATGGAAATAATCATTTCTGAGCAATGGTCTGTACTGAAAAATCTGGCAAAACTTTAAACAATTACTTGTACAGTATATGTCATAATTTCTATTTTATTTTGTACTTTTATTTAATTTCAATATCATTTTATCTCTTCTAGGTATGTTTAATAGACTTCCTTTCTTGGAGAAGTTTTAGTTCACAACAAAATAGAAAGTACTGAGATTTCTAATATTCCCTCTAGCCCCACAAAAGCACAGCCTCCCCCACGATCAATTACACACCATTGCACATTTGTTATAATCAGTAAACCTACTTTGACACATTTTTATCACCCAAAGTCTAGGTTTACATTAGGATTCACTGTTGGTGATATCTAAGGGTTTTGACAAATGCATAAAGATTTGTATCCACCATTATGGTACCATCCACAGTAGTTTCACTGCCCTAATAATCCTCTGTGCTTTGCCTATTCATCTCTCCCTCCTATAATCTTGGCAACTACTGATCCTTTTACAGTCCTCATAGTTTTGCTTTTTCCAGAATGTCATATAGTTGGAATCATATGGTATAAAGGCTTTTCATATTGATTTTTTCTTAACTTTGTCATGTGCATTTATGGTCCTTCTGTGTCTTTTCAAAGCTTGATCCTCATTTCTTTCTAGTGCTGAATAATAGTCCATTGTTTGTACGTACTATAGTTTACTGGTCTACTCACTTACTGAAGCATATATTGACTGCTTCTTTCAGATTTTGGCAATTATAAATGAAGTGGTAGCAAACATTCACGTGCAGG
This sequence comes from Cephalopachus bancanus, assembly GCA_027257055.1. Classification (NCBI taxonomy): domain Eukaryota; kingdom Metazoa; phylum Chordata; class Mammalia; order Primates; family Tarsiidae; genus Cephalopachus; species Cephalopachus bancanus. Next base: position 15,827,396 of record JAPVLO010000006.1, read on the forward strand.
TATTTGTGAGGACATAAGATTTTAATTCATTTGGGTAAATGAAAAATGCAACTGTTGGATCAAGTAGCTTTGCAAAAAACTATCAAATGTCCTTCCAAAATGGTTGTACCATTTTTCATTTCTACAAACAATGAATGAGAGTTCCTGTTGTTTCACATCTTTGCTAGTAATTGGTGTTGTTAGTGTTTTAGATTTGGGTCATTCTAATAGATGTATAGTGGTATCTGATTGTTTTAATTTGCAGTTCCCCAATGACATATGATGTTGGCATGCTTTCATATGCTTATTTATCATTTGTATAGCTTCTTTGGTTAGGTGTCTGTTTAAGATTTTTGCATTTTAAAAATCAGGCTGTTCCTTTTCTCATTGTTGAGTTTTAAGAGTTCTTTATATATATAAAAAACAGTCTTTTTTATCAGATATGGCTTTTGCAAATATTTTCTCCCAATCTGTGGTTTATCTTCCCATTCTCTTGATTGTGTCTTTTACAGTACAGCCGTTTTTAAATTTAAGGAAGTCTAGTTTATCAATTATTTATTTTATGGATCATGCCTTTGGTGTCATATCTAAATAGCCATGTATCTCAACATTATCTAAACCCATCTGGGCTCGGTGGCTCAGCCTGTAATCCCGCGCCTTTGGGAGGCTGAGGTGAGGGGATTGCCTGAGCCCGCGGGTTTGAGACCCGCCTGGGCAACGAGACCTCATCTCTACAATAAATCAAAAAATCAGCCGGGCATCATAGCGCATGCCTGTAATTCCGGCTACTCGGAAGGCTGAGGCGGAAGGATCACCGGAGCCCAGCGGGCGAGGCTGCGGTGGCCGGGAGCGGCCACTGCACTCCAGTCTGGGCAACTGAGTGAGACTCCAACTCAAAAAAAAAAAAAAATTATCTAAACCCAAGGTTATCCAGGTATACTTCTACATTAAGTTCTAGGAGTTTTATAGTTTTGCATTTTTCATTTAGGTCTATGATACATTTTTAGCTAATTTTGGTAAAGAACGTAAGATCTGTGTCTAGGTTCATTTTTTTTTGCATGTGAATGACTGATTGTCCCAGAACTATTGTTGGAAAGGCCCTCTTTGCTCCATTGTATTCTTTGCTTCTTTGTCAAAGATCAATTTGATCAATTCATCTGTTATTTCTCCAATATCACACTATCTTGATTACTGTAACTTTATAGTAGATAGTGTCAGTTCTTCAACTTTGTCCAATATTTGTTGTCTATTCTGGGTCATTTGCTTCTCCATAGTGACTTTAGAATCAGTTTATTGACATCCACAAAATAACTTGCTGGGATTTTGATTGGAACTGCATTGAATCTATAGATCAAGTTAGGAACAACTGACGACTTAACAATATTGATTCTTCCTAGCATAAACATGAAATATCCCTCCATTTATTTAGTTATTTGTACATATTTTGTTAGATGCATACATAAATATTTCATTTTGAGGGGCACTAAAATAAATGGTATTATGTTTTTTATTTCAAATTCCACTTGTTCATTGTTGTTACACAGAAAAGGGATTTAAAAAAAATATTAACCTTGTATCTTGCAATCTTTATATAGTCACCTATCAGTTCCAGAAGTTTTTGTTGTTGTTGTTTGTTTGTTTGTTTATTTTTGACTGATCTCTTCATATTTTCTACCTAGACACTCATATTATGAGTGTGAACAAAGTTGTATTTCTTTTTTCCCAATCACTATATCTTTTATTTCATTTTCTTGTCTTATGGCTTTAGCTAGGACTTCTAGTGAAATGTTGAAAAGAAGTCGTGAGAAGGACTATGTTTACCTTGTTCCTGATCTTAGTGGAAAAGCTTTTAGTATCTTACCATTAAGTATTATGTTAGTAATAGAGTTTTTGTATATGTTCTTTATCAAATTGAGGAAGAGTCCCTCTTTTCCTATGTAGCTGAGTTTTGTTTGTTTTTTTTTTATCATGAATGGTGTTAAATCTGGTTAAATACTTTTTCTACATCTTTTGATCAGATTGTGTGATTTTCTTTCTTTAGTCTGTTGATGTAATGAATTACACTAATTAATTTTCAAATTTGAACTTTAGCATTACTGTAATAAACCCCACTTAGTCATGGAGTATAATTATTTTTATACATTGTTGGATTTGATTTGCTTCAATCTGCTGATTTTTTTTGAAAATTTTTGCATCTAATTTTTTTCTTAGAATGTTTTTGTCTGATTTGATATTAGAGTGAAGCTGGTCTCATAGAATGAGTTAAGAAATATTTCATCTGCTTCTACCTTCTGGAAGATATTGTAGAGAATTAGAATAATTTTTTCTTAAATATTTGGTAGAATGTGCGGGTGAGCATATCAGAGTCTGGTGCTTTTTGTTTTAAAAGGTTATTATTGATTCAATTTATTTAATAGATATAGGCCTATCCAAATTGTCTTTTTCTTCTTGTGTGAGTTTTGTCAGATTTTATCTGTCAAGAAATCAGTCAATTTCATCTAGGTTATCAAATTTGTGGGCACAGAGTTATTCATGGTATTCTTTTATTATACTTTTAATGTCAATCGAATCTGGAATGATAGCTCTTCTTTCATTTTTAATAGTAGTCATGTGTGCCCTCTCTCTTTTTTTCTCAGCCTGGCTGGAAGCTTATCAATTTTAATGGTCTTTTCAAAGAACCAGCTTTTGGCTTTATCAATTTTCTCCATTAATTTCCTATTTCAATTTATTTGATTTCTGCTCTAATTTTTATTATTCCTTTTCTTCTACTTATTTTGAATTTAATTTGCTCTTCTTTTTCTAGTTTTCTCAAATGGAAGTTTGCATGATTGATTTTAGATCATTCTGCTTTTCTAATATATGCACCCAATACTCCAGTGGTTCCTTCTTACTCATGGGGACTACGTTCCAAGACCCTGAAAGTTTGGATAGTACCAAACTCAGTTGTCAATTGGAAAATGTTTCTGTTTATGTCTTCCACTCACCAATATTATGCCTTTTCTATCTTAACTAAGCACGTTATCATGTACTGTGGCCATAAATTTTGCAGTTTGAGGTATGACAAAAAAACTAGCATTTCTTTTTTCTTCTTCACAATTTCATGGATAGAAAATTCACTTTTACCATAGATCTTAGCGACCTCAACATATGATTTTTGTCCTTTTCATATAAAGCCAAAAACTTTCATCTCTCCACTTAAAGGAAGTACTTTATGGCTTCTTTTTGGCATAACTGAATTGTCAGTATCACTACTTTTGTGCCTTGGAGCCATTATTAAGTAAAATAATGTTATTGGAAAACAAGCACCATGACACCACAACAGTCAGTCTGATGACCAAAACAGCTACTAAGTGACTAATGACCAGGCAGTGTACACAGTGTGGATATGCTAGACAAGGGATGATTCACATCTCGGGGTGGGGAGGAGGATAGAGCAAGAAGCCACGAAATTTTATCAGTATACAATTTAAAACTTATGAATTGTTTATTTTTAAAATTTTCCATTTAATATTTTCATACTGTGGTTAACCACAGGTAACTGAAACCAAGAAAAGTAAAACTGCAAATAAAACAGTGCTATAATATAAATTCCCTGTACGCACTCTTTTCGCTGTATCCCACAAATTTTGATATGTTGTATTTTCATTTTCATTTAGTTTAAAGCATATTCAAATTTATCTTGAGATTTCATCAATGACCTATGAAACGTGTTGCTTAATTTCCAAGTATTTGGGGATTTTCCAGTTATCTTTCTGTTTTTGATTTCTAGTTTGATTCTACTGTGATCCGAGAGAAGACATTGATTGCATGATTCATGTTCTTTTAAATTTGCTAAGGTGTGTTTTTTTTTTTTTTGGCCCAGAATATATTTTTTACTGGTGAGTGTTCCTTGTGAATGTGGAAGAATGTATATTCGGTTGTTGTTAGATGAATTAATCAATAGATATTCATTATATCCAATGATTGACAGTGTTATTGAATTTAACTGTATCATTACTGATTTTCTGCCTCTTGGAGCTGCTCTTTTCTGATAAAGGAGTGTTGAAATCTCCAACTATAATACTGAAGACACCTATTTTTCATTGCAGTTCTACCAGTTGGTGCTTCTCGTTTCAGGTACTCTGTTGTTAGGTGCATACACATTAAGGAGTGTTATGTCGTTTGGGAATACTGGCACTTTTACCACTGTGCTACACCCTTTTTAATCCCTGAAAATTTTCTTTGTTGTGAAGTCTGCTCTCTCTGAAATTATATAACTACTCCTGTTTTCTTTGATTTGTGTTAGCATGCTATATCTTTGTCCATCATTTTGATGTTGTTGTTGAGTTGGAGTCTCACTGTCGCCCAGGCTGGAGTGCAGTGTGGCACACTCCTGGCCACTGCAGCATCGGCTGGCTAGATTCCAGTAATCCTTCCGCCTCAGTCTTCCAAGTAGCCAGAACTACAGGTGTACACTACCACGCCAGGCTAATTTTTTATTTATTGTAAAGAGGAGGTCTCGCCAAGTTGTCCTGGCTGGTCTCAAACCTGTGGGCTCAGGCAATCCACTCACCTCAGCATCCAAAGTGCTGGGATTACAGGTTGAGTCACTGAGCCTGGCTTTGTCCATCCTTTTTTTAAAAAAAACTATATGTATCTTTATATTTAAGGTAGTGTTTTTGTAGACAATATATATTTGCTCTTTTTTTTTTTAAGCCACTTGACACTTGTCTTTTAATCAGTGCATTTAGACCATTGAGGATTAAGGTCACCGTCAGATCCAGATTCATAACTACCATATTTGTTAATGTTTTCTATTCATTTGCCTTATTCTTTGTTTTTATTTTGTCTTCCATTCTGTTTTTTGCTTTTTGTGGTTTTAATTTAGCATTTTATATATGATTTCATTTTCTCTCCTTTCTTAGCATAGCAGCTATACTTCTTTAAGTGATCGTCTTAGAGTTTATATTATACAATTACAACTAATTCAAGTCCACTTTTAAATAACACTATACCACTTCACAGTAACTGTAAGTCCCTTATAATAATAAAATATTCCAAATTTCTCCCTCCTATCCCTTATATGATTGTTTCCATTTATTTTACTTACATATAAGCATCACAAGCATAAATACATAAATATATCTATGCATATGTACACACTCAAGCCTACATAATTAAAAGTATAGTTATTATATTTTAACAAATTATTCTTTATTAAATCAATCAAGAATAAGAAAAGTAAAAGTTTTTATTTCACTTTCGCTTACTTCTTCCTGATGCCCTTTTTTTCTTTACATATATCAGCATTTCTGACCAATATCATTTCTTTCTCTTGGAAGAACTTCTTTTGATGTTATTCCTTCCATTTTTCTTTGCCTGGGGAAGTTCTTCTCCTTCACTTTTTTTTAACCTCTTCACTTCTGAAGGATAATTTCACAAGGTACAGAATTCTAACTTGGTGGGTTGTTTTTTTTTCTCTTAACACAGTAAATAATTTATTCTACTCCATTCTTGCTTGCATAATTTCTGAGAAATTGGTTGTAATTTTTATCTTTGATCCCCTATAAAGTGTTCTTTTCCTATAGCTTTTTTGAGAGTATTTCTGTCATTTGAATATGATATGCCTAAGTGTAGAACTGTTGTGTTTTCTTGTTTGTGTGTGTTGCATTCATCCTGCTTGCTGCTTTCTGAGCTTCCTGGATCTGTCATTTGGTGTCTGCTATAAATTTGAGAAAAATTCTCAGTCATTATTGTTTATTATTGCTTCTGTTCTCTCTTCTCCTTTTGGTATTCCCTTACTTGTATTGATACCTTTCGTAGTTGTGCCACATTTCTTAGATATTCTGTGCATTGTTCTCTGTCTTTTTTCTCTTTGCTTTTTTAGTTTCTTTTGACATACCCTTAAACTCAGAGAGTCTTTTTTTTTTCCCTCAACTATCTCCACTCCACTACAAACTCATCAAAGGCATTCTTCATTTTAGTCTCTAGCTTTTCTTTTTGGTTTTTTATTATAATTTCCATCACTCTGCTTACATTACACATCTGTTCTTGCATGTTCTCGACTTTGACCATTAGAGCACTTAACACATTAATCACAATTTGTAAAAAAGTTCTGATCTAATAACTCTAACGTTCCTACTATATCTGACTCTGGGTTTGATGCCTACTCAGTTTCTTCAGACTGTGTATATTTCCGTTTAGTATGCTTATTAACTTTTTGTTGAAGGTGGGCATGATGTTCTGGGTAAATAGACCTTTGGTGATGTGGTAGTGTAGCGTAGGGGAAGAGAAGAGTTATTTAGTCCTATGACAAGGTTCAGTCTTTTAGTGAGGCTGTGTTCCTGTGCTGTGAATTTTGCAAGTGCTTCTCGGTATCCCTGCCCCTCCAACTTAGGTGGGATGGAATGGCTAGAGTGGGCAGGAGTTGGGTATTTCCTTTTCCCCAGTCAGTTAGTCTTGGAAGAAAACTCCAGGAGGTTAGTCTCTAGTAAAAATAGTTTCTCTTGAGGGCAGATTTTGTTACGAAGAATAGAATGCTTGGGTGTATTTCAAAATGGTTACTTTTCCTCTCCTCCTGCCAGAAGTATTGAGGAGATTTTTCTCCAATGTCCACTGTAAGAACCTGGTCAAGCTCCTGATGGTAAACACATCAAAGTGTGGGAGTTTCCATATTGCTGGGTCCTCCTGGAGTTTTTAATTCTCAGACTTGTCCACACGCAGGCTCCAGTAATTCATCATGTATAGGTTAGATTTTTCTAGCCCAGAACTGGTTCCTGTGGACGTTTTTATTCCAGTAGGTTTTTTTTTTTTTTCCTTTAGCTTTTTGCTTATTGCTAGAGTGGAATAATGACTTCCAAGCACCTTACATGATATACTGGAAATCAGAAGACTTTAGTCTAGGATTTTAAAAGTAGAGGTTTAGGTAATTGATTTTAAACATTTCTTTTTTAACATAAACATGTAAAGCTATTACTTTCCATCTAAACACTTCTTTAGCAGCATCTTACAAATTTATGTTTTTTTATTATTCAGTTAAAAAATATTTTCTAATTTATGGTGGTTTTTCTTCTTTGAAAAACTTGCCCATGGCTGGTCTTTCTGCCATGAATCTTTCTTCTTCCATCTTCTTTCTTTTCTCACTAATAAACTTTGTTTAAAATATATATATATTTTTTAATTTCCATTATAATTTTGCATTTGACACATGGGTTATTTAGAAATTTGTTGCTTAATTTCTAAATATTGAGTACTTTTTAATCTACATTTCTGTAACTGATTTCTACATACTATTGTATACAAAATATACATTGTATACAGAATATACATTGTATACAGAATATACAAAATATACTCTGCATGACTTTAGTCTGATATTATTAATATTTGTTTGATGTCTCAGCAGATGTTGAGCTTGAATGTTCCTTAAGTACTTGAAATGTCACATCTACATTTGTTAATTAGATCAATTTGATTAATAGTGCTTTTAAATCTCCTATATACTTACTGATTATCCTTCAATAACAAAGAAGAAATGTTAACATCACCAACTATGTCAGTGTTCCCCAAAGAAGCAGAACAAATTGGAAATACATATATCTACATATTAGGACATTTATTTTAAGGAATTGGTTCATGCAATTGTAGGGGTTAGCAAGTTTGAAATCCATAGGGTAGGCCAGCAGACTGGAAACTAAGGTAGATTTTAGTACTCTAGTATTGAAGCAGAATATCTTCTTTTCCAGTAAACCTCAGTTTTTGCTCTAAGGCAAGCATGTTCAATCCGTGGCCTGTGGGTCACCTGTAGTCCAAGATAGCTAGTAATGCAGCCCCACAAAATCTCTTAACATCACATGTTTTTGAATGTTTATTTTCTTCATGACCCCATGTGTAGTTCTATTTTTGAAGTTCATAATCATGTCTTATTCATGACATCACTTTTTGGCAGCACATACATTTGTGAGCAGTTGTTTTCAATTATGAAGCATAGAAAGTTCAAAATTCAAACAAACATTTCTGATGAGCACCTTGAAAAGTCACTAAGAATTACAACCAGTTCCATAAAAACCAAACATTGATAGATTCAATTTACAAAAACAAGGCCAATGTCTCACTAGTTTTATATTTTTCTCATTTTTCTAAACTTTTTAATAAAAATATATTAAAAAGAAGTCTTATTGTGTATATACACTAATTATATTATATAATTTATGTGTGACCCAAGACAATTCCTCTTTACCTGATGTGGTCCAGGAAAGCCAAAACGTTGGACACGCCTGCTCTAAAGTCTTCAACTAATTAGGCAAACCCACACTCACATTATCAAGTACAATCTCCTTTAGTTAGAGTCAACTGATTGTGATATAACCACATGTACAGAAAATCTTCAAAGCAACACCTAGATTGGTGTTTGATTTAATAACTGGTCACTGTAGCCTAGCCAAGTTAACACATAAAACCAACCATCACACTAAATGTAAATGAGAATTCGCTCCCCCTTTCCTATCAGTTTTTGTTTTATGCTATGTCATTAGGTACACAATTAAGTTTGCTATATTTTATTGATAAATGGATTCTTTATTATTATGAAATGCCCTTCTCTGTCTTTGGCAATTCTTATCGTCTTGAAGTTTCCTTTGCCTGATATTTATATAACCACACCAGCTTTCTTATGCTTAGTTTTTTTCATAGTATTTTCCCCCAACCCTTTGCTTTCCATCTGTGTTTTATTTTATTTAAAATATGTTTCTTATAAAGAGCATACAGATAAATGTTTCTGTTTTCCTATCTGAAAATTTCTGCCTTTTATTTGAAGTGCTTAGATCCTTTGTATTCAATGTAATTAATATGGTTGAGTTATAGCTTGCCATTAATTTTCAATTGTAACATTTGTCATTTATTTTGTTCCTCTTTTCTTGCCTTATTTTGGATTAATGAAGTCATTTAGAATATTTAATCTCATTAATTGACTTTTTAGATATACTTTATTTATACAGTAATATATTTGTATGCATGAAGCATATCTAAAAATAATAATATATGCCTTTATTACAGTCAACTTCAAATAGTATTATATTACTTTGCAAGCAATAAAAAACTCTATAACTGTATGATTCCATTTATTCTTCCTTCTGATCTTTGTGTTCTTTTTTTTTCATTTAATATTTTATTCTTTTTAAAATACATCAAAATCTTTTTAGGATGATGCTTTTCATGAATTTATATTTTATTTATTTTATTTTATTATTATTTTTGTAATCAATATTTTTTATTATGGTGTTGTGGGGTACAGTTAAGGGTTAGGTATACACGTACGTTTCATTCAGGCACCCTGTTGATAAGAGGTGTTTCCCCATCCCCAGACAGATGTTTGCTGCCATTAATCCCATCTCCCCCCCATAGTTTCCCATACTGTCAGTCATTTTCTTATAGTATTACATTGGATGTTAAAGGTTCATTATATGAGTGAGAACATGTGATACTCGGATCTTTGTTTCTGTGAGAGGTCACTCAGTATTATAGACTCTAGTTCCATCCAGGTTGCTGTGGAATTCATGATTTTTTTCCTTTTTATGGCTGTGTAGTATTCCATCGTATACATGTACCACATTTTTTAAATCCAGTCCTCTTTTGATGGGCAGCATGGTTGCTTCCAGGTTCTTGCTATTGTGAACAATGCTGCGATAAACATACATGTGCAGGTATCTTTTTTACAGAGTGATTTGAGTTCTTCAGGATATATTTCCAGTAGGGGATTGCGGGGTCATATGGGAGGTTGATGTTTAGGGCTTTTAGGTATCGCCACACTGCTTTCCACAGAGGTTGCACTAGTTTACACTCCCACCAACAGTGTAGAAGTGTTCCCTTTTCACCACACCCTCTCCAGCAACTGTTATTTTTTGAGTTGTTGATGATTGCCATTCTGACTGGAGTTAGGTGGTATCTCAGTGTGGTTTTGATTTGCATCTCCCTGATGATTAGTGAGGTTGAACATTTCTTCATGTGTCTGTTGGCTGCTCGGATGTATTCCTTTGTGAAGTGTCTGTTCATATCTTTTGCCCATTTTATAATGGGGTTGTTTGGTTTTTTCTTTTCAGCATGGTTGAGTTCCTTGTAGATCCAGGATGTTAAGCCTTTGTCAGACCTGGAGTTGGCAAATACTTTTTCCCAGTCTGTAGGCTGTCTCCCTGCTCTCTTGATGGTTTCTTTGGCTTTGCAGAAGATTGTCAGTTTAATAAGGTCCCACTTGTCTATCATCTCTCTTATGACCTGTGGGTTTTGGGTTTTGTTCAGGAACTGGATGCCAGTTCCGATTTCCATGAGGGTATTTCCTTCATTTTCTAAGGTTCTTATGGTTTGAGGTTTTACATTTAGGTCTCCGATCCATTTGGAGTTAACCTTTGTGCATGGGGATAGATAGGGGTCCTGTTTCGATCTTATGCATGTGGTCAGCCAGTTTTCCCAGCACCATTTACTGAATAGGTTCTCCTCTCCCCAGTGATAGGTGGTGGAGGCTTGTCGAAGATGAGCTGGTTGAGAAATTGAGGTTTTGCTTCTGGAATCTCAATTCTATTCCATTGATCTATATGCCTGTTCCTATACCAATACCAAGCTGTTTTGATGATTGTAGCTTTATAGTAAAGTTTGAAGTCTGGTAATGTGATACCACCTGCTTTGTGTGTTTTTTTTTTTTTGCTGAGGATTGTTCTGGCTATTCTTGGACGTTTGTGTTTCCATATGAATTCCTGTGTTGTTTTTTCCAGGTCTGAGAAGAATGTTGCTGGTAATTTGATGGGTATTGCATTGAATTTGTAGATTGCCTTAGGTAAGATGGACATCTTCACAATGTTGATTCTTCCAATCCATGAGCATGGGATATTTTTCCACTTGTTTGTATTATCTTTGATTTCTTTGAGCAGAGTTTTGTAGTTTTCATTGTAAAGGTCTTTCACATCTCTGGTTAGGAAGATGTCAAGGTATTTCATTTTTTTGTGGCTATTGTGAATGGAATTGTGTTTTTTATTTGGGTTTCTGTTTGTTTATTATTGGTGCAAAGAAATGTGATTGTCTTTTGCACATTTATTTTGTATCCTGAGACTTTGCCAAAGGTCTTTATCAGTGTAAGGAGGTTTTTGACAGATTCTCTTGGGTTTTCAAGGTACACAATCATATCATCTGCAAAGAGAAATAATTTGACTTCCTCTTTTCCTATTTGGATACCCCTGATTGCCTTCTCTTCTCTGATTGCTCAAGCCAGGACTTCCAATACTATGTTAAACAGGAGGAGTGAGAGTGGGCATCCTTGTCTTGTTCCAGTTTTCAGGGGAAATGGTTCCAGTTTTTGTCCATTTAGGAGTATGCTGGCTGTGGGTTTCTCGTAGATGGCTTTTACTATTTTGAGGTTGTTCCCCGTATGCCTAGATGTTTGAGGGTTTTTATCAAGAAGGGGTGCTGATTTTATCAAAAGGTTTTTCTGTATCTAATGATATAATCATGTGGTTTGTGTTTTGACATCTGTTGATGTATTTAATTACATTTATGGTTTTACGAATGTTGAACCAGCCTTGCATCCCAGGGATGAAGCCTACTTGGTCATGATGGATGATTTTTGAGATGTATTGCTGAATCTGGTTTGCTAGGATCTTGTTGAGGATTTTAGCATCTATGTTCATCAAAGATATTGGCCTGTAGTTCTCTTTCTTTGTTGGATCTTTACCTGGCTTGGATATCAATGTGATGTTGGCTTCGTACAATGATTTGGGGAGAGTTCCATCTTTTTCAATCTCCTGGAATACCTTCAGTAGGATTGATATCAGCTCCACCTTAAATGTCTTATAGAATTCTTCTGGAAAGCCATCTGGACCAGGGCTTTTTTTTTTGTAGGTAGTTTTCTTATTACATAGTCGATTTCCTTGATTGTTATTGGTCTATTTAGGGTCTCAATTTCTTCTTTTTCCAACCTAGGTAGGTTGTGTGATGTCAGAAAGTCCTCCATTCCTTAAGGTTTTCAAGTTTGTTTTCATACTAGTGTATGTAGTAGTCTCCAATGATCTTTTGTATTTCTTCAGGGTCAGATGTGACTTCATCTTTTGTGTTTCTGATTGTGCTTATTTGGGTTTTTTCTCTTTTTTTCTTGGTCAGTCTAGCTAGGGGACCATCGATCTTGTTTATCCTTTCGAAGAACCAGCTTTTTGCTTCATTGATTTTTTGTATTATCTTTTTGTCTTCTATGTCCTGGATTTGGGCTTTTATTTTGGTGATCTGGATTCTTCTGCTGAAATTAGAGTTTCTGTGGTCTTTCTTTTCCAGCTTCCTTAGGTGGCTTGTTAGGCTGTTAATTTGTGTTCCTTCCATTTTCTTCATGTGTGTTTGTAGGGATATAAATTCCCCTCTTACTACAGCTTTTAAGGCGTCCCAGATATTTTGGTAAGATGTTTCTTCATTTTCATTTGTTTCCAGGTATCTTTTGATCTCTGTTTTGATTTCATCATTGACCCAGGAATTGTTTAGCATCATGCTGTTTAGTGTCCATGTCTTTGTGGGTTTTGGGGGGACCTTGATGGTGTTAATGCTTATTTTTATTCCACTGTGGTCCAAGAAGGTGCATGGTAGAATTTCGGTCCTTTTAAATTTGCTTATGCTTGATTTATGGCCAATTATGTGGTTGATCTTAGAATATGTTCCATGCGGTGATGAGTAGAATGTGTATTCTGTGGTCTTTGGATGGAGTGTTCTGTAAGTATCAATTAAGTCCATTTGGTCCAAAGTCACATTGAGGTTCCAGATCTCCTTGTTGATTTTTTGTCCTGATGATCTGTCTAGGGTTGTGAGTGGGGTATTAAAGTCCCCAGTTATGATGGTGTTAGAGTCAATATCTTTCTTTAGTTTTCCTAGAAGTTGCTTTATGAAAGTTGGCGCACCTATGTTGGGTGCATATATGTTCAGCATAGATATTTCTTGTTGATGGATTGAGCCTTTTATCATTATGTAGTGGCCTTCTGTATTTTTTTTATTTTTAATAGCTTGAAGGGTATTTTGTCTGAAATTAAGATCACTATTCCACCTTTCTTTTGTATTCCATTCGCCTGAAAGTTTGTTTCCCATCCTCTTACTTTGAGTCTGTGGATGTCCTTTCTAGTGAGGTGAGTCTCTTGAAGGCAATAGATTGTTGCCTGATATTTTATCCATTTTGCCATTCTATGTCTTTTCAGTGGTGTATTTAGTCCATTCACACTTAGGCTAATAATTGAAATGCAAGAGTTGATCCCTGTCATAAGGTTCTTACAGAGTTGTTCCTGTTTGTTTGTTGTCTTTCTTTGGGTTTTGGAGTTGGTTCATGTGTGTTTTTAATCTTTTGCCTGTACTCTTGTGAAGAATGTTGTTGTTCTTTTTTCTTTTTCTTCTGTGTTCAGTTCTTTCTTACGTGTTTCTTGTAGAGGTGGTCTGGTGGCAGCGCAGGTTCTTAGGGATTGGATATCTGGAAAAGATTTCAATTCTCCCTCACTAATGAATCTTAGTTTGGCTGGGTAGGTTATTCTTGGTTGAAATTATTTATCTTTTAGAACTTTGAAGATAGGGCTCCAGGCTCTCCTAGCCTGAAGGGATTCTGTGGATAAATCTGCTGCTATTCTAATTGGTCTTCCCTGGTAGGTAGTCTGGCCTTTTTCTCTTGCTGCCTTTAGGATTTTTTCTTTTATAGCTACTTTGTTTAGGTGAATTATTATGTGTCTGGGAGTTGGTCTTCTCATTTGTTGTCTTGCAGGGGTTCTCCGAATCTCTTATGTTTGACTTTTTTCATCCTTGATGAGATGAGGGAAGTTTTCTTGAATGATTTCATGAAATGTTTGTTCCAGTGTGGCTTCTGTTTCTCTCTCTGCCTCAGGAGGCCCAATTACTCTTATGTTCGGTCTTTTGAAGTGATCATTCATCTCTTTCAGGTTTTTTTCTGTCTTTTTGAGCTTCTTTTCTATGCTTTTGATAGTTTGGGTTAGTGCTGTGTTTTGGTCTTCGAGCTCTGAGATTCTATCTTCTGCTTAGCTAATTCTGCTTTCCATGCTTATTAGTTTGTTATTTATTTCCATCACAGTATTCTTTACTGCTGTTATTTCTGACATCAGCTCCTTCCTATTTTCCTCTTGTCTCACTTCAATTTTTTTAATTCTCTCTATTAATGTCTTGATGTCTGGGTTTGTTGCATGTGACCAGTCATTCTGGGGACTCTTCATTGTTTGTGTTCCAGAATCTGTTTTCTCAGTGTCTAATCTCCCAGGGGTCTGTGTTAGACCTATATTCTTCTTTTGGTTTTTCTTCATTTGTGTGGTTTTTTTCTCCCTCCCTACTTTTTCCTTCCCTCCACGTCACCGTCTTCTTTAATTCTGTTATTCGGGGGTAAAGGGATTGGTTTTACTTCTGTTTGTTCAATCTCCTATTCTTTATGTATGCCCTCTTACTTTGTTCAATTCTGGGGTTGCACTGTAGGTTGGGGGTGGTCCTTTTTGCAGTTTTGAGATTTACTTAAGGGGGAGCTGTGATTCAAAATTTTTCTGCAGGTCCTGGTATTCGCTGACAGGTGTGTGGATAATCTGAGACCCACTTCCCACTGCCTTGGAATCTGTCCATGCAGTGGGGCTGCAGGTTTACTCCCTTAAATAAAATGTGGTTAGCAGAGGGAAGAGAATGGAGCAGACAGTGGGTTGAAGAGGGGGGTGGAGAGATAGAGGAGTAAGTGGGGAAACAAACGAGTGCACCAACAAATGGAGAGAGAGACCTATACTGAAACAGATAAAAACAATAGACCACAGCTACAGACTAACCAACTCCCATACAAAAAAAAATAAAACATACAATGATGCTAACATACAAGCTAACCAACCACCTTAATGGCGTGCTGTTCCTCTATACAAAGATATGGTCTACAGAGAGAAGAAAAGGAAAAGGAAAAAAGAAAAGAAAAAAAAGGAACAATACAGTAGGAATAGAATTAAGTCATTAAATTAACAGAACCAATCAAGCACACTCAGACTTTTCGTTTAAGTCCAATGTCCTTTCAGCTCTGATTTCTAGCTTTCTTTTCAAGCTGGTAAATTAGTTTGCAGTTAGGGTCAGTTGCCCCTGGCCTGCTGTGAAGGACAGTTCAGATCATCCTCCGTTCACCACTCTGGTCTGTGTCTTTCAAGCTTGTTTCTCCCGTTTCTGTGTTGTTACCTTGAATCGCCAGCAGTTGTTGCTATCTCAGTTGCTCGCCCCAGAGGGGGTGGGGCCGGACAGGAACTGGGCAGAGGTTGGAGATGGAAGCCTGCCTCAGGGCACACGGGAGGAGACCCATGGGAGGCAGGACGTCTTGGGTCGCAGGAGAGGTGGCAGTGATCCCAGCAGATCTTGCCTGCAGGGGCTTCAGGACTGAAGTTGTGGATCGCTTCCGGCCCGGATGGTGCGATGTGCTATGGCTGCCATCGAGGCACCAGTGGCTGCTGTGTCTGTGCTGCAGTGGCTGTCTAGACCTCTGTGATGCCCCAGCAGTGGCAACGGCCAAGCTCCGTGTGAAGAGCAGGCTGTGATGTTGGGGTCCGCAGCCCCCGAGGAGAGAGCCAGAGACCCACTGCAGTTCTCCTTTGCTGAGGGTTTCATAGACCAGGTTGCCCCATCGCCATCTTACCAGAAGACCTTTGTGTTCTTATTTTTTATATGTTATTTCTACATACACAATAGCTCAATACATTGCTATTATTTTTGCCTGAAAAAGCCAACATATTTTTGAAGTTTACATTTATAGGTATATTGATGTGAAAAATAAAGATACTAAGCATATGAAAGCTGCTGTGGTTATATAAATATCAGACAAAGAAGACCTCAAGACAAGGAGGATAATAGAGCTAGACAAGGGCATTTCATAGTGAGAAACAACTTCATTTATCAGGAAATTATAACAATCTTAATTGTGAACCTAATGACACAGCAGAAAAACAAAAACTGATCGGAGAAGTGAGGCAAAGTCTTTAATCTGCCCTTCCTGGTACTCTACATTGATTTCTATAGATCTGGGTTCCAGCTGATATCTTAATTTATCCTGAAAACCTTATTTCAGCATTTTGTGTAGTGCAAATCTGATAAAGACTAATGCTCTTAGCCTTTGTCTACTAGAAGTGTTTTTATTTTGCCTTAATTTTATTTTAGGGATATTTTTGTTAGACATACAGTTCTAGATTGCATTTTTTTTTTTTCTTTTGGTATTACAAAGATCATTTCACTGTCTTCTGGCTTGCATGATTAGCTATCATTCATATCATAGAGATCATATCACCACAGCGGCTTTCATATGCTTAGTATCTTTAGTTTTGGGTAATGTTTCTTATTTCTTTAAGATTTGTTCTTTATTTTGATTTTCAGTAATTTTAATATGATATACCTAGATATAGTCTCCTTTGTATTTGTCCTGCTTGGTGTTTGCATGAGTAGTAGGTAGAATTCTAAGACATGAATTGCGCACATCTAAATATATTAAACAGAAAATAATGTGGAAGCTTTTCTGGTCCAGACACTACAAATACAGGTTTATTTTACTAGAGTATAAAAGACTGCTATGCTCAACAGGCTTTGTGAGAACCTCAGACTATTACTGTCTTAAATCACTATGGCTGGTAACTTTTAGAAAGCAAATTCCCGTTTAAGAAAACATACCAGCAAACTTTAAAAATGTGTTGATCTCTTATATTGCCACCAGAAAAATGTGAGAGCAGACAAGTAATTTAAAGCAAATACTGTGATTTGCATATCTGATAGTCTTTTTGGGATTTTGTTTGGGTTATTTGTCACATGTTCATGAAGCTGGCAAAAACAAAGACTTACATTTCCTATAACCATGGAAGGTGTTCTAGTTAAACTGTCCAACAACTGGTTCAGTCATGCCTGGCAGTCAGCAGGGAGTTGGTCATAAGCAGTGGTCAGGCCACAGTCTGGATCTGCGACCTGTGGAAAGAGAGAAACAAAATGAGGATAAGGAAGACCTTAAAATCCACCCCTTTTCTACCTCTAATTTTGGATTCCTCTCTAATAAACACCTACCCTGGTTTAGGTTTGGGGTTTTTTTTTTTTTTTTTTTTTAATAGAGTGATAGACAGAAAAAACTTCATAGACCACACCAGAAATCTTCATACTTTGAATCTTCATACTTTGAGTAATTACTGATCAAATCTTAACAGCTTTGTTTGAAAATCATGAATCAGTCTAAAGGATTTCAAGCTGAAATAACAATATTCCTTAATTTTGCCAGACTGCTAATTAATAATAATAACAAAAATAAAAAAGTCTTGGTATAGATCCAGTCTGAAGTATTAAAGCCAAAGCGAACATCCTGTGAACTCTGAATGACCAGTTTGCATACATCTGGATGTTCTGATTGAGTTTGAAAAGTATGTTCTTGTATCCCAGGAGAGAAAAGCTATGTTCATGTCTATGCTGGTTTGTATCCAAACAAAAAGATTAATTTTGGCATATACATTTATTAAAATTGCAAACTTAGTTTTGTGTAGGGAATGTTGACTTTAAAATGTCTTTTTTAAAAAATAAAACTACAAAATGATCTTACTTGTGTATTCTTCACATATTTTAAAATTATGTCCTCCAACAAATAGTGAGCACTGAGAGGCTCAACAACTGCGATGTTAATCTCAAATCAATATTTTTATTTGCACTTACAAATTAGTGGGAAGGTGAGCGGATTGCCTGAGCCTGCGGGTTCGAGACTTGCCTGGGCAACTTGGTGAGACCTCATCTCTACAATAAATCAAAAAAATCAGCTGGGCGTGGTAGCGCATGCCTGTAATTCCAGCTACTCGGAAGGCTGAGGCAGAAGGATCGCCATAGCCCAGCAGGTTGAGGCTGTGGTGGCCGGGAGCGGCCACTGCATTCCAGTCTGGGCGACAGAGTGAGACTCCAACTCAAAAAAAAAAAAAAAAAAAAAGAATCATCCAATCAGCAACAAAGTGGAGAATGAGTTGGACTGGTTTTATTGTAGATGAGGAAGACTACCTATGAGACCCTTCTGAAAACTCAGCTCTAAAAAGGACAGTAGTTTGACCAGGAGTGGTATGGATATAGAATAAAATAAATGCTCAATTTAATGAGATTTAGGGAATAGAATCAACAAGAATTGCATACATCTGGATGTTCTGATTGAATTTGAATAGTGTATTCTTGTATCCCAGGAGAGAAAAGCTATGTTCATGTCTATGCTGGTTTGTGTCCAAACAAAAAAAATTAATTTTGGCATATACTGATTAAATGTGAGATAGAGAAGTAAAGGATAATGAGCAAAGAATGATGTCCCAGTTACTGGGATGCACAGTTAGTGGATATTGGTGCAATTTCCTTAGGTAGGCAACACTCAAAATGGCTTATAATTTTCTTTTTTGAGTGATGGGAAAGAGAGTGGAGACACAATCAAGAATTTGGGTTTAGGCATAGCGAGTTTGATGTGACTAAGAAATGTTCAGGTAGAGACGATGATTAAACAATTTTGCATGTACAGAACTAAGAGGAGACATAAATTTGAAAAAGAATAATTGAAGCCATGAGAGTAGATGAGACTGTCTCACAAGGTTTCTCAACAGAAGTCCTGCAGAATTCTCGGGATCTGCAAGGTCTCACAAGGGCTTCCAGGTGAAAGAGTGATTGAAAAAATATTAAACATTAGATCTTTTTTTTTTTCTTGAGTTGTAGTCTTACTCTGTCGCCCAGACTGGAGTGCAGTGGCCGCTCCCGGCCACCGCAGCCTCGAACTGCTGGGCTCTAGCGATCCTTCCGCCTCAGCCTTCCACGTAGCTGGAACTACAGGTGCGCGCTACCACACCTGGCTAATTTTTTGATTTATTGTAGAGATGAGGTCTCACCAAGTTGCCCAGGCAGATCTCGAACCCGCAGGCTCAGGCAATCCACTCACCTCAGCCTCCCAAGGCACGGGATTACAGTCTGAGCCACAGATTACAGTCTCATGAGCCCGGATAAACATTAGATCTTGAACTTCATGCGCTGCATGATGGACTGTGAGTGAGCATGCCCATGAGCAATTTTGTGAGGGAATTTTCAGCCCACACAGCAGGCAACAGGACGGTCCTGATCCAGATGTATCCATTCTCAGATTTTGACGCCAGGATGGGGAGGCCTTTGATATCTGATGAGTGCTGTGCTGCACAATGGTAAGGAAGGTAGCAGAATGATGTCAACTTTTCCCTCCAAATTACCTTTTCCACTTTCCTTTGTACTCAGCCTACTGATTTAAGGAAGCAGATAAGCTCTACTTGTGTAATAGAAAACCAGATGAATATTTTCATTCTAAGGAAGATACTTATACATGCCAAGATAATCTGACCCCTGCTCCTTGTTGTTGTAAATGCTGAACATTCATTAGGTAGGTTAAAAATAAATTGTATTGTAGGTTTGGCATTTCTGGGATTTTTCTCTGTTATTGCACCTTGCTGTTTTATATTTTATTTGCACATGTGTTCCACAAATATGTCTAAACATCTGGTTGGGAACTTCTGAAAATTAGATATAAAGACAGAAAATGAGGTATCAAGGTAGAAAAGGCCTGTGGTCAGTTTTGATAAGGTCGATGATAAGGAATTAGAATCTTCTGAGTCAACTCACTGCACCTGTGCAAGGGACTCCAAGGAAGAAAGCTTTACAATGAAAAACACTTAACAACAAGTTTTACATCCCAGTTGCCCCAGCCCAAGGTGCACAGAATGGACTAAACAACTAAAACTGTAGCAATAATTAGCAAAATTGAAAAGACACTTAACTGCCAATCATAGACATTTGACAAGTCAAGATGCTGATTATTTTAAACAGCAAATTGAATCTCAAACAAAATAAATATTTTGTTTAAAAAAAGTCACATTCAATGAAAAACCTTAATACGGACGTTATTTGAAACATAATGTTTCACCTAGAAAAGACTGAATAGTTGGCAAAAACTTAATAATGATATTTGGTGAAATTATTAATAAAATATCAGGATGAGATTCTCTGCATGAAATTGAAAAAGTCCCACTCTCAGCCAGCATAACATACATGACATACTGATGACATGCCACATGACATTGGAGATATTTTATATAATAAACTGGAAAACAACATTTTTTATCCAGTTTAATGAATAAACAAATTTCACCAATAACCATATTGCTATAACATTAGTAAGATTTGTAAATAATGCTGAAATTTAAGAACATTTTTCCTACTGCAAAATGCTGTCCCAAATAAGTGACGAACAGCATGCATTTGCTGTTTATCTTCGTAGATGAAAATAGAAAATATATTTTGTAAGAACTGCATTGGCCTCTATGTTGATGGTGCCCCAAGAAAATTCACCTTTATTCTAACATCACAGCATACTGCTTTCTTTCAGAGAGATACTGCTGCTAAAAACTCTTGAATAATACTGAGTGATCTCTCACAGAAACAAAGATCTGAGTATCACATGTTCTCACTCATATAGTGGACCTTGAACATCTATCATAATACTATCAGAAAAGGATTGACAGTGGCGGGAAACTCTGGGGGTGGTAGGGAGGGGAAGGGAGGTGGGATTAACGGTAGTCAATAACTGTCTGGGGACGGGAAGACACCTCTTATCAACAAGGGAGCCTGAACGATGCATATTTGTATACCTAACCCTTAACTGTACCCCACAATTTTAAAAAAAAAAAATGTTAAAAAAACTCTTGAATATAAATAATTTAAAAAACTGAGCAATGCTACAAAAATGTTTAACTTTACTAAACACTAGTCCACTGAAGATAGTTTGAAGAGAGTATGAAAATCTTGAAGAAGAGCACTTTGCCTTCCACATCCAGTAGTTTAACAAAGAGAAAGTCCTCAATAGTGTATTTGAGCTGAAAGGGAGCACATTCAAGACATTAGTAGGTCAGATATTGCTAGCTGTTTTGAAGATGAAGAATGGTTGTATAAACTAACCTAGTTAACAGACATTTTCATCACATTATCCAGTTGAACAAGTCTTTGTATAACCTGGAATTTTTTGTTTCTTCAAATGACAAGATTCTTGAATTTAGAGAAATTGAATCTTTAGGAAAAATAAGTCACAGAAGGAAATTTTGAAATATTTTAACTGCTGCTTTGGCTTGAAAGTGAGGGAGGATATGAGTATATTGAAAACCATCCAGAGAACTGCAGAACGACAGTGAATGTACTTTTCCTTTCAATCCAAGTATATTACTTTGTGAGGAATGCTTGTCCTAGATTTTGTCCTGAGCACAAGAACTTGACTTTGAGAGAATAGGAAGAAATTTGAGTTGAAGTCTGCTTATTCACTCCAGTAATATGCTGGGGTGACTGTGAACATGCCACTGCACCCCTTCCTAGGAGACAGAGTGAGACTCCAACTCAAAAAAAAACAAAAACAAAAAAAAGTAAATCTTGAAAGAGATCAAAGATGGCCACTGTGGAGCAGTAGACTGGTGCCACTCTCAGTGAACAAGGCAAAGAGTAGGAACCAAGATGCCAATAGATGGAGACATCCTGAACACTTTTGGACAGGTGAATCACCTTGCACCCGACAAAGATCTCTGAACAAACAGAGACCAGAAAATGATGGCAGGCTTAGGATCGGTTGCCCCATCCCCTGCCACCCGCCAGGCTCAAACAGGAACTGAAGCCCGGCCCAGTGAACAAGAGTAGGTAAGACTACCTAAGATGCTTTAGGTCTGTTCACCCCATCCCAGCCATGCACAAGTTGTTGGTCTCAGGCAGGAGTCCTGGTCAAGGGAACAGCAATGAGCACCCAGACCACATGAGGGATGGGGGGAAAACATACTGGGTCGCAGCTGTGAGCATGGCTCTGTCCAGCTCCCAGGCAAGGAAAGCCTGCCTGCAAAGTGAACTTCCCTGGTGCCTAGCTCATCTTCCCAACCAGATCAGAATCACCTCCAAGTCCCGTGTGCCTACAGGGATGACCACTTCCCTCTCCCCCATGGCAAGGAAATCACTCTTTTTCAAGGACAGAGTGTGGTCTCAGACAGGGAGGGAGCAACACAAAAGACACCAGAAGGCTTTCTCAGTGGGAAGGCTTCTGGGCTGCAAACCAGAAGCAGATGGGGAGGTGCATTCCCTCACCCACTCTCTGCTGAGTGCTAGCAGAAGGAACTGCTACAGTTGAGAAAACTGCCACAGGGTGGAGGAGCAGAAATTAGTGTCCCTCTCTCTCTCTGTTGAGACCACAGAATGACCTCTACTGAACCACAGAAACAGCCCTAGAACAGAGGGTCAGTGACTAGCTTCAGAGCAACAAAATAAAAAGGAATTGCAGAGAGGGAAGAGCATCCTATCATAAATGAGGAAAAGTTAATGCAAAATATATAAGCAACCCTCAGAATGCTAAAGAGACAACATCCAAAAACATAGTTATCACAGCATAAACAATGGACTCCCCTCCCCTGAACAACCTGTCTCACACAACAGTCACAGAAATCAGAGATTAGATGGCTAAAACAAACAGAGAACCAAGAGAAACTAGAAGCAAAACTCACCAAAGTCATATAGGAAGTAAAAGTGGAGTTGACCAATTTCAGAAAAGCCTATTCTGAAAATGAAATGAAAAACTTTATCCTGGAAATCAAAGACAAAGTAACAAGCATAGGGAGCAGGATCAACCATACAGATGTAAGAATCTCAGAGCTTGAAGACCAAAATATGAAATTAACCCAGTCTGTCAAAAACAGAAAAAAAGCTCAAAAATAAGGAGATGAGCCTCTGAGAGATACAGAACTGTGTCAAGAAACCAAAACTACATATGATTAGTATCCTTCAAGGAGAAAGGAAAACTGAAATCACCATGGAGAAAATGTTTCATGAGGTCATCCAAGAAAAATTCCAACATCTTGCTAGAGACATAACCATTTAAGCACAAGAGACTCAGAGAACCCTTGCAAGGTATCACATGAGAAGACCAATCCAAGACACATAGTAATCCACCTGCACAAAGTAAGCACAAAATAAAAAAATCCTAAAGGCAACAAGCTACAAAGGTGAGGCTATTTACCAGGACAGACCCATCAGAATCACTCCAGACTTATTTGCAGAAACACTAGAAGCCAGAAGGGTCTGAAGACCATTTTTAACATTCTGAAAGATAAGCAATTCCATCCAAGAATTTCCTACCCACTGAGTTAAGGTTCATCAGTCATGGAGAACTAAAACCCTTCCCAGAAATCTAATCCCTAAGAGAATTTTCCACCTCCAGACCAACCCCTCAGGAGACACTTAAGAAGGTGTTGAACACAGAGAAAAAAAAAGACCCATCATACCCATCACAAAAGTAAAGTCAAGAATAGAGTCAACAGAGCACACAGAGCACTCACAAAATTGAAAATACACACATATATAAATACAAAAGTAAAAAGAAAACAAAGCAAACCCCTAAGAGCCCCATAACAGGCATAAACTCTCACATTTCAACACTCAATTTGCATATGAATGGACTAAATGTGCCACTGAAGAGACATAGTGTGGCAAACTGGATTAAGAAGCATGAACCAACAGTCTGATGCCTCCAGGAAACTCATCTCATTGCAAAGGACACCCACAGGCTCAAAGTCGGGAGCTGGGAAATGGTTTTTCAGGCAAATGGAAAACAGAAGAAAGCAGTAGTAGCTAATCTGATATCAGACAGAGAAGACTTCAAACCACCAAAAGTTAAAAAAGGACATGAAGGGACACTATATGATGATAAAAGTCTCAATCCATCTGCAAGAAATATCCATCTTAAACATATATGCACCTAACACATGAACACTTGGTTTTATAAAACAACTACTAAGTAAATGAAGAAGGGACATTGACTCTCACATAATCATAGTTGGACACCTAATTACCCCACTAACAGCCCTACATAGATAATTGAGGCAAAGACAAAATCATAATTGCAGAATATAGAA
Source organism: Cephalopachus bancanus (assembly GCA_027257055.1). Taxonomy (NCBI): domain Eukaryota; kingdom Metazoa; phylum Chordata; class Mammalia; order Primates; family Tarsiidae; genus Cephalopachus; species Cephalopachus bancanus. The sequence continues at coordinate 15,851,308 of JAPVLO010000006.1, forward strand.
GGCAAACGTATCAAAGAAAGAATCAACAAGGCAAAAAGCTGATTCTTTGAAAGGATAAATAAGATTGACAGACCTCTGGAAAGATTGACTTATAAAAAGAGAGAAAGTCCAAATAAACACAATTCGAAATAAAAAAGACAAAATCACGACTGACCCCAAAGAAATTCAAAAGATGATCAGAGATTACTATGAACATCTGTACGCAAATAAACTAGAAAACATAGAGGACTTTCTGACATCACACAACCTCCCAAGGTTAAAACAAGAAGAAATTGAAACTCTAAACAGACCAATAATAGTCCAGGAAGTTGATTTAGTAATAAGAAATCTTCCCAGCTGAATTCTGCAAGACATACAAGGAGGAGCTGATACCAATCTTATTGAAAGTATTCCAGGCAATCGAGAACAATGGAATTCTCCCCAACTCATTTTATGAAGCTAACATCTTACTGATACCAAAACCTGGCAGAAACCCAAAAAGGAAAGAGAATTACAGGCCAATCTCCTTGATGAGCATAGATGCAAAAATTCTCAAGAAGATTCTAGCAAATCGGATTCAACGACATATCTCAAGGATCATCCACCAAGTGGGCTTCATTCCTGGGATACAGATCTGGTTCAACATTTGCAAGACTATAAATGTAATTCAGGACATTTACATATGTAAAACCAAGAACAACATGATTATATCATTAGATGCAGAAAAAGCGCTGGAAAAAATCCAGCATTCTTTCTTGATAAAAACCCTTGAGCACCTAGACATAGAAGGAACATTCCTCAAAACAGAGGAATGAGCCATCTATGATGAACCCACAGACAGCCAACGTTTTTTCTCAATGGGCAAATCTGGCAGCATTCCTCCTAAGAATGGGAACAAGACAAGGATGCCTACTCTCACCCCTCCTGCTCAATATAGAGCTAGAAAACCTAGAGAGATCAGACAAGAGAAGAAAACCAGGGGTATCCAAATAGGAAAAGAGGAGGGTAAGTTATCCCTCTTTGTGGACAATATGATTCTATACCTTGAAAACTTTAGAGACTAAGTTAAAAATCTCTTCACACTGATAAATAACATTCACAATAGCCACAAAAAAATGAAGTACCTTCACATCCACCTGACCAGAGAAGTGAAAGATCTTTACAATGAGAACCTTGAAATGCTGCTGAAAGAAACCAAGGATGATACACAAAAAACATCCCATGCTCATGGGTTGGAAGAATCAATATTGTCAAGATGTCCATCTGACCTAAGGCAATCTGCAGATCAATGCAATCCCCATCAAATTATCAACATCATTTTCTCTCAGACCTGGAAATGACAATTCAGAAATGCACATGGGAACAAAAAAAGAGCATGAACAGCCAAAACAATCCTCAGTAAGAGAATTAAACAGCAGGTAGTCACCTCCAGATTTTAAACTTTATTACAAGGCTACAGTAACCAAAACAGCCTGGAATTGGTACAAAAATAGACACATAGACCAATGGAACAGGACAGAGATTCTGGAAGCAAACATACGGCCTCTCAACCAACTCATCTTTGACAATGCCACCAATAACAATCATTGGGGAAAGGAGACTGAATTTGGCAAATGATGCTGGGGAAACTGACTGAAGACATGCAGAAGAATGAAACTGAATTCCTATCCATCCCCATGTATAAAGATCATTTCTAAATGGAGCAAAGACCTAAACATAAAACCTCAAACTATAAGAATCCCAGAAAAAATTGTAGGAAACCTCCTCATACACATTGGAGTAGGCAAAGAATTCTTGAACAAGTCCCCAAAAGAGAATGTCATAAAAGCTAAGATAGGTAAGTGAGACCTCATCAAACTGAAAAGCTTTTGCACAGCAACAGAAACCATCAAGAAGGTAAAGAAACAACCCACAGAATGAGAAAAAATATTTTCAAATTAGGCATCTGTTAAAAGGTCTAACATCCAGGATCTGCAAGAAATTCAAACGAGTTGAAAGGAAAAAAATAAGCAACCCATTAAAAAGTGGACAAAGGGCATGAATAGACATTTCTCAAAAGACAACATACAAACAGTCAACAGACACATGAAAAGTGCTCAGTCTCACTAATCACCAGAGAAATGCAAATTAAAACTTTGAGATACCACCTAACTCCGGTAAGAATGGCTATCATTAATAAGTCCGAAAACAACAAATGCTAGTGCAGGTGCAAAGGTAAGGGAATGTTATGGGAGTGCAAGCCATTTCAAACTCTATGAAAAGCAGTGTGGTGACTCCTCAAAGAACTAAAAATTGACCTTCCATATGATCCAGCAATTCCTCTTCTGGGGACACATCAGAGGAACATAAATCGTTCTACACAAAAGACATCTTCATGGGCATGTTTATTGTCACACTATCACCATAGCAAAAACATGGAACCAACCCTACTTCCCATGGAAAGTGGACTGGACACAATGGAGTATTATGCAGCCACAAAGACAAACAAAATCATGGACTTTGCAGTAAATTGAATGGAGTTAGAGATCATTCTACTAAGTGAACTATCACAGAAACAAAGATCTGAATATCGCATGTTCTCACTCATAAGTGGGCCTTGAACATTAGTCACATTAGCACAAGAAAGGAATCAGCAGTCTCTGGGAACTGCTAGGGGAGGGAGAGAGGGAGGGAGGGAGGAGGGAGACGGGCAGGGAGCACATGACAGCACAAAGATTACTTGGTTCATTACCAGGGGAAGTGAGGGCCAGTTAGAAGCCCAAACTTCACCTACATGCAGCCCACCTATGTAGTTAATCCTCACTTGAACCCTACATTCCTATAATAAAATAAAAATTTTTAAAAAAGAAAATAAAAAAGTCAATCCCTATTGCAGTACACTGAGTTTCATAGTGTCAGCCCGGGGCAACTGAGAGCCTGACAGTCACCGGGAAACTCTGGGTCTCACTGAGAAAAAAAATAACTAAACATAGGCAAAGGAGACCCTAAGAAGCTGAGAGGAAATATGACATTATGTGTGTCCTTGGTGCAAACTTACTGAGAAGAGAACAAAAAAGAAGCACCAAGATGATTCAGTCAACTTCTCAGAGTTTTCCATGAAGTGCTCACAGAGGTGGAAGACTACATCTGCTAAGGGGAAAGAAAAACTTTTTGACAAATGCAGGTAAGGCCTGTTATGAAAGAGAAATGAAACCTATATCCCTCCTAAAGGCGAAACAAAAAAAGAAGTTCAATATTCTCAGGAGGCTTCCTTTGGTCTTTTTCTTGTTCTGTTCTGAGTACTGCCCAAATATCAAAGAATATCCCGGTCTGTGCATTGGTGATGTTGCAAAAAAAACTGAGAGAGATGTGGAATGACAGTACTGATGACAAGAAGAAGCCTTATGAGAAGATTGCAAAGCTGAAGGAAAACTACAAAAAGGATATAGAGCTAAAGGAAGGCCTGATGCAGCACGAAAAGGAGACATTGAAGCTGAAAAACACAAGAAAAAGAAGGAAGAGGAGGAAGATGACAATGACTAATAAGCCGGTTCTAGCCATTTTTCCCCCTTGTCTATAAAGTATTTAGCCCACCTGTACACGGCTCATTCTTCTTAAAGCAAAAATTGAAACATAAGGCTGTGGGTGATTTGCTTTTAAACTATGAAGTATCTTTTTTTGTTAACACACTACCAAATGTGTCTTTAGATACCCCTGTCCAGGTGGGATTTTCAGTCACCACTAACCTTGCCTGATACAGCGATGGGGTTGTAAATTTTTGGCATGGAAATTTAAAGCAGGTTCTTTTTGGTGCACCGTGCAAATAAGTTGTATATGGAGATGGTAGTTTTTCATCTTCAGTTGTCTCTGATGCAGCTTATACCTGATGATTGTTGTTCTGTTAATTCAATACTACTCTATAATTGCAAAAAAAAAAAAAGTTTCAGCATTTTGTTGAAATTCTGAATGGTTCTAAGAAAATACAATGTTTTTATTTTTAAAAAATAAATCTCATTTTGGTTTAAGCCAGTTATTTAAATAGAAATGTATTATGTTAACCTTATCAATTTTAAAATTTATGAAAATAAAATAAAGATTTCAAAAGCCTTTCTTTTTTTTAAAGAAAGTTTAGCCTAAACATCATCTTTAGTTGTAAATAGTGAAAAAATGCTCTTGCCATAAATAGCATGTAGCACATATCATACCTTGTTTGCATCTTTTATAGTACACATTTGTAATAAGAATCTTGACTCTGCTCAGATAAGGTTGAAGAAAATCCAGTAGGAACTTTTATTTTTATTTTTTAAAAGAAAAAACTAAGTTTCCTCTACTCATACTGCCAACTTACATTCAAGTTGATATCCTTAATGAGAAGGGGGGAATCACACAAAATGAGTAGTCTAACAATAAGTTAGCCAAAATAACATAGCCATAAAAATCCTCAAAAGAGTATTAGTATTATTTTTAGTTTCTTACAACTTACTGATCATGATCATATACTGGAGCTATAGAAATAATTTTCCTGCAGGGATTCTCTAAGACCCAAAGACTATTGAAAAAGTAGGGAGAAGAAAAAATGTACTAAGACTAAAGCTTGAAGAATTCTGTTTATAGATCAGATAGAGAGGAGCATTGGCTGGATAAAAAATGTATATACTTGCTAACTGTATATCTGACAAAGGCCTAACATCTAGAATCTACAAGGAACTCAAATGTGCTGAAAAGAAAAAAACAAACAGCCCTATTAAAAAGTGGGCAAAAGATATGAATAGACATTTCTCAAAAAAAAAACAACATATGAGCAGCCAACTGATACATGATAAAATGCTCAGTCTCACTAGTCATCAAAGAAATGCAAATCAAAATCACACTGAGATACCACTTAACTCCAGTCAAGATGCCATCATCAATAACTCAAAAAAAAAAAAAACAGATTCTGGAGAGGATGCAGCGAAAAGGGAACACCTCTAAACTGTTGGTGGTTGTATAAACTAGTACAATCTCTGTGGAAAACAGTTTGGTGATTCTTAAAAGATCTAAAAATCAACGTTCCATCAGACCTTGTAATCCCCCTTCTGGGAATATACCCAGAGAAACTCAAATCACTCTATGAAAAAGATACCTGCACACACATGTTTATTGCAGTATTATTCACAATAGTAAAAACATGGAACCATCCATGCTGTCCATTGGAAGTGGACTGGATTTTTAAAATGTGGTATAAATACACGATAGAATATCACGCAGTCTAAAGAAGGACAAAATTATGGACTTTGCAGCAACTTGGATGGACTTAGAGTCAATCATACTCAGCGATCTATCACAGAAACAAAGAACTGAGTACCACATGTTCTCACTCATAAGCGGACCCTGAACAATGATCATAATACTATAACAAAGAGAATGGCAGTAGTAGGAAACTGCCAAGGGAGGTGGGGCGGGGGAGACACACTTTATCAATAAGTGTACCTGATCTCAAACCAGGTGAAGTGGGGACCAAAGTGAGGCCCAAATTTTACCTGTACAGTGACCATTTGTATACCAAACCCTGAATTGTACCACACATCTTTAAAATAAAAATAAATTAAGTAAAAAATATAAAATAAACACATAAGAATGAAAACACAATTTTTTAAAAATAAAAATAAAATAAAACCAAGAGAATTCTCAGAGAGAGAGAGAAGGAACAGCTGATATGAAATCTTATTAATGGTTGTAAGACTTAGCTTCAGGGAGATGGTTGCTGACTTTGGTCGAGCATTTCTAGGAGAAGGTAAATTAATGAATGAGAACTAAGGCAATGAAGCCACTGAGTAAAAACAAGTGTTTCCTTTCTATGCTACTTCCTGTATACAGGTTAAGACAGAGTTAGGGTGGTAACTGAAGGAAGGAAGAGGATGAGGAGAATTTTATAAATGAAAAAACACTTATATGTTTAAATGCTGATAGAAGAATCCAGTGGAAAGAGAGAAGGAGAAGAAACCAAAGAGAAAGAGGGTAACAAACAGAGGATAAGAAAGGAATGGGATTCCACGGTTGGTAGGATGATTGGCTCTATGGTAATGAGGATTGCCTGGTCTGCTGCAATGGGAGAGGGAGAAAACAGTGGGTATATAGGCAGAGGGGCTTGTGATGGGGAAGCTGCGTTGGGTGTAGCCTGATTGGCATGCCACCTTTTCAGTCTTTAATTCAGTTCTCTCTATTACATTACAATGTGTCAACTATAAGCTGAAACAGAACTTTGAGGTTTCAAATAACAGCATTATACAACATTCATCTCTCTCTCCTTGCTTTCCCTTCTTACCCTCTCCCACTGCCTTACCTGTGCTTCCCATTCCCCCCCGCCCCGACCAAAAACAATGAACTCTTTTAAGGTGAAGTAAGGTCAACAACTTAAAGTCCTTTGTGGAATTCTACAGTGGTGAACGTATTTGCCAGGAATCATAACCATAATTGGGCTTCGAATAAGACCAGACTCCATATAGAGCTACTCTTATCAGACACAGATCAAAATGAAAAGGGGGGGAAGCTTTGAATTCAAGCATATATATCACTCCTCCCACATCATGTCAGTGTATATTGTAAATGCTTTGAAATTTAGGTTTCTGGCAAGGAAAATTATTTGTGCTTTTGAAAGAGAATAGGTAGGAATACAGGAAGTTAAAGATTAACTACTTCTTCCAAGCAGGAAAATAAAAAAACTGGACTACTGCTCAACTTCACACTTTAGATCCTAAAGTAGCTTTAAAAAACACAATAAATTGTACACAAGTGATTCTTTATAATACAGCACAGGCATTAAGAAATACTTTATTACCCTGGATGCTTATAGAAAATAAATTCCTCTAAATGAGACTTGCATCAGGGAAAAAGCTTCATTTTACAGAAATATTTTTGACCTATAGAATTTTTAATTTTCATGGGCACAATATAAATAAAACTTGTGAAGTCATTCACTTGTTTGTACATCTAAAATCTTATGTTAGACTGAAAGCCTTTTAAAAGGGAACTTGTTTTTGAATATATTGAATTAGATCAAATTTCCGACTTTTTGAGCTACAAAGGATGGATTATCAACAGTGGCATAAATTTCAGTTTAATATTACATGTACGTAGCCCACGATAGGCACTTGATAAATTTTCTACAAACAAAAGAGCCTAAGAACTTCTATCTGGGAAATGCATTCTAGAAAAGGACATCAATAAGTAAGCCAACTTCAAATATTCAACAAAATAGCACATGCTTGCAAATTATCTACTATACAAACACAAAAACTTACAATAGTAAGGTGAGTTCCTGACAGTTCCTGATAGCATCAATGAAAATCAATCAATCGTGGAGCATCAAGAATAATCAAGAAGTCAATGCAATGTAAACCAAAGGGGGTGGGGGGTGGAGGTAATCCATTCTTAAAGATTTACCTTCAGTTACTAAAAATAGCTTTGGGTTTTTTTCCGATTTTATTTCCAAATATTAAGAAAACATCAGAAAAAAATCCACACACACTAAAATAAATCAAATTGAACTTTTTACAAGAAAATATTGAATTTAAGTTTGAATGTTATTACATACCTTCTGGCAGTTTTTAGGTTGTACATACTTAAAAACTTGCAATTTTCAAGTAATTTTGGAACTGAGACTTCAGGATGAACTACCTGTCTAAATTGCCAAACACAATCCCTCCTACAAACACACATGGCTCACTACCTATCACGTCACGCTATTTTATTTTATATAGCACTTATTATTTAAAATAAACATCAGACAAATGGATAAATCTATTCATTCCACAATTATTTATCGATCCCCTATTATGTAAAAGCAATTATCTTTGTTTCTTAATCATGAAGCATTTTTAGCAGATGATAGCTTTAACTCAGGACGCAGAAAACCTTCCTGTCCTTTTGATCTTACTGTTGAAAATATAAATGCATTATGTGATAAAAGCTAATTCTAACCAGTCATGTATTTTGATAAAGCTATCCCGAATTACTAATTTTTAATAAAAAAACATAAAAAGCCATGTGTGTTCATTTTTGCAAGCAATTTAATAATAAACACAGCCGTTGTGCTGAGATGCCTCAGTAACTCCTCTAATTAGTCACTTTTGAATCTGTGCTCCCATAAAATATTTCTGGCACTGTGTGCTAAATGTTGTACATGCCACATCTCACTGAATTCTCACAAAAATCCTTTGTGGTAGGCACCAATATTGACCCCATTTAACACATGGGGAGGCTGAAGCTCAGAAAGATTAAGTAACTTTCCCAGGGTGACATGACAAGCGGAAAGACAGAAGTGAAATTCATATCCACGTCTCATCCAAATCCTTGCCTTTAATCTCTGTATTATATGGCCTCTAGCTTGCGAATAAAAACGCCTTCCTTTTTCAAAAACTAAATGTCCCACCCTCACAAGAGGCTACCAGGAAAGGGAGGTGGCAGGCCATCTCAGAAAGGCCAAAGAAATCAAGGCCCTCTCTCCCTGCTTTAAGAGAGACATATGTTTGAACAACTTATTTTTTCCCCTATAGGCTCACTCCACTTCTTAAAATATGGAGTTTTGTACCATGTTTAAGAACCTCAAAGGGATACCCAAGTTGACGGCCACCATTCACAAATCATCATCCTGCCTCAGAGCTATGAACAACAGCAGTTCCCTGTAACTGGAATGACTATACCCTTTTCTCCAGCAAAAACATAACTTTATGCCTTTTAGCCTCAACTCTCCTCAAGACTCTTCTTTTCAATGAAGTGGTTCCTGAATGACCTTAACTGACATCAGGGCAAAAACAAAAAAAACAGTTTGCTTAATACTCTGAGGGCACCCTATACTCCTGGAGTTGGGTGTATCTTTGTCTCTCCCCTGCATGAGTCAGTATTTGTCCTGTCTACCTTATTAAATTGAATTCCTGAAAGTAAAGATTCTGCAGTGAGTTCCCAGGAGTTATTCATTAAGTCCAGACTAAAAATTGACAGGTGATTGTGTCATTCTGCTGAAAAGCAAAATCCTGTTCACAAGGTCACCCGCTTCAGGTGTTTGCTATTACTGGCTGCCCCCACCGTCCTGTGGCACCTCCCAAACCAGGAAGCACATGGTGTTTCCTATCCCTCCTGCTACCTTGCAGGAAATGCCTGGCTAATCAGGGATTATTGGCTGGAAAGGCAAGCAGAGGAGACAGAGGAGGAGCTGAATCCAAATCAGATAGTGGAACAGCACCTCTGCCTCGCCAGGTGTTTAACTTTCTGCATTACCCCACTGCTTCCCCTCTAAATCCTGTCTCCACATAAAGAGTAGTCATGTACACACCCATATAAATTTTACTAGTCGAAGCAGATGTGAAGTCTAAACATTAAGTGATATTGAATATTTTCACCGGACATATTCTCTTGCAATTCTTCACTTCTAAATTGTTACTATCCATCTAAAATAATGAATTGTTTTATAACTATCAAACAGTAAAAAACATTTCTATGTTTTCATTAGAAAAAGACATAAAATTCCAACTCACATGAATTCTATACTAACCAACAGAAAACAAACTGTTCATGGAAAGAAAACAAATGAATTTCAAGCCACAGAGGAAAAGAGAAAGTCGTTAATATTTATTGTGTGTTTATTGCTATGTTGGTTCAGATTCTCCAAGAAGCAGGCACCAAGAGAGAATTAGACGTGAAAGAAAAGAAAGATAAAAAGAAAGAAAGAAAAAGCCTCCAACCCACGTTGCCGTTTTTTAATATTAATACTTCTTCCTTAGAACTGAATGAAATTGAGTTTTGACAACTATGATATTTTATTTCTAAGTCATCCAAAAAGAGCTAGCTTGTTTGCCATAACAATTAATCCTCTTGGATACTAGTGCATAAATTTCTTTTTATTGAAATTTCAATACTAGGACTGGGAAAATCATAGGCTAGAAGCAGCCCTGAATGCCTCGGAGCCTCAAGGTCATCAAATCCAGCTTTCCACCCAGAGATGGTCTCTTAACTTACCCTGAATGTTACCTGTGTGAGGGAAATTGTTTCATCGCAAAGCAATCTGGTTTATTCCTAGAAAACTATAATCATTAGATGCAGTTTTTCTTTTTCTTTTTTATTTTTTTATGTATCCTTCAGGAAAATCTTCCTGCACCCTTCCCCTAGAGTTGTGAGAAGCGATATTGAAAGAAAATTGCTAGGAGCCTCCTTCTCTGGCCTGGGCATGAACACTTGCTCATCTTATCACATTGCTTCTAAAATATTGTTTCTGGAATAATAACTACCTTAACCACCCTCGTCCAGATGTGCTATTAATATTTTAATGTTCTTCAAAAATATATGGCAGCCATAACTTCATTGTCTGGCCAAGGTGATTATGCAGACAAAGTGTATATGTGTAAGAATATAGTGGGATCATCTATTCTCTGCATTTCTCTTAATGAATTAAATGTTTGGCATCACATTGCTTCATTGTGAATCGAATGTACACATCATTGCATTAGTTAACGTTGAATTGGTACTTAACAAAGCACTCTAAGCCATAGAACTATAAAATTTTATACAGGAAGTGCCTCAAAGATGATATTATTCCAACATTCTCTTTCTCAGATAAGGAAATTAAGATTCTAAAAGATTTTGAGGTAAAAGTCACACACAGGTCATTTGTGGCAGAATCAAGATTAAAATTTAAAATTCCTAATGCAATTTCTTTTTAATTTATTTTCCTGCAAAATAGTATTGAACTAGTTCTCCCTACCCATCCTCTACCTAAGTCACTTTTTAAACTAAGTGCAAAATGCTACACTTATGCTTTTGTATGTGTAATTTACGCTTTGTGAGCCCTATGAACCACCGGCCATAGGAGCCTTTTTAAAGATTAGGAGAAAATTAGAGAGTGGGCTAGTGAAATACACAGAATCATTGTGTTAAAAATGATTCTCTGGTTCCAAATGCTGTTTCGTCCCACACACCTCAAGGACAGCCCCTGTATCCTGCTCTATCTGGGCCAGTTCTTTTGCCTTGCCTAATCTTTTGATCTTGATAGCAAAACACCTGGATCTATTAGACAGCACTTGTCACCAACAAAATACTGACCATCTTTGACTTCATTCCAGGCAAGAATGCCACCTTATAAAAGATTTTGTGCTGAGTGTTGTGCCTCATACCTGTATTTCCAGCTACTAGGGAGGCCGAGGCAGGAGGATCACTTAAAGCAAGGCGTTTAAGACCAGCATGGACAATATAGCAAGACTCTATCTCCAAAAAACCCCCCCAAAACAAATAAAAATTTAACCAAGCATAGTGGTGCTTGTGATGGGGTGCATCTGCAGTCCCAGCTACTAGGGAAGGTGAGGCAGGAGAATTGCTTAAATCCAGGAGTTCAAGGTTAAAGTGATTGTTCTGTTACACTCCAGCCTGGGCAATAGAGTGGGAGTCTCTCTAAATAAATAAGTAGGTAGGTAGGTAAGTAAATAAATAAATAAATAATAAACAAATAACATTCCTTATGTCTGTTGATCTCTGAGTCCTTACACATGATCCCCAAATATTCATTCCATTCAATTGAGACCTTAGCCTGTGTTCTGACCAACAGAATATTGAGCTTACCAACAGAACATTTATCCTATCCTACAAATAATTGATCACGTCATTTTACTGGCTCACTTCACCTCCCCAAAGGGCCGAGCCTCAACTCCCAAGTAGAACCTCAGTTCTTAGGTTTATCTTTATCTACTCATGTCCAGCTACATTTTCTCAACTATTTTTTGTATGTCTACTATATGTAAAGCATGTACGAACTTTCACCTTATTCATTCAGGAGCTTGTTTTGATAATTTAAGCCTCTACTTAAAGCCTATCAATTCCTTCTATTTGGAACATTAAATTAAAGAAAGCCAATGTTCTGAAGACAAATACAACATGTATGCGTCTTAAATGTCTAAATTATGAATATTTTTGCATTAAACTGGCAAGTACTGATTTATTGATTTGCTAAGTATTTAATAGTACTTTTGCTATAGTTACTTGCTCTAAGATGCTCACTGGAACAGTCCTGTAATAACAACAGTGTAATAACATGGCCTACACAGCCCATATATTAAGCTGTTGTTATATAGGTCTCGGTCATTAACTCAGTAACTCCATTTTAGCTTCTCTGTGTTGTTGTTGTTATTGTTGTAGCTTCTGTTCCTCTTTATATTCCTGGCCCCCACCAAAGATAATACAGAAACTAAATTATTCCTTATTCTGTGGCAACTATGGACAGAAAGAAAAACGAAAGCTATTTAGACAGCACTTCCTCTCTACAGCTCCTCTTCCCTGTCTACTGAGTATTAGAGGGAACAAAACCTTGTAGGAAGAGTAAGTCATTTAAAGATTGCCATGACATTCTGGCAGCCACAGTGAACCATGGAATGTTAAATTTTTATGAACTTTATTTTTCTTTCTCTCAAGTATCCACTCATCCATATATCCATTCAAAAGCAAACAAGTAAAAATATTTCAGGAGTCCTTACTACAGGCATAGCAGTTTGACCTAGTTAATTCAAGGGAATTAGATGGTAGAACTTTTGAATGCTCTGAAACCTAGCATAAACTCACATGAGAATGTATGAGAGTTTTTAGTTTCGGAAAAGGGAGGTCTCTATGAAAACTTTGAATTGTTAGAGCATGGTGTAGTAATTTTAGCTCAACTCACTTTGTATTTGATTACCATTGATTAGTGTACCCTGATGTGTCCTGATATACCTACTGTGGATTCCTTATCTTGATTTAGCTGTTCCCCAGTTATCATGAAAAATATGTTCAAAAGGTTTAAGAAAGGTCAACCAAACATACTGAACACAAGAATTATAGAGGCACTCATCAGTATACTACTTCTGAAATTATGAATCTGATTAATTATTCATTCCTTGAAATAACTCAAAGCAATCTAATCTTGGTAAAACTCAGGTATAGAGCTAATCAACCTACATTCAAGTCCTCACTGCCACTTACAAGTTGTGTAATTATGTATAAATTTCTTAACATTTCTCTGTCTTGGTTTCTCAGGATAGTAATAGTGACTATCAAGAGGATTCAGTAAATACATGTAGAAAACATATATGGTACGTGGTAAGAGTTGTAGTGTTAGGTATTGTTATCATTTAGCCTCAAACTTCTAAACATAAAAAAGAACAACATAAACATCCTCCATTACGTTTAAACTCCTTAACTTGTGAATCCTGAGTGGTTATATGATAATATTGATTGTGTTAGTCTGTTCTGTGTTGCTATAACAAAACACTCGAGACTGGGTAATTTATGAAGAAAAGAAATTTCTTTGACTCATGGTTCTGGAGGCTGAGAAGTCCAAGACAGAGGTGCCACATCTTATGAGGAACTTATTGCTGCATCATCCTTTGGCAGAAGGCAGGAGGGCAAGAGAGCATGAGAGAGGGAGAGGAAGGAGGCTAAGCACATTTTTAAAAATCAGGATCTCACTCCTGTAATAACTAATTCACTCCAATGATAATGGCATTAATCCATTTATAAGGACTCTGAGGGCAGAGTCCTTATAGCTTAATCACCTCTTAAAGGTTCCATCTCTCAATACTAATACATTTAGGATTAAGTTTCCAACAGATGAACTTTGGGGAACACACTCAAACCTCAGTACTGATATACCATCTACCTGTCTTGGGTTTAAAATTCTTTGATATAGCTGACCCCAGACCATACTCACTGTGACAACCCAAAGGATTTTTTCTCCTTTTGATGAAACTCTGCCATCAGGCCAGGGAAGGCATGAAATGACCGAAGTGGCTATTATCGGACCACAATGTTTATTATTATGTGTAAACAAGTAAGAATGTAAATGTTTCTTTTTTCAGGCTTCAAGTCTCTAACATCAACACTAAATAGAGAACTGAGGCAATCATATGGGCTTGGCCAAACAGTGAAGGACATACAAGAGAGGTGAGACCATAATTTGAATTAGCCTATGAATTTTTTAATATTTTCCCTCACTTAAGCATGTTTAAATAAACATTTATATACTCATAATAGCAATTAGGAGAAAACATTTTAAACATGTTGGGTTTAACTAAAAACCTAAAAACATTCAAACAACAAATCCCGACCCCTACCTTAAACCTACAAATATTATTTCATCCTTCAAGATCCCAAGTGGTACATAAATTTAAAACAGAGAGCTCACAAAAACTACAATAGAGAAAGGAGACAGCTGGTTAGCAGCTGCACAGCAATACCATAGGCCAGTTTTCAAGAAAATGAAAAATAACACATTTGATTAGAGCCTATAAGCTAAGCCTCTTATCCCTGGTTATTTCGTGGCTAAACAAGGAAGTTTTCTCATGTTTATTATCTTCACATTTGGCCTAATTCTGCAGCCCTAGATTAAAGTCAAAGAAGAGATGTGAATTTCAGTCACATTATCTGCTTTCTAAATCCAAATTCAGAACTATTATTCATTCAAAGAAAATATGCATAACATATCACGAGAGAGAACATTTTGTTCAAAGAGACCCAAAGAAAGCATGTTAATTATAACTTGTATTCACATAGCACCTAACTTAGGAGGAGTTCAAAGCAAATGCACGTGTGGAAAAGGTCAAACCCACCAGCTACATGGGAAAACCGTGGAGCTTCTTTTCCATTCCATGACATCCATATAAGGTGGGGTTTCCTTTTATGTCTAAGTTTAGACATCATCAGAAAAGTCAAACCACAAGAGAATGATGCAAATTGTGCTAAAATATGGTTGATGTTTATGTCTTCTGTGCCAACACAACCCTTTGGTGGAAAGTCTGAATCAGCTTCTCTGAAACTTACTTTATTATAATACATACTTAGAAGCTGTTATTGCTTAAAATTTTTTTTTTTAGTATTCTTGATGAAGCTCAGCATATAGTTCGTATAACTAGCATATAAGGTTATAGCACTATGGGAGTTTACAAAAAATGAAACTTTGGTTTTGTGGTGGGAGAAGTTAATTTTATCCATAGTCTGGAAAGGCAGTCGTTATTCAACGGGCAGAGATGAGGAAGAAAATTGGAAGAGATTTTGAATGAGGATAGAAAGACTACAAGACAGGACAATGAAGTGGAAAAAGTGAGGCATATAAAGACAGGTCCTGCCTGTCTAAAGATGTGTGAGGGGGAGAGAATATGAAGATGCAAAAAAAAGTATACACATTTTAAGTATGACATTCGCTCAAAAGATGGTGTTAATCAAATGAATGCTAGTGTCACCATGTGACAGGCAGGACAGTCAAAGAAAATGGCAGAAGCACGAGGAGCACGAGATCATTTTGAAGTGGTATATGAATTCAAGAATGTTCTTGAATTTCAAATAACATGACAATGGAGGTGTGAGTATGCAACAGAACCTCCAACATGCCTAACAATTGCACGCATTTGTTGTGAGTTTGAGACCACATGGTACTGTGTGTGATGTGCGCAAAGGAAGATCTGGGAGTCCTTGGACAGCAACAAGTCCTGCAATAGTTCAGGGTCATCAGACATGTCTGGACGCTGATAGCAACCACCGTGAACACCTCTTGTGATTGCAGAAGTCAAATGTGACATGTATTCATCTTTTGTTATTGGTGTATATTGAGTATTACATGTTTCATACAATTTTTTCCTTTCTTAAAATGTGTATACTTTTTTTTGGCACCCTCTGTATATAACAGAGAATGTAGTATTGAGTTTGAAAAAGAGGGTATAAATCTCAGCTCTACCACACAGTAATCTTGTGACCTTGAATAAATTATACAAACTCTGCAAGCCTCTAGCACCTCTTTAGTAAAATGAAGTTAATAATACCATATGGCTATATGGTTTCTGTAAAAATCAAGTGACATAATCCCTGTGATCTTCATAAAAGTAGAAAGTATGTTACATCCATAGGAATGTGGAAGGAAGCAAGCATACATCTAGAAGGCAGCACAATGCTTAACATATAGTAAGTGATCAATAAATGTTAGCTTCCATAAGGATTAAGAATTTTTTTTTCTTGGATTAAGAATTTTTAGGTAAGACTAGAAAGGCAGGCCCAGAGCAAGAAGACTTTGACTATTAGATTATTAAGGGATTTGGATTGTATATAATCACAAAAGGGGAGAGTAGTAAAGTCTGTGATCAGAGCATTGCTTAAATTAATCTAGAAAATAAAGTGTAAGAAGACTAGAGTTAAGACGTCCATTTAGGAAGCTAAAGAGAGTCAAAACTAGATGGGGGACTGTGTGTGTGTGTGAAAAAAAAGAGAAAGAAGAGGTATTTTGGAGGGCTTTTGAGAGTAAATCATAAGAAAGTCATAGAAATCTTTTTCACATCTTCATGAAAACAAAAAAGGGTTGAATTCAAATATAACTTCAACTCAACATTAGACTGACCACTGGGATAATAAGACAAACTCTATGACTTGAATATTCTTAAGAAATAATTTCCAGATAAATAAGACATATACTGGCAGGAAGTTAGATTTTTCATCTTAACGAGGAAAAGTCAGGAAAAATATTTCTATGACTTAGACCTAAATCTAAGTCCCAAAGGAAACATTCATTTAATAAAATAGTTAGGACTGCTCACTGAGAAGCCAAACTGCCAGAGTTCAATTTCAGCCCACCACTTACTAGTAGTTTAGAAAGTTTCCTAACCATTCTGTGCCTCAGTTTGCTCACCTCTAAAATACTCGCCCCTACTGGTACCTAATTAATACCAGTACCTATTTTTAAAGGTTTGAATGAGAATTAATGATTTAATATATTTTAAACACTTAGAACTGTGCCTGGTAAAATAATTAGCCATTTATAGATGTTAGTTATTTTAATTTCTGGACTATTCTATTCTATTCTATTCTATTCTATTCTATTCTATTCTAGCTGAGATCCACTAGTGGCATATGCTCAGTCTCAAATGCTATGCAACTTTCCTAGTAACTCATGACAGTTGACCCATACAGGGATTGACAATTAAGTTCGCAAACTCATCCTAGAGAAAGTGCTACTACATACATCATTGCTGGATATCACACCTTCCATGGTCCATAGTTGCCCCTTGGGAAACTATGCACCAACACCAGCACCTAGAATACCCGTCAAAGCAATTTTGGAACTCTTTTTCTGGAATGGCCATCAGAGCTGTCATTGTCTTACCCTTGTACACTGCCATTTTTTTCATGCCATTATTCCCATAAACACGTCCCTGATTTTGCTTCCATTCTTGCCAAGAAACAAGAAAATTTAGTGTTTGTTGCTCTAATTCAAGCTCTGACATTCTCACAAAGGCCCACAAAAGCAGGCAACAACAATAATAAAGGCCACTCAGCAAGACATCACCACATGTCAACACAAATACAGCTGCCAGACACTGATATACCAAGGTTAGGAAACCTTACCGAGTTATTTGTACAGTACTGTCAATGTAAGCACACAGAGGCAAGTTCGCGAACTCAATTGTTAGACCTGGTAAACCATGACATACTGCTGCCCTTAATAAGACTGAATGATGTTTCACTTCCCCTTGCCTCCCACAGACCAAAGATACAGGGTTTGACAATTTTGTGTACCATTTGGAGTATTCCTCCTCCTTGCATGCATAATGCATATCCACATCATAAAGTAGAATGACTCTAAAAATCAAGTTTTATGGCTTCAGATTAATTATAACAGATATTAAAGTAAATTCCCAATTTAGGTAAAAAAAAAATCTCAGATACATTCAATATTTGTATTGCTTTGAAAAGGGACATTTTAAAAATATGAGATACAAAAACAAAATCCATATTCAAAGTGCATTTTGCATAGGAATTTTACAATAAAATTAAACAACTTTTTGCTGTCTTCTGTGATAAATTTAAAAATAAGAAGCATTTTACTGTTTATTATCACAGAGTGGACATAACTACTATGCAAAACATAAAATGAAAGTAATGAATTCATAAAAAATAAAATTATTACACTATTTATTGTCATCTAATTACTGCATGGAAATATAAAATGTATATTAATTCAAGTGTCTCTTATTCTAACACACAAATGTTCACTTGCTCATTATGGGCCATTTTAAATCTTTGTTGATTAATTACTATTTAATAATGAACCAATCATTCCAAATCAATTCACAAGGTTGAAATTGCTCCTTGGATCAATTCAGCATCTGTTGCAATTTTAACTACCCTGAATTATTCATTTAGTGTCATCATGGACATGATAAATGAATTAATTCTTTCAACTATTACTGAGCATAAACTAAGTGCACTGGAAATCCTTAATTCTCAATATCTGAAAGAAATAAGACAGAAAGAATAAGGTACAAATTTTTTTAAACATCGTTTAGAAAGCTTCAGAGTGAATGATTGCAAGTAACCACAATTCTAATTTCTAGGCAACTACTTTATTCCCTTAAACATGAATTTTTGGTTTTAATTTTTAAGTTTTTTTTGAGTTGAGGGTCTCACTTTGTCATCCACGCTGGAGTACAGTAACACAATCATGTCTCACCGCAGCTTCAACCTTTTAGTCTCAAGTGATCCTCCCTCCCTCCTCAGCTTCCTGAGTAGCTGGGACTGCAGGCTCACACCAACACCCACAGCTAATTTTTAAAAAATTTTGTAGAGATGAGGTCTCACCTTGTTACCCAGGCTGGTCTCAAACTTCTGGACTGAAGCAATCTTTCCGTCTTGGTCTCCTAAAATGCTGGGATTACAGGCGTGAGCCACTGCAGCTGGCCAAACATGGAATATTTTTTAAATTCCTTTAATGCAGAATAGAGTTATATGTATCTTGACCTGTACCATACTGATCAGGCAACGACAATCCTGAATGTCTAGAAATCCTTTAAAAGTCAAGATGACCTTTCCAGAAAGTACACTCCAATTTTGTGCATAATTGTTCTACAAGTCAAACAAAAAGACCGTGATTATCTTATAAAACCACATCTGTCTAGATAAAGCAAACCATGTTTTTATGTCACTCCATAATTTTAAGCAACATGATTAAGTGTTCACATCTGTTATCTTTTTATTCTTCTCCTTTATCAGCAACTGAAAGGAAAACATGAAAGTGAATTGATCTTTAACCGAAAGAAAAAGGGAAACACTCCACCTTTTGCTTATCAACACTGGCAAACAATTGCCAAGCTCTAGACTCAAGAGACCTTTTACTTGCCTGCAGGATAAAGGATAGTAACAACATCCAAATTCCTCCCAACAGAGCTTCCCAGGTGCAATTTATCTCATTGCCTCCTAGACACAAAGTGTTTCTTGATAAGTTTGCAATATCAGTGCAATCCCTTCTGTTCTTCAGTGTGAAGAATAAGCAAGACGCAGTAAGTGTCAAGGCAAAGAACTCAACCTTGCAGTTAGAATGTCCAGCAACCCCACTTACGGAATTTGTATGACACTGGGCAAACTACTTCTCTAAATCTCAGCTCTTTTATCTAAAATAAATGCACATTAAAGGACTTAGCACAAACTCTGGTACAACGTAAGTCCTCAATAGTAAATAATAAGATTATTATTGCAAATTAATTAAAAAAGAGATTCATTAAGCAGCAAAGGCAATCATAATGAATATATTTGTGTGACTAGATAAGGACCAGGTACTGACAGTCAGTTAAAGGAAATAGGTTAAGAAGTAAGGGAGGCCAGGATTCAATTCTTAGGAACGTAGGATAAGCCCTATTGTTATTGGACAGCTATTAATATTTTTTTCAATCAAGTGAGTATATATAGAAATAATTCTAGCAGTGAGGGTGGAGGATGGCATCGATTGAAGAAGGGATTGATATGCTCAGTTAGAAATAAGTTACTGTTATTATTTTTCGAGTCAGGATCTCATTCTGTCACCCAGGCAGTGGCACAATCACAACTCACCACACCTTCAACCTCCCAATTCAGGACTCAGTCTCCCACATAACTGGGACTATACATTTTTTGTATTTTTACTTATTTATTTTGGTAGAGACGAGGTCTTGCTATGTTGCCTAAACTGAATTCGAGTTCCTGTGCTCAGGCAATTCTCCTGCCTTCTCTCCCAAAGTGCTGGGGTTATAGGCATAAGCCACCAAGCCAGGCCAGAAATCAATTATAAAAATTCAAGCTAGAGAAACTTAAGACTTGAGCTTAAGTTTTGGGAATTTAAGGAATTTACAATTCAAAAATCTTGATGCAACTCCACCACTCAAGTTGTTATTAGATTCTGGGTTCTTAGTCTCAAGCCTGTAAGGAGGGTTGGTCTGAGGTATAAGGAGCAGAGGGGAAAAAAAAATTTAACCATAGTAAAGTTTATTCTAGCTAGAGTTATTACCCTAAAAAGATAAGCACACATTAACTAACTTTACAATTAATTTAAGGCCAGTATTCAATTGTGATTTTTAAAAAAATAGTATGAATTAAAATGAATAGAATAACAAAGTGATGTTTTAGTTATATATTCTGTAAAATAAAAATAATAATGGTACCTATTTTATCAAGTTAAGTAAGGATTAAATAAATTAATATATGTAGAATATCAATGTCTGACATATCCTAAGTAGTTTTAGTTAGTAATAGTAGTCGTGGTAGCATTTTTATTTAAAATATTAGGCCAAATAAGCCCATATCCAAAGATTCATTTTCAGTCAAATTCAACCTCTCAAAAGTGAAAAAAAAGGACCAGCATGTTAGCATGGATTTTATCTTAACACTCCTCTCAGATCTTTATTGTTTTTTTAGTTAACATATACTTCTTAGGAAGCTTTTAAAATAATCTTATAACTGAGTAAAATTGATAAACAAACATTTTTATGTTGAGTAAAATTGCTAAACATAAAAATGAATGATCTGATGCTAAGGAAGAGGATAGGAAAGCTAAAACCAAGCCACACAAAGAAAGAAAACTGACACATTGTATTCAGTTGTTCAGCATCCATTCATTCATTTAATCATCATAACTGCTCTAGAATGCAGTGAGAAGTCTATCCATTTTCCAGATGGCAAGCTTGAGACACAGAGCAACTAAGTAACGAGTCCATACCTCTCACCCAGTAAGTAAAAGAGCCAAATTTGAACATATTTGGGCTACTCTAGCTGACTTCAGAGTTATAATGATATTTGGTATAGAGCTTTGTCAACTAAAAAAGTGTTTTAATATGCACTGTTCCCTTTAATGAGATACCAGCAGCTTTCAGGATTGCAAATAGTACCCCACTGGCTATTTATAATATCACCATAATAATAAGAAGAATTCTCTTTTGCCTTTACAATAAAATAAAAATGTAGTTCTCATAAAATTGGTATTGGTAGCAATGAAGAAAAAGATAGCTTTAAATCAAGAAAGAAGAAAAAAGGAGAAAACCTTTATTGCCAAATTGATCACAAAGGAGGCATAGAATAGCAAATTACAGCAAAAATCAAATGAGGGAGGTAAAAGACAAACTAAGAGGAATTCTTTTAGAACTCAAACCACAATGGTAAAGAGATCTTTAAAAATACAGTAATCTCCCCTTATCTGCAACTTCTCTTTCTTCAGCTTCAGTTACCCAAGGCCAATGATAAGGGAGAGAGTATAGAGTAAAAGGTATTTAGAGAGTGACCATAGTCACATAATTTTATTTAGTAGATTATTATAATTGTTCTATTATATTATTTGTTATTGTTGTTAATCTTTTACTGCACCCAATTTACCAATTAAACTTTATCATAGGTATGTATGTTTAGAAAAAAATTAGTATATGTAGAGTTGAGTACTATCCGCGATTTCAGGCATCCACCTGGGTTCTTGGAATATATCCCCCACAGATAATAAATAAACAGATAAGTAAACATTAAATAAAAGAAGAGAAAATACATTTTAGTATATAATTTATATATGTGAACCAACCAATATATAATAAGAATTCCATCCAGAATGAGAGCAGAATGAGTCAATATTCAAAGAAATAATAGAAAAAACATTTCTGAATATAACAAAGAGATGCCTTAGTCTAAAAAAAGGAAAGTACACATTGTATTTCAGATAGACTTAGTGAAAATAGAGCCACATTTACATGAATCTATAAATAACCAATACTTTTCAGGGGCTAATGTTCTACTAGTAACTGTGGGTCAGGGTTGCTAGTAAATTGACAATGGATCATTTGTATTCATTTGTGCTACACTCTGACATATTCAAGTCATCTCAAGTCCTTCCTAGAATAAATAAGAGTATCAAAAAATTAGGCCGGGTACACAGTGGCTCAAGTCTGTAATCCCAGCACTCTGAGAGTGAGGGTTCATTAATAACCCTCTTGGTGTTCCTAAGTTCCTCCTTCTGTGCTTTCTATTACCTCTCTTATTCTCTCCTTTTTGGTCCTCCAGTCAAAAGGCTGGGACTTTATTTACCCTTTCTGCCACTTACTTCCTGCCACTGCCTCCATACCAAGTGGTGGGAAGACAGAAATAGAAAAATAACAAAAAGGTTTTGCTCTGTCATCTTGGGACAAGATTTCCTTAAGTCAGAAGAAATTCCCTTCCCTCAGAATTTGAAGCCCCCAAGAGGCTCCACTGGCAGGAGACCACTTTCATGCTCCATGAGTCTGAACTGAAGGGTTTCTACAGCCTTATGTTTCGGTCAATTTGCTCTCACAGGTCTTGGGCCACTTTGGGTCTAAGCCAGAGAATGAACAGAGGAAAAAATAATGAATTCACCATCAGTTTAGTGATACTTAGAAATCTGGTCTTCTTTTAATCACATCTGCTACTGTTTATTTCTTTAGAGCCCTCAAATATCTGCTTTATGCATCCTGTCCAGGATGCATGGATGCAAGCTGCATTCCATAGGCAAGAAAGAGTAGAATGTGTTTTAAATGACTCTCATCATATTTACCCTCATCTCTGTACTTTCAAAATACAGCAATAAAACACTATGTCTCTATTAAGTATTTTAGTGTTTCCAAATGATTCTAAATTTTCGTATTAGAGGATGGAAACAATATAACTATTCATTGGGTACAACAGCAATTAAACTGTTCCCAAATAATACTTCCTATGCAATAAATATTTAATAATTATGAGTGGAATATTTGGGACTGGGAGGAAAATCTTCAGGAGTTCATAATTAAATTCTTTTTAATTGTCAAAATTTAGTTTAATGGCTATAAAAAAGAGAATTGCGATGTTAGTGATTAACCTGTACACTTTGTTCCTACAAAATGTCAAGTTATTACAGTTATACTATTAATTATTATTATTTTCTGATGACTTGGTGACCACCCCCCAGAAATACTTTCAGATAACTTAATATGCAAGCTCTGTGATATAAACATTTGGATGACTAGAAATGGCAAATTACTATGCCACCCTAGTTTTAAAAAAGTAATCCTTCACCTTGTTATGTAATCAGTAATACTATAATTATATTCACAACTTGTTAACATAGTAAAATCCTTTAAACTGGTGACATTGGTATATATAATAGTGTGTTGTTTAAAATCACTGTTCTGTCAATAAATGTTTCTAGGTTCCTCCTTCACAGACAAGTAAAAATTTTTGTTTTTAAGTTCTATAGCAGAACTTTCTTAGTTGTAGAACAGGATTATGAGAAAGAAGCAGTGGAGATCTGAAGACCCTGCTCACATGCATCTTCCAATTTAGGTACCTGGCAAGAAAGACTAAAATTCTCCCAATGGAGAATCATTTCTTTTTACTGACATCTTACTCCTTCCTGGTTGGAAACACAAAATCTATGGGGCTGATATACTGAACCCAGTGGTTCACTGCCCAGTCCACCACTTTGGGATAAGGGCCTCATCTTACCCGGCTGAGTATGGCCATTGTCTTGCCATTGGCAGAGGTGCAGGAGGAAAGGGGAAGATGGATTCAAAGACCGCCTCAATTGGAAACCATTCTGAAGGGTCATCTGATCTCCAGAGCTCTGCTTCGGATGTATGAGAATTTTACTGCTATTGCACCACAGTTCAATCTCTCCTGCTTATCTGATCCCCCAACTCCTTCATTCTGTTGTTGCTGAAAAATTCTTCCATAAATCTCCTTCAAATACACCTCTGTCTTATACTTATATATGTCGTGAAGTTGGCCTAGGACAGCCTAGCAATGAAAGGAGGAGGGAAAACACATGTGAGCTAACAAGACCCAGAATTATTTTTTGGAGGGTGGGCCCTTTGTAGTACAGACTTTCTCTGCTAGGTGAGTATTCTAGGCTCCTAACAACAGCAGTGTACCAGCTAGCATTGTTGTGAGAGGCTGCATTCAGCTTCGGTGAATTTTTTTTTTTTTTTTTTTTTTAGATTCTTTCCATTTGTTTGCCCATTTCATAAAGGATGATTCACGAGCTTACCTGCCCACACCACACTAAGCGTTTTGCAGTTTTGGACCAAAACCAGCATGACTTCCCTGCCCTACTCTTCCTATTCTCAACCCCATCTCAACCTGAGCCACTTTTTTTGTTTCCGCGGATGAAAAAAAATCCTCAAAGGGGAATGTTTTGCCAATGTGGAATAGGTGAAACAAAACATGGTAGAAGCACTAAAAGACATTAAAATGGACAAGTTCAAAAACTTAGCAGTGAAAAAAAGTGTCTCAATAGGTGTATTGCATCAAATGGAGAGTACTTGAAAGGTGACTGAAGTTTAAACATGTAATAATAAATATATAATTTTTAATAAATAAATTTTGGTTGGGAGGGTCTCCCCTCATTTATAAATTAGTTTTTCAGATCACTTTCTCACTTTACAAAAGATTCAGGCAACCCAAAATTACTAAATTACCTAAGAGAAGGCAGAATGCTAAAGAAAATGTCAATCTTTTGACTTAGTAATTTAATTCCAAATGAAATATGTAAGGCAGTTAATAGAAAGCATACGAATATTTATTTTCAAAAAGATCTGCTGCATTATTATGACAGCAATTTAAATGTCCAAGAATGAAAGATGTATCAAATCAATTATAGAAACCTCATATGACGGAGTTTCCACTAACAGTTATATACTGTTAAAAGAAAAAAGTAAGTATAAATGATCACAGTTCCATTAAAAAATCTTTATTTATAGATACATATTTTCTTTTTTCTTTCTTCTTCTTCTTCTTTTTTTTTTTTTTTTTTGGAAAGCGGGATTTATTGAGAGGACAGAAAAGTTAAAGTTCCCCCATAGTGGGAGGGGACCCAAAGGGGTTGCCCAATACATATTTTCAAGATAACAATGATTTGCTGAGAATATGAATGATTTTAATTGTTTATATTTTTCTGATTTTATAAATTTTTACAATACTACTGCATTATTTTGTAATTAGAAAAGCAACTTTATCAAAAAATTTCAACAAATATATACCTATACTAAATTATTTGACGAATAAAAATTACTAAAATAAAAGCAAAAATAATCTGCTTTCATAAGGGCTTATGTCTTTATCTGTTCCTTAGTTGTCAAAGGAATAGAAACAATTACTTAGACAAGATAATGAGTTTATAGATTATTTCAATGTTTGGAAGTCATTTGCACACATTCATCAAGAGGAAATACCTCATTTTGGGGGGCTCAGCAGGAGCTAGCCTCTATTTTTAAGCTGAATCTTTCAAAAATGTGATCTATCCGTGTGGATTTTTGAAATCAAAAGATTCTTTGCTAGATACAGCTGTTCCAGATTCGTGATTTTAAAATACAGAAAGATAAATATCCCAAATAATCCATTACACGACTATGTCAGGAATATATAAAGAAGATGAACAGGAACTAATTCCTTGTGAGATTATTCTTTAAGTGATTGAATAAGCAAATATAAATAAATCTACATTTAAAATTGTTCAAAAAATGTAAATAAAATATCAATTTTTAAAAAGGTGCAAAAATATGTGTTCTTTGAACTAAGGACAAGGCAGTACAGGTGACAATATAAACAAGTGATGGAAATCAATTATCATATAGAATTTATGACAATAACCATCACTTAATAGATTCGAACTTTCAAGGACAGTATATATAAACACAATGCTGCAAAGTATGAAAGGCAGAACCAAAATAAAATTGCAAAATGTTCTTAAAGACAACCAGTTTGAGTTTTGCTTGAAGTTCAACAAATGAAAAGACAAAAAGCAAGTGTGGATTCGTATTCTCCTATACAACTGTTGTTGTTTTTACTAAAAACAAATAAACAAACAAATTTCCACCCCAAAATGGAAAAAAAAATTTCCGCGAAGAACATGAGTGGCAACATGATAGGTAGAATCAAGAAGGGACAGAAAACTGAGTCATCAGGAGAAGGGACAGGGTTTCATTTCACCAAGATCCACAGTTAGTAACATTATTAATTCTATTAGCCCTAAATTTCTGTGCATAATCTCAAGGTAATTCTTCAAAATAGTACAAGCAGGATAAATACTCATGGAAGCAGGTGTGAATCACACAGAAGAGAACCCTTCTCAGGAGTGGCAAAATGAACTGATTTTGGCTGGAAAGTGACCTAGGAGACAATGAAGCACTTCACACATCGTCACAAATTTCTCCTTGGAAAATGGGATTTTACTGTACTTTAAGACAATGGCAGTGCATTTTTGTTTCTAGTATATTTTAAAATTAACTTAACTAGAAAAATTTGGTTCATGGCTGAAAAATAATATATAAGGTAGAAAAAGAATATGTCTCATTCAATAACACGTAAAAGCAATTTTGTAGAGCACCACAGACCATCAGCAGGTCAGAGCCACTTTTACATACATGATAATTTTGGGAGGCTAATAAATTCAGATTAATGACAAAAAAATGATTTTCATCACTAAAAGTGCATAGCTATTTCTAGGTTGCTGGCAACTTCCAAACTTTCAGGCCCCTCAATTCACCTTCTATAAAATGTTTTTCTTTTTTCTTTTTCTGAAAGTTGCAAATATAAAAATAACTATGGAATACCCACCATGCCAAGATACTAAAACAGGATGTATAAGATAGAATGACTGAATGTTATTTTAAAATATTTATTATGTACATACAATGTGCCAAGTGCTTTCCTAGATACTGTAGATATGACATTGAACCAATGGACAATCCCGCCCCCATGAAACTTATGTCCTGATGGGATTGAGAGACAATAAACAGATAAGCAAGTGAAACACAAAGTATATTAGATGTTAATAAATGCTAAAAGAAAAAAAATAAGAATAAAAGAGAAATAAGACTTTCCAGTAAGATTGACTTTTAGACTGGGAGACAGAGAAGTTGTACATATGTGTACCTAAGTCTCAGCTTCAGAATTTGCTCTAGAACCTTACTTAGAATATAGTAAAATAAGAGTTATACAGACACGAAGAGAGCCTGCTCCTGGTGAAAGTCAGATAAAGAGCTGTTTTATATATGCTCAGTGTGTTTTGTTTCAGCTTTCTGCTAACTAAAAATTAGCTGACATACACTTACTTGATTTCAAATACATTACAAACTTATAGTAACAAAAATAGCATGGTATAGACATAGAAGCAGACACAGAACAATGGATCTGAATAACAAACCCAGAAAAAAATTAATGCTTTTACAGTCAACTCATTTTCAACAAAGGTGCCAAGAACACACAATGGAGAAAGAATAGTCTCTTCAATGAATGGTATTGGGAAAACTAAATGTTCATAGACAAAAGAATGAAAATAGACTCTTACTCCACCCCATACACAAAAAGTCAACTCAAACTGGAGTAAAGACCTAAATGTCAGACCTGAAACTATGAAACTACAAGGAGAAAATATAAGGGAAAAACTCCATAACATTGATTTGGGTAATGAATTTTTTTTTTTCGTATATGACCTCAAAAGCACTGGCAGGAATAGTGAAAAGAGACAGATGGAATTACATCAGACTAAAAAACTTCTGTACAACAAGGGAAATCATCTAGAGAGTGAACAGGCAACCTACAGAATGAGAAAAAATATTTGCAAACTATAAACTGAATAGAAGTTAATATCCAAAATATTTAAGGAACTCAACTCAATAGCAAGAAAAGAAATAACTCAATTGAAAAATGGAAAAAGGACCTGAATAAACATTTCTCAAAAGAAGACATGCAAATGGCCAACAGATAAATGAAAATATGTTCAACTGCTTTTTACTAGGAAAATGCAACTTAAAATCACAATGAGATATTACCCCATTATGGGGTGATATTACTCAGTCTTAGTTCATGTTATTACCAGGTGTTGATGTGACAAGGACATTCATAAAAGGCAAGCAAAATTTTTATTAAAAAACCTTTACCTCTACTCAAATATCTGGCAATTATGTTCTTCTGTGGCAAACAGAAGTCTTACAAATGTGTATAAGAAAACCCTGTTAGAATGACTACCATTAAAAAGACCCCAAAAAAGTATTGGCAAGGATGCTAATATTCCACCTTGCACACAATTGATGGGAATGTAAATTAGTACAAACATTATGAAAAACAATATGGAGGTTCCCCCTAAAAATTAAAAACTGAACTACCATATAATCCAGCAATTCCATGGCTATATTCAAAGGAAATGAAATCAAAATGTCAAAGAGATATCTGCAGTTCAGTGTTTATTCCAGCATTATTCACAATAGCCAAAGCATGGAATCATGGAACCTAACTATCCATCAATGGATAAATGGATAAAGCAAATGTATATACAAAATGGAATACTACTCAGCCTTTAAAAAGATGGAAATCCTACCATTCGCAACAGCATGGATTAACCTGGAGGACATTATGTTCACTGAAGAAAGTCAGGCACAGAAGGACACATACCGTGTGAACTTACTCATATGTGAAGCCTAAAAGACTTGATCTCATGGAATCAGAGAGTAGAATCATGGTTACGAGGGGACTGGGTGGTTGGGGGTGGGGTTTGGGACGATGTTGATGAAAGGGTGCAAAACTTCAGTCAAATAGGAGGAATAAGTTTAAGAGATCTACTGTACAACAATGGTGACTATAGTGTCTAACAATATATTATTATCTTGAAAATGCTAAGAGAGTGGATATTAAGTGTTCTTACAATTGTCAGCTGAGCACAGTGGCTCAAGTTTGTAATCCCAGCACTTTGGGAGGCTGAAGCAAGAGGATTACCTGAGCCCGTGGGTTTGAGACCAGCCTGGGCAACATGGTGAGACCTCGTCTCTACGGTAAAAATCAAAAAATTAGCTGGGGGTGGTAGTGTATGCCTGTAGTTCCAGCTACTTGGAAGGCTGAGGCAGAAGGATCGCCAGAGCCCAGCAGGTCAACGCTGGGTTGGCTGTGAGCATGCCACTGCACTCCAGCCTGGGCGATGGCATGAGAGACCAACTCAAAACAAACAAACAAAAAACAAAACAAACAAATTGTTTAAAATGGCAGTTATGTGAAGTAGTGTCTGTTAATTAGCTAGATTAAGTCATTCTACAAAGTATACACTCTTTAAAACATGTTGTACGTGATAAAGATACCCAATTCTACTTCTCAATCTAAAAAGATAAAATAATAATTGTCTAGGGGAAAAAAGAGAATTAGCAAAATTGGAAATACTTCGAAAATAGCTTAACAGTAAGTCTGAAGTAGTGGAAATGCCAAGAGCTGAAAGTGTGTTCTGACCTACAAGTGACCTATTCCTTTAATTAGAAATGGATCAACCAAAAAAGCATCAGATATTTCTGTGTGGTGATCTCCATTTACAGTGAAATACAAAATGGTCAGTGGAATGATTTAAGGAGCAGAGGCTCACCAAGTTCTTCTTTATATCAGAATGTAATAGACTTTTCTATGCCAGCACAGAAGGGGATTCTCTGAAAAGTATGCACTACATAGTGAACTTAAAGTAGCATCCAGAAGCAGCTGACCAGATTAATCCACTGATAACTGCCTAGCACTTGCCTGGAGGTCTGGATTTGCAAGGTGAGTATAAACTTGAAACTGATCATGAAACTATTCCAGCCTAGACAGTATTTTAAGGGAATTTTTTCCAAAATGCATCTAAACGGTTCTGTGAATGAATAGAACGAAGAAACCAGTAACACTTAGTTGAGAGTTGTAGCCCATTACACACATCAATAATTATTTTAAGCAAATATTAAAAGAATGACTTTTTAAATTATTTCATTCTACCATCAGCAAGATTATTGGAGGTGGGTTTCCACTTAATAACAGAGTAACATGTCCAGTCTTTCTTAATTGTTCATCACAAATGTAACATTTTCTCTAACACATAATTGTTACTTTTTAAGAAAACAACTCTATAAATTCCTTATAATGTACTGTCTCTTGGGTGTCACGGGAAGGAGATCCTATCACTTCTATCTGCAGGATGTAGATACTAAGTCAGCACATAAGCCTTTTTTTAACACAGGGTCACCAATTGCTTCTCTAGCAGGAGAATTATTCTGGACAATGCTTTATCCCCACTGCCTCTCCTTCCAGAAGGGGTTCATATACCTGGAGGAACTTAAATCACTCTACAAAAAGATACCTGTACACCACATGCATTGTTTATTGCAGCACTATTTACAATAGCAAAAGCATGGAACCAGCCATGCTACCTGTAGAAACTGGACTGGATAAAAAAATGTGGTACATATGCATGATGGAATATTACGCAGCCATAAAGAAGAACAAAGTTATGGACTTTGTAGCAACTTGGATGGATTTAGAGTCCATAATACTCAGTGATTTATCACAGAAACAAAGAACTGAGTACATGTTCTCACTCATAAGTGGACCCTGAACATTTACCATAATACTATAAGAAAGGTATACAGTAGCCGAAAACTGCTGGGAGGGGTGGGAGGGGCGACACATAACATCAATAAGGGTATGACCTCAAACCAGGCTAAGTGGGGACCAAAGGGAAACCCAAACTTTACCTGTATGATGACCACTTACATACTTAATCCTGAATTGCACACACATCTTTAAAATAAAACAAATAAAAAATTATCGAACTTTGCTACATAGTGGTAGGTTAGAATGCATACATGAAGCACATTTACATGGTATATAGCTGTGTTTATTTTATAACTTTTGTATAATACATAAATATTGTGAAAATAACAAAACCAAGATTTAAATATATTTCATCGTTACATTAAGGCAAAAACATGAATAATTATTTAGTTAAACTAACGTTAATAATATGTTAGAGTAGCATTATGTTGTGGATTACCTAGTATTTTTTACTAATCCCTGAACATAGTTTATGCTTTTTCATTGCTTTACTTTTATTTCTATGCCTTGGTGTGTGACAGAGACATTCACAAAAGGCAAGTGAAATTGTTATTACCACAATCCTCACCTCCATTTAAATATCTGGTAATTGTATTCTGCAGCAGATTGAAGTTTGGTAAATGTATATAAGAGGATCCTGGTTATAGTAATAATTGCCCATCTTTAAAAAGTAATTTAAGTTTCAGAATTTCAAACTGTCTTCTGCACAGTTATCTCATTTTGTTATCATACCCTTAAGATATAGGCTCCATTTACATACCCATTTCACAGATGGAGGAACAGAGGCACAGAAAACATCTTGCTCAAGATCACACAATAAGTAAATGGTACAGCTCATAGTATTCAAGCAGTTTGACTCCAGAGCTGTGCACTAACCACTATGTTGCATTGCCTCTTTCATGAGTTGGGTATGTGGCATCTCACAAATGCTGGAGCTATTTTCAAAATATCCATTTTGCTACATTCTCAGAGAAAATTTTTTAGCATCCTACCCCGTTCACACTACTGCAGAGATGAAACACAACTCTTCTGACAGGAGAAGAGGCACTGTTTCTACTGACTAAAATCCTTCATATATTTAATAAGTCCTCTAAAACACTTAATAAAATTTCATATATATTAGATAATTTACAGTATCTTGTTTCATTTTATGTATTTTTTGCAAGAAAAGATACATTAGCATATTTTGCATTTTATTATAAAATATGATATAGTCAGAGACTCACAAAAAATAAACAAATATCATCATTCTCCAACCCAAAGATAACTTATGTTAATGTCATGGGTTCTGATTCCATATATTGTTTTATATCACTCAGAGATGTAAAAAAAAAAAAAAAGCCTGTGCATGTTACTTATAAATGACAAAAACATACTGATAAACATATGAAAAAAAAGTTCATCTTTCTATAAAATGGAAAATATTCAAATTCATACACTGAAATACTATTTTTCATTACCAGTATTGGAAAAATAATGCATAACTCAATGTTAGTGAAATTTGGCAGTATTTTGTGAATTATTTTAAATTGGTGAAAGTATAAATCAGTACTATAAATGTCATTAATAGGAATCTTTCCGATGAAAATTGTTAATGATACATGCAATTATATATGCACTAAGATACTCATTTCAGTGTTATTGTAGACAATAGCAAAAAAATCCAGAATATCTTAAATGTTTAATAACAGAATAAATGGTTAAATAAAATCATACACACACACACACATAACACATATTTGTTCCAAAACTCTTCTTAAAATACATGGGTTTTTTTTCAGACTCTTGGGCTCTTCAGCTAAAAGATCCTTGAGGGTCCAGTGCAAGATTTGGGGCATAGTTCAATCCACAGGTAGGACACACAGCCTAGGGTGGCCTCAAATATACATTTCCCCACTCGCTACCCCCAATCCCAATTGTTGTAATTGAATTGAGCAAACATTTTTAATGAACATACATAAATTATAGAAACTTAGTGCATTTGAAAGGAATATAGCACACTAGACAAAGAGCAATTCAAAATCAAGATTACCATTTAGAATTTGCGGTGAAAATAAAGAACCTTTGTGCTTACAATGCTACAGTGTTCAGATTATAGGTCTTTAATGTAACTCTTAAGGTTACAAATACATAATTTATTAAAACCTGCTATAAAAGAAAAACACATAAAGGAATTTGTACACATACACTCTCCCCACCAATCTTGTAAAATTACTAAATAAAACTTCCATGCTATTCTGAGCACTTGCTGGTTAGAGTTTGTCATTATTGGACATATTCATACATAGAACTACTGTTTTGAGACTGATCATTTCTAATAAGTTTCAATGGTATTAAGATAATATGAAATATACACTACAACCAATCTGGTTTGGAGCATACGTACAAACAGACAGAACCATGACAGTGAGATGGCAGCCTGACCAGGAATGGAATGGGAGGAGAAACAGGGATCTCAGTGAAGTCAGGCATACCATCCTCTGGATGGGTTATCAAAACCCGCTGAGGGTGCATTTCCTCATCTGGAAAACGGTGGCACTGACATCTACTCAGCCTAAGTGACAGTATTGCTGTGATGACCAAAATATTTTGTGCAATCTTATACCTATGGAATGCTAATAATCACTAAGCTAGAGTAGGAGTCTATGCTGAGTCTCAGTTTCTGCATCTGTACACTGTGGAGATTGAACAAATTAAAGGTTTTCAAAATTATTTTTGCGATAGCACTCCATTTTCAAGCCAAATCTTATGCAGAACTTTGAAATCCAAAACCTATGAAATCAGAGCTTCATTGAAGGATGTGGGAATGGGGACCAGGAGGCTCCTCCTCTTTCAACCACCCCATCTCCCCGCAGTGGGCCCCAAGAGAGTTCCATGGAACCTGAGGCCATGCAGAGCACACTCGGCAAACCTCTGGTTTTGAATCTACAAAATCTGCCACTTAAATTATGGATCTTTCAATAAAAATCAAAGAGTTCTTTATTGCTTGCCTGCCTATTCCCACTCCAATCGTTTCTCATTGCTTTGAAAAAAATGAAATATAATTTCCTGCTGCTGTTTTTCTTTTTTTAAAAAAAGATGATGACTGATTAAGCTCCAAATTAATTTTCTTACTTTGTAGTCAAAAGCAGAAAGACGTAGTAGATCCTCAGAGTGCATAATGATTCTTAGAGAGTTTTATTTTTAACTGTTATTTATTAGTTGATTAGATGTCTGCATTAGAAAGGAAATGTTCTACATACCTTTGACTGATTAATGCCTCTCATGCTAAGAGGAGGGCCCTGCATCAAAGTCATGTGACAAATGAAAAGTATAATAAGAAACAGAAATATTTTCTGACATCTAACAATGTTCCATTCATCAGATCAGACTCACTTTTTTATTAAGCATGAAAGGAAGCATGACAAATGTGGAACCCTTTCCAAACCAGCCTTCTGCATCTCCAAAACGACTTTGCCGTAAACCCTGAAATATCTCCTCCTTTTACAGAACCAAGAAAGCACTATTTTTATAGAAACCATGGCTGGGTGTGTATGTGTATGTAAACAGTATAAAAGTATCCATGCCTTCCTTGCTCATACTTTATTTTCTGTACACTTGAGTTCCCATATTAATTTTATTGAGTTGTATTCCTTTGCTTAAAATGGAACAGGCTATCATTTGTGATATGACTAGAAAAGTCTTCCCTTTAAGACCTGTAGCTGTTTTCCATGGAATGTTTTGGCATCATAATGTAGAGTATCGTTACCCATACATTTATCCCCAAACTAATTACAATGAAATCCTCAATATCGCTTTAAAAAAATAGAAGTAGATTTTCAGTCTTTTTATGGTTATAAAATGTCTGCTAAATGCATGAAACTACAAATGAAATATATTTTAAAAACATAGTAAGAAAATAGAATCGCCCATAATCCTTTACTTAGAAATACCTTGATAAATACTTTTTCATATATTTAATGTACACACGACTGTATATATTATTGAAACAGGCCTCTACTTTTCACTTATCCAATATGGCATGGATTTCTTTTACAACAATAAGTGTAAGCATCATTATCTCAATGGTTCTCTAGTAACCCATTGTGTGGGTGGATCAGAATAAATGTTGGAAAGACCAATATTGATTTTTTTTTTTTTTGAGTTGGAGTCTCACTCTGTCGCCCAGACTGGAGTGCAGTGGTCGCTTCTGGCCACCGCAGCCTCGACCTGCTGGGCTCCGGCGATCCTTCCACCTCAGCCTTCCGAGTGACCGGAATTACAAGCATGCGCTATCACGCCCGGCTGATTTTTTGACTTATTGTAGAGATGAGGTCTCGCTGCCCAGGCGGGTCTCGAACCCACGGGCTCAGGCAATCCACTCACCTCAGCCTCCCAAAGGCGCGGGATTACAGGCTGAGCCACCGAACCCGGCTACCAATATTGATTTTTATCTACTTTTTATTATTGGAACTTAGAACATTTCCAAGTATTTACTATTATAAACAATTTAGTGATTAATATCCTTGAACTCAGAGGTGATATTCAAAATATATAACAGGCTCAAGCATCAATCAATCAAGTTTTTTTTTGTTGTTTTTTAGAGCGGGAGTCTCACTCTGTCACCCAGGTTGGAGCTCAGTGGCACTGTCACGACTCACTACAGCCTCGACCGCCTGGGCTCAAGTGACCCTTCTCTGCTTCAGCCTTTCTAGTAGCTGGGACATGGATTCCAACTACAAAAAAAAAGAAAAAGTAAAAGTATGACCGTACACATTCAACCGGCTCTGTGTTAACTGGGTTTATACTTTATAACCTTTTCACATTTTACTTTTTGTTTTCCTATTGTAAATTCTTAAAGATGGAAGTGTTAAATAAAAAATAGACACCTTTAAGAGAATTTTGAAACATAGTCTTAAACTGTCCCTCCAAATAGTTTATTCGACATTTATATGCCCACCTTCAGCAGTATATGGAAGTACTCATTTCCTGGTACTCTTGACAACAATGTTACTAGTGACATAAACAGTCTCTACTAACCAATGTGCAAAAATGGTGGTATCTGGTAGATTGTATTAATGGCCCAAATCTTTGTCCCTTCCCGAATCCTTGTCCTTTACTATGTGACTTTTTAGTTCCTCCTACTAAAAAACAAAATCTATTTCCTTCCCCCTTGATTCTGAATCTGGTTATGTCATTTGCTTTGGACAATGGTATGTGAGCAGCTATGACACAAGCAGAGGCTTCACAAATAAGTTCTCGCTGGACTTGAACGCCTGCACTTTTGCCATTGCCAAGAGAAAGACATGCTTGAGCTAGCCCACTAGTTCCAAGAAAACAATGAGAAATACATGAGGCCCCTAGAAAAATACTTAAGACACATGGTGCAGGACTGACCCAACTAAACTGTCCCAGGTAGACTCTAGAGATAGGCCTCAGCCTGCCCACAGAAACAAGAGCAAGCCCAGCTAAGTGTATCTTCAGACAACCAAAAGACATGCAAGTTATTATAACAAATAAATTGTTGTTTAGCTATTGAGTTTGGGGAACGTTTGTTACACAGAATAGCTAACTCATAGTAAAAACTAATAGTAATACAGGATCTCCGATAATTTCATCTTATTTGGTTACTTTTTGTTTGTTATATCTTTTTGTTTCTTTACAAATATATACTTTTTTATTTTAAAAATGTGGGGTACAATTCAGGATTAGGTATACAAGTCAACATCGTCTGAGTAAAGTTTGGGTCTCCTTTCAGTCCCCACTTTGCCTGGTTTGAGATTAGGTACCCTTATTGACGTTATGTCCACACACACACACACACACACACACACACACACACACACACACACACACACACACACACACCAGCAGTATCCAGCTACTGCCAATCCCTTTCTTTTCTTTTTTTTTTTTGGAGTTGGAGTCTCACTCTGTCGCCCATACTGGAGTGCAGTGGCCGCTCCCAGCCACCGCAGCCTCGACCTGCTGGGCTCTGGCGATCCTTCCACCTCAGCCTTCCAAGTAGCTGGAACTACAGGCGCACGCTACCACGCCCGGCTAATTTTTTGATTTATTGTAGAGATGCGGTCTCGCCAAGTTGCCCAGGCAGGTCTCGAACCTGCGGGCTCAGGCAATCCACTCTCCTCAGCCTCCCAAAGCGTGGGGATTACAGGCTGAGCCACCCAGCCCCGCCAGAGTTGATTTTTGTGGATGGTGATCGGTAGCGGTCCTGTTTAAATCTACTGCATGTGGTCAACCAGTTTTCCCAGCACCATTTACTGAATAGGTTCTCCTCTCCCCCAGTGGTTGTTGTTGGAGGCTTTGTCAAAGATTAGTTGGTTCAGAAATTGAGGTTTTGCTTCTGGAACCTCTATCCTGTTCCATTGGTCCATATGCCTGTTCTTGTACCAATACCAGGCTGTTTTGATTATCGTAGCCTTATAGTAAAGTTTAAAATCTGGAAGTGTTATACCTCCACTTTATTTCTTTTGCTCAGGATTGTTTTGGCTATTCTTAGTCATTTATATTTCCATATGAGTTTTTGTATTGTCATTTTTCAGGTCTGAGAAGAACAATGCAAATAATTTAATAGGTATTGTTTTTGGTAGGATGGACATCTTAACAAGTTTGATTCTACTTATCCATGAGCATGGAATATTTTTCCATTTGTTTGTGTCTTCATGGATTTCTTTGAGCAGTGTTTTATAGTTTTCATTGTAAAGGTCTTTTACCTCTCTGGTTAGGAAGATGCCAAGGTATTCATTTGTGTGTGTGGCTGTTGTGAATAGGATTGTGCTTTTTATTTGGTTCTCTGCCTGTTTGCTGGTGTGTAAGAATGCAACTGTCTTTCGCACACTTGTTTTGTACCCCAAGACCTTTCCAAAGTTCTTTTTCAGTGCAAGGAGGTTTTTAACAGATTCTCTTGGATTACTGAGGTATTGGATCATAGTGTCAGCAAAGAGGGATTACCTGAGTTCCTCTTTTCCTTTCTGGAAACTCCTGATTTCCTTCTCTTGCCTAATTGCTCTAGCTAGAACTTCCAACACAATGTTGGGTAGGAGGGGTGAGGGTAGGCAAACTTGTCTTATTCCAGTTTTCAGGGAAATGCTTCCAATTTCTGTCCATTTAGCAATATGTTGGCTGTGGGTTTATTGTAGATAACGACACTTACTATTTTGAGATATGTTCCTTCTACTTTCTAGGTGTTTGAGGGTTTGTATCTTTACGTTTCTTCTGTTTATGCCACTGATAATTTTTGTTAGAATAGTAAACTTTTTATTATTGATTTGTGATAACTCCTATTAACAAGTCATCTCATCTATTATATATCCTGCAATATTTTCTTTGCTTATTTATCTTATATCTTTTTATGCAGATTTTTGAGTGCAAATAGTACAAATTCATGTAGTTAAATTTCTCGGTATTTTGCCTTTGGTGACCTACTTTAAGAGATCTTCCTCTTATCCCAACATTTTAAAATTTTTCACCTGTATTTTACTTATAATTTCTGGTTTTACACTTAAATATTGATTATATCTGGGACATATTTTTGTGTAAACGTATGAGGTTGATAACTGATGTTTAAATAGCCAGTTATTCCAATTTGCTTTCAGTAAATTTTCATAAATTTCCCTTTACTGAATAATTAATCTTTATTCTACCAAGTTGAAATAACATATGTATCATGTACTAAATTCTCCCAAAATTCTTGCATTTGTTCCTAGATGTTGTGTTTCATTGATGTATCAATCTCTTTCTATGAAAGGACCTCAGTTACTTATTTTTTATCAAGCAAATTCTACACAATTTTAAATCTTGGTGAGGAACTTATCATCTCTTACTTTTCTTTACTCCAAAAAACTGTGTAGGGCATTTTAGAAAATTTTTCTTCAAAATTAATTTTAGAAGTATTTGTTGGAGTTTTCAAAGAGATTTCATTTGGACCTGTTTAATTTGGAGAAAATAGATATTTTTATGATATTAGTCTTCTCATCTAGCAACACGGAGAATCTTCTAAATTATTCAAGTATTATAGTCTCATTAATAACATTTTGGACTTGTTAATGATATAGGTCTTCATATTTCTATTTAAATTTATTCTTCATTATTTTATAATTTTTGTCACTACTGTAAGAGGAGTCTTTTCATTAGAATCACTAACAGGTTGTTCTTTGTATAAGAAAGGTATTGATTTTATAACTAGTCATTTTTTTAATTTTGATATTAATTCAGTAGATTTTTCAATTGATTGTCTTAAGTAAACAGTTGTGTGATCTTTGAGCAACTCCTTTCAAATAAATAGCATTATAAATAGATGAGAAAGTAAATATTTTTTCCTTTAAAATATGGAACACTTTCTTTGCACTGTATGTATCCTAGAAAACATTTATGCAGAAGCTGAAAGCAAAGGTTTATTCAATGGTTTTCGGTATCTTCTCATTTGTAAATTTTCAAACAATTCTTCATATTTATGTCTATTCAAAATTGACGGTATTTTCTTTTCTTTTTTTTTTTGAGTTGTAGTCTCACTCCGTCACCCAGATTGGAGTGCAGTGGCATGTTCAAGGCCATCCCAGCATCCACCTGCTGAGCTCTGGTGATCCTTCCACCTCAGTCTTCCAAGGAGATGGAACTACAGTCATGCGCTACCACACTTGGCTAATTTTTTGATTTATTATAGAGATGAGGTCTCATCAAGTTGCCCAGGCTGTTCTTGACCCCATGGACTCAGACAATCTGCTCACCTCGGCCTCCCAAAGCACTGGAATTATAGGCTTGAGTCACTGCACTTAGCCAGAATTTTCTATTTAAAAAGTAGATAGATAAAGCTTTTGGGGAAAAATTTGACAAATCATTATAATTCTATTTTAGATAGTAAGATCTTCTAATAATTACTAAAAAGCTCTTCTGGAAGTGTTAAAAATTCTGTCTTCTTAATCAAAAGCTTTTAGCCCACATAGTCTGTGAGACGCTCCCTCTTGTTCTTAGCTGATAACTTCAAAAATTCATATTTACCCACTGTCATCATTAATATTAGATCAGGGTCCAGGTTGCACAAAGAATGTAAGCAATGTGTAAAATATACTCTAAGTCATGTTTTTATATTGTTCTAGTTGCTAATATAGTTTATAAATTAAGAAATACAATAATATACCTTTATATTTCAAATGTTCTTATTTAATAAAATGCTAAGAATTTGTGTGTCTGTAAAATTAGACTTTAAGCCTCTAAAAAACTAAATTTAAGTAATAAAGTGGAACAGAATGGAGGAGACTCTGATGCCTACATTTTTTTTCCTATGTAGAATTAGAACTGTATTTTCACTCTGACTATACAACATTCATATTTGTAACATTATAATAAAAAATAAGTGAGATATATAAAAATCCAATTTCTCTTTAGAAAATTTGCATGTTCCTGAAAAGTTATATGTATAGAAAATTTTCATAATTGAATAATATATTTTATTGACTCCTGGACATACTTTTTAAAAATGTTAACATCTTTGAAATTAGATTACATCTTATAATAATTGCTATATCATTTTTCAATTGGCAGCATTCCTTATTTCTTAATGATACACTAAATAAAGCAGTATATTATAATTAATGACATCTAAGATTAGATGAACTATCACATATTAAAGCATAATAGAGGAACTCAGCAGTATAAAAGTTATCATGGGGAGTGTAGGAAGA
This sequence comes from Cephalopachus bancanus, assembly GCA_027257055.1. NCBI lineage: Eukaryota > Metazoa > Chordata > Mammalia > Primates > Tarsiidae > Cephalopachus > Cephalopachus bancanus. The sequence goes on from JAPVLO010000006.1 coordinate 15,891,594, forward strand.
AAAAGTTATTATGCAACATTTTATAAGTGATTTATTCTGCAAAAAAAATCGTTAATCTAGAATTTTTTGAAACAGTGGATTGTAATATTTTAGAAGTTATCATCTCTTTCAAGAATTAATTGATAGCTATGAACCTTCCCCCATGATTGTGCTCACACTCAAAATTCCCACAAGATTTCACTAAGTTCATACAATGAAAGAGTTTCTTCCTGAACCCCTGAAATAGTGGTTTTTGCATTAGTATCAGCTGTAAAGATTTTAAACTATAGATGCATGCTTATGCACCCTTAATAATTTGCATGGGATTCTAACACTGTACACAGTCAGGACTAGCACTGCCTTCTAGCTATGCCAAACTCCTGTCTGCATATTATCTACATCTGAATCACACGCTATTTCTGTAAACATGCTGATTCCTGGACTCCACATTAGATGTAATGAATCCAAATCTCTGGGAGTCTTGACCTCTATACTAGTGATTTTTAAATATTTTCTCTCCTTGTTACTGAAATTGTGGTTCACAGACCAGCAGTATCAACATCACCTGGGATCTTGTTATAAATGCAGAATCTCAGACCCATCCAAGAAGTTCAGAAGCAAAATTTACATTTTAATAAGAACCCAAATAATTGATATGCACACTAAGGTTTGAGAAATTCAAGTCTAGGAGATTCTAACGTGCAGCCGGGGTTGAGAATCGTTACAATAAGCAGGACTGCTTCCTGTTCTATAATTTAATAACATAAATTATTGCTTCTAAGTAGGTTTATTTTTATCTAAAAACAAATAATTTGCAGTAAAAGAAAACCACCTTGCTCCCTAAGATAGAATTTGCTGTAAAGAGATAAAAAGAGGAAGAGGAAATATCTCACAATAAAATCTTAATTTCTTAATTTGCCAAAAGGGAAATATCTCACAATAAAATCTTAATTTCTCTAGAATATTAAAAGATTTTAGATTGGAAACCACAAATTTGTTACATTCACTGGAACACCCCTTCAATTAAATGTGTCAATTCTAAATATTCTGGAATTACCAACAGATTTACAACTTGAGTTTCTCATCTTTACTGTTATAAGGTCTCAATTATCTTTCTTTTTTCCTCTAGTTACTATGAATCAAAAATTATAGTGTTTTATATTACTCTTTCTTGCATCAAAAATACCACAAAATATTCTCAGGTTTTAGGAAAAGTACAGCTAGAAAATACTTTACAAAAAAGAGATAAGAGCGGCAAGTATAACTGAGGAATATTTATATGTTGGTTGTAAGCTTGAGTATTATTCTGTGCTAACGATTTCTGATTTTTGTTTGTGTGTCTGATTGGTTTTTGCTTTTAAACACTGAAAGGCTAGTAAACTTATAAGGTTACTCGGCTAAGCACCAGCATTTTAGAGATGTTTCACTCTGTTCTATATCTGGAAAGATAAACTGACCTATAACCCTTAGCATGATCTGTAATTCTCTAGAACCTGAAGAAAACCACAGAAACAACCACAATTACGCACATCAGCACCTTAGCAAAACCACATGAGCTACAAGGTGGAAATAACAGACTTGGGCCAGTGCCACTGGAATGCAATTGTGAGATAAACACCGAGAAGAGTGGACCTTCAAATAAAGCCCCCACAAACAGCAAACAGCATTTAACCTGTGTTATATAGTGATGTGTTTTTGCAATAAAAGTGCTAACAAAAAGTTGGTTTCCATGTTATGTTTTGTTTGGGTTTTTTTGGGGGGGTATTCTTTCCCATTCAGGGTTTTAATACAGGATTAGTGGTCAACTCTTAACTGATTATTATCGGAATTAACCTGTTAACTAGCAAACAGGCCACAACTGTATCACTAATCTTCTCCAGGTCACCCACATACTCGTTTCCTGTTTACTGTGCAAGAATGCCAATCTGTTGTTTCTGCCATCTTTGTAAGTAGTTAATTAAAACCAGTCACATCAAACAGTGTACAGTTAACCCATTCGTCTTGTGAGGTTGGACTCGGGGTCTAATAAACAGAAGAGGGAATGACAGGTCATCTCTTGATTTTTGACTGGATAGAGCTATCTGTGTGCTATTTGAATGGACTGGTTCTTGGTTCTTGGTTGCAGCTCTCTAAGATGCTATTGCAGTGATGTTGTAGAAGTGGTTGCCGCTTGCCATTCAGGTCTTCCCTGACTGCTCACTCCAAAAAAGCTCCCAAGTCCTTTCCAATCATAGGACGACTCTTCATCATCTGCAGAGCACTCGTTGCTGTCTAACATATTGTTTTTATATGTTGAATACTGTACCATCTAGCTTTCGCCGTGAGAGTTTTCCTCCAAAAGAACAGGTCTTGTTACCAACTGTATTCTCAGAACCAAGAGAGAGCTTGGCTCTAATGGCTTTTAATTAGTATTTATTGAATAAAAGTGTGATCTATGATAGCCAAAGGAATCAACTGCTGTGAATATCTAATAGTTTGATGTGTCAAATATTTATTAATCTGCAGTGAAAAAGTTGTGACCAGGCAGAATAATTTGCTTAAGATTAAAACCCGGGAGTTTATAAAATATCCCATATCTATTTAGATTAGAACAGGCTTATTTATCTTGTATTGCTCTTTTTCATCTATTCTTTGCAGGAAGAAGTACCTAGGGCTCAATCATTAAAACTTGATCCTGTGATTCTTATGCCTCAGGCCAAGCAGGGAGGAATATACTATATTAAAAATGTTTGCAGTGTTCCTATTCTTGAAAAATACTCACTGATTTTCAAGCAAGTTTTTAAATTAAAGAAGAAAAGCATTATCATATTTTGAATGCTTACCTTATTGCCTTGTAGCCCTTTACAAATGTATCTGTTTCCAAATTTAAATAATATTTATTTGATGCCAAAACAAATACATTCACTGCACAACATTTCAACCAAAGAGATCTACAACTGAAAACTGTTAAAAATCTCTGTGGAAGCATTGTTGTACAAGTGTGAAATGTAGTCTCCCTAGAAAGAAATGACCTTGTTGAGACAAAATTATTAATCAATTACCTAATCTGTTCGGTCTAACTACCAGAGTCTCTAATGTAACACTCGATGCAGTCCATCTGTTCCAGGTAACCACAAATGTCAGTACCTGAAAGTGCTCTATACCTTAATAACTTAAAGAAAACAACAACAACAACAACAACAAAAATCTATCAAAGATACTGAATCTACACTCTAAAATTTTCTCTACCAAGTCATATCTTCTAAACTCTAAGGAATGAGTGGATTCTGATAAGTCTTCAGTTGCTCCTCACAAAAGATTTGATAATGACCTTAGTCAATTTGGAAAGCTAGTCAGTGTAGTAATTAAGATCTCATACTCCAGAGTAAGATAATCTGGATCCAAATCCAGCCCTGCCAATTGTTTGTGGACCTTAAGCAAGTCACCTGGTCTTTCTGAATAGCCTTTCTCCAAATTAGGAAAACAGTACCTACCTCATAGTGTCGCTGTGAAAATTAAATGCACTAAAGGCATATGAACTGCTCAGCACAGTATCAGGCACAGACTCAGAAAGAAAAAAAGTCAGCTGTTTTGTGACTAATATTTTCCCAATTTGTAGTCAATCTTTTAATCATATGAATTGTATTAATGACATACTAAGGTTTTATTTTGTATCATTAGATTTATCAATGGTAAGTGGCTTCCAGACAACTCTTAGTACCAACAGAGGGATTAGTATTGATGCCATTTGGGTGCTTTCTGTGCAGTTCACTACCCCTCCTTGCTGTTGTCCCACTCAGATATATTGTCTTGGGATCTTTATTTTTGACTCTCCATTTCAGTCTTTGCTAGACTTTTAGATCATTAGGCAGTGAGTCTGTGAAATGTTCTGAATCCTGCCTACATGCTCAGCACAATAGTTGTACTTAGTATCTCTCTGTGATCTCTCTGCCCTCTCACTGTGGTCAGGCCCTTCTGCTCCAACCACATTCTCTTATGAGATAAGCCAGGCTTTCTATACACTGTGATAATGAAAAGGGGATATGGTAGAATGAAATTTCTTTTGCTAGTGTTAAATTAAATATAAGCAGAAGGTCATTTGCCTGAGGCTATCTCCCTACTTGAAATTCCTACCTGACTGCAACCTATCTTAGTGTGGCAATCTAATTTAGGAGTATATATATTTCTGAAACAGCCAAAGCTCAGCTAATCACAAGCATCAGAGCTTCAGCCAATCACAGGCAGCCAAATGATCATACCATGTCCAAATAAGGCAAAATCCTTGCTGTAAGCAATCAAGCTATTTTTGTACTTCTGTGTTCGGTCTATAAATATTCACTGCCCACATTGCAGAGCAGAGCTCTCTGGAGCTCTTCTGGTTCTGAGCGCTGCTCAGTTCATGAATCATTCTTTGCTCAAATAAACTCTGTTAAATTTAGCTTACCTAAAGTTTTCCTTTTAGCAGTAGAAAGAGACATTTCCTGACTAAAGTTAGAACTGGAAAAAAAAAAATCCTCCCTGCCCCTTCTGTCCAAAAAGTGAAAGTCATAATATTTTATGTATAACCCATCTTATCTATCAGCCCCAATGCTTAGGACAGTGTCACTGAATTGCTTCTTTCTTAATGTTATGCAATCTATGTGAACACATGTTTGAAATTATAAATAAACATGAGCTCTTGAGTAACTTCCACTAATACTGATATTACCAAGAGGCAGGAATTCGGTCTTATTCTTGGAGTTTGTAAAAAGACCCAATTCTGTTTTACAGTATAAATTGATAATTAGCTTAGAAAACATGGATAAGATCAATTTAAGTGTTTTAATTAACTACAATTTCCATTAGGATAAATTTAACTATAATAGCTGTATAGTATAATTTCTGTTAGGCTAAATCTAATAATAACTATATAATAATGCCAATCCCTGGGTGGTCAATATTGATCATTCAGTATTGCATTTGCCTTGATGATATTCCTTTAAAGTAATATTTATTTTTTTCTTATGAAAGTAATACATATTTGTTCCAGAAAATTTTGTTAAATGTATAAGAAAGTACGAATAAGAAAATGTAAATAACACGGACTTCTTCTCTCCTTCAGATAGTGTCCTTATCTAGAGAGCCACTGTCAGTTCTTCTCATTACAAGTCTGAATGATCAGGCTACAAATGTGAGAGTGAACATTTTCTTTGTTCTTTTGATCACTGGACCTATTTTCCATCTCAAGCCTTTCTTGTGGTAAAAAAAAAACAACAACAACAACAACAAAAAAAAACCCCAGAATATTAGTCAATAAATGGTGAACTTGGTATAATTTTTTTCCTCAGTAAAATAAGGATTTTCTTACGTACATTCTTTTCCCTCAGGATTTTAGTTTCATTCCAGAGGTTTATGTATATATAAGGTACCAAACCCAGGGCAAGTCTGATCGATGCTGCTACTGATGTCAACATGAAATCATCCTCTTTACATGGCTGCCACAGAAAACGGTCAAGAATTACTCTAAACTTTCCCCCAAGGCTTAGTTCAAGATACACTTTGGACAGCAAGTTATTCTGTTTGAAATTCTGCCTCCTGAGGAATGTCCTTTCAGAGCTCATTCCGAATAGAGCTGGACATCTACATAACTCTCTTGGCCAGTTCTAGAGATGTTGTCATATGATGCAGAGCCATCTGTAAAGCAGATTCACAACAGTACCACTTCCTCAGTCAACTCGTCATTTAATGTCCATGAGGCCACAGGAGCAAGTTGAAAGGTGAGTATTGTGAAGGCACACTGGACGTGTGAATGGCTTCTCTTGCCTTCAGGACCTGTTGAGCCCTGTTTGAGAATAGCTGCATTCACTTAATTATGGAGTGAAGCTAGATCTTCCCTGATTTTACGGCCAGATAGGTCATATGGTGCGGAGTTCATGACTGACAGTCGGTCTTCAAGAAGGGAATACTGTTTAGAAGATTACTTTTTCCCTGAGAGAGTATCTCAACTTGAGTTATGATGCCTAAAGAAGGATGAGGGTGCAGATTGAGTTTTAGAGAACTAGTCAAATTTCCATCCCAAGGAGCATGAGCCAGGGGTCAGAAAGAATGAGATAGGGAATGACCAAAAGCCATTGTAAGAGTTATTGAGGTCCCTTAACAAATGGGAATTTTCTATAACTGTCAGCTAGGCTTTGGTTTTGCTAAAAGATGGCCTGACACAGCTAGGTCTCAGCATTCTGTTAGATATGAACAATGTCCTAGAACGTCAACATCAGACAAGGCCACACTGTGACTGTGATGAATTAGGACGAAAAGATCACTTTATAATCACATCTGAAAACATTAAAAATATGAACATTGTCCAGACCACAAAAATGACCAAGCATCTTCCTAACCTGGCTAATATGATTTTTATCAATTAGATATATCCTCACTTTATTCTTCCCATGTTATAAAGATTTAAGTTACCCAGTCAGAATTATCCTCACTTCCTGACAGCATCCAATATAGAGCAAAGCCTTGCTTTCTTGAGCACTCCTCAAAATACCAAGCACAGGTAAAAATCCTGTAAATCTTTTTTAGTGTTATCTTACAGAAACATCCCACAGTTCTTCATGGATTGAGTTCTTCCTCATTGCAATGAATAGTGAACACAAATGGTCCAACTACAGGTGTGATCCTGGTGGTATTTGACTGTAGCACATTGACACACTATTCTGCTGGGCCTCCTGAGAAGTTTCCAGATACCGCTCAGAATTGTGTATCAGAAGGAAGAAAGTACTAGGAGCATTTATTCAACTGTTCCTTTCCCCCAATTTGTCAAGGTTTTCCTTGGGGATATTAACTCACCCATACTTTTGAGCTATTCATGGACTCACATTCAGCAAGTTTCTATCAGATTCCTGGATGATGAAGGAGATATGAAGCAGAAAGTGGAGTGAGACAAACTTCCATCCCTGCTATATCTTAAATCAAAGAAACCAGTCTCATATACAGTCCTCTTGTAGGGCTTGCCACAGCATTCTGATCTTCCATAGACTCTTTAAGCAATATGGGATCCTCTTGAATGCAAGAATCAAATGGTTGAGTTGCTTACAACGCAACCTGGGCCATCAGGAGAACCTTTTTCTGTTCTGGACCTCACTCAAAGGGAAGCTTTTTAGGTCATTCAGTTAACAAATTAGGCAGTATTGCTATATGTGGAATAGGTTGCCTCCAAAAGTCTAAAAGGCCCACTGAACATTGGAGAATGGACAGGTTCAACAATTCATTCTTGCCAATTGTGACTCATACCTGTAATACCAGCTACTCAGGAAACTGAGGCAGAAGGATCCCTTGAGCCCAAGGCTACAGTGAGCTGTGATCACATCACTGCACTCCAGCCTGGGCAACAGAGCAAGACTTCATCTCAAAAAAAAATTTTTCTTTAAATTCTTTACTTTAGTAAAGATATCTTTCTTGATCAAGACTCCTAGATTCCAAAAACTTTGGTTAAGTGTCAGACCCCTGTATTTTCAGAAGTATATGTACTCTGAGGCACCTAGCATACATGCAAATGTCTTATCCTATTCAGGAGTATATATGTTTAATGTAATAAGTGAGTACATGTTCTATGAAATAGTGAGATGATTAAAGCCCCAGGAGCTAATTGCATCAGTCTGAAAGACTAATGCTGCTGGTATCTTATGTTGTGAGATCCAAAAATAAAAATAAAAATGAATAAAGAAACATATAAAATTTCAATATGGAGATGATAGCCAAAACATTTCCTATAAAGAGAGTAACTACTTTATAAATCCACCATCATTCTCCAAAACAGTCATCTTTCACCCTGGTCAAACTAAAGATTTAAATGGGAATGTGAGAAGAGTCATTATGCCTATATCTTTGATAATGTCATCTCTGTGATTGTTTTTTACTTTCTATGTTGAGGGGAAGAATACATTTCACAAATTTTGTGCAACTAAAAATTGCAATAATCCTTGAGAAAAATTAAATTATATACATATGAATAAGGCATACATGCTTACTATTAGAAAACTGAAATTGTTAAAAGATTATTTCTATCCAAATTGGTCTATAGATTCAACGTAATCCCAATCAATATTCTAACAAACTTTTTTGGTGTAAGTATTTTAAGTTAATTCTAAAACTTATATATAAATGCAGAAGATCCAGAATAGTCAGGAAAAAAATAGAGGACTTACACTGGCTAATCTATACTCACTATAAAGTTACAGTAATCAAGAGAGTATGGTATCAACATAAAAATAGATACACAGATCAATGGAACCAAACTGAGAGTCTAAAATAGATTCACACATAATCGACTGATTTTCAGTGAAGTGGCAAGATAATTCAAAAAGGGTAAGAAATAGTTATTTTAACACATGATATTAGAACATATTCACATGGTAAAAATAAAGTGTAATTGTTACCTTGCACCCTTTATAAAATTAACTCAAAATGGATGACAGATATTAATATAAATACTAAAACTATATAATTTCTAATAGTTAAAGAATTTTAAAACTACACTAGCAAGTTTATCTTTCCAAATACCCAATGGGATTGTAAAATTTCATCATCATTTTGGCACACAAAATTTTAGTTTCCCAAAAAGTTAATAACATAATAAGATAGTAAATATGAGTATATTTTCTAGAAGACTAGTAAAATATATTAAATGATTCAAATAACATTAGAGGCAAGAAGTTAATTTTTCTATTCTTGAAATTGAGACAGAGAAATTTTTTTAAAGATTCAAGCATATTTTTTTAAAGCATCAACTTGACTTTATTCTGACTCTGTGTTATGATCTTAACTCAGGTTAAAAATATTTGTGAATGTAAAAGTGATCACTACTAGAATTACACCTAAGATATACAGATGCCTTCTAATTCAGCAGGCAATACAAAAGCAAATAAGATGTGCTCCATTTAACAACAGCAACACACATAGACTTACATAAATCAATTAATTAGTCTCTAAAACTTGGATTTTAAAAGTACTGGCATAGAAAATGCAACCTCAGAGAAATATAAAACAAAATGACAAGGCCAGGCTAGTGGTTCATGCCTGTAATTCCAGGACTTTGGGTGGCCAAGTTGGGAGGACTGCTTGAGCCCAGGAGTTCGAGATCAGCCTGGGTAATGTAATGAGACCGCATCTCCTATAACAATTTAAAAATGAGCCTACCATGACTGTACGTGCCTGCAGTCCCAGCTACTTGGGAGGTTGAAGCAGAAGAATTCCCTGAGCCCAGGAGGTCAAGGCTGCAGTGAGCCGTGATTGTGCCACCGCACTACTATCTGAGATCCTGACTCAAAAATAATAATACTAATAATGAAAGGAGGACAACTAAATATATATGTTATAATTAAATTTAAAGTGTCCAAATTCAATAAAAAAAGAGGCAAACACTCAGAAAAATTCCAAAGATAATACAAATGAAAAAAAAAGAGTAGATAAAGAAGACAAAGATAAAATAAGTAAAAATGGCAGTATTGACTTCAGGTAAAGTAAATTTCACAGTAAAATATATAAGATGAAAGGAATAATATCAATATTTATTTATAAAGAGGTATGATCATTAAAAAAAATAACAGTTATGAAATCTGCCTAAAGAACTTCCTTTAATGTGTTTTGTACAAGTTTAATGGCGACAAATTTTCTCAGGAGTGTTTGTGTGTGTGTGTGTGTGTGCGTGTATGTAAAAAAACCTACTTATTTTGCCTCTGTTTTGAAACATATTATCAACAGTGTAAAATTCAAGAAGTTTTTTTTTTTCTTTCAGAACTTCTTGTCTTTTAGTTTATATGATTTCTGACAAGGCATCTGTGATAATTCTTTGTTCTTCTGTATATAAGTATTTTTTCCTCTGGCATCTTTTCAAAGTTTCTATCTTTAATCAAATTTGGAAAAATATTTGGTCATTTTTTTGTTGACTATTTTTCGGTTCCCCACACATTGATCTGGGACCTTGATCTGGGACGTATGCTAAACTGCTTGTCCTACAGGTTACGGATATCTTGCTCATTTATCTCAGCTTGTTATTTTCCGTGCTTCTCTTTAGAGAATTTCTGCGTTCTGAAGTTCATTGATCTTTTCTTCTACCTCGTCTAATTGGTTGTTGATGCCACTCAACTGCATGTTCTCTTTTAGATATTGTATTTTTCAGCTTTAGAAGTTTAATTTAGGTGATTTCTCTCCTCATTATCTACTTTCTTGAACAAATGGAGTACATTTCTAATTATTATTTCAACATCCTTGTCTGCGAGTTGTATTATTGTTTTCATTTTTGAGTCTATTTTCTGGATTTTGTTTCTATTTTTCATCAAATTAAAATCATATTCTTTGTTTTTTGGCATACTTGGTAGGTGTGTGTTGGATGGCAATCACTGTTAGTTTTATGTTGTTCTTTACTATGTTTTGCCGTATTCCTTTAAATAGCATTGGATTTTGCTCTGGCATGCAGTTAAACTACTTGGAATCAGTTTAATCATTTTGATGCTTGTTTTAAAGCTTTGTTAGGGTGTGTTGAGGGCAGCTCTTAACATAAAGTCAATTTATCACCACAACAAAGGTGAAATTCTTCTGAGCATTCTACCCAGTACCCATTGTATGACAAATTATTTCCACTTGAATGATGAAAACATGAACTATTCCCAATCAATTTTAGCTTTGCGAACTATTCCCAGTTAGTTTGAGCTTTGCGAATTGTTCTGCTCTTTTTGAGGTGTTTACCCCTCCCCCATCTCAGATCATTTCTTCTCGTGTATTATGAAGATCACTATTTATCCAAAGACTTGTGGGAACCCCTCTGCAGATCTTCAGAGCTCTGTCTTTGTACTACTCCCTCCACACTGGTGGTCTGCCTGCAAATTCTAGCTGACTTGGCCTTTGTGAATTTTTACGTCTTACTCTTCAATTTAGCAAGCCCTCTGGTCTCTGAATGCACACTCCTTGTGCTACCTGTTATGCAATAAACCTAGGCAGTTTTAGAGCTCACTTGGTTTCTTTCTTTTAGGCAATCACATAGGTTATCTTTTACATACATGCACACACACACACCCCGTACACACTGGTTTTCTCTTTGTTTCAAGTGGGAAGTCCCTGTTACTCCACCTGGGATAGGAGTGGAAGGAACACATTTTGTTCTAAAAAATCTTTAAAAATCCATTTAAAACTTGTATTTGCATTGATTTTATTTCAATGGTGAAGTGCAAGAATAGTAGCAAGTACAATATTTGAAGACCAGGGCAGTGAATACACTGAAAAACAAGAGAGCATGTTACACTTGGTATTTATCTCTTCAAACATCCCAGGATCTAGCAAAAACATAAGTATATTGAAACTAATTTTAGTTGTTTAAGGTAATAAAGATATTTTATAGTATTGCTTTTTTCTCTTTAGTCACATGAATTTTTTCAAACTCTTCTTTTTTTTTTTTTTTTTTGAGTTGGAGTCTCACTCTGTCACCCCAGACTGGAGTGCAGTGGCTGCTCCCGGCCACCGCAGCTTCGACCTGCTGGGCTCCGGTGATCCTTCTGCCTCAGCCTTCCAAGTAGCTGGAACTACAGGCGTGCACTACCACACCCAGCTAATTTTTTTGATTTATTGTAGAGATGAGGTCTCGCCAAGTTGCCCAGGAGGGTCTAGAACCCATGGGCTCAGGCAATCCACTCACCTCAGCCTCCCAAAGCACGGGATTACAGGCTGAGCCATCGAGCCCAGTTTCAAACTCTTAATGCTTACATATTAGGGAAAATCCTTTCTGAATCAGGAATAAAAACTAATTCAAAGAGATTTAAAATGAGAAACATTTCCCTGATTATCTCTTCTTCTAGAAAAAGAATGAAATTTCTAGAAAATCACTTTTGTCCTTTTTTTCATGGAATCAATTAACTGTTTCACATGACAAAACAAAAGTTATTAACATAATATTCCTATGCCCTGTCTGGCTTCCAGTGCTCCTCTTACATTAAAATTGCTTTCTAAAAGCATTGCATAATTTCTGTCTCTTTTAAGTAGGCTAACAATTTCACACTTGTGAATTAACCAGATTTAGACCCCAGAGACTTAAGTGCCTACATGTTCCCAAAGAGTCATTAAACTCACTAGCATTTGCTTGGAGTAACTCATCCTTCTTGCCAAGTCTTTGATGAGTAATTCACTCTGCTGATCCTTCTCTGTATTTGTTCAAACATAAAAATTGCTTTGAGAGGTGCTCTGTTCTGCAGGTCTGTTAATCAAAACAGTGCCACAGCCGATGCTATAGTAGTAACACTGTGGAGTTGCACTTGCCCTCATGGCTTTATCACTGCTTTTTAGTATAGTTTTTCATGTACTTTGTGTTAGGGTATGGAGGGACCGGGTGAGGGTGGAGCAGCACCGCCATAGCTGGCAAGCCGGAGGCGCGCACTGGGAACCCAGAGATCTGAGTAAATTGCAAAGAATTGCAACACACAGATAGGTTAAGAAAGAAAAGTTTATTTAGAAATAAATTAGAGAGAGAAAGAGAAGGAAAAGAGAAGATTCACTTCCCCAAGGTGGGGGGGTACCAAAGCCCGGAAGCATGGCGACAGCCAAGGCTCAAAGAGCACATGGCCACACCAGACTCTAGCAATGCAATGGCCCCCGGTTGCTTGTGGTTGAGTCCTTTCAACCATTCCCCTTGATGGGGGAAGATCATTAAGGTGATTGGGTGGTGGTCTACTTCCACGTCATCACAAAGGGGCAGACAAGCGCAGGTACTGATAACGTCAGGTGATGGACAGCAGGCAGATGGGTGGGTTAGACTTCTGCAACTTCTTCTAACATAAGAAGCACTAGTGCTTCCTATAGAGAAAGGAGAAACTTTTGTAAGCTTTGAGGGTTCAGGGAATCTGTAGTGTCAAAACCCTCAAGGACATTCTCCCAGATGTCTCCATTCCATGTGTCAGGGTTCCAGAACTTGCCTTGGCTGAGGATTTAAATGTCTCTGAGGCTTTGCGACTTTACATACAAAATCCTGTGTGTGTTCTTCATCTGTGTATGTTCATCCACTATACAAAAAAAAAAAAAAAAAAAAGACAGGTGTAAGCTACCAACAGTTCCTCTGGCACTCACATTTAGTTAACTACTCCATTGTTCTTTGTAGGACATCAATACTACTTAGCAATAATTCACCCTCTGGCTGTCTGGTTTCCAAATCACCATGAGTGAAATCTTAAGTATTTGGGCTTCCAACTGTACCAAGTTCCACTGACACTCAAGATGGGGTCCTCCTCACCATCTTGGTGAGGAGAAAGTCAGTCCCAAATTCTCATCTTAGTGCCTGTGTCATTGGAGCTTTCCCAGTACCCCCGTGTCCATTCATGTCTTCTGAGCAGCAGGTGCCAACATGAGGTGACACATGCAAGAGATTTATTGGGGAAATGTCTGTTAAGGATAAAGGAGGCAAGATCAAGATGAGGCAGGCAGAGCCTTCAGACTGTGATGAAGATATTATCCCTTTAAAAGGAGAAAAGGAAGGAAAGATTGAGTAGGAAAGCCCCAGACCACAGCACGGTTCTGAGAAAGCTGCAGGAGGGCCAGTGGAGAGGGGAGTTCCCAAGCAAAGTTCGTTCGTTTGTACTAGGATAGAAACGAACCCTAATACCCTGTCATGCCCAGTCACTGGCAGGGAGCAATTCAGCGGAAGTGTGACCAAAGCAATCACAGGGGCAGCCCGCTTTCTGTCGCAGGCTCTCCCAAAGGGAAACTGAGCAGTGCATCTTCATGGCCACACATTTACTGTATTTGAGCATGTTTGGAGATGAGAGGTGCTTGGGAATAAATTAATGATGGGTACATAGAAAACTAAACTTGACAAAAGGCAATTAGTATGAAAAATGAAAAGTTGTACCAGAAAGAAACGTGACCATAATTCACTATGGCTCGGTAGTGAATTATATTTGAATAACCATTTAAAAAAACATGACATTTAACCAAGAAAAATGTACCAAAAAGATTAAATCAAAAACTACATGGGAAGACTAGGATAAGGAAAGTGTGAACAGAGAAGGGAGGGGTAGAAGAAACGTAATTCATATCTTCTGTGATAGAAAGTCATTAGATAATTTTTAAGAACTAAAAATCAAGAAATAACAGTATAAGCAGATTATTTTAAAATAAAATAGACCTAACAACTACAATGATTAAAGGTAGTATCTCTAGGGAGCAGGAATCTGTGATGGGAGGCATTTTAGCAGGGAATGCTCTTGTTCTCTTTAAGACTATGATATCATTTGAATTTTTAAACTCTGCCAATGTGTGACTTTGATTGTAATACTAAAATTAAATTCTAAAAGGCAAATAAAGACAGTCCAATATTTAGTTGTAATTCCAATGAATGATACCAATTTTATGCAATTCTCAAAAACTCTGCTATTGAAGAATACATTAATGTTTAGATTGTATATTTAGCTCATATTCATGAAAAGGACAAGCATTTACTCTCATTTCAGATTTTGCTGGAAGTGTTTTAGCATGCAAAATTAAAAATATTATCTATTCTACCATGTCATTAACAGATTTTTAAAAGAATGTTTTCAAGTCAAGCAGTGGGGAGTTTTATGGGGTTTTTAGCTCATTTTCTGATAATATACACTTGGCTTACGATTCACATGTGTCAGCTGTTATCAGCTGTCTGTGTGCGTCACTAAGTTAACTTTGTGGTATTATCTGTAGCCAAAGGAAACACAGAGGAAATCATCACAGCAGCTCCACACATTTTAATCAGTTAAAAAGAAAAATCTTCTCCCCCACTGGTATTTTTCACACATACCCTCAACAGCAAGTTAATGACATTATAGCATTAAAAAAACGCAAAATGAAAACTTGTGTGTGGATTCTCATAGCTGCTATTTCAGTCTAAGAAAACAGAATTTGTATAGAGTCGATAATTCTGGAAAGTCCTCTAGTCCAAAAATGTGCATTGATCTTTTCCATAATAATGTAAATTATTACACTTTTGCTTAGAACCATTTCCACAATCTTTCTCTATTTCTCCTTCATTTTATTCAGGGAAAGATCCATTCTCCAATACAGTCAAAGTTCCCCTCCCCAGCTGCCCTCCCCAAGAAAATAGGTCTTGTGAAAATCAATTTTTTAAAAAATGACAAGCAATATCCATTGTCATAGGGATCATGAATAAATTGCTCCATAACACAAGGTGCTAGAATTGTTTGATTTATTTTCCTACATCAAATTATTCCTGGATCTGAGCCCTCACTCAACTAGGTAGAAAAGCAGCTGATTGATGTCAGTCATGGGTACAAGCTTACTCCCACTCTCTTCAAGATTGTACAAAAATCCCAGGGCTGACAAAGCCCAGAAAAAAACGGAGAGAGGGTCCAGGTTCGTAGTCCACTGTGGTCACCATCTTCACAGTGGCTCATTTGAGCACAAATTATGTTTGGCAGGGCATGTCTATGTTTCCCCATCGCTGAGGACTCACATTGGGGCAGCCTATGGAGATTCTGGAGATGTCGCTCGATCTTGGGTCCCCTGGGACATCTGCTCAACTACAGGAACTGCCCACAAGGCTGTAACTCCTAAGGGTTTGCCCTTGCAAATGCCCACATGACAATCCCCCATGGAGACAGCCAGCTTCTTCTTTTGTTTTCTTATTTATTTTTTCTGGTAAGACTGCTACAGTGAGGAGGAGGTTGAGTATGGGAAATTGCTCCCTTAAATCATTAACACTTTGCCCTGTCATACTTGTTAAAATGCTTTTGGTTACTTGTCCTATTTTCCCCAAGGTAATGAAGAAATAAGTGTTTAAATGCTTATTTTCATGCCTGAAATAACTGCAATGATCCCTTTCCAACCACAGGTTGGCGGGGGGGGTGATGATTTTTAAAAATTCTGGGGCGGGGAGAACAGTTGGTTGGCAATATTTTTTTGTAGAAAATAAAAGTTGAACGGGGAAAAGATAAATGGCTAAAGACATATAATACTTAAAAGCAGAGTTAATAAAAATTTAGAAGACATCTTGTGCAAAACAAATCATGTTTATCATTAAAAACCTGTTCTGATAGAAAATTCTCTACCAAAGCACTTTTCATTTGTTCTAGAACCTCTGTTGCTGATCTGTTAAGTCACCCAGTTAAAAAGATTAAGAAGCATCTTCTCCTGGCTTGAAATGTAATGTTTTGTATTTGCATTCTCTCTGTATATTAACCCAAAGGCACTGCCCTACACAGGTCTCATGAAAGGCAATTGAATGAAGAAATAGTAAAAGAAATATATATATATATTTAAACCAAAGTCTCAATCTGTCGCCCAGGCTGGAGTACAGTGACATGCTCGTGGGCACCATAGCCTTGACTTGCTGGGCTCAGGTCATCCTTCTACTTCAGCCTTCCAA
The DNA here is from genome assembly GCA_027257055.1 of Cephalopachus bancanus. Lineage (NCBI taxonomy): Eukaryota > Metazoa > Chordata > Mammalia > Primates > Tarsiidae > Cephalopachus > Cephalopachus bancanus. Next base: position 15,907,924 of record JAPVLO010000006.1, read on the forward strand.
GTTGCAGGAACTGCAGACATGTACCACCATGTCTGACTTTTTTTTTTTCTTTTGGTGTGTGGAGACGAGGTCTTGCCAAGTTGCCCAAGCTGGTCTCAAACCCCTGAGCTCAGGAAATTCTCTAATCTCTGCCTCCCAAAGCACCAGGATTACAGATGTGAGCCACCATGCCCAGCTAAAACATATAAGTCCTCAACATGTGAGGTGTTAGAACTGCCAAATTTCTCACCAAGGACAGCAATAATTTCTACGTCTGTTATTATCAATACTCCTCCAGTCCCTTTTACAAAATGCTTCTTCCTTTTATAAATTATCAAGGTGATAAAAAATGTTTTTTTTCCCCAGACTGTTTTCCATATACTTGTTGAAAGGATAAAATTTAAAAGATCTTCTTTTTTTCTCTGCATGTCTCCCATAGACCTACCGCCAGTTCTAAAGGAGGAAAGAATAATTTGTGGACTTAGGGAGTTTTTTGTTTGTTTGTTTTGGTTTGGTTTGGTTTTGCTGCATAAGAATCCTCTATACACCTGCACACATGTTTATTGCCTCACTTTTCACAATAGCAAAAAACATGGAACCAACACTACTGCCCATTGAAAGTGGACTAGATAAAGAAAATGTGGTACATATACACGATGGACTATTACACAGCCATAACGAAGGACAAAATCATGGACTTCGCAGAAAATTGGATGGAGTTGTAGACCATCATACTTAGTGATCTCTCACAGAAACAAAGAATCGAATACCCCATGTTCTCACTCATGAGACCTGAACATTAATTACAACAGCACAAGGGAGGAATTGGCAGTCACAGGACACTGCCAGAGGAGCAGACGGCGTTGGAGGAGGAGAACAATGAAATGACACAAAGGGTTCCTGGCCCTAAACCAGGGAAGGTGAGGACCAGTTGGAGGCCCAAACCTCACCTGAATGATTACTTATGTACCTAATCCTGACTTATGCCCCGCATCTTTATAATAAAATAAAGTGTTTTTTTAAAAAGAAAAAAAAAAGAATCATCTGCAGAACATGTTAAGATGCTAACATTTGGGCCCCATCCTTGGACATTACGATTCAGTAGGTCTGGGGACAGGACCCAGAAAATTGTATTTATAGATTTTAACAATTAATTTTGATAGCCACTTGAGAAGCAACTATAAAGACCTAAACTGAGTCTTGTATATGTGAAAGATCTCAGATTTTTAAAAATTTGTTATAAAAAATCATGTAAATGAACCCTAGAAGTCCAAAAACAGTGTTTGGCAGGAGATTACTATAATTTTATAAGATGTGTCTGTGTTTTGAGCCCTCCACTTTCTTTACTGTGGCAAAATATACATAACAAAATTTGCCATTTTAACCATGTTTGTGTATACAGTTCAGTGACATTTAGCACATCCACATTGTTGTACAGCCATCACTCTCATTCGTCTCCACAGCTTTTTAATCTTTCCAGACTAAAATTATGTATCCAATAACATTAATTTCCCATTCCCCTTTTCCCCTAGACCTTGGCAATCGCCATTCTACTTTCTGTCTCTCTAAATCTGACTACTCTAAGTACTTCATGTAAGTGGAGTCATACAGTATTTTTCCTTTGTGACTGGCTTATTTCTCTCAGCATAATGTCCTCAAGGTTCATTCACATTGTAGCATGCATCAGAATTTCCTCCCTTTTTAAAGCTGTGTTATATTCCATTGTATATGCATTTATTCATTTATCTATCAATGGACACTTGGGTTGCATTCACCTTTTGGCTATTGTGAATAATGCTGCTATGAACAAGGCTGTAAAAATAACTGCTCAAATCCCTGCTTTCAAATCTTTGGGGTACATGCCCAGAAAAAAAGTACTATAATTCTCACATTACTCTTAATAAGATGGAAGAATGCCTGTGTTTATTTAATCCTAAAATTTCTAGGGCATAAATTTAATACTGATTTTCTAAAGTGACAAACCTAAGACTTAACTCACATTTATAAGTCTTCACACTACTTGCTCCTTCCTGTCAGGTCTCCACATCGAAGTTTGTTTTGATTTTTCCCTGCATCCAATATGCTCTCCCATGACAAGCACACCATTCCTATGGCTTCAGTTGTTTTCTCTTACTAATGATTTCCAAATTCACCATTAAGTGCTGGGCTGTTTCTTCCCATTTCGACTGCCCGAGAAGCCATATCTTCATGAGTAAACTATCTCCAGGAGCATTTTTCTATTAGCCATTCCCTCTCTTTCTTGGATCTTCTACCTCTTGTTTTATAGATTCTTTCTCTGTAGACCATGACTCTGCTTAAGACACTCCTACCTTTAAAAACAAAAATACTCAAGCCTGTGTCCCTTTTAGTGGATCACCAGACATATTTCAATTGCTGAACACAGGCACATACATGCACACATATAAACACACGCACAGAGAGAGAGAGAGAGAGAGAGAGAGAAACAGAAAGACAGAGAGAGAGACCTGGCCTTTGCTCCAATTCATGCACAGGATGGTGCCACCTTACATTGCCCTAAGTAGTAATTCTACTACTAGGTAAACAGTCCTAGTTTTCAACTCAGAAAGAAAAATAGGTCTTTCAGGCAAAGACTGAAAACAAACATCAGGGCTATATCAGAGCTATATCATTTCCATCGCTCCCCTACATTACTTAGATAAGAAATAACAAACACAATCCTAAACCCTATTAACTGCCCTCGCCAACACACACACACACATGCAGGCACACACACAGCCACAGACACACATCTTTCATGGTAGCAGCCCATCACAGACTTTCCCTTATGCTTGAACTATAATAAGTCCTTGGCCAGCTCCCTTTTTCCTGCCTGCTGCCAATGACAGAAGCAATCGAATCACCTGCTCTATCTGACCAAAAGCCAAATGGCCAAAGGCTGTTTGAAGTCTTAGGACTTCCAGGAACCTGAAATTATAAGACATTCCTCAAAAGAAAATCTACTAGAGTCTCCAAAGGCAAACTTTAGAATCAAAAGTTGCCTCCTCAGCACACTGCACTCAGAAATTAATTGTTGGACTTTCTGTGGCTATCGAGCCATGATGGTGGGAAGGAAAGCTCAAAGTAGGTCCAGGTTAAGCTTCACATGAGCCCCTGACTTCAGCTGACACACAAAAAACAAGTATCCTTTAGGACAAAAGGGATTCGTTAAAGTGGCAAGTAGTAGAGAATGCTTCTTTACTTCCAACAAAATCATAAGGGAAGAAGACAACAGACCCAATTTTAAAACCTGAGTCCAAAAAGTAGGAGAAAAACCCTGGGTTTTAAATACAGCCTCTTCCATCCTCTAGCCCACACGCAGCTAAAACACCCTCTTTCTCATACTCTGCTTACCTTTCCTGCTCAACTGCACCAAAAAAGTCTTGGATCTCTTGCTCTATTCTCTAACCATGACTATATTTCCACAGCAGCATTAAACCTAGTCTGCTGAGGCCATTAATTTAAAACAAAACAAACAAGAGGACAGTATTATTAAATCTAAAAACATAGTTTCTGTAATAAATTATATTTTGGTGGTGATGCAGGGATACTGGCAGTTTTATACATTGCTAATTGCACTCTAAATGTGTACAGTCATTTTCTAAAGCAATTTGGCTATATGGATCAAGACCCATGCAAAATATTACATGCTTTAATTTAATAATCATACTTTCTAATAATATAATCCAGACTGACTAAATATAATTTCATATATGCATATATATTTATATGTATTTTAATAGAAAAATGGAAGACTATTCAACAAATGAGCAACGTGTAAGCAAGTCACAAATACCACAAATACTTATAGATAATTGCTGTCCTACCATTATAAATAAGACTGCAAAAATGTGGTAAATACAAAAATGTACTTAATAGAGTATTGTTATTCTTAAATAATACTACTACAACTATGTAAAAATCTGTACAAGACAAAAGCCTGTAAGGATTGATAGTAAAATGTACACAAGACGCGTTAAGGCAGAGGCTCTGTGTTCTTTCCCTACATTCTTGCATTATTTTTATAATAAAAAAGTACCTGACAGTTTTAAATGGTTACCATCATATGACCATATAAAATCAATATTAAAATTGCTTTACAATTATTATGAACATGTGTCTTCTAGTACATATTTTTCTAATACATTTTAGATTATTTTAAATGCATACAAATTATTTTTCTCATTTGGGATTCATCGAAGACGATTCCAAATGCTCTAAACACCTAATGCCCTAACTCCATTTAGTCTGCTAAATCAGCGATTGTATGGCCTGTTGCCCAAAAGGATGTCTCAAATGTGTGCAAATACAGTGGATTTTCAAGCTCACTCAATTCCTAACTGTATAGCCTGACAAAAGTCTGAAGTTTATATTATTTTCTCTCAGATACTAATAAAATGGTTCTGACTGTGTACTTTTCAACAAGACCAAATGAAATCTTCACAGATTATAAGCTGTGATTTTTTTAAAGTGAGAGAGCAGGATTTATTGAGAGGACAGAAAACTCCTGCAGCGGGAGGGGACCCCAAGGGATTGCCACGATGTTTTGATCTCTATATACGTGCAAAAACAAGTACCAACCAGCTGTAGAAAATACGAAAAATGAAGAGTCTAGTGCAGAGGCTAGAGATTTTGTTTCCCTGATCATGTTCTAGACAAAAGAAAAATTATGGAAGACACAAACTGACTAAGAAGCGCTTTTATTTATTTGAAGATAACACAAAAATTAGGAACATATCTGAACAATGTCTCATTCCTGTTTGCAGATAGTGTTAATGAAAGCTACATTCTGATCATAGCATGATTATAAGGACCGTAGAGCTAAAGACAAACCAAAGTTACATGGGGTGGCAATTTAGGGAGAGGGGCAAGAGTTGCAAAAGCATGGAAATATGAGCTCCCTTTTATCACTTACTCCTTACCTCCTGCCTGAGCTAAAGACAGTGAGGAAAGTTCCCTGCAGACTGTTAGTGAGTTTCAAAGCTCTCCAGTCACTGTTTTCTTTTGTGAATGAGTTGTCACTCTCAGAACAAAAAAAGAAGGAGCAATGTTTGTGTTCAAAGCACGTTGCTGTGTGGAGTTTTAGCAAGTTCCCGTCTGTCTCCTCTTTGCCAGTGACAAGCTCAGTGGGAACCAGTCCAACACGTCCGGGCCTCCTGATGCCTTCCTTCCATTCCCACGGCCATTGGACAACCAGACCTCAGTCAAAATGAAGATGTGTCCTTTCCTTCCTCAGCATCCTCTCAGAAACTATCACTTTGAATCTTTCTGCCACTTTAATGTGTATTTGTGTTATGCTTTGAATATCTTAACCCCTTTGTTTTATCTAAAATTTTTGTTGTCAATGATTTCCAGCATTTTCCCAGGAGCTAGTTTAAATTTGTTGTCAAACACTTCCCGTTACAGCAAGTCAAAACTGAGTGACACTCACAGTTGGAAGGGACTTCGCAAATACCTTTCATTTTACAAAGAAATTAAGCAGCTAGCACAGTTCTATGGCTTATAATATTTCTGTAGCTGTAACCTACTCATCCTGGCCTGCACTCCAGCAGTCTTTCATCTGTACCACCCTGCATCTTATTCTCACACCAGTTTTGTTCCTTTACTAACCTGGTGGGATCTGAAAGTTAAAATTATCCTTAGATTAATCTATTTGCTCACATAAAAATTTTGTTTCTCTTGTAGCACAGAAAAACCCATAGGCAAAATCAAAAGGCAAAAACCTTTAGAGAAATAGTTTGCAACACGGCAAAGGTTTATCTCCTTAATAAAGAGCTCCAGTCAGTAAGAAAAAGACCAACAGCCCAGTAGAAACACGGGCAAAAGATTTAATTGAGCAACTTGTCATCATACTGGGAATTTCCTTTGCTGCTTTTCTGTGATAAATCTCCTGTTCTCTTTCTTCCTTATTTTCAAGGGATACATTCTCCAACAGGTGCCTGATAAAGGATGCGAAAGCAGTAACTACTTTGAGATCTTGAAGGTTTGACAATATCTTTTCTCTGCCATACATTTGATTGATGGTTTTGCTGTGCATAGATTTCTATGCTTGAAAAAATAATACACATACACGTAAAAGTGCTATTTTTGTTTCGTTATTAATTGGCCACAGTTACTTATTAATGAGATAAGTTTAGTACTAGGCACTGCATAACTTCTCAAACTTTGGACTTAGAATACTACCACCCTCATTTCTTGTTCCAAGCTAATTTTCACATGGTACTTATTTGCTTTTAATCGCATCAGCACATCTTTGCAGAGACAATGTCAATGAAAGGAATGTAGCTCAGTCTAAAGTTGTAACTGTGAACTATCTCCATGTCATAGTTCAAAGGATATCCAAAACATATCAATATCACTGCATTTCCCTCAAGAAGTTAAATATTTTTCTAGGGCCCTGAGGCACCTCAGTGCACAAATTGAGAATAGCAGGGCTAACTATCAAGGGGAAAAAAAGAAAGTTAGATCCCTTTATTATATATGTATATCAATAGTATGACCAAAATTTCCGTGTGTGTGTATACACTAAATATACATATATGTATATTTACATATGCAAATATATATCTTTTTTCTGAGTATGGCATATGTACACTGTATATACAAGCATATATGTCATAAAGTTTAAATACTAAAATTAAATAGTAGCTTTATAAATGTCAAAATGATGATTACCTCTAAGTAGTAAAATTGCAGGTGATTCTTCTTTATGCTTTCTATGTTTTATACCTCCTATAAGGTTCTATTTTATAACTGATGAATGCAGTGAAGGTCTACTTGAACAAAAGTGATTAAACTGAAAACTAAGCATATGGACCCAACTTTTATTTATTTATTAATGTATTGTTTTAATTTTAAAATTGTGGGGTACAGTTAAAGGTTAGGTATACAAATATTCACTGTGCAGTTACCCTAGACCCAACTTTTAAATTCTTTCTTCTTTTAATGAAGAAAACAAGTTTGGAATTCACTCAACAAAATAATTTTCCTGCTGAAAATGGATTTGAATTGTAAATAACCATAGTAGAGACAGATTAGGGTAAAGGTAGTCCTACTTTATAGTTCAACTAAGAGTTGATGAGAAGAACCTTTCTCATTCATAGATCAATCATAATACAAAAAAAGCGACAAAGGTAAAAATACCAAGAAAGTCATAAGAAAAAAAATGAATGCTTCCAAAAAATATCGATAGAAACCTACAACACACACCTTAAATATATTACCATGATGCTGGTGAAAACTTTAAACAGTCCTAGAATCAGAGAACTTAATGAAAAAATATCCTCTTTAAATGTTGGAAGAACTTTGAGGGTGGGAATAGAAGGGGAAAATAAGGCTGTCACAAAATGAAAGCCACGCAATAGAAAGGAAAAGAGATAGACAGATGTAACAAAATTAGGGATGCCAAGGACAAGCTAGAGAACACTAAGCCAAACCACAAGAGCTGAAAAGGACGAGAGAGAAAATACATGCTACAGAAGATACACAAAGGAAGTAAAATAAACACTTACTTAAGGTCCCTAAAAAAGAAAACAATAAGACACAAAAAAAGCATTTAAAAATATAATTCAAAAACTGTTTTTGAAATAAATATTTGTCTCTGCCAATTCAAAGGTTACATAGTGTTTCAGTAAAAATGCATGCAAGTGATCAAACTGGCAATGTATCTTTTCTAGTATAGATACTAAACTTTAAAGATAATGAAAGGATTTTTGTCATCTATGAGGAAAAAAAATCAAGTAAGCTTCAACTTTCCCACAGCCACAATATCATGCTGAAAAATGACAGAAATATCAAGCCTTCAGTGGGGGAAGATTATGCACTCCAGAGATTGTTGTAGTTAAAATGCATTCCAGGCATAAAAAGACAAATCAGACATTTTCAAACATGGATGAATTTTGGAACTACAGTCCCATAAAGACTTCTTCAAGAAACAAACTTCAGCCAATCAGTAAAAGGAAGGAAAGGCTATGGCAAAAGTGCTGCAGTGAACACAAATCCTTTCTAATGTAGAACTAAGAATAAACTACTGCAGTCATGATACTCACAGGTCAAGCTGTGTACTGCATTGACCATTCCAATTTACAGACTTATCCAAGTAGCGAGGTGTTTGTGAGACAGGGGGAAGAGTCAAGGGAAGAATTGATAAATGGTGCTTAAAACAAATAATTCACATACAGTCTAAATAAAACTCTATGCATACTATTTTACAGTATTAAAAATACCCATTGGAAACCTCATCCAGAGAAAAATAAATAGAAAGGTAATAAAGAAAAAAGAATAAGATGAACTCTCACAATAAAATATGGTGTAAAAAGCTAAGTTTGAAACAAAATAGTACAGTAAAGTTGAAAGTTACATAATCAACAAAGCTCTATCTGGCAAATATTTTAAAAAGTGGGGTCATGATAGTAATATCAGACAATATTGAAGTCAAGTCAGAAAGCACAAAATATGGCAAACAGAGGCACTTTAGAATAATGTCTACAACGCACAATAAACTGTAAAGATCTAACAGTCATGAGTATTTGTTCACCAAATAATAAAAAAAATTATTTAACAAAAACAGGAAATTTTTTAAAAAGCAGAAATACAGTAGATTATAGATGAATTCATCTCTTTCATTGGTAACAGATTAAGTGGATGAAAAAATAATGATGAACTGAATGAGCTAACCAATAAGATAGATACATTAAATTGAATCAAGCTCGATGCACATTTCAAATACACATAAAACATTTTCAAAATTGGCCATATATCAGACCATGAAAAAAACTAATAAATTCCTGAAAGTAAAAATAATATAAATAACATCTACGACAAGCATAGAAATTAATTACAAAATTCAAAAATCCTGCTAACATGTAAGTTTAACTTTCTCTGTGATACAATTTTATCATCAAAGACTCTAAATTTATAGTCAAGCATCTAGAAAATAGCAATAGTTGAAAAACCACATATCAGAAATGATAGGTACAGCTACAACAGAGAGAAATTTATGTATTTAAATACTTGTATACCCAAATAATTAAGAATACAAGTAAGTTCATGAAGCATTCCAATAAAAAGTTGAAAAACACAAACCTAAAGAAACAAGAATTAAAGCAAAAAATAATAAAATAGAAAATATAAGAATTAATAAATAGAGGAGCCCAGTCTTTAAAAGAAAAAAATAAAATTCATAAACTGTTAGCTAAGCTAACTAAGAAATCTGAGAGAAGACACAAAAACTTAAGCACAAATGCAAACGGATGACTGGGTTTAACACAAAGAACTTTTTGTACATAAAGATCTTCAGTCAACATTTGCTGAATGATTAAAGGAAATAATTAATTAACCCATCTCCAATTTAAAATTTTTATTACCACATTTCATTCAATTCTAAGATGCATATTTTAGCATCTTTGAAACAGAAACTTATCTTGCTATTGATAGTATTTCACCTTTGTTGTGGATACATTTGGTCGTTATTTCTGGTGACATGACTGCATGACCACAGCCCCTCTGCATTTCCCTTACAACAACCATTTCAGAACCATTTTAGGAAGAAATATGAATACTGCTCACTGGCTGAGCATCTTCCACAGTCACTTTCTCATAAGATAAAGACAATGCCATCACCAAAACTTGCAGAAAGGGTGTCAGCAACTTGGAAGAAAATCCAGACGGCAAGAGTACAGTTTTATGAAGTTCTGTCTTATCTCAGTCAGTACAGAAAACAACATTGTGTGGAAAAATATAGCATCAATGACTTTGCCTCAAAAAGTAAATTAGAAATGTCAGACATTGAATGTAAAGTCTCCAGAGCCTGTATTCATTCTGTGGTCTCTAGTTTGTTTGATCTCTGTTACAAGGTTTCTGATGTGCTAATGTGCCTCTTGGAACAAGAATCCTAAGTGTCTCTTCCATTCCCCTCTGCCCCTAATTCTACAGCCCTGCACTTGATCAGTGCCCAGGTCCCCGTGTTACTGATACCAAGAAATCCTATAGTTTGGGGATAATCCACATTTTAAAATTTATTCAGCAAAGAGCTATTCCTTAATCACTACTCATTGTTACTGGTCCTGGGATTATAGCAGAGAATAAAAGAGAACAATACCCTGCTCTCATGGAGCTTTTAAGTGAATAAATGAATGGATGAAGAAAATAGAATAATAAATAGCAGAGGGGGTTATGGAATGATGCTGGGTCCCTTTTTAAACAGACGGTCCAGGAAAATATTTATGCTAAGATGACACCCAAGCAAAGTTTTAAGGGAGGAGAAGAATGAGCTCCCCAAAATATCTAGAGGAGGAATATTTTAAGCAGTGAGACTAGCAGGTACAAAGGTCCTGGGGCAGAAGTGTGACTGGCATTTAAGGAGACAAGCATGATTAGATCAGAGTGACTGAGGAAGCCAGTAAGAGGAGATGATGTCAGAGAAAAGTAGAGGAGGGGACACACATCACAAGTACCAACTTTGATTTTGGGTCTGAGTAAAGGAGACACGGAAGCGTTTTTTAGTATAGAAGACATGACTTGACTCACCCTCAAGTGATCATCTTGACTGCTGTGTTGAGAACAGAGTTTTGAGGGTTAGGGTAGAGGCAGGAAGACCCGTTAGGAGGTTGTTGTAATAACCTAGATGCCTCGGCCCTTACCCTCAAGCAGAGAATAGTTCACCGGTTGAACCACAAATCTGTCTTTAAAACAAACCTCTAAGTACAGCTTGTAAGAGACTAAAAGCAACATACAGCTTTGAAGGAAAAAATGCAGGTTGTAGAAACTGGGGAGTTGAGAGAACAGTGCTGTGACCTCATACCTAATGCTGCCTTCTGCCTCTATGTTACAAACCCACTACTCCTCTAATGCTAGAATATGTCCACCCCACACTTTGACTCAAATATCAGCATTCTGTGCATTCTCTCAGTTCTTCCACTCAGTTGCCTTTCTTACTCCTGGTCAGAGCAAGGCTAACCAACAGGAATCCTACCTGTGTGAAGAGGTAGCCATCTTCGGTATACTTTGTGGGTGTGTCACTTTCTTACCCTGCTATCCATGCCCTCTTTGAGCTCTGCGCTTTGACCTTCCAAAAGCCCTATACTCTTTGTGAAAAGCAGGAAAAGTTTGACTCTCCTGTCTCTAGCAACATTTCCAAGCCACAACACCACCAGCACAGGAGCACTTCCTCAGGGCAGACCTGGGAGGTGCACATCTGAGGGCTTGGATGTGAATGTTGTAGATATTATCTTTTATATCCAAATACCCATAGGATGCCAGAAAAGAGACCTGTCATCCTAGAAGCAGAGGGTTCCTAGATGATCAAAGGTGTTTGGTGAATCCTGTGGCTCACGAGATGAGGGATATTCATCTCCCGTTTCCCCACTATATCTGCCCAAATAACTGGCTTCATCTAAAAAGCCAAGTCTTTGAATGATACTTTGCTTCATCATAGTGCCAAAGCTCCTGTTTACTGCTGATGAGCTGTTCGCCTACCCTAGCTTCCCCTGGCCTTAAGCCCATGTGTTTTAAAGAAGCTGCAGTATCATGCAGACAGTGGGTAAAAACAAAAAACAACGCCCCCCAAAAAACAAAAACAAAACAATGCTTATGTTTCTCCTCAGCCAGTTAACAGAATTTCTGTGAGACCCAGGCATCTGTTTGGGTGATTACAATGTGCAGACAGAGTTGAGCCATCAAAACGAATGGTTTCATTCCTCAAATGAGAACCATCCTCATTCAGGAAAATCCAAAGACAGAGCATTCTTCATCCCTGAACCTAATTCTACAGAAAACTGGTCTCAGACAAGATCAATTCTCCTGGTGGGGATGGGAGCTTTTAGCCATGAAACCTCCCTTTGACTTACGGGGGTATGACTCCCTTTGCTTTTCTCGATAATGCCAAAACTAAGGTAAAACGTAATCTAGCATCTCTACCGGTCTCCCCCTCAAGAAAAAAGTGTTTGGTTCAGTTCCTCCGTTTGCTTCATGACAAGCAGACTTGATGCCTTGTACATGGAATCCCCTCTTCTTCACAAGCTCCCCTCCCTGGATCTCACCTTTCTCCATTTCCATCTTCCCCTGATTTTTGCTCAAGATAACAAACTTTCCTGGTTATGAGAGCTGACCACATATATATGGCATAGCAATCCCCCTTCATCCCATTGCAGCACTTACTACACTGTATTAAACTGCTTTTCGTCAAATCTATGCCACCATCAGTTATAAAACACACTTCTAATGTCTAACATTTAGGAACAAAAAAAGCTGCCAGTAAAATTATAACAAAGAGTTATCATTTGGAATTTTTATACATATGAAAAGGGTTCTTTCAATGTAATTTTGAGACGTATCAAAGAGCCCAGGGTTTTGTTAGCATTTCTAATTGAATCAACTGATAATTTCAGTTTTTCTCCTATCAAAATATCGATCACAAGACTTTAAGCACCTGCTGTTCAAACTCAGCAGGAAGTTTCTGATACTGAAGTCTGACACTTTAATGATAGTCCTGCATGATGATTGACTTGGTCACATCAGTTCCTTGTTGTTTTGAAATTTCTTTCATCTCTTCAAAGAGATCTGGCAAAAGCTTTAGTTGAATAGCTTGGCATGTGATACCAGTATTTCTCAAACTTTTATGTCATATGAATCACACGGGATGTTAACATGCAGTTTCTGGGTTTGTAAGTCTTGCTGTAGTCTGAGACTCTGCATTCCCAGATGATGCTCATACTCCTGATGCAAGAAGATACTTCATATAGCAAGGTGATAGACAATCCTTTGGCACATAGACTAGTCACCACACCTTACACAACTTATTAGATGTGTATTTTCCTTTCTTAGGACCGTAAGCATTTAGTTAATTTGCATGAAAATAACAAATGAGGATCATCCCTCCAATGATAAATATTTACCTCACTTATATCAGTTCACCCCACTGCACTCTTTCTAGCCTTTCTTGCATATACAACTCTGTCTAATGCTGAAATACAGTGTAATTTTTCAAAGTACTGTGAAAGGCAACTAACTCAGCTCATGCCATGTAAACCATGTGCATACCTCAGTGAAAGGAAGGACACTATCAACAGCTCTGACCAAGTTTGCCCACACACAAACCAAGACTACTATGATGGCAGCTCAGACACGGCATTTGTATGATACCACCAATTGCAACACGCAGCCTGATATTCGAGATTTAACACAGTGGGGAAAAAGAAGCCTTGCTACTGATGCAGTACTGTGGTTGTCTGTTTGCTTGCCTCTTTCCCCCAACTGTACCATGAGCTACCTGAGTGCAAGGACTAGAAAAGCCTTTGTCCTAAAGACAGAACACAGTGTCAGGCACAAGGTAAGTGTGTGGGTTGCAAAGGTGGTCTTAATACTCTCCTGACAATGTAGTTTCAGCTGGGCTAAGAGTCGGTGACTCACGTTTATCTGTAACCCACACATATTTGAAATGTTCTCTGGCTGTGCCCACACAGGGCTAATGTGAGTAAACTGGGAACAACCAGTGTGCCTTGTCAGCTAACACAAGCCCAGGGTGGTGGAGTAGATGGTAGTGGCATTTAAAAAAAAAGAAAAAAGGTTTATTATATGATTCTTTGTGATTGTCGCTACCGGAATTTGTCTTTTCATACATTATGACTGGTTTACTCCTGCTCTCCTGGCTCTGTTTCATCTTTTTCTTCTTTTCTGCCTATAGCTCTGATCAAATAGAAATTCAGTATCCCTGTCCTTTCACTTCATGAGCGTCTCTGATAAAAAGTATATGAGTCCCCTACCTCCAAGAAGAAATGAGGAAAGAATTATGTTAGCATTTTACAAAAGCATTTTCTGAAATAGCGTATTTATTAACACAGAAGTTGGAAATATAAATTAAATAATTGTTGCTGAGGAAATCATGCAAATTCTCAGGAACTGTAGGAAATTAAATTTTAATGATCTGATTTTTTAATTCCCAAACCATGATGCTGGAACAAGACGACTATTCAAATAAGAAAAGACTTCCACCTAAAGCTATCTCATTAACACAGAAATAGGCTTCTTGTAATCCAAAAGCCTAAGAATTTAAGAAGAGTCATTACATTTTAGGGCTAGAAAGGACCTTAGAAATCATCTTGTCTAAGTCCCTTCATGTTTATAGAGTTGAGATCTTTACGGGATTTTTTTTAATCCTTATAATTCTCATGTTCTTTATCATGTTAGCACTCTTTATTCATATAAAAACTTGACATTTTAAATGCTTGATGCACAATTAAGTTTTTCTTTTATATATGTTTAAATCACAAGTTTTAAGTCAAATTTTCCCCATTTACAGAAGAGAAGTGAAAACATCATTAGATAAATCTGCCTATAATTTCTGCCCCTATATAATAGAACCCATTTAAAAATGCAACTTACGATTGGGCGCAATGGCTTACTCACACCTATAATCCCAGCACTTTGGGAGACTAAGGTGGGAGGATGACTTGAACCCAGGAGTTCGAGATCAGCCTCGCAACAAAGCAAGATATCATCTCTACAAACAAAATAAAATAATCAGCCGGGTGTGGTAGCATGCATCTGTAGTCCCAGCTACTTGGGAGGCTAAGGCAGGAGGATTGCTTGAGCCCAAGTGGTGGAGGTTCTGGTGAGCCCTGACAGAGTGAGGCCTTGACTCAAAAAAAATATAATCTGTGACGCTTGCTAAGAGGTTATACAGTCAATAATCTTATTAGTCAAGGGTACTGAAAACAGCACATTCAACGTTCTTCTAAGATTTAAGAGATAGAGAAATCAAAGGGAAAAAAATCCACACACACACACCCCCCTTTTTTTTTTAGCCAGAGTCTCACTCTGTCACTCAGGCTGGAGTGCAGTGTCTAAGATTAGGAGGGAAATATCTTCAAATTTTAAGCCAACTTTTCTCTAAAGCATAATTATAAATGTCTTTTTTTAAAAAAAAGAAGGAAAGAAAGAAAATAAAGATTGTTTCTAAAAGTTCAAGTTTGTTTTAAACGAAATTGTTTGCAGAAATCTGACTGCTTACATCTAAAAATCCTCTGAGACAGTAGTTAGATACAGCAGCAATTTTTCATCACCAAGAGTACCTTTAGTATTTCTTTGTTTGATCTTCTCTAAACAGAGATTTATTGAGTACAGACACTCTATAAGATGTCTGTTCTATTTTTCTGATATATGCAGCAAACTGGAATGCCAAACCGGGGCCTGAAAAGGGTTCATATGCCTTTAAAAGGGTCTAACTTATGACCAGAGGAGTTTTATGATGGAGGTCAGAGGGTGCCTGGTTGTGTTTTTCTGTTCTTTTAATGTATACATTGTGATAAGCAATGTTCTGAAGTCCATGTGATGGGTTTGAGCACTTCCCTAGATGATTACAAACTTCCATAAACTGCCTTGGCCCTAATTAAGTTCTGATTTTCAATTACTTACCTTCATGTCTAGTTGAAGCAGCCTGGCACGTAAAAAACTTGAAAACAGAAAATCTTTTTAAATTTCTTTGCAAAAAGGAAATCACACACCAAAAAAAACTAGAGCTTTGGTGACCTCTTGTGGGATAACTAACTAGTAACCCATAATAAAGCACTTCAAGATTGATATGAGGCAGTTTTTCTCTTTTTACCAAGAGTACACTGGTGGGTCTGCTCAAAGTCAGTGGGCTGTTACGACGTAGAAATGCCTAGTCATCCATAAAATTATCAATGAAGTGTTAATAATTGCTTTAACCTATATGTTTAAAAAAGCCTACATATATAAACACACATCAGGAGTGATTTAAATGAAGTATTAAATATATTAAGACATTCTAAAATCTTACATCCACAGGATAGGAAGGAACTTTCTAATCATCCATAATATATTTGATTCTCTTCTGAAAGGAATCTGATCAAGGGCATTTTATCAGAATAACTCTATTTTCCACATGCTCTGGAATATCACTTTTCAGAATTCCAAAGAAAAACATGTCCCTCAAGGTATTTTCTTAATAATCAAATCTGTCTGTGAGGTTTGTTTAGTACCCTAATCATAATTCTCTGGTGTCTATAAATTCTTGGTTAAGAAATATATGACAATCCCCGGGCTGTGAACTGGTACCTGTCAGTGGTCTGTTAGGAACTGAGCCACACCGCAGGAGGTGAGCAGCGGGTAAGCCAGCAAGCAAAGCTTCTTCTGTATTTAAAGCAGCTCCCTATCACTCACACTACCACCTGAGCTACTTCTTCTGTCAGATCAGCAGCAGCATTTGATTCTCATAGGAGCAGGAACCCTAACTGTGAACTGCACATGTACGAGATCTAAGCTGTGTGCTCCTTATGAGAATCTAATGCCTAATGATCTGAGGTGGAGCTGAGGCAGTGATGCTAGCGCTAGAGAGCAGCTGCAAATACAGATGAACATCAGCAGTGAGGTTTGACTGCACATCTTCCCCCATAAAGGCTGGGGACTGCTGATCTAAGATATAGCTAAAGTTCATATAATTAATTCATTCTTCTTTGGCTTTTTCTTCTTGAACTCCAGTCCCGTGATCAGTCTCATGACTCAAAGTGTATTAAGCTGAAATCTGAAGTTTGAGTATTTTGGAAGATAGGCAAATCAAAATAAAGGCTACTGAATGCACATTGCAAGGCTAAGAACCAGGTTATCAAATATAGCTGTCCAGACGTTCTTTTCCTTTGCACATATAATGTGCATATATATTTTTTATTTTATTTTATTTTACTTTATTTTAAAGATGTAGGGTGTATGTCAGAATTAGGTACATAATTGGTCTACAGGCAGGTGAAGTTTGGGCCTTCCACTGGTCCTCACTTCAGGTACCCTTAGTGATGTTATGTGCCCATCACCTTCCCTTTTCAGTGTCCTACTACTACCAATTCCTCTCTTGTAGTGTTGTGATAAATGTTCAGGACCCACTTAGGAATGAGAACATGTGGCCCTCAGTTCTTTGTTTCTGTGAAAGATCATTGAGTATAACAGACTTTAAGTCACTTATATATTTGACTCTAAAGCAAATTGTTGATTTAAGAGACTGGGCTTTGATTGCAAGTCATTAGAAACTAACCATGAAATAATATTTTCCATTTTATAGGTCATGTAGTTCAACCTTGGAAGCCAGGACCTGTTAATAATTTATGGCTGGGTTTTGCAATTAAAATGTAAGAATAATTTGGGAAGTTAGTAATTGCTTTTCTCTTGCTTGGAGCATTTATATTGGTTTGTATAACATTTTTTATATTCTAATGCTGATGTTCAGAGAGTATTTAGAATAATTTTAAATCTTAAATTTTATAAACTTTCAAAATTAAAAAATAATCAGTAGATTCCACAACCCAAACATAATTATCTTCATATTTGCATATTACCTTTTACCTATTTTATTTGGTTAGCCCTTATCCAAAGAAAGTTTTACTTTTTTCTTTGCTACTATTATAGAATTAGCTGCGTTCCACATTGAGTGTTTTATTTCTATCATCTACAGTCTTCAAGTAGAGATGAATAATATTTTATCATATTTATCAATTATTTAGTAATCATTTACTTTATGGTTACATAAGTGTTTGTAATTTATTTGCTATTGAATATGATGCTGCAATAAACCTCTTCATATAAAAGTTTTTAGAGGGTTTTGGCTATTATTACTTCGTTTAATAAATGTTTCTGAGGTTTCCAATAGTATTCCCAATAGTACTGTACTAGTTACACAGGCAGATATTACATTTCTATCGGTGTCTTTAAGTGTGTGGGACCAAATACAGCAGTTCAGAAACCCCCACTGCCTTTGGTTTCTGGGAAGTAGACTCTTAAATCCTGTTTCACACAAAGTGCCCCCAGGGTCTCAGAACAAGTCTCACTGAAGGCTCATGAAAGCCTTCATTTCTGAACTCAGAGAACTTAACATGCCTAAAGAGCCTGTCCTTTTCAGCAATTGTCAAAATCTGACAAAGGTTTAAGTCCCAGTGGCACTCATCCTAAACCTCCACACACATTATTTCCTTGGTCTTTTTCATCTCTTTTGGTCTGAACAACTACCATGTGAGAAATGAATTGCTATCCTTTTAATAGTGGGGGGAAATGAGATGTTAAGATGCTCTCCTGAGGTCACAGATATAATGTGGCACAGTCAGGATGCAACTCAACAGCTTTCTGATTTAAAAAATCATGTTATTTATTTTACCAGACCTGTTTCTGCCTCAGATATCATCAAACCAATATAAAGTATGTGAGGTTCCAATACAGTAGTGGAATACAATACATTAAGTGTTCTCCAAATAATTATGTGTCATGATAATTGTTTTTCTCCAATGTAATGTTACTTTAGGTTATACTGAGGGTGCCAAAAAATGTATACACATTTTAAGAGATGTTATCTAGGTATTACTTTTAGTTTACTGGAATCAGAAGTGTCTGGATTCTGTTGGTGACCACTTTGAGCACCTCTTGTAATCGGAGAAGTCAAACCTAACTTCTATTCATCTTTTGTGATTGGTATATATCGAATATTACAATTTTAATAGTTTTGTAGTTTCTTAAAATGTGCATACATTTTTGACACCCTCTATATAGTCCACTTAACACTGTTCAATTTAGCATAACAAACATCTGTTGAATGTCTACTAGTGTCCTAGAAGCTGGAGAATGAATGAGGCGAGGTGTTGGCCGTTGAGGTACTTCTGGCTACATCTCAGCAACAGGATTGTATTCAATGTGGTAAGTATTGTGGAAAAGAGCATGGGGGCACCTGGCAGTGAGCAGGTGAGAGTATACTCATTAAGGATTCAGTCAGGGGACCGACATGGTTGGATTTGCCCTTTAAATGGATTACTATGATGGAGGAAAGGAGGTTGGACTGTGGGCACCAAAACCAGAGGAGGTGAGGCAGGTGAAGAGGCCAAAATAATAATCCAGATGAGTGAGAACAAATGCCTGAATGAGGGGAGTAATAGCAATGCTGAAAAGAAGAGGAGCAATATTTAGAGGTGAAATCACAGGTTGCACTGACTGTATGAGGTGAATGGAGGGAGAAAAGTTTCAAGTGACGCCAGGCTTTCTGGTTTTGGTTTCGTACAGGGTGGAACCACCATCTGAGGAGGCATGTGTATATGGCAGGGGGACCTGGTGCAGAGGATTTGTAGTAATTTGGGGTATGTTTATTTTACTTAGTTATGGTCTTTCTGTGTGGGAGTTTAAGTTGCTTGGCAGATTTGAGAAGGAGTCAGCTTATAGGTGGTAGTAAATTCTGTGAAATTAAATGAGAACCACACTCATTTAATTCCTTTGCACCCATCTGAGGAAGTGTATGCGGAATGAGAGGAGAAATGGGCTGAAAACAGAACCCCAAGAGTACCTCCATTTTGGATTATACAAAGGAAACATAGACAAAGGGGTTAAGGAAGCAATAGCCAGAGAGTCTGAATGATAGAAAAGGGGAATGTTGTGGAAGGAATAAAGGGATGGTTTCAAGAAGGTAGTCAGTATGCTAAATGAGTAAAGAGGTACACTTAAAGACTAATTGGATTTGGAAATAGGAAGTTCAGTTATGCATAGCCAAGCATTGTCAGGTCAGAGGATACAGGAGGAAGCCAGATTTTAATAATGAGCCTGAGAAAAAGACAGATGAGGAGAAGCATATGAGAAAACTGGAGTGCACACAGAACAGTATCCTAATCAAGATCTTGAGTGGGAAGCCTGATCCCAGGAAGAAAATAAGAACCTCATTCGCTGAGATTGGAGGGAGAGTTAGGGATGAGTCAGGTTCAAAATGTGAGGGAAGGTATGGGTGTCTGAAAGTTTTCATTCTTAAACATGTCAATATGTCAGTAGAATAAAGGGTCAAGTTACCAACACAAAGTTAAGAAGGGTCTTAAGGGAGAGTGACAGAGATTCAGAGAAGCTCTTGGGAAAAGAGGCAAGAGTTACCAACCAAGTACAAAGAAGAGAGCTGTCAAGTATGGATTAGACCCCAGTAAAGTTGAATGTGGTATTTGCCCTCAGTAAATACCAAGTGATTTTTTTTTCTGAGACCACTCAGCAGTGCTAGTATATGCATAGGAAAGTCCAGGGTTTCACAGATTTGGGGGCGTTGGTGCAACAGAGTGATGCCAGCAATAAGCCACAAGATTCAAGCTGAGGAGGGATATAAATAAGAACAAAGGGGTAGATAAATTGGGGTAACAAAGCCATGAGAGTGCAGATGTCTGTGGACTCAGAGAGAAGATTGAGAGTAAGGTCTAGGAAAAGGGCCAGAGACAAGTGGGCACGACATTTGCAAGGGATAATAGAGTCCAGAGTATATCCATGGCCTCAGTTTTTGAGGGGGTGGTATGTGAAGGTCACTGGAGTTGGAGACATGAAAGAACATTGAAGTCAGGGAAGATAATCTCAGGACTTGGAGCAAAGGATAAAACTGTGACCCAGATGTCAGTCTTGGATGGAGGGTGTGAGTGAACAAAAGAGTTGTCTTCCTAGGAAAGCCAGAGATTTGCCATGACCAGGAGGTCAATGGGGCCCTCTCTAAATACACAGAGGATGTTTCATGGGCTTCCAAGAGTGCAACTGAAATATTTGAGGTGGTAGAGTGAGTACCATATGTGTTGATCCAGAGACACAGCAGCATAAGAGTGTAAGAGAATAATGTTCCAGAAGGATTTATATTTCAGCCCATTCACTTACGTGGCAAGGATGTGAGGTAGTTGAAATTAGTCTCAAATATTTTAAAAGGAACTTTAGTGTTAGATTTCAACACATGAACATTTAACTTGGTATTATCTTCCCATCAGGAAAGTCTGGAATGGTGAGGCTCAGGCAAAGCCTGCCTTGGGTTTCAGATAGGTAGAAATTATATTGTTTCACTCCACTCCACTCACATCATCCTTCTTTACCTTAAAACTGACTAAGCTCATGTTCCTCTCACCCTTCAAGTCTCAGCTAAATTTTAGCTCCATTGTAGGGACTTTCCCAACTACCTACATGAAAGTAGAAACCCTCCTATCCTTCTGAATCCCACTGCTGTGTTTTATTTTCTGAATCACCTCTATTACTTCTTTGATGTTTGTTTTCTTGCACCAGAATTTAGCTTCATTCTGCTCAATAAATATTTGTTGAATGAATATTTGTCAACATTAAGCAGCAATCAAATGAATCAATCACATGGTGACCCTGTTTAATCCTTAAAAAGTTAAAAAAGCTGGGCTCGGTGGCTCAGCCTGTAATCCCGCGCCTTTGGGAGGCTGAGGTGAGTGGATTGCCCGAGCCCGCGGGTTCGAGACCCGCCTGGGCAGCGAGACCTCATCTCTACAATAAATAAAAAAAAATCAGCTGGGCGTGGTAGCGCATGCCTATAATTCTGGCTACTCGGAAGGCTGAGGTGGAAGGATCGCCGGAGCCCAGCAGGTCAAGGCTGCGGTGGCTGGGAGCGGCCACTGCACTCCAGTCTGGGCGACAGAGTGAGACTCCAACTCAAAAAATAAAAAAAAATTTAAAAAAGTTAAAAAAGTTAAAAAAATACTATATATTATAGTGCTGTTATTATTACTATTATTTTCTAAAATGTGAACACCAAACTGCAAGTGATGAAGATAAAGTTTAAAAAGAGATGGTCCTTGCCTTCAATGAATTTAAGAGTTAACCAGAGATATGAGACATACTTGTATAAGAGTGACATAACCAGGTTGGGTCAGCTTGTCCTTAGGCGTGCTACATTTCCTCAAAACATTGGCTTCAGCAACACCAAAATAGGGCTAATAGCAGTGCCTACTTCACAGGGCTCCTGTGAAAATTAAATAAAATGAATACAAAGTACATAACAAAATATCAAACGTATAGCAAGGATTCATGCAATGCTTCTTGTTAGTGCTTACAGCTCCTGCTAAAGGATTTTTTTAAGTTTAATTAACTGTTATGAAATTCTCTTTACATAAACTGGAAAAAAGTATTTTCTGGTGTTATCTCTGATCATTAAAACTCATTCCTATTTAACTCATTCATTTTATTGGACAAATAGTAACCTACATCTAAACTTCATAATATATGCCTCAACAAATAAGAAAAATTATGACTCACAAATTAACATTATTGATTAAACAGTGATTATATTTTAAAATGCAGCTTTCCCAACTAACTTCTCATCAGCCTAATTATCAGGAAAGCAGAGCTTTTTAAAAAAATTTGATCATTGTTCATGAAACTGGGAATGTTTACTAATTGTTGGACTTTTAATCATAAGACTGTTTTTTATTAAATTTTATTTTATTTTATAGATATAGGGTACAGGTAAGGATTAACTACAAAAATAGACTGTAATGCAAGTGAAGTTTGGGTTTCCAACTGGTCCTCACTCCTCCCGTATAGAACCAGGTAAACTTTGTGTTGTTACATGTCTCCCTCCTCCTTCCCTCTTTCCTCTGGCAGTGTCCAGTGACTGCTGATCCCTCTCTTGTGCTAATGTGATTAATGTTTGAGTCCCACTTACAAGTAAGAATATGCAGTATTCAGTTCTTTGTTTCTGTGATAGATCACTAAGTAGATGATTGTGTTTTTCTTTATGGCAGTGTAATACTCCACTGTGTATATGTATCACATTTTCTTTATGCAGTTCACTTTTGATGGGCAGTAGGGCTGGTTCCATGTTTTTGCTATTGTGAATAGTGCTACAATAAATGTGTGTGCAAGTGTCTTTTTGGCAGAATGATTTATGCTCCTCTGGGTATATTCCAAGGAGAGGAATGGGCTGAATCATATGGAAGGTCAATTTTTAGTTATTTTGGGAATCATCAAACTGCTTTCCATAGATGTTGAACTAACTTGCATTCCCACAAACAGAGTAGAAGCATTTCCTTTCCTCCGCACCTGTGCCAGCATCTGTTGTTGTTGTTGTTTTTTATTTATTAGTGATGGCAATCCTTACTGGAATTATGTGGTATCACATAATAGTTTTCATTTGTACTTCTTTAATGATTGGTGAGGCTGAGCATTTTTTTCATATATCTGTTGGCTGCTTGTACGTCAAGAAACAAGAATTGCCGGCTAATCTCCTTGAATATAGATACAAAAATTCTCAATAAGATTCTAGCAAATCAGAACCAACAACACATCTCAAGGACCATCCACTGTGACCTAGTGGGCTTCATTCCTGGGATGCAAGGTTGGTTCAATATTCACAAGACTATAAATGTAATTCAGCACATCAACAGATGTAAAACCAAGAACCACATGATTATATCATTAGACACAGAAAAAATATTCAACAAAATCCAGCATCCCTTCTTGATTTAAAAAAAAACAAAACCTTGAGCACCTAGACATAGAAGGAACATTCCTCAAAACAGTAAGAACCATCTATGATAATGCACAGCTAATATTTTACTCAATGGGCAGAAATTGGAAGTATTCCCCCTAAGAACAGGAACAAGACGAGGATGCCCACTCTCATCCCTCACAACATAGTGCTGGAAGTCCTAGCCAGAGGAATCAGGCAAAAGAAGGAAACCAGGGGTATCCAAATAGAAAAGAGTAAGTTAAGATATCTCTCTTTGAAGATGATATGATTCTACACCTAGAAAACCCTTGGGAGTCTGTCAAAAGTCTCCTCACATTGCTAATCGACTTTGGTAAGGTCTTGGGGTACAAAATCAACGTGCAAAAGACAGTTGCATTTCTATACATCAGTAACAAGCAGGCAGTGAACCAAAAACCAAAACAAAAAGCACAATCCTATTCACAATAGCCACCCACACACAAAAAAATGAAATACCTTGGCATTCACCTAACAAAATAAGTGAGGGATCTTTACAATAAGAACTATAAAATGCTGCTTAAAGAAATCAAGGGTGACACAAACAAATGGAAAAACATTCCATGCTCGTTGATTGGAAGAATCAATGTTGTCAAGATGCCCATCCTACGCAAGGCAATCTACAGATTCAATGTTTCGATGCAGTATTCATCAAATTACCAACATCATTTTTTCCATACTTGGAAACAGCAATACAGAAATTCATATGAAAACAAAAAAGACCATGAGTGGCCAAAATAATTCTCAGCAAAAGAAACAAAATGAAAGGTATCACACTACCAGACTTTAAACTTTACTACAAGGCTAGAGTAATCAAAACACCCTGGTACTGATACAAGAATAGGCACATAGACCAATGGAACAGGACAGAGATTCCAGAAGCAAAAATGGTTTCTCAACCCACTCATCTTCGACAAAGCCACCAATAACAACCACTGGCGAAAGGAGACCAAAATGATGCAGATGATGCTAAGAAAACTGGCTGACCATACGCAGAAGAATGAAACTGGATCCCTACCTATCATCATATACAAAAATCAGCTCTAAATGGATCAAAGACCTAAATGTAAAACTTTAAACTATAAGAATCCTAGAAAGCCAGGCTCGGTGGCTCAGCCTGTAATCCCGCGCCTTTGGGAGGCTGAGGTGAGTGGATTGCCTGAGCCCGCGGGTTCGAGACCCGCCTGGGCAGCGAGACCTCATCTCTACAATAAATCAAAAAATCAGCCGGGCGTGGTAGCACACGCCTGTAATTCCGGCTACTTGGAAGGCTGAGGCGGAAGGATCACCGGAGCCCAGCAGGTCGAGGCTGCGGTGGCCGGGAGCGGCCACTGCACTCCAGTCTGGGTGACAGAGTGAGACTCCAACTCAAAAAAAAAAAAAAGAATCCTGGAAGAAAACGTAGGAAGCGCCCTTACACACATCGGGGTAGGCAACAGATGCTTGACTTAAAATCCCCAAAAGTGAATACCAGAAAAGCTAAGATAGATAACTGGGGCCTCATCAAACTGAAAAGTTTCTGCACAGCAAAATAAACCATCGACAGCATGGAGACAACCAACAGAATGGGAAAAATATTTGCAAATTATTTATCTAACAAAGACCTAACATCCAGGATCTACAAGGAACTCAAATGAAGTAAAAGAAAAAAAAAAAGCCACTCCATTAAAAAGTGGGCAAAGGGCCGGGCTTGGTGGCTCAGCCTGTCATACCAGCACTTTGGGAGACCGAGGTGAATGGGTTGCCTGAGCCCACGGATTTGAGACCAGCCCAGGCAACTTGGCGAGACCTTGTCTCTACCATAAATCAAAAATTACCCGGGCGTGGTAGCATGTGCCCGTAGCTCCAGCTCCTTGGAAGGCTGAGGAGAAAGGATTGCCAGAGCCCAGCAGGTTGACGCAGGGGTGGCCATGAGTGTGCAGTGGACTACACTCCAGCCTCGGTGACAGAGTGAGACTCCAACTCAAAAAAAAAAAAAGTGGGCCAAAGGACATAATTAGACACTTCTCAAAAACCACAAGAGTTTTAACCATGTGAGTTCTAAGCTTATTGCTATGTAAAAAGTCTATTGTGTAACACCAGTTACCATTTACTTGCTTCTAGCACTATTCAAGAATAAATGTTCTTCTCCTCAAGGTAGCTATCCTTTGATTTATAAAATATGGTCTTTAACCATAAATATCTTGGTTGGAAAGTCTTGTAAAGCAAAATACTTAGGAAATATGTTGAAATCGTATCAGAATTATCTAAAACTTGAATCATTTATTAGTTACTTGAGCAAGATTTCCTCCTGGACAGTTGTAACCATGCTATTTATGTTAACCATGTAACATAAATACTTGAAGTATAAGATCAAAAGATTAGTATTTCCAATTCAGGTGTCATCATACAGATATGTAAAATCACTAAATAGATTTATCTGGTACATCTCACACTACAATCTGTTTTTTTTCTTCTAATAAGTATCTGAAAAATAAAAACCAAAAAGACCTAATTGTTCAAGCATGGAATTAAAATTCAACCTTAGATGTCTTCTGAAAGAAGTTTGGTATGACACACAATTGGCCTGGTTCTCATCAGATACACAGATGAAAAAAGAGTTGTCTCCTTGTTTATCTTCATTAAAATGTAAATGTGTGTTACTACTTCTAAAATTCTGGAACAGCATGTGTAATTGCAAAAGTAAAGCCTATTGATTCTTCTAGGCATTATTTGACAGAAATGATACATCAGAGAGGGTAAAATATCATGAGATTTGTATTCCAAATAAAGTTCACACATACTTTCAAAGGGAAGAGTTAGAAAAATGAACATCTTTAAATGTCTTCATAATTAACAGTAAGACACTCTGAATTGGTCATGTCACAAACTAATGGAGGAACTGTATAACTTAATTATGGTCTGCATATACAGATGCTATGGTTTCTAAAGACAGTTTTCACTTTGGCTATTTATTCAGACAGTATTATATTCCCAACAATAATAATGTTTTATTTCATCATCCTGTTTGAACCAGGTTTAAGCACACAGCTGCAGCATATTAAATTTTTAAGAAAGAAGTCAGTCCAGTTTCATGAGTTTGGGCTTTTTATTCCATATTTGAATTTATTTTTCCTGGAAAGGAAAAATAGTTATAGCAGCACCTGGTATATTGCCATGAATATAGTGGAGGCTTAATAAATATTTATCACTGTTGAAGTTAGAAGGAACACTGATTTGCACTCTGCACGATATGTTGGATTAAGACCATATTGCTTGCAAAAAGCATAAACACTGGTTAGCAGCAGCAGAATCTTAGACAATTTTTGAAAATGACTATTTTGCAGGAGGTCTAATCTGCTGCAGAAAGGATAAAACGTTACTTATAACTATGATTAAGATGCATTAAAATCTAAGGAACGGTTTAGAAAATCATACTCTACAGAAAGCTAGAAATTCTTACTCTTTTGTATTGCAATCTGATTGGCCTTGATAGGAGAGTCAGAAAACCCCAGCTGTAGATCTGTAGGAGAGAAGAAAGGAAGCCAAGACTAGTGGGGACAGGGTTGGCCTGATAGAAATGACTAGAGTTCCTCCCAATTTCAGCATCTGAGAGGACACACAAAACCTGAATCCAAACCAGGTTAATGTTGATAGTCATCATCTCAAGCCAGGTGGGAACATGGCACCAGGAATTGGTTATATGGGAGATGTTATTATCTGATGGGTGATAGTTTTAAGTTTGGAGTAGGAGGCATCATCTGGGTTATAATATGGCCTTAGCCAGTGGGCTGCAGGAGACAACATTGGGATAAGGTCCAGATCCCCTAGGGAGAAGAGGTTGGCAAGACTAGTCAACTTCTCAGGCCCAGACAACTTGGCTGGAGTTCTGGACTAGAATCCATTACTAGCAAAGAATCAAGTGCAAATGAAGAACAGAGGCAAGTGGGGCTGGGGTCAGGACTAAGGGGATTAATATTGGTGGCCATGTAAATGTTTACACAGGGCTCACTCAATAGCAGGCTGAGGGCCATAGATAAATTCCAGACTCTGCTTATTGATATTAATGGAACTCCTAACATTCTGCCAAGCTTGAATCTCATTTGACTAACAGCTTGATGGTACAGTGTCTATAGTTTGACATCATGTGGTATCTGCTGCTTGGCATGGATGTACAAGAGCTGCTAGTTTGGGCATTACTTTTTTTTATTCAGGAATAAGCTTAAATAAACCAAAAACAATATTAAAATGGATCATTCATGTCAGCTCCACAAAAAGAACCCTTATCATTTGGTTCACTGAAGCATAACATGTACCTAGCTGGCAAATTGTTAGCATTTAGCAGGTATTTGTTGAATGAAAAAAATGAATTAATTAAATATTTTCTAAGCATTGTCATGGAATCTACAAAACTTGGAGGTGATTCTCCTTTCTAATTACAGCAGATCTCAGAACTTAGCCTCCATAATCACATGGGCCAATTCTTTATTTTATATTTATACTCTATTGGTTCTGTTTCTCCAGAGACCCTTACTAATACAAGGACTGCAGAGTTGGTTGATTCAGTAGCTCAACAGCATCAAGGACCAGATTAGTGCCATTTAAAAAAAATTCTACCATCTTTAGAATCTGCAGGTGGCTGCAGCAGCTCTAGCCATCACTTCCTCACCCAGCCACATCCAGAATCAGTATAAAGTTTCTGTTCCTTCAAGCATGTTTTTTTCTTAGAGCAGCCAACTACCCTTTATCTTTCATTGGTCGGAAGCATCACTTGACTTTTCTTAAACCAGTTTCTGAAAAGCAGAATAAAATTACCATGATTGACTAAGAGTAACCAGATTTATTCCCTGAGACAAGTATCTGAGTCATTTCCTCTGTGCCAATTGCTACATAGAAGGCGAACAACTGATCGGGTGCCATGGCTCTTGCCTGTAATCTCAGCACTTTGGGAGACCAAGGCAGGAAGATCACTTGAGGCCAGAAGTTCAAGAAGGTGAACAACTGAAAAGTTTTAACAGCAAGAAAGAAGGGGTAAACGTGTTTGAGGGCAAATACCTTTTGTTATACCTATCCTTCTTTTAGTCTCCATTTCCATACAGGTGGGAATGGTACATTTTTCTAATGGTCCTGAGTCTCCAAACTGGGTTGTTTTTTCAGAGTGATTAGGAGCTGTAGGATCCTGGAGTCCACAGTCTGGATCTCCACCTGTCACTTCAGAAATGAAACACTTATTCTCTCACTTTGTCCATTCCTGGTGCTATAACAAAATACTTTGGAATGGATAATTTACAAATAATGGAAACTTATTTCTTAGAGTCGTAGAGGCTGGAAAGTCCAAGGTCAAGGCACTGGGATATTCTATGTCTGATGACAGACTAATGACTGCTTCCAAGATGGCACCTGGTGCATCTTTACATAGAGGAAGAGATGAACTCTGTGTCCCCACAGGGTAGAAAAGATGGAAGAAATTAAAGAGATGGAAGGGAGAAGTAGATCTCTGAAGTCCCTTTTGTAAGGGCATTAGCTTCATTCAGGAAGTCAGAGCTCCCATGACCTAATCACTTCCCGGAGATCCCATTTTCTAATATCATCACCTTGGTGATTAGGTTTCAGCATATGAATTTTTTAGAAACACATACATTCAAACCATAGCATATATGGTTCTTATACTCCTTCTTAACTCATCCGATTCTTGAGAATTGACCACAACTAAAGAAAGAACTCTCATTCATCAGATTGTGGCGGGGGAGGGGACTGGTCTAAGGAGGAACATAAAGAAGCAGCCCCCTTTGAGCCCACCTCAATGCTGGGGTCATCCCAGCTCCATATCTCCCAGTAGAATTGGTCGAGGTCTTTATTATGATAGCATTGCAATTCATTCTCTGCCTCCACCCAATTCTGCTTTTTAAACTCTCCTCTATCGCTAATACTTCATCCCTACCCCAGATACTGATCCCAAAAGCCTTCCTAAATAAATCTCTGCATCCAAACCTTCTTCTCAGAGCCTGTTTTCTGGTAAATCCAACCCACCCATGATCATACCACAAAGGGAACTGGCTCATAGTTTATGGGACTATCACGTAACTGCTCTACCAAGTGGACACCATGATCTGCTCCCTGCTCCAGGGCAGGAATTGTGGCCTGTGGTAAAATATATTACAATTCTTATTTGCCTTAATTGGTGTATTAAAGTTCAAATTTAGATTTACATGTCTTCCTAATCTAGCTATGAAGATATAAATAGGTGGTAGATTGATAGATATTTTTAAAAAGATACACAAACATTTCTAAAGAAAAGTATTAAGCAAAGAATTTACAAACATTATTATTCTCCCTTTGTGCTAATATCTTTCATGAAGGGCATGGCCACCTTAGCATAACTTGCTTTAAAAACAATTAACAAAATAGATTAACTCCATCTATTCCTATGAGAAGGAAAAAGGATTACTAGGCAATGCCTAGGATCTCAAGACCCAGTTTGAGATTTTCCAAAGGATGTCCTGTAAATAATACCTATAGTAGGCAAGATGCTTTTGGGGGATACAAGAATGAAAAAGACATACTGCCTTAAAAAGCTTACATCATCAGTTGGGCTCGGTGACTCAGCCTATAATCCCGTGCCTTTGATGAGTGGATTGCCTGAGCCCGTGGGCTTGAGACCTGCCTGGGCAACTTGGCGAGACCTCATCTCTACAATAAATCAAAAAAATTAGCCGGGCATGGTAGCACGCGCCTGTAGTTCCAGCTACTCGGAAGGCTGAGGCGGAAGGATGGCTGGAGCCCAGCAGGTCGAGGCTGCAGTGGCCAGGAGCGGCCACTGCACTCCAGTATGGGCGACAGTGAGACTCCAACTCAAAAAAAAAGGAAAAAAAACCAAAAAGCTTACATCCTCATGGAGTAGACAGAGAAACTGAAAGATATAGTGTAATAAATGCATTAGGGAGAAGGGTACTCTAGGATGACCCAACATGTCTCCTAATTCAGTCCAGGGATTAGGAGAGGCTTACCATAAGTAAGTCAGTAGTACACTTGGCAGAAAGTACAGCTTTGAGGAGGAAGAAAATTCCTGGGAAAGAAACATACACATAGGTCCAAGATAAGAAAATCAGGACTTATTCTAAAAACTGAAAGTACTCCCACTATATTCCAGCACCTAAAACAGTACCTGACAAATGTGCAATACTCAATCAATATTTGCTTAGTAGATTAGTAAGCAAATAAAGTGGTTGCAATGGATTGACACGTTGACTATCAGGAAAAAAAACTGTTAGAGATCACGTTGGAAAGGTACATGCAAATCAGATTGTGAAGGTTTTTCTCATATTCAAGTTAACAAGTTTGAACTTTATTCTGAAAGATATAAAAAAATTTTAAATGTAAGCTCGGTGGCCATGATAGAAGTTGCTGACATCCATGGGGGAATTTAATTTATTCAGAAGAAATATAAAACTTAACTAAACTTTACCAATGAGGAATCAACTAGTTTGTACATTCCCCTGTAGTTGAACCCAAGCAGAGATACTGACAGTTCCTGAGAGTAATAGGCTGGGATATACAAGAGCAACAGGAAAATAAGGTTGGTCACTCAATGCTTTGCTACTTTGAGGAGGTGATTTCAGAGAGCAAAGGCAACTGAGGAGGGGAAAGAAAAAAGCTTTATTCTCTTTCAAACTTATGCCAATTGTTCTGTTTCCATATTAGATTTTCTTATTATTAATATCAGCCCTTTATAGTCAGTTTCGAGAATATGTAAATTTAATTTTTGGATACTCTGATATGGTGCCATTCATCAATAAGTTTGGGATAAAGGCAGGAGATAATAATTTCAAAAACAATATAATATGATCTAGGAGAATATATCATTATCAATATTTACTCAAATTACCCACTTTTCTCACAGATGGCTTCACATTAAAATGAATGGTGAAAGAATAAAAACATTTCAAACCTAGTCCCAAGGCTAATGTTACATCTGTTCGTATTTTCATCTCCATTTATTAAAAATATTAATCCTCACTTATTACAAATTTACATTAAATGAAGTTGAAACATCTGGCATATTAGGCATCAGGTGACATTATCAAGCAGATGTGTGCCACATCCATTAAAAACAGCCAGATCTGTTCAGCAGTGTCAGGGTGGACTCTAGGGCATTTCTTCCCAGTGCCCTATTTTCTGCTGCCTTTTCTGCCTTGCTGATTTCCATTTGGATTCCCTGTTTTTTTTGTTTGGCTATTTGCAGTGCTTTTATTTATTTATTTTCGAGTTGGAGTCTCACTCCGTTGCCCAGACTGGAGTGCAGTGGCTGCTTCCGGCCACCGCAGCCTCGACCTGCTGTGTTCTGGCGATCCTTCTGCTCAGCCTTCCAAGTAGCTGGAACTACAGGCTTGCGCTACCACGCCCACTAATTTTTTGATTTATTGTAGAGATGAGGTCTCGTCAAGTTGCCCAGGTGGGTCTCGTACCCGCGGACTCAGGCAATCCACTCACCCCGGCCTCCCAAAGCATGGGATTACAGGCTGAGCCACCGAGCCTGGCCTGCAGTGCTTTTTCAATAGCACAATAAGTGCCTCTGAATCTACCACATTGCCACTTCCCCTTTACATTTAATTTGAGGGCACCAGCATATCTCCAGGATTGAGTGCTACACATCCCAGATCTGGCATTGGTATAGCCTATGAAGTATACGACATTAGGATCCATCAGTGGTCATGAAAAATATTCACACCAAGATTAGACATACAATCTAAGACTAGGTTGTGCTGAGGATTACATCATGTATAAATTTAGTGAAAGTTATTGAACTATGCTCTTAGAATGTGTGATTCTTACGATTAGTAAATTTCACCTTGATAAAGCTTAAAAGTAAAAGTTTGGTCAGGCAATGGAAATGGGTAGGACAAGTTTGGATGAACATCGAACCCATCCTAAATATAAGTCAATACATCATGACAAAGGCAGGCCACACAGACATGCAACTGGTTGGGACAAAGCATGAAATCTGTTACATCAGTTTCAAGTCACGAGAAGAGTAGAAAACTACTAAACACCCAATAAAAGATAGTGCTGTTGTTAGTGATGGTAATTCCACGCAGTTGACATTGGAATTTCAAGACCAGGTCCAAATTGCTGAGAAACGCACTGCAATGAGGGATTTGTATTTGTCAATCTGGGCTTTCTAATGCAAACTATCCCTGTCTAATTTAAGGACACAAAAACATGATTTATCGAAAATGTATGGGATCATTCACAGAATCAAATAAAAAGCTAAACAATTAAACACTGGGAACAGCACTACAGGAAACAGTATAATTCCAATAGTTCAGTATCATGACTAATTAATAGTTTCTTTAGAGAGCTGTCATCAGGCTAATCATCAGTAACTGCTTCAATCTATTCAAGATTTAATTTCCAAAGAAGCAGTTTATTGTCCTTGCTAAGGCCAAGTATCTATACCTTGACTTTAGAAAGGCGGGGCTCTAACACTAACATCCCCTGAAACACAAGGGAGAAGAGAATATTTTCCAAATGAAGATCATTGTATTTTTACCAAAACAAGAAGAGATACTGGGCAGAATGCACACACAGAGATACATGCTATGCTATATACATACTATGCTATATCAATGCATTAAATTTTGAAGTCCCTTTATCAGACACTGTGTCCATTAAAGGAAGGACCTTGACAACAGGGTTGACATTAAGAGAATTGCTTCCGTTTCTCAGGGGAAAAAAGGCTAGAAAGAACAAAACAGGGCCTCAATTCTGTAAAAAGACTGAAATTACTACAAGAAAAACTAGAGATGGGGATAAGACAGAAGTTTAGCTTTATAAACAGAGTGAAGATTTTTAAAATGTGGTACATATGCATGATGGAATATTATGCAGCCATAAAGAAGGACAAAACTATGAACTTCACAGCAACTTGGATGGAGTTAGAGTCTATAATACTGAGTGACCTATTGCAGAAACAAATAACTGAGTATCTCACTCATAAAGCAGACCTTGAACAATTATCGTAATTACTGTAAGAAAGGGATTGGCAGTAATGGGAAATTGCCAGGGGAGAGGGGTGCATACCTCATCAACAAGGGTATCTGCATAATGGACATTTGTATACCTAACCCTGAATTGTACCCCACATCTTTAAAAAGAAGAAGAAGAAGAAGAAAACTCGAGGTAGAAAGATTCAGATGCTGGAAACTCAAAAGAAAAATAAAGATGTCGCTATGACTCAGAGAACAAAGCCAAAATACAGTGATGATTTGGGGGCCACAAGGGCACCCTGGGGATATAAGGCAACTGGTTAGCCTGAGGGCTACCTCTTCCATCTTCTCTTGTTATTCTCTGCCATCCTAGTCAAGTCCCACAATTGGTTTAGGTCAATTTAGTCAAATCTTTCTTTTGTTAGAATTAGTTCAGTAACTAGGAGTCAGCATTTATTAGTAGACTCAGGTGTGATTTTTTTTCCCATGAAATTTTGAATTTTTGCAAGAAATCTCATTCCTTAAATTCTTTAGAAGTATTCATTAAAATAAAAATCCAGTGGGAGGGAGGCGTTGGGTATTTATGGCATAGATGTTTTCTGAGTGAGATAGAAAAAAATGCAATTCAGTTAAGATATTCAGTAGTTCATGCCTATTATATGCAGAGCATTGCAAAAGATACTGGAGATAGAAAGATGGGTAGTGTTATAGTTTGAATGCTTTTGTTCTGTCCAAAATTCATGTTGAGACTTAATCCCCAATGCAACAATATTGGAAGGTAGGGCCTATGAAAGGTGTTTAGGTCATGAAGAATTTGTGCCCTCATGAATAGATTAATACCACTACAAAAAAAATGCTTCCAGGAGTGGCTTCACTTTTTTCTGTTCTTCTGCCCTGTGAGGAATAAACAGCATTGGTCCTCCCACCCCTGAAGGATACAGAATTCCAAGTGCCATCATGGAAGCAAAGACTAGTTCCTTATCAGACAGCAAATCTGTGGATACCTTTATCTTAGACTTCCCAACCTCCAGAACTGTGAGAAATAAATTTCTGTTCTTTATGTATTATCCAGTCTCAGGTATTTGATTACAGTAGCACAAAACAAGCTAAGCTAGATACCTGTTATCAGTATCTTCAAGATACTTATCACACAGAAGTACTATAGAACTACCAGCATTCCTTGTATACATAAAAGTAATGTGGTATGTGTATTCAAAGACTATTAGAGCATAGCATAAGTACCTAATGTGATACTAATCTAATAAGTAGTATTCTACCCTGCAGACTCAGGAATTAAAGCTCTTTCAAAAGAGAAGTGGCAGCCGGGCTCGGTGGCTCAGCCTGTAATCCCGCACCTTTGGGAGGCTGAAGTGACTGGACTGCCTGAGCCCGCGGGTTCGAGACCCGCCTGGACAGGTGAGACCTCATCTCTACAATAAATCAAAAAATTAGCCGGGTGTGGTAGCACGCGCCTGTAGTTCCAGCTACTTGGAAGACTGAGGCAGAAGGATCGCCAGAGCCCAGCAGGTGACGCAGCAGTGGCCAGGAGTGGCCATTCCACTCCAGTCTGAGTGACAGAGTGAGACTCCAACTCAAAAAAAAAAAAAAAAAAAAAAAAAGAAGAAGTGGTGTATGTGGTGAGACTTGAAGGAGAAATAGGACTTTCACATATGGACAAGATAGGTGATAGCATTCCAGCCAGAGATAAAAATATGCAAGATTATAAGAGCCTATATCATATCCCTACTTTAAATGTGGGAGAAACTGACATCTTCCAATAGTTACATATAGTGTTTCTGGGGAGGAAATGAGAGGGGAATGATGGGTCTGGGAGGGCTCACTGTAGATCCCATTTATCAGGTAGTTGAGGCAAGCCATTAGAGATTTTTGAGCAGGAGATTGACATGCTAAAGAGCCTTGGAGAGCCATAAGGAGGATAGATTAAAGAAAGGTGAGATCTTCTGTTCCAAAGGACTTCTACATCATACAGATAAAACATAATGAGTGGATGTAGAAAGAATGGTATGAATATTTAGTTGATAGACAGCAGTAGCTCTATCTGTCAGGCATTGACATTGTGTAGTGACCAACAAA
This sequence comes from Cephalopachus bancanus, assembly GCA_027257055.1. NCBI lineage: Eukaryota > Metazoa > Chordata > Mammalia > Primates > Tarsiidae > Cephalopachus > Cephalopachus bancanus. Next base: position 15,943,249 of record JAPVLO010000006.1, read on the forward strand.
CAGCTCTGGTATCTGTTTGTCTGAGTTTAAACATTGTGTCTCTCTCCATTACTAGCCATCATGGGAATCTTTCTTGGTTTCTCTATATCTTAGTTTCCTTATCTGTAAATTATGATCTACTTCATGGGACTGTAAGGATTCATTAGTTACTCTGTGAAAGGCATGCAGAACAGTACCTGGAATGTAGTAAGTGCTCAAAATATGTTAGCAATTACTATCATCTCATTTTATACATGAGTAAACTATAATATACTTATTTAAGAGGATTCCCAAGAACAGAGAGATGATATATGAAGTGTGTTTCAAACCCAAGTTTGTCTAACTTTAGAGGATGCATATATAACTTCTAGCATGACTCCAAGTCCTATGAGCAACAGACTCTGTGCTCACTGACAGACCCTTGAGAAAAGATTTCAAATGATCTGTGTATGATTCAAGCATTTTATTTATGGCTTGGATTTTTCTATAGTTTCTGGTTTGGGGCTTACAGAAAACTGAATTTGAAGAGTTATACCTTTGCTACCACACTTCCTTTATTGAGACGCTTCTCTCTTCATTAATAGACTTTATTGTCCCCAGTTATCATGAATTAAACAAGGGATGGACAACAGACCTAGAGGCTGGGCTAGACAAATTAAATTATATTTTTTGGATACTTGTACTAAGAAAGTTGTACTAAGACCATTTAGGAGAAGCAGTAGGCTGTTTCAGGTTAACAAGAAAAAATCATAGGCAGTATGTGGAAGGCTTTGAATTGCAAACTAAGAAGTTCTAATTTTATCATATTGACAAGCAAAAACTGCCAAAGATTTTGAGTGGGAAACTTACATCATGAAAATATGTAAGGATAATAAATGTATACAGTTACATAAGATGAATTAAAGGCCAAAGATGTCATGTTTAGTGGGAACATAGATTCTTGAATCAGATTAGTGACAGCTGATACGCAAAGTAACAGAAAGATGCAAAGGCTTTTCTAAGGAAGAAGTTATAGGACTTGGTAATAAATGAACTGTAGGAGATAAATAAAAGAAAGGAAGCAAGAGTAACTGAAAGACTTTTAGTTTAGAGTGCAAAGTACTAGAAATACAGAATATAAGAGGCAAACATGTGTTTAGGGTATTAAATTAAAAATTTTTGATAAGTTGAGTTTCAAACAAGGATGAAAAATTGAAGTGAGAATATTTAGTTGTGTACTTGGTTTAAAAGACTTCAGAGGAATATAGTATCTTAGAAATTATTGCAGTCCAATTGTTTTATCAACCGAGTGAAAAAAACTGAGATCTAGAAGGATGAATACTTTATCCAGTATAACACAAGTAATTAATATAGAAGTAGAACTCAAGCTTTTCAGCTCCCAATCCAGTGCTCTTGTGAACATATTGTACTGCCTTCTCTAACTACTTGGTTAGAGCAGAAGAAATGACAAAATTATAAGATGGGAAGAAACCTACTGTGGTAAAATATATTGAAATAATGAGATCTGTAAGTAGGGAGTTTACAGCAGAGATGGCAAGCAATTTTCAATTTGTAAGTCAACTCCAACAAATTGCTATGACTGCATGAATACTGTGTTGAAAATAATTCTGAACCTGTATCCAGGCTTACTGGAAATGAAGAATATGATCAATTAGTGATAATTGTCAATAGCCAATCAGAATAGTGGGCAGCATATATGCCACCTATGGCTATCACTAGTCAGAAAATTGTGGTCACAACCATGGGAAATAAGTAAAAGTATTTGAATAAATAACTGCCTGCAAAATGTCATAATGGTCAGCTTTGCATAAATTCCTTTTTTTGTATTATCTTTGTTTCTACTTTAAATGGGAGGTGTCGGATAAACTGCTGCATGCATGGAGGATTTAAATATGTGGGGAGTCATGACAGAACAGGTTGAAAAAGATTAAGAGGCAAAAAGAGAGAGTTACATAAACTATTAATTAAGTTCTTTTTGTATTACCTGACTTGCTCTTCTGTCCTTCCCATAGTTAAGCTTAATTTGATTTTATTCACAGACTACTTAGTAAAAAATCTTCCAAAATAAATTACATACATCAAAGTCAAGATTGTGGACTGAACACACATATTTATCTCTTTTTTTTCCTAATAACCCAGGAAATTATTTGCTAATAACACCACCCTCACACACACACACACACACACACACACACACACACTTTAATATATATACACATATACACATATTTTATATATTTATTGCGAGGGAAAGAGAGAAATACACCAAATCAATAAAGAATAAAGAAGACAGAAAGCAGACTATTAGCAAACAAGAAGTGTCATCAAATTTCCTAAAGAGATTAAGCAGTTAGAAAAATGGTGTAGTGAGCTGAATGGTGGTACCCAAAAGATATGTCCATGTCTTAATCTTCCAGAACTCTGAATGCTACCTTATTTGGAAAAAGAGTCTTTGCAAGCAATTTAGTCTTGGGATGAGAATATCCACTCTGAGTTTTCTGGCTGGGCCCTAAATCTAACAATAACTATCCTTATAAGAGTAAGATAGACAGGGAAGACTACATAGACAGACAAGAAGAAGGCCATGAGAAGACAAAGGCAGAAATTGAAGTGATGTGACTACAAGTCAAAGAATGTCAACAGCCAACCACCAGAAGCTAAAACATATTCCTCCCTGGAGCTCTGAGGGGAGTGCAGCCCTGCTGAAGCCTTGATTTTTAACTTCTGGTCTCCAAACCCATGAAATAATAAATTTCTGTTGTTTTAAGCTATTGAGTTTGTGGTAATTTATTATAGGTACCCACAAGAAATGAGAGCAAGTGATTTCTAAAGAAGTTGAGAAAAACGGCCTTGCAGAAATACAGAGAAACTCAGAAGATGCCAATTAAAAGCAAGTAGTAAAATGTGGAGTTTAAAATGGGGGAACTGATTGAAAATTAGTATGCATTATAACTGCCCCCCAATCCCTAACCCTGACAAGTGAGATAGGCAGGTATTTACCTCCCTAGAAACAAATTGAAAGATTCTTCTCTATAGAAACTACGCTGTCTGGAAAGAAGTAGGGCAGCCAGGGTGGTTGTTTCTCATCTAAACACCTTTCAGCAAAGTTGGTCAATCGAGAAACACAGCCCACAACCAATCAGCTTTTCATTGGTTTATTTTTTAACAAGTAACAAATAACTAAGGAACCCCCGACAGTGAGATCATAAGTATTTGTCTTTCTGCGCCTAGCATACTTCACTTGGTATAATGCCCTCCAGGTCCATTGGTGCTGTCACAAATGGCAGGACTTCCTTCTTTGTTAAGGCTGAGTAATAAATCATTGTGTATATATGCTTTATTTTATGTAAATGTATACATTTTCTTTATCCATTCATCTGCCAATGAATATTTAGGTTAATAACAAACCCCCTAAGCAACCAATGGGTCAAAGAAGAAGCCAAAAGGGAAATAAAAAATATCTCTAGATAAGCAAATATGAAAGCACAACATACCAAAACTTACAAGGTGTAGCAAAAGCAGTTCTAAGAGAAAAGTTTGTAGGAATAAATGTCTGCATTAACAAGAAGGTTAAAAATATAAATAAAAGAAAGAGATCAAATAAACAACCCAACTTTATACCTCAAAGAACTAGAAAACAAAAGAAGATAACAAACAAAAAAAACCTATGACCCAAATTAATAGAAGGAGGGAAATAATAAAGATTAGAGAGAGAAAAAAAGGAAATGGCCGCTAGAAAAAATAGAAAAGAGCAACAAAACTAGAGTTGTTTATCTTTTGAAAAAATAGAAATTGACAAACCTCTAGCTAGACTAACCAAGGAAAAAAGAGAAACCACTCAAATAAAATTATAAATGAAAGAGGAGACATTGTAACTGACACCACAGAAATACAAAGAATCATGAGACTATATACAAATTGGATAACCTACAAGAAATGAATAAATTTCTGGAAACATACAACTGACCAAGATTGAATCACTAAGAGTGAACAGACCAATAATGAGTTAGAAAATTGAAGCAGTAATCAAAAACATTCCAACAAAGGAAAGCCCAGGACTAGATGACTTCACTGGTATTAATGCCAATTCTTCTCAAATTCTTCCAAGAAATTATAACTAAGGGAATATTTCCAAACTCATTTTACAAGACCAGTATTACCCTGATATCAAAGCCAAATAAGGACATTAGAAGAAAAGAAATTACCAAGCCAATATCCCTGATAAATATAGATGCAAAAATTCTCAACAAATATTAGCAAACCAAAGTCAATAGTACATCAAAAGGACTATACACCATGGTAAGAGACACTTTTTGTTTTGATGTTTTTTTCTTATTGTCTGACATTTAAATGTCCTGTCTGTGGGCCCTAATCCAATAAGACCCTGTCCTTATAATACAACATTAGGACATAGAAAGATACAGAAGGAAGACCATGTGAAAACACAGGGAGAAGACAACAATCTATAAGACAAGGAGAGAGGCCCCAGAAGAAACCAACCCTGCAGACACCTTCATCTCAGACTTCTAGCCTTCACAATTGTGAGAAAATAAATTTCTGTTGTTTAAGCCACTCGGTGTGTGGTACTTTGTTATGGCAGTCCTAGCACACTAATAGAAGCAATAAAGCCAACTTCCTGTACAGAGTATTAAATATTTGAATATATGAAAGTTTATACAGAATGAAGAAATATATCAAAACAGTACAGAAACCAGCTCTATTTGGGTCAATCTGAGAACCAATATGATAATTGAAAGGTTCCTATAGAAACCTAGAAGAAATTTAGTCTTTATTTATTCTTTAGTCTACTTGCCTCAGTGTAACCATTAAAAAGCATTCAGACATTCTACTGCAGGACAGACAGCAGCCTATCTCCCCCCCCCAGGCAAATCTCCTTCAGATGCAAGACCACCACACCCCCCCCCAGGCAAATCTCCTTCAGATGCAAGACCAGGACGGCCCAACCATTCATGGTTTAGCATAATAATCTCTAGTAAACTTTTAGCTTCCTTGTCAAAGCTGAAGATCAAAGATGGCTGGCCAAAGTCATAAGAGTTCGTGAGTTGCAAGTGTCTGAGTTTGTGAATTGCATCTCTTGCAAGAATCTCCCCCCAACCTAATCAGCCCTCTGTGAACTATGTGACACAGATAAGCCCCACCATGGCAGCAATCATGTGACTAACCCACCCATCTGCCTGCTATCCATCACCTGACATCATCAGTACATGCGCTTTTCTGCCCTTTGTGATGATGTGTAAGCAGACCACCACCTAATCACCTTAATAATCTTCCCCCATCAAGGGGAATGGTTAAAAGGACTCAATTACAAGCAACCGGGGGCCATTGCCTTGCTAGAGTCTGGTGTGGCCATGTGCTCTTTGGTACCCCCCCACCTTGGGGAGGTGAATCTTTCTTCCTTCTCTTTCTCTCTCTAACTTACTTTTAAATAAACTTTTCTTTCTTAACTTTTTTGTGTGTCGCCATTCTTTGCATCTACTCGGATCTCTGGGTTCCCAGCGCTGCACCTCTGACTTGCCAGCTCCAACAGTGCTGCGCCCCTCTCTGCTGTGCCTCTCTGCCTCTCCACCCTCACCCTGTTCAGAACCCTAACAATAATATTCACAGATTATAATCCACTAAATAAAATAGGAATATTAGAGTCCAGACTGAAATAGATGAATTTTTTGAAAAATGAGGATAAAGAAAAGCTAAGCTCCTCTTTATATCAAAATACCAACTAATGCATGTAGAAGGAAAGTTATAGGTAGAAACTTCACCATTTGGCAGTCATTAGAGTAGAAGTTGATTCAGGTATGAATCATCAATATTTGCTAAACTAATGAGTGAGAGTATTAAGAGACAATATTTATGTAGACTCAAACTATCTCCACACCAAGATAAACTGCTACTCCCATTGATTAAGGAGAGAATAAAATGAGGCCATAAAGTAAAATTATATGTTAAAGTTATGTTGCTTTTCTTTTTTCACATTTTGCATACAAATTATGCAATAAAAGCTCATCTCAAATGTGATAAAAAAGAAAGTCCCTTCGGATAGAGATATCTGACTTGAGTCTTTTAGAGAAGCACAATTACTCATAACAGTGGTTGGAAAGTCCCGGTTTTCACACTTGGTAAGAGACAGAACAGTGGTTTCCAATCTAGTAGAGATACTATTTGAATAATAAGATGAAAATTTAAACATTCATGTTCACAAAAGGTTTTAAACTCAGGAACAGGAATGAGTGTCCAGGCTGTGCCTGTCTAACCAGAAAACCTGTCATAGACAAAAGATGAGCTGTCTAGAGGTGACCTTTAATGACAATAAATATATATTGCTAGGCAAGCACCAGTGGTACGGGCACCATTCTGTACTATATGTATTTATTAATTTAGAAACTATATTTTTCAGCCCTGATGTCAAGTGAATCTCATAAACTATTATAAAATTCAAACTAATAGATTAAGCTTCAGCAAACTAAATAGTTTGAATAACAAACGAGTAAAATGTAATATTAAGGCCTTTACACAACGCTTAAAAGGAAATCTTTTCGGTACAGGTAATGATACACGTTGATATACTGCCATCTAGTGTTCATTGTATTAAAGAACTAGATTAACCATATGCTGAAATGAATTTTTAAACTGTTAGTATTTTTTAAATTCTTCTGCAGTTTCTGCAGCAGTTCCGGTTTTTCTTTGGGATTCGGGGACCCATATTAAAACATTTTCCTAATAAAATGGGTATTAATATGTAAACAAATCTTCAGACGGCTTTATACCTATGGGAAGCTCACTTAATTCTGATCTAACCCATGTATGTAGGTTCATCAAGTTTTCTTAGCATGTTACCTCACAGAAGATTATAAGAAAGGTTCAATTATTTCTGCAAGTCATCTGCTAAGTTTGAGTGAAAATCTCTATTACAAAGCAATTACTATTACTCATAAAATTCCCTTCAACGTGTATTAAGAGTTAGAGAAAAAATTCCTCTTTACCCAGTATGTCAAAAAGATACTCTGAAAAAAAAAAAGTTCTGAAAATCAGCTGAAATGCTGACTCACTGAAAAAGTAAAGGAAATTCTCAGGGGCCCAAAGAGAAGAGATAACAAAAATAATAGTAAAAAGCAAGGGCTGAGGGCATCCCTACCTTGAAGCATGCTAATACCAGGAATGTAGTCCTAGAATGTAATGGCCTCTCAAAACATAACATATGAGGGCTGCTCACTCAGTGTAGGAACTAAGATGCTTGCATAAAAGTGGAACCCTCAAAACACCAGCAGAGGGAAATAAGGAACTTTGTCAGGGCTAAGGTTTGGGTGGGAAAATTATTATTCTTTCTGAATTATAAAGATAACCTCTTTTACATGGAATTTGGGTTCAAACCTATACTAACCTGATAGGTTGGGTATGAGGTATAAGAAAAGGAGAAAGATGAAAGATTACTCCGAGGTATTGTGTGTATAGCTTGAGTAACTGGAATAACGGAGTTGCCATGACATGAGATGGAGAAGGAGTCAAGTGGATTTGTTTGAGGAAGCAGAAGATAAGAAATTCGGTGTTAAGAAAGTTAAGTTTGAGATACATAGTGGATGTCTAAGTGGAGACTTCTGGTATGCAGTCAGATTTATTAGTCTGAAGTTCAGGAAAGAAGAATGGGCAGGAGAGATGCATTTGGAAATAGTCTGTATGATCATGGCACTAGAGAACTGTAAGAAAGCTCCAATAAGTGTGGACAGAGAAGAAGTCCAGGAGTGTTCCTCCAGGACACTCTAATATCATGAGGTCAAGGAGATAAGCATAAACTAGCAAAGGAGCCCTAGAAGGAGGATAAACAGGAGAATGTGCAATCACTGATTGGAAAATGTGAGAGAAGCGGATGCATTCAAAATAGCACCAGAAGTATATAAAATACTGAGAAATAAATTTAATAATAAAATGAGAGACAAAAGAAAACTCTTCTACTTTTTTAAAAAAATCACCTTTTGGCATTTTTATTATAACTGCTAAAGAAAGAAACTTTGGAATAGAAATGATATAGTATGAAGTCATTAAAATGAATGCAGTAGATGTATATTACTGACATAAAAGCCTATAATAGAATAATAATACACAATAAACAACAAAAACTAAGATGACAGGACAAAATCCATAGTATGGAGTTATCTTTATAATTTAGTATAGTTAGTATAAGCATGAAAGAAAGTTTTGAAGAATGTAAAAAAGGCTATGATCATTGATTAACATATGGCTAACTTTCAGTTTCTACATTTATAGTTTCTACATTTGGATAATTGCTTGAATTTTTTCCACGAGCACATGTGAACATTAAGGACAAAGTTATAATTTTTTAATGAAGTTTATATGGCATACATACAGTAATTCCTCCTTTTTCACAAGGGATATGTCTGAAGACCCTTGGGGATGCTTGAAAATGCAGATAGTATCAAATCATACTTATGTTTTTTTTCTATACATGCAAACCTACGTCAAAGTCAAAATATAGACCTCATCTCTAAATTTAAAACATTTTACTTGGGAAGCAAGAATTTTAATTCAAGGCATACATGGAGGCCAGGCAGTCTTCAGTATGTCTGAAGAACAAAGAGAAGGCGGGAGGCTTTATAAAAAGGAGAAATGTGTGGTGGCTCAAGCCTGTAATCCCAGCACTCTGGGAGGCCGAGGTGAAGTGATTGCCTGAGCCCATGGGTTCGAGACCAGCCTGGGGAAATTGGCAAGGCCTTGTCTCTACAATTTAAAAAAAAAAAAGATTAGCTGGGCGTGGTAGCTCACGACTGTAGCTCTGGCTACTTGGAAGACTGAGGCCAAAGGATCACCAGAGCCCAGCAGGTGGACGCTGGGGTGGCCATGAGTGTGCCACTACACTCCAGCCTAGGCGATGAGTGGGACTCCAACGTAAAAAAAAAAAAAGGAGAAATGTTACATATTGTTTTTGAAAGAAAGTTCATTAGTTCATTGGCACTAGTCGGATTGGTGAGTGATGGCTGTGGGTAAAACTAATATTAGTGTCATGGCAGATTGTTTCAGTAGCTATGAGATAAAACTAGTTTCAGGTTACAATAGGCAGTTTCAGTAATCGAGCTGGTGGAAAATTTAATTCTTGAAGCAGATGTCATGTCCCCAAGTACTTTTGCCCCCAGTCCTTCCTTTGTGATTTAGTTGAGCATGACAAGAATGATCCAATTTATATAATCAGCTTTCACGTCTATCTCAAAATTTAATTCACAAGTTAGGCACAGTAAGAGATTAACAACAACTAATAAAATAGAACAAATATAACAATATATCATAATAAAAGTTGTGTGAATGTAGTCTCTTTCTGTCTCAAAATACCGTAATGTCAGGTCACAGTGAACCTCAGGTAACTCAAACTGTAGAAAGCAAAACCGTGGATAAGTGGGAACTATTGTAACAGCATGGAAATGTAATTATAACAAATTAAATGCAATTCATTTAAGAAAGCAGAAATAACATTTTATATACAATATGACCCAAATTTAAATATATATGGAAAACAGACTGAAAAGAAATTTGTCAAACAAGTTAATTGAGATTCTCTTTGGGTAGTGATATTAAGTATTTTTCCCCCTTATTGTCATGGTTCTATATATTTCAAATTCTCAATAATATGTGTATTCTTACTTTTATTTGTCCTATTTATTATGAAAATTTCTAAGCACACAGAGAAAAGGCATAAAATACCAGATACCTACGGTCAGCTTCAACAATCACCCAAATTTAGATATGTATGTGTCATCTTTCTCATCTTAAAAAAAAAAAAAATCTGGGATGTTTTAAAACAAATCTCAGACACCTGATCATTCTGTGCACTTACGTCATACTCTTACATAACTACAATACCATTATTTCACCCAATATAATTAACAAAATTCCTTAATATCATCTAAATAATTAGCCCATAATGAAAACCCTCTGATGACTTAAAACTTATTTTTATACAATTTGTTTGTTTGACTCAGAATCAGTCCCTCTTATTGCATCTGTTATGGCTGCAGCACCCGATTCAACAGTGTTATAGGCTGAGTTGTGCCCCATCTCCAAATTCACATGTTGAAGTTCTAACCCCCAGTGTCTCAGTATGTGACTGCATTTGAAGATAGGGTCCCTAAAGAGGTAATTAAATTAAAATGAAGTCACTAGGGTGGGACTTAATTCAATATGACTCTGTCTTTATAAAAAGACATTAGGTCACAGATAGGTATAGAAGGAAGATTACGTGAAGACACAGGGAGAAGACAGCTAGAAGAGAGGCCTCAGAAGAAAACAATCCCGCAGACACCTTCATCTCAGACTTCTAGCACTCACAACTGTGAGAAAACAAATTTCTGTTGTTTAAGCTACCCAGTGTGTAGTGCGTTGTTACGGCAGCCCTAGCAAACGAATAGAAGCAATAAAGCCAACATCCTGTAGAGTAAATTAAAAATTTTGTGTAACAATAACATGTATGTATTATTCAATAAATTCACTCTTCGTTGTTTTGCATGTTTCCAATACCCTAAAATTATTTTATTCCTGAACAGTTATATATTTATATACACAAACATGCATATATCATTTTTTTATGAATGATCAGCCAGTTTTTTAAAATTATTATTATTACACTACCTGTACCACTCTTTTTTTTTTTTTTTCTTTTGAGTTGAAGTCTCACTCTGTCGCCCAGACTGGAGTGCAGTGGCCACTCCTGGCCACCACAGCCTTGACCTGCTGGGTTCCAGCGATCCTTCTGCCTCAGCCTTCCAAGTAGCTGGAACTATAGGCGCGCGCTTCCACGCTCGGCTAATTTTTGATTTATTGTAGAGATGAGTTCTCGCCAAGTTGCCCAGGCGGGTCTCGAACCCGTGGGCTCAGGCAATCCACTCACCTCGGCCTCCCAAGGCGTGGGATTACAGGCTGAGCCACCGAGCCCGGCCCCTGTACCACTCTTCATTGTTTGCCTCTCCTAGGACAGTAGTGACTTCAGTCTTGCACTCTTGGGTAATGAAAACTAAAGCAACATATCTGTTTTATTCAGCCTGAATGGGGGCTCATTAAAATGTTCAGTACATACCCAACTGCCTATTGTTACATCCTACAGAAACTAAACATCTATTTCTCCTTGCTTTATCTTTCATGACTTTCTGTTGTTAATTAGGTAGCCATTCTCCACCCAGTTGACTGAATCAGAAACCTCGGCACTTTCAAAACTTAAAACATTTTTTACAATTTAAAACAATTATAAATTTGCAGAAAAATGACAACAATAGTATAAAGAACTTCTGTCTTTGTCCAAATTCCCCTACTGTTGCCATATTACTTTTGTTTTTATCATTTTCTATGTCGATATATTGTCAATTGCTCTAATAATATTTTTTAACAAAAGGATCCAATTCTGAATCATGTCTTCCACTTAGTTGTCATGTGTTTTAATCTTCCATCTATTTGAAAAAGTTCTTTAGTTGTTCCTTTGTCTTTTATTACCTTGACTTTTGAATAATTCACTTCTATGATTTTGAAGCTCGTCCATAAATTTGTGGTTGTCTGATTTTTCCTCATGATTAGATTTGGATTATGCATTTGTAGCAGGAATATCACAGAGGTGTGTTCTAAGTACCTCTTAACAGGAAGTATACAATGTTGATTTGTCTCTTGACTTGTGATGGTAACTTTGATCACCAGTGCCAGATTTCTATATTGTCAGGTTTCTATTTTTTCCCTTTGTAATTAGTAAGTATTTGGTGGGGAGATACTTTGAGTCTACATAAATACTATGTGTCTTTTAATACTCTCACCCTCTAGTTTTGCATGCACTGATGATTCTTGCCTGAATTAACTTTTGCTATAATGACGGCCAAATAGTTATGTTTCTATTCATAACATTCCTTCTACATGCACTAGTTGGCATTTTAATGTAAGGAAGAACTTTTATTTATTCCCGTTTTTCAAACTATTTATTTATTTCGGTATGGACTCAAATATTCCTATTTTATTTAGTAAATTATAATCTATTAATATTATTTTTGTCCTCAGACTGACCCACATGGGAGCCAGTGGAGATGCTGTCAAGCTGACTTCAATGCCCCTTTGATATATTTTTTCATTCTATGTGAACGTCCTTAATTTCTGATGCCATGAACGTTTTCCAGACTCACAGTATATTTACCCTGTTCCTTCTCTATAATCAACCATTTCTCCAATGCGCCTTAGTTCCTTAAGTGGAGTTCCTTTAGTGTTTAAAAACCAAGATCTAGGCACAATGTGCTCATTGCTCCTAGCACATCATTGCTCCTAGAGCCTTTTGGGAGATAGAACTAGAGAAAAAAATAGATGATAGATAGATAGATAGACAGACAGACAGACATGCATACACACATACTTTTCTCTGTATTTATTTCCATACGTGTTTTTATATATGAGTATACTATACTTCCTTTCACACTATATTTCCCCTTCCTCTTCCCAAAAACCCTTCCCAACCTAGACAATTCTACACATTATTCAGGTCCTTACTTAAAAGTCACCCCCTCCACACACACACACACACACACACATCACACACACACACACACACCTCTGCAAGATATTGTAAAGGTTGAGGCAAGAGATGATAACAGGTGTACATATCAGCCAGTCCAGGGAATATGTTCTGAAAGTAACACTGACTAAGAATGGGCAGCCAGAATTATAACCTCTCTTTGTAAAAGCGGGTACTCAAATGGAAGTTGTGAGGACAGATGAAAAGTATATAAAACACCTATAACGCATAGCTCCTAGAAGGAGCTCAATATAAACCATCCATTACTCATTTAACAAATGTTCATGAAGTACCATACATACTGTGATAGATGCCAGGAGTAGAGAAAATGTGTTAAGCCCAGTGCAAACAAAAAAATATAATTTACAGAATGAGTATCCAAAGTCTAACAGTATATACAGGAGTGTTTGAGGGCGATAGTCAACCTGGTCAAGACTCAAAAGATGGGCAACATTTGGGCTGAGACATGTAGGAGTGCACAAGGAGGAATCTTCAGGGAGAGGATAACGTGTGCAAGAACATGTGCATGAGAGGGTAGGGTAGTTTTGCATGATACGTGTAATTAAAAATTGCATAAAATTAGACAGCATGCATAATCCAATATGGCTTTATATGAAACAAAAAGATAAGGGAGATGAAACTTGTCAGGGAGATGGAGCATCTTGTATCCTAGGCAGAGTAATTAGATTTTCTCCGACAGATTGCCTTTGAAGAATTTTCAGCAGGAGAGTGGCATGATCAGATTTGCAATTTTAGTGAGGTCATTCTGGTAGTCACGTGGAGAACGGAAATTAGGAGTCAAAACTGGAGTCAGAGGATGGCAAAGGGGCCACGAGAGGATGGTAAATAGGGAGAATGGATAAGTTTTGGTATTAGATGCATTTAGGATCCTTTACGGGTATCTCACTGAAATACAGGGAGGATCGTAGAGGCTTAAAGCAAAGTAGAGATCTCGAAGGGGAGTAGGTTTAGAGTGGAAAACTGAACAGCTCAGTGTGGTACTCATTGGATTGGTCGTCTTTCTCATTGCCTGTTCACAGGATTTAGAGAAATACGAGAGATGCTTTGGAGGGTGTGGAGATGCCAAGGGGAACCAAAGAGCTGGCCTCCGTGCATAACTCTGGCTGCACGAACAAAGCAACAGGTTGCACAGCGTGGCTGTAACTGCAGAAAATGGCCTCTGAGTCGCGTCCCGCAGAGATGAATCTCGTATGTTTCCATCCCTGGTGGCTCAGAGCTAAAGATGGCGCCTGGGACGCAAATTAGAAGAGTGGGGGGGGCGTTTTGGAGTGGAAAAAGATGACGTTTTCACTTTTGTTTTGTTTTCAACACACAGAGAGATAAGTCGACTCTGGACGAGCCGTGGATAAATTTTTTCCTTAAGATTTTTTGTGTGCGTGTGCCTGTAGTACAACTCTTCATTCACCACGCTCAAAAGCATGTTTGCTTTATGGGCGCGATCGCGCGGGTGTGTGGGGGGGTGTGACAAGTCTGTTCCCTTGCCTCATTCATTCATTCATTCATTCCTTATTCTTGGCGGGTTCCGCGATAGCCTCCCCATCTCGCGTGGCCCCTCAGTATTCCCCCGCGTTTGCTACCGTGCTGAGGCGGGGTGAGGACGAGGATGGACTCGGGCTCTGCCGGGGGCACCTGCCCATTCCCGGGCCCCTTCCAGCTTCCGGTGGAGTCTCTTCCCCTTTCAGAGCCTCGGAGGCTGGAGCCCAGGGCGCAGCCCCGGCGCGCTCACAGCCGGCCGTGCGAGAGCGCGACCGCGCGCCCCACGGTCGCAGGTCCACGGCCGCAGCGGGGTGGAGCGGGGGCGGGGCCGCGGGGGAGGCGGGCCGGGGCGGGGGCGGGGCCGCGTCCGGGGCGCCGAGGCCCGGCAGCGGTCCAGGCGGGGAGCGCGGGCCACATCGGTCGTCATGGGAACGGCGGCGTAGGCAGCTGCTGACGTCAGCGGGGGCGCGCGCTCCGCACTGCGGCACCGGGCGCGCTCTCAGAGCCCGGGATCTGGCGGCGCGGGCCGGCTGAGCGGCCGCTTTGCTCCCGGGCCTCCATACTTGGCACCGGGAGCCGACTAGCTCCTCTGGGCGTCGGGTCCGGCGGGACGGACCGCTGTGCGCACTCCTCTCCGTGAGTACCTTGTGGCTAAGCTGGCGGCGGGAGCCCGGGCCCGGAACCCCGGCCTGCCCGGACGCTGTCGGGGGGCGGCGGCGTGGGGGCCGTGCCATCACGGACCGACCCACCGGGCGCTGGCCGGGCGTCCCGGTGCGGAGGGATGCGAGTTTAGAGACGCCTTTCCGTACTTTCCCGCTCCCTCCTCGGGTTCCTTGTCTCCAGAGTGGGGAGCGTGGTGCTTGCTCTGGCGGTGAACTCGGTCTTTGCCTTTCCTACTCTCGATTCTGGTTTAAATGCTTTTAAATCAGAGGCGCACCGAGTATGTTTATTTTATTCTAGAGTATCAACCTGGTGCTGAATCTTGAACCTGTCCACGCCTTCTTAATTACGCCTGAGAAAAGGTGACCGATGTGGTACGTTCATCCGAAAAGGATCAAATTGTATCAATTGGGTCGTTTCTGTATGTATAAAAATAGAACAAAAGTTTTAGACTATTTAGGAATCCTTTCAAATGGTCGCGCTGCATTTCGGCTTTACTGTGAAAACGTCTACTTGAAAATATGGCTCTTCCTTTTTTTGAGAAAGAGATGCTAACAGTTTTTTTCACCTGTTGCGTTAACGATCGCTGTTACCGCTTGGGCTTTCAGGAAGAAGATGGTTTTTATGAGGACTCTGGGGAATTTTAAAAATAATATTTGAAAGAAATTAAAATACCAAGTGTTTTAACACTGTATTTGGGGTTTGTGGAGTTTTTAAGTAATGGCACATATAAGATTCAGGGATGTCATTTTAAATCTGACCTTAATTTTCGCAGCTAATGTTACTAATCAAATGTCAATCGTTAATCCTATAATGTGTTAGCTGTAGTACACAAGAACATTTAGAGTTTACTTCTGTAATGTATTTGCTATGTTATCATTAAATAATAGTATTTATTAAATCAATTGTGCATTCAACTATTAATAATAAAAATACATCATTTACTTAATCATGTATTTATTATATAATTTTTTACTTATTTCTAATACAGTAATAATGGACATAGAGTAATTCTGTTGAACACCTACGATGTGCTGATTAATTTGCTTGTTGGCATTTTCTTTTCTCCTCACAATATAGCAGGTCGGAAAAAAACCAAGGCTTAGTGCAGTTAAGTAGCTTCCCCAGGGCCACAGATCAGTAAGTGGCTAAACAAGAGCTCAAGCCTGAGTCTTTGACTCTAGACCCGTAATTACTGTTGTTGTTGTTGCTTTAAATGGGGATACATAAATATAGAGAACACAGGTCTGGTCTTCCAAGAGCTAGCAGTCTGGTGGGGGTCATAGAACATTTTACCAGGGTGAAAATTCAGGCTGAGGTAGAAGTATGGAAGATGAGGGCAGTAATCTTGGAGCACAGAGAAGTACTTAACTACCTTTCAAGGTGAGAGCACTTCCTAGAGAAGGTACTGTTTGCATTTACTGTCAAAGGACTGTGAGGATTTAGAGTGACAGAAGAAGAAGGGTATTTCTCAAGAAAGAGGGTTTGTGTGGGGAGACCTGTCAAAAACTGGAATTCATTTACTAAAAATTGTGTGTTCTTACATGTTTAAACTTCAGTCACCTTCAAAGTACTCCCCGTTTGATGCAATACTCCCATCAAGATGCTGCTTTTACTGCTCACAATAGTTTTTGAACTCAGTTTCACCTCTTTCATACTGGCAAAACGCTTCCCTTTGAGGGCTTTATTTATCTGGGGAAACAAAAAAAATATTCAGTGAGATCAGGTGAATAGGGATGGTGGGGCACTGGGGTCATGCTGTAGCACAGTAGAGGCAGGTGGTTAGTGTAAATCATCTATCATGAAATGGGCAAATGCCATGAAAGGATCTCAAAAGAAAAAAAATGTACTGAAGCCAAATGCAGCCTTTCATAACACTGACTGGTACATTGATGCTGATGGGTTCCTAGAATACGTATCTAGCAGGGGAAGCCTATACTACAAGGGGCCTGCCCTCCAAAAAGTAATTCCAGGTTTTTGTGTGTCCTCCCCCCACCTTGTATGTGTAATGGTTACAAAAGCAAGAGAGAATTTGGCACATTTGAGAACCTGTATAGTTTTGTTTGGTGGGAGCACAGAGCGTGGATGGAAATGGGCCCTGTGAAGGGGATATAAAGAAGGGTGAGGAGTCATTTCGTAAATGGCCTTGGAGCCCTATGGTAAGGACTTGATATTTTTTTCAGTGGGTGATTGGAAGCTAGTAAAGCAGTTTAAACAAAGAAATATACCATCATGTTTAAATTTGAGAAAATTACTGTGGTTGCAGTGTAGAAGATGATTTTTTGTAAAGGAGATGGTGATGAAGGCATAGAAACAATTTTAAAACGGACAGCATAACTTTTCCAGAGTTTTTGTCCCTCAGAGCTACTGTCTCATGTGACTACCTTTGGTGATGAGGGGAAGAAAGTTGGAAGGAGAATTCTATAAATAATTATTTACATATCCCTTCTACACATCTCACCTTTCATTCATTCCCTAACCTGTGGCTGCCAGGTTTCTGCTCCTCCATTAGCAGCTTTGGCACATGTGATTTCCTGATTGCAAATCCAGTGACACCCTTCAAAACTTGCCCTTTTGACACCATGTGGTATAGACTACTTCTTTCTTAAAACTCTTTCTTCTTCTGTTATATTTCTCCCCTATTTGCCGGATTTATTTTTACTTTGTATTATGGGCTCTCAGAATTCTTTTTGACTTTTTATTTTCTTGCAACCATCATATATATCAGTAACTCCCAAATCTTCAGCCTAGATGTCCTTGCCAAATTAATATATTATATATATATAAAAACATATTCTATTGCCTACAAAACATAATATGATTATACACACACATATGTATACAAACACATAGAGGGGAGTGCGTATTCAGTAATAACAGCCATTACTTTAGATAGGACTTCTATGAACTAGGCATTGTGCCAAGTATTTTACTTGCATATTCTCATTTAATCTTTACAAAAACCTTATGAATGATTTACCATTATTATTCCCCTTTTAAAGGTTAGTTGATTGAGGTCCATAGAGATTAACCTGCTGGCAGGTGGAACTGGGATTTGCATCCATCTCACAATGCAGCTTGTAGTTGCTCCGTGCCCCTCAGATACCCAGCTTAGCATGTCATTCATTAAGCTCACTGCCTGTTCCCATAAGAAGTACTTGTTAAGCCAGGCTCGGTGGCTCAGCCTGTAATCCCGCGCCCTTGGGAGGCTGAGGTGAGTGGATTGCCTGAACCCGTGGGTTCGAGACCCGCCTGGGCAGCGAGACCTCATCTCTACAATAAATCAAAAAATCAGCCGGGCGTGGTAGCGCATGCCTATAATTCCAGCTACTCGGAAGGCTGAGGTGGAAGGATCCCCGGAGCCCAGCAGGCGAGGCTGCGGTGGCCGGGAGCGGCCACTGAACTCCAGTCTGGGCGACCGAGTGAGAAAAAAAAAAAAAAGAAGCACTTGTTATAATTGTAGCTACTACTTATTTGTGCTTGTTCTAAGGTGTTGTTCTAAATCATCTAACCCTGACAGTAACTTTTTGAGTAGGTGCTGGTAGGGTGATTTTTACATATAAGGAAACAAATTGCCAAAAGTCATTCAAGTAACCATGAGAGGCTAATTCTAATACTTGGGTTTTAAACTATTTCACTATACTGAATTATTTTACAGTTAATGATATTACTGGTCTACTTATTCTAGTTCTAGAAACATGGGAACCATCCTGCCCCTTCATTATTTCATCTTTCTCAAATGTTATGTAAATTTTCAGCGCAAGAGAAAACAGGATATGCCTGATATAAGTGAGCCCTTTTCTTGATGACTTATAGTCATATTTAGTTCAGCTATTTTCCTATATATTGAATACCCATATAATAGTATAAAAATTAAATGCTTATTTACCTTATACTTTTTTTTACTTATATGCTGTCAAGTTTCAGTTACTGATACTGTCATTGTACTTGCCTTTGTAGCCTTTCTCTTTCCAAATTTGGTATAGATTGGAAAGTAAAAACCAGGTTTATTAGCTCTATATCTACTAGAAAGAGTAAATACAGGCTCCTAGCAGTAAAGTGTTGGAGTTTTCCTATGTGGATTTAGTAATGTCTGTTTTGTCTGTGTACCAGATAATTGTTGCATAAATTAACTCACATAGTTAGGTATGCTTGCATAATTATTCTTTTCTTTCTAGCATTTCTTCTCAGACATTTCTGCGAGAAAAAACATAAATGTGGATCCCCTGAAAACTCATGCATTAGCAAATTATGCCTGAGCCAGCTCAAAATATGTTTTTGGTTTTATTTTTACAGTTTTCAGTCTTATTCTTAAAACCGTATTTATATTGTGTTTTAATACAGAAATTAATATGTTTGTTTTAGATGCCACCTCATTTTTCATTAAAGTTGGCAGTTTAGTAATATACATACTGAGTTTATCCATGGTTTTAGGTTGCTGGCACACTATATGTACTCAGGTATTCAAGAAAAATAGTACAAATGCTCATACTAACCTACCCTATTGTAGCAGAATTTTCAGTGGCAGATACAGAGATATTTAAATTTATTGTCTGTGAGTGTGCTACTCACAAGCATAATTTACAAATGTGATAGTGTATGCTTTTGGGAAGGCAACCCTGAGATGGAGTTTGGTTTCTTAAAAGTACATTGAAATGTCCATTGGTTTATTAAAACGCTTTTCAAAGTTCATGAACATACCAAGTTAGATGTTTTCTGTCTTTCAATTTTTTTAACTTTTTACTTCAAATATGTAAATATTTTGTTACAGATGTGATCTATTTGCTTCACTTGATTTCAGGACCCTAAACTGATTCAAATGTACTTGTCATTTGCGCAGATTGGGCTTTATTGGTGTAAATCTAAAGAGACAGTAAACATACAATGGCATAATCTTATGTGAATAGTGTTTTATAATTTTTA
The DNA here is from genome assembly GCA_027257055.1 of Cephalopachus bancanus. Classification (NCBI taxonomy): domain Eukaryota; kingdom Metazoa; phylum Chordata; class Mammalia; order Primates; family Tarsiidae; genus Cephalopachus; species Cephalopachus bancanus. The sequence continues at coordinate 15,962,864 of JAPVLO010000006.1, forward strand.
TTTGGAGGTTTCATATTGCAAATAAATCCTCTTTGTTTTAATAGGATTCGGATTGAGTCAATGCTTTACATTCTCTGTGTTCCCCATAAAGCTGAGATATGCCCACTGGTAAGACTTTTATAAAATTTACACGTACATTTAGCCAGGTATAGTGGCTTATGCCTGTAGTCCCAACAGTTTCTGAGGCCAAGGTTGGGAGGATCACTTGAGACTAGAGTTTAAGAATGTCTGGGCAACATAGCGAGACCCTGACCCTACAAAAAAATGTTTAGAAATTTAAAAAAATTGAGCATGTTATATATTAATTTTAGAAATATATGTTTAAAATTCATATTTTGCACATTTATTTTTAAGCTTGGTTTATTTTAAGGGGCTCTTTAACATTAATGAATAAATTAAATATCAGTCAACAAATACTACATTTAGAGATATTTGTTTGTTTGGTAGTGCGTTTTCTATTTAATATTGGTGATTAAGGTTAGTATATTATTCAGTGGATGGCAGTTTGGAACTCAGCTGTACAAAAATAGTTTTTATTATCATTGAAATTGGATGTTTTACCCTAGAGCAGGCATTGGCAAACTTTTTCTTAAAGGGCCAGCTCATAAATATTTTAGGTCTCTGCCACAATTACTCAGCTCTTGTTAAAGCATGAAAGCAGTCATAACAATTCTTAACCAAATGAGCATGTCTGGTTTCAATAAAACTTTATTTACAAAACAGGTGCCTGGCTTGCAGGCTATTGTTTGCCAACACTTTCTCTGGGGCATTAATTCATTCAGCATTAATCACTGAAAACATATTTGTTGACTACTTACTCTTTGCCAGGCCTCATGATAGTAGTTAGAGATGTAGTTATGACCTATAGAGTATAGTGGGAGACAATATGTTTATTTTTATAGATATAAAATAATTATACAATTTCCAGTCGGGTTAAATGTTACAAAGGAAGAGAGCAGCTTGCTGTGATAGAAGACGGAAAATTTAGATAAGCTTGTTGGAAAATGTTCCATTTTAGAGGCAACATTTGAATAGGCAGCTTAATACTGACCAGGTGAGAGGTTAGAGGAAGCTTGCGCAGGGTAGAAGCAGCTGCACATGGAAAGGAGCTTGTCTGATGGATAAGCGCAGTGTGGCTAGAATGTAGGGCTCTGAGAGGATATTTGTCTTGATTTGGAACTCTAGAGATTGTCAGGTCAGGAAGTGCAGAACCCCTATAGAGCATGTGAAGGACTCGTTTTACTTATTTTTTTTCTTGTTTTTTAATTCTTTGAAGACTTGTTTTATCTAAGTGAAATGGGAAACTTGCAGGGTCTTAAACAGAGGAATAATATGATCTATGTTTTCAAAGAAAGATATACAATATTGTTCAGTGTTGATTATAGGCAAGGCAGGTGTTAGCTATTTTTCATGCAATATGGTTTTTGATATAAGATTGTTGAGATTTTACAGATAAGGGAAATGAAGTTTAGAGATGTTAAGTAACTTCTCTAAAGCTACATAATCTGTAACTAACAGTGGTAGATGTTTCTGTGGTGTCACCAAGTCAAAAGAAAACATATTTTAAGAAGGAAAAATCAATTAGTCATTCTGATGTAGCTACAGAACTCATGTAGGTGCTTATAAGACTATTCCTTAACAAAACAGTCATGCAGATGTGTTTAATAATAGAGTTGCTTGAAAAATAACGTGAGTCTGTCTTTTTTAGTTGGGAATGAAGCAAAAGTGAAAAACGAAGTTCACTTTGAAGAATTGCTTAAGACTCATAATGATCTAATATATGAAAGAAAAAAACTGAAGAAAAAACTTGTCAAATCTAGAGAAAACATCTCAGTGAGTAATTGATCATCTGGTAATGGTGATTAATATATCTGCATAAAATTATGGGGCTTTCATGTTAACATTCTGAGGAATCTTGTAAATTGAAAATAGTATGTAATAACACATGGTAAAATAAAGTTTACATTAGAATCAACATCACTTTTGGAATATGGAGTTCAGTCTTGAATGCTTTTCTACAAGAAAACCAGACACTGGAGAGAATGACCAGGGATAATGGGGAAACTCAAAACTAGCCAAGATACACATTTTTGAAGAAAAGCAAGATTTTTAACTCAGAATTGTGAAGAACTTAGGAAGTAATATCTTACTTCAGATATTCAATGGCTTGTCTTTTATTTAGACTTATTTTGTGTGATTCTACCCAGCAGAACCAGAAATCAATGACCTTAAGCAATACTTACTTTTTTATGCTTGAGGCATTTGACAGCATCCTTGAAGGGATTAAAAACACAAAACTCAAAGTGATACTAAACAAATCAACAACTAATTACAACCTGATTCCTATGATATCATAGTATTCGTAACAGCACCCATGGGTAATGCACTGTTTATTCTTTACTCCTATCTCACTACTTCAGTTGCACTTTTTACTTCTTTATCCATTTTCTCTTGTGTCCTCACACATAAACAAATCAATAAGTTCTTGTGTGTCCTGGTAAATGGTACATAATATTTCTTTGCAGGAGTTTTATGATGAATTCTATATCCTACATTCTGCTTGTAGCAAGATTTATACCACTTTTTATTTTTTCATGAGGCTTATTTATTTTAGTATTCTGTCTGACAGCTATCAGTATATATTCAGTATATCACATTCAGTATATCATATCAGTATATATTCTTAAGTAAGGCAAAAATAAGTAGTAACATTGGACAGAATCCAGCCATATACTTGTGAGAGTTCATAGATTGCCAGGATACTGCACACCAGTTAAGAACTTCTGACAGAATAGGACAGGTTAGCGCTCTGATAGTGAATGCTGCCTAAAATAGAGTGTGCTTTTACTGATGGTATCGGTAGGCAATATGGTATGGATTTGTGACATATGGAGGTTGGAACATTGCATGTGGTGTATGCCCTTCCCTCATATGGAGTAGTTTATATTGGGTAAAAGCCGAAAGATCACCGGAAACAGTTGTCTGCATAGTCTTTTTATGGACTTGGTCAAAGAAGAATCTTATATTTTTCTCTCACTGTTAAAGAACTGGGTTGTGAGCTATGAACCAGGTACAGATTAGACCAAGAATTCTAAATTAAATGGATAATGAGGGAATGGGCAGACGTTATGCCCATTTATCTTAGGTTCAGTTTTGATGCTGAGGGACAGATAAATGTAGGGTGACTAAGCATAATTTACCCAGCCTCTCTTGGTAAACAGTCCTGAACAGACTTTAGTACAGTAGGAAAAAAGTATTTAGGAAGAGATTTTCCAGCTCAAAAGTAGAGGAATATTACTGGAGGGACTTGAAGGACAACACAATATTTTTGACATGATTTACTGTAGGGAGTGGAAGAGGAATGAATACCTTTCATTCCTTTCATTTACTAAAGGTGTGCTTTCTATCTTCAAATACACTTCTAAACACTTTGTATATATTTACTCATTTAGTACAAACAACAAAATTATGAGATTTTTCTTTCTGTAGTTGAGGAAACAAATTGCAAAGGTTTAGTAACTTTCTCAAAGTCACATAGTAAGTGACTATTACCAGTGTTCAACACTGACAGTCTGAGTACAGAACTCATGTCTTAACCACAACTCAATGTTATCTATTTTAATAAAATGGGAGGAGACAGGACCTCTTTGAAACAAGAATAGGAAATCCTTTGTATAGAACAGGCTGATATTAAAAGGAAGCAATCTGAAATAAAGTTCACAATAAGAGAATTCATAAAAATGGCAGGTTTATCTTACTCATCTTATTTTTTTCCAACTACCTATCAAATACTGTAATAAGAATCATACAAATACTATTTCTAATTTTTATGTTAATTATGCAAGACAGGTACTGTGACTTATTTTGCACATGAGAATTTTTTAAGCAAAGATGTTAAATGTTTTGCTCAGGTCATATAGTCAAGAATAAGTTAATTGGGATTTAAGACCAGTTTCTTCAGTTTTAAAGCCCATGTTCTTTCGTCAGTTGCCTCCTTAAAACTATATCTCAGACCTAAAATAGTAGAATTGAAATCATGAAGAAAATCTAATCAGTGATGTGGGAACCAAATTTGAGACCCTTTTCCATGAGAACAAATGGCCAAAACTAAAATGAAATGATGAGGACCAATAGACATATTTGCCCTACATTTAAGTATCTAAGGCAGTGCTAATGAAACAGAAACAATGAAGAGAGCGTGATGAAGAAAACTTCCTGAGATTTAAAAAAAATATTTTTGAAGAGATTAATTTGTCTTACATTCCAGGTAAAATTTATGAGATGAGAACTGTGTCTACAAACATATTTTTTATTTTTAAGAGAAAAATAAATTTTACTAACATCTAAACAGAAAAAACATCTAGTGCGTTTCGTACTTCTGACTAAAAACACTAAAACCAAAAACAGTGGAAAAATATCCACTTATAGAGTATTAATACTTAATATAGAGTATTAAGGGAAAAATTGTGACCCAAGGAATCTACCCAAGTTAGCAGTCATTTGTTAGGGCAATAGTAAAAATGTGAGTTATTAGAGAACCATTATCAGTGTTCCTTTCCTGGGGGAAAAAAAAATTGAAGATACATAAGTTGGAGATGTAGTACCATTTCCAGACATGAATCAAAGTTAAGAATTTAAGAATAGAAAATTTGTGATCTGAGAGGGAAGATGAAGAGAAGTTGGGTAAGGAGTACAAAAATGCATTAGATTATATTCAGTAGTATAGTAGGGAGATTATAATTAATAATTTATTATTTATTTCAAAATAGCTAGCAGAAGATTTGCAATGTTTCCAAAAAATGGAAAAGACAACTGTTTGGAGTGGTAGATATCTGAGTTATCCTGCTTTGATCATTACGTATTATATATAGTTATCAAAATATCACATGTACCCTAAAAATATGTACAGCTATTATATATCAATAGAAAATAAATTTTTAAAAGAAAATTTATGATCTGAAAATATTGTCGGATTAGTCTTGAAAACAGTTAAATATATAGAACTTTCTTAATTATTGTATATGCCCAAAATAATTCCTGAAGATTTATATTTGATATGTATACATGACAGTGGGATAAAACAGAACCAGATTGTTTTCAAAGATTGAGCAAAGCTGGTTAGCTTGCAAAGGAGGGAAAAATCATAAAACTTTTATTCTCATTCCTAGGTTATAGTCAAAAGTTATGTTTTTATCCTAGAATTTGAAATAAGTAAAATAAGTAATATGTAAAATAGATTATTGCACTAAGTCATGAGAGGTTAGAAAAAAATCAAATGAGATTTTTAAAAGGAAGAAAGTAATGAAATGAATTTAAATAAGAGCAAATTCAATTGTGACAATACATGTAAATGGTTTTTAAGCTTGCTATTTTTAAAAGCAGATTCTAAAATAGGTTTTTAAAATATCAAGCATCCTGCTTGCAAGATTCATACATCAAAGTAACATAAATTTTAAAAATATAAATGTGCAAAAATATAGACAAAGTTTTAAAGAGAAACTTAGAGTTGTCTCATTTATGAATATATACTGACAACAAAAATAAAAATATGAACAAATTGAAATTAATCATTTGTTAAAAGAATAATCCATCTCAGCAATAGTTTTCCCCTCATAAGTCAAGAATAGATTAAAAGTTGGATATCAGTCAATATTAAGATAATGCTAACAAATGGAATAAAAACCATATAACTATATAACAATAGCAAGGGAAAAAGCCCTCATATTTTATTGGAAACAGGATAGTAATGATTTTTAGAAAACATTTTGGTGTTCATGTATGTGAAATTTATGCACCCTCTGAGGTGGTAAGAAAATGCAGATCCACTGACATATACATGATAAATTGTGTATGATTATAGTAGTTTTCTGTGGGTCTCTTTGAGAAGGGAGGGTAGTCCATGGATGCCCTATAGACACCTAACTTACAGGTTCTTCCTTTAAAAATCAGGACCCATGAGGAAATATCTCTTTTCACCATACAGTTTAATATTTTAGAAGTTTTGGTAAATATAAAAGCATGAAACATAAATAATTATATGATAGCTTTTTTCCTTGATATATCTGTCTTTATCTGTTGCAGGCTAGGCACTATAGCAAGTGCTTTACTTACCTAATTCTCACAAGGCTCCTATAAAATCAGTATGATGTGGAGAATTGAGACACAGAGGTAAAGGATCTTACCCAGGATCATACAGTTAATAATTGTGAATCTAGGTCCTGCTGATTCTACAGCTTGTATTCATGACAACTATGCCGTACTGGCTCCCTGTTATGCTGGTATATAGTGTGAGCAAGTATATGACCCTTAGTACGAGAACAAATAATCATTGATGGTTTGAATGCTAGTATTAGAGCATTCAAACCATCAATGATTATTGAGTCAACAAAGTGAACAAGATAACTCTACAAAAACCAACTGTTATAGCTAGAAACGAGTGAAAATATTGGAGAAAAAAAATAGAGAATTTCAATAAATATTACATAGAAACTACAAAAATCCTGAAAAATCTTAAAAGTAAATTTTCCAAAAGTACAGATTCATATGAAAAAAAAACCCTGTGAATTTTATTAGTAGATATTACAGAAGGGTTGCACTTTATCGTATGCCAGATGTTTACCAGTTACTTTTTATGTTTAACTCAATTGTAATAGTCTCCTGTGGATGACTTCTTTAATTAATAAAATTAGACCAAAGTTAATGCAGAAAAATAAAAAAGGAAGATTAAAATATTTAAAACAAAAATGAGTGGTGTAGTTTTCTAGATGCTTCAAGAAGTTATAAGAATAATAGCAGTTGTTTTATGAAATTTATAATACAGGTTGAGTATTCCTAATCCGAAATCTGAAATGCCTGAACATTTAAAACTTTTTGAGTACCACTGTATTCAAAGGGAGTGTTTATTGGAGCATTTCACATTTTTAAATTTTTGGATTAGGGATACTGAACCAGTAAGTAGAATGCACATATTACAAAATCCAAAGAAATCTGACATTAAAAACACTTGTTCCAAACATTTTGGTCTTGTCAAGCATTTTTAATAAGGGATATTCAATCTGTATATGTAGAAATAAAAGGTATGAATACTTGAAACAAGGTAATTTATAAAGAAAAGGAATTTATTTCTTACAATTATTAATTCTGAGAAGTCCAAGGTCAAGGGCCTACACCCAGTGAGAACCTTTTTGCTATCGAGACTGCAGTTCCAATGCAGTGCAGGCATCACATGACGAGGGGGCTGAGTGTGCTAGTTCAGGTTTCTATTTTGTTTTTATAAGGCCACCAGTCCCATTCCTATGATAATCCATTTAAATCCATTAATTTATGAGTAGGCTAATTCATTGATGAGGGCAGAGCCCTCATGACCCAGTTACTTTTTAAAATACTGCCACATTGGGGATTATATTTCAACCTGAATTTTTGAGAGAGCAAACATTCACATAACAGAGTATGGGAGGAAGTAAGTATAGGTATACGTTTTAAAGTTTCTTAAAGTATATGTGCATTATTTGATGGTAGGCAATAAGTCAAAGATGTATATTATAAAACCTAAAGTCTTCACTGAACAACAACAAGAAAGAGGACAGCTAAAAAGCCAATAATGATACAGTGGAATCACACACCAAAAAATGAGAAAGACAACCAGAAAAAAGGAGAAATAATGACCAAATAGGACAAATCGAAAGTAAATAACAGAATGGTGTATTTAAACTCAGTCATAAAAAGAATCATTAAACAGTAAATGATCTAAACAGATCCATTAATAGGTAGAGGTTGTCATATTGTCAAATAAACAAGACTCAACTATATGTTGACTATAAGAGACTTTTAAATATAAAGACACAAGATTAATATTTAAAGGATGGATGAGAAGATTATCATGCTAACACTGGTCAAAAGAAAACTGGAGTGATTATATTAATATCAGAGGAAGTATATTTTAGAAAAAGAATATTACCAGGGGTAAAAAGGAATATTTTATCATGGTAAAGGTGTCAATATCAAGGAAACAATAATCTTTTTTTTTTTTTTTGAGTTGGAGTCTCACTCTGTCACTCAGACTGGAGTGCAGTGGCTCTCCTGGTGATCCTTCCACCTCAGCCTTCCAAGTAGCTGGAACTACAGGTGTGTGCTACCACGCCCGGCTAATTTTTGATTTATTGTGGGAATGAGGTCTTGCCAAGTTGCCCAGGCGGGTCTCAAACCTCCGGGCTTAAGCAATCCTACTCACCTCGGCCTCCCAAAGTGCTGGTATTACAGGCTGAGCCACCAAGCCCGGCTGGAAACAATAATCTTAAATGTGTATGAATCTAATAACAAAGCTTTAAAATACACACAACAGCCAGGCATGGTGGCTCATTCCTAATCCTAGCACTTTGGGAAGCCAAAGCAGGAGGATTACTGGAGCCCAGGAGTTCGAGACCAGCCTGGGCAACGTAGAGAGACTTTGTCTCTCCAAAAAATAAAAAAATTAGTTGGGCATGGTAGCACACACCTGTAGTCCCAGCTACTCGGGAGGCTAAGGTGGGAGGCTTGCCTGAGCCCAGGAGGTCAACCTATGGTGAGCTGTGATCTTGCCACTTCACTCCAGCTTGGGTGACAGAGTGAGACCCTCTCAAAAACAAAACACAGCACCACAGTAGAAAACAGCAAATCCAAATGCAGATCCTTTTAGAAGAGCAACAGATTATCATGTGTTGGGAGTCCCCATAGCCACCCTCAAACTGGGTAATTCACAAGAGGGACTCACAGAACTCAAAACCTGTTATACTCACACAGTTTATTATAGTAAAAGGCTACAAATTAAAATCAGCAAAGGGAAAAGGCACATTGGGCACAGACTGGAAGAAACCAGGTAAATTTTCGGGTATGCCCTCGTAGAGTTGCCTGAGACTCAGTTCTACGATCAACAATGGGTGACAGCATATGCAAAGGGTAACTAACCAGGGAAGCTCACCTATGTCTTGGTGTCATAGTTTGGGGGGTGGGTAGTTAGTCACATAGGCATGCAGCACCTGGGTGACTGACCTCAACTATTCAGGCTCCAGACCCCTAGAGCAAAAACAAGATGTTTACCGTAAATCACATTGTTAACATAAGCTCTGTGGTCAAACTGGTGGCCCAGGACTTAAGACATACAAAAACACTCTTTATCAAGCACAACATTCCAAGGATTGGTTCTAAAAATAGGCCTATCTTGAGCCACTGAGCCCGGCAGAAACAATCATCTTAACTTTTAAATTTTCTCATTTTAGCAACCCTGTTCTGCTGAGTTGACTCTTTTCTGCGCAACCTCTAACCAGACTGATCAGGAAAAAAGCGAAGAAGACTCAAATGACCAGTGTTAGGATTGTGAGAGGGGGTTTGCTACAGATGCTAGTCTTTAAAAGGATAATAAGGTAGTATTATGAATCACTTTATGACAATAAATTTAACAGTAATGTATGAAATTACATGAAGGGAACACACTACCAAAAATAAATGGATAACATGAATATTTTATAACTTTTTAAAAAGTAGAATCTGTAGTTAAAAACTTTATGTTAAAGAAAACTAGTCCCAGGTGGCTTCACTGGTAAATTTTGCCAAACATTTGATGAAGAAATAATACCAATTTTACACAAACTCTTCAAGATTATATAATAAGAGAGGTTACTTCTCAGCTCCTTTTTGTGGGAAATCATTACACTGCTACCAAAACCAGACAAAGAGATTGCAAGAAAACTACAGACCCAAATCCCTTTCAATATAGATGGCAAACAATCTTCAACAAAGTGTTAGGATATCAGCCTTACAAAAAGGCTAATGACCTTTCTGTCCTTGACCAGGTGAAGTTTATGTCAGGAATACCTTGCCAGCTCAATGTTGGAAAACCATTCTGTGCAAATCACCATATCAAAAGATTGAATAAGAAAATCATATGATCATCTCAATAAATGGAGAAAAAAGGACTTGGCAACATTTATCACCCATTCCTGATAACGCTTAAACCAAAAACAGAAGGAAACTTCCTCAACTTGATAAAGGACATCTAAAAAATCTACAGCTGCTTTCATACTTAGTGGCACAAAACTAAATGCTTTTACCCTAAGCTTGAGCATTTGTCATTGTATGTATTCAAAAGTGTATTGTAGACCCTGACCAATGCAGTAGTGTATTTTTAAAGGTATAAAGATTGTAAAGGAAGAAATAAAACAGTCTTTATTCAAAGACTGCTCGGATGCCCTCTTTTGTGAAGTGTCTGTTCATATCTTTTGCCCATTTGATAATGGGGTTGTTTGTTTTTTTCTTTTCAGCACATTTTAGTTCCTTGTAGATCCAGGATATTAAGCCTTTGTCAGACCTGGTGTTGGCAAATATTTTTTCCCAGTCTGTAGGTTGTCTCCCTGCTCTCTTGATGGTTTCTTTGGCTTTGCAGAAGCTTGTCAGTTTAATAAGGTCCCACTTGTCTATCTTCTCTCTTATGACCTGTGGGTTTCGGGTTTTGTTCAGGAACTGGATGCCAGTTCCGATTTCCATGAGGGTATTTCCTTCATTTTCTAAGGTTCTTATGGTTTGAGGTTTTACATTTAGGTCTCCGATCCATTTGGAGTTAACCTTTGTGCATGGGGATAGATAGGGGTCCTGTTTCAATCTTCTGCATGTGGTCAGCAAGTTTTCCCAGCACCATTTACTGAATAGGTTCTCCTCTCCCCAGTGGTAGGTGGTGGAGGCCTTGTCGAAGATGAGTTGGTTGAGAAATTGAGGTTTTGCTTCTGGAATCTCAATTCTATTCCATTGATCTATTATATGCCTGTTCCTATACCAATACCAAGCTGTTTTGATGATTGTAGCTTTATAGTAAAGTTTGAAGTCTGGTAATGTCATACCACCTGCTTTGTTTTTTTTTTTGCTGAGGATTTGAACATGTGTTTAATACACATGACATTATAGCTTAGTTCAGCTTACCTTTAATGTGATCAGAACACCTACATTAGCCAGTTGGACAAATCATCTAACACACAACCTATTTTATAATAAAATGTCTACTATGTCTTGCAGTTTTTTGAATACTGTACTGAAAGTGAAAAACAGGGTGGTTGTGTCAGTACTTGAAATATGGTTTCTACTCAATGTGTATTGCTTTCATACCATCCTAAAGACAAAAAATTATATGTCAGATCATCATAAGTTCAAACTGTTGTTAAGTTGAACCATTGTAATTTGGAGACTGTTTGTTTCAAGGATTTTTAACAGGATATATGGTTAATGTATAACAATCAGTTGTATTTCTATACCAGTAATAAATAATTTGAAATTAAAGTTTAGAAATAATTTGATAGGTACAAAAATGTATAGCATTCAAGGATAAGTTTATCAACAATGTTTTAAATTTGTACACTAAAAACCCCCACAGTGCTGAAAATAAAGACCTAAATAGTTATTCCTGTTCATGAATTGGAAGAATTAATGTTATCAGTTGTGCGTTCTCTGACAGTTGATCTATTGATTTCATGAACTCCTAATAAAAATGCCAGCAGATTTAAAAAATTTTAAAATCCATTTATAAAATTTATTTGGGAATGTAAACAATGGACCTAGAATACCCAAGACAATTCTGATAAAGAAGAATAAAGTTGAAGGGCTTACGCTTTCTGATTCAAGACTCACTATAAAACATTAATAATCAATACACTGGTATCATTATAAAGATAGGTATATAATTCAGTGTAGCAGGATAGTGTCTAGAAGTGGACTCAAGTGTATATGGTCAAATAGTTCTTAATGAAGTTGCCTAGGTAACTTAGGAGAAGGATAATCTTTTCAACAAATGGCCCTGGAACAATTGGATATTTATATAGCTATATAAACTTGGAACCATATCACATTTAGAAATTAATTAGAAGTGGATCAAAGACCTATTTGTAGGAGCTAAAACTGTATAACTTATGGAAGAAACATAGGATAAAACCTTTGTAACCTTGGGTTAAGCAAAAGTTTTTTGGGCTACAATAACATTAACCGTTAAAGAAAAAAAAAGAATGGAATGTGCTTTGTGAACGTATAAAACATTGCTTAAAAATGAAAATATAAGCTGTATGTTTGGAGAAAATATTTTTAAAGCACTATCTGTTAAGTGTTAAAATTTAAGGAACTTTTAGAGCTCAGTGATGTGAAAGCAAGCAGCTTAATAAAGATGGGCAAAAGATTTGAGCATTTAACCAAAGAAGATATGTGAATGGTAAATAAGCACATGCAATAATTCTCTATGTCTTAGTAATTAAGGAAATGCAATTTAAAACAATACTGTGATACCATCATACACCTATTAAAACAGGTAAAAAAACAAACACTGACAATATCAAGTGCTGCCAAAGATGTCAAGTAACTGAAATTCGTAAATGTTGCTGATGGAAATGCAAAGTAGTACAGGCACTGTGGAAGCTGTTTGGCTGTTATTTAAGAAGCTAAGTATCGAGCCAGGCTCGGTGGCTCAGCCTGTAATCTCGCGCCTTTGGGAGGCTGAGGTGAGTGGATTGACTGAGCCCGTGGGTTCGAGACCCGCCTGGGCAGCGAGACCTCATCTCTACAATAAATCAAAAAATCAGCCGGGCGTGGTAGTGCATGCCTGTAATTCCAGCTACTTGAGGCAGAAGGATCGCCGGAGCCCAGCAGGTCGAGGCTGCGGTGGCCGGGAGTGGCCACTGCATTGCAGTCTGGGCGACAGAGTGAGACTCCAACTTAAAAAAAAAAAAAAAAAAAAGAAGCTAAGTATCTCCTTACTGTATAGACAGCATTTCTACTTGTGGATATTTATCTACAAGAAATGAAAGCATATAACAAAACTGGAAATAATTCAAATGTCTATTAATCGGTATATAGAGAAACAAAAATGTAGCATATGTCTATATAATGGAATACTGTTTAGCAAAAAAGGAATAAATACGATAAATGTAACAACATGGGTGGTTCTCAAAAGCTTTTCAATGAATGAAGGAAATCAGAAAGGCTAGATATGATGTGATTCTATTTATATGAAATATTTGACAAGGCAAAGCTATTGTCTATCAAAAGCAGATCAGTGTTTGAGTGGGTCCAGGGCATGGAGAGGAAGTTGACTTTGGAAAAGAATATACAGTGATAGAAATGTTTTAACATCATGATAATGATGGTGTTCACATGACTGTATACATATACCGAAATTTATTAATTATACACTTAAAATTGGTGAAATTTATTACAAGTTATATTTTAATAAAGCTGATTTTAAAAGCAGACAGACTAAGGCAAAAAAAATCTAAATGATGTAAAGAGGTAAAAGATGTGTGAAGAGATAATGGGAACATGATCTAATGTATTTGGGACATTTCAAAATTAGATCATAATCCATAAAACTGTTAAATCTCACAAAGCAGAATTTTACTGTATTACCAAAAATCTAGAAATAATAGCAAACGTTTATAATTTATAAATTACTTGGAAATTTATTCCATAAAGCTGTTAAAGGTTAAAAAAAAAGTCAAAGCCACAAACCAGGTTATTTAAAAAGTAATGAAAAAATAAATATAATGCTTTGAAGTGTAAGGATACTACCAAAGATACCCTGCTACTGTACTTACTGCAGTATTTTAAAAGCAAATAAAGAAAAGAGTAATAATATATTATTTTAAAACTTAGTATCTGGTTAGCTTGCTTAAGGTTTCATGTTTAGTATTTTCTTTGAGACTACAAGTCTTTTTTCTAATTCTTGATTATCTTTTTCTAATTATTTCCTTCAGGAGTGTCCTCACAGTTTGTGTATATTGTTACTACATTTTGCTAGTCACTGAAAAAATAGAATAAACTTTCATGTGCCCTACTTTAACATAGCGAAATTTAAGGTTATTGAGGTGTGACTAAAGTCATAGAAAGAAAACAAAAAGAAGCTTCTGAAAAGATTAGCAATGTTTTTATTTGTATGAGGCAACCAACTTTGGGGTTTTTTTTTTGCTATTAGTATTTTTTTAAACTGTTTTAAATTAAGCAAATGTTACTTCCAAAACAGAACAGATGAAAACAAACTTAATTTTTTAAAAGAGAGTGGATATTTTACTATATTTGATTAGTGAAGATTTTATGGAGAATATGGCATCATGTTTTACCCTCGAAGAATAGATTGAATTTGGAAAGTATTTTTGGTGAACAATTGTATGTTAGTATGTATTGGTAAGCACATCCATTTCTGGCAGAATTCTTCTTTTTGGTGTTGTAGCAGTTTGGTTTTGGATCATTCTGTTTCTCAGCTTATCTATGAAGCTTTTATTTCCGTCACTCAAACATTTTATTTTTAAAATCTGCATTTTTTTTGTCTAATGGCCTTTGGGTTTTTTAAATTAATGTTAACCATTCATACTTGTTTTAAATTCTTATATTTATAATAGTCATTTTGTGGTATAAGTTTTTCTGTTTGTGTTGGATTTGATGGCTTTCCTTCATTTGCTACTTTCCTTTAGTGTTTGTTAATGTTTAGTTGTCTAGTCATCTTTATATTAGAGAATCTCTCTTCTCTTGCCTGTTGGTTGTTTTAACATAGTCTGCTTCTGCTGCTTGTGGGAGTTTTACCTATGCGAACCATGCGACCTCTGTGCTCAGGTGTTTGATCCCTGGGTGAAAGTCAGCACAAATGGAGGTGGGATAGAGCTGTTCTCCCCAATTCCTCAGTTGATCATCCTCAGGCGTCTCCCCTCCTTTGATTTTTATGGCTTCTCTAGAACTATTCTTAGTCCTGGAGCAGTCTTTCCCTATAGGCTTTGGTAGTTTCTTAATAGTTCTGATCATGCCTTTCTTTAATCCTTAGGAGATTTCTCTAAATAATGTATTTTACTGCCAGTAACATTCTTTATTTTTTATTTCCAGCCTTTTATTGATTTTTTAAATTAAAATATCTCTCATTTTAAGTAATTTTGATTGAGGAAAGAGGTACAGATATGTGCTTAGTCTTTCATTTGATTTAACTTAATATGTCATACTTAGCAGCATTTTAGTGATATATTTGGATCAGTTGTAGGGTAATCTTAGAGTTATAGATTTTTATTTTAAAGTATAGTTATAAGTCAATATAAATGACCCATGCGTGTCTTCTGTTGGGAAACTGAAATGTCTTAGAGTTATAGATTTTTTATTTTAAAGTATAGTTATAAGTCAATATAAATGACCCATGTGTGTCTTCTGTTGAGAAACTGAAATGTCTTACATTCAGTGATTCTTTTTAGCAGCTTCTCAACTATCCATTAATTAGATTAGAATGTGGATCATTTTGCCAATGAGGAAATAGCATTTGAGATTTGAGCAATTAAGTACTCCTCATGTAATTAACGTATTTAATCTGAAGTTACTTTCAGAGATTACTAATCTAATTTTGGAAGCATAACTAGGAGAGTACTCATCAAATTCTCTAGAATAGTATCACTGTGTTCAGGTAAAAAACTAAGTAATCGTCCCAGTAATTCCACATTGTTGAACATTAATTTTTGTGTTTTACCTTATATAATAAACTATACCTAGATGAAACTTTGTTATTGTATCTTCTTTTCCTAGCTTGACACCGTTAGAAGCTATCGTCACAATATTAAGGAAACTACAAGTAGTTTAAGTCCTACTAACACTAATAACCTGGAGAAGAGGATGCAAGTCACCAAGAACAAACTGAGGAGCACACAGTCAGCAGCTGAAAATCCAAATGATGATGTTCGTGTAGAGGAAGCCAAGCCAGGAAAGCCAAATGCAAAGGGGGTGAAGTCGGTGCCCCAGCTGGCTGCACAAGAAATGGAGCCAGAAACTCCTGTGAAGAAGGTGGATTCTATGCGTCAGGAAGCACCATCTGAGTCACAGCCAGGTATTGGTCATCTGAAAAGTGAGAAGACAAATAAAAGAAAAGAAAGTAATGATTTAGAAAATAAAGAACTGATGAAAGCCTATCAGCTCCAAGTAACTGAAGAAATGGCAAAGGAGATTAAGAAGAAAATAAGAAGGAAACTGAAAGAACAGTTGACTTACTTTCCCTCAGATACTTTATTGCATGATGACAAATTGAGCAGTGAAAAAAGAAAAAAGAAAAAAAAGAAAGTTTCGGTCCCATCTGAAGCTGAAACTAGGTACTTTTACACTGATAAATATAGACTGTTTTCTTTAAAAACACCACTATTGTCAGCTTTTGAGTATTATCTGTATTTTAACAAAATCCTCAGCCTTTTATTTTGTGACATTGTCACTAAGACATCAGCTAACCTTTACATAGCACCTTACTATGTACTAGATACTTTATAAGGATTTACTAATTTATTTCTTATTACAATCCTTTAAGGAAAAGTAATATTATTCTATTTTGCTGATGAGGAAACTGAAGGCACAGAACTAGTAAGAGGCTGTGCCAGAAACTTATCTGTACTCTTAACTACTCATTTACATCTGTTTTAAAATAATAGAAACCTAATTACTTCTCCTTTTTTGAGTTGTAAATGTCTGCTTGGGCATATAAATATAGCTTTTTTCTTATTATGCAAATAACATTTTCTCACTGTAGAACAAGTGTTCAGAGATGATCACTGTTAGCAGTTCCTCTAGTCTTGTTCTATATACAGTGCATGTGTGCATCTGTACTTATATTTATTCTCATGTATGTATATATACGAGGGACCCCAAAAATCTGGAATTGTCTTTTGGGGGGGTGGACCCCTTGTAGTATAGGCTTCCCCCGCTGGGTAAGTGTTCAAGGAGCCTGTCAACATCAGTGTACCAGCTTGCATTTTTTGTGAGAGGCTGCATTTGGCTTCAGTTATTTATTTATTTATTTATTTTGTGGAGATTCTTTCAGTGTGTTTGCCCATTTCATGTTGGGTGATTTGCACAACCTGCCCACATGCACTGAGTGTTCAGCAGTTTTTGACCAAAACCAGCATGACTCCAGTGCCTCATCCTCCCTATTCACCAAATATTGCCCAGAGCAACTTTTGTTTCTCTGTATGAAAAAAGTCGTTAAAGGGAAACATCTTGCCATGTGGAAGAGGTGAGACAAAAAAAACAGCAGAAGCACTAAAAGGCATCAAAGTGGACGAGTTCAAAAACTATCTTGATCAGTGGAAAAAGTGTCTTGATTGGTGTATTGTATGAAATGTAGGGTACTTTTAAGGTGACTGAAGTTTAAACATGTAAGAAACACAATTTTTTATAAATAAATTTTGGGGTTTTTTTGTACACACACACACACACAGACACACACGTTTATAGAATGTGAGCTTCTGTGAACATATATGCATATTCTTGCTTTGAAGGAAACTATAAGATAGAAATGCCTTTTCATTACTACAATTAACTCTTCCCTTTGCAGTTCTCTTTTAGAAAAACACCTTGAGGTGGGAAGATTTCTGCATGTGACTGTTCCTTGATATGAGGGAATATAAAATAATGATTTAGAAAATGGGGAAATTTGCCCAAAAGCCTTGCGCTAAAAATAATCCCCCTCTTTTCTTTTTTTTTTTTTTTTTTTTTTGAGTTGGAGTCTCACTCTGTCACCCAGACTGGAGTGCAATGGCCGCTCACGGCCACCGCAGCCTCCATCCACGGGGCTCCGGCAATCCTTCTGCTCCAGCCTTCCAAGTAGCTGGAACTACAGGCGCTCGCTGCCACACCCGGCTAAGTTTTGATTTATTGTAAAGATGAGGTCTCACCAATTTGCCCAAGGGGGTCTCGAACCCGCGGGCTCAGGCAATCCACTCACCTTGGCCTCCCAAAGTGCTGGGATTACAGACTGAGCCACCGAGCCCGGCCAATCCCCCACTTTTCAAAAGTTAGATGACCAGTAGTAACAAAAGCAAGACATACCAGGTTACTGCAGGGACATGTTAGCATATGTATGAGTTATCTGTTGCTGCGTTAAAACAATTATCCCAGAACTTAGCAACTTAGAACAACAAACATTGATTATCTCGCAGTTTCTATGGTTCAGGAATCTGGGAGTGACTTAACTGGGTGTCTTGGGTCTCTCACAGGCAGCCATCAGTTGTTAGCAAGGAGAGAGAGGATCTGCCAACTGTCCCTCAGATCTACTTGTAAGCTCAACCATGTGACTGCTGGCATGCCTCAGGTTCTGAGTGCCGTTTGGTCAAAGGTATCAGTTCCTTGCCACATGGACTTCTCCATGTAGTCTACTCACAACTTATTTTCACAGCAAGAACTCCCAGGGGGAGAGAGAGCAGGACAGAAGTCACAGACTTTTTGAAGCCTAATTTAGAAGTGGCATTCATTACCTTTACCATATTCTGTCTGTTAGAAGTGGGTCACTAGGTCCAGCCCACATTTAAAAGGAAGAGGATTATACAAAGACATGAATATCAAGAGGTGAGGATCAGTAGAGGCCTTCCTAGAAGCTGCCTACCACAATATACTATAAATATTCTTTCTTACTTACAGCTACCATGTCTGTGATGGACTGATAAGTTATACTCACTATAAAGTAGGGTTAGTTCATGAATTTTAAAAAAATCCATGCCCCGCATGACCGTGACTTGCAAAGGGTAGCTGTTCTCAAAGAATAGTGTTTGGTGATGTAATAAAATAGAACAACTTTCCAGAATGACTACTTTGAAATATTTCTCTAGTTTTGTTATTCCCAATCCATTTTTTTCAATACATTTTTTTCTTGAAAGATGACTAAAGATATTGGAAGTCAATTTTTATTATTTAAATACACATTTATTTTGCATTGGATTACAAACTTTAATGGTTTCTCTTTAAACTCAGTATGCTTCTGGGCTGCTACCCCTTACCATTTATTAGTTCATGTGATGCAGATTTTAATTTTAATAATAACCTTCTGAAAATATAGTAACACACTAGCCACTGGAAAGCACGAGGAATTGACTTTTAACTAGAAATAAAAAATTGTGTATGTGAAACCTCTTGAAAACAGAACAAGCTAGAATATGTTTTATGCCTTTGAAATAATTTAAAAATTTGTTAATCATTTACTTGGCAACAGGATGAGGATACTTTGATAAGTCCTATGTAAAGACAAATCCATTGCTTATAAAATACAATCTCATTTTTCCCTGGACTTTTATTTTTTTAAAGTTTTAAAACAAAGCTTGTTAGAAAAAGAAGAGAGGAAGAAAAGAGACAGGCCAGAGCTAGCATGGGTGAGTTAAACTGCCTTCCCTGGGCTTTAAAACTCAATTTTAGTTGGCTCATGAGATATATAACTCCTCACCAAGTATAAAATGTTACCTGTGATACCTAGTTTGACAGCTGTTTTAGTGTATAAGAAAATATATGCATCTTCCAGCAGAAAATAATATAGATTTTAGGATTATCCTTCTCTTTACCATTTACTCTGTTGCACCATGAATAAGTATTATAATAATATTTTTAATGGCTTGTATGTGGGTTATATTTACAGTACATTGACCATCTCTGATGGCACAGAAGGTGAACAGAAGAAGGAGGTTCCAGTTGAAACAGTTACTTCAGATTCTCATCAAGATGGTGAAATAAGCTCAACAGAACAAAATGTAGAAGACAGCATGCAAGAAAACACAAAATCCAAGCCTAAAAAAATGAAAAAGAAAGCTAATGCAGGTTGGTTATCCAAATTAAGTGAAAAATTGTGTGCCTTGATAGACATAACTTGATTCTAGGAATTTTAGTTCTTAAAACTAAAGCTGAAGGATATGATTGAAATAATTCAATATAGAATAATTGAATGATTAGAATTGAGATAATATGCTATAGAATAGTAAATATTTTTTCTTTAAACTATTTAGTTTACAGTGCATAAATCATTAGGACTAAGTTGTTGAAAGCGATATAATTGGTTAGCAGCCAATTAGCCTTCAGATATTAAGGCTGCATCCCTCTGTCGAACATGGTATCTTCTCAGTCCCTCAACCTAACTTAGCTTTCCTCCTTTCCCAACTTTACCTTCCTTTGCTGCAGTCTTTTCTGCTTCTCATTTCTTTTCTTTCCTTTTTCTTTACTCTTTCTTGCCTTTTTCCTACTTTTACGTCTTTTTTTCTTTCAGTTTTCATTTAATTGGCTAGAAATTGAGACTGAAATTCATGATGTTTTGTGATTTCTATGATTAAATTTTTTAAATATCTTACTGAAGCATAATAAACATATAGAAAAACATGTATATTCACAAGTGTATTGCTTAGTTTATCTTCACGAACTGAACATAACTGTAAAATCCATCATTCAAATCAAGAAACACAACATCATTAGCATCTAGAATCCCCTAAAGTTCCCTTTCAGTCTGTTGCCCTATAGGAGTAACCACTAATTTCTCATCTAACAGAGTTTATTTTTGCTATTTTTATACTTTAATATGAATAGAATCATAAATACTGTACTCTTTGTGCCTGGCTTTTTTTTTTTTTTTAACTCTACATTATCTTTGTAAGATTTATACTACTGTTGCATGCAGTTGAGCTTATTCATTCTTAGTTCTATTTTTATACTATTCAGATATTCATTGTGTGAACATACCACAATTAATTAATTTTTTTAACTGATGGACATTTGAGTTGTTTCTGGTTTTAGCCAATTATAAGTAAAGCTTTAATGAACATTCCAGACATGTCTTTTGGTGAGCATATGCATACATTTTTGTTAGGCATATTCCTAGGGGTAGAGTTGCTATGTCATAGATTATGTATATTTTTTGCTTTAATAGCTATTTCCAGTTTTGCAAAATTGATTTACCAGTTGACACTAGCAGTGTTTGAGAGTTCCAGTTGCTCCATACTTTCACCAACATGTAATAATATCTTTTAAAATTTTAGTTATTCCTAGGTATATATAGTGATATTTCACTTTAACTTCAGTTTGGTTTCCATGATAATTAGTAAAGTTGAGCTCCTGCATGTTTACTGACTACTTGGATTTCGACATTTGTAAATATGTTCAAGTCTTCTGTACATTTAAAAAAAATTGTCTTTTTTCTAGTTGATTTGTGATGATATTTTATATACTTAAATAGGAGTCTGTTTTCAGAATACGTATACACATAACACATATATATTACAAATGTCTTCCCACTTTGGGTGTTATTTTTCTCTTATTGGTGTCCTTTGAAAAACAGAAGTTTTGTATAGCCTACTTTATCCATCTTCTTTCCTCTGATGGTAAGTGCTTTCTGTGATTTAAGAAATCTTTCCCAAGTTCCGAAGATTTTTTTTTCTAAAAGTTTTATTGTTTTACTTTTCACAATTAGAAACACAGTTCATCTGGAATTGATTTTTTGTTTACTGTGGGAAGCAATGATCAAGATACTTTTTCCCAGTGAATATGTAATTGACCTGGTACTATTTACTGAAGAGAGTGTCTTGTTCTCTCTGTATTGCAGTGTCATTTTATCATAAATAACATTACTGTGTTCAGTGTGGATCAGTTCATCCTACTAATTTTTTGGTCTATTCAGTTAGCTATTGAAAGGGGTATTAAGATTTCTACTATGATTTTGTTTATTTTTCTTTTTATTTCTGTAAGTTTTTATTTATATATTTTGAAGCTATGTTGCTGAATATATGCATATTTAGGAGTGTTATATCTCCTGTCAAATTGACATTTTTACCATTATGCAGTGTCCTTCTTTATCTAGAATGACTCATTTTCCCTTAAAGTCTACTTGTGGTTTGAGTTTGCATAGTACATTTTTCTTCATCCCTTTGGTTGCACTATGTCTGTGTTCTTATATGTGTCATATCACTGTTTTCTGTTTGATTCACCTGTTTTATGTTCCTTTTCCCATTCTGTTTTAAATTATTCAAGTATTTAAATTTTTCTCCTGTTAATTTCGTAATTATACATTCTTTACTATTTTTAGTCATTACCCTGTTAGAATTCTGTCTGTTTAGAGCTTATTCTGGACTTACCATTCTACAACAAATTAATTTTCTAATAAAATATACTTCCCCAATGCTGTTAGAACATTATAATAAACTCCATTTGTTTTTCTTTTGTCTTATGGGTTCTTATTGTCATGCATTTTAATTCTACATGTATTTTAAACCACAGATGTTATAAATTAGTTGCCATTTTGTACAATCGATACTAATTTATACTTACCCCAAAATTTACCATTTCCTTAAATGAATTTCAGCTTCCTTTTTTGATCTTTTTGACAAACTTCCTATAGTATTTCTCTCAGTGAATACCTGCTAATTCTTTCACATCATGTTGTCTTAAAATGCCTTTAGTTGACCTTATTTTTTAAGGATATTTGCTAATATAGATTTTTAGGATGCAAGTTATTTTCTTTTGGTATTCTAAAGAAATCACATAGTTTATCTTCTGGCTTCCATTATTTCTGTTCCCAGCAGTTGTCTTATTTATGTCCCTATGAAAGGAATATACATTTTTTTTCCTGACTGGTTTTAGTGTTTTGTCATGACATGCTTAAATATGGTTTTGTTAGAATTCTTTCTGTTTAGAGTTCACTGTTTGCTATTGTTTACCAGCTGTGGAAAATTCTTGGCCATTATTTTTTTAGTGTAGTTTCTTCAACATTTTCTCCTCTTATTTTAGGTTTTTATTTCACATATACTAGTTATTTATATTTCTTATGTTCTCTTTTCCCTATGCTTTTTTTTTGCCATTATGTTTCAATTAAAATATTTATGTTGACCCTTCTTCTAGTTTACTAATCATGTCTTCTTTTGTGTCCTCTAGCATAAAGTAGACACATCTATTACATTTATAATTTCAGACAATGTATTTTTCAGTTCTAGAATTTTTTGTGAATTCCAATTCAGTTTTTTTATAGAAAAATCTTCATTTTTAAAAACTGCTTTGCCCATTTTTTCCGTGATTTTCTTGAGCATACTATTTATACTTATCTTATATGCTAACTTCAACCTGAATCATCTTTTGGCCTGTTTCTATTATCTGTTTTTTCACTTGATTATTGATTATATAGTCTTGCTTCTTTTATGTCTAGTAACCTTTTATTATAAGCTGGACATTGTGAATAGAATCCTAGAGGTCCCACTTGATTTCTTCTTTTACTGTAGAGAATCACTATAGGCAGGTGGGGTGGGCAGCTTATCTCAGGTCAGCACTGGGTCGTAGTTGTGGCAAAACTCATCTTTTATTTGCCCTGTACCTAGGATAGAGCCTTCTGGGTGTTTCCTATTGAGAGCCTCACAGGTATTTGTCTCTTCAGTCCTAAAAAAACTGTGGGAGATTCAGTTTTATCCTACAATGCTCTTCAGCTTAGCCATTTCGTTTTCTGCCTCAGGCAGCTTCAAAACTTGACAAATGTCTTGATTGGTAGACTAGACTGGCCATGGGTTAGAAGCTGTTTTCTCCCTCCAGTTCCCATAAACATCAAAATTTCCGCTGGCTTCTCTGTCCCCCAGTAGCAACCCTCTGTTAATACCAAAGTCATACCTGGATTCTCAACCTCTTACTGCACCCAGAATTGGTAAGTGACCCAGGTGAAAAGTGGCTATTGATCCTTAATGTAAATTGACCACACCCACTAGGGCTTCATCTTTCCCCATTGTGTTTCAGGCCTCTTTCCCTGGCAGGTCATGATCTGCTAGCACCACAAGACTGGGAATTTTACTACCTCTCTAAGCCTCACCCTAGCCTCAGAATTCATTTTGGTGAGAAAAATTAGCCATGTGTTTATTAAGATTCCTCAAGTCTCCAGTTTTTTCATTTTTGTCCCATTGAACCTTCACAACATGTGCTTTCCTCTTTCTCTTAGCAGTGACCCTCTGCCTGGGCCAAACCCAGAATCAGCAGATATCACCAGAGACAAAAACAGCTGCCAGTCCATTGGCTTACCTCTGACTGATTCTCCCTCTCTGGAATTTTAGTCTATCTAGTGTACATTGTTTCTATACTGTTCTGGTGACTTTAAAATAAGGTTTTTCTAACTTATTTTGCCCTTTACAGTTGTTGTTACACAAAGCATTGACTTATTACATCCTATCCAGGAATAGAAATTCTAGTTGTGAGGTGAGTGGATTGCCTGAGCCCACGGGTTCAAGACCCACCTGGGCAACTTGGCAAGACCTCATCTCTACAATAAATAAAAAAATTAGCCAAGTGTGGTACTACGCACCTGTAGTTCCGGCTACTTAGAGGGCTGAGGCAGAAGGATCGCCGGAGCCCAGCAGGTCGAGGCTGGGTGGCTGGGAGCATGCCACTGCACTCCGCTCTGGGTGACCGAGTGAGACTCCAACTCAAAAAAAAAAAAAAGAAATTGTAATGTATAGAGTAATATATATTCCACTTAGGAAATACCTAGATAAAATTACTTTTTTGTCTTTGACTCTCATTCTTTAATTTATTTTTGAGTTGTTGGTCCTTGTTAGGAAAAAAAATAATGATTTCTTGCCTACTTTAACACATTAGTAAATGTAGTATTTTGCTCTCAGAGTGTGGTTTGCTTCTGGCTTTTTCTTTCTTTTCCCTTGAAGTTCCTTTGTTAACATAATAATCATACATCATAAAGACTAGGGTATATTTAAATACAACTTTGGGAACAATTAATTATAATACTGATTTTCTTCTATGCATGTAGTTCCAGATGATAATGAAGACATTGATGGTGATGGTGTTCATGAAATAACAAGCCGAGACAGTCCGGTTTATCCCAAATGTTTGCTTGATGATGACCTTGTCCTGGGAGTTTACATTCATCGAACTGATCGACTTAAGTCAGATTTTATGATTTCTCACCCAATGGTAAAAATTCATGTGGTTGATGAGAATAATGGTCAATATGTCAAGAAAGATGATAGGTAATTTTTTTAAAATTACACAACTAATCCTTGAAATGAAAACTGTCTACAGTAGAAGTCCTATTTTCTGTTATTGGTAGTTGAAAGTCAATGAGAAGAGAGCTGTGGATTTGTATTAGAGAATAGTTCTACTAGTTGTAGGACTTTATCAACCACTGACATTGATCAGTTTATTATATAGAAGAAATGGAGCTCATCTGTTAATTCAGTAATTAATTTTAAGTGTAAGGGAGTAATTTATTTTAAGTGGTATAGAGAGTCTACTGAGCTTAATGACAAATTTATGGCATAAAGATTGCATTGTAAATATTTTATAGATTGTAAATGTTTTCGTTGTCTAACATCATTATTTTTCTTTTGAAATTAATGTGTTATCTTGGTCTCAGGTGAGGTAAATGAATCTTGAATTTTTTTCCTAAGATTACTTTTATAGTTAATATATGCTTGAAAGCCCAAATGAAAAGTACAATAAAATAAATGATTATACTAGTACTCATAAAAAATATTTGTTGGGAAAGGTGGCAGGAAAGGGAAACATGAAGACTGTAAAAAAAAAATCATTCACTAATTCAGTTGACTTAGCACATACAAAGAAAATATGCTAGCTCAAAGAGTTTATAATCTTATGCTTATTTTTTTATTTAAATAAATTTATTGTCCATTATATTATGAACTCATTTAGTATGAAGGAATTACTTTATCCCAGCTCTGTATAGTAAAGGTATAATCATACACCTCACTTTTTATTTCTATAATAAATGAATTCTGTGAAACCAATTGATAGTATACAAATGCAAAATGATAGTAAGGCACTATTACTTTTAATGCTTATAAAATTGGTAATTTTCTATATAGACAATGAAAATAATTTTCCTTTTGTATTATTACAGCTATTTATTTCTGGTGTCTCACCTTGTACACTATATATTTTTTCTTCTCAAAATTATAAAAGTTATAATGCAAGTATCCTTTTTTGAACAGTGAACGACCTGTTTCATCTTACTATGAAAAAGAGAATGTGGATTATATTCTTCCTATTATGACCCAACCATATGATTTTAAACAATTAAAATCAAGACTTCCAGAGTGGGAAGAACAAATTATATTTAATGAAAAATTTTCCTATTTGCTTCGAGATTTTGAAGAGAGCCCTAAAGTCATCCTTTTCTTTGAGGTATGAATTGAGTAAAGCAATTTAAACTAAATTTTAATTAATACTTAGTAGCACAAATGTAAGCCTT
This sequence comes from Cephalopachus bancanus, assembly GCA_027257055.1. Lineage (NCBI taxonomy): Eukaryota > Metazoa > Chordata > Mammalia > Primates > Tarsiidae > Cephalopachus > Cephalopachus bancanus. The sequence goes on from JAPVLO010000006.1 coordinate 15,988,872, forward strand.
CTTTTTAATAGTTCAATAATGCAAAAAAAGTGGTGTGAGAATTTAATCCCTAGAATTTAGTGTATGTGTGCTGTGAAGGTACAAGTGAGATGCCCTTTTTAAAACAGTGGTAGCATATTTGCTGAGCATTCAGCAGTGCCAGTAGTTAGCTGTTTGACCTCCTGTGTATCGCTTAATAATTACAGCAACCTCATGATTGATAATTATAGTGAAGTGATGATCTGTGTATATACTGTTCTCCATTTCAGATAGTATAAACTCATTTAACTCTATCAGACTCCTTAAGAGTATGTGTGCTACCTGCATAAGTAAAGAGGAGTACACACAGATCAGTTGACTAGTGAAATGTAGTGTATGACCAAGAATGATGTAGAACTTCTTAGATGTGAAGGGTTAGCAGAAATCAGAACAGTCAGGGAAAACCTTATGGAGTAGATGACCTCTGTACTGACTTGTTATTCTAACTAAAAAGGATATAAAGGTTTTGAGTATAAGTTATTTTCCCCAAGTTACTCAGAGTTTTAGTGTAAGAAAATTGTATTTGTAAATAGTTTGAACTTAGGATACCACATTTCTTTTCTATATCTCATGTTCTCTTTCTGTAAACAAAGACAAGCAGAGAAAGTCTCCTTTCCACTTTAAGCAAGATGGAGAATTTAGCACGGGAACAGCAAGGGGCCTGGCATAATTAGAGCTGATGATTCATTTTGTAGAGTTACTTGTTTTTTATGATGCTTGACTTTCAGGTTATCTTTGTGTGTTTATGACATGCGTATTCCACCATTTGTATCTGTGATTGTGTTATGTGTGATTTATATAAAGCTGTGATTTTTTAAAAAGGGATATAAAGGCTGGGTGTGGTGGCTTATGCCTATAATCCCAGCACTTGGGGAGGCCAAGATGGGAGGATTGCTGGAGGCCAGGAGTTCAAGACCAGCCTGGGTAACATAGCAAGACCTATAGGGGACATATTTTTAAGTACTGTACAAATGGGTTTTTTAAAATTTCAATAATATATTCTTGGGAAATACATTTTAGGTAGCTTAGTCTTCTGTGAATTTATTTGCAGATTCTTGATTTCTTAAGCATGGATGAAATTAAAAATAACTCTGAGGTTCAAAACCAAGAATGTGGCTTTCGGAAAATTGCATGGGCATTTCTTAAGGTATGTTTTTCATGTGTTTTAAACACTTAAAATAATTTTTCAATCTAATTAGCTGCTTTTTCCCAAGCCAGTTTGGTCTCATATAAAGAGTTAGGATCTAAAGTCAGATTGTAGTAGTGAAAGGTTGTCAAGTCAAGCTCAGGTGATATGCATTCAGACTCTTCAAATTTATTGATTGCCAGTTACACTGTTTGGTTCTGAGGATACAGCATTGAAAAAGACACACGGCGCTGCCATTATTTATTCAACTCAATAAATATTTATCAAGCCTTTTTTGTGTGCTAGCTAGTGTTCTAGTAAGTGAGCAAAGAAGACCAGTTCCTTCAACTCTTCGTATTCTAGCAAGACAATCATAAAGCAGTTGATTATACAATTTATCATTTCATTATAATTTTTATAAATACTGTAAAGAGGCATGAAATGGATAATGAAAACAAGGGTCCTGTGGGGTCAGGGAAAGTTTTCCCGAGGAAGAGACACATTGCACCAGTGGGAAAGAGATGGTCTTAGGTAGAGTGTATAATATATGCAAAGACCCTGATATTGGAAGGAGCAAGCTTATTCAGAAAATCAAAAGAAGGGCACTGAGGTTGGAGAACAGAGGCTGAGGGGAAGAATGGTGCATAAAGAGGTTGCTTAGGCTGACAGGGTGTTGATTACACAGAGTCTTCTAAGCCATTAGAGCAACACGACGCTTCATAGTAGAACTTTAAAGAGTGATGAGAAGCCATTAAAAGATCTTTAAGAAAGAGAATAAAATAATCCGATTTTATTTTTAGAAAGATAGATACTCTGTGGGGCAAATAGATTGGAGATGGAGCAAATGTAGATATTTGAAGATCAAATTAGGAAATTCTTGCAGTAGTCTAGGTACCAAATAATAGTAGTGTCTGACTTGGATGTTTTAGCAAAGATGAAAGACAGAGATAGACTGACATTTTTTAAAAAGAAAATTTTAATTTTATAATTATTTGTTTCTGGTATCTTTTATTTCTGACTTCATACAGACACTTAAATTATGAAAAGTCTTGAGTAATTAGTCTATTTTGTACTATCTTATAAAAAACTTTTTAATCTGTTCATCTATCCATTCAAGAAATATTTAAGCATCAATACAGTGTGAGGCAGTCTACTCAATACAGAACATCCATAGATAAACCAGACATCGTACCTACCTTCTAATTCAGTTTCTGTGGAAACCTATCACCTACATGGTTATGTGCTGTAGAAAAGATGCTGTGAAAACCTGGCTGAGGCATTTAATCCATGTTGGGGGTTAGAGAGACTTTAGAAGAGATGTAGTCAAACGGTGGAAAATCAGCCAGGTTGGCTGTGGTAAGGAAGCAATTAGCGAGTGCGCTTTGACATCACCTGGTCCTGTATACCATCTAAAGTAACCCTTCTATAAACCCGTTATGCCTTTTTCTTCTATTCCACCTTTCATAATGATATAGAGGGGAAAAAAATTCAGTTTCACATAGTAAACATTGCCATCTTGTGGTTATATTAGAAACTGCATTCCTTTTATGCTAAGGTGAGGGCCTGCAGTATTTACTGAAAGTTGCACTTGGGAAACAATACCATATTTCATAGCATTTTTACCTTTAAGTATTATATTGGGTTTTATATATTTATCCATATTATACTATTGGCATATATCGCAATCAAGAATTCTCCCTGATCCCTTCCCCACTTACCGTAAGGGTAAGTCATTCTTCGTGCTTCCCCTGTTGTGATACTTAGTTGTCTTTTTCTTTAGGCTGTAAACTTTTTAGAGTCACCAGTGACTTCTTTTTGGTAAATGGGTTGAGTATTTTTAGCCCTTATTTCACTGGATTTTTTTTCATTTAATATCACTCTTTTGAAGTTCTCTATTCCATAAGATCAGTAGCTCCCAACATAGTAATGGCACACAGAAAGTGCTTGGTGAATATATATTGAGAAAATTAATAAAGGAATATTGAAAGATTGACTAGAATAAAATTTATCTTCAAGAAAATATCATGAATAAAATTAAACATTTAAAATTTTTTTTTACCTATACTGTTGGATCCAGGGATGTCTTAGATCATTGTAGAGGTATTGCAGGGGTTCAGATGAGACTTAATCCCAATTCTTAGCTATGCCCAAGAGTCTTAGGCACTTGCAGTTATTTTAGTACATATATGTGACTATTCATTTAAACTATAAAATAATAAACCCTTTCTTATTTGAACTCTTCACTATAGAATTTATAACCATAATGGCAAGGTCTTGGCTGGAACTCAGTCATTTACTTATGCTAAGCAGCATATTGGTGTAAACTAGACTGCCTGTAGAATATTAAAACTGGACTGGGTTCTGTGACTCAGCCTGTAATCCCAGCACTTTGGGAGGCCGAGCTGAGTGGATTGCCTGAGCCTGTGGGTTCAAGACCAGCCCAGGCAACTTGGCAAGACCTCTTCTCTACAATAAATAAAATCGTAGTCAGGTGTGGTAGTACGTGCCTATAGTTCCGGCTACTTGGAAGACTGAGGCCGAAGGATCACCAGAGCCCAGCAGATCAACGCTGGGGTGACCGTGAGTGTGCCCCGCTGCATTTGGGCCGATGGAGTGAGACTCCAACTCAGAAACAAAAACAAAAAAACCCCGGCTAGGTGCAGTGGCTCAGCCTGTAATTCCAGCACTTTGGGAGACCTAGGCAAGAGGATTGCCTGAGCCCAGGGGTTCAAGACCAGCCTGGGCAACTTGTTGAGACCTCGTTTCTACAATAAATCAAGAAAAATTAGCTGAGCGTGGTGGTGTGTGACTGTAGTTCCTGCTACTTGGAAGGCTGAGGCGGAAGAATATCTGGAGCCCAGCAGGTGGAGACTGCGGTGGCCGGGAGTGTGCCATCGCACTCCAGCCTGGGTGACAGAGTGAGACTCCAACTCAAAAAAACCCCAAAAACTAACCTTTGGAAAGTATGATATAGAAGCTGGGGAATAGCTCTTTAAAATCACCGTAATGAGCTTTAGGGAGGCTGTAAGAGAGTTTGTAAAGGGAGTCTAGAGTGCTTAATACTTAATGACCAAGCATCCCTATTACTCAATTTAAAACTGCTTTTTTACCCCTCTATAATTTGACTCTGATCATAGTGTCCTCCCTCATCTTGTATCCTCCATTGTCTTTACGTTCTTTCCTCAAGGGCTAGGGGGAAAAATGGGCTACATTTTGTTATCTCTCCTCAATGCATCATTCCTGAACACATCATTCCTGATCAACATTCTAGATTTTACATCTGCCACTCAAATTTCTCTAACTAAATTCCTAATTATTTATGTCTGCCAATTTTTTTTTTTTTTGAGTTGAAGTCTCACTCTGTCGCCCGGACTGGAGTACAGTGATACGCTCCCAGCCACCACAGCCTCGACTCCTGGGCTCTGGCGATCCTTCCACCTTAACCTTCCAAGTAGCCAGAACTACAGGCGCGCGCTACCATGCCTGGCTAGTTTTTTATTTATTGTAGAGACAACGTCTCGCCAAGTTGCCTGGGCGGGTCTCGAACCCGCAGGCTCAGACAATCCTCTCGCCTTGGCCTCCCAAAGTGCTGGGATTACAGACTGAGCCACCGAGCCCGGCCGTGTCTGCCAAATTTATTGAATATTTTTAGTTGATATTTTGCCACACTTATGCATTTAATCTGCCCTTCTCTTAAAACTCTGTTACCTTGGTTTCCTGGACACCATCCTTTCCTGATTTTCTTTATACCATTTCTTCAGTTTCCTTCATGGTCTTCCACCTGCCTCTTAATACTATTCCTACTCATGGTTTCATATTTAACCCATTTTTCTTGGAATCACTTCTCTCTCCTGTGCTTCAGATTTGTAAATATAATTACCTACTGGATATTTCAAGTTGGATGACTCATATATGTTTCAAATTCCCACAAACTGAATGTCCTGCTTAAATGTTTACCCCAACTCTCGCTGCTGCTTCAAGTGGTAATACCACCATCTGTCCAGTCTCCCAAACCTGTAGACACTGTTCGTTTTGGTAGCCACAGGTCACACTTGAGCTCGCCACATTTCACGTGTTGGATAATCACATGAAGCTAGCGGATTCTATGTTGATTAACTCAAATATAAAATATTCCTTTCATCATGGAAAGTTCTGTTGAACAGCACTACCTTAGTCTTTTTTGACTCCTTCTTTCTTTACTTTCCAAGTTGCATCTGTCAGTAAAAGTTACTAAATATGCTCCCTGACCTCGTTGCCAATTCTAGTTGAGTTACTTCCATGTTCTTTCTGTGTAAACTGTTGCAAAGCCTTCAAACTATCTATCTACTCCTAATTTACAGAGGGCACAAAGGTTAGAAAGATATTTCCTATTTAGAGTCATGATCTAGTAAAAGAGGACCTGTTCTGACTTGGTGAGATTTTTTTTTTTCTTAAGAATTTCCGTTTTAGTTTAAACATAAGTTGTTTTGTTTAATAGATTTTTAGAAATCTTTTTAAGAAGGTACATGAAATTTTTGAAAAAAATGTAATGAATGAATGAGTTTAATTATTTTAAAGTGATTTTGACTTTTTAAAAAATTTAGAACATTGTAAAATTTTAATCATTAAAAATATTAGTATTAAGCAAATGAAAATATGTATTTTAATCTTTATCCTTATTTCAAACAAATGTGTATTGATCACCTCCTTTGTGTGAGGTAAAATCTAGCATGGTAATATAAATGCTTTACTAACAGTCTGAAATTGTACAGATGAGAAGAGACTAACAGGAAAATATTTTAAAAGGCATTTGGGTTACCTTTTGTCAAAATGATCTGGTACTGTGCTTAACCAGTGTGTCAGTGTTCTTTGCTTTATAAATGTAAGGGATTTTAGCATGCCGTATTATTAATCCTTAAAAAATGAGTTTCTAACTTTATACTATTGCTTTATTGGATGCATTTATTTCCAATAAAGGGGACATTTTATATAAATTTTTATTTTAAGCTTCTGGGAGCCAATGGAAATGCAAACATCAATTCAAAACTTCGCTTGCAACTGTATTACCCACCTACGAAGCCTCGATCACAATCAAACGTTATTGAAGTTTTTGAATGGTGGTCAAAATGTCCAAGAAATCGTTATCCATCAACATTGTATGTAACTGTAAGAGGATTGAAAGTTCCAGACTGTGTAAGTTAATAGTACAGATAAGTATATCTTCCTTTGTTGAAATTAAATGGTGACATAACAGGTTTTTCATGTATAAAAAAGCTAAGGTCTCTAAAATTATTTAAATAAATTTCCGGAGTAGCAAACCTTCAGAGATTATATATTAAACCTGTAAGAGCTCACACTTAAAGGATGCTTAAATGAATTATAAGTATTAAGTGCAGATTTTAGTGTTAGGAAAAATGTTATAATTTGATTTTTAAAAATTAAAGATAAAAGGTTGGTTTAAAGCTGGAGTTGACAAGTTTTTCTGTAAAGGGCCATGTGGTCAATATTTTGGGTTTGCTGGCCGTATAGTCTCTCTCACAACTACTCAACTTTGCCTTCATAATGTGAAAGTAGCTACATTGACATATGTAGACAATAACTGAACAAATGGGCATGATGTGTTCCAATAAAATTTTGTTTGCAAAAACAGGTGTCAGCAGGCCAGATTTGGTGTGTGAGCTGTAGTTTGTAGGCCTCTGATTTCCAAATACATTTTCATAATATTATTCAAATAAGCAGCACATAATATTTCTACTGCTGTTTTCCGCATACTAATATTATAAGGAGTTTAGCAAAGAATTGATCCTAAAATGAGAAATGTTTGCTTTTGTCTTTCTTCTTGTAAGACATTACTCTTTAAGATCATTTGCTCATTCTGTAGCTGATGTTATTATATTGTGACCATGGGGTTGATTTGCATTGGTTTGAATGAAGTTAAACAAAATCTGGTAAGAAATGTGAAACTTTAGATTTTTATAATACTATTTTTGTGGTTTTTAAAGCCAGAGATATTGTCATATGTCAGAGCCATGGTATAACTTACAGGTATTGGTGAAGAATCAGAAACAAAGTGACAGTGTTATTAAAATCATTTCATGTAACCATTGGAGTACTATTTTTTTTCCCCAAACTTTTAAGGCTTTTTGGTTATAGGACTGTAAATTCAAGCAGTTAATTTTTACTTATTTAGAATAATGTACAAATAAAAGTAGAATTTTTTTCTGGATTGCATTTTGAAAATATGTTTATATTATTTGTTTCAGTTTTTTAAAAACAGCATATGCTAGGAAGGAGAAAAAGGTGAGCTTGATATATATAACCTTTTTATATTTTTCATACATATTTAGATAAAGCCATCTTACCGTTCTATGATGGCACTTCAGGAGGAAAAAGGCAAACCTGTGTATTGTGAGCGTCATCGTGAGCCAAGTTCAGTAGATACAGAACCTGGATTAGAAGATTCAAAGGAAGTAATAAAGTGGAAACGACTGCCTGGGCAGGTGAAGTATTTGATGATACTGGATTTGTTTTTATGGCCTTAACAATTCCTATAGCTCCTAGGGTACCTAATTTACTCATTAAAAAGCTCAGATTAACCTTGTTCTTAATCATATTTTAGTATTTCTATCAATTAATTGGACAAGCAACAATAGAGTGCCTATCATGTGTATAAAAGTTCTATTTTAGGTTCTCTGGACTCTTGGGCTATTGTATTGGTTACCCTGGGCCGCCATACCAACAGACATGTATTTCTCTCAGTTCTGGGACTGGAACATCTAAGATCAAGGTGCTAGCCACTTTAGCTCCTGGTGAAGGTCCTCTTCTGGCTTGCAGACAACCTCTTCCTTGCTATAGCCTTACTTGGGGGAGAGAGAGATCATCTCTCTCGTGTCTTTTATTTTAAGGGCACTAACCCTCATGACCTTATTACTTCCCAGACGTCCCACCTCCAAATATCATCACATTGGAGATTAGGGACTCAACATGTGAATTTCGAGAGAACACAAGCATTCAACCTGTAGCAAAGGTCAAGGTACAGACAAGATTGATTTCTTCTGAGGCCTCTCCTTGTCTCGCAGATTATTGCCCTCTTGCCCTCTTTTTATGGTCTTGTCTTTGTGTGTGCACATTCCTGATTTCTCTCTCTCTATTGGATTAGAACCCTATCCTAATTACTTCATTTAATTTAACCACCTCTTTAAAGATCTTTTCTCCAAATACTGTTACATTCTGAGATATTGGGGGTTAGGACTGTAATATATGATTTGGGGACACAATTCAACCCATAACAACAGTCAAAAAACAGAATTTTTTATTTTGTTTTATTTTTATTTTTATGTTTTAGCCTGGGCAACATAGGGAGACCTTGTCTCTAAAAAAGTTTTTAAAAATTAGCTGCGAGTGATGGGGCACACCTGTAGGTATGTAGACTGAGGCAGGAGAGTCACCTGAGCCCAGGAATTTGAGGCAGCTGTGAGCTATGATCGCACACTGCATTCCAGCCTTGGTGACAGAGGAAGACACTGTTTCTTTAAAAAAATATTTAAAATAAAAAAGTGCAAACAGATTTTTGATATCTGTAAGAACCATATATCCTAACTTTATAGATTTATGAAATTTTTTTACAGCCCCTGGTTTCTTCCTGAATCACGTTTTGATAGTGATGTGTATGTGCATAGACTTCTACCACAAATTGAGTAACATTTAAGTTTTCACTGAAGTTTTCTTACTACGTTAGCATTTTTTGTGGTGGCAAGAAGCATTGCTGTACAATGTTGCAGACTTCTCACTTGTCTCCATAAAGAATAGAGTGGTTCATTTTATACTTCTGAGCCATTATCAGATGAAATTCATTCAAAATCTTAATTTATTCAAACATCTCATATAGAAATAACAATTTATTATTCTTATTTAGTCCTCTTTTTTTTTTTACATCACATTTGACTTTCTTTTTTGAGGCCAGGTTTACAGATACATTTTAAAATCACTTTATTGGAGTTGGAATACTTAAACCGTAACAGTAAGGAGAGAATAACACTTAGATTATGTATGCCCTTGGGGACCTTCCACTTTAGGAAAAGAAAGTAGTTACAATGTTATTCAAGGATGCCTCAGAGAAGTCTTGAGGAAAGATAGGTGAATAAATAATTGTGTAGGTCAGCAATTCTCAAAGTATAGTTTGGGGACCTCTGAGAGTCCTGAAACCCTTTCTGGAGTCAATCTTTTTTTCATAGTGAGTCTAAGGTGTTACTAGTCTTTTTCAATTTTATTCTCTTACAAACTTACACTCAAGTTTTTCAGAGGTTAAATGAAATGTGATCTCACAAGAAAGCAGAAGCAGTTATGAACATCTAGTGTTTATTAAGGTAGATCTCGAAGAGATTTTCAAAAGTGTAAGACAATTCCATTTTATGTAGTTATTTTTTAAATAAAAAGATGTTATGTTAACATTAATGGCTTTGGTACCATTATTTTAAAGTAAATTACTAAATGTTTTTTAAATTTCTAAATTTTAGTTTCTTTTTTGATAAATATCTGTAGATATATCCAATAAACAGGATTTTGAGGACTCAAAACAATTTAAGACTGTTAAGCATCTTGAAACTAAAAATATATGAGAATTGCAGATTTGAAGAATGGAGGGGAAAAGTTTCATTCAACAGAGAAGCTCAAAATAGACTAGGATAGTTAAGTCTATTTTGAAGTGAAGAGGGATATGAAAGGGTATTTCATGAGGAGGCAGAGTTATAAATAAGTGGGAAAGAACCTGTTGTATTCATTAGGCACTCAAAAACTTGACTGGAAACCGGAATTTGTAGATGAAATAAAGTGGTGTGCTAGATTAAGCCCACGTTGTAGAGTGTCTCAAATGATAGCCTAACACTTGATTGTGAGGATTGTGATGAATAATGGAAAGTTTGGGGGTGGGAGAGAAACATGATAACAATTGTATTTGAGGACAAATTAATGCTGGCAGTAGCATGGGGGGGGTCTTGAAATAGGATACACAGAATTAAATAGCAGTCATTGATATGTGAAGTGAGGCGGGTCTAACGGGCTAATGTTGGCAAAAATAAAAAATAAGATGTGGATACAAGAGACAGAATGCATACGAATCAGTATGATTTAGTGACTAACAAAGGGGAAAGAGTCAAAACTGTTGAGGATCTTTATTGTTATTACAAAATTTTCATTGAGTGCCTGTTCTAGGTAGGGCATGATAGTGGCTTCAGTGATTTTTAACCTAGGTTATTAGGCACAGTTTTCCTCAACTGTACTTTCTATTCTAGGAACAGCAGCAAGTGGTTATAAAACCTCCTGACACTTTTTGCAGTTTTTGTCCTCTTTTTACCCTCCTTTCCCTTTTCTTAATTATGTGGTTGGAAAATGCAGGGAAAAGATAGGTAGCATAGTGTCTGATACATGATTAACACCTAACAAATTCTGTTGAATTGTTCACATTCCTAGTGCTGCTTCCCGAGGTACTGCTAAATTTTGATACTATTTGTGAAAAACCTGGTACCTATCTAGAAAGCAAGACCTTGAACTAATAATCTTTGACTAGGCTCATTAAGCTAGGCTTGACCCCTTGAATAATCCTTATTAGCTATACGTAGCTGGTAATGGTTACTCTTAGCTAATAATAGCTACTCATAGGGTTGCTGTGATGAATATATTCAAAGACATTTGTAATAAGGTACAACATTCTTGTCATAGAGTAAGAGCCCAGTATATGTTTAATTCAGCTTTTTAAATAATAAGAAATATGGGAACTAGGCTCACTTGAAGGTTGGAAGAGGTAGAATTAGGATCAATAAAAATAAGCAGTGTTTTCTACAGTAGGTATTAATACTCAGAAAATTTTGGTTCTGTCTGATAATAGCAAATGAAAACACCAAAATTATGAAGACATCATAGTACAGTTAGTGAATGACAGACCAAGAGGGCGTGATTGATTACTTTGAAATGCATTTTGGAATGACTGTTTTAGGAGAGAATGAACATCCATACATCATGGGCTTAAGCCAAGACTAATGACTAATAGGTGCTTGTGGCCTTAATATAAGTTTGTGACTTTAGCAAGACTGGCTTATTTGTTGCTGTCATGTCAAAAGAATAAGGATACATTCTTTTTTGTGGCTGTATAGAAGCAGTATGATGGTGACAACTTTCAAGTATCAGATATTGAAATTTTTCAATTCATATTTTTGATGTGACAGCTTTAAAGGATCAGATATTAAAATGTTTCTATTCATATTTTAGGTGAATTAAGTACTAATTAGACATGAAGAACAAATTCACTTTTAAAATTTTATGGAAACTGACTTTCTGTTTAAAAAGTAATTTACAATGGCTTTCCATCATTCATCTTACTTCCTTTTCTCTTTCTCTGCATCACAGTAAAGGGAGTTTAAAATAAAACACTACTGTAACTGAAATTAAGAACTAACCTTCGCATTTTAATGTCTTCTAATTTATATTTTTTAACCGTATGGTTTTTAGGCTTGCCGTATCCCAAACAAGCACCTCTTCTCACTAAATGCAGGAGAACGAGGATGTTTTTGCCTCGATTTTTCCCACAATGGAAGAATATTAGCAGCAGCATGTGCCAGCCGGGATGGATATCCAATTATTTGTGAGTAATAATCCTACCTGTTTGAGCTGATTGTAGCCTGTGTGGAAGACTTCCTTTGGTTTTTCAGATTCACCAGAATCTTAATTTGAGTCATCCCCAGTATTACCAGGTTAAAGAAAACAGATATCTTCAAGTAAATAGTTATTTTATAATAATTTGAAAGTTTTCTATACAACAAGTGTTCAGAAATATAATGAGAATGATCAAATGAAAGATGATAAATTTGTTTTTAAAACACACAGGAGGGTTTTTGTAAATTTTTTTTATCTTAAAATAGAAATTTAGAAATGGGAAGGATTAATACATCTTATACGAAATTTTAATCCAGTATGCTTACTTGGTAGCAGTGATGATTTAAATTATGAAAGCCCTCAAATTGTTTGTCCAATAGAACACTACTACTTGACTCAGGAGTACCTAGATGCAAATGTCTCCTTGTGATAGGGAAGTCAGCAGACAGACCAAGAACAATTATTTCCTTAGCTGTAGAGATTTTTAAGTTAGCATTGTCATACTGTTCTAGACTTAGAAGCATTAACCACACTCTCCCTTACTTCTGCCTCAATCATGAAAACCAGCTCTCTTCTTCAGGAAGGAGCCTACATCTTCATGGACATCTGTCCTAAATAGTGGATTTGTTGAACTTTCCTCTGCTTCACACGGTTTAGTGTTCCTTAGTTGATTCATTTTTTTTAAAGCAGAGACTCATAATTGACTTGATGGGCATTTATTAAGTAATTATTTCTCCTTATGAAATAATAGTGGACTTAAAAAATACAAAATTACTTGTATAGTTTGATTACCACTATGCTATTTTTAAAATTCACCAAAAACTTGTATATATAGGGGGAAAAGATTCTTAGGAAGCATGCTCTCAAGTTATTAATAGAAATATCTTTCTTTTGGAGAATGAAATAATTGTTTTCATTCTGACTTATATGTTTTTAAAACTCTTGTGGCAAACGTGTTAGCTTATGCTTAAACTTGCTTAAAATGTTATGTAGATTTGGATATACTTATTGTTTAAAGCTCAAAAACTAGAAGTGGAATCTTTGGTTTTGTTTTTTGACTGTTTGATTATGATGTATGTGCTTGGAGTTTGTTTAATTTGTTGACTGTGCAAATTAATGATTTTTCACAAATTTTGGAAGGGTTCAGTCATTTTTTTCTTCAAATGTTGTTTATCTCTTCTTTCTCTTCTTCTGGGACTCCCATTAATGCCTACGTTGGTACACTCAGTGAAGTCTCACAGGTCTCTGAGGCTTTTTTATTTTCTTCATTCTTTTTCTTTCTATTTCTCAGACTGGATAATCTCAGTTGACTTATTAACAAGTTTAGTAATTCTTCTCCCCTTTTAAATGTGCTGTTGAGCCCTCTACTGAATTATTTATTTCAGTTATTGTACTTTCAATTGTAAAATTTTTAGTTAGTTCTTTAAAAAAATATTTCTGTATCTATTCTTTTTTTTTTAGTGAGAAATCATTCCTATGCTTTAATTCTTTAGACATGGTTTTCTTTAGATTTTTTGCACACATTTTTAATAGTGGGTTTAAAATCTTTATTGAAAAAGACCAGCGTCTGAGCTTTCTCAGTTTCAATATGGACAGTTTTGTTGACTACTTTTTTCCCTGTTCACAGGCTATACTTTCCTGTTTGTTTTTTTCATTTCTCATAATTTTGTGGTGAAAAGTGGATGTTTTAAATAATATAGTGTGGTAACTCTGGAAATCAGTTTCCCATTTCTCTCCCCTCACATCCACCCAGTTTTTGTTTTGCTGTTGGCTTAATGATTTTCCTGGACTAATTCTGTAGTTTTTGTTTCTTGTCATGTGTTGCCATTGAAGTCTCTGGTTAGACTAGTCAGCTAGTGGTTAGGCAAAAATTTTTAAATACCGAGTGGATGGTTCTGCTTGACCTTTGCCAAGGGTCTGTGCGTGTGTTGGGATTGATATACCATATACCATCATTACTCCAGTAGGCAATTTACATCCATGCCTTAACCTTCACTTTATTTGCGCAGAGCATCCTCAGGTTGGCCAGAGTGAGAGAGAAAGCCTCTAGGGTCTTTCTTGGGTATGCACATACCCCTTCACATGTACATGCATAGGGATCCTTCTAGATACCCAGGAATATTTTGGAACTTTTCAATGTCCTGAGCTTCTTTTCATCCCCCTCTCCCCAACCCCCTGTTATTGCCATCTCAAGCAACTGTGGTGCTAAATGATGCCAATGATTCTTTTGACATGCCTCCTAGGGTTAGGACTGTACTCACAGAGCATGCACTAAGCCAGGTCAAAGAAAGGCAAGCCCTAAGAATGAAGTCTTTCATGGAAGTACTAGACTGTCAAATAATAATAAGTCTTTGGGGGATGGGGCTCTTGGGAGGGCTTCAAACCTGATCTGCCCCATCCAGTGGCTGCTAATCTTCTGATTTTATTGGGTTTTATGGCTACTTAAGAGTTTGGGAGAGGGGAATGGGAATAGGGCAAGTTTAAACACAATAAACCTCCCTCTTCTTACCAAGATTCGGCCATTTTTCTTAAATGACTATTTCTCAGATTGTTGCAAGCTTTGCTTAATTTCCAGAGTTCTGAAAACATTTTTGACAGTTTTTGCCAGTGTTCTCATTGCTTCTGTGGGGAGCAGATTTCCTTTTTTCTTTTTTCTTTTATTTTGAGTTGGAATCTCACTCTGTCACCTGGACTGGAGTGCAGTGGCATGCTCCCGGCCACCACAACCTCAACCTGCTGGGCTCCGGCAATCCTTCTGCCTCAGCCTTCCAAGTAGCTGGAACTACAGGTGTGTGCTACCATGCCCGGCTAATTTTTTATTTTATTGTAGAGATGAGGTCTCACCAAGTTGCCCAGGCGGGTTTCGAACCCACAGGCTCAGGTGATCCACTCATCTCAGCCTCCCAAAGCGCTGGGATTACAGGCCAAGCCACTGAGCTGGCTGGGCAATACATTTTCTAAGATTCTTATTTTGCTATTCCAGTATAGTAGCTCCCATTATCTGTAGGGGGTATGTTCCAAGAGCCCCAGTGGATGCCTGAAACTTCAGGTAATACTGAACCTGTTTACTATTAGTCAGAACACATTTCTGCTACTCTTTTCCATCTACAGATTTAATATCTTTTCCATCTTACCTAAGCACTTACCCCTCACTGAGGTCATTTCTTTTGTAGTTTGAGGAGTGACAGCAAAACTAGCAGATATTGTTACCTTTGCACTTTGGGCCATTATTAAGTAAAAAAAGTGTTACTTGAATGCAAGTACTGATACCAACGTGACCTGGTAAACTGAGACACTTGTAAGTTTCTAATGGACAGACAGCCTCTATAGTATAGATACATTGAATAAAGGAATGATGACCATCCTGGACAGGATGGAACTGGAAGGCATATTTTATTATGCTACTCAGAAAGGAATGCAGTTTAAAACTTATGAATTGTTTATTTCTGAAATTTTCCATTTAATATTTTCAGACCATGGTAGACAGCTGATAACTGAAACTGCAGAAAGTGAAACTGCAGATAAGAGGGAACTAAAGTTATTTCTGAACTGCTTAGTATTTTAAAGGGCAATTGATTTTACCACTAGGTGGAAGTAGAGACTTGGAAACTTTGTTTTGTCCTGTGTTAAGTGTTATCTTAGCCAATTTCATTGTATATATAACAGTAATTCCACAGTGCTTTGTGTATCAGATTGAGTCACTGTTAATTCCCTTACTTGCCCTGTCTACTAAAATTTTTTTCTGACAGTAGCACAATTTAAATTTCTCATGCCTGCAAATAATTAAAATTTTGGTTGGCATTTAATTGATTTTCAGGTAAAAACTCAAATTATAGAATATTTGAAGGAAATTGCAGTGTAAATGTTATTTGTTATTTGACAATGAATTAATTATCAAGGTTTTTGGGGAATTGCTTTGAAGAGATGAGAATAATTGATCATTGTAGTATATTATAAAATATCATGTGTAGTCTGGGCATGTGGCTCACACCTCTAATTCCAGCACTTTGGAAGGCTGAGAAGAGAAGACTGCTTGAGCCCAGAAGTTTGAGACCAGCCTGGGTTACGTAGCAAGACTTTGTCTCTACAGAAAATGCAAAAATTAACTGAACATGATGGTATATGCCCGTAGTCCCAGCTACTCAGGAGGCCAAGGCAGGAGGATCACTCAAGCCCAGGAGTTCGAGACTGTAGTGAGCCGTGTTCATGCCACTGCACTCCAGCCTGTGTGATAGATTGAGACTCTGACTCAAAATAAATAAATTGAATTAAGTTAAAATATTGTGTGTAAATGCAAATGAAAAACTAATCTTAAGTAGATTTTGAAATTTTCTTTATACTGCAAATGTCTTTGGTTAAAATTTTGTTACAGACAATGCTTAATTTATGTCTAAATGGTATTAAATTATGTATTTTTATATTACTGGATTAAGGATTCTCTGCCTGGAAATCTACTAATTTCTAAATATTTTCATTAGTATATGAAATTCCTTCTGGACGTTTCATGAGAGAATTGTGTGGCCACCTCAATATTATTTATGACCTTTCCTGGTCAAAAGATGATCGCTATCTCCTTACTTCGTCATCTGATGGCACCGCCAGGTTAGTATACTTGAGACATACTTGTGTGTCTGCTGCTCACTATCAAGGAAAGCAAGGAGAACATAAAATGATTTAACTAGTCTTATGTTCTGGTCATATTTTACCTACAAAGGGACTGTCATAAATATGCGTCATGCAGACTGATTCAGTAAATTGTGTAAATTTTTAATGACATTTTTCTTAAATATCTTTTATTTGTATAATTTATAATATTTCTAGTCCTCACTGTCTTGAAATAATCATTATGTGAACTTTTGATTAATACCTTGAGATGAGCTAATTAAGCATCTGAGTTTTTTCCTAGAACATAAACTCTTTTAAAAAAAAAATTATTTTAAAGATGGGTATAATTCAGGGTTAGGTATACAGATGTTCATTATGCAGGTACCCTTGTTATGAGGTGTGCCTCCCCTCCCCTGGCAGTTTCCCACTATGCTAGTTCCTTTCTTACAGTACTACGATAGTTGTTCAAGGTCCACTTATGAGTGAGAACTTGTGGTACTCAGTTCTTTGTAGAACATAAACTCTTGATGACAGATTCTGTCTTCACTGTTGTCTGGTCACAGAAGCTGAAACCCATTGGTGCTCAGTACATAGCAGTAGGGGAAATAAATGAATATTCTTATGTTTTAAAAATTTTATAGATTGTTAAATATTTGCATTTTTCAGAATGTCAATCTTAAAAATAATTATCCCTTTTCAATTTAGTGTCACAATAAAACATTTTAAAAGCCAACTTTGAAAGTTTCATTTACACTTTTATTTAGCTACTTGTTCTACTTGAATGTGTTCTAAAAATACTGTTAAGCAGTTTTTCAAGATGATTTTTTTTATATGTATTTTAACTTGATTTCGATAGCTGTTAGGTGAACATACATTATTTCTCTACAGACTAGGAAACCGACATGTAAAACAGTTCGAGATATGTGCTGACTTCACTGTAATTTATTTCTGCCTCTTCTTTTTTTTTTTTTTTTGAGTTGGAGTCTCACTCCGTCGCCCAGACTGGAGTGCAGGGGCCACTCCCGGCCACCACAGCCTCAAACTGCTGGGCTCCGGCGATCCTTCCGCCTCAGCCTTCCGAGTAGCCAGAATTACAGGCATGCGCTACCACGCCCGGCTGATTTTTTGATTTATTGTAGAGATGAGGTCTTGCTGCCCAGGCGGGTCTTGAACCTGCGGGCTCAGGCAATCCACTCACCTCAGCCTCCCAAAGGCGCGGGATTACAGGCTGAGCCACCGAGCCCAGCCTCTTATTCTTTTAACACTTCATATGACTTCTAGTGTTTGAACCCCTTCTTCTACTAATCTTACCAACTTCCTTTTTTATATGAAATATCTAATTGATCAAGATGTTATCACTGTTACTTAGTTTATATTTAAATGAAAAGATGAAAACTAGTAACAATTGGCTTCTTCCTCTGTCAGATCTGGGAGATTACTATTACTCCCCCTTGACAATTGCTTCCAGAACCTATCTGGTCTGTTCTTTTAGCATAGCTGTTCTGTCCAGTGCCAGGTAATAATAGAGAAAACATATAACTTTGCTTAGGGCTTACTGTGGATTTGTAAGTTGTAGAGTCACTTGATCTGTCATCTCTGCTGAGCAATCCTTTCACTGATATTTACTTGGCTTCCTTTTCTCATTCCTCTGGCAGCAGATCCTAACCTTACCATGTATCAAGTTCTGTACCGCGTATCAGGTTGAATCTTCCAACTTTCACTAGATAACTACCTTCAGTTAAGAGTGAGATGTAGCCAGATGTGAACTTCCTGTATTTCTCTCCGGTTTGCATCCCTAGTTTCTATAAATTCATCCATCTTTATCTCTGTCAATGTATTTTTAAAAGGTACGGGACTGACTTTTTTTTTTTTTTTTTTGTCTTATCAGGGTTTATTTACAATGAGTATGTTTAAAGAACACACAAGCAGGGTATCATTTGCATTTCTTTGGGGATCCTAAAGAGTCTGTTTTTTAACACTGCCAGTTCTTATTCTGTGACCTCTTCAATGTAAAAGGAATTACATAATTAGAAACTTGAAGATGATCTCTTATAAGTTATGGGGCAACCCTGCAGGTCCCCAAATGACACATTTCCTAACTGTTTCTTTATTTTTTAATTATTTTATTTTATTTTTATTTTAAAAATTTTTTTATTTTAAAGATATAGGATACAATTCAGATTTAGGTATACAAGTGGTCATTGTGCAGGTAAAGTTTGGGTCCCTCTTTGGTCCCTATTTTTTTATTTTAAAGATGTGTGGTACAAGTCAGGATTAGGTATTCAAGTGGACATCATACAAGTAAAATTTGGTCCCCACTTTACCTGGTTTGAGATCAGGTGCCCTTATTGATATTGTGTGTTCCCACCCCTCCCCACCCCCAGCAGGATCCTGCTAATCTCTGACTTGTGCTTTTAATCTCAGCCCCTGAAGTCTGTAGTTCTGCTATATCTATTATTTCCTGCATGTCTGATCTGTTTAGTATCTTCTTCTATTGATTGTGTCCTCTCATCTTAGAAATATACTCAGACCTTACTTTGAAAATACCTTTTTCAGTACTTCCTGCCACATTATTTTTTTCTTTGTACACCATCCAGAGCATTTCATACATACTGTCTTTGCTTCAACTCACCTAGTCTGGCTTTCACTTCTTCCTTGCTAGATAAACTTTAAGAGGTTAGCAATTTTTTGCTAATTTTCAGATCCATTGGCCAGTTTAACCCTTATTCCACTTGCCCTCATTACAGTAATTGATTATTGACCAGTCTTGTCATATTTTTAATTCATGGCTTTTATTGACCTCTTTTCTTTTTAGGACTCTTGTTCAGTTCTATTCATGTTCTTTCCCTGGTTTCTTTTCCTTTGCCTATTTTGTATATATTTATCCCCAGGATCCTTTACTTGAGCATTCTCCTGGTGTCATATACTTATCCTAGCTACTCTCACCTTCCACAGCTTTGAATCTCACTTATGTGCTAAAGGCTTCTAGCTCTTACTTTTTTTATGAGTTTGACTTTCTGTTATGCATTTCCATCTGAATGGCCCAATGCCAAACCAAACTTATCGACCTCCCCAAATTTTGTTTTCTTCCTTTAGTTCTTGTATTTATTTTTAATAGCATTTTTATCCACCCTGCCTCCCAAACTGAATAGTGCTCATCTCTTCTTTCTTTCCTACTCTTCCTTTTTACATGTAATTAGCACTAACATCTGCCAATTCTCCTTTATAAAAGGCTCACCATTCTATGACATCCTCTCTATTGCTATTGCCTTAATTCAAGTCCTGTTGTCTCTTACTTAAATTATTGCTATTAAACTTTTCCACTGTTCAGTATCTAGGTCCTCTGTCTCTGCTAGCCTAAAATTATCTTTCTAAAACTATCTTTCATAATTCTTTAATTTTTAAAATCTTTGATTATTCGTTGCCCATTGGAAAATTTTCTCGTTCCTTAGCATGGCGTAATAGGCACGTTCCCCATTGACCTGACATCCTCTTGTGCACTTCCTGTGTCCTTTTGCTTCACCCACATAATCTTTTGAAACACCCTTAACATCTTCTGTGGCATCTTCATGCCCTTTTAACTTTACCTACTCTTCTTATATTTTTAAGTCTCCTAGCCTTCCTGCCTAATTCATTCATTCAACAAAAATATATTAAGTGCCTTTTGTGAGCTATATAGGGGATTTGTAGTCATCATTTCAATTCCAGCTCAAATTTTATCATTTCTTGAAGCCATCTTGAGTTTGCCTACATAACATATAGTATATTATAGTAAAGTATACTTTTATCTTTATGTGGCTTTACAAGTGATACTGAGAACTCTTTACATAATAAAAATAGTATTCCAAAAGCATTAACTGAACGATAAAAGAAGCATCGTGACTAGAGTAAAAGACACAAGGAGGTTTTTGAAAGAGGTAAGAAATGTTTGAAATTAATGAGCTCTAGTCAAAAGGAAGAGAGTTAGAATTGCAAATGCTCACAAGTGTGAGAAGTATAGATTTCTAACCATGTCTTCTGCTTCTTTATGCCTGGGGATCCCAGTTACATTATCAGTAGTATCTCCTAAATATTTTCTTTTGGTTAGCTCTCTACCATATGGGTTTATCCTAAATCCCCTTCTTTAGTTATCTCCAGAATAATTTGTGTTTTTCTCAAATCGACAGCTCCTAATACAATCAAAAAGACTTTTCCACGTATAATGGCTCCTAAGTAGATCTTTATGTCCTGACTACACCCTTTCTTCACTCACACTATTTAACTTGGTATGTTGTTTTCTTTCTCAAATCTAATCATTTTTTGTGTGTTCATTCAGTCTTTACAAATTTGTGTTTCTTTGTTCTTTATGATCAGTCTGATCTTAGAGTCTACCATTGCCAAAGTCCCATCCAGCTGTCAGAGAGTTGGTGGTTACAGGATGCTATGGTTCTATGATATGGATATGGAAAGCTGATATGAGAGAGGATTCTGCCATATGTGCCTGAAAGTTTGATATTCACAAAAGTTTTATTTATAAAAAAAATGTCTATTTTAATTGTATTGAGCTGTTTTGAAGATATGTTTGCTTCACTTCTGCCTGTTAATATAGCATTTTAAATAATGTTGTTAGGATTTATTAGCAAGTGAGGTCTTTATATTTAATTATCTTTTTAGTATTCCCAACAAATTAATGGCTTTATTTTTTTAATAAGTATCATATTTCATGTAGCACATATTCACTGAAAGCACACTATGGTAAAATATTTATGCAGTGACACACGTGCTCTATTTTTACTTGAAAACATGTTCTTTCACTTCCTTCATTATTAGTTTGGATTCTTAGTAATTGAAGATCATATCCTATATTTTAAACAGCTGCTCAGAAAACTCATAGAATGTTATTCTTAAACATCTGTGTGTTTTTCTTTTATCAATAATTTTGTGACAAACTTAATTTGTTTTACTTTTTAGGCAGTAAATAAAAGGATAAACTATAGATTCCCATATTAAAAATTAATCTGTTCTTTTAATTTTAATAATTTAGCCAAATATAACTTTAAAAAAATCTAGTGTTCCACACTTATATAACACCTGTCTATTGCTAGATTTTGCTTGTTTTCAGAAATGTGGAGTGTCTAACATAACAGTTTAACCCTTAAGATTTTACTCTTTTCAAGACTGTAGCAGTGATAATAATCTTAAATTTTTTTAAAAAAGTCAGCCATTATTTAGAGGACGAGATAATGAATACTAAATATAAAGAGCATGCTTAATGTAAGATAGTCTGTTTTCTATAAAAATATTATATTTTAATCTTACTTTACCTGAGAATTCAGAGTAATTTCAGTATGACTTTTAAGTTTTTGAGATCTTCATTTCTATTATTTAGTCTTTTAAATTACAAATATAAAAGTTAAGGGACTATCCTGCTCGCTAAACCTCCATTAGTAAGCATTTTGCAAAAGCAGTATACACAACCTAAATGGGAAATAATTAAATTTTCTTCCTATATATTCTTTACGTATGCTATACTAAATACAGTATTTTAATCTACTATTCAATGTGTGCTTAATCAATGTTAAAATATGTAGGTTTAAAAAACAGAGGTATCGGCCGGGCTCAGTGGCTTAGCCTGTGTAATCCTAGCACTTTGGGAGGCCGAGGCGAATGGATTACCTGAGACCAGCCCTGGGCAAATTGATGAGACCTCGTCTCTACAATAAATCAAAAATTAGCCAGGTGTGGTAGCGCACGCCTGTAGTTCTGGCTACTTGGAAGGCTGAGGCAGGATTGCTGGAGCCCAGCAGGTCGACGCTGGGGTGGCTGTGAGCGTGCCACTGCACTCCGGCCTGGGTGACAGAGTGACTCCAACTCAAATAATTAATTAATTAATTAATTAAAAATAGATGAATAAAAACAGAAGTCTCTATGTATAAATAAAATTTTTATTTTTGTAGTTTTTAATTTTAATCTACTATATGCTTGATAATAACTAATAGGAATAGCTTTGTCAAAATGTGAAAAATTTCAACCATCAAATATATGTCATCATAATATATTTTATTGCTATAAAAAATAGTTTACAATTGATTGTTGGCACTTGCTTTCTTAAAGTTCATTGACTATATTGGTTCTTAGAAAAACTGTTAAACTTCTGCCTTTTAGAAGCAATGTGTAACTTTTTATTCTTTTCTAGGATATGGAAAAATGAAATAAACAATACAAATACTTTCAGAGTTTTACCTCATCCTTCTTTTGTTTACACGGCTAAATTCCATCCAGCTGTAAGAGAGCTGGTGGTTACAGGATGCTATGATTCTATGATACGGATATGGAAAGTTGATATGAGAGAGGATTCTGCTATACTGGTCCGACAGTTTGATGCTCACAAAAGTTTTATCAACTCACTCTGTTTTGACACTGAAGGTATGTCAGAAGATATATGTGAAGACTAGCTACATGAATTTATTTTCACTAAGATAATAATTATTTAAACTTGAGAGGAAGTTTTATGTACTGATGATTATTTGTGCACATTTAGGCTTATTCCTATTTTGGAGGTCACATTATACATTTGGCACTGAGGGTGTTCTGTTTGTAATTTTAAAGTTATTACATTTCTAAACATGTAGATTCAATTCATCTTTGCTGTAACAACTAGTCATTTATAAAATTTTATAAAATATATTTATTTAAATTGGTGATTATCATTCTTTGGTTTTTTTTTAAGAACCTTTTAAATTACAGGGTACAAAATTAACAAGATAAAGGGAAAAAATCCCAAAAGAATGTTGAAAATATGTAATTTTAGTGTAGTAGTGGGAGTTTTTTTTAAAGCACACAAACATATAGAAGGGAAATGTGTGCTTACTTAAAGTTTTGTCTTAGTATATGAATAATATAAATATTTTAAAGATGTGAAATATATTAATAGATCTTTTTTTACACAATTTCAGAGACTAGACATGAAGGCTATTGTTATAATTAATTGGTATGGTATCCAGATTAAAATAATAATACTGTTGATACACTCGGTTCAACTGTAGGGATGTTAACACATTTGAAACATATTTAGGAAAGGCTCTGACTAGAAAGATGTTTGAAAACTCTGTCATAGTAGTAGTTCATTTGTAAAAGAATTTCTTCAACTATTTGGTCATAAAATCTTCAAATGTTAAAAAAAAAAAGAGAGAGAGAGAATCCGTTTCTGTCACTCTGGTAGGTAGAAGTGAAGCCAAAGCTGCAGAAGATAGATTTTCTTTGTAGTTCACCAGTTGAATAAGCTGTTTTGTAAAATAAAATTCACAGTTGCTGAGCAGCCATCTGTTAGTGATGGTGTGTAAGATATTCCTGAGTGACTATGAAGTTGAACTTGATGGTTTCTGGGGTCCCAGTCAACCTTAAGATGGTTTGACTCTAAAAACTTGATGTTAAGCTGGCATACTTTCATTAATTCCCTGATCATTTATTGAATTTCTATTGAGTCTCAGGTATCATAGTGACACTATATATTAGAATATAGGTATTTTTCTAGCAATATAAAACATATTCTATAGGTTAATAAAGATGAAGAATACATATTGGATGATTCAAATAAATCTTGACTTTGGAATGTGAGCCATTTATGTATGTACTGAGATGCTCATTCCTTTTTGTGTCTAAATTCAAGTAGATAATAAAAAGAAATAAATCATCAAAAGCTTTTAAAAGACTAAAGAATTCATTTACAGATAATTGATATTTGATTGTGTTGTGTTTTGGTGTTTGGCTTTTTTAAAATGAAATACCTTTTAATATTTTTAAATTATTTTACCGTTTTACTAGGATACGGTTTCCCCTAACTTCATATTATTTGTTTCTATCTCTGTGTGACATTCCTAAGTGAGGAATTTTATTTTTTTAAATAGGTCATCACATGTATTCAGGAGACTGCACAGGAGTGATTGTTGTTTGGAATACCTATGTAAAAGTTAATGATTTGCAACATTCAGTGCACCACTGGACTATAAATAAGGTATAACATCACATTTTGTATTTTGAGATTTGGGAAAAAAACTTAAACACATGATTTTAAGATAGGTTGTCAGGACATTTTGTTCTCTGTTTTCAATAAGTTAACAGTTTTTCTCAGTCCCTGAAAAGTCAATTACCAGTAATTAATAATCACATCCTCCTGACTGATAATGTAATGACTTAGTGAAGAGTTTTAAATTTTAGCCAGGCTTTACTCTCACTTTTTTGAGCCCATTTGCACCATGGCATTCAGTAATCCATTACCTGAAATGTATGCTAAAATGAGGTATATGTTATATCTGTAATAATTTATGTTTTCTGTTATTCATGTCTTTTTTTCTCCAGCTAGTAAACAGTGTGCTCAGTGTTTTTTAACAGTAGTGTCTTTCAGCATTATGGATTTATGATGGGGATTTATCATTTAATCACAATAACGTTTCATTTGAAATTTGCTAAATAGGCAGAAACAAATGAATAAATTTTTTCATTTAGGGGGCAGAGATTTTAAGATGGCTTGTATGCTAAGCAATTTTATTAGTGTGTATTTTTTATTTTTTAGTTGAAAATGAATCATTAGGCTGGGCTCGGTGGCTCAGCCTGTAATCCCAGCACTTTGGGAGGCCAAGGTGAGTGGATTGCCTGAGCCCGTGGGTTTGAGACCCACCTGGGCAACTTGGTGAGACCTCATCTCTACAATAAATCAAAAAATTAGCTGGGCGTGGTAGCGCACACCTGTATTTCCAGCTACTTGGAAGGCTGAGGCGAAAGGATCGCCGGAGCCCAGCGGGTTGAGTTTGCGGTGACCTGGAGCGTGCCACTGCACTCCAGTCTGGGTGACAGAGTGAGAATTCTCTGGGCAAGACTCCAACCCCCCCCAAAGAAAGGAAAAAAAAAAAAAGAAAATGAATCATTAAACGTGAGTTTATCTTATATAAATTGATATTGTTTCTGCCTAGCATGTTATATGTTCTTTATTTTTTCATAACAATAATTGCCCTCATTTGAAAAAGACACTCCAAGTAAAAAAGAATTTCTGTGAACTTTAGTTAAATCCTTTGAGTCATCTATCATATCTGTTTTTAAAAATCTGTTTTATTTTTAGTCATTCTCATCAAGTCTCTCAGATGAATGAATGATGTCTTGGATTCATGATGTAGCCTAATTTCACACATTTTGGAGAGAATTTTCTAATTACTCATATGCCTGAGGGATTGGCAAAGTTCCAGAGGCACCAGTTCCATTCACTTGAATTTACTATTTCTTTTTTGTTATAAAAATCAGTGTTTGTCTTATATATAGTAACTTAAGAGGTAAATTTACCTTGAAAATCTACCAGTTGATCATTATTTGAGACAGTCAAAAATAAAATACCAGAAAATAAACTGGAATGTCTTTTTAGTAGCAAAATGCCATACAACAAACTGGAAACTGATTTCATACGAGGCTGTATTCAACCAGCAATGTATGGAATGTTAGGTTATACTTATCTGTCTCTGAAGGATGAAGTGTCCATGTGCTGTTGCACATACTCTTTGGATGAGGACACTGTCTTCAACAAGGACTTTTTTTGTTTGAGCATGAATGTGATTTTTTTAAATGGAGAAAACCATCACATAATATGAATACTAAATCTGCCAACAACTTTCTCAAATATATGCCTAACACTTAACTTGTTTTAGGCAAGTTTGTTTTTTATTTTTCATTTTTGCATATGTTGAGTTGCTCACATTTCCAACAGTGCTTCTCCCACCCCAAATTTGCTGTAGTTCAGCTGACTAAAATCCCATATGTGGTGCCAGTGTTTCACTTTCTCTGTAACTTTTAAAAAAATACCTGACAGCAGGTCTTGGTGTCAAACAGTGGTAGCAGAGGCTCAATTGCTTATATAAGGACTGTAGCAGTGTTGTCGTCTACCTCTGCTGGAGTCAACCCCTTTCTGAAGATGAGACCCGTGGGCGAAGGAAGCAACAATAAGAGGTCCTTAAAGGAAATGAAGGCTAATTCAGAATTCTGCCTGCAGGTTAAGGCAGATTTTTCTTTGACTCTTTGGTCTTTGGCCTAAGCAATTTTGCTTTGACAATTTTGTTGTTTCTTTTGGTAATTCAAGACAGAAAGACCTTTGGTAATTCTTTTTTAAAAACTAAATTTTACTGTGTATATTTAAGGCATAAAACATGATGTATGGGTTACATATAGATAGTAAAAAAGGTTACTATAGTGGAACAAATCAACGTATTCATCATGTTACATAGTTACCCATTTTTTGTTTTTGTAGTAAGAGCAGCTAAAATCTACTCATTCATCATGAATCCTAAATGCAGTACAATTTTATTACTCATAGTCCTCATGTTGTTCATTAGCTCTCTAGACTTGTTCATCCTGCGTATCTGCTGCTTTGTATCCTCTGACCCACATTTCCTCATTTCCTACCTCATAACCCCACCCCGGTAGCCCCTGTTTCATTCTTTATCTCTGTATATTTGTTGTTTTTTTTAAAAAAGCGGTTTCACATACAAGGGAGATCATGCAATATTTCTCTGTTTCTGGCTTACTTCAAATAGCATAATATCGTCTGTGCTCATCCACATTGTGGCAAATGGCAAGATCTTGTTCTTTTTTAGAACTGAATAATATTTCCTGATTGATATTACAGTTTCTTTGTCCATTCACCAGTCAGCGGGTACTTAGATTATTTCCATGTCTTAGGCTATTGTGAATAATGCTGCAGTGAACATAAGAGTGCAGGAATCTTTACGAGGTGGTGATTGTATTTCCTTTTGGTATATGCCCAGAAGAGAGATTGCTGTGTCATATGGTAGTTCTATTTTTAATTTCGTTAGTAACCTTCATACTGTTTTCCATAATGGCTGTACCAATCTACATTCCTGCCAACAGTGTACAGGACATCCTTTTTCACCATACCCTCGCAACATTTATCTTTTGGTATTTTGATAATAGCCATCCTAAAGGATGTGAAGTGGTATCTTTTAGTGGTTTTGATTTGCATTTTCCAAATGATTAATGATGTTGAGCACCTTTTTATGTACTTGTTGACTATTTTCATGTCTTCTTTGGAGAAATGTCTATTTTGGTCTTTTGCTCATTTTTCAATCAGATTATTCATTTTTTCACTATTGAGTTATGTGAGTTTTTCATAAATTTTGGGTATTAACCCCAAATATGTGGTTTGCAATTTTTTTCCAATCCATAGGCTGCTGTTTCATTTTGTTGATTGTTTCCTTCACTGTGAATAAGCTTTTTAATTTGATATAGTCCCATTTGTTTATTTTTGCTTTTGTGGCCTGAGCTTTTGGTGTGATACACAAAAAGTCATTGCCAACACCAATGTCCAACGTTTCCCTTATGTTCTCTTCTAGGAGTTTTATAGTTTCTGGTTATACATTTAGGTCTTTTATTCATTTTGAGTTGATTTTTGTGTATTTATAAGAAGGGTCCAATTTAATTATTTTGGTAATTCTTCTCAAGCAAGCTTTGTGCAGGCACGTTCTCCTTTAGTGTTTATGTCTTTCATGACATCATTATTTGAGTATCTGGCTTAGCTTTTCAAATAACTATTTTTAAAAACCCACCTAAAATTGCAATCTAAGCTAAATGATTTCAAATAAGATGTAGATAACATTCCTTTTCAAGACAAGAGAAAGTATATGAAGAAAGAATCTGAGACTTGACTAGAACTTGAATATTAATTCTACATTTAGCTTTGAATTTATAGTAATTATAAGCTTTCTTATATGATGATAAGCAGAAAATGCAATGTTAGAAGGCATGTTTGTTGGAAGTGCTTGTTTGGAGCTGACTAAATTTTGGGAATGTGAATATTCTACAAAAGAACATGCTAATTAAATGCAGTATTACATCACAACACAAAAATACAATGTGTCGGCATTATGTTTAATTCTAAACTGAACTTACTGTGAATCCTTTTGCTGACAGTTATAAAGCATTATATACAACAGAATTTAAACTGACACTTTAAAGTTAATTATTTACTAGAAAAAAAGGCTTAACACTAGACAGACTTTTCAGTGGTAATATTTTATGATTTTTTTTATTATTTTAGGAAATTAAAGAAACTGAGTTTAAAGGGATTCCAATAAGTTATTTGGAGGTTCATCCCAATGGAAAACGTTTGTTAATCCATACCAAAGATAGTACTTTGAGAATTATGGACCTCCGAATGTAAGTATCTTTTCAGTGTTCAGGTATAGGTACTCACAGAATAAGTAAAGAATTATATTTGTAAAATGCAGCAGTGGTTTTCAGCCTGGCAGTTTTCTCCTCCTGGAAATATCTCGCAGTATCTAGAGAATTTTTTTTTTTGAGTTGGAGTCTCACTCTGTCACTCAGACTGGAGTGCAGTGGCCGCTGCGGGCCACTGCAGCCTCGAACTGCTGGGCTCCGGCGATCCTTCCACCTCAGCCTTCTAAGTAGCTGGAACTACAGAGGCGTGCTACCATGCCCGGCTAATTTTTGATTTATTGTAGAGATGGGGTCTCGCCAAGTTGCCCAGGCGGGTCTTGAACCTGCGGGCTCAGGCAGTCCACTCACCTCAGCCTCCCAAAGTGCTGGGATTATAGGCTGAGCCACCGAGCCTGGCCTAGAGAAGTTTTTGATGTTGCTTCTGGTATCTAATGGGAAGTGATCAAAGATATTGCTAAACATCCTACAGCTCCTACTTCCCAAAGGACAATCCCAAACAAGGAATTATGTGACCCAAAATATGAATAATTCTGAGACTGAAATGGAGTCAGTTGCTTTTTTTTTTGCAATTAAGAAAAGAAATTTCTACCTTCAGCAGTGATATTGATTGATTGATATGGACATTATCTCTATGATACTGGTATAGCATAATATTATGGTATAATATAACTGAAGGAGATGGCTTTTGATTAATACATCCTTTTTTTTTCTTCATCTCTAAATTAAGGCAAATGTAGGAAAATTACCTTAATGTAAAATGCAGAAGCAGAGTTCTGGGAATACCAGTGTGGACTTCTAGTGTGCTTTTGTTTAGGTGTTACAGTTCCTGTAAGCAAAATGAGAGAAAGCTGTTTTGATAGATTTCTTTATTGTATTTAGAAAGGCAAATGTAGCAATTAATATTTGTTTAATTCTGCAGGTATTCTTTTAGGGTTAATCATTAAGCCCTTCAATATTTATGTAGAACAGTTTCAGACACTGACATGGGTGCTGTAAGAGAATGGTAAACAGGATTAGCCCATCTGTTTATAATCTATTTGCATACCTTCAAAATAAAACAACAAAAAAATAAACATTTTGAGCCAAGTGCAGTGGCTCATGCCCATAATCCCAGCACTTTGGGAGACCGAGGCAGGAGGATCACTTGAGGCCAGGAGTTCAAGACCAGCCTGGGCAACAGAATGAGACCCCTGTCCCTAAAAATAATAATAGTACTAGGACTGGAAGCTGCTTATTCTTTTTACTTTTAAAATACATAGCATCTATGCTATACCTGGTCGATAGCAAGTATTTAATATATATTTATAATGAATACAGTTTTATAATAAAATGATTATATTTTTCATGGCAACAATAAAACTGACAGCTGTATTATAGTCTTTTGGTCAGGGCTCTGTTGAGAGGCTGGCATTTGAGCTCAATCCTGCAGGCTGGATAGAATTTAGATAAGTTGAAAGTATTTCAGAGGTCAAAATTAGGATAATATGTATTCAAGGTAGAGTGAATGAGTCTGTATGAGCACAGATTTCTTGACAAGGAATACTGAGAGAGAAATTTTTAGAAATAGAAATTTGGACCAGATTAGAAGGCCTGGCTAAGGAGTTTGGTTATTCCCTTTTTAAGCAGTATAATATACCACTTAAGATCCTACTTAAGCTCTGCAGACATACTACTTAGAGTCAAACACTGCATTTTCCACCTTTTACTAGTTGATTAACATCTCTGTGTCTCTCTTCCTTAATATGTCATACTCATAACAGTTTTGTGTGAGAATAGACAAGTTAATACATGTAAAGTACTTAAAGCAGTAAAGCACATAGCTGAGGACTCCATATATGTTTGGCTTAGTATCCCCAGGTCTGGGAATTTATGTTAAGAAGATCGTGGTAAAACAGTACAAATATATGTATACACAAGATTATTTATACAAATCATGATCATGGTGGGGGAAAGCTGGAAGCATCCTAAATGTCATCTAACAATAGAAAGTTTCTTTAGGATACATATATATATGATATAACATATACCCATTAAAACAATTATGATAATCTGTATTTCCTGACATGGAGGTCGATTATTTGTGATTTTTTTGTTGAGTAAAAAAAGCAGGTTGCAGAGCAGATTACCTCTCTGTAAACCCAGGATGGTAATAGTAACTGTGGCACATAGTAACTGCTGAAACAGGGTTAGTCATTACTCATAAGTGAAAAAATACAGAAGACTGTGTACCATATTTCATAGATGATTTAGTAATATGCTTTATCTAATATTTCTCCAGGAGTCTGTATTCCTTCTGTGATTTTTAAGATTTATCATGTGGTAGAAAATTTAAGAGTGTGAATCTTTAAGAGTATGAAACCTCTATCCATTTTTTAGTAACCAACTCAAATGCTACTTCCACAAAGTAGTCTCTCTTTCTGTAGCTAAAATTAATTCCTTACTAAAATGTATAAAGTACTCTTTTTGTTCTTTTTTGTGGTACTTTCTACATTTACCTTCTATTTTACATTGATACATTCTTCTCTCTCCTGCTAATTTGTAAACTCCCTAGACTCTGGGACTAGTTCATCTTTATTCTTTATCTGTTATATGTTTCCCATATAACAGGTTCCCCAAAATTGTTTGTTGAATGGAAATTAAGTATTTAAAAGAAGAGATTTTCTGCCACAAGTCATTTAAGATAGGTTACATTTGTAAAACATTTTTGTTTATAGATTAGCAGCAAGGAAATTTGTAGGTGCAGCAAATTATCGGGAGAAGATTCATAGTACTTTGACACCATGTGGAACTTTTCTCTTTGCTGGAAGTGAGGATGGTATAGTATATGTTTGGAACCCAGAAACAGGTAAATATTTATTGAATTTCAAAAATCTTTTGGGGGTTTGAAAAAGTGTAAAAACTCTACTTTTTTGGAATAATTTTTTAGAAAATTCTGATTTCAGGTTTTTAATTTTTTTAGGATTAGAAAGCCGTTAATGGAAATCAGCTGCTGTCTAAACTGATACTAAATTATGTTCCTTACTATTTTTAATATCCTCATGCATTTAGAATTTCATATTATAATTAAAGGTTTATTCTTTCCTTAAGATATTGCTGATCTTAGAGAAGCATTTAATGAAGACTGTAGTAGAAAATGCAAAATGTTATAAACAGAATTTGGAATATAACTAGTTAGACAAATGGTTAAACTTCTATAATATATTTTTATTAGTAACAAAACATTCTTGTGAAGGTTTTTGATGTTTGTAACTTAAATAGCAGTGTACTTGAATTACTGCATTTTAGTTTTTTCCTAATAAAATAAGCTATTCCATGGGAAGTTCACTTACGCCTCACCTTTGCTTTTCAAAATATGCTAAAACTACGTAAACAGTTTTTAACAAGAAATCAGGAGAATTTTATAAAACTTTCCACAGACCTCTGCTGTAGGCATCTTTTAGCCATAATCATAGGTATCTTTCAAGCAGATGGTACTTCAAACAGCCTTGGGGGGGGATGCAGAAAAATTAATCCTTCACCAGAATTTGCCCAACTAGAGTTTCTTTAGTTTTAGAGTTCTTTAATTCCTTCCCTAATTCTGCAAGCAGTTGTTAGTTGGAGATTGTGCAGCTCTGTCAGATCTCAGATTCATATACCTCTCTACTTTGTTCTAAGCACTTTGTCTTTATTTTATGCCTTGAAACCTCAGTAAAGAGATTGAATTGAAAAGTAGAAAATGGAGGGCCAACAGAATGCAGAGTAGAGATAATTATTTAATACAGTTACTCAAGCAATTATAAGTAGTTGAGGTTTTCATTTAAATAATATGAGCTTCATTGTTACTAAAAATACTTTCTAATAAGTTGCAGAATAATCGTATAATGAGAAATATCTGACACAGTACAAATCATTGAATCTGTTTTTTATTTAGGAGAGCAAGTAGCCATGTATTCTGACCTACCATTCAAGTCACCCATTCGAGACATTTCTTATCACCCATTTGAAAATATGGTCACATTCTGTGCATTTGGGCAAAATGAGCCAATCCTTCTTTATATTTATGACTTCCATGGTAAGTCCACTGCTTGATAAGTAAAGAGTACTTAGATAACTTTTATATTTAGATGGACTCAGGAATTATGAGCTCTGTGAAATCTGTTAACTTTTGTATTTACAAGTCTCTCTTGAATATTCCGTAAAATACTTAAATTGTATTACATTGTAGCATTTGATTTTCCTGTAAGCATAATTTTAATGAAATTTATATTTTGGCAAGAGTACACATAGTGGTTTGCACTCTTATGTTGGAATCACAGAGTGGTAACCACCACTTTTCTTTGCAAATCAATTGAAATAAAATTCACCTAAAAATTGTTTGGGGATATGTTAACTAAATTAAAAAAGTAAATAGCACTTGAGAAATAATGTTTTCAGTTGAAAATCAAGTTAATTTTTATTCTATCTTTTTCTTCTTACTAAAACACATAGTTTTAGTAAGCTATAGTTTTAGAGTTTCTTAACATAAAAAATAGGCAAGAAAATCAAATGTCAATGAATACAAGATCTGAATTAGAAATTTAATCTTTTTTCAATCCTAAAATTATACAATTTTATTATTCTGAGAAATAATAAGGAAATAACTTTGAATAAATTTTTCAGGAATAGTATGGCATTCTAAGAATTATTTGGATTTATATTTTTTAAAATTTCTACTCTGAAATTAGGATTTCATTGTTCTGCATTATCTAATAGTGCTTGCATTCTCAAAATTGCAACTCTATTTTCTTCATATATTCTTATACAAAAATAAAACATCTTCATTAGTGTTTTTTATTTGCTTAGAATGTTATATATCATTCACTGTCTGATAAGCTAAAATTACACACATGTATAGTTACACATATAAATGCATAAATATATGTATATAGGTCACACTAATGTGGAATTATTTGGACAAAGTGTTTTAAATTAGTGAAATATAAACAGTTAAACTCAGTAAGTTAATACAGATTGAATTGGCTAATGGTTGTGATAAGTGCTGAGTTATTAGACAACTTGGTTATAAACTTGAAGTTCTTGATCTTGATGGATTATATTATGCCTTTCTAGGTAAAGTATATTAGAAAATAATGCATAAAATCAAGATATTTTAAAGACCTTCCAAAGAAGAACTAATTTTTGCAACACATATTCAGATTTATAGAATACTATTACTAATGGTAGAATCGTCAAGTAACACAATAGCACATACTATTATAAGCAAATGTTAGCAAAATAAATACCTCCTGAGTATAGGAAAAGATAAATAGATTTCTTAAATCATCCAATGTCTAAATCTGGTGTCTAGTTCTAACATGTATCTTGAAATACTTCTTTGTATCCACTCTAAATCTACACATGAACGAAGAGAATTATACCCAAGTACTTCATATTTGAAACTGTTAGGAAATAGGCAGCACAGTGATTTCCTCAGACCCTTAAGAAGTTTCACAATAGTCTTCATTCAATTTCTAATTTGCTTTTAACACTTTTGAAATTTTCACTACAAAAACAAATTAAAGTTCCACTCAGTCTTTTTTCTTCAAGTAGTTTATATTTCGTCATTGACAAGGGATTTTATTATTAATTAGATTAGCCCAGGATAGTTACATTTGCCAATTTGGTTTTTAGACAGTAGTCAAAGAAATCCATTCTAGAAGTTTAGTAGAAAGACCAAAGTATTCCAGGAGTACAAAACATAGGTTTTAGGCTTTATTCTGTTAGTGACTTTGCACAAGCTTCTTGCCTTCCTGAAGCTCCATTTTCTTGTCTATTAAAAGATACTACAGTTCTAGTGTTTGTCCTACCTAAGAGACTTGTTTGTGAGGGTACTATGAGACAGTGACTGTGAATGTGCTTTGTAAATTTATAAGCACTGTATTAGAGCAAACAAAAGATAAAATGGATTGTTATCTTGCTCATCCAACCAGTACACACTTGACTTTATAGGAACTTATGTTTTAATATACTGATAAGCATTTCTATACAGAATGGAATTGAAAAGAGGTTTTTTTTTTCTTTCTCTCTTACTTTGTTGATCAACCTTTTCCTTTTACTTATTAAAATGCCATGCCTTCTCATGTCAAATTATTTAAAAATAAATACTTTAAGAACATAATTATTATATCCACATTGTCTTACTATGGACGAGGAAAGATTTTCATGAGCATTTTACAGAAACTAACATATTCAAATAGGCACATGAAATTAAAATTATTTTATGCAGTATACACAATTTTTGATATATAAACACACCTTTACAAACAAAGCTCAAAATGTTTCAACACATTTTCCCAAAGTCTTTGCTGCTGATTTTTAAAAAGAGGAAGCTTAGGAAGAAGTTAAATAATCTCAAGCCATCCAGGATTTAGCAGAGTGAATGATATAGATCCATAAGAAAATGAAAAGTTGTTTAGATTCTAAAATATTTTACTCAATTAAATACAGGCCAGAGTCATCAAGCTTGTATTTGATCTTTAAATTTTTCATTGAAAATTATAGTATTTATTATTGATCTATTATGGTTTTGAATCATATTTTATTTTTTATACAGAAATATCATGCCCAAATTTTCTTGTCTAAAAAACAAAATTTACATGTGGCTTTGTACAAATTTTTAACGGTATAAATTCAAAAGATACAGAACAGTTAAATGATTTTTAAATAGTGTTTATCAGATCTTCTGAAATTTTTCAAGGAAAATGGAGTAAGCTGATTTTTTTTATAAGTTAAATAAGCTGAGAATGAGAGACCACAGTGGTAGCAAAATGTATCATCTATCTTTCAGTTCTAGCAAAGTCTGTGAAGAGTCAGCAAGCATCTTTCTCTGTTAAGCATATGTTCAGGTTGTGGTCTTTCGGGTCTTTCATTCTACTGACTTTTTGCTTTTTTTGGTAAGAAATATGATTTTTACTTTCAGAAGGCAGTTTTATTTGCCTGATGTTGAAAGGGTTAATCATCTAGTAATACAAAATTTAGTCACAGAGTACCACAAATAATGTACTTTTAGGATTCCCATAATAACAGTGCCAGTCAGAGAAACGGCTTCTACTGAATTAAAATTATGAAATTAGACTTTAGCAGTTAATGTTTTGTTATTAATCAATATTTGTCTACCTCAGTCTCTAAGATGCTTTTCTACATTTAATAATAATTATAGCTAATACATACATGGCACTTTCTATGTTCTTGGTACTATGTTAAGTACTTTACATATATTTATTTTAGTTTTCACAATAATCCTATTACATGGGGCTATTATTATCCCCATTGTACAGGAGCCAGGGTTTAGATTGATACAGTCTGGTCTTGAGTCCATGCTCTTATTTGCTACACTAAGTTGCCTTTTCAGCAAATTTCCTGAAATATTAGCCCTTGAATGCCTAGTAATCATACTTTTTTTTTCTGCAGCACCATTTTCTCTCTGCTGCTCTATGAAGTGTGTGGTTTCTTCCATATTTTCTATATATTTTAGGAGGCAAAAGTGGAGGCTTTTCATCTTTTTTTTTTTACCAACACCTAACCTGAATACTGACACATAATGAATATGTGTATAGTAAGGTCAAGTATAATTTGGTAAATTCTTAGCATTTGATAATCCCAGGTAATTGGCCTACTTTTTCACTAGGTGGCAATGTTTCCTCTGAACCAATATTAACTCTGGAGTACCTCTTAGTCATAGTCTTAGGCAAAACAAATCTTTATTGAATGCCTACTGTGTGCCAATTTGAGCTGGTCTGTGAACCACAGGAATCAGACTCAGATTACCATCTTCTTTTCCAGTCCTTTGTGCTTAAGAAGATGATTAAACCTCTAAAAGAACTTTAAAGTGAAAAGCTGTTTCTACCACTGACATGATTTTATTAATACAGTCCATATGCATTAATGATTACAATTGTCATTGTTCATAACTTTATTTTTCACATTGTGGTATGCTTTACCAGAGTTCAGGATAACCTTTACCTTTAGATTTCTATAAAATTTTGTTATATAACTTGCTCATTGACTAAAAAGCCTATGATGCTTATAATGTTCTATGTCTAACATAGTACCTGGCATATTACTAATGTATAATACATGTTTATATTACCATTTAAAATCCCTAAGAATAGGATTGACTTTCCTACCAAATTTGTCTTAAATTTTATAAAACTATATACTGAAAGTCATCATCAGTTATTTGGGCTAATAATAACAGAGGTAGTAGCTGACATTAATCAAACATTTGCTGTGTGTCTGCCACTCTTAGGACCATTTTACATAGATTGTCTCATATAGTTCTTCTAAAACCTTTCCAGATAGGTACCATTATTATCCATATGTTGC
Source organism: Cephalopachus bancanus (assembly GCA_027257055.1). Classification (NCBI taxonomy): domain Eukaryota; kingdom Metazoa; phylum Chordata; class Mammalia; order Primates; family Tarsiidae; genus Cephalopachus; species Cephalopachus bancanus. Next base: position 16,025,803 of record JAPVLO010000006.1, read on the forward strand.
TGATGATGAAACTGAGGCAAGGGAAAACAAAGTAATTTTCCTATGGTAATACAGTTAGTAGTACAGTCGCCCTTTGCTTCCAGGCTGTCTGACTCCAGAACCCTTGCTCTTAAAGTGTTAACCTGTTTGTCTACTTACTTAGTCTTTGCATTTCCTGTATCATGAAGTAAATTAAGAGTACACCTAATTATTCCTATAATAAAATGTGTTGTTATCTTTTTTTGCTTTTGTTTGTTTGTTTGTTTTCAATTTTAATATTTAGGAGAACCCCTTAAGAAAGGTAGTTTGCTTTTCTGGTATTATTATTAATAGTTCATGCCTTTAAAAACTGGGGAGATAAGCTGGGCTTGGTGGCTCAGCCTGTAATCCCAGCACTTTGGGAGGCTGAGGTGAGTGGATTGCATGAGCCCACGGGTTTGAGACCCGCCTGGGCAACTTGGTGAGACCTCATCTCTACAATAAAATCAAAAATTAGCTGGGCGTGGTAGCTCACGCCTGTAGTTCCAGCTACTTGGAAGGCTGAGGCGGAAGGATCGCCGGAGTCCAGCAGGTCTAGGCTGCAGTGGCCGGGAGCGGCCACTGCACTCCAGTCTGGGTGACAGAGTGAGACTACAACTCAAAAAAAAAAAAAAAAAATTGGGGGAGTAATTTATAATTATGACATACTTAAGCATTATATTCTCAAAATACGAATTTCCATTAGTATGTAGTTTCAAATTTTGATGTAACTACTTTTCTTTTTTTGGACTTATTCTTTTTTTAATTACAAAGATAAGGGGTACAATTCAGGTTAGGTACATAAGTGGTCATCGTACAGGTAAAGTTTGGGCACCCTTATTGATGTTATGTGCCCCCCTCCCTCCCCTGGCAGTGTCCCACTACTGCCAATCCCTTTCTTATAGTATTATGAAAATGATCAGGGTCCACTTACGAGTGAGTACATGTAGTACTCAGATCTTTGTTTCTGTGATCAATCACTGAGTAATATAGACTCTAATTCCATCTAAGTTGCTGGAAAATTCATAATTTTTTACAGTATTTTTTGCAGTAAGCTAATGTCTAGTCAAAATAAATTTAATCCATGGTTTTACACATAATTTAATGGTTTTTCTTATGATACTGATGATGAATGATTCAAAAACAAATTCAGATATTATAATTCTCATATACAATCATGCCATACAAATATCACTGATTGTAAGGCCAAGGTTTAAATATTTATTTTTAGCCCATTAGGAGAAGTTGAGAGAAAGAAATGCCACATTTTAAGATATGCTGAAACTATTTCTTGGTCATATTCTGAATTGTTTATTTTAATATCCTGTGTAATACATACTTTGATTTGAATGTTTATGTATTTCAAGAACTCACAACATATTGAAAACTTAGTCAACTTAATGTTTTTTAGCATAAACCAGAGCCCTGAATTCATTATCCAGGCATATTAAAGTGTACCAAGGAGGAAGGATGGTATGATGCCAATAGACACCAACAGTGTTTGTAAGAAAGATTAGAGTAGGAATGAGAGCACTGAGGTTCTAGACAAATGCTGCCACTCTCTGTTTGACCTTGATCTTTTCTTCTATCTGTTTTTCTCTTGGAAAGTTAAAATAGCACTCACTCTATTTTATCTCAGCAATTTTATCAAAGGATCAAATGAAACTATAAAGTGAGGAATGAAGCATAGATACATACCTTGTTTTACTGTGCTTCACAGAAAACTGTGATTTTTACAAATGGGAAGTTTGTGGCAACCCTGCATTCAGCAGTTCTGTTCGTGCCATTTTTCTGTCAGCATGTGATTACTTCTTGTCTCTGTCACATCTTGGTAATTCTCACAATGTTCCAAAGTTTTTCATTATTTTTATATTGTTATAGTGATCTGCGATCAGTGATTTTTGAGTTACTACTGCAATTGTTTTGGGGTGCCACAAACCACACCCAGTAACCCAGTAAGAGACAGCATACTTAATCTTTAAGTGTTGTGTATGTTCTCACCATCCCACCCACTGCCATTTGCCTATTTCTCTCCCTCTCCTTGAGACTCCCGACTCCCTGAGACAGAAAATTTTTAAAATTAGGCCAATTAATAATGCTACAATGGTCTCTAAGTATTCAAGTGAAAGGAAAGGTTGCACATCTCTTACTGTAATCAAAAGCTAGAAATGACTCAGTTTAGTGAGGAAATCATGTCAAGAGCCAAGAGAGCCTAAAGCTAAGCACCAAATAGTAGCCAAGTTGTGAATGCAAAAGAAAGTTCCTGGAGGAAATTAAAAGTGCTACTCTAATGAGCACATGAATGATAAGAAAGTGAAGCAGCCTTACTGCTGATGTGAAGAAAGGTCAAGTGGTCTGGATAGAAGATCAAACTAACTACAACATTCCTTTAAGCCAGATCCTAATCCAGAGCAAGGCCCTAACTCTCTTCAGTTCTATGAAGACTGAGAGAGGAGAGGAAAAAAGTTGGAAGCTAGCAGTTCATGAGGTTTAAGGAAAAATGCCATCTCCATAAAATAAAAATGCCAGGTGAAAGCAGCAATTGCCATTTTGCAGCAAGTTATCCAGATGATCTAAGATAACTGATGAAGGTGGCTACATCATAACAACAGATTTTCAGTGGAGATGAAACAGGCTTATATTGGAAGAAGATGCCTTCTAGAACTTTAATGCTGGAGAGAAGTCAATGACTGGCTTAAAAATGCCAGAGGACAGGGTGACTCTTGTTTGGGGCTAATGCAACTATGACTTTAACTTAAACCACTGCTCATTTACCATTCTGAAAATTCTAGGTTCATTAAGAATTATGGTAAATCTACTCTGACTGGGCTCTGCAAATGGGAAAGCAAGGCCTAGGTGACAGTACATCCATTTACAGCGTGGTTTACTGAATATTTTAAGTTCTACTACTTGGAGACCTTGAATGGATGAGGGATTGCTTCTTGTGGATGAGCAAGGAAAGTAGTTTCTTGAGATGATATCTACTCTTGGTGAAGATACTCTGAACATTGTTGAAATGATACAAAGGATTTAGAAGATCACTTAAATTTAGTTGATAAAGAAGCAGCAGGGTTTGAGAGGATTGACTCCATCTTTGAAAGAAATCTTACCATGGGTAAAATGCCATCAGACAGCATTGCCTGCTGCAGAAAAACCTTTTGTGAAAGGAAGAAGCAATCAATATGTTAAATGTCATTGTCTTTTTTTAAAAAACTGCCACAGATACTTCAGCCTTCAGCAACCAACACCCTGCTCAGTCAGCAGCCATTAACATCGAGATAAGACCCTTCACCAGCAATTAGAACTTGCTGAAGGTTTAAATGATCATGAGCATTTTTTAGCAGTAAAGTATTTTTTCAATTAAGGTATGTAGATTTTTTTAGATACAATACTATTGCATACTACTTTTATATACACTGGGACATTTAAAGATTTGCACAACTTACTTTATTTTGATATTTATTTCAGTGCAGTGGTCTGGAACCAAACCCACGTATAACCCCAAGTTTTGCCTGTGTTATTAGAGTTCATTAACTAGGCTGCAGTAAGGAAAGCCTAGCTATTTTTTGTAGCAGTGTATGTGTCACACACTTTCAGTTGAATAACATGATGTGTGACAATTGATGATGGAATAGGAAACCAACAAAAGGAGCCTAGCATGTACTGCAGGGGGTTTGCAGATAGTTTATTGTATTTTGGTGTCCGGCTAATGTAGTTGCCAAATGATGGTAGATGCTCTCCCATTTGGTTGGGTGTGGGACTTGAATCTGCTATTCATTCTTGTATAGCATTTAAAACAGTTTTTTTAGTAACACTTCAGAATTCTACTTGACATATAAAATATGTCAAGGAAATATAGAATTGTTAGCAGGCCCTGAAATACACCCAGGCTACCACAATTGAAATTTTACTCTATAGAACTTTTTGGATTCATTTGCTCAGTATCTTAAGATTAGCTTGAAGCTGGAATAAGTCATACCAGGAAAAATACAATAAAAATATTATAAGCTCTTGAAATTCACTATAAGATGTTAGAGAAAAGGCTTGAGGATGCTGCATAACTGCTAAATTCTGGGAAATTAGAGAAGTAGAATTGTCAGCTTACAAGAATCATACTGTAATTTGAAATATGCTTTATAAGCAAAGAAATTAGCTCTTCAGTAAGATGACTATGTACAATAACAGGACTATTTATAATAGCAGTTCTTGAAACAAAAGAATTAAATGGTGAACTAAAGGGAAGTCTTACTGTTAATACAGTGTAAAAGAAAGAATATGTTGTGATTTTAGTTGTGTTTTATTATAACGTCAATACCATAAGTAAACATAGATTTTAATAATAGCAAGCCTAGTATTTGGTTCAAATGTAAAGGACAGTGGATTAAATTATCTTTTTTCCATCTTCCTTCTATGTAGATAAAAATCTGAGAAACATTACTTTTTATAATGTTTAAATTCAGAACATACACAAAAGCATTGAGCTTGTAACGTAACTCAAAGGATTGTCATTTATAAAAACACCTTAAGAATTTTTTAAATTTTATAAAATTGAGAATTCTAAATGATAGCCTATTGGGGGTAAATTTAAAAACAATTTGATGGATGTAGTATTTTCTTTAAGCAAATGCAGTTGCCATCTGTATGCTTAAAGCATCTTGTCCACTCCTTCATCTACCACAACATCTTGTAGTTATTTGTTCACTTCCAAAAGGTTGAAATCCAAAGAGGGGCCAGTATCTTTGTATTTCCAGAACCTGCTCTAGTTCAAGAAGTATGATAATTCCTCAAAAAGTGATGAAAGTATGCCAGGCTCGGTGGCTCAGCCTGTAATCCCGCGCCTTTGGGAGGCTGAGGTGAGTGGATTGCTTGAGCCCGCGGGTTCGAGACCACCTGGGCAGCGAGACCTCATCTCTACAATAAATCAAAAAATCAGCTGGGTGTGGTAGCTCATGCCTGTAGTTCCGGCTACTCGGAAGGCTGAGGCAGAAGGATCGCTGGAGCCCAGCAGGTCGAGGCTGCGGTGGCCGGGAGCGGCCACTGCACTCCAGTCTGGGTGACAGAGTGAGACTCCAACTCAAAAAAAAAAAAAAAAAAAAAGTGATGAAAGTGTGGGGATGAGATTGTTAAACTTACAAATTCTAAACATATCAGGTTAGGTCAGAGCTAAGGTTATACATGCAAAGTTAAATTGGCACAAAGAAGAGTAATGATGATGTAAACAATTATGGTTGTTTAATTACAACTTCATGCTTTAGCTGTGGCCTATGTAAAAGTATTTTAGATACCACTGAAATGTTAAAAGCATAGAGCTTGAAGGACTATCAGAAGTCTTTTTTTTTTCCCTAAGAGACAAGGTCTCCCACTGTCACCCAGACTAGAATGCAACGGTGCGATCATAACTCACCACAACCTCAGCCTCCTGGGCTCAAGGGATTCTCCTGCCTCATTCTCCCAAGTAGCTGATACCCAAGTATGCACCACCATATTCAGCTAATTTTTTTATTTTTTGTAGAGACAGGATCTTACTGTGTTGCCCAGGCTGGTCTCAAACTCCTGGTCTCAAGCGATCTTGCTACCTTGGCCTCCCAGAGTGCTGGGATTATAGTTATGAGCCATCATGCTCCGCCAGAAGTCATCTATTACCATCTATTTTACAATGAAATAATCTGTATAATCTGATGCATATAGATTGATGTATGTCTTTGTGGAGAGTAGGACAGGGGAAGGAGCATAAGAATTTATAAGCAGCTTCTGTTTCTGGTATCTGAAAAAGTAGGTCTTTGTGAATATTTCTGCTGCTTTTCTTATGGCTGCCTTCACAGAACCAGAGGTATTAAAGTGTTTAATTTGACTCCTTGAATGCCAGATAGCTTTTTTATAGAAAAAAAATGTTTAGACAACAGAAGCAGGTTGTCGTAATTGTTTGTGTTTATTTTTCTTATCTGCCTCCATTTAGGCCATTTAACTTTTTTCTGAAAGGCATCTTAATACCTAGAAAAATAAAGAAACAGATAAATATTTAGGTTATGCCTTTTGTTATTTGTTACCAGTTTTTTAAAAAATCTTTTTTTAAGAATGAAAAATAACACATGTTTAGTATGTCACAAAGCTTAGAAAATACAGTTTGACAAAAAGAATAATATGAAAAATATTATTCTTATAATATTTATTATTATAATAAAATCCCACTGACCTTTGTAACTGTTGCTTATATCAGTGTATGTGTTTCTGGGCCATTTCTGTGCCTGCCCACTCACTTAGAGGTAAAAGTGAAATCATGGTTGGCAAGTACAGTATATCTGCGAACAAGGAGTTAGAAAGTGATATTAAATAGTTAAACCCAGCTTTACATTCTGTACGTGCAGGGGAAAAAAATGTTAGGGCAATTTTAAAAAGCAAATAAGACAAAGATCATGGACAACAATGTGCATTTGTTGGTTCGTTCATTCCTGAAACCCATCTACTAATGTTAAACCTTCCAAATTCCAGTTCATAAAGCACTTTAATATCTTTTACAGCTTTAAAGTTTCTCTTGTTCTGTAAGCAGTCTTTGAATATTTGAGAGTAAGCAGTCTTTGAATATTTGAGAGTAAGATAAATGTTCTCATTCTTCTGGAAAAAAAAGTTTAAAATATGTACTATACTGAAAAGACACGGATATAGTCAAAGACAAAGTCAAACCCAGAAAAATCTACAGAGAAATGCCTACACGTCTATTTAAGAACAATAATCGGTACTGAGGAATATACATCACTGAAAGGGTAGATTGTAAGCAGATCTTCTCACTTGATAATGTCTTCTGATACTCGCCATTATCAAGGTTTGCAGGGAGACAGCACCAGTTATTGAGCTTTTCTTCATTTAGAGCGCCAGAATGAAGCAGTGCGTGAATGCAAAGGTCAAAGGCCTAAATTTTTGTGTACGCTCTAACTCAAATTCATAGTTGGTGGAACCAAGGTTAATAACTAATAAAAAAAAATGATCCTTTTGGGGGGTATACTCACTATATTGTTTTATAAACTATTTTTCTTCCAATTAATAGTATATTATGAACAGTTTTCCATTGTGATAATTATACTTCTGTTCATAATTTTAGTGACTGAATTCCCTTTCATTAAATCAATACATGATAGTTTATTCACACTATTGTTGCACAGTTATACTGTTCCATGTTTTTCAACATTTTAAAATACTTTGGTACACACCTAGCTCCCCTTATTTATTTTGTTCCTTTGGGGAAAATATCTTGAAGTACAATGGGTCATTTCAGCGGACAAAAAAAAAAAGTCACCTTTTAATTTGTTTTTATTACAGATTTCTCCATTAACTTTTAGTGAGGTTAAAATTTTTTTTTTGGCCACATAGTTATTCTTTTGTGAATTTCTTTTAATGGTTCTTTTCTCATTTTTATGTTGGGTTATTTAATTGATTTTATGGGGACCCTTTGCATATTAAGAATAATTACCCCTTCTATTACCATTTTGTCATTTGCTATTTTGTGAACAGCTTTATTGAGGTATAATTGATATACAATAAGCTGAACATATTTAAATGTACACTCTGACAAGTATAGGCATTTATACTCTTGTGGGATGATTGCCTCTGTCAAGATAATGAACTTATCTCTCATCCCCAAAAGCTACTTTGTGCCCCTTTGTATTCTCTTTCTACCTCCCCATCACTCCAGGCAACCACTGTGAATTTGTTATCATTTTCCAGAATTGTATATACATAAAACAGTATATATCATGTACTCTTTTTCTGTCTGGCTTTTTTACTCATAATTACTTTGACATAAATCTGTTTCGCATTTTTGAATAGGTCATTCTTTTTATTGTTGAGTGTTTTTTCATTGTATGGATATACCGCAGTTTCTTTATCCATTCACCGGTTGATGGCCATTGGGTTATATCCAGTTTTTAGCTATTACAAATAAAGCTTCTCCAAATATTCATGTCTGAGTCTTTGTGTGACCTATGCTTTCATTTCTCTTGGATAATTTCCTAAGTATAGAAGGGACAGATCATATTGCAGATGTATGCTTAAATTTTTAAGAATCTGCCAATTTTTTTTTTTTTTTTTGAGTTGGAGTCTCATTCTGTCGCCCAGACTGGAGTGCAGTGGCACGCTCCCAGCCACCACAGCCTCGACCTGCTGTACTCTGGCAATCCTTCCACCTCAGCCTTCCAAGTAGCTGGAACTACAGGCACGTGCTACCACGCCGGCTAATTTTTGATTTATTGTAGAGATGAGGTCTCGCCAAGTTGCCCAGGCGGGTCTCGAACCTGTGGGCTGAGGCAATCCTTTCTCCTCAGCCTCCCAAAGTGCTGGAATTACAGGGTTGAACCACCATGCCTGGCTCAGTATTTTCATATCCTTGTCAAATTTGAAATGGCCAGTCTTTTTAATTTTAGCCATTCTAATAGATAAGCAGTGCTGTTTTTTGTGGTTTTAATTTGCTTATTTCTGACTCATGATTTTGAGCACCTTTTTGCATGTTTGTTTACGTCTATATTGCTTCTTCAATGAAGTATCTGCTCAAATTCTTGCCTGCTTTTTATTTTGTCCTATTTGTTTTCTGATACTGAATTTTGAGAGCTTTTTATGTTTTATGTATACATTTGCAGAAATTTTCTCCCATGTTTTTGGGGTGTGTGTGTGTGTGTGTGTGTGTGTGTGTGTGTGTGTGTGTGTGCGCGCGCGCGCGTGTGCGCGCGCATGCTTATTTTCTAATGGTCTTAAAAGTTTGAAGAACAAGCCGGGCTCGGTGGCTTAGCCTGTAATTCCGCCCCTTTGGGAGGCTGAGGTGAGTGGATTGCTTGAGCCCGTAGGTTCGAGACCCGTCTGGGCAGCGAGACCTCATCTCTACAATAAATCAAAAAATCAGCCAGGCGTGGTAACGCATGCCTGTAATTCCGGCTCCTTGGAAGGCTGAGGCGGAAGGATCGCGGGAGCCCAGCAGGTTGAGGCTGCGGTGGCCGGGAGCGGCCACTGCACTTCAGTCTGGGCAACAGAGTGAGACTCCAACTCAAAAAAAAAAGTTTGAAGAACAGAAGTTTGAAATTTTGAAGAAGTTCAAATATCAGTTTGTTCTTTTTATGGAAGTTGCTGTTGTATCTAAGACATCTTTGCCTAGTCCAAGCTATTAAGAGTGTTCTGTTTCCTTCTAGAAGTATTATACTTTTAGGTTTTACATTTAGATGTGTGGTTCATTTTTATTTACTTTTTGTATGGTGTGGCATATGGATTAAAGTTATTATTTTTATATATATGAATGTCCAACTATTTCAACACCATTTGTTGGAAAGACTGTCCTTTCTCCATTAATTGCTTTTACAACTTGTCTAGGCTGGGCTTTCTAGTCCATTATACTGATCTACTTGTTTATGCCAGTAACAAACTGTGTTGATTACTGGAGCTTTATAAGACTTGAAGTCAAGTTGCTTTATTTCTCTGTGTTCTATTTCAAAGTTGTTTTGTCTATTCTAGATAATTTGCATTTCCAGGTGGATTTTAGAATTTATTTGACAATTTCTCTAAAAATAACCTGCTGGAATTTAGGGTGGGATTGCATTGAATCTACACAGATCACTTGGAGAGAATTGACATCTTACCAATATTGAGTATTCCAACCCACGAACACAGTATATCTGCTTAGGTGCTTCTTCAGTTTCTCTTAGCAATACTTTTAGTTTTCAGTGTACAGTTCTTTCAAATCTTTCATCAGATTTGTCTGAGAGTTTGTCATATTTTTATGCCATTGTAAATGGTGTATGTATGTATGGGATGTGTGAGGGGTGTGTGTGTGTGGGTGTATGTGTGAGCGTGTGTGTGTGTGTATCATTTATGAATGGTACATATATACACCATTTATAGTATATCTATATATATACACACACACCATTTATATATATACATTTATATATAATATATATACTCTTTAATGTGAATTTCTGATTCTTTTTTACTTGCGTATAGACTTAGAGATAATTTTTGTATCTTGAGCTAATGTCTTGCAACCTTGCTAAAGTTAATTCTAGTGCCTTGTTTCTTTAGATTCCGTTTAGATTTTCTACACAGATGAGGGCCCAGGACATGAGAGTGAGTGCCTTTTTATATTTTGTTCCCAACATGCCTCACTTGCCTCAGTCCAGTTTAGCTCTGCATAAATAATCATATCTGCAAGGAAAGTTTTTTTTTTCTTTTATACTTTTTGTCCATTTTTTGGTAGTTTCAAGCAGGAGGGAAAATCTGGTCTCTTTTACTCTATTTTATCAGAGATGGAGGAACTTATTACCTTACATTTGCTTTTAAATTTTTGTGAGAGATTCTTTTATTTTAATGAGAACTCTTTAAATGTTCATGTAGCAAAATCTATTCATCAGTCATAAAAATGTTGACAGCTCTTAGCCTTTTCTTACTAGTAATCCTTTGATGAATAATCTAATAAAAGTTATGAGTCTGCTTGCCAGAAACGTTTACATACACTTACAGTTCTGTATGTAACTTCAGTAGTTCACAGGATCTCTGAAGGCTCATCCATTGATACCATGTTATGAATCTCTGTTTTGAGATTTTTCTTTCATGTTATGTTTAGAAATGCATGGGAAAGCATTTGAAAAAACAAAAAGTGCTATACATGTTGTACAGATGCTGTCATACTTGTCATTTTCATCATCAAAACATTTACTCTTTGAGCCATCTACCCCATTCTGGAGAATTAAATCCAAAATAATAATTATGTTAAGAACCAAAGTTGGTCACTCTTTGTTCAGCTCTGGTGTGCCCACATGGCTCTGTGAGCTATGGCCCCCATGTTTTCTTAGCCTTGGCCCCCTCCCCTACCTTGGGGAGGTGAATCTCTCTTCTATCCTCTCCCCCCTCTCTCTCCCTCTCTCTAACTTCCTAAATAAACTTTGCCTGAAAACTGGAAAAATAAAAAAAGAACCAAAGTCAGCTATGAAAGTACTTACTCATACATGGGAAAATGCAAAGTCAGCTATGAAAGTACTTACTCATAATAAGGGAAAATAGAAAACACTGTAAATATAGTCATCTCAGTATGCTCGAGTGTGGGGAGGGCTCCTGGGGATATAAAAATCCATAGATACTCAAGTACCTTATATAAAATGTCATAGTATTTGCATATAACCTACACACATCTTCCTGTATACTTTAAATCATCTCTAGATAACTTATAATCTGTAATCAATATAAATGTTATATAAATACTTGTTATACTATATTTTTCTTTATATTTTTCATAGTATTAGTATTTTTTTTCCAAATATTTTTGATCGATGGGTTGGTTGAATCCACAGATTCAGAACCCATCAATACAGAAGGCTAACTGTATTCAGTAATAGAATTTGTTACAAAAAAATGTATATGTGGTAGCACGTGCATGTAGTTCCAGCTACTTGGAAGGCTGAAGGGGAAGGATCGCCGGAGCCCAGCAGGTCGAGGCTGCAGTGGCCGGGAGCGTTCCACTGCACTCCAGTCTGGGTGACATAGTGAGACTCCAACTCAAAAATAAATGTATGGAGCATCATTAGATGAGATACTGTAAAACATTTAACAATTGTAATTATGTTATTGTAGAAATATGAAAACTGCTTGCATTTAAATTGAGATATGTTAAGTTGTATTTGCATTATGATAGCTTGTGTAAAATTTGCATATGTATAAAGATTAGGAGGGGCCTAGAAATATGAAGAGTTGTTTTAGGGAGATAGATTTATGAATAATTATCTTCATTGTTTTAGCATTTCTCTTTATATTATGCCTTTGATTTTTCAGTGTTATGTTTTCTATATACATATATTTAAAGTTAGGCTCTTATCCCAATTGGCATGGCATTCAAGGCTTAATTATAATGCTGCCTGACATGAAATTATCTGGGAACATTTTATAGTTTTTCCTTATGGTTTTATAGTACCTAATAATTTCACATTTTGACAGTCATGTTGTCTTATTATATTACCCAGTATTCAAAATGTATTATGCAGTTTCTGATTAGCTGTTTAATGCTTTGATTTCATGGCTTAATTATTTGATTATGCTTTTGCTGTGATGATTTGAACTATTATAGCTTCATTTTTTTCAGTAGCCCAGCAGGAGGCTGAAATGTTCAAACGCTACAATGGAATATTTCCACTACCTGGAATACACCAAAGTCAAGATGCTTTGTGCACTTGTCCTAAGCTGCCCCATCAAGGCTCTTTTCAGATTGATGAATTTGTCCACACTGAAAATTCTTCAACAAAGATGCAGCTAGTGAAACAGAGACTCGAAACTGTCACAGTATGTTTAATTATTTCATGCAGTTGAAATTTTAAAACCATTTCTATTTTGTTTTACATTGCCATGCCAATAAATATTAATTTAATGAAATAAGTTAATTACTTAATATGCTTTCTTATACTTTTATAGTTTCTCTCATGCAGTTATTTCTAAATCATTAATTGGAATAGACTGACTAAATTTAGGGTAATCCATCATGCTGTCCTGACTTGATATCTCTGTAAAGACTAGCCCAGGACCTATTGATAAGAGAGGGATCTGAGCCAGAAAATCACTACCTAGTACTTACCACATGAGTATGACTCTCCATCAATTAGGAAAAGAAGAGAAACTGACTTCTCAGCCCTGCCCACTAGGGTCCCTGGGGAGGGGTGGTATTTAGTAGGTTTTAGACCTTCAGCCTGTGAATTGTCAGGGCCATGCAACACAACCACTACTTAAAAGGATAGATAGTATTCAGACAAGTAATTTCTTTCCAGACATCCAAAGTCCCATAAAAATCTTGCCTAAAACCTCATGTTTCCTTCAGTGGTTCTCAAACTTCACTGTGCATCAGAATCACCTGGCAGACTTATCGGAACACAGATTGCCGGGTTCCACTCTCAGGGTTTGTGATTTAGTAGGTTTGGGGTGTTACTACGATTTTTATTTCACAAGTTTGTGGGTGATGCTGATTCTACTGGTCAAATGAGAGCAACTGATCTAATTCACAGTCCCAAGCACTTGGTAAGAACTTAATAAATGTGTGTTTTGTGCCCTTATCTAAACCGTAAGCTCCTTGGAGGCAGTTCTAATATTGTCTTCTTTATATTTCCCAGTCTGCATAGCTAATTTTCATTAATTATCATATACAAGTTAGTGATCTAGGAAAAACTGAATTCCTAAACTTCCTTTTACATAAAAGCTGTTCTTATTTTGTGTCTGTCTTTTCTTTTGCTGTCTTCATTTCAGGGAGACTAGCCTGCTTCTTCAAACTTTCTCTATCCAAAGTTTTCCCACTGTTGATTTGTCTTTCCAGCTCTTGACCTTCCTCTTCGGCTTCCTGCTCTCTAATGGCATTGTCTTTTCTGCTACCATGTATCCATGCCCTTTGCTTGGAAGTCTGGTAGGTAGTGACAAATGTTCAAGCAATTATAATGTAAGGCAGGGTCTTTATTAATACATTCCACTTGTATAATGCTTACGTTTCCTCCTTTAATGTATGAGCCTTGTAAGATAGGCACGACAGTGGTTATTAACTTTGTTTTATAGACCAAGAAACTGTTTCTGTTCAAAGCCTATGCCATCTTTCTGACTCTGAGTAAGTTAAGTATGCCTAATTTTCCTCATCTATGAAATGGGGATTCTAATATGTCTTATTTGCAGGGTTTTTAAAATTCAGTAAGATTCTAGATGTAAATCTCTTAACAGGTTGTCTGATACATACTACCACTGATAAATGATAGTTATTATTGTTGATAATGAGAGACGAGATCACCATAAAAGATAGATTGTGCACATGGTTGATCAGTGTTGTTAAAGAAGAGACTAGAACATGTGAAAAGAAATAATAAAATCAAATACAAATGTCCTGTCTTGCTAAGGTCCCAAATCTATAAAATGAAAGTGTCTATTAATAGACCAATTAAGCTGGGCTCGGTGGCTCAGCCTCGTAATCCCGCACTTTGGGAGGCTGAGGTGAGTGAATTGCCTGAGCCCGCGGGTTCGAGACCCACCTGGGCAACTTGGCAAGGCCTCATCTCCACAATAAATCAAAAATTAGCCGGGCATGGTAGCATGCTCCTGTAGTTCCAGCTACTTGGAAGGCTGAGGTGGAAGGATCGCCGGAGCCCAGCAGGTCCAGGCTGTGGTGGCCAGGAGGGGCCACTCCAGTCTGGGTGACAGAGTAAGACTCCAACTCAAAAGAAAAAAAAAAGACCAATTAATGAAAATACACTGATATCTTATAAATATCTTAGTGAAATAGTTTGATTTTCAAAGACTAAAAAAAATTTCATAGGTATCCTGGTTAAAAAAAAAAAACTGGTTATCTGAAACTAAGCTGTCTTCCAACTTCTCCACAGGAGCCAAAGTGACAATGAAGCCAGTTCTTGTCTTACCACACATTGAAGCATATTATAAAGCTGGAGTGACACAAATAGTGTGATATGAATTCATAGAGGTAGAAGGTAAATCAGTGGGAAAAGGAGAATTGTTGTTCCCTGTGTGCTGCTGGGAAAACTTACTAGCTCTGAATTAACTGAAAAGTATAATCTACATCTTAGGTCACACACCAAAGTCAGATTTTCATTTATCAAGTAGTTAGATATGAAAATAAAAGTTTAAAAAAGTAAAAAATAGAAGTTTAAAAAAAACTGGGAAATATGCTGGCAAATATTTCTTGAATGTATAAACGACTTGCTGGTCTTAAAAGAAGTGGAAAATCCTCCACCAAAATACTGATAGACTGTCAACACAGAATTTTAAATTTCTCTGTTTAGAAATATAGCCTGTATATATACAACACCCACACCAACACACACAGATGCAACAGACGCCAGGCTGAGAAAATGTTTACATAAAATGTATTGAAGAAACATCCCTCTTAACATGACAAAAAAAGTTAAACAGTAAAGAAAAATAGTGAATCTTCAACAGAGAAATTGATAAAAGAAGTAAGCTGTACTTCCAAGAAAAGAGTAGATACAAATGTTTCATAAGCATATTTTAAAAGTTCTAACTACTAACAAAAGAGTGCCATAGAAGCCAAGTATTGCCTATGAAACATGAAAATAGATAATGAAAATTAGGAGGAAGAAGAGGATGCTTTGTTAAAGATAATGTGACATTCTATTAGTGAGAATTGCTAGAAAATCTTTCTCAAAAATAAGTGGTAAGATGTATTAAGAAGCCTAAGCATCCATAAAAATATTTATCATCTTTGACCATACTTTTAATATAATAAATAAAAGTCCTTTGAATAGAACTAGACTTGAGCTCTTTGAAGACAGGAACTGTACAACCTTGCTTATTGTTGTATTCTCACCTCCTGGCACAGTGCCTTGGCACTTAGTAAATATTATCCATTTTCTTTCTCTCTTGATCAAAATCTCGACCGGTTTTTAACTAAACATCCAAGGAACTTGAGATGGCTTTAGTTCTGACTATTCTGTCTTTCTCTCCCTTTTTCTTTCTTTCTTTCTTTATAAAGTTAGGGACTTTAAGTTATACCGGAGGGCAGATCAAATTCAGTTGCTTAGCTTAGACTTAACTTAAACCCAGAATGTATTTTGGAATATAGAGAAAATTTTTTTTTATATTTCTCAGCTAAATTTCAGAACATATGACTATGAATTAATAAATATATTTCTATGTTGTAGTTCTTTATATTTTAGCATTTTTGTATAATCAAATAATGGATTGGGTGTTCCATATTTTAAAAGGAAGTCTGAATAGATATATTGAGGTTTATTTTTTTATTTTTTATTTTTTTTGAGTTGGAGTCTCACTCTGTCACCCAGACTGGAGTACAGTGGCACGCTCCCGGCTACCGCAGCCTTGACCTGCTGGGCTCCGGCGATCCTTCCGCCTCAGCCTTCCAAGTATCCAGAACTACAGGCACGCACTACCACGCCCAGCTAATTTTTGATTTATTATAGAGACGAGATTTCAACAAGTTTCCCAGGTGGGTCTCGAACCCACAGGCTCAGGCAATCCCCTCGCCTTGGCCTCCCAAAGTGCTGGGATTACAGGCTGAGCCACTGAGACTGGCCTGAATAGATATATTGAGTTTTAAAGATGTAGAGAAAAAATGTTTCTTCACTAGGAAAAACAAAAAATGTGTTGCTTGTCTAAAATCTTACATGACACTAACTTCATCTGTGGACATAAGAACAGCTCACCAATAGATGTGTAAAGATAAGTTCCCTAAGTCTATCAATCTTTACTTTGTAAAACTTAATATTCTGAAATCACCTAAGTCTTTTTAGCTTTTTTC
Organism: Cephalopachus bancanus; assembly: GCA_027257055.1. Taxonomy (NCBI): domain Eukaryota; kingdom Metazoa; phylum Chordata; class Mammalia; order Primates; family Tarsiidae; genus Cephalopachus; species Cephalopachus bancanus. Next base: position 16,042,079 of record JAPVLO010000006.1, read on the forward strand.
TAACATCATTTTACATACCTGTCATCCTCATGTAAATGAAAAGATGTAAGAACGAAAAAGAGATGTAAAGAAAAAATAAAATCAGAAAAAAATATTTTTTAACAAATGAAATCAAAGGAAAAGGGGAGTAAATTGATAATTTATTGTAAAAGAAAAAACGTATTTCTCCTAAAATTATTACTTTAGTTAGTTTTTACCAAGTCGTTCCTTTTTAAAATTATTTGGAGACTATATCGTCTTTGGTATTGAGGTAGATAGAGGCTGCATTTGGAAATGAAAACTTTGTCTGTTTGTTTTCTTTTCTAAAAAAAATAACATTTTTTCTTTATGAGAGAATTCATGAAATTTATTTTTCAGATGCTATCTGCAGTGTATTTCTTTCAGCGTATATGTATAGTATGTATGGGAATAAAAGCAAAATGTCCTCTATATTCCCATGGCAGTTCCATTCTTTTTATATTTTGCAGGCATTTAGATTGATTGGATTACCACCTTTTGCCACTGTGCCTTTTTTTCTTGTTTCTTTCAGTTGTATTTCAGTAGACCCCAAATTTCTTTTGCTCTTTTTTACTGCATTAGGAATGTTTTTCTACTAAATTATAGTACAAATTTTGGGAATGATTTTTTGTGTGTGTGAGTGAATTGCATAATAAATTCAATTCAGCTGGTATTTAATAGGTGTTTACTCATTAATGAGTAAAGGATACAAAAAAAATATATATATATATATATCTGTCCTCGGCAGCATTAACATTTAATCATAATCTAAAGCATTTAATTGTTTTATAGTTAGCAGACTTGACTGCATATTGCTGCTACAGCAATACCTAAAAAGCATTCTGCAACCCAGATTAGACCTCTCAGGTAGGCAGTATCTTGAGAGTGTTGGCACAACTCATCCTAAGTTTTCAGAAATTTGCCCTTATCAGTACATCCAGAGTCGCTTAAGTCTGGAGTACCTATTAAGAGTGATCAGTCCTACAAAAAGTTGATTAATAAGCCAGAATCTATTTTTTAAAAAGACAAAAAGCTTCTTGTAATGAAAGGTAGACCTTTCTATCTGCCTGAACACGCATGACCACTCTCACTTTCTAAAATTTAACCCAAAACCCATTTTAATGCTCACAGAATTCATTGTTAGACAGAATCATAGGAGTAGAGATTGGATAGGTTTGAAAATATTTTATGTCACTTTTGAAAAAACGTTAATTTTCTCTACCCGCAGGAGATTTCACCTTATATTGATTAATGATAACTACTACCTATTTAATTATTAGTAATAATTGACATAATGTATTTCTGATACTGTGCTAAGTGCTTTACATTGTATTGTATTTATCATCAAACCATTCTGTAGGGTGGGTACTAGTATTATTCCCATTTTCCAGAAGATGAATCTAAAGCTTCCAGAGAGTAAGCAACATAACCAAGATCACTCAGGTAGTAAGCACTGGAGCTGGGATTCAGTCCAGGTGTTGGATTCCTATGTCCATAGTCAGTTTTACTGTCTCCTTTTAGTGATTGAATTACCGATATTCTTTAGACCCATTGTCTCTTAGAAATTTCCAGTTTAAACAACTGATGTTTCTAGGACGTGTTTCCCTAAGCTTTGCTCCCCCCCCCACCCTGGGGAAGATAATCTTTTCTCTCTCTAATCTACTTTCTACATAAACTATATTTCCCAATCTTTAAAAAAAAAGGATGTTTCTCTTTCTCAGTTCTCTTTTTTCTAATCTTCACATTGATTATTACTATTTTTCTCTAGTTCTATACCAGGTTGATGATATACTGGTTAACCTTAATTGGACTTAAGTGTTTTTGGTGTCTTCTGACCAGCAAAGTTTCAGTGTCCTTAATACATTGACTTTTACTAGCTTCTCTTTCAAAAATCTTTTCTTGTCCCATGCATTGTAGACAATTCCTTTCTATTGCTCCTTCAATACTAGTGATATACTTTATGATTCAGTAGTATTTACTATTAGATTTCATCTTATGTGAATTATTAATACAGGACTTATATTTAGGGGTATTGTTATTTATAGAGATAACTATATATTGCAGTTAACTCAGAGCTGTAGTGTTGTAGTAAGAATTTTAGTGTTTATATTAAATTTAGTGAGGAGACAAGTATTTCTTGAGGCAGATACATATGAGCCCATAGGAGTTTTCTAGCACCTTTTGTTTTAGCAACTTATATTTACCATGAACATGTTGTTGAATCTCCTTAATTTATACTCTTTCCAGTTCATTGAAAGCAGTGTAAAATGACAGCTGTGTGGTGATAGACACAGAGCATCTCCCAAGTGCTGATTTTAATTATTAGAAGATTAACATCTGAATGTTTTTAAAACAGTCAATACTTTATGTAAATGCAATTATGAATACTTCTTTATTGTACTGTATTTCTTTCAGGAGGTGATACGATCCTGTGCTGCAAAAGTAAGTAGCAGGTACTACCAGGAGATAACTTTAAAGCTATAGTTTTCATTGTAATGCACCAAAGAATTGGAATGCACCATTCATAGAGTTTAGAACCTTTATAAAAATAAATCTGACATGTACTTTCCTTGTTGTAGTTTGAATTTATCAGGGAATTATAATACTGGAACCTGAGAATTCAGTAGGAGTAAACATTTAACAAGTAGTTTCACTTTTTTTTTTTTTTTTTGAGTTGGAGTCTCACTTCCTTACCCAGGCTGGAGTGCAATGGCACACTCACGGCCACCCCAGCGTGGACCTGCCGGGCTCCAGCGATCCTTCCGCCTCAGCCTTCCAAGTAGCCGGAACTACAGGCTCACGCTACCATGCCTGGCTAATTTTTGATTTATTATATTGATGAGATCTCGCCAAGTTGCCCGGGCTGGTGTCAAACCCACAGGCTTTGGCAATCCACTCACTTCAGCCTCCCAAAGTGCCGGGATTACAGGCTGAGCCACTGAGCCCAGCCCACTTCACATTTTTAAAGATTTGAGAATGCTAAGTGATTGGGATATACTTTCAGTAAGGTGCCAGCAGGGTTACTTTATTCTCTGAGAAAATTTTTATATGGTACTTAATATGTATGAGACACCAACCAATTCAGTTTCAGTGGGTATATATGAGTAAATTGTACAAACATTGAAATGCATGCAAGCTTCACGTAAATGATGTATTATGCTGATGGTGCTCTTCATCATTTGTAAATCTTTCACACTTCTTTTCTCATTTAACTATACTGTATGATAATCCTGAGATACAGATTAGATATCATTGTTATTCCAGTTTTAGAAAGGAGGAAACTGAGGTTCATTGAGGTTAAGTGATTTGCCCAAGGTCTCAAAGTCTAAAAATGGTAGTATACGAAAAGTCCGATTATTAAGCAATTCCAACTAAATTATATTCTAAGTGCTTTCAACACAGTAGCTTTCCTCCTTTTACAAGCAATATTACTTTATGTATAACCTTAAATCAGTTGAAAATAATTTAAGAAGTTGGAATGGCAACATCTGTTCATCTTCCCTCTTCTTTTCCTCTGCCCACTCCCAAAATTCATTTGAATAATTAAGCATCCATTCATTTATCAAATATAATTATTATATGTAAAAAAGCAAAAAGTGAATATCCAGAAGGGAAAGAATCAGAATGGTATTAGAATGTTCAAAGATTGCTTCATATAGTGTCGATGCAGTTTTTATTCAGTAGGCAGCTACCGCCTGTGTCAGGTACTTGGAATGCAGTAGGCTATTGTCTCATGAGGTATCTCATGGAGAGAACATGTCAGAACATACCGGGCTTACCCCATTACCAAGCTGTCCAGTATCAGTAAGCACCTATCACTTTTGTACCTAATTATCACAAGTCAACAGGATATGGAATCCAGACAAGGGGAAGGAAGACGGGTGGGGGAAAGAGAACAAGCTATATTCTATATATCTGCAGATGTTCAGGAAACTTGTTCCTGATAGCAATTATTGGTGTAATGATTGTAGCTCCAAGATTACTAAGCCTTAAGAATGCATAGCATATCAGATTGGAGGCCAAAAGAATTTATTTTCTGATTAGCAATTCAAAGCAATTTCTCTTTATTTTAACAAATATCCTATATACCCTTCTTTTGGGTATTCTGTCTGAATGTCCAGAGTAAAGTGTCCTATATACATTTAGCAAGGCTTTATGGAGAACAGCCTCTACTAATCTGGAAACTCCCTGAGGGCAGAGGATAATGTCATTCATCTTCGTGTCTCTAGTATTTAACAATGATAGAATAAATGCTCACTGAAAAAATGATTACATATTTGAAAATTAATCAGGTTCTGGAAAGATGAATCTTACTAGTATCTTCAGTTATTCTTTCTTTATGACAGTTTTATTGACGTATAATTCACATACCATAATATTCACCTCTTCAAAATGTATGATTCACTGATTTTTAGTATATTCATAGAATTTTACAACCATCCCCACTGTTTGATTTCATAACTTCTTCATCTCCTCTGAATGAAACCTCTTATCTCTTAGCAGTAATTCCCAAATTCCTGGCATCCACTAATATACTTTCTGTTTCTATAGATTTGCCTACTCCAGATGTTTCATATAAATAGAATCATATAATATGTGGTCATTTGTAATTGGCTTCTTTTACTCAAAAACATGATTCTTCCATTTGTAACATGTCTCAGTATATTTGACCCTTGAACAGCACAGAGATTAGGTGCACAGATCCCTGGGCAGTCAAAAATTCTCATATAACTTTTGACTACCCCAAAACAACTGCTTATAGCCTACTATTGACTAGAGTGATAACATGAATAGTCAGTTAACACATATTTTGTATCTTATATGTATCATTTACTGTATTCTTAAAATTAAGTAAGCTAGAGAAAAGAAAATGTATTAAGAAAATCATAAGGAAGATAAAATATATTTACTATTCATTAAGTGGAAGTGAATCATTATGAGGTTCTTACCCTCAATGTCTTCCTGTTGAGTAGATCAAGAAGGACGAAGAGAAAGAGAAAGAGAAGGGTACTCTCTTGATCGTATTCTCTGAGGGGAGGCAGAAGAGGCTGGCACAGTTGATATAACTTTCATTGAAAAATGTCTACCTATAGGTAGACCTGCATGACTCACACTCATGTTATTCAAGGTTCACGATGCTACTTTTTATTGCCAAATAAGATTCTATTGTATGGATATGTTACATATTGCTATCCATTTATCAGCTTTTGAACATGTAGGTTGTTACTGCTTTTCAGCTATTAAGAGTATTCTGCTAAAATAATAAAAATAATTTTTTAAAAATATTCTGCAATGAACATTGTATATATAAGTTTTGGTGTGGACATATACTGACATTGCTCTAGGGTATATCTCTAGGAGTTACATTGTTGGGTCATATAGTAGCTCTGTGTATAACATTTTAAGAAACTGCCAAGATGTTTTCCAAAGTGGCTATACCTTTTTAGAATCCCACCAGCAATGTATAAGAGTTCTAATTTCTCTCATCCTCATCAGCACCTGTATTCTCTTTTTTACTTATAGCTCTCCTAGTGGGTGAAAAGTGATTATATTATTGTGATTTTGATTTGCATTTTCTTTGTGACTAATATTGTTGAGCATTTTTTGATGTGCCATTTAAAATTTTTTGAGGGGAGGGAGAGAGAAATGTCAGTTCAAATCCTTTGCCTGTTTTTAAAATTGGGATATTTGGGGTATTTTTATTGTTCACTTTAAAAAATTCTTTGTGTATTCTAGATATAGGTATCTTACAAGGAGATGATTTGCAAATATTTTATCCCATTTTGTGTATTGGTTTTTTTGTGTGTGTTTTTTTATTTTGCTTTCTTGGGGGTCTTTTTTGGGAAAAACGGTTTTAATTTTTATGAAGTTGTTTATTCATTTTTTCTTTTGTTATTTGTGCTTTTTGTGTCATATATAAGAAACCCTTTTTCTAACCCTAGGTTGCAAAGATTTACTCCTAAATTTTCTTCTAAGATTTTTATAATTTTAGCTCTTAATTTAGTCTGTGATTATTTGGGGTTAATTTTTGTATATAGTATGTTAAGTTTCATTCTATTGCATAAGCATATCCTTAAAAAAAAAAGAAGATTGGATAAAATCACCTGGGGAGAGAGTATAGTTAAATACCTGAGGTATTGGTCCAGAAGAGGGCATGTCAGGGCAGCCTAGAGAAGAATGTTTATTTATTTATTTTTTAAGATGTGGGGTACAATTCAGGATTAGGTATACAAGTGGTCATTGTACAGGTAAAGTTTGGGCCTCCCTTTGGTCTTCACTTTGCCTAGTTTGAGATTAGGTACCCTTATTGATGTTGTGTCCCCCCTACCCCCACCCCAGCAATATCCTGCTACTGCTAATCCCTTTTGTTATAGTATTATGGTAAATGTTCAGGGTCCATTTATGAGTGAGACTGTGTAGTACTCTATTCTTTGTTTCTATGATAGATCACTGAGTATGATAGCCTCTAAATCCATCCAAGTTACTGCAAAGTCCATATGTTTGTTCTTCTTTATGGCTGTATAATATTCTATTGTGTATATGTACCACATTTTTTTTATCCTATCCGGTTTTGATGGGCAGCATGAGGTTTGTTCCATGCTTTTACTATTGTGAATAGTGCCACAGTAAACATGCATGCACAGGTATCTTTTTTGTAGAATGAAAGAGTATTTCAAGAAAGAGAAGTGATAACTGCCAAAAGCTACTGAGAAGATGAGTAAGTTGAGGACAGTTGACCACTGTTTTTGGCAAGATGATAGCCTTTGGTTTACCTTGATGAAAACTATTTCCTTTAAGTGGTGGAGATAACAACACAATTGAAGTGAATTTAAGGTGGAGTGGGAGCTAATAAAACTGAGACTGCAAGTGTAGGCCATTCTTTTGAGGAATTTTGCCATGACTGGGGAGCAGAGAAACAAGACAGGAGATAGAGGGGAATATTAGATGGATAATACTAAAGCATGTGTATTTGCTGATGAAAATAATTCAGTGATGATAGAGAAGTTGGAAATGTGCCATTGAGGTAGTAATAGCTGGAATCAAGTCTTTAGAAAAGAGGGGATGTGATTGAGTCCTAATGGAGGGGTTGGCCTTAAGTGAAGGGATTTTTTTCATCCTTTTAAAAGGCAAATAAAGGCCAGGGGTAGCTCAGGCATATATCCCAACACTTTGGAAAACCAAGGTGGGAGAATCCCTTGAGCCCAGTGTTCAAGACCAGCCTGGCAACATAGTAAGACCTTGTCTTTACAGAAAATTAAGTGGGCATGGTGGCATCCACCTATAGTCCTAGCTTCTCGGGAGGCTAAAGGAAAAAGATCACTTGAGCCCACGAGGTCAAGGCTCCAGTGAGCTTTGATCATGCTACTGCACTCCAACCTGGGCAACAGGTGAGACCCTGACTCAAAAAAAAAAAAAAAATTAGGTAGATACTGTAGTTAGATAGATGCTTCTATAGATTGGATGATGGGAAGATGAAAGAGTTATTATCTGATTGCTTTCCAGGTAGTAATTGGTATTAGAGTCTTAAATCGCTCTGAATTACAATAGCGCCACCATGTCCACATATGAAATTATAATTTAAAGATTTCCTTACTTCTTTCTTTGGCGTTGAATTGAGATATATTAAAAATGGTATTGCCTGGGGTATATGTCCATTAAGTTTTGTATGATTCCTCACAAACGGAATTAATCTTTTTTCTCATGTTCCCAGACATAATTATTCATACCTGGCATGTTATATAATTGTACTTATTTCTTAAATTAAGTTGCCTTGATTTAAAATTAATTTCGCCTGTCTTTTTACAGCATTAGATTATGAATTATCTCACGGGGGAATTATACTCTGTCTCTCTCTCTTTTTCTCTCTTTTAAATTTTTCATAGTATTGCTACCATTTCTATTCTTTATATATCTGTCTCTCCACATTCCTGTAAGTTTCCTGAAACCAGGGGACTTTCTTTGAATTATTAATATCACCTACCCTAGATGAATATAAATGCAACCTAGTTGAAGTTTATTGAATTATATTTAGTGTAAGAATGCTGTGAAGGTAAAGTATTAACCTATATTATAGTCTGATCTGTCTTAGAATATATTATTTGTTAAAAGCATTTTTTAAAATTTTTAATAATAGAAAATCCAGAGAAGGTAATTTTTAAAATCTTCTACTTTAGAAAATATGGATATCTTTATCATGAAGAGGAAAAAATTAAGATGAGATTTGAGTACGGTGTGGTTTTCAATTATTTAGAAATTTTTTTAACAAAATAATTTTTAAGAAATAAAATTATTTCTTCATGGCATTCCAAAACTGGATAAGAGCAAATTAAGGTGTATTATTTTGACAGCATTTGGAAGACTGGCTTGACAAGTGGTGCAAGCTACAAATAATCTATGTGAAACGTGGCAAGCAGTCAATTGTGAGTCCCAGCTTTCTGACCATGGCAAGTATGTAGAGAATGATAACTTTCCCCAAGAAAGTAAATAGTGGAGCAAAGTTTACTGTAGTTTTCAATTTATTAATCACATGAGTTTTAGATTTTAAAAAATCAACATTAGAAGGCAGATGAATTGATGAAAACAAATGTTTCTGCCCAGTGTAAACCATGTGACTTGAGGGAAGAAGAGAGGTTCAGCTAGCAAACAGCACTGATGAGGAATGGCTAGACATACCAAGAGAAGATAGCTTCCCAGAGACAGATAGAGGAGAATGATCCACAGTGTCAGATAGAGGCCTAAGTGAATCTGCTGAATTTGATCCAGGGTGACCTTAACTACAGCTTCATTTTTGGATGGAGACAAGCTTTGTTATAGTTGGTTGAAGATTGAAAGGTTGGGGTATATGATGAGCAACGGTATGCTTTTTCAAGGAGATTAGCTTTTAATGAAGCTTAAGGAAGTAATGGAATCAGAGGGAGAGATTTTTTTTGTTTGCTGTTTAATTTTGTGCTAAAGTAGAGGGATCCATGCTTCTAGCCTGTGGGAAAATGTTAGCAGGAATGTGATAGTAGAATTTGGAAGAGCTTTAAGGATATCCCTAAGGGGACCAAGGAAGGATTTATCTTGAATAGAGTGCCCCATTCCTATGACACTAGAATAAAAAATAGGTGCAAGAGTTGCGTTCTGTCATCGTTTGGAAATAAGAAGTTCAAGGGCTTCAAGACCAGATTTTCTCTGTGAAGTACGGCAGTATACAAGAGAGAAAGGAGGTTAAGGTTTGGGGAAAGCCAGGATACACTGAAGTAAGTTGCCTTACCCTAAGGCATATCGTTAGATGATTGGTTTGAGCCAGGACTAGATCTTAATTTTGAACTTCACATGGAGGAATCATATCAGTAGTTTTTGAACCACCAGTCCTTGATACTTATCAGGCTGAAAAATTCTTGATTAAATATTACAAAAGAAAACTTTTTAGGGAGTGATTCAAATTTGAATTCTGGTTTTAGTTACATAGTAGTTTTAAGAACTGATTTTGGGGTAAGATTTGCTGGCATCTTACCGCTATAAAAATTTCTCTTTAACAGTTAGTGTTTCTTTTGAATCTCTTACTTCTCTATCCTGGCTTGTAAAGAAGACATCTAAGAGCCTAGAGGTCATGTTTTAATTGCTTTTTATGATACCATAGGATAATAATTTTTTAGATTTTACTAATCCGCAAATCACAGGAATACAAACCACTCTTATTTATATTATGAGAGGCCAGGCACTGTGGCTCACACCTGTAATCCTAGCACTTTCAGAGGCCGAGGCAAGAGGAATGCTGAGGCTAGAAGTTTGAGACTAACTTGGGAAACATAACAAGAGCCTGTCTCTACAAAAATAAAATAAAATTAGCTGGGTGTGGTGGCCTGTAGTCCACGCTACTCAGGAGACCTAGGGGATCTCTTGAGCCCAGGAGTTCAAGGTTACAATGATCTATGGTTGCACTACTGCCCTCCATCCTGGGCAACGGAACAAGACTCTGTCTCTTAAAAAAAAAGTTATATTATGAGAATACAAAGATACCAGACTTCAGATACCTTGAATCTCACTTTGGCTCAAGTTTGCTGCTTAACTTATTCTTTAATACTGGGATCTTAATCTTTACAACAGATAAGTGAATTGCAACAGAACATTTCCTGAGTATTGTTGGGTTTTGTTTTTTTTTTAATGACTCCAGAACTGTCTTTAAGTTAAAATATTATCTGCATTTTTGTTCAGATTTAGTGGGGGGAAAATGACAACTGTCTGGAGGAAAGAGATGAATTTGTAAACTTTTAGGTATACATACAGCATTAACACCCCTTCTGTTATCATTTAAAACCAGTTTGAGGTATCTTCACAGCTTGAAACCTTATAAACAGTTCTACTTCAGGTGAATGTAGCATGTAATCTAAAATCAGCTAAAATGATTAGACTTGTATTTATGAAAGTGAGTGTTATATCTCTCCCAAAGGCTTTAAATTTTAACTAATCACTAAAAGAGAAACTAATTATCAACTTGTTTAGTCTTGTGTTTTCCATTTTATGTTTGAGATAGTAAGTTTTGTAACATGAAAATTAACCTCCTCCTAGAGAACTGTATTTGCATATTTTACATAAGTCTGCTTTTACCTTACAGAGAAGGCAAAGCAGTTTGGTGATTAACTTGGCAGAAGTTCTAGGTGATTTTTTTTCTTTGTTATGGATTTCATTAAATATTTATGCTTTTAGTTTTCTCCAATATGGAGGTATCAAACTGACTTTGCCAGACTGTGGTTTTGCATGAAGCAAGCAGAAAAGTGTATTGTGAAAAGAGAGTAGATTGGCATAGGGTAGACTATCTTAGCCAACCTTTCTGTTGTTGTAAAATTATTAAGTAATTCTTTTCCACAGCATATATTTCAAAAATAGATATTGCTTCACTCTATTTAATGGTTATTATTATTTTTCTTCCTCTAAGTGAAATGGTAAATATGTGTGTAAGCTAGCTTTGAAAAAGCTTTAAGTCTAATTTCAAAACAAATCACTAATAATAATAATAATAATTAAGTTATCCCAAACCTTAGTAATTGAGCTATCTATTCTGTTGCTGCTCATCACTATATGCACATTTGAATAGTCTCTAAGGAAATGTTTCCAGAAAGAACAGAATTATAAAAATACTCAGGAAGAACATATAATTGTAGATTATAGTTTTTTTAAACAACATTTTATTTAAAAAGATTGACAAGTCTTTCTGTTTGAGTAGAGGCAGAGTATCCTATTTTACTATCTTGGTATTCTTTTTTGTTATAGCACAAATTTCTAAAGGGGAAGACTATAAAAGGCATATTGTATGTGTATGCGTATATATTCATATGTGTGTGGTGTGTGTGTGTGTGTGTATGTATCTCCATATCCCTGGCATACACCTGTTTGTTTGCACTAGAATTTTAAAATGCATTATTCGATGGTGTAGGATAAGTTTTCAAGAACACTTAAGTAAAACTGAGGTATGATTCTAAAAAGAAGTGAATGAAACGGTGATAAATATGTCCTTTTGTTTATAATATTTCCATTTAAAAGTATAGAACTCTGAAAAATTTACCTCATCATCATACTACAATTAACATACAGAATTACCCTGACTTCTAGTGATGTTAATAATAATAAATAATATTTATATAGCTCTTTATTTGTATAGTACTTTGTGGTTTGCCTTTGCCAATATATTCTACTTAATCTATTTCTTGTTTAATATGTTATTTCGTGCTTTATGGTTAACATGTAAATAGCACTTGATGATACCAATTTATTATTGTTGCTTTCCTGGAACATTCTGTTGAAGCATAGATACTATTTTTATTATCTCCATTTAAAAATGGAAAATGAACGGGGAGACACCCCTTATCAACAAGGGTGCCTGAACGAAGCATATTTGTATACCTCACCCTTAACTGTACCCCACAATATCAAAATAAAAAATATTGATAAGAAAAAAAAATAAAAATGAAAAATGAAGCTCAAAGACGTTAAGATATTGAGTTTTTAATTTTAGGTGTTGTGTTATTATAAACAGTCAACATTTATTTTGGTCAATATTTAATGTATCCTAATAGGACATTTAAAGCTGGATATTATTTTAGCCCTGATGTGTATATGACCCCTTCCAAATACTTTGAAAAATATTTTTATTTTTAAAGAAATGACATCAGAACAGGTTAGGTACTTTAGAACTAACTGTATTAGTATATGGTCATAATTGATTTTCCACCCAATCTGCTAAAGCTCTTTGCTCTAAGAGAAAATCTGACACATACCATTTTCTATCACTGTTTGAAAGAAAAAAAAGCATTTACAAACATGTAAATAATGAGTCAAATACAGGGCATGAAACCACAACCAAGTATTTCTTACACAGAACATCAAAAGGGAGTTTTTTGTTTTTGTTTTTGTTTTGAGTTGGAGTCTCACTCTGTCGCCCAGACAGGAGTGCAGTGGCCACTCCTGGCCACCGCAGCCTCGACCTGCTGGACTCCGGCGATCCTTCCACCTCAGCCTTCCGAGTAGCCGGAATTACAGGTGCACGCTACCACACCCGGCTAATATTTTTATTGTAGAGATGAGGTCTCGCCTGCCCAGGCGGGTCTCGGACCCGCGGGCTCAGGCAGTCCACTCACCTCAGCCTCTCAAAGGCGCGGGATTACAGGCTGAGCCACCGAGCCCAGCTAAAAGGGAGTTTTTAAATGCTAGTACAACAGAAATCATCTGTGTAGTTTTGATTATTTAAACAAAAAAGAGAAAGCTATTTTCGTATACTAATAAGCATTATAATAAATGTTATAAATTATAATTTATCATTTCATTAGTTCATAGAACATTTTTGCAGTGAATTAGGAAATCAGACATTTCAATTTTTTAAAAATATATCACATTTTATTATGCTTCTTGAAAGTAATAAAAAGATATAATCAATGATTGATTAATAATGAACCAAAGACTAGATTTTTTTCTGAGATTAATTCTAATTTACAAGATAAATTTACTAATAAACATTTCAAACTGTTTTAGTGACCTGCTCTTTATTTTTCTACAAGAGTTGTAGGTAAAATGTTGCACTTATGCATTTCATTTCTGTGAGACCATTGTACTCAAACAATCATAATAGATTTTATGTGTTATAAAACATTGTATTTACTTAGAAAATTTTTGCTTGATTATTATTTTAATGCTGTTTTTAAACAATGCCTTAAGAATTAGGTGTTTTGATGCAATGGAAACTATTTCACATGGCAAGTTTAGGTTACAGCTGTGGTATCTGTGTCACCATGTTGTACATAAACAAGAATAGTACAGGTGTTTTCTGTGTAGTCTCTGAAAAGGAAATACCTGCTATTTCACTAAAATGCTAGAGAAATGTGAATGTGAAACATTTTAACTCTTCCTTAATTGAAGATAGTCAAGGAGTCATTTTTATTTTTTGCATTTCTTTGCATAACTAAGGACCACTCTATTTTAATTTATTATTAATGTCAATTCCATGATAAACTTTAGTAAGGCTGATTTATTTTCATATAGTTATGCTTTCATTACCGTTGTACTTTTTCCTTGATGAAAACTATTCTCTTTTGTAAACTTTACAAACTAACCATATAAATCATTACCACTCCTTTTGACCTACCATATGTCCTGGTTTGTATTGTAAACAAATATTTCTCATCCAGTTTTGCATCAGTAACCCAGGAAATTACGCTGTAGTTTCTGATTTGCTTTTCCTATTACAGGTCAACAAAAATCTCTCGTTTACTTCACCACCAGCAGCCTCCTCACAACAGTCTAAGTTAAAACAGTCAAACATGCTGACCACTCAAGAGATTCTACATCAGTTTGGTTTCACTCAGACCGGTGAGCCCCTTTCTTACTTTGACTATTCTTTTAAATGTTCAGATGATATTTTTATTTATTGAATATCACTTTTCTTAATAAATAAAACTTATAGCACTGCAGTGGTCAGTTTTCACATGTGATGAATTTTATTCTATCATCTCTTTTTTCCTTAAAATTGCCAGTGTTATTTCAAAAGGAAATTTGGATTTGGTAACTTTAACAGTAGGTACTCTGAACCTATGTTCTGTTGAATAGACCATAACTTAAAAGTAGCAAAACATATGAGTTTTAAACCTCATAATATTACATCTGATTCAGTTTCCCAATTGAATAAGTTTCCCTTATTGAAACTGTAGTCTCTGAAAAGGACTTACTCAATTGGGAAACTGAATCAGATTTAATATTATATAGATTTAAAACTCATAATAATCCCTTTTTATTATTCACTTCAAGCCAAGGTAAAACACACTTTGGCAGAAATAGATTACAACCTTCGGGATATCACATCCCTTTAAAGGACAAAATAATAAAGTATACAAGAACGCTAGTTACAAAAATCTACATGAGTCACTGAGTTGAAATGACCAATATAAGTGTTTAAACTAATGTATTAAATGAATTTGGATAAGATTTTCAAAGGATATCAAAGAAAAATCCAAAGGAGAAATGTTTATTGGGGATATTAGAAGATTACTTTTTCTATTTGTTAGCTATATGTTTTTGACAGTATTTTTTCTATTATGGAATTCTTTTAGAAAGGAAAGAAAGTGAAAAATAGCAAAACAATTATCTTTGACAAAGATTATAAAAAGAAGAAACTTGAACTTGAAAATATAATAATTTACTTAGAAATTTGGGGACAATATCACTTTTTTACCTAGAAAATATTTGGAATTGATACGTGCAAATCATTTTAATGTTGCTGTATAAGTTAAATATTATAGTGAGAAAATACTTGGATTCACAACTCATGTTCAGTCTTGGCTTAGTCTTTTATTATCCTTATTACCTGAAAACCTTAGACTCTTCTTCTGAAAACTAGAAGTGATGTTTATATTATATATTGTTGAAGTTCAAATGGCATAGCATATATGAAAATACTTTGTAAGCATGGGTGCTATATGACTATAGCATATTTAAACATGTTGAATATGTGTAGGCTAGCTTTGAAAATACTTTGAATTCTGATTTCAAATCACTATTAATAATTAACATTTTCTCAACCCTTAAAAATTTTTAATTTCTAGTGTTCCAGATATCTGCCAGAAATTGAAGCAATAGTGTTGGCCATTATAATTTCCAATGGAGGATGCTACCCTTTTCGACTTAATCTTTATACCCTAAATAGATACTTGGTTTACCTTCAGATTTTGTCATTTTGATAACTGGGAGGGAGGAAACCTCTCTCCACCACTCCCTTTCTACCATTTGTCTGCTGAGGTCTAAAATTCTTCTGGGAACATGCCTTTTATTCCACATTTCAGGGTTAAAAGCTTAGAAGATAAATATTTGGTGGAGTTGACGTATTGGTTAAAATTCACTTAAGTGGTTTCTTATGTCTGTCAGTGAGGTGTAGACATAATTTTTGTTAGTTTTTTATAACAAGAAAGAGCAGAGAGGATAGATAGGAAGGCCTTTGAAATGGGAAGAAGGATTACCATTGAGACAGGTGAAGAATAAAAGGAAAGCTGGATGTGTTAAAGGCAAGCCTCCTAAACAGTTATATGTAGGATTGGTTCCATTTCCCTTCAGCTCCCATGGTCTTATAGGTCATAAGTAGGATGTTTATACCCATGTGCACACTATTTCAGAAGCATCAGCATTAAGCCATGTGATACATGGCAACACTCTTTCACTTGGCTTTGCTTTGGTTACTAATATGCCTAACCTGATTTTAAGTTATCTTTCCTAGAAAATATATTGAGATATCACTGGATGTAAAAATTATAAAAACCAAACATGTAGTTTGTTGCAATTTTTTTTTTCATTAGAAAGCTAGTCTTTGTGGGGGGGCGCAAAGCACTAGAAACCAGGTAAACTAGTTCTAACTCTATCTCTAAATGTAGAATCTTGAGCAATTTCTTCAGGCCTCAGTTTTCTCAACCCTACAGATACAGGAGGGCTCTGGATTTGGTGTGTTCATATCTGTGTTCAAGGTTCAAATCAGCTTTTAAAGTGGATAAATAAGTATTGTTGATTGTACAAATAATCTATTTGTATCTGAAATACAGGACTACAAAAACAAATAATGTAGACAGTGTGTTAAAAAATTAAAATCTTCCTGAAAACCTATCTGAAATATGCATGTCACATCTGTAGGTGTTTGGCTTTGTACAGTATTAAGGAAAAGCTGTTTACACAGAGCCCACTGGCACTTGCTTATAAGTAAGACTCAAGAGTAGGTGTTGATTTTTGGATTATATATAAGTGGGCTTACGTGCTGGAAGACTAGACTCTGACTTATGTTTATATTCTGTTGTAAGTTCTATTAAGCTTCCTTATTCAAGGTGAATTTTAAGTAATGGAGCCTACTAGAAAAGCAAAAATTTCCCTCTCCTTTGGATTATATTCCTCAGAGTTTCTAGAACACTGCTTGTGTTCATTCTGCAATTATTTTAAGTGACAACTTTGTTCAAGGCCCTCTCCTTAGGATATGGAGTAATGTTACAGTCTCTGCTATGAAGGCGCTTATAGTCTGGTTGTGGAGACAAATGAGTGTGCAGCAAATTAAGTCAGAGTGTGATAAATTCTGAAATCACAGTACATATGTGTATAGTGAAGCCTATATAAGTACTTCACCACGTAGTAAACGTTTTACTGCATCTCAAAACTGTTTGCTCACTTTTTTAAGTATAATGAAGAAAATATTTAAAACAATAATAACTTGTGTTTGTATAAAAATTTATAAAATACTCTCACATTTATACTCATTTGATCAACAAAATTCTCTGAGAAGTAGGTAAATATGAAAACCATAGGGAGTTAAGTCATTTTAGAGCTTCTGGGACATTAAAGTGTTTTTTATTCACTCTTGGCACAATGAAACTGAGAATCAGAGAGACTGAGTCGTGTCTCGCTCATCAGTACTTCTCTCCCTTACTTCTCCAAAATGCCTATTCCTAGAGGAGGCCACAAGTTCAGGGAGGTGACGTGGCCTCCCTACTCCCAGCCCTCAAGAGGGCTGTGTCTGGCACCACTCCTTCATTCTTGGTCCATTGTCCCCCACTCTGCCAGTTGAGCCCTATGGCTATGGATATGGGTATTATCTTTTTTTTTTTTTTAACTAGTTTTAGAATTCTAAGATACACTGCAAACTAATAGCCTAAACACTATTTGGAAAAGGTGTGGTTTGAAGCTGAAGTGTCAAGAAGGACATCCTATTGCGTGAAGATTGATGAACTAATATCTTTGTTTGACCTTTAAATATAATTCTATTTGTCGGTGATTAGATTTTTTTAAAGCTTGATTCCAGTGTGATGATGGTATTTCATCTCTAGTCAAATCAGCAGACTCTCTGCAGAGAAATTTTATTCTGTGATATTTTGTCTGAATCTAGATCCCATTCAACTTTCTCAAAAGTTCTTACTATAGAACTGAATCTTAAAATGTGGACTATTCAACAATAAAATCAACCACAGTTATGGGTGGGTAGGGAAGAGAAATGAGCAGGAAGTGCTTACTCTGGGCAGTGGGGGAGTTGTATCATCTTCTTTGCATGTTTCTACTTGAAGGACAGTATATTTCATTTTTTGTACTTACATATTTTCAAAGCATTTGTCTACATTAAATATAATTTGTATTAGGATATGTCAAATCAAGCAAAATTTTATATATATATTTATTTATATATGTATATATAGATTTTTTAAAATCAAAGTTTCATGCTGTAACCCAGGCTGGAGTGCAGTGGCATGCTCACAGCTACCGCATTCTCGACCTCTACTGGGTTCAGATGATCCTTTCTGCCAAGTAGCTGGAATGACAGGTGCATGCCACCAAGCCCAGCTAAGTTTTTACATTTGCTGTAGAGATGAGGTCTCACAAAGTTGCCTAGGCTCGTCTCAAACCCCTGGGCTCAGTCAGTCCTCTCGCTTCCACCTCTCAAACTGCTAGAATTACAGGCGTGAACCACCACACCCAGCTAAATCAAACAAAAAATTATTAATATAATTTTATTCCTGCAATCGTCACATCATCTTTATTAATTGTAAACTTGGAGTTTGAGGGCAGTGGTAACATGGTTTTTAAAAACAATCAATAGCTTCTGTCTTCTCCAAGTTTTGTGTTCTCTGCTGAACCCTATAAACCTATATTAAACTTGATAGCCAACCATTTAATCTAATGTTTTACTATATCCTGTTTTCTTTGATAGTCAAGATCATTGATTTAAGCAAAGTATACACTTATATTCCCTTAGACAGCTCTTAAAATTGAGAGTTATTTTTCTAGTTAAATTTTTTATTGTTTTCAAGATTTTGGTATTTCTTAAAGTTTTACATTTTATAAAGAAATACAAAACTTTTTAGGAACTATAACAAATGTAAAATAATTTCACCAGAGATGCTATGATATCCTTACATAACCTATTGTAGAAGGTAGATTACATCTAAACTGGAAACATGATGGTTCTTATATTTCAAAGAACAAAAACATTTTGGCAAAAATTGGTAATTAGAGTGACTCTCAGTAAACACAACTGATGGTAAAAGGGAATTTCCATTTTAAGAAAGGTAGAATGAGCTTCAAATAATTTTGTTATTCATCAGAGTTGGCAGTGCTTTCTGTTAGTATTATTTAATGAACTTTAAACAATTAATTGAAAAAGGATGTTTGATAGAATTCTTTTTTCAATACAAAATTTCAGTATTTCAGTTGAGGTGATGGGATAGGTGAAAGGAATTAGTTCACTATCATAGATAAAGATTATCTATAGAATTAAATGATTTTTCTATAGACAAATGTCCTTAAATGTACTTCTTAGTACTAAAAAGAATTTTAAATGTTTTTATTATGCAGTTGTTAAAAGCAAGAATGTGTGTTCCAAACAGTCACTTTTCTGCATTCAACACTTGTGTATTATGGTGGAAAAAGCATTAGACTTGGGGTCAGACAGCCGGAAGAGCTGGGCCTGACCTGTAATTCTGCCACTTCCTAGCTGTTTTGTTAGGTAGTTGACTTTATCTCTTCAGAAAAATGTCTCTACATTTTCTACTTTATAAAATTGCCAGGATCAATAAATACTTTTAATATTTTGCAACTCATAAAATATTGTGAAAATAAACAGCATGGGATTATGGGAGATTTTTTACTTTTTTTTTTTTCCTAGTTTGCAGTTATGCAGTTTGCATTGTGGTTAAAAGAGTGGAAGAAATCTTATTTTAACATGATTTAATAAAATGTGTTAAGTGATGATTATAGGAAAAAGAACATGTCAAAGAGACAAATAATGGCTATACAATTTTAGAAGCATGCCAAAAAAGACATTAAGATGAAGTAATTTTAAGAGGCAAATTGTCAAACATCTCAAACTTGAACCCATTTAACTTTCAGAACTTTAGCTTTTCATGTGAGTACCAACTATAACCCATCTTTGGCATGTAATAAGATAACATTGAAACCTTAAAGTAATTAAAATCAAAGTAACAGGCCAAAATCTGTATAAGGGCATGAGTTGGGTTGGGGGACAAGTCTTTGTTCCATAGGTGGTGAAGTAGAACAGTCAACAACAGAATTCCATTTGCTAGCCTCCGTTTCTCTTAGGATTTGACCATTTCCAAGAACATAATCTCAAAAGGCATAAAAAATTTTGAGGTACTTCATATAATTCCATTTTGCAACCTACAGTTTTTCCTCTCTTAAGAAAATACTTTGCTACAGTAGATAGCATCAAAATAGGAGGAAGGGTTTTGTTCGTTCTACCAGAAATGTTTTGTTACATTTGTTTATTGAAGCAAATGTTATATGGCGAAATTAACTTCAAATTAGGAATTAACACAGAATTTTTAATTCTGTCCTTGTCACTCAGCAAGTGACTTAGTTCAACTACTGAACCGCTTGCAATAGGCCAAACGATATGTTTGCTGCTGGTTGTTCAGATTAAAAATCACAAACCCTGCCTTCAGGGAGTCAGCATGTTTTTTTGTTTTTAGAAGCAGACGGTTACAATGCAGTGTGATGAATTCTTTCACATTGGTAAATGCTATAAAATGATAAAAATGGTTTTTAAAAATGTGAATGTGTGAAGGAGGAGCCTAACTCAGACTTATGGGTCTCGGAGTAAATTAAAGAATTTAAAGACTTAGTGATTCTGAACTGAGTTTTAAAAGAATCAGTTCCCCTTAAAAAGAGAGGGCTGTGGGGCTGTAGAGCAGAGGAGTGGGAGTGAGAACTGCTTATGAAGTTTTTTGTTTATAAAATGGAGGTTCTGTTGCCTGATTTTTCTGCTTTTAAAAAAGGCTATTATAGTACTCTAATGCACTGACAAGCACCATGAACTGAGTTTTTAAGTGACTAAGCACCCAAATGTAGATTATTGCTATTATCTTTAATATCTCTAGCATTAATTTGATAATGGTACCTTAGTTTAAAAAAATAATAATAATTGTGATTAAAAACGAAGACAACAGGTTGAAAACATACAGAGGGGACATACACACACCACACACACACACACACACACACACACACACACACACAATTTTAAGAAAGGAAAAAACTGTTGAAATTGTAATACTCAATATATACCAATAACAAAAGATGTTTGACTTGTACAATTATAAGAGGTGCTCAGAGTGGTTACATCAGCATCTAGACACTTCTGATTTCAGCGAACTACTGCAGGACTTTTGCTGAGTGAGGCCTCCCAGGTCTTCCTTTATGCACATCACACACAGTACCGTGCGTCTCAAACTTATCATGAAAGTGTGCAGTTGTTAGGTGTGTTGGAGGTCCTATTTCATGCTCATGCCTCCATTGTCATACTTCCACAATATTCTCGAATTTCAAATACCATTTCAAAATGATCTTGTACTCCTGGAATGCCAGCCATGCTTCTGCCATTTTCTTTGTCCTGCCTATTGTATGGTGATGCTAGCATTCATTTGGCTAATGCCATCTTTTGAGCAAATGTCATACTACACATTGCTACCATAATTCAATTCAACTTCAAAAAAAGTAGATAACATCGCTTAAAATGTATGTACATTTTTTTTGCACCCCCAGTATATAAGTCGGAGAGCTGGTCAAACTTGCTTAATTATCTTAGTTCTGTTATCCATCTAATGTACCAAGGACCAAGAATTGCTTCTAAAACTAAAGTTGATCATTCCATATTCTTCCTGTAACCACCGATCAGCACAAAAATCCTGGGGGGTGTGACAGTTTTCATATGTGGATTTTTCTATTGATCACATGGATTTTTTTCTTTCACATGACTGTTAGGTTCGCCTTTTGCAAATCCTTCCTTTGTTAGGATTTTTATTGTTAGAATTGGATTCTCTAAAATAGATGTTTAATCGGTACATTAGCAGAATAAGGTGCCATTTTCATATCCGATATCAGCATTATACTAAGTAATTCTCCAGTGATCTGTTAATTATTAGTTAAGTGTTAAAACTTAGCCCCACTTGTAATAAAAGCCCCTATATCCTGAATAATAATTGTTGTTTGAATTAAAGTGTTTCTAAATATGTTGATTATTTATTTATTTATTTATTTATTTTGAGTTGGAGTCTCACTCTGTCGCCCGGACTGGAGTGCAGTGGCTGCTCCTGGCCACCGCAGCCTCGACCTGCTGGGCTCTGGCAATCCTTCCGCCTCAGCCTTCCAAGTAGCTGGAACTACAGGCGTGCACTACCACACCCAGCTAATTTTTTGATTCATTGTAGAGATGAGGTCTCGCCAAGTTGCCCAGGCGGGACTTGAACCCGTGGGCTCAGGCAATCCACTCACCTCAGCCTCCCAAGGCACGGGATTACAGGCCGAGCCACCGAACCCGACTTATGTTGATAATTTAAAGTATATTCTACATATTTGTCATTTCCTAATTATTTTTATCAATTCTAGTGAATACTGATATGCTTAATTAATGGCTTTTCATGTGCAGAGATATGTAGTTAGTATTAATGTCCCCGTTTAGGTATTAAATTTCTCCTAGTACTCTCTGGGGCAGAATATGAATGCAAACTTTTCTCATTTAAATTACCAGATTGAAATGAGCTTGAATTTGCCCACTGTTTTCTAGCCGTTTACAAGTTTGTAAGATGCTATTCTATATGGCATTCATATGGTTCCAACCTTATAATTTTGACTTTTGCCCCCATCTGATAAAAATAGAAAACTTACTTTAAGTTATTATTTTTCAGTCACACTTATTTGTATGTTGGGGTATTTCTTTTGTTTAAGAACCTTCTAAATTTAGTTGTCAAAGAATACTGCTTTTGCCCAGTGGATTAATTTTTTAAAGTGAAATAATTATGTTAACAAGCAAGCAATGGAAAACCATAAACTCTAGGAAATAAAAAGGAGATGTTATTGATTTAATGAATATGAAAGCTATATAATTTAATCCTATCATGGCCAGAGTATGAGGTAGAATATTTAATTTATATTATATGGATATCTGTTGTTTTCCTTTTCTAAAGCTTTTCAGTAGATGTATTAACTTTTTCATTTGTCTTTTGTATTTTGAAGATTTATAGAAGTTATTTGCATACAGAATTTTTTTTAAAAGATCAAATGTAAAATTTTTAAGAGATTAGACCGTCTTGAACAGAGCTATTGTGTATGACTCTGAAATATGGCTTTGAAGTATACTATACACCCTATTTTCAGAAAAGGCACTCAGCCTCAAATTTATGTGGCAAGATATGTAATCAATTATTGTCATATAAGTAACAGAAAAGTAATCATTGCCGAAAATGAACTTGGATCTCCTGTAAGAAACTTCTATATTTTAATCTTTTGTCTCATTTCTGATGAAAACTGCCATTCTTTCAGGTGGAAACTGTGGACTCCATCTTTGGCTCCTTCTCTCTTCTTTCTAACTAGTCTGTCACAGAGTTCTCTTTTTTTTTTTTCCTAGATGGCTCATCATTCACCAATTATCCTTTTCTTCTCTAGGGTCTCTTCCTGTCCTGTTTGGTTATTTTGTTTTGTTTTTTAGTATTGATGTTTGTGGATATCGTTTAATAAGTCTTTCCTAGATTCTGTTCCCTGGATTGAGGTTTCCTCTGTGTTCAGTTTTTAAAGAAAATCTGTTTGTATATCCTTTGTTTTTCTTTCACGCCAATAGCTTTTCCTTATATACCCGCTGATCCTTGGTGTCTATTTTTAATACTGAAAAACAGGGTAAAATATAGTTTCTCTCTAATGTGTCAGTGGCTCTATATGCTCATGATTTTTTTCATCTAAGCAGAAACTCTAATGAGAACTTTGTGAATGTGGCTAGGAAAAATTCACTAGCAACTTGTATTTAGGGTAAACAGGCAAAATGAATGGGTCCACCTGGCATGCTGTCATGCAAATTGCCAAAATGAGAACTGAGACAACATATCCACTCGAAGAAACCTTCACTCTTCCCAAATGATTTGCTCAATATTAGTTTTAGAGACAGTTTTACTGAATTTCTTTTTGCCCTGTTATTAATGCTGACATACATGTTTTACATATGAACCTTCAGTTATTTCTCCTGGGTTTCATTTCATTTTTCCTCCAACCAAATTCGCTGATTCTGAACTATCAGGTTTCATAGTCAGATAGTTTCTATGTCTACTACAGCACCCCCAATAATATCAAAAAGATGTTTCTAATCATATTTCATCTTATGTAAATGTATTAAAATCTCTAATCTCTTCAGGCTCCCCAGTGACTTTCACATTGCTAATTCCAGTGGTTAATTCTTTATTCTTATCTTACTTGACCTATCGGCAGCACTTGACATATTTGATCACTTCTGAATACATGGTTTCTGGGACACCACACTCGCTTGGTTTTCCTCTTATCTCAGTAGCCACTCCTCTTCATCCTCCTTTGCTGATTCTTCCTCTTTTTTTCCATGTCTTATTAGATTGTTTCTTCAGTTTGTCCCTCTTTTATTCTGTATATATGCTCACTTCCTTGGTGATCTTATGGCTTTAAATAAAACCCATATGCCAGTGATTCACAAATGTTTACCTTCAGCCCAGTCTTCTTTTCTGAACTCCAGATGTATGCAGTCCAGGATGATAGTCTCTAGCCTCATGTAGCTATTAAGTGCGTGAAATGTGGCTAGTATGCTTAGGAACTAAGAGTGTGTGAAATGTGGCTAGTAGGAACTAAATTTTAAATATTATTTCATCTTAATTAAATTTTAAAACCACATGTGGCCAGTAGATGTATAATGGGACAGTGCAGATTTATAAAATCCACTTCTGTGTAAATCATTATCTGACCCTAGGCAAATATAAAGAATAAATTATCAGTTTTTAAAAAATTAAATATAAATAATACGTTTAATAATAAAACCTCAATGGATATAATATTGATGATTTTATGGCTTTTCATCATTATGATTTTGAAGATATAATTTATAAACAATATTGATTGGCTTGAATAGGGACTTTCACTTTTCTTATTTAAGTCAGTGAATGCGATTCTGCTGTCATTTAGGCAAGAGACACTTGAATTTAGATCCAAGTTTTGTCACTTAAGCTATGACCTTGAGCAAGTTATTATTTCATCTTAGTGATTTGTCATTAGAAAATAGAAGATAGGAAAGTGTTTACTACAAGTGAAAACTTTAAATACAAAATTTGTTTGGCTTACAGTGCAATAGGAGTTATAGCTGTATCTTCATGACCATATTCAGAACTACTTTAATCATTGAACCTTATTGTTTTAAATTTATCGAACTTTCCATGAAATTATAGAAGGAAAAGTTCTGGGAATAAACTTAGTGAATGTCTTATGTTAAAATACATATTCCTCTGGTACATACGTATTATTTCACACTATTGCTTTTAGGCATACTTATTAAAACATTCCCATGACAAAAGTTTTTATTATATAATTCTAAAGTAAAGACTTTAAAGGTATCAGCTACCTTATCAGAACATTATTAATGCCATGGTGAAACTAATGAATGCTTTGTTATTTACTGCTGTGCCTCTAGGGTAAAGGAAACTGTCAGTAATCAATTTACTCAAAGCTGAGGATTAAAGGAAGAATTACAGCAACTTCATATGGCTGCAACAGGCAAGATGAGAGGCTTGGTTATAAAAATAGCTAAATTATTTTGACCATGCAAAACTTTATTGTTTATTTTTATAGTTTGAGAATGTGACTGTATTAATATATTTTATTAGCCATAAATGCATTTTACAATTTCTATAATTTCAAACTGAAGTTAACAGTTTTTCAATTTTTTAAATAATCAGGCATACAAAATAATACAATCATAGAGTATATTTTCAAATATATAGATTTAAAAGTAGATTTTCTTACAACTTTTTTCAAATAAAACAATGTGTGCCATTGAGGAAATTGAGTATTCCATAATTTTAAGCCCTTCTTCAATTGCTGGATATTGTGATTCTTAGTTTTTCAGTATTATAAATAGTGGATATATATCTATATATACAAAATATTGACCACATTTCTGATAATGAAAAATATTTTAATTCAAGTTTAAAATGAAAGCTCAAGTTTTTTCATATTAATTATATGTGCATATTTTCACACATTTTACGTCAGTGTCCGTTTCAGCCGTTATACACTATGATTCTGTAGAAAGTGATCGATTTTGTAGAAAAGAATAATAATTTTTTATTTACTAATTGTGCTTAGGTTGGGCACCATCTAGAACTAAGCAAGCAGATCTTCATGAAATACCATCTGTATCATTAAAATAACAAATTATTTTCTTTATAAATACCTGTACCTCAAAGTAACTTTTTAAAAAATTAAATCTGCAACAAGAAAGCTCTTAGTTTTTGAATATTTTAGTTTGTTTTACTGAAAGTTCTAGAAATTTAGAGGAAGCAGGCTATCTAAATTAAGTTCTCATTTACTCTTACTCGCTTAAGTTGTAATCTGCTAAAACTATACTCAGCTTAACCCTAAGGTTTCCCTGAGAGAAGTTAAGTGCATACTTTTGCATTTTGTGGTTTAGTCAGTTTGGTCTAGATTGTAAACAGTCTATATCACAAAAATTACTGGTAATGTTTTCTGGTAATGAATGTTCATCACTTATTGAAAATGTTAACTAACATTGGAAATTAGGTTTAGAACCAGACCTTCTGGTAATAATAGAAACCTTCAGATAATGTTGATTTATATTTTCTAGAATTTTAAATGCACATTTTTTAAGAAACTTTTTCCTTGATTGAAAAGTGAATGAAAAATGTAAAGAGTCACTCTTTGTGTTGTTCTTAGTCAACAACTTGCCTGTAATTCTGAGAGCAGAGTTGATGAGAAATATGGAAACTGACAAATGACTAAATGGAGTGACTGGTCATTTTTAAAAATAATTTAAAAGGTTTTTGTATTATAAATGATTAATAAGTAAAAAGTGGAACATTGTTCTAATTTCAGACAATTTGCCTTTTTTTTCAACTTTCTTCTCTAAAAAGCATTCAACTTTAATTTCATGAGGAGTAAAAATTGAGACTGATTTTTGACTAATTGCTATCCTTTTTTTAAATCAAAACCAGAAATACTATATTTTCTTTTTTTTTTTTTGAGTTGGAGTCTCACTCTGTCGCCCAGATGAGTGCAGTGGCCGCTCCCGGCCACCGCAGCCTTGACCTGCTGGGCTCCGGTGATCCTTCTGCCTCAGCCTTCCAAGGAGCTGGAACTACAGGCGCCCGCTACCACGCCCGGCTAATTTTTTATTTATTGTAGAGGTGCCGTCTTGCCAAGTTGCACAGTTGGGTCTCGAACCTTGCGGGCTCAGGCAGTCCACTCACCTCGGCTTCCCAAAGTGCTGGGATTACAGGCTGAGCCACCGAGCCTGGCTATATTTTCAATAAAGTATTCTAATGCACATCTTTACAATAAAAGAACTAAAAAAAAAGTATCCCAATGAAAACTGTTATTCAGTTTAAAAAATAAAAACCTTTTTATATGTTCACAAATTAATTTATTCAGTTCACCAATCAGCGTTTGTGGTGAACCTAATATGTGACAGGGACCCTGCCAAGCATTGGGAGAAATGGAAGATGAAAGCCCTCGGAGTTCTTCCCATCCAGATGGGGAATCCAGCAGGCAAAGAAATAGTTATAATATAATAGTGGCGAGTTCAACAGGAGATGCATATAAAACACTGGAAGTGACTGGGTGCAGTGGCTCGCACTTGTAATCCCAGCACTTTGGGAGGCTGAGATGGGAGGATCACTTGAGCCCAAGAATTCAAGGCTGCAGTGAGCTGTGATCTCACCACTGTACCCCAGCCTCAGTGACAGAGTAAGACCCCAACTCTAAAATAAGTAAGTAAATACATAAATAAATAAAATGCTGTGGAAGCACAGAGAAAAGAATAAATCTACCTAAATGTATTGTCCTTATAATGTCCACTTAGTTGCATGGCCCTATTTGGAATCTGTACTGTCTATGCAATATAAAGAACAGTATCTCTAGGAATTCTCTAAATAATAGCTTAGAATCAGGAATCTGGGATTTGTTGCTGGTCTTTTACAAGATTAATATGTCACAAGTCATATAATGACCTTAACTAGTATGGTACTTCCTTCAAATCAGCCTTCCAGGGATTATAGTAGTCTAAGAATAAGTGAGTGAATATTTATAAAGGACTCCAATTTACTTTATGTTAATGTCTATGTGTGGATATATGGATGTGTTCATATGCATACATGTTTAGTGTATATACTTGCCATTAAAAAAAAAGAATTGAGTCTTTTGCAGCTCATTGCTTTGTGAAAAGTAGGAAGTGAGCAGGTTTTTTCTTCTGGCCAACTCAGAATCAGCAAAACTTGTTTTTTGGAATTGTCCTCTTGTTTTCCTTTTTTTTTGGTAGTGACATTATAACACTTGATATTTAATGTCATCTCCATCTTTTTAATCTGATTTTAAAGTGAAGATTTAACAAAGAATTGAAAGAAACACTTTAAAGGCTAATGTAAAAGGCAGTTACAAATACAGTATAACAGGCAAATTAATGTGCTTCTTAATATTCACTGACCTATTACAGAGAAGAAATTAGTAGCATAATAAGCAGATTTTTAAAAAATGATTTCTCTTTAGTATGGAAAACTTCTTCTAAGTCATCATGCATTTGTTCAGAGTTTAAATTTATAATTTCTTCCCAGAATTTAAAATACATCTTTTATGACGGACCTGAGAAAATGGATTCACACCATCCCACGTTCTCAGTACCATACCAGTAAAATAGACAAAAAAGTTTTCCATCATTAAATCCTTTCTTGTTTTAACTTTGTCCTTTTTTTTTCTTTTGGATTTTGGTTTTATTTTAATTATAAAGGATGTTTAATTCCTGCACATGCAGGTGCTGGGAATGCATGATCATTCATAATTCAGTAAGTACCCAGCGAGTACTTACTTTGTCCCATGAACTGTTATAGGTGCTCTGAATGTATAGGTAAACAAAATGGATAGCAATACATATCCTTATGTAGCATACTTTCTAGTGGAGAATGACAGATGCTAAGCAAATACAGTCTAGTTATTCATCAGTATCCATGAGAGACTGGATCTGGGACCCCCTCCATGTCCCCTCTCCCCCGGGGATACCAAGATCCCCAGATATTCAAATTTATGATATAAAATGGTATAGTATTTGCATATAATCTATGCACACCCTCCTGTATACTTAAAATCATCTCTAATTATAGTACCTAATACAATTTAAATGTTGTGGAAGTGTGTACGTGTTATAATGTATTGTTTAGGGAATAATGACAAGAAAACTCTGTACATGCTCAGTACAGATACATTTTTTCCTAATATTTTCAGTCAATAGTTGATTGAATCCATGGATGCAGAACTCATGGATACAGAAGGCTGACTGTAAATAAAAATAGAATAAATAACAAATAATGCAGTGAAGGGGAATAGAGTCATCTGAGGAGTGAGGTTCTGTTACTGTTTAAATAGAGTGGTCAAGGAAAGTTTCACTAAGAAGCTGACAATTAAGCAAAATTTTAAAGAAGAAAGAGAACAAGCCACACTATCTGGGCAAATAGCATCCCTAACCAAGATCCTGAAGCCATAATGTACTTGGTATGCATTTTGAACAGCAAAGAGGTCAGTGTAGTTAGATTGATGGGAATGAGGGGGAAGGTAGAAGACAGTAAGGCCAGAGAGGTAGCAGGGAGGCAGATTGTACAGAATCTTGTAGAAATGAAGTGCAGAATACAGCCCCATCCCTAGCACTGCCAGTATTCACCAGAGACATGTTTTTAAAAGGATAGGTAGATGACATTATGAATTGTTTGATATTTGCTAGAAGATAAATGAGCAAAATGTACTGGAGAATGCAGATGAAACGATGACAAATTCTGCACTGGAGGAGAGAATTCAGCCTCATAGAAAAGACAGTATTTAAGCTAATTGTTATGAGACAATTAAGACTAACAGTCATAAAAGGTGTTAGGGCATTTCAACTAGAAAGGCTAGTTAAAAACTGATTTTAATAAATGAGGTGGGAGAACAGGGCTGAAGTAAGAAAGTGGAATTGTTAAATCATTAACATGGAGATTTGGAATGTGATTGGTAAAAATAGAGATTTAAGCCGGGCTCGGTGGCTCAGCCTGTAATCCCACGCCTTTGGGAGACTGAGGTGAGTGGATTGCCTGAGCCCGCAGGTTCAAGACCCGCCTGGGCAGCGAGACCTCATCTCTACAATAAATCAAAAAATCAGCCAGACGTGGTAGCGCATGCCTGTAATTCCGGCTACTTGGAAGGCTGAGGTGGAAGGATTGCCGGAGCCCAGCAGGCGAGGCTGCGGTGGCTGGCAGCGGCCACTGCACTCCAGTCTGGGCGACCGAGTGAGACTCCAACTCAAAAAAACAACAACAACAAAAAAATAGAGATTTAAGATTTGAGGGTGCCTGAGACTTCTAATTTAGGTGAATGAGTGGATGGCAATCTATAAAATAAGAACATATAGGAATATTGGCAGAATAGTAATGAACTGTATTTTGGATGAGTTTGGAATGCTTAGAAGACATCTGAAACAAGAAATCTAGTAGCTTGTTCATTCATTTGAACCTCATTTGTTAAACGTCCTGCTATGAGTCAAGCCCTGTGCTAGGAACTGTACTGTATATTTTGGAATATAGGCTTGGAGTATAGGTAAAGATCAAGGAGTCATTGACATATGTCTGGCATTTGAATCTACAGGAATTAATGGAATAAGGCGGAAGAGGTTATTGAGTGAAAAGAAAGCGATAAACTAAGAACTATTAAAGATGACTATGAAGTGCATAACTTGGATGTTTGCTACCCAGAAAGACTAAGGAAAACCTGAGGAAACAGGAAAATACAGGAAACTTCTTTTGAAGTTGTAGGTAATTAAAAAAAAATTCACTGAAATAGCAAATCTGAATAAAAAGGAAATATCTAAATTATAGTATGGTACCCTTATCCTTTTTGTATTTATACTTTTGATGTTCAAGTTACTATAACATTATTGTTGAAATAATTAGTATTAGTGTTAAAGACAGATATTAAATTATATTTTAAGGGTTGAACACGCAGAATAAAAATATTTTGGCCTTGCCAATATAATAAATATGTGGCAAAGTTTATTAGAAGCATACCTTACTGGTAACCCTCTCAGGTCCCCTTCCACTCTGGGAGCTTTTCTGTCCTCTCAATAAATCCTGCTTTTTAAAAAAAAAGCATATCTTACTGTCTTCAGATCAGATAAATAGAGTATGTTACAAATAATGTGATTTGAATAGACTTCAATCTCCTATTAGAGTCTATGGAGGAAGCTTAACAAATACTAAAAACAGTTTACAGTTCCTGATGGTCTTTAAATAGATATTAGCATAGTTGGTATTTAACTGATTATTGGTTCGCAAAATTAAATTATTTGGGCATGAGTTTAAAAGTAGGTTGGTGATATGCTAACTTTATGTATTCACTGGATTGATTAACTTAATGTTTGACTAATGTTTGGGAATAAATAGAAGATCATTAAAGACTGACATAGCTCAGGAGATCTTCCTACAAGGTGTGAGTTGCAATAACTAGTTCATGGTCACATATGAAGTGCATAGCTTGAATGTTTGCTGCCCAAAAAGACTGTAAGGAAAAGCTGAGGAAACAGGAAAATAGAGGAAGCTTCTTTTGTTGTTGTAGGTCATTAAAAAAAAATTCACTGAAATAACATCTGGATAAAAAGGAAATATCTAAATTATAATATGCTACTAGAGCCAGTCTTTCAGTACATACAAAGTGACTCCAGAGTCAAGATATATTTTACTAATAAATTGTTCTTTGAGATATATTCTTTTCTAATTGTAAAGAAACAAAAACTAATAAGGGAGAATTATAATTCCTACCTCTGATTGGAGACATAAGTTTCCCAGAAGATTATTATTTTTCAATAAACATGGTAAGTTTATTGAGTGGAACAATCAACATGTAAAATATAAATATATACTATAGTTATTTATTTATCATGCATTAATTTTTTAACTTTCTCTTACTTTTGGGAAGGTGGTCTGATAAATTCAGAGTTGGGGAAGGAGTGCTTTGTTTGTTTTCTGTTTTTAAATAATGCTGATAAATTTTTTTCAATAAGATCTCAAAACCAGCTTATTCTGCTTATGTGGAAGATTTTGCAGTACTCAAAACCATTGATGATTTGCTTGCCTACTATAAGATCATTAAATGTCTGTTCAGGGTCTATTTTACCCAACTTTATTTTGACAATTTTTATCATAAAAAATTAAGAAAATGAAAAAGAAAATCCCTAAATATACACCATTTACTTCTTCCTTCCCAGAACTTCATCATGCATCTGCTAAAGTATTTTCCTTTACAGCCATAATACCATTTTCATACCTAAGCGAAATAACAAAGACTCTAATCTAATAAATGGTTTATATACATATTTCTCTAATTGTGTCAAAACTGTCTTTAGTAATTTTTTGTTTTCTTGCTTATTTTCTCCAGCATTCAGTCCAGATTTGTATTTACATTGGTTTTTCTGTCATTTTAGTCTAGTTTAATTTCAATTAATCTAGAATCTAATTTTTGTTTTCATGACATTTACTTTTTAAAGAGTATGACTGGACCATTTGTCTTATAAAATGCCAAACACTTGGATTTATTTGTTTCATCATGATTATATTCATGCTTTTTTATTAAGAGTACTATAAGTGATGTGTACTGTTTTATATCATATCAGGTGATGGATAAGGTTAGGTTGCTAACCCTAACCACTTGTGATGTTGCTAACAACAGCATAACCTTAACCTTAACCCACTTATGATGTTGCTAAGTTTAGTCCTTAACCAGATCTCTCCATTGTAAAAATAAAATTTTCTTTTGTAATTGTTAAGTTACCAGTGGGATGATACTTTGAAACCATGTGAATATCTTGTTCCCAATCTTACTAAGTCTTAGTGGAGTTAGTAAGTCTCACTCAGTGGTTTCAGCATCTACTGATGATGCTTGCCTAAATTAATTATCATAGTGGGGAAGAGACACAAAATGGTGTTTTCTAGTGCTATCATCACTTCTACATTTATTGCCTGGTATTCTTCGGTCAAATAGAGTGTTTCCTTTTTTCCCCCCCTTTCCTGTCACTCTTTGTATTTGAGTGTTATGGATTT
Organism: Cephalopachus bancanus; assembly: GCA_027257055.1. Classification (NCBI taxonomy): domain Eukaryota; kingdom Metazoa; phylum Chordata; class Mammalia; order Primates; family Tarsiidae; genus Cephalopachus; species Cephalopachus bancanus. The sequence continues at coordinate 16,074,706 of JAPVLO010000006.1, forward strand.
ATTTTTCATTCAATTTGTGTTTTTCTTTCTATATTTGTCTTTTTGTGGCTCAGATTGGCAAAGAAGTGCTTCTTCATTCGTGTTCTTGGGTCCTTTGATATGAACCATTTAACCTTTGAGTTCTTTGCTTATGATGTCCAAGGTTCATCCTGTACCTTCTCTGCCTTAGAGCTGGAATCAGTCATTTCTCCAAGCAGGTCTGGTGGTACTATTAATAGATAAGGAAATTTAGAAATGAAAATCTGGGACTAAGTACACTGATTGTTACTGAGGAATTATTATTTCTAGGTCATTTCAGTGAACACATCTAAGTACAACTTTAAAATATCAGTGAGTTTATATTGATAATTCCAATTCTAATTTTAAATTGCCTTATTATATATTTGTATGCTTTTACTTTACACAATAGGGAATCTTGTCATTTATCAATTATGAAGATTGCAAATTTTTTTTCTGCTTTATCATTTGGCTTTTGACTTGGCAGGGCAAATGTTGTGAAGTATGGATCAAATTTCTTTTTTCAAGATGTCCATCTGGTTATCCCAATACCATGTACTAAAAAATATCTCTTGCTGTCATATACCAGTATGCACTGGATATTTTTCTAAACATGTCAACGTTTTCTACTGGTCTGCATATCTACTCACGTATCGGTACCGCATTGTTTTAATTACAGAAGCTATTTATAGTATGTGTTGATATCTAGTAGTGTTTATTTCCGATGGTTACTCTTTTTTTCCCTTAGGAATATTTTAGGTATTCTTGCATGTTCTTCTATATGAATTTTAGAATTAACTTATTTTTTTAAACTTTCTTTAAAATTTGAATCATATTAAATTCATTTATTATCATGGGGAAAATTGATATGTATATGATGCTACATTGTCTTGTCACAGAACAAGGGATGTTCCATTTATTCAAGACTACAGCTGCTCCACAACTTATGATGGGTTTACTTCACAATAAATCCATAATAAATCAAAAATGGATTTAATATACCTAACCTACTGAACATTATAGTTTAGCTTAGCCTAAATGTAAAGGTGCTTAGACACTTACATTAACCTATAGTTGTGCCAAATCATTTAACATAAAGCGTATTTTATAATAAAGTGTTTAATATGTCGTGTCATTTATTGAATACTCTATTGAAAGTGAAGACAGTGCTTGTATGGGTAGTCAAAGTATGCTTTCTACTGAGTGCATGTTGCTTTCAAGCCATTGTAAAGTCGAAAAATCATTAAGTCAAACCATCATTATAAGTTGAGGACCACCCATACTTTTTATTTCTTTCAGAAGTATTTTAAGGTGTTCTTCATATTGTACTTACATATTTTATATTTATATTGTTTTTATAAGCGGGGTACTTCTATTTTATGTTCTAATTTGTTTGAATAGGTAAAGGATATTGATTTTTTAATATTAAATTTTATATCATGCTAACCTTCTGAATTATTTTATTAGTTCTGTTACTGGTTGTGTTAATCTTAGCATTGATTCTTTTGGACTTTCTAGCTATAAAATTTTATTATCAGAAAAAAGTTTTATTTCTTTTCCATTTCTTAAGAAGGGCTTGCATCTCAGTACAGACAACTTTATGTTAAACTAGCAGAAAAGATCCCTGCCTTCTATAACTATATTATACTGGAATATAGTAAATATATTTTTTCTCCATAGCTACAGATAATCAAAGCATAATTCTCTCTATGTTCTATAGTGAGAGATTTGTGGATATTTTCAAAACAGACTTAGGATACGTAGATACATTGATGCCTGAAATAAATAACTTATCAGAAGATTTTAGGAAAGGGAGCACTGTGCTTTATATTTAGTGAGTAGCCTATAACCATTTGGTGACCATGTATAAGATTGCTGGATATATGTTCTGTCTTCAGAATTGAGCACATATTTCTGCCTGTTTTTATTTTGCAGTACATTTTTTTGTCTTTGTTCTCTCTCTTTCTTTGATCATGCTCCTAAATTGAAGGTTGATTAGGCTTAGAGAAACTTAAACATTTATAATTTGGTTTCTCAGATTAGCCAGGTCCAGTGGGGTAAAATATCATGACCTGATTTTCAACAAAATAAAATATTAAAAGTGTCTCCCAAGAAGCATAAAATTTCTTTCATTATCTTCTCTATACTATGCTACCATCTGAAAAGTTAGGAACATTTTTAAGCATAGACATGCATTCCTTAACAGTGAGGATACATTTTGAGAAATGCATCATTAGGTGATTTTGCAAACATCGTAGGATGGACCTACACAAACGTAGATGGTGTAACCTACTACATACCTAGGCTATATGGTATAGCCAATTGTTCCTGGGCTATAAACATATACAGTCTGTTACTGTATTGAATACTGTAAGTAATTGCAACATGATAATCAATATTTGTGTAGCTAAATGTATCTAAACATGGAAAAGGCACAGTAAAAATATGGACCACCTTTGTGTATGTGGTTAGTCTTTGACTAAAATGTTGTTATATGGCACATGACTGTAATACATTTCAGTTTTGCAGTAAGTTTAATAAGACTATTACCAAAATAAGTAGTAATTTAATGCTCTTTAAAACAGTCCCAGAACATTAACTCAAGCATTCTGAAGACTAATACACTTAATACTGCATTGCAGCATGTATCTGGTAGATATGGCATAAGAGAATACATCCATTCAGTTAATATTTGGGTCAAATCTTGAGGACCTTCTGTGTTTTATGCATTTTATTTAGGCACTGTGGATATCAGCATGAGTAAAGTTAGGGGCCAAACAAACACATAGTGGGTCTGGAGGGTTTGTGACTTAGATGCATTGTTTTCAGTCCAGGTTGCTGCTCGTTGGTTGTATGACCTTAGGAATGTTCCATACCTTCTGAAAGCCACTGTTTTCTTCTCTTAAAATGAGGTTACTTTAGTTGTTTGTTAATTAAATTGTTTAAAATTCTTAATAACTGTTTTTTGTTTGTTTTTTTTTAATTTAAGAAATCCTTTAATTTTTTCATTGACATCAGTGGTATCACCAGTCCTAGTTTATTTGGACTTCTTTAGGTCACTGAGGCCCTTTAAGAAAGTTGTTAGTTTTCTTTGCTTACTCATGGTTTGTGGTTCCAGCAATACTAATGGAGTTTCTGAATTAGAACAAAAACAAACCTGTCCAACTGACACCCCTCTGCTAGGGCACAAGAGTAAGCTTCTCTTCTCAAGTCTCATCGGTTGCAAGTTAAAGCCGTCTTCTAATAGCTGGGCCTGGAAGCCAGTTCTACCAGGAGTACAGGCCCCTTTTAAGGCCATTGTGGTCCACAGGATGTACCAGACTCTATGATATACTATTCAGGATTTGCCAGCTCTCTTGCCTTAGTCTTTTTAGATCTCTAGAAAGAAACTAAACTACATGATTTCAAATTTTGCAGTAATTAGACATAGAGAAAAAGATGCTTGTCTAGAAGATTAATTGTAAGAATTATCACAAAGATAAAAATTGCAATGGTAGAGACAAAATGAGCCCTAAAATTTAAAAATAGGATAAAATTTCCCTGAGCAGAACGATAAGACTGCAAGTTAAAGGGTGTTTCAAGTTCTAAGAAAGATTAATTTTAAGAAAGACACACTTAAGCATACCCTGGTGAAATTTCTGATTTCCTGGGTAAAGGAAAATATCACAGGCTTCTATGTAGGAGGAGAAGGTTGTTTGCATAGGAAAGAAAATCACATGAACATTGGATGTCTCCTCTAAAACACTAGAAGCTGGCTGATGTGGAATAGCATATATCGACAACCAAGATAAAGGATTTCTTATCCAAAAATCTATCATTCAGACAAGGCATCATAGATCTGTCAGGAAAGGAAGCCATAGATGGATATACGAGGATTTAAAGAGTATTCTAATCACATGGCAACTAAATAAGAACAGAAATTTCAAGACAGAGAAAAACATTAGATATTTCTGTTAGGCATAGAGAAAAATATTTGATTTTTTTTCTTACAGTATTTCTTTTTGTTTTACAAATTCATACTTAGTACTTCTACAAATTTTTATGCATTTTCACCTATTTAAACTTAACTAAGTTCAAGAAGAATAGAGAAGTAAAAGCCTTCTAAAAGTTTCCTCTTAGTGTAGAACGAGAAAGTATTGGTAAGTATAGTATTTTGACTGGAGGGATGTTCAAACATTTTATTTGGATAAATAATAAGTATGCTTACTGCTATTATGATTCAAAAGGTAACCAAAAGCAGAATTGAAATATTGATAAAAATTGAAAATGAGAATTCAAGATCAGTAGTCAGAGGGAAAAAAAAGGAGTATGTACTGAAATTGATCAAAAAAACGAAAAGAGAAAAAAATAAAGAGAACAACATAACTAAATGAAAGTAGAGTTTTACTTCTAGTTAGAATGTGCAAGGTTGGTAATGATCATCAGTCTTACTGGAACATTGAGACTTCACATAAACTAAAAACCCATCAAAGAGATGTGGACACAGATAAGTCTAAGTAAAATAAATTCCAGAGAAATATGAGGCCTGTTGCATAAAAGGAGTAAAAGATCAGCAGTTACTTTAATACATGGGAGAATATATTGAAATAAAACTGAGAACAGAGAAACGATCCTTCTATAAGCAAAGTTACTGTTGAGACAAGGAGAGATCAAATGAACCACGTAGGCTGGTGTGACAGATTGGAATCTGAAAGTTCCAAAATGTGAGTCAGTCCTCTCTGTCCATCAGTTTCCCTACAGGACCTTTGCAGCATAAGCAGTGACATAGGAAACTGGGAGAAAGGCAGAAAGTGTTCCTGTAATCTCTAGGAACTTAAATCCCAAAATCCTCCTAAAAGGAGGAACTCATCCCCTTAGAAAAATAGGTTCTGAAATTAACTAAAGCAGCAACCCAACTCAACCCAAGCCAACTCCTGATTTGAATAAAAAGATCTACCTTACATACTAGCTTTCTGAAAGAGGAAATAACCTTTTCTGAGGAAAGATGTTTTCTATTTCAGTCTCTACTGATTATATGTCAAGCAGTTCTAACCTACAGTCAAATTCTGAAGCATTTGTGTAACCATATGCTTAGGTGACCCATAACCAAGAAAAAGAACAGTCAATAAAAGGAATCCCACAGATGATCAAAATGTTATAATTAGTAGACAAGAATTTTTAAATAACTGCTACATATATGTTAAATAACTTAAGAGGAAACATGAACAAAATGAGTGAAAAGATGGCAAATTTCAGCAGAGAAATGAAAAATCTAAAAAAAGAAACTAATGGAAAGTCTAGACTTGAAGAGTATAATGGATGAAATGAAAATTCATTAAATGGGCCTAACAACAGATAGGACATGTTGAAAAAAGAATAACTGAACTTGGGGCAAGACTGTAAACTTACACAAATTACCCAAATTGAAGTACAGGTGTAAGGGAGTATGAGAGGCAGGAGAGGAAAGAGAATGGCAGATCTGTGTGACTGTGTGAAATGGACTAAACATGCAATTGGAATTTCACAAGGAAAATAGAGAAAGTGGAGTGAAGAAATATTTGAAAAAATAATGGGCTGGTAGTTTTCCAACTCTACTAAAGGACAGCCTATAGACATAAAAAGCTTAGCAAAATCCAAGAAGGGATATTGTTAAGACTATATATGTTCACACCTAGGTACATCTTAATTAAACTGAAAAAAAATGCAGCATGAAAAAAACTGCAAAAGCAAAGAGGAAATAAAAGGTATTATATTCGGGGAAATAACAATAAGAATGATGCCTTTCTTCTTATAAGAAACAATGAAATTAAATCATTTTCTGAAAGAAAATGACTGTTAACCTAGATTTCAATACCCAGGAAATACATTCCTTGAAAATGAATGCCCACTAAAGCCTTTTCAAAAACAAAAACATAGTCACCAGCAGATTTACACTATAAGAGATTCTACCAGGGGTTCATCAGTCTGAAGGAAGATGATCTCAGATGAAAGCCTGAATCTGTGGAAGAAATAAAGATAAATATATGGGTAAATATAAAAGACTAATTTTTTAAAAAATTCTTTAAAAGACTATTGTTTAAAATAAGAATACTGACAATATATTGTGGCACTTATAATATGTAGAAGTAAAATATAAGGTAGCAGTAGCATAAAGGCATTATAATAAATGGAATTACACTGTTTTAAGGTGCTTATATTGTTCTTGAAGTAGAAATCCTAATTCAAGGTGTACTATAATAAAGGCTGTATATTGCAATTTCTGGATTATCTGTTAAAACTCTTTGAAGAGATGTAGCTAAAAAGCCATCAGGGAACATAAAATGAAATAGTAAAAATGTTTGATTATTCCAAAAGAATATAGAAAAGGAGAAAGAAAAGAACAAAAATAAACACAATAAAATAGCAAGTTGGTTAACTTAAACACAGTCATATCAATAATTCCTTTAACTGTAAATCATCAAATTATTGAAAGGCAAAAGATTTTCAGACTGGACGATCTAGCTATAACATTTATCGATAGATTGTTTTTTATGTATATTTGATTTACTTTTCTTTACTGATAGATTGATTTACTCTGTAGATGTTCTGTATTCTTAAGTTTATTTGAAGATATTCAAATTTTAAAATATTCCATGATAACCTAAAGATTTTAAATATATTTCTATATATTTAGTATATTGAACATAACACTTTTATAATTTGAAACATAAATACAATTGTATTTTCATTTATTTTGTGTTTTCCAGAAAGTAAGTGTATTATTAGTAAAAATTCTCCAGAGAAACAGAACCAATAGGACACCTATATAGAGATAAATTTACTTTAAGGAATTAGCTCACAACATTGTGGAGATCAGCAAGTTCAAAATCTGCAGGGCAGGCTAATGGATTGGAGGCCTGGGGAAGAGTTGCAGTTTCAGTCCAAGGCAGAATTCCACTCTCAAGGAAAGTTAGTCGTTTTCTTACAGCCTTTATCTGATTGGAGGAGGCACACTTACATTATGGAAGGCAGTCTGCTTTACTCAACACCTACTGATTTAAGTGTTAATCCCATCCAAAAAAAATACCTTCAAAGAAACATCCAGAATAATGTTTAACCAAATATCTGAGTATCATGGTCTAGCCGAGTAGATACATAAACTCAATCATTACTCCAAGCTACTTCTTTTGAGCTTTCAGTTATTCTTATGCCTTAATAAAAATGAAATGAGATACAAATGTCAGTTTTTTAAAATAACATTTACATAAAATAGAAAGCTATTTTGGGACTTTTTGGAAGAGCTAATTCCTTTCGTATGTTTTTTACTGCAAGCTTGAACAATATTCACGTTTGTATTCCCAAATGATATTATTTCTGTATGTGATTTAAATTTAAAACTAAGATTTTAACTTTAGACAATTCACTTTTAAAAATTCTAGTTTTCAGCATATTTTTATCCTGAAACTGAATCTATAAAATATGTAGTTTTTTCTTGTAATAGTATAAGCTGTGGACATAGATTTTTGTGGGTTTTGTTTGTTTTAGTTTTCATTATTTCAGTGGGTTTTTTTCCAATTAAAATTACTTTCTAATTGGATAAGAATTTTAAAATCAGTGGTAACTCTAGGTCAGTTTTATGGCTATCATAGTACGATAGTGAGAAACACATGGAAAATGTTGCTAAATACTGAGCTCCATGATGTGACCACTCCCAATTGAAAGCCAGTGTGCTTTCAAACTACTCTCGGTGGTTGCAAATAGGAGGGCTGTGGGAATGTGGGGCTGGGGAAGTGAGATTTTTTTTTATTTGTTCTATAAACTTCTGTATTATAAAAATCTTACATCAAGAATCTATATTACTTGAATATTTGCCAGTATATTTTACTCTTTAAAAAAAATAAACCCAAAGCCAATGTTATTCTATGAATAAAAGAGTGTCTTTCCATCAAAATTACCTTAAATATTTTATTTTACTTAAGATGAAATCCAGTTCATTTGCTCTTTGGTTTCTTTAAAATAGGACATCCCCATTTTACTAGACCCTTGAAGTCAGAAATAATAATTTATTCACCTTTTATCACCGAGTATCAATAAATATTAGTTGATTGAATAAAGGTAGTATAGTGCTTTATACTTCACTGGCCAACAAAAGCTATATGTTATTTTAATCATGTTCCATGATGCATTTTCAATACACTTTTACAAAGTGATAAAAAGTGATTGTTTTGTGTTGGTCTCACTTATTTGCTTATCATACTTTAAGAAAAATGAATTAAATGGTTGTAAAAGAGAGGAGCTAACATTTTGCTTACTAGGATTTTTGCCAATTGCTATTAACAGATATTGTAGTTCTCACCTTTAGCTAGTCCTGCTTGTGACAGTCTTTAGCATTATTTGAACAAATTATTCTAATATTCTAATTCACATGTTAGTTTGCTGGTGGGCAGATATGGAAAAAGAAATGAGACCCACGTTTGTGTTCATTTTTAAAGTGAGCTAAACTTTGAACCTGTATCTTTACAGGTGAGGTGCAGCGTTTTATATCCTGAAAGACTGTTTATTACAAAGAAATACAGTAGAGGACACTGGGAACAAAAAGAAATTCACACATGATAAAAGGATATTTCTCAAGATTAGCTGTCAGTGTTATCATTTTAAAGGAAAGAATCAGGGGAACTTTTTATTTCTTCAGATGCTCCATACTGATTGAATAAATAGCAGAATATGTCATAGTAGGAAGTCAGATGATCAAAGAGAAATTCAAATGGATTTATTTATTCTTTTGAAAAAAATAAGGCAGCAGTGATTTCTTTCATAGCCTTTGTGGTATTTCTTTTTAAAAACTTTATAACGTCAAGTCACAAATAAAACTTTCATAGAAGAAATAAAGCAGAGCCCAGATAATAGTGTAATTTTTGAGCTGAAAGCAGGATATGGACACATCTTGTGCTATTGCTAGATGCCACTTGAGTGGGAAAATTGGCTTAGCTAACCTTGAGTCAGGTGTCTTAGCTAAACTCACCAACTGTTTCTAACCAAAGAGTGCATGATATAACTTTAAAGAACCCTGCCTTCTGAGTGACTTTTTTTTGGTAAGCTGTATGAGTCACGTTGTACTGACATAACTGTTTTCAAAATAAAATGGATAGGTATAATATCCTAATATTCACAGTCTTTTCTTTCTACAGGAATTAGCTGCATAGAAAGAAAACCTTGTAACCATCAAGTAGACACAGCACCAATGGTAAGGCAGTCTATTTCTGCATTGTTAAAACTGATAAAAAGCTACAAAATGATAACTGGCCATTGGTGCACAAAATGCCATTGTAGAAAACTCTTATAACTTCCCTTTTCTCAAAAATTATATCCCTACAGGAAAATTAACCTTATGTTTTCTAATTAATGAAGAAAACATCAATTTTTGCCAAGATATAGGAAAAATAAGATAGAGTCATTTTTATAGGTACTTGTTCATATTAATGTTTTTAACTTAAAAATAATTTATAGTTTTGACAACGTAATGTAGATATGTGTACAATTGGATTTACACTTATTTTAAAAATGAATGTTACTGTGTACACCAGCATCATTATTTAGAGTGAATGTTTTATAATAGTGTAAGAAGGCTATTATGCTTCATTTTTCTTACAACTTACTTGTCTTTATTCTTATAGAACTGAAGTCTTATCTCTTATCCTATACTATCAGATAACAATAAACATTTAACAAATACAGTATCTATTTATTATATTTGTAAATTATAGAAGAAAGAGAATTAGATTTTCCGTTTAGTCTCTAAATATATTTGTATGAAATACATATCAGTTGCTAGTTTGCAGTTGAAAGACTCATAAGACGATGTTGAGTACAGTACATTTTACATTCCCTAAACCTAATCTTATTTCTTATCCTTTCTGTTCATAAGATTTTCTAATATTTCACACAAATCACCATTTCCTGCTATGAGAAAGGTTTAGTAATATAGATTGAGTATCCTTTATCCAAAATGCTTGGGACCAGAATGTTTAGCATTTCTGACTTTGTCTAAGTTTAGAATATTTATAAAATACTTAGCAGTTTACAATCCCTAAGCCAGAAATCAGAAATCCAAAATTTACCAGTGAGCATTTTCTTTGAGAGTCATGCCAATACTCAAAAAATTTTGGATTTTGGAGCTTTTCAGATTTCAGATTTTTGTATTAGGAATACTCAGTCTGTACTACTTTTAAGAAAATAAAGTTATATTAAACTGTATTTGAATTTTATTGATTATTACTGTTTGCCTCAGTAGCAAATTAACTCCATTTTCTATTTGTAATGAATCCATATGATTGACTTAGCATGTTTGATAATTTAATATGTGGGACTCCAGAAAGACTGGTGTATGAGGAATTCGTCATCAGCATAATCATAAAAAGTACTTGGCTATAGTATGTGTTTTTGTTATCCTTTAGTAAGTATGCTAAAAGACTAACCATAACATATGTTTAATTTTTTAATATTAAAAAATTGAAGATTGGCTGTGAAGGAAATTTTATTTTTAATGTATTTGAATAATATACTCAGTCAAAGCCGGGCTCGGTGGCTCAACCTGTAATCCCAGCGCTTTGGGAGGCTGAGGTGAGTGGATTGCCTGAGCCCGCGGGTTTGAGACCCACCTGGGCAACTTGGCGAGACCTCATCTCTACAATAAAACCAAAAATTAGCCAGGCATAGTGGCACATGCCTGTAGTTCCAGCTACTTGGAAGGCTGAGGCAGAAGGATCACCAGAGCCCAGCAGGTCAAGGCTGCAGTGGCTGGGAACGTGCCACTGCACTCCAGTCTGGGCGACGGAGTGAGACTCCAACTCAGAAAAAAAAGAAAAATATACTCAGTCATTGGATTAGTTTACATACTTTTGAAACTTGTTTTATTCTTACAGACTTTACGATGGCATCTGTTTACATTTCTGTTTTGTTTGTACATTCTGGAACTCAGAAAAGTGCAACCTGGCAGTCTTTTTGCTGTACCCTCTTGGCTGATTGTAAATCTCCATGCTAAGTAAATGATGAAGTAGCAGAACCTAATCCACGTGAAATCTTGAGAAATTATGTTACTAATATTTACAGTAGCACCCTAATGATCTCAAAATGACTCTATGAATTAAAAACTACTTTTAATGCATTGTAATTTAAGTATTGCTGGCCTTTTTAATATGCTTTTCCTGTTGGGTTATGAAACGGGAGCTCCTGATAGATTAATCGCCTTTCTATTCTTTATGATCAATAAGTTTTCATGTACTTGGTTTATACATGCACTCCACAAACACCCGCTAGTTCTCCAGGTTGTTACTTGAGCCAAGCTCCTTTTTGATGTGTTTTTCTGAAGTAGGATCTAGTCACTCTTCTCCTTCTGCCTCTTTACTACAAATTAAGGATATTATACTACCTCTTGCCCCCACAGTCCCCAGGTTAATCTTGGCCTTTTCTGTTTCTCTAAATAGAATCAGAAGTCTGTTAATTATTACCCAGGATGGGTGAAGTCTAACTTGCACACAAATAGAATTTCACCTAATTTCCATCCTTGAATCTGTATGCTTTTATTTTCCTTAAAGGGTTTAAGAAAATAAAATGTTTAGAGTTGGAGAAATAAAACGGAGTCTATCTAAAACAGTTAACAAGGTAGGATATTTGTAGTCCCAAACTTTATAGTCTACTGGCCTGAAAAGGAAAGATGATTTAAGCCTCTCCTGGAGCCTGAGAAAAAAATAGAAGTGGAATGAACCAGGATTTTAGAATGGCTGAGACTGGGAACCTGAGTGACTTTTTGACTCTGTTCCTAACTCCTAATTCCTTGTTTACTTTTTTTTTTTTTTTTTACCCATCATCTATCCTAATTCCTCTTGCTCAAAGTACCACCATGGATGACTTGGTTCTGGGAGAGTGCTAGATGCTAGTTGCAGCCATGATTCAGCAGGGGAGGGAAATGAGCAAATGAGAATTTCTTAAGCCTCTTTTCCAAGGAAAGGCATGTTTCTTAGCATCCCAAGTTGAGATTCTGAATTTACCTTTCAGTAAATATATGGTTATAGGGGAGAGTTTGAACTGTAGCACTGTAACATAATTCAGTGCCCTTCAGTAAATGTAAATTAGGCTGAGAACATAGCCACCTCTGACCCTTTGTTTTGTGTTCCTTCTCACTCTCTTCTTAATTTACTTTGCTTCCTTTTTCTTTTTATTTATTACATGCACTGTATTTTTTTGTTGAGGATTTTTTCTTTCTGACATAAACAGTACCATATTTGTTATTGAGATACTTTTAATAGAAAGTAAAGAGTATCTCCACATGGCATTACGCCCTCCATCCAAATAAAAAGTAAACCTCTCTTTTTACTTGCCTACAACCACTTATTTTTTCATTGTATGTGTTGCACTCGTAATTTTGGTCCTCTCTAAGAGTATACTTTCAAGTTATTTTTTCAAGAAATGGAAAATGGGAGGTGGATTATCTGAGTCTACATATTTAAAAATATCTGTCTAGCTTGCCAAAGTTTTTAATTATTTGAACATAATCTTTTTCCCTAAAAACACTAAGAAAATTGATCATCTTTGCCTCTGGCATTTAGTATTACAGAAGAGACATTGGAAATTAGACTGATAGTCATTCTTTTGCGTAAATAACCTGTTTGGCCTACTCATTTATTATAGATTTTCTTTTTTTTCTTTCTCTTTTTTTTTTCTTGAGAAAGGATCTTGCTTTGTCACCCAGGCTGGAGTGTAGTGGTGAGATCATGACTCACTACAGCCTTGAACTGTGCTCAAGTGATCCTCCTGCATTGCTGGGACTACAGGTGTGCACCCCATGCCTGGCTAAATTTTTTTCTTAATATTTTGTAAAGATGGGGTTTCCCTATGTTGCCCAGGCTAGTTTTGAACTAGCCTGAAACAATCCTCCTGCCTCAGCCTCCCAAAGTTCTGGGATTACAGGCATGAACTACTCCACCTAGCCTACAAGTTCTTTTATTTTCTTTATATCTAGTGTCCTAGGTCAGATTTGATTATTATAAGTGTATGGCTTTCTTTTCACTGATTTTTGTCCTGAGTGATATAATTTAAACATTTTACTATTTATTATAGGAAAAACAAATAAGACATGAGATAATCATAATACTAGATTATATGAAAATAATTAGATCTTGCCACTTTAAGAACTAGTCCTTTTGCACCTGCTTATTATAGCCTGTAGTAGTTAAGAATAATATCAGCCTCAGATTAATCAGAGGTTATTGTGTGAACCCTTAAAGACAGGTGTAAAAGTTAATAGTTAAGTCAGCACAGGCTTGAGTCCTCTATTTACTTTAAATGAAGGTCTTCTTTGCAAATCAAAGAGAAATAGCAACTAGCATGAGGAAATATTCCCTCCAAGAACATAGTTAAAACATTGCCTGTAATGTATAATCCTATGCACAGCAAGTCCCATAGCTTTTTGCATTTTCTGGTGGAATTAATATGCATGTAAAAGACATTAGAACACGGTAATTCATACTGAATATATAATAAATTTTTAGTGTTTTAAGGAGTATTGTTTTTTCATTTCTTCCAGTGAAAACTGATATGATAAAATTCAAATAACATCAATATGATCTATTCCAGTGAATCATGTAAATTTTTGTAAGGTTCTTATATTCTAAACTTGTAACACTAATATTACTCCTTTCTTCTTAATTTTTATTCAGTGACCCTACAGCCCATAGTAATGGGGACTAATATTCTTTTAACAAATGGATTTTTGGTAATTATAAAATTAGAGATTGTGGCCAGGTGCAGTGACTCCCACCCATAATCCCAGCACTTTGGAAGGCCAAAGTAGGAGGATCACTTGAGGCCAGGGGAGCCAGACCAACCTGGGCAACCCAGCAAGACTTCGTCTCTATTTCAAAAAAAGTTTAAAAAAATTTTTTTACATTATAAGTTGCATTTTGACAGAAGCCTATGTAGCTACCACAACAGGTTGAAATAATAAAAATCCATACTGTCTTATCAGAATTATACCAATTATTAAACACTTGCCATTCTTTCAAGTTTTCCTTTAATTATGAGAACCTAAAATATTCTAACCTGATTGGAAATTTAGATGTTGATTCATTATTCTTCATATGTATAAGACCAATTTTACAAACTTAATTCATTCATTCTACAGTAACACTCTTTCTAAGTTTTCTAAGGATCGATTGATGAATTTTTGTCACATCATTTTTCAATAGCAAGCTTTAACATTTTAGACTGTTTTTAATTCTAAAATCGTCTGAGATGTTCATAATGTTGCTTGCCCTTCACAGTAAACTTATTCATAAATATATTGATCTGAATCATACAAATTAAATTTTATTCAGTCTCTTTTTGATTAAATGATATCTGTACTTATTCTGCAAAGTTTTTACTTGTCATTGTGGTTAGAATCTTATCATTGTGTAGTCCATTTTGTAGGTTCACAAGATTACTACATATTGCATTATTATACTTTAGTATAAAGCACTTTATACATATATTCATGTAAAATATGACTGTTTCATGTTTTATCATCACATTTGAGACAGCCCAAATATGGATAAATGCATGAAGAAAATGTCTTCTATTTAATGGAGGCACTTTCTATATCTATAGCATTTTCCATAAATTCATATAGTATGTAAACTGGGGTGAATGTGTCCTTATAAAACTCATAAAGTAAAACCTATGACCAATCTCTTCCTGTAGATAATTGCAGGGTGGAGAGGAAACCAATAAACTGTAAGTTTTTATAACTTAAGTCATAAAAGAACTTGTTTTCACTTATCAATAAAGTAACAATTCAAAGCAGTTCTATTAAAATTTAAATATAAATACAAACCAGGTTATCTTTAAGGCTACTTGTAAGCCAGGCTCGATGGCTCAGCCTGTAATCCCGCTCTTTGGGAGACTGAGGTGAGTGGACTGCCTGAGCCCGTGGGTTCGAGACCCACCTGAGCAACTTGGTGAGACCTCATCTCTACAATAAATAAAAAACTAGCCGGGTATGGTAGCACGCGCCTGTAGTTCCAGCTACTTGGAAGGCTGCGGCGGTAGGATCACCAGAGCCCAGCAGGACGAGGCTGCAGTGGCCAGGAGCGGCCACTGCACTCCAGTCTGGGTGACAGAGTGAGACTCGAACTTAAAAAAAAAAAAAAAAAGAGGCTACTTGTAGTTGTCCATAATATATCCTTTTTATTAACTATCTGCACATTAGTTTTTTCTCAGACATGGTAAATTATGAAGCTTATGTTGATTTTTTTCATTAGCATACTCCACTGTCGTTTATAGTTTTTTTAAAGACTTTTTCTTCCATTTCTCTTTGGTTTTGCTAAACTTTTCTACCTAACAAACTCTTAAAATTCTGAAAATTTTATGTTACTGTAGAATATAACAGTGGCATAAACTAAATGTATTTTTTTAATTACAGCATATATTAGGTATACAGTATGCATAAGATATAGAAGTGGTGTAGGAAAAGTAGAAATACCAAAAAAAAAAAAAAGGTATAAAACGGTTTAACATAACCAGGCTCGGTGGCTCAGCCTGTAATCTCATGCTTTGAGAGGCTGAGGTGAGTGGATTGCCTGAGCCCATGGGTTCAAGACCCGCCTGGGCAACTTGGCGAGACATCATCTCTACAATAAATCAAAAATTAGCCGGGTGTAGTAGTGTGTGCCTGTAGTTCTGGCTACTTGGAAGGCTGAAGAGGAAGGATCGCTGGAGCCCAGCAGGTCGAGGCTGTGGTGGCCGGGAGCATGCCACTGCACTCCAGTCTGGGCGACAGAGTGAGACTCCAACTCAAAAAAACAAACAAACAAACAAACAAAAACGATTTAATATGTCTTTAGGAAATATATGTAAAATATGTCTTTGAGTAGCTCTTGGGCCTGTAAACAGTTTAATCCTAATATATGAAATTGATAAAAAGGTCAAAGCAATAATAAATGGGAGGGATATAATGTCATAAACTTGTGCACAAGTTTAGGAATATGGTGTAGGCCTTGAGTGCTGTGGGAATTCCCAAGACTAGAGTAGTTTGGGAAGGCAGTTTGGAATTGGAAAGTGCTAAACCATATCTTAAATGAAGGATAGGATTTCAAAAGGAATAGAATGTCCTAGACCAGAGTAACCGTGCAGCCAGAGCTCATAGAAGAAGGAAAGTTTAGTTTATAGATGGGTAGACATCTTGACTGAAACAGAGTGCAAGATTAGAGAAGGTAATTTGGGCATGATTTATAATAATCAACAGATATTAGGTTAACAGTTAAGGCTATCAGTTTAAACAATAGTAAGGCATTTGAGCATGAGAAAAAAGGGAGTAAAGTTTTAAAGGATTAAAATAAAAGCAGCTCATGAAATTGTAGGTGGTGAAGATAGGAAGAAGTAAATGAGCTGTGAAGCTACTGATATCCGCATCTGTGGTGGTAAGAGTCTGAATAAGGGGATGAGAGGCACTGTGGAAGTGGAAATAGAGGTATGCTTATGAAAGAGATTTGGAAATTAGAGCTGATGATAAGGCCTCAAAAGAAAAGCTGTGGTCCAGAAGGGAGATCTCATAGTCAGAAGACTCAGGCCAAAGTTGTGAGAAGCCGTGTGTATCAACATTGGGTGCAGGTTCTTCACAGTAGGCCTCATCCAGGAAGGAGGCACACATTCAGAATCTTTAGAAAAAGCTGAGTCAGAGCCGGCTCGATGGCTCAGCCCATAATCCCAGAGCTTTGGGAGGCTGAGATGAGTGGATTGCCAGAGCCCGCTGGTTCGAGACCCACCCGGGCAACTTGGCGAGACCTCATCTCTACAATAAATCAAGAAATTAGCCAGCCGTGGTAGCGCGCGCCTGTAGTTCCAGCTACTTGGAAGGCTGAGGTGAAAGGATCGTCGGAGCCCAGCAGGTTGAGGCTGCAGTGGCCAGGAGCAACCACTGCACTCCAGTTTGGGTGACAGACTAAGACTCCATCTCAAAAAAAAAAAGAAAGAAAGAAAGAAAAAGCTGAGTCAGGAACCAGTCTTCACCTATCCACCTCCCAAATAATCCATTGTCCACAGAGCTGTTTATCAACAGCACAAATAAAGTCACATTTAAGAGCCTGTGGTGCCTCCCATCACCTACTAGTTAAAACTTAGCTATTTTGCACATCATTTGAAACCCTTCTGCTGCTTTTCTAAACTTATCTGCAACTTGTCTCCATTACTCACTCTGGCCACTCTGAGCTACTACTTGCAGTTCTTAAACATGCCTTGAGTCTGTTGCACTGAGAAGCAATATTAGAAGAGGGGTTAAGAACCCTATTTCCAGGCCGGGCTCGGTGGCTTAGCCTATAATCCCAGTGCTTTGGGAGGCCGAGGTGAGTGGATTGCCTGAGCCCGCAGGTTCGAGACCTGCCTGGGCAACTTGGTGAGCCCTCATCTCTACAATAAATCAAAAAATTAACCGGGCGTGGTAGCATGCACCTGTAGTTCCGGCTACTTGGAAGGCTGAGGCAGAAGGATCGCTGGAGCCCAGAAGGTCAAGGTTCCGGCCACTGCACTCCAGTGAGAATCCAACTCAAAAAAAAAAAAAAAAAAAGAACGCTATTTTCAGAATCAAATTACCTGGCTTCAAGTCCCAGTTCTTTGACTATGTATGAGTTATGTCTCTTTACTTTTTTGTGCCTCAGTTTCATCATCCATAAATGGGGATAATAATACCTACCACATGGATTATTATGAGGAATAAATGAGTTAATACACATTGTACCCACTGTATATTCCTGCACACCAGATATTAAACATTATTTAATCACAAGAGATATCCAGACTAAGGACAAGAACATATCCTAGACCTGAGAAATAAAACTCGGTCAAGAATCAAAGAGAGGACCTGAATGTTCAATATAGGTCAGAGAGATCAAGAACAGGGGAATCTGATGAATGTTGCCTCCAACAGCTTACCTGTGTCTTAGTCATCTTTCTTTCTTTACTCTTTTTGTGTTTTTGTTTTATATATGCATTTATTTGTTTATTGCATATTACGGCTCTGGCCTGAGTCAATGTAGAAGTTCAGTTACACCAGGAAAATAGGCATAAACAGGGACTATCTGGGCAACCCTAAATGTATGCTCACCTTATTCATTAGTTCTAGAAGTCATGACAACCAAAGTGATCTTTTTAAGATCTAAGTCAGAATAGGTTATCCTCCTGCTTAACACTCTTCAATAACTTCTCTTTATGTTTAGAATAAAACCCACTTTCCCAGGGGCCTATAGGGCTTAGCGTGATGTGGCCTCTGCCTGTATCTTCGGTATCACCTTGATCTGAGTTTCTTTTTTTTTTTTTTTTTTTTTGAGTTGGAGTAGTCTCACTCTTGTCACCCAGACTGGAGTGCAGTGGCACGCTCCTGGCCACCACAGCCTCAACCTGCTGGGCTCCAGCGATCTTTCTGCCTCAACCTTCCAAGTAGCTGGAACTACAGGGTCACACTTCAACGCCCAGCTAGTTTTTGATGTATTATAGAGACAAGGTCTCACCAAGTTGCCCAGACGGGTCTCAAATCCGCCCCCTCAGGCAATCCTCTTGCATCGGTCTCCCAAACTGCTGGGATTACAGGCTGAGCCACCAAGCCCAGCCTGATCTGAGTTTCTTAAACCAAGCTTTCTCCCACTCTCTCATAGACCTTGACCATTTGGTCTCTCTGCCCAGAATATGTACATACCCTTTACATAATAAGCCTTTTCTTGTGATCTCAGGTAAATGTTAACTTTTCATAAGACTTTTTCTTCACCACTCTACCTGAAGTGTGTACTTCTCCCATTAGTCTTTATTATTGCCTCGTTTTTCCTTCATAATATTTACTCCAACTTTGTTGGGTTTTTTTTTTCCTTGTCTATTCCCAGTCTATGTCAATTGGGTGTAAGTTCCATGACAGCATGGACTATGTCCTTCTTATTGACCACTGCTTATAAACTGTCAGGAAGTACTGCTTAAATGAATAAATGTATATATGATGAAACTGTAGGAATAAATAAGAGCAGAGGGCCAGGCTGTAGTTGATGTGTATCCATTTTCTAAAGTTGGAAGAAGCAGCCATACAAGAAGACAGATGGGAGAGAAGAGAGACAGGAGGTCAGAAAAGCATAACATCTTGGAAGCTAAGGTGGGGTATGGAAATGGAGGGAGTTTTTGTGGAGAATGGGAGCAGGGACCTAGAAAGGAAGCTAGATGGTCACACCAGGAGATGTATGAATCAGAAGCAATTCAGGAAGCCTGTCATGAGAGGAAGATGGAAAGTAGAACAGCAATTAATTTAGCCTTGTGTGTATGTAACTAACTTATTTCGGAAAAGGAAGCATTTGCCAAATGTGCTGCCTATATAGAATGTGAGGTAAATGTTTCTTTTTTCATGTTCTTTAAAAGTGAAAAATAAAATTTTTGTAGTTATGCAACAGTATTTCATTAAAGAAAAGAAAAAACGTTTTTTCAGACGGAAAGAAAGTTCCAGCAACGTGAATGAAGCAGGAGAACAATTCAAACTGGGGATTTTAACATTTGACCAAGGAGTAGAGTAGGGCAGTTATGGGAAGGTATCTTACCAAAGGACTTACTCTTCTAATTGGTAAAATGAGGAAAGTTAAAGAAGTTGATCTTCAAGCCCACTTTTAGGTCAAAAGATCTATAAATCTTTTCAACTGCTCCAGGACAACATGTTAAAGCAGAAAAGCAAAGCATATCCCTGGTATTTATCATTTAAATACTCTCTAATATCTCTAAATATCATTAAGTAGCTCTCTCATTCTTCCTGTTTTTAGGATTCAGTTAGAATTCACTTCCATTATTATCCATATGGCAGATAATGCCCACCACCATCGTTATGGAAAATTTCATGCTGCTTAATAAGTAGGTGTAGGTTAGTTGTCTTCAGTAGGTCAGAAACTAAGTTTCTTCACTATGGGGCCCGAACTGCCACCTTCATAAGCTCAATGCTTGATAAATAATACCAGGCAACCGGATGATGTCCAGAAATCTGTATAGTTTAGCCAGCAGATAGGGGGTGGAGAGCATGTGTGGTACAGTGTAAAAGAAGGAGATCCTAGTGATCTGTTGAACCTACACCCAGTAATCTTTTTTGTTCATTTCAAACTATTAACTATTTTTCCTAACACTAGAAAAAGATGTTTAGATATACACACTGGTAGAACTTAAGAAATAGGCTAATCAAAATAATAAATTAAGGACTATTCAAAAGATCCTAAATATTCTTAAAACATAGAAAACCAAAAGAAATTAAAATCATTCCATTTCAGACTCTTGCTGAGGTACTTTCTTTGTTAAACCAGTGAACTTTCTAGAAGTGTGAAGACATGGCTCCATAAGGCCTTACTCCAAAAGTTTGTTTGACCATTTTCCCCTGAAGTAGCAAAAACAGCAAGTGCTAAAAGGGAGTTCACATACTCAGGAACTTAGGGAAGGCAGGAGCTCTGTTCAGTGCTAAAAGCTTTGCATAGATCCCTACCCCACCAGGGTTTTTTGTTTTGTTTTTGTTTTTGTTTTTTTGCAGTACTTACTGTCATTGTAAGCACAGCGTTTCTCTTACACAAGTTAGATCATCATATACAATTAACAAACAAATTAATGATGTCAGTAGGAATGCAAAAGAAATTTTTCTGCATATCCTAAGTAATAAAGCAAAGGTAAGCCTTCTCACATTCTGACTGAAAGATAGCAGTTTAAGAAGGAAGCTGAAGTGCCTTTTGTTAGTGCAAGTAGTGGCTGATTTAGTGGCTTCAGTAACTGCTAGTACAGATGAAGTTGCAAAGGCATTTTCTCTGATTTCAGAAACTTGTTTGTTTTGTTTGATTGGTTGTTGAGGAAGTCTGAAACCTGGATTGGGTTTTTTAATTTTTCAATGACTTTTTTTGTGGAAGTGATTTCTTTCAAGGACCTACATTTCAGAGGTGGTGTTATGGATGCCAGGATGTAAGGCTGCATAGGCTTGAAATTGACTGAAAGTAATGCTGGGTAGAAATTCAAAAATTTAATACCACATTGATATTTTTATTAGAGTTGTGATTGTTATTGTTATTATTATTTTGCTA
The DNA here is from genome assembly GCA_027257055.1 of Cephalopachus bancanus. Lineage (NCBI taxonomy): Eukaryota > Metazoa > Chordata > Mammalia > Primates > Tarsiidae > Cephalopachus > Cephalopachus bancanus. The sequence goes on from JAPVLO010000006.1 coordinate 16,095,762, forward strand.
TATGATAGTTATTATTGTTATCATTATTATTATTATTATTATTTCAATAGCTTTGGGGGTACAAATAGTTTTTGGTCACCACACCAACCTATGCACATTGTACTCAATAGGTGATTTTTTTTTTTGTCCCTTTATCTCTTCCCCTATCCCACTTCTGAGTCTCCAGTGTCCATTATACCATTCTCTATGTCTTTGCATAGCCTTAGTTTAGCTTCCACTTAAAAGTGAGAACATATGGGGTTAATTTTCTGTTCCTGAATTAGTTTACTTAGGATGATTTTTCCAATTCCATCCAAGTTGTTGCAAAAGACATTATTTCATTCTTATTCCCAATAATCTTTTTTGTTCATTTCAAACTATTAACTATTTTTCCTAACACTAGAAAAAGATGTTTAGATACAAACACTGGTAGAACCTGAGGAATAGGCTAATCAAAATCATAAACTAAGGACTATTTAAAAGATCCTAAATATTTTTAAAACAGTACATCTAAACATAGAAAACCAAAAGAAATTAAAATCATTCCATTTCAGACTCTTGCTGAGGTACTTTCTTAGTTAAACCAGTGAACTTTCTAGAAGTGTAAAGACATGGCTCCACATGGCTTCTTTTTGATAGCTGAATACTATTCCATAGTATATATATATACCACATATTCATTATCCACTGATTGGTTAATGGGCATTTAGGTTGATTCCACATATTTGCAACTGTGAATTGTGCTGTGATGAACATGCAGGTGCAGATGTCTTTGTTATATAACAACCTCTGTTCCTTTGAGTAGATAACTAGTAGTAAGATTGCTGTATCAAATAGTAGATCTACTTTTAGTTGTTTGAAAACTTGTCATACTGCTTTTCATAGAAGTTGTATTAATTTGCTCACTCAATAACAGTGTATAAGTGTTACCTTTTCTTTATGTCCATGTCAGCATCTATTTTTTTTTTTTATATAATGGCCATTCTGACTGGTGTAAGGTGGTATCTCCTTGTGTTTTTGATTTGCATTTCCCTCATGATGAGTGATGTTGAGCATTTTTTCATATGCTGGTTGGCCATTTGTATATCTTCTTTTGAGAGAGGTCTTTTTATGTCTTTGCCCACTTTTTAATGAGGTTATCTGGTTTTGTTTTGTTTTTGTTTGTTTGTGTTTGCTGATTTGTTTGAGTTATTTGTAGATTCTGGTTATTAGTCCTTTTTCAGCTATATAGCTTGTGAATATCTTCTCCATTTTGTAAGTTGCCTATTTGCTCTGTTGATTATTTCTTTTGCTGTGCAAAAGCTTTTCAGTTTAATTAAGTTCTACTTACTTATTTTTCTTTTAGTTGCATTTTTCTTTTAGTTTGCTTTTGGGGTTTTAGCTATAAATTTTTTGCCTAGGCCAATGTCCAGAAGAGTTTCCCATAGATTTTCTTCTAGAGTTTTTATGACTTCAGGTCTGACATTTAAGTCTTTAATCCATCTTGAGTTAGCTTTTGTGTATGGGAGGGATATGTATCAAGTTTCATTTTTCTGCATGTAGCTTTCCAATTTTCCCGGGACCATTTGTTGAATAAAATGTCCTTTTCCCAGTGTGTCTTCTTGTCTGCTTTGTCAAAGATTAGTTGGTTATAGGTATTTGGGCTTATTTCTGAGTTCTCTATTCTTTTCCATTGATCCATGTGTCTGCTCTTGTACCAGTACCATGCTCTTTGGTTACTACAACCTTGTAGTATAATTTAAAGTCATATTATGTGATGCCTCCAACTTTGTCCTTTTTAGCTTAGGGATTACTAAGCTTTTTTATTAGGATTACTATTCTGGCTCTTTTCTGGTTCCATATGAATGTGAGGATTTTTTTTTCTAATTCTGTGAAAAATGACATTGGCAGTTTGATAGGGATTGCATTGAATCTGCAGATTTCTTTGGGTAATGTGGTCATTTTAACAATATTGATTCTTCCAATCCATAGGCATAGGATGTTTCTCCATTAGTTTGTGTCTTCTACAGTTTCTTTCTTCAGAGTTTTATAATTCTTGTAGAGATCTTTCACCTTCCTGGTTAAATATATTCCTAAGTATTTTAGTTTTTTGGCTGCTATTGTAAATGGAATTGAGTTCTCAATTTGATTCTCAGTTTGGTCGCTATTGGTGTACAGCAGTGCTACTGATTTGTGTGTGTTGACTTTGTATCCTGAAATTTTACTGAATTCATTTAGCGAGTTCAGGAGTCTTTTGGAGGAGTCTCTAGGGTTCTCTAGGTATAAGATCATATTGTCGGCATACAGAAACAGTTTGACTTCTTCTTTTCCAATTTGGATGCCTTTTATTTCTTTTTCTTGCCTGATTTCTCTGGCCAGGACTTATAGTACTATGTTGTATAGGAGCGGTGAAAGTGGGCCACCAGGTTTTTTCCAGTTGTGAGGCAGAATGTGTTCAACTTTTCTCTGTTCAGGATGACATTAGCTGTGGGGCTTTTGTATATGACTTTTATTAGTTGAGGAATGTTCCCTCCGTGCCTGTTTTACTGAGGGCTTTTATCATAAAAGGATGCTAGATTTTATCAAATGCAATCTTCTCTCTTAATTGCTTAACTAATCTAGCTAGCAGTCTATCAATTTTGTCTTTTCAGAGACCAACTTTTTGTTTTATTGGTCCTGTATTTTTTAAATTTCAATTTCATTGAGTTCTGCTCCAATCTTCATTATGTCTTTTCTTCTGCTAGCTTTGAGTGTGGGTTATCTGTGTTTTTCTAGTCCTTTGAGCTGTGATGTTAGGTTATTGACATACAATTTTCAGTCTTATTAATATAGGCCTCAAGCACTATAAATTTTCCTTTGAGCACAGCTTTGATGTGTCCTAGAAGTTTTGATAACTTGTTTCATTGTTGTCATTCGTTTTGAGGAATATTTTAATTTCCATCTTAATTTCATTGTTCACCCAAGGATCATTCAGGAGCAGATTGTTTAACTTCCTTGTTTTTGTTTGGTTTTGCAATTTCTTCTTGGAGTTAATTTCTAGTTTTATTCCACTGTGATCTGAGAAGGTGCTTGATATGATTTCAACCTTTTTGACTTTATTGAGATTGGACTTGTGGCCTACCATATGGTCTATCTTGGAGAATGTTCTATGTGCTGATAAGAAAACATATATTCTGTAGTTTGGGGATGGAATGTTCTGTAGATGTCTATTAGTTTCATTTGCTCTAGAGTCCAGTTTAACTCCAGTGTTTATTTGTTGACTTTCTGCCTTTATGATCCGTCTACTGTTGTCTGTGGAGTGTTGAATCTCTCACTAATATTGTATTGCTGTCTATCTCTTTTTTAGGTCTAGTAGAATTTGCTTTACAAAGCTGGAGCTCTATTATTAGGTACATGTATTTTTTAAATTGTTAGCTCTTTTGTTGGATTGATACTTTATCACTATATAATATCCATCTGTATTTTTTTTTTTTTTAACTGTTGTTAATTTTAAGTCTGTTTCATCTTATATGAGGATGGCTATTCCTGATCGTTTTGGGTTTCCATTTGCATGAAATATTTTTCCCCACCTCTTTACCTTGTGTCTATGGGAGTCTTTGTGAGTTAAATGAGTCTCATGAAGACAGTAGATATTTGAGTTGATTTTTTTCTTATATCCTTTATGCAGTGTATATCTTTTTAGTGGTACACTGAGACCATTTACATTCAGAGTTTATAATGATATGTAATGTACCATTCCATTCATCATACTGCTTGTTATCTGGTTGCTTTGTTTATTTATTTTCTCTTTTGTGTTGGTGTTCCATAAGGCCTGTGAACTTAATGTTTCCAGAGTTTTTCTTTTTTTTTGAGTTGGAGTCTTACTCTGTCGCCCAGACTAGAGTGCAGTGGCCACTCCCGGCCACCGCAGCCTCGACCTGCTGGGCTCTGGCAATCCTTCCACCTCAGCCTTCCAATTCCAAGTAGCCGGAATTACAGGCGCGTGCTACCACGCCCGGCTGATTTTTTGATTTATTGTAGAAATGAAGTCTTGCTGCCCAGGCGGGTCTCAAACCCGCGGGCTCAGGTAATCAACTCACCTCAGCCTCCCAAAGGTGCGGGATTACAGGCTGAGCCACGGAGCCCAGCTCAGAGTTTTTCTACTGGTGTATTTTGACCTTTTGTTTCAGTATTTAGAACTCCTTTGATTATTTCTTGTAGAGCCGATGTAGTGGTGACAAATTCCCTAGTGTTTGCTTATCTGAGAAGGACTTTTAATTTCTCCTTCATTTATGCAACTTAGTTTTGTGGGATGCAAAATCCCTTGCTGACCCTTATTCTGTTTGAGAATATTGAAATTTGAAATAGGCTCCCAGTCCCTTCTGGCGTATAGGGTTTCTTCAGAGAAGTCTGCTGTCAGTCTGATTGGTTTACCTTTGTAAGTTATTTGATTCTTTTATCTCACTGCTCTTAAAACGCTTTCCTTCACCTTAACTTTGTATAACCAGATGATTATATGACATGGGAATGACCTTTTTGCAATGAATCTTCAGGAGGTTCTTTGGGCTTCTTGTATTTGAATATTTAGATCTCTGGCAAGGCCAGAGAAGTTTTCCTCCATTATTCCCTCAAATAGGTTTTCCAAACCTGTTGTTTACTCTTCTTCCTCAGGAACACCTGTGATTCTTAGGTTTGGACGTTTTTACATAATCCCACATTTCTTGGAGACTGTTCTGTTCTGTTCTCTTGATCCTTTTTTCTTCATTGTTTTCTGATTGAGTTAATTCAAAGCTTTGTCTTCAAATTCTGAGGTCATTTATTGTTTGTTTTAGTCTACTGCTAAAAAGCTTTTCACCGCATTTTGTACTTTCCTAAATGATTCTTTGATTTCCTGAACTTCAACTTGGTTTTGTTTGTTTGTTTGTTTTCAGATGTCTATTTCTTTGGAGAACTTTTCATTCATGTCCTGAATCTTTTTTTGTTTGTTTGTTTGTTTTGTGGGAGGGGTTTCTTTATGTTGGTTTTCCATTTTCTCCTGAAGTTCATTGATCAATTTTAGAATTCAACCTTTTGAATTTTATTTCTGGAATTTCAAAAATTTCATTTTGGTTAATGTTTGTTGCTAAAGAGTTGGTGTGGTCTTTTGAGGGTTTGGAGAACTCTTTTTTTTTATATTCTCAGAATTGTCTGCTTCTTTTTCTTCTTATTTGAGGTTGGCAGGGGGCTGATATAGGCACTGTAGGGTTCCCTTGGTGTGGTAAGTTTCTCAATTCCAGCTGTGGCAGTCCTGTACTGGATACTTGTACTGGCTCACGGCTTCCTGAGTGGCTGTAGTGGCTTGGAAAGTGGTGTTAGTTGAGGTTTAGGATCAGGTCTTCTCAAAAGCTGAGATATTATATCTAATGTGGTTGGCTATACTTTTGACCTCCAGCCAGGAGGTGACACTTATGGGAGAAAGCCAGCTACGATGGTGACTATAGGGTTTCTCCTTGGTGAGTATTGTTCCAAGAAAGTGCCCAGACAACCTAGGCAGAGGGTGGGCCTCTGCATTACCCACGTTCTGTTTTCAGCCTTTGAAGGTAATGTGGGGGTGGGAAGCTCGAACACCCCATAAGAGTGCCCACTTAGCTACCCCAATGGGGATTAGGAGGGCGTCCCAGGCTGCTGGGTGACGCTGTTATGCAAGGTGAGCATAGAAGAGTTTACGTGAACAGTTAGATGTTGCTATGGTTCCAAGTCCCCTCCCCCCCCAGCTTTCTGCCTTGGCCTCAGGATATTATCCTTTCAAATGTCAGGTGCAGCCAGCAGGAACTGTGTGCAGCATGGAGTTTGCCCTTGGGGCCCATTCCCTCCCAGTCTGGCTAGAAAGCAGCCACACTGCTCACAGCAGTTGAGTTCCTAGAAAATGGCAGCTGATACTGCTCAGGGCTTTCTTTTTTCCTTCACCACTTCCCATGGGTTTCAGCAGAGCATGACGGTGGGTGAGACAATATCCCTTGAGGAACTGGAGTCCACAGGCTCTTGGGGACCTTCAAGTCCATAGCAGAAGTACAGAACTCCTGAATTCCCCTCACTCATCTTCTCCACTGCGTCTGGAGGTGGCAGTGGACTGTGGTGGTGCAGGCAGGAGTTTGGCTAGTTCTAGCCCAGGTCAATGAATTTTTCTCTTCTTTGCACTCTGTGGCTGTTATTGCTTCTTTGACGAGTCACGTGGCACACTCCTGGTCTTGTTCCTCTCTGAGTGCTGAGAAAACTCTATCTTGGTTTACTCCATAGGAGAAACACATTTTCACTGCCTCACGTTGGCCTCCTAATCCCCAGATTGTGATTATTTTTATCAGTGCTCTAGTTACAAAAATCCATAGATTTTAAGTAGTATGCAACAACTTTTTTTTTCATAAGTTCCATTATTTTTAGTGCACAGTTTTTAAAATGCATGGCTTTATGACAGAAATAATCTGTAAATTGTAGAATTTTGTTTTCCCTAGTAAAATGTGTGCTCCATCAAGAGAGAGATTTTAAATTGTCTTGTTTAGCACTACAATCGGAGCATTCTATAATACACTACATATAGTATTACTAGCTCTTATTACATTACTGATATCTATAATGATCCCGAATCTCTAAGAATAATCATTGTAGTCATATTAACTTACTAAACTTAGCAGTGTTTGTTGTGAACATTAATGGTATAATAATAAAAGCTTTTATGTATTGAATACTTACTGTGTTACCAGTATATAGTTCTGATATCTTTATGTCTTCTTTCTTTTAATCTGCATAACTCTGTTAAATAGATATTATTATTCTTACTTTATGAATTTGAAACTGGAACACTTAAAAGTGAAGAGGTTTTCCTAGGATCACATAGATAGTAAAATATAGAACCAGTTTTTTTGTTTTTGTTTTTTAACTTAACATGTTACATAAGAGCCTCTAGAGTACTTGAGATTTCCATCAAGAGTTTTTCAAAGACTATATTATCTGCGAATTATGGAATATTGTGATAAGAGTATTGAGACATTTCTAGTCTCTACACATTTCTAGTCATTTAGTGTCAGCATATGAAAAACATGTGTCATGAGTTATTAAAGAAAGAGTACCCTTGTGGATACAGTCTTTCCTGGAAAACACAAAAACTAGTTATGGATTATGAACACTGAGTTTTCATTAATTACTCAAGTTTTGTACTTTGCTACAAATGATTCCTATCTTAACTCTGCTCTGCTTCCAGATCACTGTAGAACAAATCAGTTTCCACTTGTATAAATGTAGCTATTAAGATGTTTGAGGGCATCTATTTCATCTCAGTCTTCTCTTTTTCAGGCCATTTTCTTCTATGTCTCTTAATCAATATTAGTTTCTTTCTACTTTGTTGATTTTCTTCAGAAAAGTGGAATCCAGAACTGAACTTAATGTTCTGAAATGAGACAAAAAATGTAGTGGTATTATTGGTTTTCATAACCTGGATACCACATTTGTTTGCTATTGAATTATAACCTATCATAACTCCTTGATGCTTTAAAGATACGCTGTCAAGACAGATCTCTCCATTATGTATATATTTGTGCCTCATTATCCTTATATCTAAAAAGGAGATGATAATAGTGCCTACCTTATTAATGTTCTGGTGTTCCAAGTGGTGAGTGCAATGTCTAGCACACAGAAATCTCTCACCATTAGCGATTACTCTTTAACCCTAAGTGCAGAGTTGTCCATTTATCCTCACTCAATTTCATCGATTTATTTTTGACCCACTATCCAGTCTGTAAAAATTCTTTTGAATCTTGATTTTTTTTCAACTGTGGTAATACCTATCTCCCAAACTCTAACATTGACAAATTGTATAATGTCCTATGTAAATTATCATTATTCAGAAACTTTGGAAAAATATAAAACAGTGTACACAATCAAAATGACAACAATTGATTTACCTACCAGCAATTTAAGTTTTCATTTTTAAGTCATTTTGCTTGGGGGCATTATTATTTAATAGTAATTTCAGTGTTATGTTGTGCTTTAACAAAGCATTTATTGCAATTCTTTTAAAATACAATTGTTACTACTTAAAATTTGTCTTTCACAAAAAAGCAAAATAAAATTTGACTACTTTCAAGGAAGCTGTAATATGGACCCTTAGTAGAAACCAAAACTTGAGTTGAGTTATCATACCATAAAACAAAGAAAACATTTATTTGGAAAAGAAAAAATTTAACATTCATCATTATGAACTTTTCATTTTGGGAGAAGTTTAATCAAAAGTTATCACACTAAGTGCCCTGTTTTTCCTGCCTAGATGGACATCTACCATCCACCACTACTAATGTTCCATAGATTCTTTTCTTGCCATGATAAACACATGAGTTCACCAAGTTTCGTCTTCCTGTGTTGCTCTTTATCCTGTCATTATCTCCATGTCCCCAGCAGTGAGATGAGTCTTTGACAGAGATAGCAGCGCAGCAGTCACTAACTCAGACACCCCTTGGTATAACCACAAAATTGGGTCACAGATTAGCTACATGCATAAAGATTAAATGAGATAAATTTTTCCCTAGAGGGGAGAAGAAAAACTTCTTAATCTGTATTTTTAGACAAACTTTATAAAATATTCTTGTCACTGTATCTCTGGTTAGTAATATCGTATGGCAACATGGAGGCATTCTTTTTTTTTTTATTCAGAGCTTATTTTACCAAATCTGAAAGTAAATATTTGTTTTCAGAAGTGAAGTTTGAGTTAGTAGATCTACGTTTGGTTTAGAAAATATGTTCACATTTATAACTGTGAGTGTTCTACAGGAATATTTTAATACAGAACACCATCTCTCTTTGATAATTTAAAGAACTGCAAGAGTTGAATAATAATTATACTTAACATTTATTGAGCACTTGCTCTACACCAAGCACTGTGCAAAGTGTTTTGTGTAGATGGTTTCACTTGAATATCATAATAATTCTATAAGATAAAATTATTATCATCATCATCACCATTTGTCAGTGGAAAAACTGAGGCAAAAGGTCTTTAAGGGTCTTCTAGAAACATTTAAGATTAATGTTAATGCATTCTGATAAATGAGTCAAAATATTAACTCTCTGAAAGCAAAATCAGTTTATGTGAGTAAACCATTAAACTCTAGTGTCACTTAGTGACACAGGCAGATTTTGTGGAAATTAGGAGTTCCGGTGATATTAACAGCTGTTAACATATATGAAACCATTCATATTTTTTTTTTTTTTTGAGTTGGAGTCTCACTCTGTCGCCCAGACGAGTGGAGTGGCACACTCCCTGCCACCGCAGCCTCGACCTGCTGGGCTCCAGCGATCCTTCCTCCTCAGCCTTCCAAGTAGCTGGAACTACAGGCATGTGCTACCACGCCCAGCTAATTTTTTTGATTTGTTGTAGAGATGAGGTCTCGCCAAGTTGCCTAGGCGGGTGTCGAACCCGCGGGCTCAGGCAATTCACTCACCTCGGCCTCCCAAAGCGTGGGATTACAGGCTGAGCCACCGAGTCCGGCCAATCATTCATATTTTTAAAGACCCTGCTGCATACTATATATTATCACATGTGATCTCTGTACATCACTTTTAGTAGGATTAGGCATTTAGGGTAGGAAGTTTGGACACAGCTGAGCACCACTGGAAAGGCAGACCAGAATTATAGATAAAAAGGGCATGAAGACCTTGATTTAAGGAGAAGACCAAATACAAATTCTCCCCTCTCAATAAATCTACCATGGAAATTATCTAAGGGAGACAACTTCTAAAATATTTCTTGGAAAACCTCTCATCCACCCATGAAGATAATGATTTGAGGTTAGTGGATAGAATTTTAGACAATTTTCTGGGAAGAGTGGCACTTAAATTCCTAATAGCCATGAGGTGGGTTACAGACATGTAAATAGTAGAGGGTAATCTGGACGTGAGAAGGGGATCTTGGGGTTTGGTGGGAAGAAAGGGGCCCAGAAGCTGTGGTTTCTCAAATGTACTGGCAGGGTCACCTGTGACCTTGAGAAAGGAAATTATAAACACCTGCTACACTTCAAACTATGCTACCCACATGCCACAGACAGCTGTTTGAAGAAAAAGAGTAAAGGACTGAGAAGGTAATTATGAGTGTCACCCAAGAATGAGATGATGGGGCTTCTTCCTCTCTTCCTGAGACCAACTTGGAAAGCTCATTAAATATGCTTAAGTTTCAACTAATACCTAAGCGTAAATCACTCTCCAGCTGATGTCCTAATCTTAATTATTCTTTCTTTATTTCGTTCTACCAGAAAAATCTTTATCATCAGTACTTAGGCTGTTATCATTTGGTAACCTAAAGAACCTAAAAATGAGCACAGCTCAATAAAACTCCTGTATTCACCAGGACCTTCACTGGACCTTTTCACTTTAATTTTCCATCACTGGTACTACCATCTCTTTGGTCTTGTCAACAATACCTTGGTGTAATATGTAAACTAGTTCTTAACTAGTTCTCGTATTTCCCATGTGTTGCTTTCTCCTTTGATTTTATGCCTACAGTCTAACCTCTTTTGTCTATTTCCATAGCCAGGATTGAGGCTCTTCTCTCTGGCATGGAGAGAAGTTATGATCTGTATTTTTGCTTGTACTGTTCATCAGAACCAGCTTCGCTTCCTGTAATAATCATTCCCATGATGTTCTCTTTTTATAACAACTTTATTTCAATATAATTCACACAGCATAAAATTCACCCTTTTAAAGTCTACAGTTCAGTGGATTTTAGTATATTTATAGAGTTATGCAGCCGCCACCTCTATCTAATTTTAAAACATTCATTGCTCCAAAAAGAAATCCCATATTCATTAGCAGTCTTCCCTCTCCGTTTCCTTCTTCCCCTAGCTCCTAGCAACTACTAATCAACTTTCTGTCTCAGTGGGTTTGCATATTCTGGACATTTTATATAAATATAACCGTATACTATGTAGCCTTTTGTGTCTTGCATTTTTTACTTAGCATCATGTTTCCAAGGTTCATGTATGTTATAGCATTTATCGGAATTTATTCCTTTTGATGACCAAATAATATTCTATTATATGAATATGCCACATTTTATTTATCTGTTAATCTACTGATGGAAATGTGAGTTGCTTCAATTTATTTTAAATGTTTATTTTAAAGATGGGGGTACAATTCAGGTTAGACACATAAGTTGTCATCGTACAAGTAAAGTTTGGGCTTCCCCTTGATCCCCACTCTGCCAGGTTTGAGATTGGATACACTTATTGATGTTATGTGTCCGTTTCCCCACCCTCCGGCAGTGTCGCACTACTGCCAATCCCTTTCTTACAATATTATGATAAATGTTCAGGCTCTACTTATGAGTGAGTTCATAGAGTACTCATATCTTTATTTCTGTGATAGACCACTGAGTATTATAGACTCTAAATCCATCCAAGTTGCTGCAAAATCTTTAATTTTGTTTTTCTTTATGGCTGCATAATATTCCATGTACCACATTTTCTTTGTCCAGTCCACTTTCCCTGGGCCGCACAGTTGGCTCAATGTTTTTGCTGTTGTAACACTGCAATAAACATGTGTGGGCGGGTATCTTTTGTATAGAGAAAGTGGGCAAAAGATATGAATAGACATTTCTTAGAAGAAAGCATACGAGCAGCTAACAGATAGAAAAAATGTTCAACCTCACTAATCATCAAAGAAATACAAACTACACTGAGAAACCACCTAACTCTAGTCAGAATGGCCATCATCAATACCTCAAAAGACAACAGATGCTGGAGAGGATGTAGGGGAAAAGGGAACATTTCTACACTGTTAGTTTGAGTGTAAACTAGTACAACCTCTGTAGAAAATAGTGTAGTGATTTCTAAAAGAGCTAAAAATCGATCTTCCATATTTCCCATTTTTAGCTATTATGAATTATGTTCTGTGAACATTCTTGTACAGGTTTTTGCCTGGGCATCCGTTTTCAGTTCTTTTGGATATATATTTAGGGATTGAATTGCTCCATTATGTGGTAACTCTATGTTTAATGTTTTGAGGAACTGCCAAAATGTTTTCCAAAGCAACCAAACCACTTTACAGTTTCACCAGACATGAATGAGAGTTCCAATTTCTCCATATACTCACTTGTTATTGATGTTTTTAGTATAGCCATCCTAATGGATGGGAAGTGGTTTCTCATGATTTTGATTGATTTGTGTTTCTCTAATGACTAATGATGTGAGCATCTATTGAAGTGACATTTGTATGTCTTCTTTGAAGAAATGTCAAATTCAAATCCTTTGCTCATATTCTGGTTGGGGAAATATTGTATTTTATTAAATAATTATATAAATTAAATATATTTTTTAAATATTAATATATGTTGTGTGTGCATATAGGAGTCAGAGCTTATTTTGCCAAATCTAGGAATAAATTTTTAGCAATGTAATTGAAGTTAACAGATCTGTATTTGGTTTGAAAAATATGGTCACATTTATAGATGTGGGTGTTCCACAGAAAACATCATTCCTCTATAATACTTAAAGAACTTTAGGAGTTGAATAATAACAATTATACCTAATTATTACTGAGCACTTAGTATGTGCTAGGTATCTAGCATATAAATATATCTATAAATTATATGAAAATAAATGATATAATCTTATATAAATTTGATGTAAATATATTTATAATACTTGTATCTAATTTAGTTTACCTCTTTATTATTGACTTGTAAGAGTTCTTTGTATACTCTGGATACAAGTCTTTTATTAGATATAGTCATCCCTTTGTATTCACGAGTTCCATATTCACAGATTCTACCAACCACAGATCGAAAAGATTCTTTAAAAAAAAAAAATAAGGCCAGATTCAATGACTCACACCTGTAATCCTAGCACTTTGGGAAGCCAAAGCAAGGAGACAGGATTGCCCAAGCCCAAGAGTTCGAGACGAGCCTGGGTAGCATGGCGAAGTGAAACCTTATCCATACAATAAATAAAGAAATTAGCCAGGCATGATGGCATGTGCCTTTTAGTCCCACCTGCTTGGAAGACTGAGGTGGAAGAATTACCTGAGCCCAGGAGGTTAAGGCCGTGGTAGCTGTGATTGTGTCACTGCACTCCAGCCTGTGCACCAGAGTGAGACTTCAACTCGAAAAATAAAATAGAATAAAATAATCACAAAAATAAAAAATAATACAAACAAACCAGATGCGGTGACTCACACCTATCCAGCACTTTGGGAGTCAGAGGTGAGAGGATTGCCTGAGCCCACAGGTTCGAGACCAACCTGGGCAACATGGTGAGACCGTGTCTCTAAAATAAATAAAAAAATTAGCCTGTAGTCCCAGTTGCTTGGAAGGCTGAGGCAGAAGGATCGCCTGAGCCCAGCAGATCAAGGCTGTAGTAGCTGTGAGCTTGCCACTGCTCTCCAGCCTGAGCATCAGAGTGGGACTCCGACTCAAAAAAAAGGAAAGTAAATTAGAGAGAGAGAGAGGTGAGAGAATTGCCTGAGCTCATGGGTTTGAGATTAACCTGGGCAACATGGCGAGACCTCATCTGTGGAGCGCCTCCACCCTAACATGGCGCCCGAAGCGGCCAGACCTCAAGACAAAACAAGCCCTAATTGGGCAGCTGAGGGATGTCAGCATACAATCCTCTCTTACGGGCCTATCGGTGTGTGCCGCGTTACCTTAATTGATTGGCAGAGATACTAGATTTAAGGTCACGGGAAAGAGAAATAAGGAGCTGAGACGGCTGAGACAGCTGAGGCAACTGAGACAACTATGTAATAGCCTGGAATTAAAGCAGCTAGCAGAAGACTCATGGGAGAGTCGTTATTGAAAGCGACAAGTGGTGGCCAGTACGGAGAGAGCCATTTTGTCTTTGTAAAGAGCACATTAAGACCTGGAAGAAACTTGTCCGCAGAAGAACGGTGTCGGTGTCGTCTTTCTTCGGCTCGCGACAACTGGTGGCCCGTACGGGGAACCTTTTCTCCTTTTGTGCCGTACGGCATTCAGAACTGCGACAACCAGGGCGGTCGACCGGTAAGTGAAGTCACAAGGTCCTCGGTAAAGAGGCGATTAAAAAGGTCCTCGGTAAAGAGGCGATTAAAAAGGTCCTCAGTAAGGAGGCGATTTGTTTTAAGGTCCTCAGTAGCAAGGCGATTTGTTACAGTCTCTGGCATAGGAATTTCTCTGCCACGGGCACTACTTCCTCTCACCCACTTTTTCAAGCTTTAAAGTCCCTCTTGAAAACGAAAGGTTTGAAACTAAGGGACAAGACCTTGACAGACTTTATTCAGCAAATAGATGCAGCTGCTGCTAATTTGTCTTAAGAGCTTTCTAAGTATCTTGTAGGTAATTGGACTCAAGAGTTCGACAACCTGACGGAGGCTCTACGTCGTGAAATCATCAGCGTCAACTCCATCAGAGTAGATCCAGTCGTCGCTCAAACCTTGGCCTCCTGGATCGCCCAGGCAGCATACCATCTTAAAGAGTGGGCGGGAATGGGTTCTATGGCCCTTTTGTTATTCTCTTGTTGTGTCCTGTGCCTCTATTGTCTCTGCCATATGCATCGACGCAATGCACATGGCCGTGCGCTACTAGCGCAGGCCTTTGCTGCCATGGAGGTGGATCAATCCCCTCAGGTCCGGGTTGCTGCGTTAGGGCAATAAGAACAGGGCAGGATGTGAGAATAGTACTGCACACGGGGGCCCAGGAGGAGTTATCCCGTGGAGGGCATGTCCAGCTGCATATGGGTTGACACCGCCTCTCCCATCCCCAGAAAGTCGGTGTCGGACAGGTGGGCAGTCGGTCTGGCGATTACACGCGCAAGATAGACTGTCTTACATGGTCCTTGTTATATGGGGGCTGTGACCACTACCCTCTCCTGCCAAAACAAATAAAAAAGGGGGAGCTGTGAAGCGCCTCCACCCTAACATGGCGCCCGAAGCGGCCAGACCTCAAGACAAAACAAGCCCTAATTGGGCAGCTGAGGGATGTCAGCATACAATCCTCTCTTACGGGCCTATCGGTGTGTGCCGCGTTACCTTAATTGATTGGCAGAGATACTAGATTTAAGGTCACGGGAAAGAGAAACAAGGAGCTGAGACAACTATGTAATAGCCTGGGATTAAAGCAGCTAGCAGAAGAATCGTGGGAGAGTCGTTATTGAAAGCGACAAGTGGTGGCCAGTACGGAGAGAGCCATTTTGTCTTTGTAAAGAGCACATTAAGACCTGGAGTAAACTTGTCCGCAGAAGAACGGTGTCGGTGTCGTCTTTCTTCGGCTCGCGACACTCATCTCTACAATAAATCAAAAAATTAGTCATGTGTGGTGTCATGCACCTATAGTCTCAGCTGTTTGGAAGACTGAGGCAGAAGGATCACCTGAGCCTAGCACATTGAGGCTGCAGTGGCCATGAGCATGCCACTGCACTCCAGCCTGGATGACAGAGATTCCAACCACCCCCAAAAAAAGATACAAACAAAAGATATACAATGCAATATAACAACTATTTACATAGTATTTGCATTGTATTAGGTATTATAAATAATCTAGAGATGATTTAAAGTATATGGGAGGATTGCATAAGTTATCTGCAAATGCTATTGTATATAAGGGACTTGAGCATCTGCGGGTTTTGTTATTTACAGGGGTCCTGGACCTAATCCCCCAGACAATTATATATGATTCACAAATATCTTCTTTCATTCTGTAGACTGTCTTTTTTTCTTTCTTGATCCTATCTTTTGACAAAAATTTTTAAATTTTGGTAAAGTTTTTAAAATTTTTATCTACTTTTTTTTTGTCCCTTACGCCTTCGATGTCATATCCAAGAAGTCATTGTTTGATCCAGGGTCACAAAGATTGACTTATATTTTCTTATGAGAGTTTTTTGCTTTTAGCTGTTACCTTTAGGTTTATAATCCATTTCAAGTTAATTTTTGTGTATGGTATGAATTAAGGACCCAAGTTTTGTTTTGTTTTGTTTTTGTTTTTGTTTGTTTTGCATCCAGCTATCCAGTTGTCCCAGCACCACTTGTTGAAAAAAACAGTTTTGGGTGTTTGTTTGTTTGTTTTTCTCCCGTATAATTGTCTTGGCACTTTTGTTGAAAATCAATTGACCATGAGTGTAAGAATTCGTATCTAGACTCTGACTTCTTTTGCATTAATTCAAATGCCTATCCTATGTCAATACTGTATTACATTGTCTTAATTACTGTACCTTTGTGGATGTTTTAAAATCAGAGTGTGTCCTTTTACTTTATTCTTTTTCAAGATTGTTTTGGCTAGTCTAGGTCTCCTGCATTCCCATAGGAATTTGTTAGCATACAATTGATTATATATTCCCTTAAATCCTTTTTATTTTCCTAAAATCAACAGTGACCTCTTTTCTTTCATTCCTGATGTTATTAACCTGGGCCTTACTTTTTGTTTTTTTCCCCCCTTGGTCAGTCTAGCAAAAGTTTTGTCAATTTTCTTAATCTTTCAAATAACCAATTTTTTATTTCATTAATTTTTTCTATTCTTTTTCTATGTATTATTTCACTTATTTCCACTCCGATATTTATTTTTTTCTGTTTACTTTGGGTTTTGTTTTTATTTTCTAATTTTTAAGGTATAAGGTTAAGATAGTGCTTTGCTATCTTTTCTCTTAATGAAAGCATTACAGCTATAAAAATTTTCTTAAATCAGAACTTTTCCTGCACCCTATACTTATTAGTATGTTGTGTTTTTTTCTTCCATTTATTCTCTTCTGATTTCCTTTGTGTTTCGTTTTTTTGACCTAGTGGTTATTTGGAGTATGTTGTTTAATTTCCATACATTTGTAAATTTCCCAAGTTACTTTCCATAACTGATCTCTTCTTCAATTTATTGCTATTGGAGAACATACTTTATGTGATTTCATCCTTTTAAATTTTATTTCTTAGGCTGGTGTAGTGACTCATGTCTATAATCCTAGCGCTTTGGGAGGATTGCTTGAGCACAGAAATTTGAGACCAGCCTGGGCAGCATCATCTCTACAAAAAAAAAAAAAGTCAAAAAATTAATCAGGGTGGCAGCACACACCTGTAATTCTACCTACTTGGGAGGCTGAGGTGGACAGATCGCTTGAACCCAGGAGTTTGATGCTGCAGTGAGCCGCGATCATGCCACTGTACTCAAGCCTGGGCAACAGAGTGAGACCCCAACTCAAAAAACAAAAGACAAGTATTTCTTTTATAAAGGTGTGTGTGTGTTTTTTTATTTTTGGCCTAGCTTATTGTCTCCCCTAGAGAATGTTCTATGTGCACTTAAAAGAATATGTATTCTGCTTTTGCTAAGTGGGGTGTCCTATAGACATCTATTAGGTCTAATTGGTATATAATTTGATCAAGTCATGTTTCCATGTTGATCTTCTGCCTAGTTCTATCCAATATGGAAAGTGAGGTATTAAAGTCACCAACTGTTATTTTTTGTCTATTTCACCTTTCAGTTTTGTCTCTTTTGAGACAGTATTAAGTACATAATGTACTTTTTAATGTCTTTCTCATTGACCCTTTTATCCTAACAAAATGTCCTTCTTTGTCTCTAATGACAGTTTTGATCTTAAAGTCTATATTACAATAGCCACTCCAACTCTCTTTTGGTTTCTGTTTGCATGGTATATCTTTTCTACCCTTTTCAACTCTTTTGGGTCTTTAAATTTGAAGTATTCCTCTTGTACATAGCATGTAGTTGGATCATTTATTGTATCCATTCTGATAATCTCTGCTTTTGATTTGAAGTGTTTAATCTATTTATACTTAATGTAATTATTGATGAGGTACAATTAAGTCTACAATTTGGTTTTAGATTTTTACGTCTGATGTTTTTATTGTTGTTTTTCCTTTGTTCCTTCACTACTCACTTTTTGGGTCTAAATTGATATTTTTTATTATACAATTCTAATTCTCTCTTCCTTTAGCATATTTTCTTGAGTTACTTTCTTTGATGTTACTCTTAGAATTACAGTTAATATCTCAAAACAATCTAGTTTGAATTAATACCAACTTAATTTTAATAGTATATTGAAACTTTCCTCTAATATAATTATTTTCCCTCCTACCTCCTTTGTGCTATTATTGTCATACAAATTACATCTTTACATATTGTAAGCCTATCAACATATGTTTATAATTATTTATCTACAAAAGTTGTTTTTTAAATTAGATGGAGAGCAAAGAGTTATAAACAAAAATATATGTAAACTTTCTTTTATATTTACCTATGTAGTTACTCTTAGCAGTGCTTGTATTTCATCATGTGGATTTTAGTTACTTTCAAATACCCTTTAGTTTCAACCTGAAATACTTTCATTATTTTTTCTTGATGAGTAGGTCTGCAAGCAACAAACTCTCTGAGTTATTATCTTGTAATGTGTTAATTTGTACTTCCTTTTTCAAAAGGATAGTTTTGCTGGATATTGAATTCTTGGTTGCGTTTGCTTTTGACACTGAATGTCAAAAAAACATCATCCCACTAACTTCCTGCCTCCATATTTTTTATGAGCTGTCTACTGTTACTCTTATAGAGAGTTATTTCTATGTGATAAGTTGTTTTTTTTCTTGCTGCTTTCTAGATTCTGTATTTGGTTTTCAACCATGTGGCCATGAAATGTCTAGGTATGGATCTTTTTTAATCTAGCCCACTTGAAGTCGATTTAGCTTCTTAAAGTGCACATTAATTTTTACATCTAATTTTGGGAATTTCTGGTCATTATTTCTTTAACTGTTTTCCTCTTCTTTGTCTCTTCTTCTGGGACTTCCATATTGCATATGTTGATGCATTTGGTAGCATCCCCTAAGTCTTTGGGGCTCTGTTTATTTTTGTTCATTATTTTTCTTTCTATTCCTCAGACGAAATAACCTCAATTTACTTATCTTCAAGTTTACTAATTCTTCTACCAGTACAAATCTACTGTTAAGTCTCTCTAGTGAATATTATACTTTCAACTCCAGAATTTCACTTGGTTTTTTTTTCATTCCATCTTTATATTGATGTTTTATTATTTTGTGAGATATTATTCTCATACTTTCTTTTCATTCTTTAGACAAGATTTCCTTTGGGTCTTTGATCATGTTCCTAATAGCTTATTTAAAAGGCAATATGAGTTGGAACTAGAGAATTTGATTTCTGGGTTTACCACATTATATCATCTTAAATATCCTAATAAAAAAAAATAATGAAAGATGGAATGAAACAGAAAAATATAACCCATAAAGGAGGCAAAAAAGTTAATAAGTAAGGCAGGTGCAGTGTTAAATAGTTACTTGCTTTTGACAAATGTCATAGGGATGTAATCATTCACACAGCATCTTCTGAGTTACATCAAATAGAGATGATCCCTGAGAATTGAGCTTTTTAAGAAGCTGCTAGACAGGACTTAGAGTGCCAGGTCTCTGGGGTTGAGGCTTTGAAGGTACTCCAAACCTATTCTTCCCTTTCTGATGACTTTTAGACTGCTATTTTTCACAGCTACCATAGTTGTGAGATTGTTGTCTTTTAAAGCTACCACGATCTGGTACAGAGATAATAGGAATAAGCAACTTAAAACTCCACAAAACTTTTACTGAGATTGAGTTGTTTTACTTAAACACACACTTTTCAGATTGTTTCAAGCCTTTGGTGGTTAGTTTCCAGAGTTCTGATAAAGTCTATTTTGGCAGTTTTGACCAGTGACCTTGATTTTATGAGGGAGCCAGTTTTAATTACTTCATCATTCTGGAAGTTATTCTCCTTTGCTTATTTATCCTTAAGATGCATACATGCGTTTGCATGTCCAGTCACATAAATTAGTTCATATGTCTGGCATACATAGTCACATGTGTGTGCCCTCTACAAGCAGTTGTGCTTTTGTGTACTTTATAGTACTGCATAGAGTATAGTAGTACAGTATCTTTATTTCAAGCCCAGGATGTCTAGAGGCAAGCATAAAGGCAGTAGTGATGTAGCTGGTACTGTAGAGCCAATTGTTTTAGTTGAGTACCTGGGCTAACTTTGTTGGACTTACAAACAAATTGAACTTAGGCTCTCAGAACGGAACTCATTCGCATGTAGGAGGATTTCCATATAGCCTATTGCTCCTAGGCTACAAACCTATACAGCATTTTACTGTACTGAATACTGTAGGCAGTTGTAACAGTGGTATTTGTGTATCTAAACATAGAAAAGGTAAGTAAAAATGTGGTATAAAAGATAAAAAATGGAAGGCCTGTATTGGGCACTTAACATGAGTGGAGCTTACAGGACTGGAAGTTGCTCTGGGTGAGTCATTGAGTGAGTAGTGAATGAAGTGAAGGCCTAGGACATTACTGTACACTACTGTAGGCTTTATAAACAATGCACACTTAGGCTACACTAAATTTATTTAAAAAGTAAAGTAATTGCACTACAACATTATGACAACTATAATATCACTAGGCAATAGGAATTTTTCAGCTCTCCATTATAATCTTATGGGACCACTGTCATATACCCAGTCCATCATTGACTGAAATGTCATTGCGCAGTGCATGACAATATTTATAAATTTGAATGTTGGAAGCCCACATGGGACTGGACACTCCTTTTTTGGTTCCCACTTTGGTATTCTTTACAGTACTTTGGTCATTATTTTATCAGAAGATATTGAAACTAAATACTTTCAAATACCTGTTTGATGAAGTGTGAAATTCACATATAGCAGGGTAGGAACAGATAGTTTATCTGGAGTAGAGACAATAAACTTTGTGCAATTATTTACTTTCTTTATCTTTCTTTTCTTAATATATTATTATCCAGATAAGATTAGTTAAAAATAACAGGACCTTGATTTCTTTTTTATAAATATTTTTAGAGTTGTCTTATGTAGTTTTCACGGAAATAAGGGTAAGAGACTATATGTTTCTACCACATGATGCTACATAGTTATATGTTTGTTTCTTCATTCCTTTTATGAAAGAACATACAGTCCCAGTGTCACTATTAGTTAAAGAGTCATTTAAATATTTAATAAGGTGCATTTGTGAAATTCAGGACTTAATTTTTTTTAACTAACATTTTTTGTCTTTTCTTTTTTCTGTTTTAATACTAAAGAGCAAATTTTCCTTAGTTGACATTATTGAGAAATGAGACTTTCTTAAAGCTTATTTTATTTCACATTTAAAATAATTATTAAAATGTGTTACCTTATACCTCATTTTATATTAATTGGTAATAATCCTGCCAGTAACCTTAAGAAGAGCCCTTAAGTCTGGCTTAGTGGTGATCTGCACATGCATGGAGCAAAACTCCATAAGCAAAGGACCATCAGAAAGCGGTGGGCACAAGAACAGGATAGGAAAAATGCACATCCCTCTCCAACAGCATGGGTGAATCTCCTGTCAAAAGACAGAATTACAACAAATTTAGTTTAGATCTTAATCAGATTTATTTGCTAGAATTGAGCAACCCTTTATTCCATAAAATAGAGTGTATGTTCCAATGAGCTGAGCAAAAGAGGTTTGTTTTATAGGCAGAAAAGGAATAGAGAAAACAGAAGGAATAAAGAGCAGATTGGTCATTCCAAAGTTACATTCCTTATAAGGCAGAAACAAGGAAACAGAACAATAGAAAAATAACTGATGGATAACAACAAAGGGAATTTCATTATCATACAAATTTAAGATTGAAACTGGCCTGTTTGGAAAATTGCCTGTTATCTCTCTCCCAATTTCTCTGAAGGTCAGATAACAACTTAGTTTCACTTTGGTG
Source organism: Cephalopachus bancanus (assembly GCA_027257055.1). Lineage (NCBI taxonomy): Eukaryota > Metazoa > Chordata > Mammalia > Primates > Tarsiidae > Cephalopachus > Cephalopachus bancanus. The sequence continues at coordinate 16,117,420 of JAPVLO010000006.1, forward strand.
ATATGGAACTTTAGTATGAGCAACTTCATTTTGATTTTTATTCTGGTTGTTGGGACCTAGTTCAGGAGTTTAGTCCAAAACAATGGCTTCTGTATACTGCATACAATATAACAATCGGAAGGACAGTAAATGGTCTTCGTATTGGAAGTTTAGAACAACTTGAATAAAAACACACAGAATGCAAGCAGATTCTTTTGAACCGTGTGGGTTTTGTCCTGTGCCTCCAGCAAGTTAAGAGAATAGCTATAACCAAATGTCAGAGTCCACTGCCAGTGTGAGAACTGTTGGCACATTAAACACACACACTGACTCCTCATTGCAAAGCAACTCTGTACAGTCATACCTTAGAGATATTGCTGGTTGGACCACCACAATAAAGTGAATATCATGATAAAACCAATCTCACAAATTTTGGAAATTCCCAGTGCATATAAAACTATGTTCAAAATTACGTTTACTATAGTCTATTATGTGTGCAATAGCACTACATCTAAAAAAGCAATGTATAGACTTTAATTTTAAAATACTTTATTGTAGCCGGGCTCGGTGGCTCAGCCCGTAATCCCGCGCCTTTGGAAGGCTGAGGTGAGTGAATTGCCTGAGCCCGCGGGGTTTGAGACCCGCCTCGGCAGCGAGACCTCATCTCTACAATAAATCAAAACATCAGCCGGATGTGGTAGCGCACGCCTATAGTTCCAGCTACTTGGAGGGCTGAGGCGGAAGGATCGCCGGAGCCCAGCAGGTCGAGGTTGCAGTGGCAGGCAGCGGTTAGCAGGCATGAAAGCACTCACCTTGTACAACTCCATCAGAGCTCTTGGGGGACCAGGCACATTGTCAATGAGCAGTATATTGTGCAAGGAATCTTTTTTTTCTGAGCAGTAGGTCTCCGGGCAGTAGAGCTTAAAATATTCAGTAAACCATGCTGTAAATGGCTGTGCTGTTATCTAAGCCTTGTTATAGAACACAGGCAGAATAGATTTAACATAATTTTTTTTTTAAGCAGGATGTATTGAGAGAACAAAAAAGCTCCCACAGTGGGAGGGGACCCAAAGGGTTGCCCTTAACATAGTTTTTAAGGGCCCTAGGATTTCCAGAACGGTGAATGAGCACTAGCTTTAGCTAAAAGTCACCATGTGCATTAGCCCCTATCAAGAGAGTCAGTCTGTCCTGAGAAGTTTTTAAGCCAGCTGTTGACTTCTCTCTAGATACAAAAGTCCTAGATGGCATCTTCTTCCAGTATAAGTCTGTTTCATCTCCACTGAAAATCTGTTGTTTCGTGTAGCCACCTTCATTAGTAATCTTAGTTAGATCTTCTGGATAACTTGATGCAGCTTCTACATCAGCATTTGCACTTTTATGTTATGGAGATGGCTTCTTTAGTTAAGGCTAATGAACCAGCCTCTGCTAGCTTCCAGCTTTTCTTCTGCAGCTTCCCCACCTCTCTCAGCCTTCGTCTAAATGAAGAGAGTTAGGATTTTGCTCTGGATTAGACTTTGGCTTAAGAAAATGCTGGAGCTGGTTTGATCCTCTAGACCAGGAGCCCCCAACCTTTTTGTCGTCAGGGACTGGTTTCATGGAAGACAGTTTTTCCACGGACTGGGGGGGTGGTTTTTGGAAGATTCAAGCGCATTACGTTTATTGTGTACTTTATTTCTAGATCTCTCACATGCACACTTCACAATAGGGTTCACGCTCCTATGAGAATCTAATGCCACCGCTGACTAACAGGAGGCGGAGCTTAGGCAGAAATGTGAGCCCTGGGGAGCTGCTGTAAATACAGATGAAGCTTCGCTGGCTCCCCCACCACTCACCTCCTGATGTGCAGCCTAGTTTCTAACAGACCACAGACTGGTACCGGTCTGTGGCCTGGCAATTGGGGTCCCCTGCTCTACACCACTCAAACTTTCTCCATATTAGCAATAAGGCTGTTTCACTTTCTTACCATTCGTGTATTCACTGGAGTAGCATTTTTAATTTCCTTCAAGAACTTTTCCTTTGCCTTCACAACTAGCTATTTGGCACAAGAGGCCTAACTTTTTGCCTATGTCAGCTTTGACATGCCTTCCTCACTAAGCATTTCTAGCTTTTGATTTTTTTTAATTCTTTTTTTTTTTTTTTTTGAGTTGGAGTCTCAATCTGTCGCCCAGACTGGAGTGCAGTGGCTGCTCCCGGCCACCGCAGCCTCGACCTGCTGGGCTCCGGCGATCCTTCAGCCTCAGCCTTCCGAGTAGCCGGAATTACAGGCATGCGCTATCACACCCGGCTGATTTTTTGATTTATTGTAGAGATGAGGTCTCACTGCTCAGGCGGGTCTTGAACCCGCGAGCTCAGGCAATCCACTCACCTCAGCCTCCCAAAGGCGCAGGATTACAGGCTGAGCCACCAAGCCTGGCATCTAGCTTTTGATTTAAAGTGAAAAGTTGTGCAACTCTTCACTTGAACACTTAGAAGCCATTGTAGGATTATTAATTGGCCTAATTTCAATACTATTGTGTCTCAGGAAATAAGAAGACCCATGGAGAAGGGAAGAGGGACCCAGTAGAGAGGAAGGATGGATTGATGGGGCTGTCAGAACACACAACATTTATCAATTAAGTTTTCTGTCAATTATGGGTGTTGTTCATGGCACCCCAGAACAGTTACAATAATAACAGCAAAGATTACTAATCACAGATCACCATAACAGATATGATAATAATGAAAAAGTTTAAAATATTGCAAGAATTATCAGAATATGACACTGAGACATGAAGTGAACACATACTGTTAGAAAAATGATATCAGTGGACTTGCTTGATGCCAGATTGCCACAAACCTGCAAAACACAGTAAAATGAGGTCTGTCTAAACTTAAATGTCATTAATAATGTTATGTTGACATGCTCCAGAGACTATTTCTTTGCTTTAGAGGATGTAGCCTCCCCAAGCATTATCCTCCAAGGATGCTGGTTGTGAAGTTTGATGACAAAGACATTTCACCATCAGGCAATGACACTATAATAGTATGGACACAGTACTGTTAGCTGGTGAGGACTTGAGATGGATACAGATGAGTTATTGCCCATGTGTAGTTCCAGATGGGGTGGTAGTAAGTGGTTCATCTGACACCATCAGGTTTGAGACTACACTAGTCTTCTAGGGCCACATAACAAAATACCACAGACAAGGTGGCTATGTTTTTCACAATTCTGGAGGCTGGAAGTCCAACATCAAGATAATGCCACAGTTGGTTTCTCCTGAGGCCTCTCCTTGGCTTGCAGATGGTTCCTTCTTACATGGCCTTTTTCTCTGTGCACAGGTGCTTCTGGTGTCTCTTCCTCTTTTTATAAGAACACCAGTCCCATTGATCAGGAACCTACCCTAAGACCTCATTTAGTCTTAATTACCTCCTTAAAGGCCACATCTCCAAATACATTCACATTGGGGGTTAGGAATTTGAGGTGACACAATTCAGTCCATAGCAGAGTCACAGAGTATAGAACATGTATACAAGTTGTAGTGGGTCTTGCAAAACGAGGGTACTTTATTAGGTTATGTAAGAGGAGAAAAGTGGGTTCTGTAATAGGAAAAGATGTAATGTAGGATCTTATAGTTTTTTGACCCCTGTACCTCTAAAGGGAACCTTTTATTTTACACCTATTTTACATGCTTGTGTAAAATTTTGGAAACATTTTCAGACTTCAGTTTGATGAGCTCCAGATTGTCAGAAGGCCACACAATGACACAAGCCTGATGTGGGACTTTCTGAATGATCTTGTTGCCTAAGCTTAATTTGTCCTTGCTGTCCTTCTCAACAGCCACCTCTGGCTCCAGATAAATAAGCATACACTGACTTCGTATTTGTATAACACTTATTCAAGGTGTGGTATTTCAGTGTGCCAGAGCCAAGATGAGGAACAGCAGGAGCAAACCATCACAGAATTTCCTGGGACGAGGGCTTTGGGAACACAGTGGGCCTGCCGGGTGACCCAAGATGGTTGGTTTTCTCAGCACAAATGATTGCTTAAGTGCTGCTGTCCAAAAAAAAACATTCTATCCTCCTTTTCTCTCTGCTTCCTCTTGCCCATATTTGATTCTAATCAAAGATAGCCTATAAATATGTTTAGTTTGGGGGAGAAAGAAAGAAAGGGAGGGAGGGATCTAGGGAGACATACTGAGTTTGCTTGACTTTAAGGAAATTATTAAATTTCTCTAGATATCAAATTCCTCATTTGTAAAGTGGAAGTAAGGATACTTGCCCTCACAGGGTTGTCATAAAGATTCGGTAAAATAGCACCTAAGCAATGAGTATGGTATCTAGAACATGGCAGGAACTCACAAATGTTAATTCGCTCATCTTCTATGGCAATACCAGTGAGGAAAATGAAGAGAAGACATTTGGAGAAGGAAGAACAAAGAGAAAAGAAAAGGTTCCACTTTGACATAAGAGATTTAACATCAGTATACTAAAGCTACAAAAATCTATAAACTTTAAATAACATACTGCATAGCATGTAGTAAATTAGGTCCTATTGTAAGCAGTGCAATAGGCATTGTATTTGAGCCATCGAATTAAATGATTATGACTGCCTTTCTATTGTATATAGCAGTTAGGTCCAAAACTTATCGGTTAAAATTGCCTGACTGATGTGTTAATAGCAATTAGGTCCAAAACTTATCGGTTAAAATTGCCTGACTGATGTGTTAATAAATATTATTAAGTTGATTCACAATTACCAGAAGCAATTAGGTAGAAGTAATGGAATCCTCTGCTTAAACCTTTCTTTGTCTTCCCATTGGCCCTATTATTGAGTCTGAAGTTTTTCAACATGTGTAATCTAACCCTTACTTACTCCTGGAGCCTCAGCTTCCCCTACCCTTTTATCTAGGCTCTCACCTCTGAAGTCAGGTACCCAGCATACTGAACTATCTTGGGTTTCTCTTCCCTGGTCTCTCACACATGCTGTACACACTGAGAGATACTCCAAGACATACTTTGCCTCTTTTCAGGTGGCTGATTCCTGAATTATCCTTTAGTTCTCCTGCAAAACCTAAATGAGGTACCTCTTCTAGGAATTATCCTATTTACCAGGCATGTTAGGATTTCAGTCATTGTTAAGTGAATGAATCAGTAGTCACCTAAATGCAAAGAATGATGATGATGATTTTCCATTATATATATAGTGGTATAACCTATGCATTTTCAAATGCCATTTAATAGGTGAAAAAACAGCAGAATAAATATATTCTTTGTTATACATGTTATTGTGTTCTTCTTTATACAGTGCATATCAGATCTAAAATGAATGGAGGTCTCTCTCCTTTTAACTACTATAAGGGATTTGTAAAAGCCTCTGCAGCCACTGCCATATCATTTTGACTTGGAATTTTCAAAAGAAAAAGAAATTAAATATAATGATTACGGTAACAACACAAAGAAGAAGATTCTTGTAGAAATGTGTATAGAGAAATTTATCTCGAGGCATTGAAATGTGTGTAGAGAAATTTTTCTCAAAAAGAGACTAACAATAAACCAAGCAGTGCAATCAGGTAGTTCTATTGAGCTTTTTCTCTTTGTAAAACTGTTGACCTGAAGAATTTTTTTCAGATGCATCTGCTTAGCACAGAGAATGAGATATAAAGGTAGTATAAAACAATTCTAAGAAAGTAAGTGGTGTGAGTTTTTTTTATTTGCTTCACAAGTAATTTACTTTAAAAAATTAACATCTGCTATTTTGAAGCTAATCTTAGTGTATTGAATGCTCTTAACCATTTCTCAATCCCACAGTCTTTTATCTTGCTTCTCCTGCTGTGTTCCCACCACCCTTGATCCCATTAGCAAACCTTGAGACAGCCTCAAATTTACCAAAGTACTGCTTTGGTTTCAGCTGCTCTCTGCAAGAGGAAGTGAATGTTGGGGGTTTTCTCTGTGGTACAGTTGTGATAAAGCTGTGGTGGTCTTATCTCTCTCTTAGGTAGTGGCTCTTTATGACTACACAGCGAATCGATCAGATGAACTAACCATCCATCGTGGAGACATTATCCGAGTGTTTTTCAAAGATAATGAAGACTGGTGGTATGGCAGCATAGGAAAGGGACAGGAAGGTTATTTTCCAGCTAATCATGTGGCTAGTGAAAGTAAGTTTTATGCTCTTTTCCTGGTTTACAAATATGGTATAACTGATAGTCCAAGATTTTATCATTTTCTACCTTTTAATTTACTCTTTGTGACCTTTGCATATGTTTACCAATGAATATTGCTTTTCAGTCTCATGATGTAAAAAAATGGAAAGGCATGACTACACTAGAAATCTATGACATTCTGAGATTGCAATATTGGCTTCATGTACTTCTTATCCCAGGGGACGTGCCCTTCTAGCTGCCTGCTTTCTTCTTCAGCTCCTTTGACCTTGCCACCTGCTTCGTGCACAGTCTGTCAGCTCTTCTCTTGCCACAGTCACTCCTCTGTTGACTAGCATCTTCAGAACCTCTAGTTCCTCTCTGACACCCTTTTACTCTGCATACCTCAGTCCTAGATGGTTACTTGCTAAAACAAAACTACAATAGATTAAGCCCTTGTTTGTGGGGGTGGGGGGGTAGAAATGAACTAGAGAAGAAATTCTAAATAGTAGAGTTTCTGAAAGCTAGATTAATTACTAGGCATTGAGAGGTGAAAATAGAACTAACACAAAGAGCCTGAAAACAAAGGTATCATTAAATGAGGAAAGAAATATAGTAGTGCTTCTTCAGAAGAATGCATCTTATCTGCAATAATAACTTGATAGCATGTTAGGAAAAGTACAATAGTCAAGAGTTAGGAAAACTGACTTCTAATTCTAGCTCAACAACTTATACTGATATGCCTCAGTTTCCCCTTATTAAATGAAGAAGTTGAATGCTATCATCTCTGTAAACTTTCTTCTGGAAACACTAAAATTGGGTGGTTCTGATTCAAAATTTAGTATAAGGAACCTTGAAATTGAGAGCCATCTATGTTTTGAATATTTATTAAGTCTTGTTTCTGCAAAGAAGCAGTGGTTATTAATAATAATTGGTTTTCAGGATAGTCCCTGAAACTCTATTTAAGCCAAGACTATAACTAAACAAAAGTACAGTTAATTCTAACATTAGTTCTGAACTTTGAAAGCAAAAGAGATAAAGGAGGAAGAAGAATTTCTTCCATGATTACTGGGTGCTGGGGCTAGGCCTCAATAAATTTATTTACTTTTGGCACCCTCCCACTACCCTGTCTGCACCCTGACCCTTCCCAGTGCTCCTCTCCCCAGTTCTCAAATGGCCTTACATCTTAATGTAGCTCCCTTCCTCAGATGATCTACTGTTGGCAAACTCCTTCCCTCAGAAGTGCTAAGTGTCTCAAAATTGACTCACATTTCTCACCCATAACAAAATTATTAATTTCTTAGTTTTTTTAAATAACTTTTCAACTCTATTAGAGGTATATTGTTATGTTTTTTTTAAAGATAAATAATGAAAAAAACATAAGGCAGTGTAGAAAGAAGAAATTTTAGGACAGATTAGTTTTCCTGTAGGCATGAGACAGCGTTTCCCATAAGCTAAGCACTTCTAACTTCCAGATTGTCTGAAATATCCAAGTTTCTTCCTTCTCTTTTCCAGTGTTGGCTCTCCCACAGGATCAACAGCTAAGGTTAAACAGGGGTAGCTTCTGTTTTAAAATCAAGAACTGCCTACACAGTTAGAGGCACTCTGAAGCATGTCTTTAATTTTATTTATTTATTTTATTTTTTTTTAGTTGGAGTCTCACTTTGTTGCCCAGACTGGAGTGCAGTGGCCGCTCCCGGCCACCGCAACCTCGAGCTGCTGAGCTCTGGCGATCCTTCCGCCTCAGCCTTCCAAGTAGCCGGAATTACAGGCATGCGTTACCATGCCTGGCTGATTTTTTGATTTATTGTAGAGATGAGGTCTTGCTGCCCAGGCAGGTCTCGAACCCGCGGGCTCAGGCCATCCACTCACCTCAGCCTCCCAAAGGCGCGGGATTACAGGCTGAGCCACGGAGCCTGGCTGTCTTTAATTTTAAGTAGCTATTACAGTCCATTGTTTCTTTTCAGATACAAGTGGAAATATTTTTTAAATGTTTCAGATATAAGTGGAAATATTTTTTAAATGTTTCACTTGTGGATCTCCAGGCGGGGTAGTATTAAGTGCTTTAACTTTAGACTCTAGTTTCTAGAAGTAACCTCATAGGCTTGCAAGTGTTAAGATGCTATCGATGTTTGATCTACAGTATGTTAAACAGCTAATAAGGTTTGTTTTTCTTCTTTAATAACCAGAATCAGACTCTGAAGCATACTGCAGTGTTGGTTGATGGCTTCTTACAGAAATTAATTCCTTGTCTCTGTAGTGACCATCCTTCAACTGCTGAAATTCCTTTATTATATCCCAGAATAATTGGTGTATTCTTTTGGTATCAGTCACTGCTTCTTGCAAAAGCCTTCTAAAGGTCAGAACAAACAGAAGAAAATCTTAGAAAACCTGAGAATGTAGTGATTGAATTCTCATACTTCATAAGGGGTTTTTTTTTTGTTTCCCTTTTTTCTTCTTTTTACCTGAGTTTAACAAAAAACTCAACTACTCAGTTTTAACATTAGAGCAAAAAATGACTGTCAGCAGCATGCTCTAATCTAAAAATAGTAAGAGCAATTGTCCTTCATCTTTATCTGAAGCCAAATATGCAAAGCAAATGATCTAAAGGAATGTATATATGAGTGGAATCTTTACCCACTGTTCAATTGAGAGCCATGTCCGCTAAAAGACCACACAATAAAAGAAACTGGTATCCCATTATTATAAAGAGCTTACTCTCTTTGTATTTTAAACCACTGGAAAGAAAAACATGATCAGCTTCTCCTAATCACATCTAACACCCCTTCCTTTTTTTTTTTTTTCATTTTTAGATGGGTACAATTCAAGGATAAGTATACAAGGTCATTGTACAGGTAAAGTTTGGGCCTCGCTTTGGTCCCCACTTCACCTAATCTGAGATTAGTTACCCTTATTGACAAAGTAACACCCTTTTCAATAAGAGGTAAACCAAATAATAAGATTAACACATATGCAAAGCCAATTAATATATCTCATAATCTGTTTTACAATTTTGATCAAGTATATTTTAGCGGTTTATCTCAATTCAGAGTTACTGTGAACTAAAATAGATTTTTTTGGGTTTTTTTTTAGTTGAATTCTCACTCTGTCACTCAGACTGAAGTACAGTGGCCACTCCCAGCCACTGCAGCCTTGACCTGTTGGGCTCCAGCAATCCTTCCGCCTCAGTCTTCCAAGTAGCTGGAACTACAGGCGCATGCTACCACACCCAGCTAATTTTTTGATTTATTGTAGAGATGAGGTCTTGCCAAGTTGCTCAGGCAGGTCTCGAACCCGCAGGCTCAGGCAGTGCACTCACCTCAGCCTCCCAAAGTGCTGGGATCACAGGCTGAGCCACCAAGCCCGGCTAGATGTTCCTTTTAACCCTCTAAAATTCACACATAGCTTTTTAGATTCAATACCCTATATAAATTCAATAGGTTATATAGATTATAATCTTAGATTATAAGATTCTTAAATTCAACCATATATACAGACTCAATATTGTGTATAGTCCTAACTTCATGCTTATTCATTTCATACCATCTTCCAAAATTATCCTTTTACCACACCTCTTCCAAAATCCTATTCTTCAGAGTTTGATGCACCTGCCACTCCTTCCGTTAAGCATTTTTCCATCACCACATCAGAGTTTGTCCTCGTAATTGTCTCTCTTGCAAGTAATGTCACAGTCTATTTTATGTGTAGTACAGTCTTGTGAATATGTCTGTCTGTCACCAGATTTTGAGCTCATTGTGAGCTCTATATAGCCCCCAGCAGTGTTAGCAGATAACCTTGCATGTAGCAGGTTCTTGGTAAATGTGTTTTGAAATAAAATGAAATAAGCCTCTGTGTGGCAATGTAGTAAATGAAAATGATATCTTCTATATTTCTGAAATCCTAGTGATTACAATTTTCTAATGATAGTTATGGTCTTTTGATAACTAATGTGTAAAACTAAATTATCATAAGATGTATTTTACGTAGCTTATTGTTACATCAAATAATTGAATGTCAGTGTCTTTAATTTCATATCTGCCCTTTTCTATCATTGTTGTCTTCTCCCATGGAACAGGCTTCTCAGTTTGATTACATGAATTCCTTTTATCAATTTCAGCACTATATCAAGAACTGCCTCCCGAGATAAAGGAGCGATCTCCTCCTTTAATCCCCAAAGAAAAAATTAAAATAAAAAAACCTTCTTCAGCACCTCAAAAGGTAAATATTTTCAAGAATATCTGTTGCATATATACTTTGATTTTCACTCTTTCTGGATAAAATATTACTTTATTTTTCATGCTTATAATCCTTCATTGTTTGCATTGTTATTCTATTTTGATCTTGGCACCAACATCATTATGAAATATATAAGGTAGATGTAATTATAGACATTTTCCAGATAAGGAAACTGAGGAGGCTCAGAGAGGTTAAAGTAGACTCACTCCCCAATCACTGCCTAAGTTATAGGACAAAGACCCAAAGTAGAACTTGTGGCTTTAAGTGTGATACTGTTTCCACTCTGTACTTTAGCTGTAATATTGACACTGTCATCAGTCCCACCTGGGAGGTACACATTTATGCTAGAGATCAATGGAAACCACAGAATTAAGATGTTCTATCTTTCTGGAGCATTCCTTTTACTTGCTAGTAATTTTAAATGTTTTCAAGTTACAATGAATATGGATGTGTGATCAGCCAGAGAAATGTCATATATTTTAGTCTGTGTCATCAGATCCCTCAGGAGTATTAGTCAGTATTCTTCTGATGTTAGTAGCACTTTGGTAGAAAAGTTTAATAAGCACTGTACCATCAGATATATTGCTTATTAAACTTGTTTTATTATGTGACATTAGCTTTTGCTTCAGGCTGAATAACTTCACTGCTTCATGATTTCATGAAATGCATAGATATATATGGATATATAGATTTTTTTTTACAAATACATATCATGTACCTATTACAATGCCTTGATAAATTTCATTGACAGTTGAACCTGACATGTGTCGTTCAGTCATTCAGCATGTATTTATCGAGTACTTATTCCATGCCAAGCACTCTATTAGTCCCCACTGAAACAGGAGTGAGTAGGAAAGGCTTACAAGCTGGGTGAAACACCTGCAAGCAGGCAATTCCAATAGACTCTGCTAAGAACTATAATGAAGATTTGTGCACAATGCCTTGGGAATGCATAGGAAAAAACCGTCTTAAATCTGCCCTGGGGGAATCCAGGAAGAGTTCCCAGAGGAGGAAGTGCTTTACCTGAGGCATCTAGGATGAAAAAATATGTGTTAGGTCAATGAAGTTAGAAAGCACATGCCAGCAGTAAATGATGGTATGGTACAATTAAGTCTGGGCATAGGGTACAATGGGGAAGGTAAGAGAAGGACAGGAGCAAGACCACAGAGAGCTTGGCATACTTTGCCAAAATGCTTTGATTCTATTATCCAGACAAAGGGGATCCCCCAAGGATGTAATCAAGGGAGTAACATGGACAGATTTGCATGTTAAAAATATAATTCCAGCCGGGCTCGGTGGCTCAGCCTGTAATCCCGCACCTTTGGGAGGCTGAGGTGAGTGGATTGCCTGAGCCCGCGGGTTCGAGACCCGCCTGGGCAGCAAGACCTCATCTCTACAATAAATAAAAAAATCAGCCGGGCGTGGTAGCGCATGCCTGTAATTCCAGCTACTCAGAAGGCTGAGGCGGAAGGATCGCTGGAGCCCAGCAGGTTGAGGCTGCGGTGGCTGGGAGCGGCCACTGCACTCCAGTCTGGGTGACCGAGTGAGACTCCAACTCAAAAAAATATATATAATTCCAGCTGGGCTCGGTGGCTCAGCCTGTAATCCCGCGCCTTTGGGAGGCTGAGATGAGCGGATTGCCTGAGTCCACTGGTTCAAGACCCACCTGGGCAACTGGGCGAGACCTCATCTCCACAATAAATCAAATAGGAGCCGGGTGTGGTAACGCGTGCCTGTAGTTCCAGCTACTCAGAAGGCTGAGGCGGAAGAATCGCCAGAGCACAGCAGGTCAAGGCTGCAGTGGCCAGGAGCGGCCACTGCAATCCAGTCTGGGTGACGGAGTGAGACTCCAACTCAAAAAAATATATGTGTGTGTGTGTGTGTGTGTGTGTGTGTGTATAATTCCAGTGGCAGCATAGTGGTTGGATTAGAGGTAACTAAAACCTAGAGCAAATAAATTAATTAGGAATCCATGGAAATAAAGTATAAAAGCTTGAACTAGTAGGGATTGAGGGGAGAGGACATTAGCTATAATTGACAGAATTATATTTTATATATTATATTAGCTATAATTGGCAGAATTATATCATTATTTATAATTGATTGGATGTAATTAATGAAGTTAGAATCTAGGATTTTGCCAAGGACCTTGGAGTATTATACAACTGAATAGATAGTGTTACCACAGAAATAATGAAATGAGTAAGGAAGATTTGGGGAGATCATGACAGAAATGGTGGTAGGAGTAGTAGATGATAAGTTTAGTTTTAGGTATCTCAATTTGTTAGTAATATCTGTACTGCTCCCAGGTAGAAATATTCACTGGGAAGCCAGAAATGCAGGACTGGAATTTGAGAGAAGGTAGAGCTTCAAACTCAAATGAGGAGGAATTAGTGTATTTGTTGTATTATATCAGTAAATGGAAGCTTATAATGAAGGCAGTCACCCAGAAACAATGTCATAGAGTTCTAAGAAAAGAAACCAAGGACAAACCCCAGCTGACACTGTATTAAGGGACAGTAAAGGAAGAGGAGAAGATTAAGGGAGAATAAAGGAAAAAGAAAGAACGAGAAAAAAGAGAGATGCCCTGGAAGCCAGGGGAGAAGAAAGAGGTTCAAGAAGAGTATAGTTGGAAACAGCCAGGCAGTTAGGTTGTCTAAGCATTTGGTAATTAAGAGGGCCCTGGTAACTTTGCAACAGTATCAGTAGGGTGACAAGGATGGAAGAGTAAAGATTGAATGGAGCTTCAGCAAGTGAACGCAAATAAGTCATTCTCAAAGCTTAACTTCAAAGAATAAAAGTTGAGCAGTGGCTGGAAGGAGACCTGGTGTCCAGGAATGATTTTTTTTTTAATTAGAGAGACACATAAAATTATATACTAAGGAGACAAAACCAATGGACAGGTTCAGTTTGAAGATAGATAAAGAAACGACACCAAGGACACAGTGGATCTTGGAGGAGGCAAGAGGTTTTTTATTGGAAAGACAGGTTGATAGAGTAGTATTGCTTAAAGTAGTGCTTCCCAACTGAAGGTGATTTTGCCTTCAAAGAGACATTTGACAATGTCTGAAGACATTTGGTGTCTCAACTGCTGGGAGAGGATACTACTGGCATCTGGTGGGTAGAGGTCATGGATGTTGCTAATCATTCTAGAAGAAGGAGAACAGCCTCCCTCAACAAAGAATTATCTGACCAAAAATGTCAACAGTACTGAGCTTAGAGCAGTTCCCCTATAAAACAGGCAAGTGTGATTTATTGATAGGGTTGAAGTCTAGAAATTAAAGATATTTTTATGTTCTGTAAAACAGAAAGCAAGGTTCACATCAAATGAGAGTGGTGAAAAAATGACATAGGAGCTCAAAAAGAATGGTGACTGCTTGAATTTAAGGAAGGTAGGAGCAGGAGCTCATTTGAGATGTAGGTGGCATAAATCTGTACAGTTGTATTTTTTTTTCTTCAACAATCTCTTCTTCTTAGAATCTAGGGCATAACAGTGGAGAAGGCAGATTTGGCTTAATATATAACTGGAGTTGTGGTGTGATAGGAGAAGGAGGGTAAGATAACACTGGTAAGAAATCATTGGAATGCTACACCATAGAGGATCAACCAGTTGGAAAGGTATAGAATTGGGAGAAGATTGGCTGACTTAGAAAGCAAGGTTCTGTACAAGGTTTCAGTAAGCTATCCACACCCAGGTGGAGGCATAGTACAGTAAAGGAGTCAGCAAGCTGGGACTACAGCATTTAAGACCAGAAACTTTTGCTTAGTTAATATTTCAGATATCAAGTTCCAAGCTGTGATAAATTTTTAGAGTATGTGTAAGAACCAAAGTGAAATTAAAGAACATGTTATATTAGAATTGAAGTGGTTGAGGAACTAGGACCCAGAGCATTGAAGAGGTTGTTCCTTTGAACATTGAAATTCCAGGATAGCAAGAGTTGGGATGAAGAGGAAACTAATGAACCAAGAGCTGATAGCTTAATACTTGGGTGATAGCCTTGATTCTTAGGTGATAGCAGAGGTCTTGACTCTGGCTTCACACTGAAATCAATTTCTAACAAATTAAGAAACTGGACATGGATGATAATTCCCACCCCCACAAATTCATTTTATTGGTCTGGAATGGGACCTGGGAACAGGCAGATTTCAAAAACTTTCCAGGTGATTTTAATGTGCAGCCAACATTGAGACCATTGTGTAAGAGTGATCACAAGGTCTGAAGGTAATAGTTGCAAAGACAAGTAGATGGTGTTACAGCCAGGTGTCAAGGTATCAAAAAAATGCTTTGGAAGTACAGTCACCTGAAGTCAGCAAAAGAGAACTAAGGAAGCCTGTGTTAACTCCTGTCTCTCGTGGTTCATAGTTGGATATGTAATAAGGAACCAGCGTGTCCTGCAGGGAACTGAAAGAAAAATGGTTTCTTGGTGAAACACCAGTTCCAAATGCAGCAAGGATGTATGGTACCTGTTGCTTACAACAGTATGAGCACCATAAGGGATAGAATCAAGAGGCTTGGCAAGGAATTTGACTAAGAACAAATGTTACATGTGTAATATTACCTATTGTTCATAATTTCTCACTAGAGTTAAGAATTTAGGAAGATGCTTGTCTTAATTGGGTCTGCTGTAACAAATATGCCATAGACTGAGTGGCTTAACATTTCTCACAGTTCTGGAGGCTGGGAAGTTCAAAATCAAGGTGCTGGCAGACCCAGTATCTGGTGATGATCTCCCTGGTTTGCAACTTCATTGTATCCTTACAAGACAGAGAGCTGAGAGAGGAAGCAAGCTCTCTTGTGTGTCTTATGAAAGCATTATTATGTTTATGACAGCTTCACTCTCATGACCTTATTACCTCCCAGATACCTCCTAATACCATCACATTGAGGGTTAGAATTTCAACATATGAATTTGAGGGTAACACAAACATGCAGTCCATAATAATGCTAATCTAAATTCATAATCTAATGACCTGTAATGCAGCAAGAATATTTATAACATTGGCATAGGGGGTCATTGTGACAGCTAGCAATATTTTTAGTCTATATAAAAAACTGTGAGTTGCTAAGAAACAACCTTTGCTTTTGGTGACTTACTGATATTCCTGACTCTCCATCCTGCTAACCTGTGAAATAGAAGTTACCTAATCCACACCTCTAAGTATGGTCCTGTCTAGTACCTTCGAATTAATTCTGCCTCAGCCAGAGGAGATAGAAGGAACTCTGTGTCAGTATCTTACCTCTGAAGTTGCTACTGCTCCCTTATCTTCCTGATGTGCTTGTGTTATAATGGATACGGGCTTCTTACTTGGTTCCAAAACTCCTCCTGCCTGCTACTCCTTAGAGAGATTCACTGCATCATAGTCTTAGTTTGGACTGTAATTGTTTGGTTTTTTTACTTTTCATTTTAAATATGTGGGGTACAATTGAGGATTAGGTACATAAGTGGTCATCGTGTAACTGGTTTTTAATTTTATTTGACTTTTTCCCTCGCAGACATACTTCCATGCTTCAAACTTACCTTCGTATTCATCTCCCAACAGATGAGTTCAGATATTCATCTTGACCCTTGAGACCTGCTTTAGGCTAATCCCACTAATGTACAAAGCCTAATTCTAATAGATTTCAAGGAATTTGCAGACATGCAAAAGAGTTGCAGAGGAAAAGACTCCATTAGAGCAAGGGAGTAGAAAAGTTTTCATGGAGGAGATGGAACTCAAAGTAGGCTTTAAAGTTTAAGATGCATGGATTTATTTTGTTTAAGAATGCAATTTAATCTGCTTTATCTGAATTTATGTATTAGTATAGAATTCTATATTTTTTTTTTCTCTTAGGAATGTAACATGTACATAGAGTGTTCTAATTCCCTGTGGGAGAAAGTATAACAAATAATCTATGCTTATGTAAAGAGAAGTCCCTAAGAAACATGATGTTGCCTTGAGTAATTAAAATGCTTTAGGTACACTATGAGTCATGAAACCTTAGCCAGCCCTTGAGAAATGTGTAACTAAGCTTTTTAGCATCTGGCTAGTTGCATTTCTTAAACTGAATTCCTTTATCACAATATATATGCTTTGATTTTTATCAAAATCCTACCTTATAAACTTCCTACAAAGTCTATCACATGTTTAATTGCATATACAGATCTTATTTTTATTATTATATATGTTTTTGTTTTTGTTTTTTTAAAGAAAATGAGCCGGGCTCGTTGGCTCAGCCTGTAATCCTGCACTTTGGGAGGCCGAGGCGAGTGGGTTGCCTGAACCCACGGGTTCAAGAGCAGCCTGGGCAGCTTGTCAAGACCTTATCTCTACAATAAAAAATTTTAAAAATTAGCCAGGAGTGGTAGTGTGTACCTGTAGTTCTAGCTACTTGGAAGGCTGAGGCAGAAGGATCACCGGAGCCCAGCAGGTCAACACTGGGGTGACCGTGAGTGTGCTGCTGCACTCCAGCCTGGGTGACAGAGTGAGGCTCCAACTCAAAACAAAAAAAAAAAAAGAGAGAAAATGAAAAGTAGTCTCTGCCAAGTGACTAAAATTATGAGGGAGGGTCTAAGTTTAAAGAATCACTGAATTAGTGACACGGAAAGGACCTCAGAGATCATCTTTGATTGCTCTAGTTGATTCCTAATTCTTTAAGAAATCGAAATCCAGAAAGTTACAAGAGGTTCATAAAAAATGACACTGCTCATAAGGAGCATGGCCTCCGTATGCTCAGGCCAGTGCCCTTCTTCATCCACCACCTAGTCAACAACACGGACAGACAGTTGTTACCTGCACAGTAGCCAGGTTTTATGTCACACTGGTTTTTACATTCCTGTTTCATGTACCCTTTTTCACGTGGAAGTTTTAAGAATTGTATTCTCTGTACTTTTAAGGAAAAAAGGAAAGAAACCTCAATAGTTTTATTTCTTTTTAAAAAATTATTTCTATTCAAACTATAGAATAAGAAGTAAAATTATACCTTTTAATAGCTTGACAGCTGCCGCGTCTTATAAGTTCTTCCAAGTGGAACACACCTGCTCTGTTGCTGATCGTGCCAGGTACCTTCCAGCATTTCATACGGTTCACTGAAATGTTAGTAGGTGATGGCAGCATTTGTTGCTGATTCTTCCACTGCAGGAAGAAGAGACGAAGCTTGAGTTAGTTATTGTCCATGATAGGCCAGAGGGTCTCCAAACAAATCAGTAACTACTTACACTACAGAGGAATGGGAGTAGGAGAATGTTTTTCTCCAAGTTTATTTCAGAACATTTTTATCAAGGTGTCATCTAATAGAAAAGAGAATATTGGTACTATCAGGGAGGAAAAAACTCGGAAGGTTTGAAGAAAAGTAGTGCTGACAAATTTGGTTTTATTTTTTATTTGTGTTTTGGACTTTTTTTGTTTTTTAAGCTTTTGTGCTAGCCTACATATATTAAGCTGTATGTGATTCATTTATTTGGGAGGAAAGTTATTGTTAAAATCCTTTTTTAATTTTTCAGTATTGAAATTGTTTTATCATGAAAGGAATATATACTCATAGTTTTTAATAAAAGAAATTTTAATAATAACTTTAACTTCAAAATTCAATCTGTAAAAAACAGTGTAAAATGAAGAATAAGTCTTCTGTCCTGCCAGTATTCATGTTCATTCTAAGTTTCTTGCATATCTTTATAGGAATATCCTCTGCATATATAAACTCACATGTCTTTATTTGTCTATTCTTTGTTTTTATGAAACTAGGATTATGCTTAATAGTCTGGTTTGTTGTTGTTGTTTTTTTCTTTTACCAATATATCTTGGACATATTTTCTTATTAGCACAGACAATTCTATTTTTTTTAACAATTCTATTTTTTGAGGTACTAAAATACTCAGGTTTTTTTATTCATAAAATGCTGAGTTTTTTTAATTCCTGAAATTTTCTTTTTCTTTTTTCTTTTTCTATTTTTATTATTTCTAAAAAAACTCAAAGTAGAAAAAAGCCCAAAGTTAAAAGTACCATTTACTTCCTACAAATGTTTCAACATTGATACTGCCAAGTGTGATTTTATATAAATGCCAGATGTATAGTAATAATTACACACAGGAATATCAGATTATTTCTGAAAATGTGGAGAAATTACTGTATTATGTTTGCTTATGTCTTTCTCTAAAAACATATTAAATGAATAACAGTTACTGGTTTTGCTATTCTGAGATAATTAAAATCACTATTATAGCTAATTTTTATGTGAGGAGAAAAGTGTTTTAATAATTCTCAATATTTTACCAAACATGTAGAGTCAATAAGAGCACACTGACTTAATTCAAAAGGACCAAAGTACACACTCGAGTTATATTCAGAAACGGTTGTTTTCTTGTCTGGCTCAAAATAAGAACAGAGAACCCCAAAGCAATAGATAACTCCATGGTAGTTCCTCTTCTATCAGAACACACATGCACACAAAATTTTACATTGGTGGCCAAACATCCCTTAAGTGTCTGGCTCCTCTCCAATCTTGGAGAAGAGAATCCACCCTTTTTCCTCTGATCTACTTTCTAAATAAATTTTCTTTCCTAATCTTAAAAAAATTTTTTATATTGGTAATCCAGTCAACCTGTCAGAAAAATAGTAGTCAGTAAGTAGATCACCTTCCATCTCTTAGTCTTCCAAGCATTTAATAATCTTGCTATATAATACTGTTTTCATAGTATGATTTTACTGTTATGTTAAGTTCAACAACAAATTTATAATATACAGTGATGATTTTTGGTATCATGAAACAGATTTTCCAAATACCTAGACATTAATGTATACTAAATAATTGAAAATAAAGTCATAATTATTGCTTCCTTCCTACTGCTAAAGAATAATATCAATATATATCATTTTTACTATAATAATTCTGTTTATTAAGGAAAATAAAGTGTTTTATCTCTCATTATATTAAATACAAATTGATTTATGCTTGGATTTGCTTTAAAATTTCAGGAATATTAGAAGTTTTCTTTTTTTATCTGGAGAGAACTAAACCATAACTAACTTAGTATTATTAAAGATAGTGATAAAACTGGTCAGAAATCTTATCTTCTAGGCAAGTTAAAACTAAAGTACTAATTTGTGTCCTATGAAGAATCTCAACGTAGACAGCACTTACATGTTTTTTTTTCTTTCTCCATATTTGTTTCAATAACTTATAGCAAGTGTTATGAGGAAAAAGTATTCATTTCATATAATTTATTTACATCTGAAAAATATCTATTAGTCTCAAGTCTAGAGAAGTAACATGACCCATATAGAAAGTGAGTGGTACTCCATGATACCAAAACCTGTATGAGTCACCTCACACCAGCAGATTCCACTCCCAGGAATAAAGCACCTAAACGTCCTGCACAGAGGAACTCTAAAAGCCTCCAGAGATTAATAAGGAACCGCTCCTACAAGTCTCGGTTTCCTTGAAGGTCTGGTGACTAGTTTTGTTGCTGCTTCTTTTACACCTGTGCCGCTGCCATTGTATTTGCCATATGTGCCTCAGCCCCTGCTTTGTACTTTTCCCCCACCCTCCCCCAGCAACTCTGTTTCTTGCTACTTTGGGCAATTATTCTCCATGTTTCCAAACCCTCCTATCCTCTACAGACTGAGACTCTACAAACTTATCTTCTCAGTTTATCTAGCCTGAGGGCAGAGTCTAGATATTGGCGGTGGTTCTGAAATAAAGGGAGTGTGAGAGAACCCTCCTGTGGTTTTACCACCAAAGTAGGTAGAAAATATGTCATTTCCTTCATGCCTTCCAAACTCCCATTAATTAGAATGTTCGCAAAATAACCTTAGAGATGAAATTGTTTTTCTGTTTAACAACCCGCTCCTTATTCAGCTGAGTTGAGTCTCTGAACTCAACCTCTATCACAACTTATTTTCTTACATGGATCTTCCATTGAAACTCAGTTTAGAGAATACCATAAATTCTCAATAAAGATTTTATAATTGTTCTGATAAACCATTGATAAGTGTTTATAGGACATTTCTTCACAGTTGTTCTCAGATAGTATCATGTGCAGTTGGCATTTTGTGCTTTTTTAAAAAAGGCATTGATAAACTTATCCAAGGTAAATTTTAATCTTTGAATGATGACTATACATAAAATTATAAAATGATGCTACACTGGGTCGAACCAGTGTTCCATATGGCCTAATCCTCTCTCTGACAGTGACATTAAGGGTTATTTGACAGAATAGCATATTTGCTCTTTATGATGATGTTGTAAAAGGCTAACCTAAAGATCAGTAACATTCCTCAAAATCTGTTACATATCTAAAATGTGAAGCATGTTATTGAGAGAACTTCCCACCAATCATTCCTAGTCATAAACTGTCCCTTATAGTGACAGATTGATTATCAGTTTCCCTGTTTTCTGACTTTACAGGTACTTCTGACTTGACAAGTAGCATGATTTTATTATTATTTTTTTTTTTTGGAAGTTCTCTGTCATGCAAACTCTGCTGTCCCTTGTTTTGACAACTACTCTACTCCAGAGTTTCTCAAACTCTGGCACTACTGGCATTTGGGACTGGTAATTCTTTGTTGTTGCGAATATGTTGTGCATCATAGGATATTTAGCAGTATCCTTGGTCTCTGTCTATACTAGATGCCAGAAGCACCTCCCTACACTCATGACAATCAAAAATATCTTTCAGACATTGCCAAATTTTCCCTGGGAGTCAAAATCACCCCCACTAGAGAACCACTACTCTATTTTAATAGGAAAAAATACATATAATATATATGGGTATGAATGGTTTTTCCTTAACTTTAACTCTTTATTTTATGATCCTGTTAATGAAATTTTGTTTTCATTATTCCATTTTCTCATAATTACATTATGTGAGTTATAGACTACCCTACTTAAAAACAACAGCTTCTCATAAAGATGTATCCAGCTGTGTGAGACTCAAGGTGATAAGTATATATAAAATATCTGATCATTAAATTTAGATATCTATTGATTAATGTTTCTTTTCTTTGCTTGAGAAATTAACTGTATACTAATCTGTTCATAAACCCTAGAAAATTAACTGTATGCTAATGTTTCTATACTTAGCGGTCAAAATAATGCAGTCATATTGGTCTCTAATTTTAACATGGTTCTCCCTTAAGTTACATAAAAAAGGAAGAATATTTTCTTATTTAAGTGTCTCTTTTATCCAGACCACCCATGTGTACCAATAAAAGATCTGTTTTTCGATATTGGAACAGATTTGCTTTTATTACTCTTTTACTTGAACTTTTTTGTACTCCTGTCATTTTTCTTTTTACCTCTGTTACTGATTCCCCATTGTTGTAGGTATATTTAAGCAATATCTTAGTGACTTGGTTTGGGAAGAACTATTTCCTAGCAGTGGGAGATTAGGGAATAGTTCAGTCGCAAGAGAGGAAGTGAATAACCCAAATGGCCCCTCCATTTGTAGGAATTCTAAAAAGGGGGCATTCTGGTGCTTCCTGCCTCTTCATTATCTCTACAATTAATTTTCACTCTTCTCAAACCAGGTCACCTAGACCACTGGGAAATAAAGGCAGTGTTATTTAGTGGTTTGATGCCAGATGCACTTGGGGTGCCTGTCTCATCAGTCCCCAGGCCTCGGGATCAACCAGTTGTCCATTTCTCTCACCTCTACTCTGATATTTAATCTTTGTTTTAAAAATTATATTATTTTATTGTCTGTCTCTGTTAGATTTGCCTCAGTGAGCCCCACAGTCTTGGTCATCTTTTTTGTTCTTCCCAACTGACTCACAACCCCATTCTCTACAGCACCTCGTCAAAAAGTGATGTCCATGTTTCTCAAGCTGCTAACCTCTTACTCCAAGTTGCCTTTTCTCCTGTTTCCTTGAAGAGAAACCACCTAACATGAATTCCCTCCATTTTCATTCGTACTTTCTCTACGTTTCTGTAATTTTACCTTCCTTCTGCAGCTATTTTCAGGTATCAAAGAAGGGAGTGCTCTTCCTTTCCATGGCAGACCTCTCCACTTGTGCTTTTGGTCATTTTCCCCTCTCACTTCTTCTGACCCTCACTCACTTAGTCATCCACATCCCCACTCCCTGACCAGCATTGGCATTTTCATTATTTATCCAGCTAACACATGTTTTGAATGCCTGCCATTTTTCCAGGCACAGTGGTAGAATAGAGTCTGGATGGTATAATGGTCAGTAAAATAAAAATAATCCCTGCATTTATGGAACTTATGGTCTAAAAGGGGAAAGTGACTATAACAATCACAAAACTAAACATAAAAGCAATAAAAGGGCAATGAAGGACAACTGTAAGGTCATGTGGTGAAAAGTGAATGAGTTAGTTTTTAAGGGGAATGAGATAGGCAGGAGGATACATTTGAGATATTAGAAACAGCATATGCAAAGGCCTAATGTGGCCAGAAATGTTGTATAGTGACTAGAGTTTAGTATGCAAACTAGAAAGCAGGAAAAGCTGAACCTGAACAAGCGGACAAGATCAAGAAGGTCCTTATCTAGCATGCTAAGGAGCTGAGTTTTATCTTGAAGGTAGTAGAGAACCATCAAAGGATTTAAAGCAGAGGAATGACTTGATCAAATGGATTCTTTCTAAAGCTCATTCTAGAAGCTCTGAAAAGACTGGGGAAAGCCATATTGAAAGAAATAAGACAAGTAGGGGCTGCTGCAGTAATCCAAGGAAAAAATAATGAGGAGCTAGGATTAGTGGACTAACTTCATGTGGAAAAATAAAGAGGAAATCTAAATTTTTAATTTAAACCTCGCAGTGTATAAAATAGCAGGTAGAACTTCAATTTGAGCCATGTAAACTTTGCAGTAACAGTGCAGCAGCCAATTGCAGATATCTTGCGGACATCTATAGGGCTCAGGAGACATTTGCTGAAAACTCAGATTTGCAAGATAGTTTTGATAAAAATGTATGGATTCGAGTGTATTTCCAGAAAAACTGCTGTATTTAAACTTGCTTTGCAGAAAACTAACAATCGTCAAGTCATTTTAAAGAAAACTTAAGATCTGGGTTCAGGGTATTGATTTGGAAGTCATTACATATACATGCTGGTTGAATCCATAGAAGGGGTGAGTACAAAGAATGAAAATGACAAAGGTAGAAGACAGGACCTAAAAGAATGCCAGTTTTTTCAAAGCAGGTGCTGAGGGAAAAGACATGGAAGGAGACTGCTGTGTTAGCAATCACTACCTGATACAGTCTCCTGGCCTCTGTTTACAGCAGTCTCTGCTCTCTCGTTCGCCAGTCTTCATTACACCTTTCACCTGACTATTGTAGATACTTTCCCAAACTAGAAATCAAGCCCCATGTGATTTACCAGTGCAAAAATCTCAGTTGGCTTTTTATTTGTTCATAAAGTCCAAATCTCTTAAGTTTTTATCTAGATCCCATCCTTCAAAGATTAAATAGAAGTTCTCACCTACTTTTCCTTATCTTCCAAAACGTGCTCCTAAGTATGCTGCCCTGCAGATACATCCCTCAAACCTTTGTTCAACCTGTTTTCTCAAACTGTGTAGTTGTTTTTGGCTCTCCAGTTATCAGAATTTCAGTTTACTCCATAAGGTCCAGTTACCCTCTCTCTGTGAATCCTTCTCAAAAGCTTCCAGTTGTAAGTCAAGGCTTCCCTTTCTTTAATTTCACAGCTTTCCTCTTTACCTTTATTGTAACGTGTATCCCACTCTGTCTTGTTGGTTGAATACACATCTTTTCCTCATTAGATTATAAATTCTTGACGGACAGGGGTTCCTACTCACTCAGCTTTGTATCCTTAGGGCATCTAACATAGTGTCTTGCTCTTAGAGTGGTGCGTAGAGTGGTATTTGTTGTTGTTTTTAACTGGCACAATTAGTCACCAAAACTACAAATCATGATCAGGAAGGTTTTCACTTTTTGTTACAATATGCTTTTAGAAACTGCATCTTATTGCAGAGGACTCATTTTTCCTTAAGGAAGATCATTATAAGTGGAGGATTTAGCATCAAACAAATCAGATACACAATCAGTAATCAATTCTAAAAGCAAAGAATGTACTTCAAATTTATATGAATATAAATTTGTGCTCCTGGAAACAATATCAGCAATATTCTATAACTATATTAGCAATATTCTATAATTTATATCATAAAAATTATAACAATTTAGTCTTATCTAGAGCTTGTCTTGTTCAGTGGTTTGTAAACTGTCGTCCATAGAGCTCTGTTTTTCAGGGTTCTAGGGGCGTAGGACTGGGGAGGCAGGGGATTCAGGCCATGCAAACCTAGTTTCACCCAGAGTAATGCTACTTTCATGTGTTTATATATGAGAGTTTCAAACCAAGTATACTGAAAAATAGTTTTGCTGTTAAATCAGTTTGAAAAACACTAGTGTAACTTTCAGATTATTGTAACCTTGTTAACTCTGGGCCTCCATTTCCTCATCTGTAAAATACGAGAATGGTGCTATAGTAGTTTATGCTTTTCTTCTGAGCCCCCATTCATTTTCAAATTAAAAAAAAAAAAAAAAAGACCCCAAGAGAGGTTAAATGGCTTACTCAGGCCACATAGAGTTAATGACAGAGCCAAGACTAAAATTTAACCACCAACCCTAGTTGTTATTTTTCCTCTTTAGCATTCTTTTTTTAATTCCTGCAAAGTAGATATAAACAAATTATGATTATCATATGGAAACACTAAATCTATTGTGAGATATATAGGCAGCATGTAAAAACAAAACTATACTGCATCATAAACTTGCCTTATTTAAAGCTGGTATGCTAGCTACAACATACATTGATTGAACGTTTACCTAATTTTTTATTCATTCTTCAACTTTACAAAAATATTTGGGTGAGTTGTTTGCATGGCCCATTTCTCTTTTGCAGAGCTATTTATGAGTTATTTTCTTCTTGGTAAATTTTCATGTAATCAGTGGAAGCATTTAAAATAATTCCATTAATCATTCCTTTCATGTTTAAGTCTCATTGCATCTAAATTTAAAAGTGTCACTAAGAAGTTGTGAGAGTTTGGGATGCAGGAGCTCTAGATTCTGGTCCTTCCATTCACCATCTTCCTTTGCTCATCTTCCTCTCTTCATCCCCTCCTCTCCAAATCAAGGGTTTCTGTGAAGGGGAAATGAAGTCACAAAACAACTCTCTGAGAGGTGTGTGTGAAAAGGAGGGAAGGAAGGGCAGTCATGTTCCTTGGCCTTGTCAATGATGGGGGATATTCATGGGCTGCTTGCACACCAGCCTTGGGGGCTTTTTGTTTAAAGATAAAATAAAGCAAAACAGCTCACAGAGACACCTCCTTCTTCCCCCCTCCTTCTGCCTCCATGAGTAGCTACCCATATGGCGTGCTGCTGCTGAGACCCAGAAATGAGTGAGTAAAGGTGTTTAGAAGTGAAATATGGGTCTACCTTAAGTAAGCACCCTTTTCAATTAAGTATTAAAGCTTTGTGTTGTGGATCCCCTTCTAGCCCGAGAGTCATAGGATTTGAACACAGGCTAAGCCACCCTTGCAACATTAAAAAGGAGTTGAGTATGCCAGTCACAGAAATGCTGTCATACAGTAAGAAACATGGCAGGACTATATTTAACCTACTGATAACAAACTCTCTGAGGACATCACAGCATCCATTTCAAATGGACAGACTATTACAAGCAGAATTGGTAAGACCTACACAAGGCAATATGTTGTTACTCATTTTTCAGAATCACAGCAAGTAGTTAAAATAACAATGGTAATAGTGATATATTATTCAGTATGACTTTTCTGCCTTCAACCTCTGGAGTAGATTGAAATTGATGAGAATTTCTTATTAAAGCTGTTATGTTGAATTCTTCACTAAAAACCCAGTACTTTTACAAGTTTTATATGTACATATGTAGATGGTAAGAGGCTGGTCTTGCCCATGGTAAAGGTACAGAGATAATACTTACACCTTGTAAGGACTAGCCAGGCATGGTGGCATGTGCTGCAATCCCAGCAACTTGGGGCTATCAAGGCAGGAGGATCATTTGAACCCAGGAGCTCAAGGATGCTACGTGCAGCATCTCTGAAGAAGGAAAAATAATAAAAACCTTACATTTAATTTGATTGCTGTGTTTAGAATTTATTTAATAAATCTGGAAAGTGGAGAAATTGTGTTACGATTGATGCTTTCTGAGTTAGGTGATGATGGTTGTCTTTGCTTTTTCTCTGTCAGGTGAGGGCAGTCTGAATTAGTCCTTGAATTTTAAATTTTCCATGTTACGGACTTTTTTCCTAAACACATTTTAAGTGAGAACTTCACTAGTGGAGATGAATCGAGATGTTGTTGGTTCTTTTGTTGTTCTACCAAATTGGATCACTTACTACAACGTTCACCTTTCACCACTAAGTCTCCTTGTTCTTTAATTCTTGTTTTTATTATATGCTTGATTTAAAGCTATACAGCTGGCAATAATAATGATATAATTATGGTCCGGAAAAGTGTAATGTCCTCTTAAAATCTTTATTATAAGAAAAGTAATACTTATTTAAAGATACTTAGTTTCAAATCTTACTGAAGAACAATCTTGTAGCATTCTCATCGTGAAGGAAGAAATCTAAAAAGGAAAACGAGCTTCTGTAGAGTAACACTGGGAAAGCAGTAGTTACTCAGACAAGACTCAGAGAGAAGGTTGTACTCCTTTTCTTTCTTTTTGGCTTCATGTTTTCTGGATTTTTAAAATAATAATTAAGAGGATATAGTATATCTCCTTCATTTGTATATAATTCAAAACTTTAATATACAATATATATTTTCTTTGTGAATGTTAAATGGATCCTTTCCATAACACGTAATTATCTCTATAAAACATGTGCATTGTTTTATAGCAGCAACATTGGATTGATTTATAAAATATCATGTGTCATATAAAACTCAATTTCCCACATTATGCTTTTGGAGTTAATGTTTCAGATTTTAAAGGAAGCATCCAACACTCAAAGTATAATTTTGTACCACTGAAAGTGCTTAGTAATTCATTCTGGTCACGAAGGTGCCATCAATAAAACAAGATATACTAAACACATTTTTTAGAAGACTTAAAGAGCTTTATATTCAAAAACTTGTATACATTTCAGTGACTATTACTATGAAAATGTAGAGTATACTGAAAAGCTTATAAAGGAAAGATGGAGTGTTAAAAGATAAATTTAGAGCTTAAATATTATACCACATAACATTAGATTAATTTAAGCTAATTTACAACGGAATTTTTTTTTTTTTGCCATACGCCTGAAAGCTGACTTTATTTCTAGAGCGTGCTTAAACCATCTGAAGAACTAGTTCCTTGATGTTACATAGGAGCAAATATATTGCGCTGACAGACATTCTTGTTCAAAACGGGCATATTCTCCCCCATTCAGGAAGTTGGTGGATTTTCAGCATGTGAATATTGACTGGGTTGTCTTTTCTCATTTTTTACTTAATACTTGTTTTTCTTCTTCCACAGCAGTTGGTCAATAGGAAGTCCCAGGACTTCAGACTGGATTCAGAATGTATGACACAGTAAGCAATGTCTCCTCCTAAATAATTTGGGGTGATAAATAGTTGGGTTGTGTTTTTTTTAGGGACAATTTCTCCATTTCTCTTTCATAACATTATTACACTCTAAGTTAAACTTCAGATAATTGATTTTTAAAACAGAACATTTTAATAGTTAAACTTTGAGAATATGTATTATTACAAGGTTAAAAGAAATAATATTAAATAAAATAATATCACACAAAACTTCAGAGGACCTATTTTGTCATTTATTTTTTGTTTGAGTAACATTTTGAAATAACATTAGCTGAAGACAAGTAAGTGATATGCCGAAGGTAAAATTATGAATGCCTATTTAGAAACATTAAAAAGGCTAGCACTGAGAACATTATCGTTTTGTATTTTCTATAAACAACTAATGTATTTGAATAATTTTAGTTTTTAAAATCTCTGGGAAGTTTTTATAGTTTTATTTGGCACTTGCTTTGTCACTTAATGCACGCATTATGAAAACAATCACAGCTGGGCTCGGTGGCTCAGCCTGTAATCCCGCGCCTTTGGGAGGCTGAGGTGAGTGGATTGCCTGAGCCCGCGGGTTTGAGACCCGCCTGGGCAGCAAGACCTCATCTCTACAATAAATCAAAAAAATCAGCCTGGTGTGGTAGCTCATGCCTGTAATTCCGGCTACTCGAAGGCTGAGGCAGAAGGATCACCAGAGCCCAGCAGGTCGAAATCTGCAGTGTCCGGGAGCGGCCACTGCACTCCAGTCTGGGCAACAGAGTGAGACTCCAACTCAAAAAAAAAAAAAAATCACAATTCTCCCTTTAAAAAATTTTACCTCAAAAACATTCCCAAAATATTTCTCAATCTATCATCTCAGATGATCTTTTGGACCTAATATTAAGTCAAAACTTCATATTCACATTACATCACTAACAAAATATAATGCAAATGCAACAGCTTTGAGCAGCTTAGGTATCCCATCCTCCCATCACTGCCCCCACATCCACATCTGGGGGTGGGAGGCAGACTAGTATTTCGTTCTTCAAGTGAAAGACACATGTAAGTTTTTAAAGAGTCAAAGAATCCTGAAGACACTTTAGAAATTCTTTCTATAATCTCTCTGTTTTATAGTTAAGAAAACTAAAAGGAATTGCCTTTTGGAAATTTCACAGGGCACATTTATGTCAACATTTGGACCATAGACCTAAGTCTTTTAAGCTTGACTACTGGCTTTGTTTGTTTGTTTGTTTGTTTGTTTCCTTTTTAACTAGATTTAGTGGTCACAGGTATTATTTTGTTGTAAGTTTTCTTTTTTTTTAAAGATAAAATCAATAATTATGTAATTATATTATAGGCATGTATAGCTATCAGAGTACATTCACTCACATTATCACATTTCATTCTCACTATATCCCTGGGGGAGAGGCAGACTAATATTCTGACTTCTGTTTTACAAATGGAAAAACAAGATCTGAAAGGCTGTGGCTTGTCTCAGATCATTGTATGTAATACATGGCAGACTCAGTGCCAGAATGCAAGTCCTCTTACTCCAGTCTACAGTTCCTTCCATGCTTTCTCCTTCTGCCTGTCGTATGGTACAGATACACATCCCAGATCTTTCTGTTTTTTTGTTTCATCTGCCAAATATATTCTTAGTTCCAAGCTCTGAACAATTAAAATTTTATATAATGGTAATGAGCTTGAGCAGTTTGTACTTAATAACAGATTGTTTATACACAGAAAAAATAGACTGGAACAATGAGAACAGATTGTTTCAACAACCAGAAAGTAATCATATTTAATGCATTATGGAAACAATGCTCTTTGTGTCTTTGAATACGTTTTATAAAAAGTTTTAGAACCTTTTACTTAAAATGTAAATGAAAGAATGCCTTCTATATATAAGCAGAGTGTGCATCTAACAAAAAATCTCCTACATACACTTCATTCTGACCACACTGGATACCTATTTTCAGGGGATACAGAGATCCATGCCATGCCCCCCAAATTAAAGTTCAGTGAAGCCTTACAAACATCTCAACTTCTGAAACTTGTCAGAGTAATTCAGCTTCTTTTTTGAACATAGAGCTCTTAAGATGCTGCTGAAAATAAAAGAACTTTTATGAGAAGATCAGATATGTCTAAATGCTGAAGTTCATATAAAGCTTTTGGACTTTCCCTACTTATTTCTTAGAAGTAAGGATGAATTAAGATAGACTTCTCATTACTTGAAAACTGTAAGTGAGTTGATACTAGAAACACTGTAGCCCAGTATGTACAAAGAAGTCATTTCTTTAATTTACCTAAGTTAAGAGTGTAGTACCCAAGTAAATTGGCAGAGAGGCTAATTTTTTGTTTCTTTCTAGCCCTGTCTTTCAGTTTGTAATATCCACTTATTAGTTGGCTGACCAAAATATATAATGAGCCACATAAACAGCCTCTTACTACTTTCTGTCTGGATTTCTTATCTTGTTTATTTTTTTGAGAAATGTCAGTGACTTTTGTGCAAACAATTTATACATATTTTAGTGAAGCTACATTCTTTTTTTAAGGTATCATGAAAAAACTTCTAAGGGTTAATTTAATAAAGGTGTATATTCCTGAAAATCTTAAACTTTCACCTTTTATGCCTCATGCCCCTATTAACGTTCTTCATTATCTCCTGTTGATGTCAGAGTTTTTAAAAAGTTTCTGCAAATTTGTTATAATTATTAAAACTAGTGTTAGCCGGGCTCAGTGGCTCAGCCTGTAATCCCTCGCTTTGGGAGGCCGAGGTGAGTGAATTGCCTGAGCTCTGCGGGTTCGAGACCCGCCTAGGCAACTTAGTGAGACCTCATCTCTATAATAAGTCAAAAAAATTAGCCGGGCATGGAAGCGCACGCCTGTAGTTCCAGCTACTTGGAAAGCTGAGGCAAAAGGATCGCCGGAGCCCAGCAAGCAGGTCAAGGCTGCGGTGGCTGGGAGCGTGCCACTGCACTCCAGCCTGGGCGACAGAGTGAGACTCCAACTGAAAAAAAAAAAAACCTAGTGTTAATATTCCCTAGTTACTAATATATCCTATTTCGAAGTTTGTTGATTTTGTTTTTAACATAGCATGCTTTATTTCATTGACAGCTTTGGTCAGAGAGACATTAATTCAGATGATCAATCATGTTCAAGTCTTTTATTTATAAACGCACAAATGTGAACTAAATGAATGAATGAATGAAATCTCTTAATGTAGAATAGCTGTATCAATTCCAACTATCCTATCACTCTACCATATATATTTTTTTTCATTCTTATAATTGTTTCAGGCTCCTTCATTTCTCCTTTTCTTCATGAGGAGGTAGTTTACAGTATACCTTTTTTTCCTTAGATATCCTGTTTTTCAGCTTTCCTTCTAAGTTCTTACTTTGATTATCCATTTTTCAGCCTTTTTCTCACTGCCCCACTTCCCCACCCAGTTTCTGTTATGTATGTGATATCACAGTGTGCTCAGCACTGAGCTTGGTGCATTGAGAGATACCAAAGAAGCATTGTAGGTCAGATGAAAAAATAGAAGAAGCATTTAGAAGGCAACAAATTGTATAAGTAGGTGCAAAACTATGCAAATTGTGATTACAGACGATTCAGTCTGGGAAAGCATACAGCAGTGAAGAGTGGAGAGGCTGGTGAGGGTAGAGAGTGGGAGAAGACTAATTGGTGGTTTGGGGTTGGAGAATTGCAGTGGGAGAAAAAACAGGGTAGATATTGTGGCTCTGGAAGAATGCAGTGTGAGAGAGTTTTGAGCAGAGCTGCTGATTGGAAGGTGGGACCAGGAGGCATGTTTGGCTGTATTTGCCCAGCGTTTTACACATACCTAAGCAAACGTTGTTTGTCCGTATCAAGAACTTGGTCTTGTGCTAAACTTTGATGCTACTACTGTAAAGTGGCGTGATCAGGACAGCCTTTCAAGGTGAGTGACCATGGTTCATTTGTCAGCATCAGTCCAGTTGGGAAAATAGGATAATCTGCTCTCTGCACATGCTAGGCACTGAAATACAGTGACAAATGATACTCAATGTGTACATTGTAGAAGTGCTCAGTGAGGGCAACCTCCTCGGGTCCCCTCCCACTATGGGAGCTTTTCTATCCTTTCAATAAATCCTGCATTTAAAAAAAAAAAAAAAAAATAAGTGCCCAGTGTGGCAAGGAAGATAAACAACACAATGCGTAGTCATTTGCTGAATATAGATTTGCTGAGCACCTACCAGGTCACACACAGTATTCTAGGCACTGGGGATACAAAAGTAAACACATAAAAACCCTTGCCAAAGGAGATAACATTCTATATACGTAAATGTAAAATAAGTAAGATATCTAATTACATCAGAAGTGTGATACACTATGGAGAAAAACAAAGCATGAGTGGGGAATAGAAGAGGGAGATGTGAAGGTTGCATCTTTAAATAGCATCAGAAAAGGCCTCACTGAAAGGAAGAGTGGAAGGATGCCAGGAAATGAGGAATGTGAATATATGACGGACAAGTGCAAAAGGCCCTAAGGCAGGAGCATACCTAGTATCCTCAAGGAACAGAGAGGAATGTTGTTAGAACAGAGCAAGCAAGCAAGTGGGAGAAAGGAGATAAAATCAGAGAAAGAAGATGTCCATCTCCTCAAAGATAAGCACATAAAAGGATGCTCAACATCATTAGCTGTTAGGAATATATAAATTCAAACCACAATGGGATACATCTATGTATATTAGAATAGCTAAAATTCCAAAGACTGACCTTATCAAGTGTTGGTAAGGAAGTGGAACTCTCATATATGCTGGCAGAACTTTAAAATGGTATAATTATATGGAAAAGAGTTTGGCAGTTACTTAAAAAATGAAATATAAGCCAACTATATGACCCAGCCATTCCACTGCTAGGTGTTACCCAAGAAAATGAAAGCATATTTTGTACAAATGTTGATATTAACTTTATTTACAGTATCCCTAACTGGAAAAATACAAAGTCCAGCAACAGGTAAATGGATAAACAAGTTGTGCTATTTATAGCTCTAGAATGTGAGAGAAAGCAGATCAGTGATTATCAGAGGAGGGGGCTTATAGAAGAGAAAAGATAGAAAGGCAAAATTAAAAAGAGCATCAGACATCTTTTGAGGAGATGGGCATATTTGTTACCATAATTGTGATAGTTCATGGGTATATACCTATGTCAAAACTTAAGCTGTATTCTTTAAATAAGTGTATTATATTTTATATCAAGCACATCACACTAAAAGTGTTTGAAATATATATGTATATGCAAAATCTGAAATTATTTCACTAATTCCACTCTTATTCAAGGCACCAAGTCTCACCTAAATAATTTCAGTATTATCTTAGTTGGTCTCTCTGATTCTACCCATATTCATTAATGTCTATTCTTATCTCATGTGAGAGTGATACTGTTGTCACTCTCTGATGACTCTCTACTTCACTTAGTGTAAAAGCTGGAAGTCTCACACTGGTTTATAAGGTCTTCTTTCTCTGATCTCATCTACTCTTTTCCACCTGCGTGCTTGCTCTAATCTAACAACATTCCTCTTTATCAATTACATGACTTGTAGATATTTCTCTGTTTTGCCTTTTCATTCTTTTAGCAGTGATTTTGAAAAACAAACTTTTTTATTTCATTGAGGTTTAATTTGTCAATATTTTTCTTTTATGAAATCTTTGCCAACCTGAAGCCACAAAAGTTTCATCCTGCATTGCCTTGTAGAAGTTTTATAATTTTAGGTTTTATTTTAAAGTCTATGAACTGTTTAGAGTTAGTCTTTGTATATGATATGTGATGTGAAGTTTAGATGAGAGGCCACGTTTTATTTTAATTCTTTGCATTTGGATATTCAGTTGTTCTAGCATCATTTGTTGAAAAATGCTCCTGTCTCAACTGAATGGCCTTTGCACCATTGTTCAAAATCAGTTGTCAATATTTTTGTGGGTCTCTTTTTTTATCTATTGATCTATTTATCTCTGTCTTTACACCACTACAACATTATCTTGATTACAGTGTAGTTTTATACCATGTCTTGAAATCAGTATTAGCCCTCCAACTTTATCCTTTTCAAAGTTGGTTTAACTATATAATATTTAAGGGTCTTTCTGTTTCCACATGAATTTTGGAATCAGCTTGTCAATTTCTATAGCAAAGTGTGCTAGAATTCCAACTGATATGGCACTGAATTCAGAGATCAATTTGGGAAGAATTAACATGTTAACAATATTTAATCATCTGATTCATTAACATGATGTATCTTTCCATTTATTTACGTCTTCCTTAATTACTCTTTGTAATTTTTTTTAGTTTTCATTGTATAGGTCTTGAACATATAATGTATAGGTCTTTGGTTGATTTATTCTTACATATCTCATATGTAAATGGTATTGTTTTTAAGTTTCAATGTAAAAGTGTTTGTTGCTAGTTTATGGAAATACTACTGATTATTGTATGTCAATCTTGTATTATGCCACCCTACTTAACGCATGTGTTAGTTTTAATAGATTTTTAGTAGATTCCCCCAGATTTTCTGCAGAGATACCCTACAAATAAGGAACAATTTTATTTCTTTCTTCACAATCTGAGTGCCTTTTATTTCTTTTTCTTGCCGTATTGCACTGGGTTAGAACCTCCAATACGGTCAGTGATGAATAGAAATGAAGAGAGTAGACATTCTTGTCTTGTTCTAATCATATAGGAAATGAATAGGAAAGCATTCAGTCTTTACTCAAGTACAATATTATTGTAAGTTTCTTATAAATGCCCTTTGTTAGGTAGTTTTTCTTCATTTTCTATTTTACTGAGAGATTTTTGTCAGGAATGGATGTTAGGATTTTGCTAAATGCTTTTTTGCATCTATTAAGTGATCATATGACTTTTCTTTCTGAATTTATTAATATGGTAAATTACATTGATTTTTAAATGTTAAACCAGCTTTGCATTCCTGAGATAAACTCTGCTTAGTGGTATGTTATCCTTTTCATATTGTTGGATTTGATTTCCTAAAATTTTATTTAGAATGTTTTGTATTTTGTTCAAGACGAGTATGAGTCTGTAGTTTTTGGTAAGATCTTAGCCTGGTTTTGGTGACAGGGTAATGCTAGCCTCATGGAACAAGTTGGGAAGAATTCTCACCTCTTCAATTTTCTGGAATAGATTGTGTACATTTAGTATTACTTCTTTTTTGGAAATGTCCATTTCAGAATTGGTGTTCTCAATTTAGTATAAGACATTGTTCTCGTATTTTAGTTATTTACACATGGTTTCCTTCAGTTCTTTGAACATATTCTTAATTGTGAATTTTAAGTCTTTGTCTAGTAAGTACAATGTCTGGGCTTCCTCAGGGACTGTTCTTGTTCATTGCTAATGGGATTAAGCACTGTTCCTGGCTTCAGGTAATATCCCCAGATGTGTGTGCTCATCATTTCTCTGCTGAATACTTGAAGGGGACCCTTTGCAGATCTTCCAGTTCTCTCATTATGAAGGCTCTCTTCTCTGTCCCTCTGTTTGTGAACTCTACCTGCTTTGATCTCCTCAGACTCTAAGCTCCCTCTAAGGAGTCCACCTGGGTTTCATCTTCCTGTGCCCTGGCCTAGAAACACTCAAGGCAAGAAATTGGATGATCATAGTGTTCGTCTTGTTTATTTTCTATCTTTCAGAAATCACTGTCCTTCATTGCCTGTGATCCAGTATCTTGAAAGTTGTTGTTTTATTTTTTTCAGGTTTTTTTAGTTGTTTAAGACAAAAGAAAATCTGGTCCCAGCTACTCTATCTGGGCTGCAAGCAAAAATCCTGATTTTTTGTATATTTTCAAGGTAGCTTTTTTATTGTGAGAGATAAAGGGAGAAAGGATGAAGGAGGATCATTATAGTCTGATCTTCCTATAGTGGCCAGGGGAACAGTTTTTAAGTCTTTAAGACCATATAGACATGGGGTAAACAAGAAGAGAAGGATTTAGAAGTCAGAAGGGGCCGTGCACTGTGGCTCACACTTGTAATCCCAGCACTTTGAGAAGCCAAAGCAGAGGGATCACCTAAGGCCAGGAGTTGGAGACCAGCCATATTTTTTTTTTAAAGAAGTCAGAAGGATAGCATTAGCTAAGGCACAAAAATGTTGGAGTGCATGGGATACCCTGAGACCACCAAGTGTCTATGACTGGAACAGAAGTCAAAAGCCAGGTTTTATAAACCAGATGCCATCCTGGTATTTTTTGGTTTGGGAGTGTGTGTGTGTGTGTGTGTGTGTGTGTGTGTGTGTGTGTGCGCGCGTGTGATTTTATTATCTACCCAAATACTAAATTTCACATAAAAGAAATGCATACATATTTTTGACTTCTCTTAAAAACAATTCAGAGTTTGGGCCACAACACCACATTCTCTCATGGCATCCTTCAAATGGAGCCAGGACGGGGCCTGATCCCTTTAGATGGGTCATTCACTCTTCAGTCTGCCTCAGTCCATTGTATTGTTATCTCTGTTGACTTATTTCCCTTGTTCATTTATCAAACCAGTACATAGATTCTAGGAGATAAGGCCAAAAGAGTGTACTTCAGACAGTTTTAGACTGTGTTTCATCAGTGCTTTTTGTGTTTGTTTGTGGTTTTTTCAGAACTTAAACTTTTATTTGTTCGCTATTCTGTTCCTTTCTAAACTTACTTACTCTATTTGTCCTTCCTTATAATTTCTGACTTTTTCATTCTAAGTCATCTGATTTCATTTCATTTACTCATACATCTCTTTATTAGTGTGTCCAGGCTGCCATAACAGAATACTACAGACTTCATTGCTCAAACTACAGGCATTTATTTTCATACAATTCTGTGGGCTAGAAGTTCAAGATCAAGTTTCCAGCAGGATTGGTTTCTAGTAAGGCCTTTCTTCTGGGCTTACAGATGGCTACCTTATTGTTGTGTCCTCGCATATCCACTTCTCTATACAATGTCATCTTTCTGGTGTCGTCTTTCTCTTCTTCTGAGGACACCAGTCTTATTGGATTGGGACCCCACCCTTATGACTTCATTTAACTTTAATCATCTCCAGTTACAGTCACATTAGGGATTAGGGCTTCAATATCGAATTTTGGGGAAAAAAACAGTTTGGTTCATAAGAATCTCTATTCAGATAATATTCCTCTACCTGATTTTGAATTTCTCACCCTTTTTTTTTTTTTGAGTTGGAGTCTCACTCTATCGCCCAGCCTGGAGTGCAGTGGCACGCTCCCGGCCACCGCAGCCTCGACCTGCTGGGCTCCGGTGATCATTCCGCCTCAGCCTTCCAAGTAGCCGGAACTACAGGCGCGCGTTACCACTCCCGGCTAAGAATTTATCACATCTTTTTCAAGCTCTGTTTTTGTGTTTTCCACCATTTCTGGACATCCTAGAGAGAAGATGCTGTCTTCCATTTTTTCAGTTTTCCCTTCTTTTCTATGTTTTTTGTGTTTTCTTTCTCCTAACATAAATTATGCTATTACACACCCAGCCACAAAACATTTGTTTTATATTTTACTATTACCACTGAATTATTTGGAAAGCTACATTGCTTCTCCCACAAGTCAGGACATTACAGATTTTTATTCATAAACCTCCTTTACCCCTTTTCTAGTCATTAATGAGTATCCTGTGCTTTTTTTTTGCTTTTTGCTTTTTTTGTTTTTTTGAGTTGGAGTCTCACTCTGTCTCCCAGACTGGAGTGCAGTGGCCGCTCCCGGCCACCGCAGCCTCGACCTGCTGGGCCCCGGCGATCCTTCCGCCTCAGCCTTCCGAGTAGCTGGAACTACAGGCACGCGCTGCCACGCCCGGCTGATTTTTTGATTTATTGTAGAGATGAGGTCTTGCCAAGTTGCCCAGGCGGGTCTCGAATCTGCGGGCTCAGGCAGTCCACTCACCTCGGCCTCCCAAAGTGTGGGATTACAGGCTAAGCCACCGAGCCCAGCTATTTTTTTTCTTGAGTTGGAGTCTCACTCTGTCACCCAGGCTGGAGTGCAGTGGCATGCTCATGGCAACCGCACCTCGACCTGCTGGGCTCAGGCATTCCTTCCTTCTCAGCCTTCCAGGTAGCTGAAACTACAGACGCACGTCACCACACCTGGCAAATTTTTTGATTTATTGTAGAGCTGTGGTCTTGCCAAGTTGCCCAGGCTGGTCTTGAACCCGGGGCTCAGACAGTCCTCTCGCCTCCACCTCCCAAAGTGCTGGGATTACAAGCTTGAGCCACCGCGCCCAGTCTGTCCTGTGCTTTTAAGTGTGTTTGTATATATCTATTTCTACGTTGATAAAACTTTCTGATTTCTCCCAGACAGCTGATACTTTTCTGAGACCAGTAAAATTTATTTTATTCTGTAAGTCCATAGATAATAGTTTTACATTTTTTTTAGGTGAGTGGACTGCCTGAACCCGTGGGTTCGAGACCCGCCTGGGCAACTTGGTGAGACTTCATCTCTACAATAAATAACAAAATTAGCCAGGTGTGGTAGCACGCGCCTGTAGTTCCAGCTCCTTGGAACTTCTGCTGAGGCAGAAGGATTGCCGGAGCCCAGCAGGTCAAGGCTGCGGTGGCCGGGAGCGGCCACTGCACTCTAGTCTGGATGACAGAGTGAGACTCCAACTCAAAAAAAAAAGAAATTGATTTCATTCTTGCTCCTGTATCATGGTTAAGAAGGAGCCCAACTAGCTAAAGGTTTATCTCTTCGCATTAGTTTAAGCAGCTGCCTGCCTGTCACTCCCAAGTAAAATCACACATATAGTTCTGCCAAAGGTTTTTCTCTCTCATATGCTCCCATGTATCCCCCCTTCTATGCCCACTGCTACCTCTCTCGATCAAAGCCTCACCAGAGCTATTACAACAGCTTTCTTATTGCTCCTTGTTTCTGCTGTCTCCCTCCTGTAGTTCTGAAATGGGCAAAGAACAGAGACATGGGAACAGGGGACACATAATGGATATGCAGGTGAGGAAGAACGAGCAAATGGGCCGAAAAGTCACTCTAATAGAGGTAAGAGGAAAACCAGGAGAAAGTTGTGTTAAAATCGTCAGTAGGAAAAGATTTAAGAAGGCATGGTCAACATGGCAGGTGCCAGAGAAAAGGGAAGTAAAATAGGACTAACAGTTTCTCTCTGGAATGTGTAACCAAGAGATATTTGTGACCTTGTATAAAGCAGTTTTGATGGAGAGACCTGGAAACATAAATCAGATTGTCTCCAGCCTGAAGGGAAAAGGCTGTCAGAAGATTCTCATTCTCCAGAGAGCTGAACTTTAAAGGAGAGAGAAGGCTGGGCAGTAACTAGTGAAAACCACTGAACTCAGATCTTTAAAAAGAGGAATGGCAAGAATATTTACAAGCTTAGAGGAGAGAGCCACTTGAAAAGGAACCATTCAAGGTGTAGGAGCAGGGGGATAACCCCTGGGGGCCTGAGAAAAGCCAAAGAATTTGAATTTAAAACAAAAATTGGGGTCTTTGTCAGACCAGTGGGAAAATGCATTTGAATGACATTGTTTACTGGTAGAGTGCAGTATAGGAAAGGCCTGTCAGAAGGCCTTGTTTTCTCTGTGAGGCAGAAATGAAGTTCGGCTGCTGAAAGTGAAAGGTTACAGCCTTATTCATATCCACATTTACGAATTTATCTCTTTGCAGGAATTAGATTCAAAA
This sequence comes from Cephalopachus bancanus, assembly GCA_027257055.1. NCBI lineage: Eukaryota > Metazoa > Chordata > Mammalia > Primates > Tarsiidae > Cephalopachus > Cephalopachus bancanus. The sequence continues at coordinate 16,156,887 of JAPVLO010000006.1, forward strand.
TGTTCATATTTTTAGATTTAAATTATAAAAAAACTAAAATCTAATTGTACAGAAAGCATATAGATGAATAGTTATATAATAGTGGGTTAAGGAATGCTTTTTAACTTTGATACCAGAATCAGAAAACATGAAATGGATTTTTAGATTTAAATAATGTAAACTTTAAAATTATACATGTCAAAAATAAGAAACTTCATAACATTTTTAAAGGAACAGTAACTTTCGCCAGGCATAGTGGCTCACACCTGTAATCCTAGCAATTTGGGGGGCCAAGGCAGGGCAATCACTTGAGGTCAGGAGTTTAAGACCAGCGCAGCAACATAGTGAGACTTCATTTCTACCAAAAATAAAAACTTAGCTGAGCATGGTAGTGTACACCCGTAGTTCCAACTACTCAGGAGGCTGAGGCAGAAGGATCCCTTGAGCCCAGGAGGTTGAGGCTGCAGTGAGCTATGATCACACATCACTACACTTCAGCCTAGGCAGCAGAGCGAGACCCTGTCTCAGGAAAAAAAATAAAAATAAAACAGTAACAGTTAAAATAAAACATATAAAAATAAAACAGGGGGAGAATTTCCCATAGAAGAGTAATATCCTTAACACATAAAAAGTTCTAAGACATCAACAATAACAACAATAACAAGAAATACACCACTAGAAAAGTTGGTAAAGGGTGTGCACAGGAAGTTCTTAAAGGAAATTTCTAAGGAAAAAAATATAAATGACAAAAAACTTGAAAAAGGTTTACCCTCCAGTGACCAAATAAATGGAAATTAAAACAATAAAATGAGTTAAGATTTTCCCCTCACAAAATGACAGACAACAGGTATCAAAACGTATGATGTCTAGTGTTGCTGAGAATATGGGGAAGTGGTTTCCTCAGACCCCGCTGGTAAGAGTATGAGATTGATCTATTCTTTGTGGAGTGTAGTTTGGTAATTGTTTTTTAAGTTTTGAAAATGTGAGTGTTCTTTGACCTGATTGTTCATCTTCTATTGTAAGAAAATATCCAGATGTATATGGAAAGAATCAGTTAAAATTCTCCTCCTTCAAGCAGTGTTTTTTAAAATACAAGGAAAATAAATAAATTTCTATGAATAAAACGTAGTTTAAATTAAGAAACTTTATATAATAGAGTATCATATGGTCGTTATTCATTACTTTATGGAAGTATTTTTATAGACATGCAAAGATTATGTTTATGATTTTTAAGTTAAAATGGTTATAAAATAGCTTATATATAATATACATCAAATGATGTCAGTAGGTATCTGAGTGGTGAGAGTATGATGATTTATTTTTCTATTTTTGTGTATTTCCTAATTTATCTATTCAGTGTATATGTACTACTTGATCATGTCTTTCAAAATGAACGTAATTTTCGAAAGTTTCTAATACAGCCTATTCTCTCTGCACTTAAACCAAAGTCTCAAAGTCACCGCTACAAAATGCCTGAACTAGGATTTAATCTTCTGGCCCCAAGTTCAGGGCTATTTCTCTTACACACTGCTTTGTCTTCTAACTTTTTAGATGGTAAGTGGTAAGTGCTTGCAGTGCTTTCAAGCAGGGGCTATCCCATGTTCACATTTTTTCTCCCCAGCCCTTGGGCTTGTGTCTGGCATCTTCAGTAAACCTTCAGGGAATATTTATTGGATTGAATTTCTTTTTTTTTTTTTTGAGTCGGAATCTCACTCTGTTGCCCAGACTGGAGTGCAGTGGCCACTCCCGGCCACCGCAGCCTCGACCTGCTGGGCTCCGGCGATCCTTCCGCCTCAGCCTTCTGAGTAGCCGGAATTACAGGCACGCGCTACCACGCCCAGCTAATATTTTGATTTATTGTAGAGATGAGGTCTCGCCAAGTTGTCCAGGCAGGTCTCGACCCCGTGGGCTCAGGCAATCCACTCACCTCAGCCTCCCAAGGCGCGGGATTACAGGCTGAGCCACCAAGCCCGGCTGGATTGAATTTCTTGTGGAAATTCAGGGACCGGTATTTTTATGAGTCTTATTCTTCATATATAACATACATACAAACACTAAATAAACGAACTTCATATGTGTTTTCATAATCTTGCTACACAGATTTCTTTTTTCATCAGAAATGCCTTTAAAAGAGGACCTTGATTTTGTTACTTTCTTCCTCTATTATCTTATGGGGCTACTTTGTGAGAAGACACCTTGGAGAAGGAGGGGCTGTTTTATTGCTGTGTCTTCTGATGACCTCTCATCCCTGTCAGCACCTCTGTTGTCTCTGAGCACTGAGGCCCCTCTGCTGTGGGCACCCAATGCGCCCCTCTCGCCCCATGGGAAGTGTGTACTTGGCCATATCCTCTCCTTGTCCTTTTTCTCTGTACCCTAGCTCCCTTTTGTGAGCTGTCTTGGTCATTTTCTACCCAGCGTGTTTCTTCCTCTTCTTGTCTGAATCATTTCCCCTAGAGACATTATCTTTGCCACCTACTTTATCTTTTGCTGGTTGAATTTCTTTTCAGGTTCCCTCTCCTAAAGGTCTTCCCGACTTCTCTGGTTACTTCTCACAGTGCTGTCTCCACCTGATTGCTTTAACTTGTCCTACATCTTCTGCTCGTGCAGGATACATCACACTAGTTTCCAGCTGTTCTTCTCCCCTTCTCCCCCTTCCCTTTTCTGTTTGTCTTCTTCTCTTTTGTCCTGCCACTACCATGAACTCTTCCTTTCACTTTGTATTGCCTTGTTCTTCCTCTAAGATCCTTGTCCTTCCTCACTGTTGTGGGTTTTTTTGTATTGTTTTATTTTGTTTTTTGCTTTTGTAGAAGTTCATAGGGTCTGTGTGTGACTTTTGCCCAGCCTTCATTTGAACCTTTACTACCTTCTTTTTCATTTTTATCAGAACATAATTTAGGGCAAGTTTTACATACTTTCCCTATATACACACAGGGACACTTTTTTTGCACCTAACGATATTGTACCTTGGCATGCCATGTGTACCATTTTATACTCTGCTTCATTTGCTTTCATGGACTTCACTTGAACGTGTTTGGGGGCTTCTATATGTAAAACGCGCTTGCCTGGGGTAGCCCCATTAATACACTTGAGACCAAAAAACATGAACTGACAATTGTTTTTCCTCGTGTGTAAATATTTTTATAGGAAAAGCTAGTGTAACCATTTATATGGGCTTGTTCCTTAGAGCACAGCTGTTCCTTACCCCTCCTTTGCCTCCGGGGAAAGCTCCTAGGGAACTGTTAACTGCTGCCCTTTCTTGCCATAGTGTGCCAGCCATCACTTTTCTCAGGAGTGGTCAGTGAAGTTGACTACCACCTTAATCGGATTGCCATCGTTCTGCAGCTGCAGTTTGTTTTCTAAGGGCAACCAAGTTTTAAGCCCTTTCTGTTTAGAGAAAAGACAGTAACATTTTTCTGTGAGCACAGAACTTACTAGTGCTATATGAATAATTGCATTAAAAAATGTTAGGTTCAACCTCACTAGTTTATCACCTACCAGTTGTGTGTACCTACTACCTACGTCTCTAAGGAAACAACTTCTTGTTTCACCTGTGTATTGGTTCATGATTTTTGTTAATGATATTGTTTGTTTTGCATCAAAGCTACATCTAGATGCATAATCATCACTACCTTGGTCAATCAAAAATAAGACAAACCATCTTTTGATTGATTTGAAAAACATAATAATTAGCCTAATTATAAAAGTAGGCACAGCCACAGACTAAATGAAACAATGGTGTTGAATAAAATGATCTATATCCTTTCTAGTCTCTAACCCTAAAACATCATCCGTGATGATTTTTCCCCATTGAATGGTGAACTTTACATACTCTTAATTTCTAGAAGTTACTCATAGTTTGAAGTTTTAGTGTCTATATTTGGGAAGTATATTTCCCTTTTTTTGCTTATATTAACTTATCAATGCTTGAGCAGGCCTTAAACAGTTGCTAATGATACAAAGAGATGTTAACAGTATGTTTAAGAGGCAAACCAAAAGATAGGTAATTCGTATTTTGGTCTTATTTCATCATCTCTTTGTGTGTGCATGTGTGTGTGTGTGTGTGTGTGTGTGTGTGTGTGTACACACATGTATTTTTCACAAGTGTCTTTTATTACCTGTGCTGTTGCATAGGCACACCAAGTTTTGATTGTGGCCAGAAGACATTGTTCAAGTTTATTTAGTACATTTTGTATACTTTTCTTCCTAGTAAAGAGTTGAAGAATGATGAAGAGACATCCAAATGCGCATAGATGAAATAACAAATTAAATCAAATGGAATTTCTCCTCAGAGCTCAGAATTTTCAGATACTAAGGAGAAAAGGAAGGATCCTATTTCTTGTTCTTATGAAAGACTCTAGAAAAACCAGAAACAAGTTATGGAAAAATCAATGTGGCCTTTGAGCTGAATTATTATAAACATTGTAATTGTTGTCGGTCAATTATTAGCACTTGTATTATTAATAATTACATCACCAGTGTTGGAAAACTAATAAAGAAAAAACCATAACTGCTACGTATGAATTAAGACGTATTTGTATTTTTAGGATGTCTGTTAAGTAATCATTTAATGTTATATCTTTATTGTGGTTATATGTGTGATCTTATACTCAGAATATGAAGTATCTGCTTTTGAAATTAACTTTCTTTACAAGATAAGCAGCTTTAGAATATTGTGTATTCAAAATGATCCTACTGACAAAGGCATTTAAAGGAAAGCAGTTTGCTTTTTCAAATTAAAATTTTGTGTTTCTTAAGAAAAAAATCGTATATATAACTTGAGATAAAAACTAAAAATGGTTTTTGGCTGGACTGACAACAGTGTTCTAAATTTATTTACTTTTTTAAAAGACATTTTGTATTTAAATATATACATAATTTGTAGGCTTACATTGTTTAATATTTCATTTTTATTTTGTTCTTAAATTATTACATTGCATTATTTATTTCATTAGTTTCAGAATAACAGTATCATCATTATGTGACTATATGTTATTATAATATGGAAATTCTTGGGTTTTTTGTTGTTATTCTTTTTCTCAACTCTTCTTAACTATGTGATAGGTCTGTCAATAAAGCATTTAACCCCAAGAAAGTCAAGACCAATATAAAATTAGAAAAACTTATTTTCCAAATTAGTCAATTGATTCCATTAAAATAAGAAGTGAGAAAAACAGTGTTGAGCACTGAGGTGTAAATTTTGCCCAGATGTATACCCGATGTGAAATATCTTCTAGTAAAGTTATATTTGGGTCTTCTTCCTGCACATGTTATAGAGGCATACAAATTGGTAAACATGTCCCTGCTGTGTAGATATTTTTTTTTAGGGCATTTTGAAAGTGTTGAACAGCACGATGAGTGCTGACGCCCGCAACCATCAGCGCAGAAGTCTGTTCTGATCACGCCAGAGTTTTGTTTGCTGGATACATAAGGCTGGTCTTCAGGTACAGCTAGGCCCAGCCAGTTTGAATCAACCTTGCCCAAGCTTGTTTTTCTGTCCTGTGAATGCACATGTCTTTTAAAAATAAAAATATATGTCCCTGTGCAATTTCAGCTTATAATCTTGAGATGTGTGTTGATTCTCTGATTTTGGTCTTAATCGCGCTTCAACAGGTTGTAGAAATGCTTTACATTAAGATGAATAAAAAGTATGTTGAAGGAGTTAGGCATTTGCTAAGATCACAATGTTCATATGAAATATAAAGGGTTATTTTTATATTGCAACCACTAAAGACAAAAATAACAGTTGAGGCAAACACCAGGAAAAATTGGTTTTACTCAAAGGCCAGTCCTTTTCTCCTCCATCCTTTTGACGAAATAAGGCTGGGCTATATTCACTAATAGATTATTAAAATGTCTTTACCACACACACTGAGATAAAATGGGTGGGGGAGATTTTAACAGTGCCCTCCCTGTGATAGGGCCGGGTGTAATCAAGCAGAAAATCAGACACTAGAATCCATTTGATGATTTATGGCACTCTACAGTTTTTAAGTAACAAATTGAGTTTGGTTTTTTTTTTTCTGTCTTCTTATTGACTTTTATCTCATGTTGTCTCTTTTCTTCAGAAAAGTAACAATTTGACACTGTCTTCTATACTTATACAATATTTGAAAATCATTCTTAGAAATGTATTTCCTAATTGTTGATTCAACTCTGTGTTAAAGATTAAGGTTTCTTCAACATTGAAACAATACTGTGAACAGTATTTACAAAGCTAGAATAAAAATCAAGTTTTTAAAAGATTTAAAACATGAAGCATTTTACATAATGAGTGCAGATTTATTTGAAATACAGATTTATAAATGAAATCAGTGCTTTTAAATGGCTAACTCTTGGTGCTTCTGAAATCTTAGGTATGTTTTCTGTGACATTGAAGTGAATGTTTGACCTTCATTTTTAAATTGTAAAAAAGTATTATTAGAGACAGATTTTGTTTAAGAAATTCAATAAGACAATATCTGGAAGATAACTTACCATTTTATAGCTAAGTGGCATGTTATTTTAGTTGTATATTTAACTCAAATATTTTTAAGAGGATTAGAAATTTCTAGAAACTGTAACAAAAAAGGTTGTGACCTTACACTTTTATTAGTATTTAAATGATTTCCATCTGAGGACCACATCTGTTGACTAAATTATGGAAACATTTTTAAACAGTCCAAAATGTTTAAGCTATATATTTGTCAATTTCTATTTAGTTGAACTTTACAGAAAATATTCCCCAAATCTTTATTATGTACATGACTTTATTGACTCTTCACATTAAATCCATGAGGTTGATAAAAATTGTCCCTACTCTACAAAGAAGAAAGCAAGGTTCTGAAAAGAAAGTTAAGTATCTTGTCCAAGTGCACAGGGCCAGTAAATGTCACAGCTTGCTATAAATGGAGATGTGTCAGACTCCACTGGGTGATCTCTGAAGTACCAGGTCTCAGGTGCTGTGGCAAGAAAGCCAGTAAATACTTATAGTTGGAGACTATAGCACACATAAGATTAACTGAAGAAGCAGTTGGAACTTACCTATGTCCACACTTGAGAACTAGAAACATCTGATATGTTTGTAGTACAACAGTGACCTAAATAAAATAAAATATATCTGAATGAAAAATATTTTTTAATTGATCATTTGTCCCATAATTATTTTAGTAAATCTTTACTCCATAGTATAATTATGTTTCCTTAAGAAATAGGTTCTATAGAATCAAATTAATTACATGTACAGTAACATTTTATTCAAGAAACCGAAAAGGCGCCATTCCAGTCATATAAGAGATAATAAAAACATCAAGAAGCATGTCAATCAAAAGGCTGTGTTGACTGAAGAACTCAATCTATGGATGGGCCCAATTATCTGTAGGAGAATTGAATGTCAGTATCATTTAGGGTGAACAATGGACTAACCAGGCAAAAGCAGACAACTACTCTCTGCAGAGACCCAGGAAGCAAACTTGGTAATGAGGCACTTCATTCATCATATCCTTCTGCTCTAATTATTAAGGTGAATAGGAAATACTTTAAGCTAAGGCGGGAACTGGATAACAAAAACATTTGTTTTGTAAACACAAAGAATGTTATTTTTCTAATGGTCTCCTTCAAATCTACATCAAGCATATGTTGTAAGCATCTGTTTTCTAAAGTTGTTCTTGTCACACCTCAAATTCGTGCTGATTATAGATGGGTTCGTTTTGTCTCAAAAAGTTGGGCAGGCTAGTGTGGCTAAGAATGCACAATTTTAATGTCTCCTCAGTCTAGAAGAGGGGAGTCATAAATACACACACCCATACATAATTTATGTTCCACCTTTTATCACTTAGGTCACAATGGTCCAACCATCTACTGCCATGTCATTTCTTAAAGTCCTGAGCCATCTGGTTGTTTACTTATCATAGTTCATTTTTTCTTTAAAATCATCATTTAGACCTTGTCAAGAATTCTGAAAGAATATAATAACAAAAGATATGAATGATATGTTTATACAGTTATATAAGTAAACGCAGATATTGCCAATCAAAGGGTGATTAAAAATTAATTGGGATGGAGGTGTTTGGCTTAGTGAAGAGAAAAAAATAGTTGTCTGAAAGGAGGAAAAAGCAAGAAGTTGAACAGAACTTGCAAGAGCAAAAGCGAGCAACTGAAGCTTGCGAAAAGCAGTCACGAGAGTAAAGGAAGGGGATTCCCTGGAGAAAAGCGTGGTAGCTTCGGTTCAGTTTTTCAGTGTTTTCAGCTGAGACTCAGTAGTTAAATTTTTTTTCTCTTCGATTTATTCACAGGGCCATTCCGTATAAATACTCCAGGTAAGTTTTTCTGATACCATTCTTTAAGGTAAAAGAGATGGTTAAGCACAGCAATGTTTTTAACCATCCCTGCCTGTCATACAGAAGTTCATGTTCAGAGGTATCTACCGATGTGGCTTTTAGCAACTAAATACTTCCATGGTGGTAGAAAAATATATATCAGTAAAATCTATGCACTTGAAGAACATCAAATTCTTACACTTATCCTGTGTGTGAGCAGAGTACATAATAAACTCGTGTATAGCAGCTGTAAATTTCTGAGGATTTATCTAACCACAAATACATTGAAATGGGGAAATGGGTCTATATTAAACTATGCAAGATGCTGCTGGAGCTTTGCCATTTCTGCAACATCCTGTAATTAATTTATCATGACAGGTCTGGCAAACTGAAACATCCAATACACTTGCAACAGACTGTTAGACTGCACTTGTTGGAGATCCTGCAGTCACATAAAGTGAAGGTGGACTTTTCTTTCAGACACGAATATAGAGCTGTTATGTTTAAAGTGCCCTATCGCCAGGAAAGACTTGTCACTTTGGAATTTCAAAATAAGAATACCTAGACTATGGAAAAGACCCCAGGTTGAGGTAATGAGCTTGGTCTGTTCTCTGCCATGTGTGGTCTTTTCCTGACGAGGGACAACCCTGGGTAGGTCAATGATATGGTCTGGCCAGTCCTTCCCAGGCATGTGTTCCTGGCGCTGGATGTAAAGGATTATCTCCTGGAAGATTTGAGCAGTTCTCTCTTGGAAGTCCCTTGAACGCATCCTCTTTCTAAAAGGAGACTCACCTTCCCCATCTGTGTGCCAATCGTCTTTGGAGGCTGCAGTCCTACCATTTTGCAAACAAAGTAGAAATAAATACAGAAATTACCCCCTGCTTCAACCCCGTCCAATCCAGAGAAAGAAGAAAATTAACTTTTTTTTTTTTTTGCCAAAATAGATCCTGATAGTAAGTTCTTTGTCCATTTATATCAGCGTGAAAGAGCCTCTCTTTCCTTGATGTGTGTAACTCGACACAGGTGGTGAGGCAGCTGATGCTAAGGATAGACCTGTAGTAAACCAGGCTCCTTGCCAGGGGAGTGCGGACACTACCCCTAAAAAGCGAAGCCTATATTGTGTGAATGGCCACAACCTTGCTGGTTTCCTAGGGAAGGTCAGGGTTCTGCCTACAACCAAAAGAGCCCAAGGCGATCTGGGAAGCTTGAACCTGGAAGTGTTCATAGAGGGGAAAGGCGTTGAAGAAAGGTCTCAACTGAGGAATGGTCCCAGGTGGCGGAGAGTCAGATGAGTCTTGCTCAACGGGAAAGAGGTGGGAGCCAGGCAAGAGGCCCCTGGGCGTCCAGCCCACTTGCCGTAGATTAACAGTAAACACTCGACTAGCTGTATGTGCCTTGTATTTTCTCTGATGATTTTCTTTCTTTCTTCTTCCTATTGAACATGGAGCCTATCTCAGAGGATCTGAGAAGTTTGCTGCATGGGCCTAAGTTTTAATGGCAAGCAGCCAGCAGAACCCCAAACTGAATAACCCAGGGAAAAGTGAACAAGAGGCCACGGAGGAAAAGCTCTTGTGCTCTCCCCTCCCTCGCCCGCTGGAAGATCTCCCTTCAGAGCTCTTCCTTGTCAGACTTTGGAAATGGGGTGGAGCGTGGGTGGGGGTGTGTTCAAAATAAAAAGAATGGGCTGGGCACAGTGGCTGACACCCATAATCCCAGCACTTTGGGAGGCTGAGGTGGAAGGATTACTTGAAGTCAGGATTTCAAGACCAGCCTAGGCAACCTAGTGAGACCCTGTCTCTACAAAATTTTTTTTAAAAATCAGCTGGGTGTGGTGGCACATGCCTGTAACCTTGGCTACTTGGGAGACTGAGGCAGAAGGATCACGTGAGCCCTGGAGGTGGAGGCTGCAGTTAGTCAAGATCATGCCACTGCACTCCAGACCTGGGTGACAGTAAGACCTTGTGTCTTAAAAAGAAGAAAAAAAGCCGGGCTTGGTGGCTCAGCCTGTAATCCCGCACCTTTGGGAGGCTGAGGTGAGTGGATTGCCTGAGCCCGCGGGTTCGAGACCCGCCTGGGCGGCGAGACCTCATCTCTACAATAAATCAAATAATCAGACGGGCGTGGTAGCACATGCCTGTAATTTCGGCTACTTGGAAGGCTGAGGCGGAAGGATTGCCGGAGCCCAGCAGGTTGAGGCTGTGTGGCCAGGAGCAGCCACTGCACTTCCAGCTGGGCGACAGAGTGAGACTCCAACTCAAAAAAAAAAAAAAAAAAGAAGAAGAAGAAAAGACTGGGCTCGGTGGACCTCATTGCTACAATAAATTAAAAAATTAGCAGGGCGTGGTAGTGCGCATCTGTAGTTCTGGCTCCTTGGAAAGGCTGAGGCGGAAGGACCGCTGGAGCCCAGCAGGCTGAGGCTGCAGGGCCATGAGTGTGCCACTGCACTCCAGCCTGGGTGACAGAGTGAGACTCCAACTCAAAGAAAAAAAATCATGAGACCAGAGACCCTTCTTTCACACACTCCAGTTAAGTGACTTGTCCAGGGCCACAGAAACCAATGACAGGGCCCTGCCCCTAAGGCTGACTCTAAAAGTTCTAATTTTCTTGAAATGCTGAAGCAAAAGGATCGCCTGGGCCCAGCAGGTTGAAGCTGCAGTGGCCATGAGCTTGCCACTGCACTCCAGCCTGGGGGACAGAGTAAGACTCCAACTCAAAAAATAAAATAAGTTCTAAATTTTACTAGGTAATTCTAAAAAGTTATAAATTTTCTCAACTAACGATATACACAACTAAAAATAAATATTGTTTATTTATAGAATAATGGTCTACATTCAGATAAATCCCCCTTTAAAGCCAGGTTATTATAAGTAATGAGTTTGAGTGAGGGTCGAAAGTAGGTAAAAGTATAAACAAGATGACATCAGAGTAAGGAGAAATGACATTTCTATCCACACATGGCACGGGGAAGGTCAGGTTTTTTATTTTTGTTTTTGACTGTACTACACCTGGATACAGACAGTAACTAATCGATTTACATAACAATAGCTGGAATTGCTGACTAGTTGACTAGTTTCCTAAATGTTTTTATAATTTAGAATCCTCAATAATTTTAACACTTAAATGTGTGTTTTCTGGTTTTTTTTTTTTTTTTTGGAGTCTCACTCTGTCGCCCAGACCGGAGTGCAGTGGCCGCTCCCGGCCACCGCAGCCTCGACCTGCTGGGGCTCCAGCAATCCTTCCGCCTCAGCCTTCCAGATAGCTGGAACTACAGGCGCGCGCTACCACACCCGGCTGATTTTTTGATTTATTGTAGAGATGAGGTCTCGCCAAGTTGCCCAGGTGGGTCTCGAACCCGCGGGCTCAGGCAATCCACTCACCTCAGCCTCCCAAAGCATGGGATTACAGGCTGAGCCACCAAGCCCGGCTTAAATGTGTGTTTTCAAATATGTGTGTGTGTGTGTGTGTGTGTGTGTGTGTGTGTGTGTGGCGCGCATGCACATTCACATTCACATGTTCAACATTGAGTGTGAAGATGCCTGTCTGTCAAGCATTGGACAGAACGGGATGGACAGTTGAACTTGGAGCCTGGACTCTTCTACTCCATCTTTGACCTTGAAATTGTCACATGTTTATGGCCACTGTCACCTTACAGTGGTTTTCAGAGGACTTCCACATTCTTTTCCAAACTTGAGCCTCCTAACAGTCTTTATTAGGCAGAAAAAGCATTATTCTAATTTTTTTAAAACCAGTTACAAAGAGGGTAAAAGACTTGTTCAATTAAACTAATGGAAAGTAAATAAAGTGGATTTGTGTTCTTGTAAAAAAAAAAAAAAAAAGACTTGTTCAACTATTGATCACAACCTGGGTTTCCTCCTTTCTGTGCTGTTTTTTTTTCAAACAGAAACAACTCTTGACTGATATCTGAAAAATGTGAAATCTATGTTCCCTGTGCAAAAGGCAACTATAAATTAGTAAGACTAATTTAGATGTGTGTCTTGTGGAATCAATTTATGATCTCCTCCTATAATCAGTTATAAGAGGATGTTTGTGTTTTTCGTGCAGTACTGTATTTAAGTGCGTCTTTTTTAAAATGCAAGAACTTAAAATGTGAAGTTGAATTCAAATAAAAACATTTGGGACAAAAAATACTATTTTTTGTAGACAGAGGAGGAAGGAGATTTGCAGAAAATGCCAAAGTCCCTTTTCCTAAACCTTTTTCTGATTCAAGGGAAACAAAATAATTTCATGCTTTGTATGTTCAAACCAAGTGGTTATTGTTCAAATGTAAATTAATCACATTTTCTATTAATGGGCAATAAATTTCCATTTGCTCTAAAGTTCGCTAGATCAACTCACCAACTTGGAAGTACCTTTCGTAAAGTGCAAACTTGGCCATGTCACAACCAGCTTGAAACGCCATGCTGACACCCGCTTCCATCATCCGGCAATCCATGGAGCTTTTCCTGTTTTCTTAGAATAATTCCCACAAATCTATTCCTGCCCTCTCTGATATTACAGGAAACAGATGAAATTTAATCACCTTGGAAGTAGCAGCAAAAGTAAGAAACTTGGTGGCCAAAAGAAAGTCCAAGCAGCTCAGCATGGTGGACAAAAACCCCAAGAATTCACTCCTGCTGCCTCTCCAGGTTGATTGGCTTCTTGTGGAAGGTGTCTGCCCACCCTGCAGAAGGACCACACTCCTCCTCAACAACCATTGTCACTGCAAGCCCCTGAGTTGTTCTTGACACTTGAAAACTCTTGTCCCCAATGCTTTCCTGGATATTGCCATTCGTGTTTCATCTCAAATGTCACACGCACTAAGATTCCTTTCCCAGTTAGCTACATGGATTTGTCACCTCTTCTGTGTGTTCTTGTCATGCCCTACTCTTACAAGCAAGACTTTACCACAAAACATTGAAACTAACATGCCTGCAGATAGTGGGTTCAAGAAAGTGAAGAATGATGTGCCATTCTTTATACACCCAGCACCAACAGACTTGACACACATCAGGAGGTCGAAATGCCGCCTCGCCCTGGTTGTGGAGGCCAACGGAAAGATCTGATCATCATCAATCACTAGATTCTCCACCTATCAACTAACATGTATCATTTAACATTTCTTGTGTACCTGGGACAACTCGAGTCTATGTTCAAGTGGAATGCAATCTTTTAAAAAATTCTAAATGCCCAGCAAGAATAGGGACTGTATGGAGAAATCTTTTAAAATTTCATTAGTCATTCTACCATGGCTTCCCTATGGTCACAGCTGCCTTTTTTCTTTCTTTTTCTTTTTATTTATCCTCTCTTCCCTATCTCATACTCTCTCCTTTTCTTTTTTTTTTTTTCTCTCTCCTTTTTCTCCTCTGTCTGACACCAGCCAGTGGCATCACGGAACTCAATGTTAAACCATTTGAAACATCACTGATCGCCATCTCAGTCATCTCCCAAAGCAAGGGAGTCCAAGTTGGAGGCCCCATCCAGGCAGTGACCTTGGAGGCTTCTACTCCTGGCCTCAGAGCATTTTGAGCAGCTTCTTATTTACCTAAAAACACAATCCTAAAATGTGGATGCAATCTTCTTTACCTTTTTTTTTTTTATTGAGGCAAATTAGCCAAAAGGTTAAATCTGCTTTGCATAATATTTTGCATTCCCATTCATCTGAGGGTAAATAGCCTTCAGAAAACTCTTAAAATTTGTATGTCTGAAACTTGCCGCCTATGAATCTGATATCGCCACCACTTTTTTCTTTGTAATTTCAACCATTTTCTAAGGGAAAAAATTCCTAAATTCATAAAAAGAGTCCACAGTATCCCTGTTGCTGAGTCTGAGGCTTTAGCTACACAGGTTCACAGCTTCATGTTGTGTTTTCTTGTGCCATTAGGTGAATCCAGTCCTTTTCATCACCCATGTTTTTATCATCTAGAAAAAAGTCCAAAAGCTTCAAACAACTCATTGTTCAACAAGCAAACCCAATACCCAGCCCGGCGGTGTTTACATTAAAACTTCCAAGAGCCCCCTGGAGACCCTGAGGCAGAGGCATACAAAGTCACGCTCAGACTGGCTGCTTGGAGGAAAGAGGAGGATGGAACTCGACACCTTTTGGCTTGGGTTCAAGGAAGCCGGGTCTGTGATGGTCAGGACACTTTGCCCTCAGATTTCTGTGCGTCTGGCAGAGAGGCTGTTGAACACCTGCAACTTTTACTGCTGATGTGCTTTTAACTTCTGTGTTTCTGCTCTTCCTTGGGATGAGTGTAACTGCTTCTGAATGCAAATATTAATCTGGCCACCTCCTTGAGAATGGAGGTCATTGTGGGTAACCTTGCTGTGGCTTCCACTCCGTCTACACAGCCAGGGAATTGTGATTTGGGCATTTATCTTTTTAAACAAATCACTCTTCAGTAATACCAGATTGTTCCATTCAAAAATTTACTTAACCAACTTTAGTAGGCAGTCGTTATTAAGGTCACAAAATAATGGCCATTGTTCCAGTTCACTTTGTCCTATGTACAGAGTCATAATTAACAGGGAAAGGAAAAGTGTTTATTATAATTATTCATAATTACTAACTAATTTTAATAATAATTGAGCACAGACTAGATAAACGAGGCTCCTTGTCAGGGGCTTTATGAGTACTAACTCATTTAATAGTCAAAATACTTACAAGGTAGAGATTATTATTACTCCCATTTAAGAACAAACAAAAACCCTAAAGCTCAGACAGGTTAAGCAATGTATCTGAGAACACACAGCTTTTGAGTTGGAGTGCCAGGATCAGATTTCTGGCTTGTCTTACTCCAAAATTCCCCTCTTTATCATTAAGTTACTTGAGTTTGCCAAGCTACACCTATATTTGTTTTAAATGAACTGGCTTCTTTTTAAAATGCTTATTCCACTCACAATTGACAAAAAGCAGCTTTTTATTTCTAAAAAGTAAATGAGCTAAGGGCCGGCTCAGTGGCTCAGCCTGTAATCCCAGCACTTTGAGAGGCTGAGGTGAGAGGATTGCCTGAGCCCACGGATTTGAAACCAACCCAGGCAACTTGGCGAGACCTCATCTCTACAATAAATCAAAAATCAGCCGGGCATGGTAGTGGGTACCTGTAGTTCCGGCTACTTGGAAGGCTGAGGTGGAAGGATTGCTGGAGTCCAGCAGTTCGATGCTGGGGTGGCCTTGAGCGTGCCACTGCACTCCAGTCTGGGCAACAGAGTGAGACTCCAACCCAAAACAAACAAACAAACAAAAAAGTAAATAACTAAACATTTAATATTTTCCAAATATTAAATGGTCATTGTGGGTAACCTTGTGGGTAAATTTCTAATACTGTTTGTAGAACAACCTTCAACAAAACAGATTGATCAAAAAGAAATCTCAAAGTTGCAGGTTGTTCTGGAAATCTTCGCATCAACCTTTAACATTTTTTTTTTTTTTTTTGAGTTGGAGTCACTCCGTTACCCAGACTGGAGTGCAGTGTCCACTCCTGGCCACCGCAGCCTCGACATGCTGGGCTCCAGTGATCCTTCCGCCTCAGCCTTCCGAGTAGCTGGAACTACAGGCGCACTACCACGTCCAGCTAATCTTTTGATTTATTGTAGAGATGAGGTCTCGCCAAGGTGTCCGGGCGGGTCTCAAACCCGCAGGCTCAGGCAATCCACTCACCTCGGCCTCCCAAAGCGCCGGGATTACAGGCTGAGCCATCGAGCCCGGCCAACCTTTAACATTTAAATAAGGCACTGTAGTTTAAGACCAGCCTGGGCAACTTGGCAATACCTTGTATCTACAATAAATCAAAAAGTTAGCCGGGCGTGGTGGCGTGCACCTGTAGTTCCAGCTACTTGGAAGGCTGAGGTGAAAGGAACGCCTGAGCCCAGCAGGTCCAGGCTGCGGTGGCCATGAGCGTGCCACTGCACTCCAGCCTGAGCGATGGAGTGAGGCTCTGACTCAAAAAACAAATAAATAAAAACAAGTGCATTATATTTCAAAACACTTTATGAAACAGAAGTTACCCCAGTCCAAAGGAAAGTTGAATAAAAGAGCATTCCCAACTCATGTCCCACCCTTGTGGGACTTATGTCTATTGGGGCCGTCTTAGGAGTTGCAGAAGAGGGTCTTGGGTAAAATTTTCCTTCTAGGCATGTTCCTAAAGAGCCCTAGTCGTCCTTGGGTTCTCACGACCCTTGGTGCTCCTCTGTTGTAAACAGCCTCACGCTGTTAGTTTGTTGTCTGACCGTGGCATGATGCCATCCTTTCATCACTTATTCCCCGTGTGTACCTGAGTACACATAGAAGGTACATTCAACAGAGAGCAAAAGCAGGTCCAGGCCCAGAGGCTTATTTCCCACATACGTGTAAACGGTCTGAGGATGAGTTATATGTAGGGATATTAACATTTGCAAGGTATGCAACAGGACCACACCATCACAAATTTTGCTCTGCGCATTTTTCTATTTCTTATAGGAAATCTATTCCCCCTCCCCCCCTTTCCTTTTCCCTCCCCCCTTATTTCCTATACCCCCACCCATCTGTCCTGGTCTCAGCCACAACAAGTCTTTTTTAACTCTTACATTCTCCTTATTTACAATCAAAATTGTTTGCAGCGCCCCATACCTTCTGGCTTCCAGCTGCTAGGAGGTGCAAACAAAAGCAAGACAAACACACCTTGCATCTGTACCTTGAAACAGCCTCAATTCCAGGTGGTTGAAGGGACTCCCCGGGGCACCTGGGATTCAGGTGGGGCTGCAGCAGTGTTTCAAGACAAGCCTGCCTGTGAGTGATTCCCCGTTCCTCTTTGCTGCCGGGCAGTGGAGAGCTGGGTGTCCGGAACCGATAGCTGGAGTGCTGTCAGGTGTCTGCGTCTGGGTGTGTGCAGCAATGAAGGATGAGTAGGCCAATGCCCCGAACGTCTTCAGCCCTTGACTTCACCAAGGCCGCTGGGCGCCGATGCCAGGTTTCTACGTCCGTTTCCCAAGAAGCATTTTCCTCCTAGAAAAAAGGGGGAAAGCCAGCTTCCTATGGTATTGTTCCCCTGAACTATGTATGGTGCTCCAGACGCCCTCTGGAACTTACCCTTTGGGCGCCCCTGCACTCACTGCTCCCATTCTAGGGCCAGGCGGAGGGGGCCCCAGTGTGTTCCGATGCTCCCTGCCTCTGATTCCTCCTGGTTCCAGTCGTGGTGCCAGTGGATGTGAGGGCATGTCAACACTGCCATTACAAGTTTTTCTTGTCAGTGATTCATGACATTAGCACAAATAATCATCTGGCCTTAATCCTGGCAGGAAGAAAAAGACAGAGAGTTAACAAGAAAGTAAGGCGTGCAGGGAGCTGGGTATGAGCTAATTATTTTCTGACTTGGAGAACCTGATCGACCAGGGCCACACTTCTAACCCCATAGAGTTTCAACTTTCATACGTGGAAAACAGACCTAGATCAGAAAGAAGGTTCACGAAGCCCTACAAAGTAGAGTGGGCTTTAAAAAGAGTCTTTTGGTATTTTACTTGAGTTCCTTTCTGCCAAAAAATGAAGAAAGCCTCTTAACACCTTACACAACATTTCCCGTTTTCTTAATTCTTCCAAAATTCTTTTATTTAAAGTTCAGTTTTAAACATTGGCAAACCGAGTTAAGAAGGAAGTCCATTTCCTTATGGCACAGCTCCGCAGGCTAGACCCAGGAGGGAAACCAAAAAGCTTCACTCCCAGCACCATAGGAAAAAATGTATAAGATTGATGCAAAACTTCAAAGGAAGCCCTCCCTGCACACACCTCCCCTTTGTGTGGGTGTTTCCTGCACCCCACTACCACCAGGGTGGGTTTTTAGGTGAGCATAATTGTGCTTTTGTCTTGGACTTGGCTCACCCCACCATTCTCTACGCCGAGATCCCCTGGCCTAGAGCCCAGGGTGGGGTTTGCCCTTAGTACTGTAAACAATGGTAATTACCTTTACAAACTTAAAAAAAAAATTTTTTTTCAAGGCCAAGACTGTCCAAAGTCTAGAGCATGCTTTAAGCCCTTGTGTGCGCATCTGTTCAAATGTATGTGGTGTCGCGCTCATGGGAGGGCAAAAGCCAGAAGTTCTCCAGCTCTTAGTTGCCCATGGACCACTCTGGGCCTGGGAGTTCTCTGCTTCTAGACTGTAGTGGTGGCATCAGTCCAGGTGAAAAGGGTGAATGCTGAAAAGTGGAGGAGTTCCTCTCACCGTTTGTATGGTTGTTGTGAATTCGATTGAAGCGGAAGTATGTTCCAGATGCCGGCTATAGCTCAGACAAAAAGGAGGGATGCCACCTGATCCTGGCTGTAGGGTTTTGGAGGCATTCCTCCTTACAGCACCTCTGTCTGGTTGTCAGCACCGATTGCTTTGATTAAACTGACATGCATCCAAGCTTTTGCCTCATTAGATTATCACCATGGTGCCAAGGCTATGATTCCCACATAATCTTGGCATTTTATTTCCTGCACAATCACTATCAACTGTTATCTATGTCTAAGATCAAAACGATTAATGAAAATCCAAAATTTTAAAATCCAATCATTTTTGGCCACACGGGTGCTTCAAGACTCACACAAAAGCTTTGAGTTATGAATGAGCTAGATTGCTTTCCAGGCCACAGAATTCCTATGATTATTTTACTTCCAGATTAACTGGATTGAGTGTGAAGACCTTAGCATCTGGACAGATGCCTTCAACCTAGCATGCACTCATCTCAAAAGACCGTGTCAAAACCAAAGACACAGCGTGGGAAGCTCTCTGGCTGGACATGCGTGATATTTTACTAAGTCCCTCAAAGGAAGTGTCAAGAGCTGTCTGCATGTCATTTTTTCCATTCAGAAGTCAGATCATTGCTCCGCGGCTGTGAGTTCTTTAGGTCATGCTCTGTGCTTGTGACATGGTATGTTCCAGGCGTTTAAATCATCAAGAATGTTCACCTGCAGGATTCCTTGTGCTATGAGGAGGTAATGTATAATACACCTACTGGAACGAGAAGCCGTCTGACTCTCAATACTAACATGTCGTTAACAAGCGCTTTCCCTTGCCTAGTCCACAGCTCTGGGCCTTCCCCTGAAGTGCCAACTGATAATCAGCAGTACTCAACTTCCCTCTTCTCACTGGGAGGGCTCACTGTTTCAGAGGCGATTCCTCCTTTGCCCTTGGCCTTTTTCCAAAGACTCAACTCCTGTGGTGGTTCTGAGAGCTATTCCTGCAATGCTTACAATTTCTGCCTATTCCTCTGTTAAAGACTGCCCCTGTCCCTATATGACCCCTCACTTCATCCTCCTGTACATGCTCCCTGAAGACTTCCAGGGGGAACACTCTGCCCACAGTCTGCCTGTCTGAACTCCACACAAATCCAGCCCTGGTGGGGGACTCCCCAGGTAACCAATGTCCTTGTACACAGCTATGAAAAGTGACCCAGGTGAGCTACAGCGAGAGTCCTGGGGGACAAAAGCCAAGCCAGCACAGAACCACTGAGGTTGCCCAGTTCACCATCTTTGGAGGTTTTTAAACTGGTCTGCATGGGAGTGCATCCTCTCTGCTATTTGCTTACTGTCTAAAATAAGTTGTTTAGCCAGGCACAGTGGCTCACCCCTGTAATCCCAGCACTTTGGGAGGTCAAGGAAAGAGGATTGTCTGAGTCCAGGAGCTTGAGACCAGCCTGGGCAACATAGTGAGAACTCGTCCCTATAATAAATCAAAAAAATTAGCCGGGTATGAGAATGTGCGCCTGTAGTCCCAGCTACTTTGGGGGCTGAGGCAGAAGGGTCACCTAAGCCCAAGAGGTGAAGGCTGTGATATCCATGATTGTGCTACTGCACTCCAGCCTGGGCAATGTCCAACTCAAAAAATCATAAAATAAAATAACTTGTTTAATGATAACGAAAAAAAACTGAGAGCAGGCCGGGCGAGTGACTCTCGCCTGTAATCCCAGCACTTTGGGAGGCCATGGCAGGAGGATCACTTGAGCTCAGAAGTTCGAGACCAGCCTGAGCTATGTAGTGAGACCCTGCTTCTACTTTTGTTGTTGTTGTTGTTGTTGTTTTGAGTTGGAGTCTCACTCTGTCACCCAGACTGGAGTGCAGTGGCCGCTCCCGGCTACCACAGCCTCAACCTGCTGGGCTCCGGCGATCCTTCCACCTCAGCCTTCCAAGTAGCTGGAACTACAGGCGCGCGCCACCACGCCTGGCTAATTTTTTGATTTATTGTAGAGATGAGGTCTCGCCAAGTTGTCCAGGTGGGTCTCGAACCCGCGGGCTCAGGCAATCCACCCACCTCAGCTTCCCAAAGTGCGGGATTACAGGCTGAGCCACCAAGCCCGGCTCCCTGCTTCTACTTAAAAAAAAAAAAAGTTGACAGGAATTGGCTTTCTAGGTCGGGTAATTTAAGACATACTCAACACCCAGAGTCCAACACATAACGCATTCCAATTCCAGTGGAGCATCTGACACGTGCTGTCTCCATCTGGGTGTCTATTGATGAGAAAAAGAGGTGCCCAGCTTCGGCATCAAAGCTGGAGACCCTAGCAATACTTTTTCAAAATGTCTCCTCTGAAATTGTTTAGCTCCTCCTTTCACCACAGGTAACCTTGGTTAAAAGTCCTGTTCCCGTCCGTTTGGGTTGAATTGCTTTAGAACATACAGAGGGGTAGGAATCGCTTTCTGAAACCATGAGACTTGACTCTGGTTCGCATAGGAGACAAAAGGGTTAAGTCTTCTGGGTAAAACATTGTCAATCACTAGTGACTGCCACCAAGATGAAAAACAAGCTGCACCTGTACCCAGGCAACTTAAAAGATTCTGGTCAGCTATTTTTCTCCGCTGCTTTGTTCTGCCAGCTGCCTCTGTGCTTTGGATGCAGGTGGAAGCATGGACTTTGCTATCTATAAAAAAATTTAATGGTGAAGATCAACTTCCGCTTCACCTCCCCAGGGATCAAAGTTTTGGGCTTTTTTTTTTTCCTTTTCCTGAAAGACTGGTAGAGCAAAGCTTAGACAATGGGTAGGTTGTGATGCTCTTATCCTCACCCACCCCTGACAGTAGCAAGAGATCTCTGGTGGATTCTATTTTTTTTCTTCCCAGTGTGAAGGAAATAAAGGAAATGTGAATATCAAGCGTTTGCTGAAAGAAGGTCTGGACAACGACAGCTGGGGAGCCCCAGCCACCACCACGGCAGTCTGCTGCATTCGGGGCACGTGGCCACGACTAGAAGGGACAGGCACTGTGCCCGCACATGTGAAGGATGCATTGACTACAGCGCCTTCTCTGTGGACGGCAGAGTGTTACCAGTACTGTATCCGGCCAGGTCACTTTCCCGGACACAGTCGATGACCAGTAAAGTGTGTAGGTAGAAAAGAAGCTTAGGCCGAGCATGGTGGCTCATGCCTGTAATCCTGACCTTTTTGGGAGGCTAAGGCGGGAGGATTGCTTGAGCCTAAGAGTTTGAGACCAGCCTGGGCAACAGCATGACCTCGTCTCCTCAAAAATTCAAAACATTAGCTGAGTGTGTGTGACACGTGCCTGCAGTCTCAGCTACTTAGGATGCTAAGGTAGGAGGATTGATTGCCTGATCCCAGGAAGTTGAGGCTGTAGTGAGCTGTGATCATACCACTGCACTTCAGCCTGGATGACCGAATGAAACCTTGACAACAAGAAGAAAGAAGGAGAGGGAGGAGAAGGAGGAGAAGCAGCCACTTTAACCCAATGCTCTGGAATAACAAGAAACTCTAAGTAAATATGCCTTACCAATGACATTATCAAAGTTTTTGCACTAATTCCACAAGCATTTATTGTCTTCCATATATTAGGCACCAAATTATTCATCGGACATACAGTGGTTATTATGGATGGAATTGTGTGTTCCCTGAAATTCATATGTTGAAAGCCTAACCCCCAAGTACCTCCAAATATGACTGTTTTTGGAGATAAGGTCTTTGATTTTTTTTTTGTTTTTTTTAAGTTGGAGTCTCACTCTGTCACCCAGGCTGGAGTGCAGTGGCATGCTCACGGCCACCACAGCCTCGACCCACTGGGCTCAGGCAATCCTTCCACCTCAGTCTTCCAAGTAGCTGGAACTACAGGCGTGCACTACCACGTCCGGCTAATTTTTGGATTTATTGTGGAGATGAGGTCTCACCAAGTTGCTCAGGCTGGTCTCGAACCCACAGGCTCAGACAATCCTCTCACCTCAGCTTCCCTAGGTGCTGGGATTATAGGGGTAAGCCATTGCACCCAGCAGAGATAAGACCTTTGAAAAGGTGATCAACTTACAATGTGATTATCAGGGTGGGCCCTAATTCAACTGACTCATATCCTTTTAAGAAGAGAAAATTTGGACAGACAAAAACACCTGAGGCTACTGCACAGAGGAAAGACCATATGAGGACACACACGAAAGCAACCAGCCATCTACAAGGCAAGGAGAGAGGCCACAGAGCAAACCAGACCTGCGGACACCTTGAGCTTGCACTTCAAGCATCCAGAACTGTGAGAAAGAGCATTTCTAGCCCGGCACGGTGGCTCACACCTATAATCCCAGCACTTTGGGAGACCAAGGTGAGAGGATTGCCTGAGCCCACCGGTTCGAGACCAGTCTGGGCAACTTGGTGAGACCTCATCTCTACAATAAATCAAAAAATTAGCAAGGCATGGTGGCATGTGCCTGAAGTTTCAGCTACTTGGAAGGCTGAGGTGGAAAGATCGCCGGAGCCCAGCAAGTCCAGGCTACGTGAGTGTGCCACTGCACTTCGTGAGCGTGCCACTGCACTCCAGCCTGGGTGATAGAGTGAGACTCTGACTCAGGAAAAAAAAGAAAAAGAAAGTACATTTCTGCTGCTAGATCCCTTGATCTGTGATATTTTGTTTGTCAGTCCTAGCAAACGAATAGCGTGGTGAACAAGACCAGGTCCTTGTCCTCACCACACTTAATCTGTGGAAGAACTCAGAATCTCATGCCCACTGATGCTAAGGAGAAAAGGAGGTGGCTAGAGTGAGCTGGCTGAACACTGTGTAGACGGCCACAGTTGGTAAAAGAACCAGGCCCAGGACTTACACTTTACTTTGCATGTATTTCATTATGGTTATGTGGCTGTTACCCATCGTATTTGATAACAGTGTTATCACTGCTTCAACACGAGAAAGCAAGAAAGCCTGCGCTGGTCACGTGGTAGGGGAGGGAGGCAATCTGGCAGATCTGACCTAAAAGGTTAAGATGGAAAAGAACTGTGTGGCTCAATGCACATCACATGCAAACACATCACAAATGTGTGGGCTTCAACATGACCAGTAGAGGCAAAGGAAATTTGTGTATTTTTATAATCACTACACAGGCGCTTATTTTAGATTCTTTTCTTGAAAGTGGTTAGTTATTTCTTCTTAGCCTCACTGCCCTATAGACTTACTACCTCAAAGGAAGCGTAGCATAAGATAAAAACACAGAAGTTGCTATTTGGAGTTCAACAGGTTAAAACAGGGCTGAAAATAGCTCCCAGGCATGTCTTATGGGTGACTGACTATCTAATCCCCTGATATGCAGGAGGAGCTGAAGTGTTCTAGTCTGAATATCTACCATATCTATCAAGAAGCTTTACTGTCCCTGAGATTTTCACAGCATGGTTACTGGGGGAATTGAGCTTTGTAATCCCAAAGAAAAATGTGAAGCTCTTGTGTACTGGCCAGGTAAAACTGAGACAGAGTGTATAATTCCTGCTATGTGGCTGGTATGCTCTGTGTATGATTCAAATATTGAGAATCTGTCCAGACAGGCAAAGACCCTTGTGTGTATAAATGGAGGTAGAGAGAGTCTCAAATAAAGAAAGAAGTCACTTACTGGTACTGTTATAAAAGCTGCACCACACCTGGGAGGGAGGTGTGGAGGTCTCAGGCTGGTACCCGGGAAGAGCTCTGAGCAGAAAGGCCCTGTACAAAATCTCTTTCTTGGTCTTAAGCAGGGCTGCCAGGTGAAATACGAGACTCCCGGTCAAATTTGAATGCCAGATAAACAGCAATCATATTTAGTATAGTATGTCCTATGCCACATTTGGAACATGCAACATTTGGGATGTACTTATATCAAAGAATTCTGGGTTATTCACAGACTTTGAATGCTGTGCAATTCAAATTTAACTGGGTGCCCTGTACCCAGTTGTTTCTTTGCTAACTCTGGCAAGGCTGTCTTCATGACAAATACCAGCTTCAGTGTGGAAGGGAAGTAAGATTAGTTCCCTGTTTGTGGAGACAAGCCTAGGGCTGAGATATGTCTGTGAAACTGTCCTCTCTTTTTGGGGTTGGATCTGAGCAATCCTTCTACCTAGCATGAGGCACCGGAACCAGCAGGGTACAGAAAGATCTGGAAAGCACACGGGGTAGACCTGACAGCTTTTATTCTTGCATTCTCCTGGCTTGCTAGTCTTTTACTAGTCTTTCTACTCCCTCTGCATTTGATGACGTCTTCCAGAACTCTCAGGCCTGCTCAGCTGTGTTCAGGTGACAAATCCCAGGAAAGGCTTTCCAGTTGTACTTTGGTGGGAGCATTAAAAGTGAATCACAGTCCCCCAGGGCGCACCAAATGAGGAAATCAAAAAGACAAACTTGGAGCCATGTGTCCAGCCACTCTCTCCCATCTGGGAGGCTCTGGGACTTGCTTTGTGGAGGACAGTGTCACCCTGAATGCAAAAGCTCCCTGGCTCTGCAGTAGAGGGTCCCTCCACCTTTAGCTAAGGGACTCCTAAACCCATCACCAGTATTTATAGTGGACCTGCTATGTGCCAAGCACTGTGTTG
The DNA here is from genome assembly GCA_027257055.1 of Cephalopachus bancanus. Lineage (NCBI taxonomy): Eukaryota > Metazoa > Chordata > Mammalia > Primates > Tarsiidae > Cephalopachus > Cephalopachus bancanus. Next base: position 16,181,924 of record JAPVLO010000006.1, read on the forward strand.
CTGCTGAAAACACAACACCCAGGTGTCACCTTCACGCCTGGGGGATCTCAATGCTGCTCTCCTTAGACTCAACCCAGGGCCTGGGCCTGGCCATCCAGCAGCCCTCTTCATTGTCTCGTGGAGATTTCATTCCGTTGCTGCCTGTTACTCTTCATTACGGAGAACAGCTGTGGCCTGCACGTTTGTCGCCCACCCCATTCATATTTTGAAATTCTCACCCCCAAGGAGATGGATTAGGAAGTGGTGCCTTCGGGAGATGATTACGTAAGGAGGACAGAACCCCCAGGAATGGAATGAGTGTCCACGTCCCTTCTACCCCTTGAGAACACAGTTAGAAGCCACCATCTAGGAACTGGGAAGCAAGCCCTCACCAGACACCAAATCGACTGGTGCCCAGCCTCCAGAACTATTAGAAAAAGAAAATCTGTGTTTTTAAGCTACCTGGTGAATGGTAGTCTGTTATTGTAGTCCAAATAGACAAAGATAGGAATGAAGGAGTGCATCACAGACATGCGTCTTATGCTTAGTTCCCCCCCTTTTTTTTTAATTGGAGTCTCACTCCATCGCCCAGGCTGGAGCGCAGTAGCATGCTCACGGCCACCCCTGCTTTGACCTGCTCTGTCGAACCTTCCACCTCAGTCTTCCAAGGAGCCAGAAATACAGGTGCATGCTACCAAGACCAGCTAATTTTTTAATTTATTGTACAGACGAGGTCTCACTAAGTTGCCAGGGCTGGTCTTGAGTCCACAGGCTTAGACAGTCCACTCACCTCAACTTCCCAAAGTGCTGGGATTACAGGTTGAGCCACTGAGCCCAGCCTGGTTCCCCTTTAACAGCCTATCACAGACGTCCCAAGTTCTTTCCTTTCATTCCAGTTGGTCACACACAGGACAGCTCAGCTTTTCTGCCACCCTCAGACCACCTGTGCCCTCCCTTGGGATGGGACTCCAGGTGTATTTGAGGTAAAATGACCATGTTGGACAGCCCCTACTCCCTGCCACACCCATCACACCGCTGGTTTCATAATCCTCACTGAACACATCAGCACCTGGGATTGTTCCCTTTGTTTGTGTGCATGTCTGTTTGTCACACGCCCCTGAATTAGAATGAAGACAACATGAAGGAAGCCACCTTGGCTTTCATCCACCATCGTATCTCCAAATCCTGAGACAGTACTTGACACCGTACAACCTTAATAAACACTTTTCTAGTGAATGAACAAACCAACAAATAACCAACTCACTTGTCCCAGGCAAACAACCTATGACATACATGTGTTCAATCTCATGCTCTGGGATATAGCTGCATTTCAAAGATGTTGACCACATCTTCCAAAGATGATGAGCACATGCTCTGCTTTCTCATGGAGTATCTCGTTCTGTATCTATCGTCCTTATCGTAGTAAGGGGCACCAGCCCATCACCCACACTGGGAATGTGGGCATCAACTTAGCCTCCTCCTTTTCTCCTTCTTTCTGTCTACATTGAAACTGTAACCTGGTACTGTTCCTTCTACCTCAATAGTGGTAGGTCTAGGAACTGGCTTTTCACGTCTCCTTCCTCTTCCAAGTGTATTAGTCAGGGTTCTCCAGGAAATGGAGACAAAATAGGAATGCTAGGGCTAGCACTAATGATAGAGATAGAGTTAGAGGTAGAGATAGAGATAGAGATAGAGATAGAGATAGAGATAGAGATAGAGATAGATTTATTTTCAGGAATTGATTCACACAATGGTGGGGACTAGCATTTTTCAGGGCAGGCTGCAGACTAGAAATTCCAAAAAGGGTGGATGTGGTCTTGAGCCTGAAGGCAGTCTTGGAGGCAGAATACCCTCCTCTTGAAGGTGAAGGGGAATCTCAGTCTTTTCTCCTAAAAGCCTTCAACTGATTAGATGAGGTTATCCACAGTAGGAAGAGTCATTTGCTTTTCTCAAAGATTTAAATTTAGTCACATCTTGAAAAATACTTCACAACATTGGAACTTGTGTTTGACCAAACAGCTTGGCTCCCTAGCCAAGGTGGCAGGGATGGTGCTTACAGATGGTGCTCTGCCTCCATTTCACCCTCCTCCATGGTGCCTTCAGCACTGCAGAGGATGGAAGCTAAAAACTGTGTTTCTAAGACTCCCTTGCAGCTAGGGTTCTTAACAAGACCAGGACTATAGGAGACAGCAAGGAAAGCACCTTAGGCACAAAATTTAAAGGACCATCAAAAAACTCAGTAATCAAGAGAAATACTGTGAATACAATGTTTTGAAAAGTTAAAAAAGAAGCCAGGCTCGGTGGCTCAGCCTATAATCCCGCGCCTTTGAGAGGCTGAGGTAAGTGGATTGCCTGAGCCCCAGGTTCAAGACCCGCCTGGGCAGTGAAACCTCATCTCTACAATAAATCAAAAAATCAGCTGGGCGTGGTAGTGCATGCCTGTAATTCCGGCTACTTGGAAGGTTGAGGTGCAAGGATTGCTGGAGCCCAGCAGGTCGAGGCTGCGGTGGCCGGAAGCAGCCACTGCACTCCAGTCTGGGTGACACAGTGAGACTCCAACTCAAAAAAAAAAAAAGAAAAGTTAAAAAGTAATGCGGTATTACTGACATTTCCTTTTGCCTCTGGCTCCAGTGTGGGTCAGCTAAGCATGGCTCTCGATGGGATTAGGTTCCACCCATAAAATGCACTTGTGTGGAATCTGGAAGGCAGGACAAAGTGGAAGAGAACTTTCTCTGCTGGTTTCTGTTGGCAAGCATAGTGGTGTTCCAGTGTCCAGTCACTGCTGCCATGCTGCCATGGGGGCTACAAGAGGGGGGTCAGGTATGTACATTTTGCTGTTGCAGATGGAGCATGTACACTACATACAGCTCTACAGCGACTATTTGCAGTGACAGCAGCACCTGTCACAGCTAGAATGGGCTCTTTCAAAAATCGGCGGTGCTAAAAGTGATCTCTTGATTCCTCACTTCTATAGAGGCAGGGGTGCAATTCCCTAATGGGCCATTGTGCAATATTGTTCATTCCTAGAGGTCAATCTAGAGCCCATTTCTCTTGCCCTTCCAAAAAAGAAAAAGAAAAGAAAATGGGAAGAACATAATTCCTTACATTATGTCCCTTTCTGGTGGACACACCTAGAGAAGTCTCTGTTTCCTGAGACTGAACCTCAACCATTACCATCATGTCTTTCATACCATCCCAGCCTTCTGAGTCTCACCATCTTCATCTTGTCCTTACTCAGGTGCCCTTTTTAATTTCTCCCTTCCCCTCTTTTTTTTTGAGTTGGAGTCTCACTCCGTTGCCCAGACTGGAATGCAGTGGCACACTCCCGGCACCACAGCCTCGACCTGCTGGGCTCCAGCGATCCTTCCGCCTCAACCTTCCAAGTAGCCGGAACTACAGGCGCGTGCTACCATACCCAGCTAATTTTTGATTTATTGTAGAGACGAGGTCTCCCCAAGTTGCCCCGGCTGGTCTCGTACCCACGGGCTCAGGCAATTCACTCACCTCAGCCTCCCAAAATGCTGGGATTACAGGTTGAGCCACTGAGCCTGGTCTCTCCTCCCCTTTTTAATAGGGTTTCCAGATGACTGTCAATCCATCCTCTTTACACACTTATTTTTTTTTTACATTCTCCACTTTCCATCCAGATAGAATATCTTCTTCTCCGGTGGATTCCACTTGTTGTGTAGATTCACCTTGTGCCCAAAGATTTAGACAACATTAGCAAGTCCTATGGGAAGTCCAATATTGAAAATCCAATATGGAAAATCTCTAGAATCTTTAAATTCTGAGGGTGCTCACATTCATTTTCCGCCTTCTTTCTCCATTGAATTACTTACTTTCCACATTCTGCATTTTCTCACAAGGTCTTTTTGTGTGTAGAAGACTTTACTGAACAATTGTATGAAAAGCAAACCTTTTTTTTAAAGTCCCACATCTTCTTTGCTTTCATCTTGTCTAACCTGTTTACTGTCCCCTTCCCTCTCAGAAAGAAAAAAAATCATCTACTTTTTAATGTTCTAATGCAATTCATTCCTTTCACCTGCTCCTTATAGACCCTGTCCTATCATTCCACATCCTGTTTTCTTCCTGACATTACATCCCTAAGAAGACTTCTGCTAGAGCTCAGTTTGGGAACATGAGCAGGCAAGAGCTAAATGACTCTAAGTAATTGTATCAAGGCCGGGCTCAGTGGCTCAGCCTGAAATCCCAGCAGTTTGGGAGGCAGAGGAGAGTGGATTGCCTGAGTCTGCAGGTTCAAGACCTGTCTGGACAACTTGGTGAGACCTTGTCTCTACAACAGATAAAAAATTAGCCAGGCATGGTAGCATGCACCTTTAGTTCCAGCTACTTGGAAGGCCAGGGCAGAAGGATCGCTGGAGCCCAGCGATGCTGGAGTGGCCGTGAGTCCAGTCTGGGCGACAGAGTGAGACTCCAACTCCAAAAAAAAAAAATTGTACCAAGGTTCTGAGAGCTCTGGAAAACAATCTAGGATAAGAGGTGAGAAAGACACGTGTGAGAAGAACCAAGAAAATAACTAGAACCAGGACTCGCCATGAGGTGGTCTGGCCAATGAAAATTCCCTGAGAGGTGATGAAAGGGCTTTCAAGAACAAAAACTGCTGCCCAATTAAAGTACTGTGGAGGGAGAACCACGTGGTGTGTTGGAACAGGGGGTTCTGGGTCACTAACTGTGTTCAAAATTCAGCTCTATCGTAAACTCACTTTGTGATTGGCAAATTGCTCAATCGCTCCAAGTCTGAGATAAAATGAGGCAATAAGTGTTAAAAAGAGAGCCCCGCATGGTGGCTCATAGCTGTAATCCCAGCACTTTGGGAAGCTGAGGCAGGAGGATTGCTTGAAGCCGGAAGTTCGAGACCAGCCTGAGCAACATAGAAAACTTCCATCTCTACAAAAACTAAAAATTTTCAGTGCATGTGGCACACGCACCTGTAGTCCCAGCTACTCAGGAGGCTGAGTGGGGAGGATCACTTGAGCCAAGGAGGTCAAAGCTGCAATGAGCAATGATCATACCACTGCACTCCAGCCCAGGTAAGAGAGCAAGACCCTATCTCTGAAAAATCAACTTAAAAAATTGTTTAAAAGGAAACATCTATTTCCAATGACTCTCACAGGATTAAATAATATATGAAACATCTGACAAAACAAGTCAGTTCCTGAAAATGTTAGCTATGATGACAACAATGATGCTGAGTAGACGTAAATTGCAAATTGCCATTGTGTCCCCAAACTGAAACCGTCTGTATTAATTAATACAGGGCCACAGGGTAGAAGCTGTAGAAGAGAACCTAGACCCACAAAGTTGCAGTTATGGTTAAACATTAGTAAATCTGTTGTTTCTCAGCTGGCTTTCCCTCCAATAGAGAGCAATTGATTATCTTCGTGCCCTGACCCTGGGGAGGGGTGAAACTGCCCACAAGGCTGATAAACATATTTTCTCTTAAGCAATGGACCTAAAGTCACATGGATCTCCTTGATAGCATCCTGAAGTTCAATGTCGGAAGGGCATGAGCATCTCTGATCTCCAGGGACCTCACTTCTGGCACACCTTCCTGCTAAGTTGCCTCTATAATGGCTTAATGCCCAGGGGTCAGCAGCCCACGGTCAAGGGACTTGCCTCTCTATTGCAAAATCTAAGGCTGGTGTTTGAGATGTTTTTCAAGAGTCTGCATTCTGATGGACCCGTGACTCCCCAAGGACCTGGGACATATACCAAGAAGCTGACTCCACCAGTCCTGTGACCACCTCTCAGAAATCTGTGCACAAAGATGGTTTTGACAGCTCCATGACATCATCTCCTAGCCCCTGCCCACCAAATTATTTGTAAAACTCTGACCAAAAACTCTCAGGTGGGGGAAAATTTGAGAAATATCTCCTATCCTTCTTGCTTAGCAGCTTTGCAATATTAAATTCTTTTTCTATGGTAACAACTTCCGTCAATCTTAGTTTTTCTAGGCAATGGACACAAGAACCTGATTAGGCTGTAAAAAACCTTCCATTAAAATTCTACGGGCTTGGTAAAAAGATAATAATAAAATAAGCTAGGCATGGTGGCTCACACCTGCAATCCCAGCACTTTGCGAGACTGAGGTGGGAGGATCTCTTGAGGCCCGGAGTTCAAGACCAGCCTGGGTTATATAGGAAGTCCCGATCTCTACAACAATATACATTTTTTAAATTAGCAGGATATGATGACCTTCACCTGTAGTTCCAACTACTCAGGAGGCTGAGGTGGGAAGATAGCTTGAGCCCAGAATTTCAAGGCTGCAGCGAGCTATGATCATGTCATTGTACTCCAGCCTGGGCAATAAAGCGAGACTCTGTCTCTAAAAAATAAAAATAAAATACTGAACAAACATGATTTCTCATTCTGGTCAAGGCAATTATGAGAACAAGGGCAAGTAAATCTGTAAAGTAACCTAGAGCAGCAGAAGAAATTGTTCCTGGGCACAAGGCATGCAAGCTGGTAGTAGCAAAAATCTGGAAGAGAGACTTTCCTGAGGCTGAGGGTGAAGGATTGAGCCAAATGCATCCAAATCTAAAAAGGCAGAGAGACCCAGCTGAGATCTTAGTTCATCATCCTTTGAGCAGTCACTGTAGAGATGGCTGCTGCATAGCTCACAGGCAGTCCCTCCCCACTTCCCATGGTTGTTCCTGGTGGCAGGGCAGTGCTGAGAAGGCTTCTGAAATCATGTCCAAGTACAACTTGACCTTGGAGGGCCTTGACTGACTAAGGACCCTAATGTGACCCAGAAGTATTCTATGTCAGAGATCAGCCAACCATGGCCTAAGACCCAAATCTAAAACATACCTGCTTTGGTGTGAGCCGTGAGCTAAGTATGCTTTTTACATTTTCAAATAGTTGGAGAAAATCTTGAAAAGGATATTTCATGACACATGAAAACAATATGAAATTCAAATGGTACTGTCCGTAAGTAAAGTTTTGAAAGTGGTTAATAGAAAAACATTGTGGGAAAAATGGTATTGTTCCTGTTATATAATAAGTAACTACATAATATTCTTCTTCTTTTTTTTTTTTTTTTTTTTTTTTTGAGTTGGAGTCTCACTCTGTCACCCAGCCTGGAGTGCAGTGGCACCCTCCCGGCCACCGCAGCCTCGACCTGCTGGGCTCTGGCAATCCTTCCGCCTCAGCCTTCCAAGTAGCTGGAACTACAGGCGCGTGCTACCACGTCTGGCTAATTTTTGATTTATTGTAGAGATGAAGTCTCACTAAGTTGCCTGGGCAGATCTCGAACCCGTAGGCTCAGGCAATCCATTCGCCTCGGCCTCCCAAAGTGCTGGGATTACAGGCTGAGTCACCGAACCCGGACCATAATATTCTTGATTTCGTCTCTTGGCCCAGAAATCCTGAAATATTTGCTATCTGGCCCTTTACATAAAAAGCCAGCTGACCCTGCCTCATGTCGCAGAGAGGAGTCTTCAAACCATGCCTTCTTCCTCTTACCTTCAAGATGGCATTCACTGTTTTTAACTGGATTTTTGTTTTTTTATTTTTATGTTTTTGAGACACAATCCTGCTCTGTCACCCAGGTTAGAGTGCAGTGGCGTGATCGTAGTTCCTTGCAGCCTGGACTTCCTGGGCTCTAGTGGTCCTCTTGCCTCTGTCTCCCAAGTAGCTGTCACTGCAGGAATGGACTCAACCAGCTTGCATGTTTGTGTCCAGGAGCACATTAACAACCACACCCGGCTAATTTATATATTTTTTGTGGAAACAGGGTCTTTCATAGTTGCCCAGGTTGGTCTCAAACTCCCAGGTTCATGTGATCCTCCCTTCTCAGCCTCCCTAGGAGCTGGGACTACAGGTATGTGCCACACAACTAGTTTTTAAATTTTTTTTATAGAGATAGAGTTTTGCTATGTTGCCCAGGCTGGCCTCAAGCAATCCTCCTGCCTCAGACTCCCAAAGTGCTGGGATTATAGGCATGAGCCACCATGCCCGGTCTTTGATTTTATCATATAAAAATTGCTGAGAGGAAGTCGGGCTCGGTGGCTCAGCCTGTAATCCCGCTCCTTTTGGAGGCTGAGGTGTATGGATTGCCTGAGCCTACGGGTTCGAGACCCGCCTGGGCAGCGAGACCTCATCTGTACAATAAATCAAAAAATCAGCCGGACGTGGTAGCACATGCCTGTAATTCCGGCTACTTGGAAGGCTGAGGTGGAAGGATCGCCGGAGCCCAGCAGGTGGAGGCTGCAGTGGCCGGGAGCGGCCACTGCACTCCAGTCTGGGTGAGAGTGAGACTCCAACTCAAAAAAAAAAAAAAAAAAAAATTGCCAAGAGGCCTGTGGATTAATTTCCTTTGTTTTGGTAGAAAATTTCTTTGTAAGATTATCCCTTAGTGACAGGGACGTTAGTAAGTCAATAATGCAAACCTGATTGATTTTTTTTCCCCTTTTAAATCAAATACTAAAAATGAATCAGTGGTTCTCATTGTCTCCCGCTTTCAAGACTAAAGTATAAAACAGGCCCACATCTATGCTAATGATGTGACTTTCTTAGTATTTCTTCTGTTATCATGGTGACTGCCAAGTTCTACTTTGTCTAATTTGTATTTTTAAACTTGTTTTTAAAATGTCTTCTCTGCAGCTGGGTGCGGTGGCTCATACCTGTAATCCCAGCACTTTGGGGGACAGAGGTGAGAGGATTGCCTGAGTCTAGGGGTTTGAGATCAGCCTGGGCAACTTGGCGAGACCTCGTCTCCACAATAAATCAAAACATTTGTGGCGTGTGTTGGCACATGCCTGTGGTTCCAGCTTCTTGGAAGGCTGAGGCAGAAGGATCGCAAGAGCCCAGCAGGTTGAGGCTGTGGTGGCCATGAGCGTGTCACTGCACTCCAGCCTGGGCGACAGAGACTCCAACTCAGAAAAAAAAAAAAAGTCTTCTCTGACTACGACCACCCACCTCTCATCTTTGACTAATTGCAGAACCCTGAAAAAATTTGCTTTCTCCATAAAATGCGGGATTTGGACAGAGCATCTGCCTGTTTGGTGAGGTACTCTCATGCGGATGGTATCACCTCTTCCCCTCTTGAGAAGCTGGGCACCTTCCCTTCTCCCTGAACCTTTCAGTGATCTCACCTGGTGCCTCTCCTCCAGAAAATCTACCTGAACTTTGAATTTTTCAGTGTAATAATTTCCCCCATAATTACATTATAATATCAATGGCGCTTATCTCATTTCTGATTGATCTTCAATTGGCACCGACACCTAAACTTTCTCTTTCTCAGCCCCACCCTCCATCAAGCGATGCAGTTAATGATCTATTAATAAATGAGAAAGAACTTTAGAGGAGTTGCCTTTAAAAAAAAAAAAAGTCTGTAGAGATTCCTTTAGAGAGAAAAATCCTTTACAAAGTAAATAATAATACACTAATTCTTTGTTCTGTGTTGGTTTTCTTCAGATTTTCTTTGGGTTTGCACAACAGAAAAGTGTTCCTCCTTTTCTGAAAACTCCTTTTGTGAAGCCTATTTACTCATTCAGCAACCATTTACTAAACTTTGCCTAATTGGTTTTACAAAAGCAATATAAGCTCTCTGTGACAAGTCAAACAATAGAGTTATAAAGAAAATTACCCTTCCCCTCCTTCCTCCAATCTCGCTGGGTTAATCAAAGATTCCACTTAGGATCTCTAAAATACATTTTTCTAGACTCAGATAAGGCAAAAACAAATGTAAAGAGTTATTTTTCTACTCTTTACAAAACCAAAAGGGGCGCACTGTCACTATCACTCTGAAATTATAGTCAGTATGTACGCATCCAATTCATGCTTGGTAGTTGCAGGTGATTCCATCATACAGTTGTTGTTGTCCCCGTTGACAGACTTTCAGTTTAACAAAGATTTACTTTGCACACAATAAGCACGAGACACTTCAACAGAACGTGGGGAGAGAAAAATGAATGATGCGTCAGCTTCATGATGCCAAAGTCCTGTGGGGGAGATCGAACAAATGATTGCATGTGGACACTTAGTGCGACAACGAGGTGTGCACATGTACAGAGAAGGGACAGAGAACGTGGAGGAGGACGCAGAGTCATCGCCAGCACATGGGGAGGGAAGATGCAGACACAGGGAACAGCAAGTGCAAGGCCAAGAAGACTTGCAGGAGTTGGGCAGGTTCAGGAAATGGGCCACAGCACTGCCTGTGTGGGTGCTGCTGGAAAGGCTAGAATGGTACTTGGGTGCTTAAATGAGTGGCGGTGTACACCGAGCTGGAGAACCTGGACTCATCCAGTGAGCTGAGAGCAAAGGAGGGACGTGCAAGTGTTTAAAGCAGGAGAATGGGGCCTGTTTGTAGAAAGGTATCTAGAGGGCGTCTTGAACATGAACTTGTGAGGAAAGACCAGCAGTAACAGGTGATCGGTGTCATCTAGTGAAGGGAGGTTGGTGGACAGGGCATGGCAGTGGTGGAAAAATGGGAGGGAGCTGATTGGAATTAGCCTTCTGAAGTGAACCACGTTAAGGCTGTGGGCAGACTGCAGGGATGCCGGTCGGTGCAGGAGTTGTCTAGCTTGGTGTCCAGAGGTACCCACTTAAGGAAGGCTGAGGAGGGTATGTCTGTCCATGACAGGGGATAACCTCTGTTTTGCACAGGCAGGGTGTGCCTGTGGAACATCTTGGGCTCTTTGAACATTTTCCAGACGCATGGCGGTGGTGTCCCCCACCCCAAAATACTTTCTTCTCACTTTGTGATAGGTTTTCTTCCTGCACAGAGAAAATGGAATGAAATGACTCAGTGGGATTCCAACCCAGATTCCTACCTCGGTAGGTGGGAGAGACACAGCAGCCAGGGACAGTGCAAAGTGAATTCACAGTGGGCCTCCTCCAGCTGACAAGCCGTAAAACCATGAGCCTCTGGATAGACCAGTGAGGAAATGGCATCATCTCTTGGGGCCAAGGCCACACCAGAAAGCCTAGCTGGAAAGTGGACTGTGGGTGGCATCACATCCCATCAGTCAAGCACTTGTGTGCAGGTCTCAGCCTGTACAACCCTCAGCAGCACCTCCCAGGGAGCGTGCTTTCTGGAGTGACCACTATCACCAATGACCTCCTCGCTGCCTAGTCCAGCAGACACGATCATTCCAAACTTTACATTGTGGAATACTCCCCACTCTGTGCCAAGCTCAATGAACTACCAGAGACACCAAGACTTGCCTTCAAGGTACTCTTAGTCCAGCTGGGGAGTCCCCAGATCTCATCACTGCCCAATGACTGCTTCTAGACTGGTAGGTACAAAGTATAGTGGGGTCGAAACCATTCCCACAGGGTTGACAAATGGCATGCTGGGCTCTGGACAGAAATGTAGTTATGATTAAGCATTAATCTAGGTTTCACTCTGGCCCACTTCCTTGTTCTTAAAAGCTGTGTTGCACTAGATACTGACCATTTGCACCTCTTGTTCCCATAGATAGGATTTCTGACAAGGTACCCAGCCCCAGGTCCCGGTGCTCATCGCCCAAAAGCCCAACTTGGGCTGGTGGAATGAAAGTAAGTTTTATTCAAGAGCCAGCAACCAGAGGAGATGGTGGACTAACGCCAGTTTTACCGTGAAGTTTTTAAGGGGAAACCTTGTGTTGGAAACCTGCGGGAGTGGTGCAGGGTGCAGGGTCTACACGTCCTTGCTCCCAAGGTCATCTTGAGTCACCGCCCATCTGGGGGTCTGGCTGGCGTCATCCTGACTGCAACCTGGTGGCAGAGCAATTGTCCATGACTCCCCTCAGGTGGAAGAGTTCGGCAATCGGGGTTTCATGCCTGGCTTGTTCCAAGATTAGCCTCTGGAATTTCTTAAGCAAGAACATAATTAGAGAAGCGAGTGTGGGTTACAAAGTCACAGCCTGTCAGGAGGTGCTGGGGAAGGATGAAGGAGTGGAGCGGGTGTTGAGGAAGGGAGAGGAGAAAATAGAAGTCGGGGAGGGAAAAGAAAGGGTTGGTATCTAAAATGCTTATAAGGCCGTTTAAGACTTTATTTGCATCTCCCATGTTGCTACAGTCAGGGTAGAATCATAAGGCTTTTGTTTAAGGATTGCTTAAGATGCTTTTCAGACCTTGAATTCCAGCAACCAGTTTGAAGACTCCCACACAGAGATGGAGTCAGCGTGAGAATACTGTTTCTTTGTCTCCCCCTCCCATGACTTCACCCTGCACTCCTGGGCCATTCAATCCCCACGCTTTATCCCACTCTAAAACCCTTACAAACCCTAGCCCCAAAATTGGGGAGATGGGTTTCAGGTGTCTTCCCATCTCCTTATTCGGTGGCTACAATTAAACTTCCGGTCTGCAGCAACCCAGTGTCTTGGTGTATTGGCTTGTGTATGAACTTTTCATGGTTACAGAGTGACAAACGGAAAAGTTACTTTGGTGTTACAGGAAGCTTCCAAGAGCAGAAGGCAGAAGTGATTCTTCTGGGGTAAGCAAGAGTCCATCCATAAAATGGACAGGGTTCCCAGAAGGACCTTCCACATAGAAGGCTGTGCTTCCCAGACATGGTCAGGGATTGGCTATATCAGAACCATTTGGAGAGTTCTCGTTTTTAGGGTCTCAGCAAGAGAGATACTTGCAATTTAAAAAATTTGACGCATAGGGAAAAGTGCAAAATTTGTCCTCTGAGCATGCAGCTCCTTTTTTGGAAAGGCACACTCATAATGTTTTTGAGATACAGGACCCAGAGGGGCTTGGCTGTAAAGAGAGCCTGATGCACAAATAACAAAACTGCTCTTAAAACCAAGGGTGAACTCTCAGAGGTAGGGAAGATGCTTTCAACTCGGGCATCTTCTGGGCTGTTTTTAGAGGAAGACCCCTATAGGAGATGATTTGGAGATTGGAGAGAAGGGGAGGAAACACGGAACTGGGATATTGGGGGTGGGAGAGAAGATGGAAAGTAGGGCCTCTGGGGTAGGGATACAGTCAGGGCATGAGGACAGCACTAACATGTGCTAACTTAAATGGTGGAAAGAACCCAATCGTTTAGAAGTAGTGGACGCTGAGATTGAACATCACAGTATTTCCTGTTCTGGACTGTCTCATCTTCCCCAAGCCATTAGCTAAGCTTTATTTATTTATTTATTTATTTTAGTTTTAAATATGTGGGGTACAACTCAGGGTTAGGTATACAAATGTTCATTATGCAGGTACCCTGACTTAAGCTTTATTAACCACTAGTCAGTGTCACCCTGGTAGGAGGGATGCCCCAGAGAAAGGAGAGAATGTGATATAAGATGAGATATCAAGACCACCAAACTGATAAGGAGGAAGTCCAGGGCAGAAGTTCTGAGCCAGGTCATGGGAAAAAGGAAAAGGAAAAATCCAGGGACAAGCTAAGTATCCCTCCTCCTCTCTAACTCAAGAATCCTCAGAGGCATTTAGGAGGGAAATGAAATTCCTCCGGAAATACACGTCATGAAAGCTTGAGCTCTTTCATGTGGTTGGACTCGTTTCTCTGATTCCAAAAAGCTAGAGGACTTGGAAAGTAAACCATAAATACAGATTCCTCCCCATGTCCTGTCTGTTCCCGAGGATTCTGCTCGTGAAGATTTGGGGTGGGGCTGTGCCCAGATTGCTCTGATGTCCCACCAGGCTTGAGGACATTGCCTTAGACCATGGCGAACAGGGGAGGTCCAGGGAAAGAGTTTTGGCTTGAGAATGCTCACTTTGGTGGCAGAGTAATGGTGAGTTGATGGGGCACAGTGGGAGACCAGGTCATGAGAAGTGACGGGGGCTTGAGCTAAGCCATGCCTAGGCTTCCTGTGGGAGCAAGGTGCCACCACATCTTTATCCATGCTGTGAAGGATTGGTCTGTGATGTATTGTTTACACTGAGCAAGCATTCTCCGTGGCAGCAATTTGTCTCCCACTTGTCATTCCCAATGCCTGTTGTTGGAGGAAAAGAAAAAAACGGTGGTGTGGTCCTGACTCAGAATGCCATCTCTGGAAGACAGGGTCAGAGCCAAGGACACATGAACCTGGTATTTCACTTCCAGCTTTTGAACCCTGCTAGCTTCTAGCTTCCACATCTTATCAAAAAGTCTAGAAATAGTTAAAGCAAATACCCCCTTTTGCATTGGGCTAAATACAACCTGAGCTTCAAAGGATAAGCCTAGCTGCCTTCCCCACTTGACATACTCTAGTATCTGTCTACTTTTCTTTTCTTTTTTTTTTTTTGAGTTGGAGTCTCACTCGGTCGCCCAGACTGGAGTGCATTGGCCGCTCCCAGCCACTGCAGCCTCGCCTGCTGGGCTCCGGCGATCCTTCCGCCTCAGCCTTCCCAGTAGCCGGAATTACAGGCATGCGCTACCATGCCTGGCTGATTTTTTGATTTATTGTGGAGATGAGGTCTCGCTGCCCAGGCGGGTCTCGAACCCGCGGCTCAGGCAATCCACTCACCTCAGCCTCCCAAAGGCGCGGGATTACAGGCTGAGCCACTGAGCCTGGCTTGTCTACTTTTCAATAAAAATGCCAAAAAGAAATTCTGACGCCGCTTTGCTTACAAAAGTTATATTTTAAATGTGTACTTAATTAAAGTTGAGAATAGGCAAGTCGCTTTAGGGGTTCTTCTTCCCTTAGAAATGTGTCCCGTGTTTTAATTTTGAGGGACAAAATGTCACAATAACTGGGCATAATAAAAGGAATTGCCTCTAAACCTACACAACCTCTACTCCCTTTTTAATGTCACTGTGGGCAATTCCAGGAAGTGAGCTGGGCACAATATTTGCACTAGGTCTTCATATCTCTACTCTGTCTATTTGGAGTCTTAGGTAAACAAGCCCCCAGCCACAGAGCGAGGCCTTGTGTGAGAGCTGCAGCCTCTTCAATAAAGCGCCTTTCAATCTGATTAGCATCTCAAATCTATTGCAATCTTTTGCAGTCAGAAAACAAAAGACACTGTACTGGACCTTAAAGCAGTAGGTGTCTTACACAGAAAAAGCCTTTAGCATCTATTTACTTAGGAAGCAACAGAAGAAAATGTATATTTCAGGGGTGATCTATCTCCCTTATTCTGGGCACACAAATCTCAAGTCTACATGTGTTATTTATTATAGGACATTGTATAAGGTATAGGTAGTGCCTATACAAACATGCTACTACTCAGAGTATACAATCCTTCGGCTGAAGTATGAAGTAATGTAACTACTACACGCAAACACATGCCTCACAACACGGAGTGTCGCACATCATGCTGACATTTGTACTGTTCATAACTCCATACCATCCGAAATGCTAATTGTCATTTTTTTCAGGGTCCAGGCATTTGTTTTGGAAGAATAAGGCCAAAGCTCACATTGTTCTAACTGTATGGCCAGCTGCTGGCTTTACCACAATGAGACGCATTGTTGGGTAAATGGAGTCCCTCAGGTGAATGTAATTATGCAAATCCTTCCCTAACTACCAGCACTCTCTTGGCCCTCCCCAGCCGGTCGCCCACCACTGGGAACACTGTCAGATTGCATTACGGGAGCCTCACTTGTTTGCTGGGAGTATCTTCCCCACATTCTCCAGAGAGGACCTGCTGCTGGTCCGGCTGATTCCTGGAAGGCCTGTTGGACCCATTCAGGACCTCACCAGAAGACCAAATTCTTTTCACCAGCTGACACATTTCTTCACTTTATCAAGCATTGGTAAATGCATCTTTTAATTCCCTACGGCAGTGTCTACTCCTTATTCAAGGCAGGCTTGCACACAGATAATTCTAATGCCGGAGGAGAGAAAGATGCACAGGCGAATATTATTCTCTCTCTCACACACACAGGCACTTCTCCCTTCACTCATTCGGTCTTAAGTGGCTGTGCAATTACACAATTATTGAACACACGCATCCCTCATTCACAGACATGGGGGCGCAAGCTACATTACTTACTTATTGACATAACTACAGACATACTTAGAAATAGGGAACCTGGACCAAAGGCTCTCCTGAAATTCCCCGCCCCCTTTAATTTATATGAGTCACTCAGTGTGTGGGGGTCATATTTTCCACCTTTTTGGTGATTTCCCATAGTCACCAAAACAAGCTGCCCAAGGCAGGGCTCTGCATAAACGTGGAGGGAACAGTACTTAAACTAACCTCTGTTTATGTTCTAGAACTAGCTCAATGAAATAAAGAAGTTAGTTGAATTATCATCTGTGCTATTTAATGAATAATAACTGTATTTCTCAACATTCTGTAACTTGCACCCTTTGCTATGTTTCACTTACTGACAAGATCGTTTGAATAGAAACGAAAATATTATGGTGGTGAACCAAACAATACTTTTCTGGAGAAGACAGAATATCCAAATGAGGTTAAAAACGGAGCCACAGATTCAAAATCTACTTACTTTAAATCTAACCTTGCCTTAATATCAATATGATCCTCAAAGAATGATATTTTAAATCTCGGAGGCACCGAAAAATGTGTGAAGACTTGATTAGCAGAAGGAAAGAGGAGGCAAGGGATCAAACCTACTGGAAAAGAACTTTCCTGTTTCGGAGCTGACACCATGCATGATGGAGGTAGTGAGTGCAGAAACTCACTTGTTCCTTCGTTCGCACAAAAGCTGTAAGACTATTGTGGGATGGAATCAGAGGAAATAGGAAGGTATGTGGGAGGAAGTGAATAGGGTTCTGTGTATTTTTAAGTTTTTTCTGTATCCTGCAGTTCTACTTTTAAAAATGAAAAAAGAGACCTGGGCCCTGGTAATAAAATATAGTTTTAAATAATCTTCCATATTAATTCAAGAGATTCTAGGTTTAGGCAAACAAAATAAGAATAAACGTAAGTATTATAACCTACTGCAGCCATATTCAAGATCTGTAAAAGGGTATCGATCACGTGAAGGAAGTCTAGAACAGATTTTCTAACTAAACTGTTTTGTCACATTGTAATATTTAAAATTTTCCATTATGTTTAGTTGTCTTTTAGTTCTTTCCATTGGCAATAAACTAGGTCAAGCACTTTACTCATCGGGACATCTTAATTTCTCAAACCAATCATATGAGGGGGAGTTATCTCCATTTTACAGAAGGGGAAATTGAGGCCCAGCTACGTCATGGAAGAAACGTAAACAAGAAAGGATATGGATCTATCACAAAACAGGCCCCAAAGTGGAGAAGATCCCAGGGTCTCCTGCCTTTCATGGCTGTTTGCTGATACTCCCTTGTGGGGAGTTGGCCTGAATAACTCCATGAAAGGCACTCAGAGCCTGGAGGGGTCCCAAATGAAGGTAGATACTCAGCAGCTCTTGCCGAAGAAGCCACCAGTAGAGGCTGCCGGGGTGTCATGGGCACACCCTGTAGTCACTCCTGAAAAATGGAACTTCTTTGTCTAAAATCAAAATTGTATAAATGTGAACCTAAGATTTTTTAAATTTCTTAATTTTCTTTAGTGTCATGATTCCATCTGGAAATTGTTCTTGTTTCTTGGAAGCACCTGGTGTGCTGTGAAATGTTTACATAATGAAATAAGATGGAACAATTTAAATACAGTAGTTCCCCTCTTATCTTTGGGGGCAACATTCCAAGACCTCCACTGGATGTCTAAAACCATGGATTCTACCAAACCCTTTCTATACATACATACTCATGATAAAGTTTAAAGATCAGTCACAGCAAGAGATTAACAACAATAACAAATAATAAAACATAACAATGATAACAATATATTGCAATAAAATTATATAAATGTAGTCTCTCTCTCTCCTCATTCCCCTTCTCCCTCTTTCTCAAAATATCTTATTGTATTGAGCCGTGGAAAGTGAAACTGCAGCTAAGGGGGGACAACTGTAATGAAGACATTTTGTTTTCCTAAAAAATAATGCCTTAGAGCCAGGCTCGCTGGCTCAGCCTGTAATCCCGCGCCTTGGGAGGCTGAGGTGAGTGGATTGCCTGAGCCCGCGGGTTCGAAACCCACCTGGGCAACTTGGCGAGCCCTCATCTCTACAATAAATTAAAAAAAAATTAGCTGGGCTTGGTAGCGCACATCTGTAGTTCCAGCTACTTGGAAGGCTGAGGCAGAAGGATCGCCAGAGCCCAGCAGGTCGAGGCTGCGGTGGCCGGGAGCAGCCACTGCACTCCAGTCTGGGCGACAGAGTGAGACTCCAACTCCAAATATATATATATAGTCTTAGTAAGGTAGCTAAGGAATTGTGTCTGATGCCTACATAGAAAACACAATTTTGCAGCTTTTTGACTGATTGGGCTGCAGGGGAGAAAAAGTAGTATCTTTTTCTTACTCATGGCTAGGTTCACAGCTGGTTCATCTGTCAATAACAAAAGACAAATTAACAAGGGAAAAGCATACAAATACACTTGACATGACAGAGAGCCTTTAGAGATGAAGACCCAAAGAGACAGGGAAACCTGTGTATTTTTATGCTAGGTTTGACGAAGAGTGGATCCTTGTGGAAAACTTGAATTGGACAAAAAGGGTGTGATCTGATGGTTGTAAACGGGGGAGAGCTTAGCAAGATCTGTGTGTTCAGAGACAAAGTAGTTTCTTCTGGGATAGGCAGAACGCCTCCGGCATGGTGGTTTTATGGCCTGCTGTAGGTAGAAGAGCAAGAGGAAGGTGAGAAAGCCTGCTTCTGCTGTTTTCTGAAGTGCTGAGGCACCCTGTTTAGCATAGTATGCCCTGAACCCCATCACTGTATGTGGATTTTAAGTGATCTGGGGTCTCAGTTCTGTATTTACGCAGCCAGGATTCTTGCCCTGTTTCAGTTTATTGTTCACATTCATTTTTATGAGGTAGTAAATTCTCTACCAAGAACCAAATGACGTTAGCCATGCAATATAGAACAGTAAATGATCTGTCAGTCTTGGGCCAGAATTGTACTGGGAGTATTTTTAAGGCCCATAGCTAGTTACTTATATAAAATGCGTATTGCAGTAATACCTTGCTAACAGGCAACCACGGCTTGCTACAGTGCCCCTTCCAGAATTTCCACAGCAGAGCCCAGGGGCATTCTGGGAGATGTGCACTGAATGTTGTCCTGGAAAGCTAAAACGTACCTTGCCTTTCAGATATTCTAAAACTATCAATGTACGTGTGGAAAAACTTAAAAAAAAAACAAAACCCACATCTCAACTTTAGAGATTTTAATAACCTGTCAAAAAGTCAGTTTTGCAGCGACAGAAGTAGGAGGCAGGAAATAGGAATCTTTGTCTTACGTTGTAGTCTTGGGCTTTGGTATGCAAAGGAAACAGGCACTTGTAGCTTTTCACAGTTGAGGAGGCAGAAGCAGGTATGGCTGTAAACCTGACGACTCCTCCGCCTGAAACTGTCAGCTCGGGAACAGTGCTGCCCATTGATCCCAAGCCAGGGCAGTGGTTTCTGGGTTGTTAGCGGGGTTTTTTTTGGCTGCCAGGCTGACAGCCATGCAGAGTTTGGAAATGACAACCAAACAATAGGAAAATTCTACCATATTTTTATTAGTCATTGAAAAGGAGAGGCTTTTCTCTGATGCTGGTAGCGAAAACCCATGCCAGGGAGTTAGTCCCTTCGCTCTCTCCCTTCAGGCCAAACCCAGTCCCCAAAGCAATCAGACAAGTGTAAGGCAGGGGAGAAGGGAGAGGAAGGCTGTCCAAAGGCCAAATTTTCCTATTTTCTTAGAAAAAGTATCTTCGTAACAAGGGTGAAATTGCATTGTTAGCCGATAAAGGCCTGTGTAGTGGCATGTGCAACTGAGTGACTAATAGTTTACTATTTGATGGTGATGATTAATACAACAAAGTGCCAATAAGTGACTCAATCCTCAATCCCTATTCAGAAGATTTTGTCAGATGCTTTTTAAAGCTTGCATGGAAATAGGAACCATCATTGACTTGAACAATCTTCTCCCATGTGTAGGTAGAAAGTGGATATTCTTAGAGTATCTCCTAGCTTTAAATCAAAACTTAGAAATGACAACCAAACAATGGAAAAATTCCACCATATTTTTATTAGTCGTTAAAAAGGAGAGTCTTTTCTCTGATGCTCGTAGCAAAAACCCATGTAGGGAGTCAGTCCCTTCACGCTCTCCCTTCAGACCAAACCCAGTCCCCAAAGCAATCAGACAAGTGTAAGGTGGAGAGAAGGAGGAGAAAGGCTGTCCAAAGGTCAAATAGTAGCCCTATTTCTTGTGTTTTTTTTCCTATTTTTGATTTGTCCTTCCTATTTCAGCAACATCCAGGGTCAATGAAAGGGTCAATGAAAGCTGCTCATTTCCCTATGAACACCTGAAGAATGAGCCTGTCTGCTGTCCTGGAAGCACTGAGGTTCCACTGGCTGTCTTCTCAGCATTGTCTATGGTTGGTTATTATTGTTAGAGATATAAAGTAACGGGAAAAAAAAATTTGGATGATAGAGTAAATCCCAACTGTTCTCCCTTTTGAAATTTTCCTTCTAATATTAGTTCTTATGCATTTCCTTCCCCCTCCCTCTCTCTCTCTCTCTCTCTCTCTCTCCATCATAGCTCATTTATTATGTGACAGATCTTGCTTTCTCTTTTTTTTTTTTTTTTTTGAGTCTGTCGCCCAGGCTGGAGTGCAGCGGCACACTCACCACCACCACAGCCTTGACCTACTGGACTCAGGCAATTCTTCCACCTCAGTCTTCCAAGTAGCTGGAACTACAGGCTCACGCCACCACGTCCCACTAAGTTTTTTGATTTATTGTAAAGATGATGTCCCGCCAAGTTGTCCAGGCTGGTCTCGAACCTGTGGGCTCAGGCAGTCCTCTCACCTCAGCCTCCCAAAGTGGATCCCGCTTTCTTTTACTGGACATTCCACAGTAAGCATTTTATTTCCTTATGTCGGATACATCATGCATCAAATGGCTGCATTGTACCATAATGTAATTAATGCCCCATTGTTGAATAGATGACTTGTTTTCTTCTTTCCAACTTCTTAACTTCCAACTCTGCTGTCTTCTTTTCTTTCTTCCTGTTCTAAATCCTACTGCTTCTTATTTATTTTGGCTTTTTTATACCAAGTTTTCAAAAGTGGGACTACTGTGTCAAGGCAAATAAAGATTTTTATTGTTTTTTCATACATTTGGCTAAATTGTTTTCCAAAATATTTGTAGCAATTCATACAGTCAGCAACAGTTGATGAGTGTATCAAATTCCATAAGCCTCTTCTAACAGTCTGAATTGATTAAATTATTTTTAAAAAACCCCTCACTGTTATTTTTATGCACATATTGTATTTTTAGTAAGGCTCATAATTTTAAGTCTCTTCTTTACTAATTATGCTTCCTTTTGTTTGAAGCTTCATTTATCTACTAGGATTTTTGTGGCTTTTTCTTTTTTTATTTTACAGATTTGTATGAATTACTTAAAGAATAAATAATTTGTTGTATTGATCATATTTGCTATGCAGTTTTCATAGCCTTTTGAATGCCTTCCTATTTTGGTTAAGGAAATTTTTGTTTTTTGAGATGTAAATAAAGATTTTCAAAGTTTTTTTTAAAACTAAATTTGTTAGCCGGGCTCGGTGGCTCAGCCTGTAATCCCGCGCCTTTGGGAGGCTGAGGTGAGTGGATTGCCTGAGCCCGCAGATTCGAGACCCGCCTAGGCAGCAAGACCTCATCTCTACAATAATCTACAATAAATCAAAAAAATCAGCCGGGCATGGTAGCACATGCCTGTAATTCCGGCTACTGGGAAGGCTGAGGTGGAAGGATCGCCGGAGCCCAGCAGGTCGAGGCTGCAGTGGCCGGGAGCGGCCACTGCACTCCAGTCTGGGCGACAGAGTGAGACTCCAACCCAAAAAACAAAACAAAACAAAACAAAAAAACTAAATTTGTTGACTTCTAGGTTTATAATTGAGTCTCTCAAAGTTAATTAAGAAATCCAGCATTTACATATTTGATAT
Organism: Cephalopachus bancanus; assembly: GCA_027257055.1. Taxonomy (NCBI): domain Eukaryota; kingdom Metazoa; phylum Chordata; class Mammalia; order Primates; family Tarsiidae; genus Cephalopachus; species Cephalopachus bancanus. The sequence continues at coordinate 16,203,760 of JAPVLO010000006.1, forward strand.
TCAACGCTTTTTCTATAAATTAAAATAATATGTAGTTTTTAATTGTATTATATAGCATAGAAGTATAAATGGATTTTCTGCTCCAAATAACTAACTACCAACCACTGTTCCTTTCTTCCTGGTCATCTTATGATGCAACCCTTACTGGAAGCTCTCCCAACCCAGTGCCACATATGTTCTTATTGTCGCTTTAGAATATGCTCTGATGTGGGGCAGTACTGGTCCCCTTCGTAATCTTTTTGTTTCCTAGAATATTTTTGGATTTTAACTATTCCTTCTTGTAAATGAAATTTAAAATCATATCATCAGATTTAAAAGCATCACATTGGGATTTGATGGCTTTAAACCTGAGAGGGTTTTTTTTTTTTTTTTCTTTTTCGCACTACCCAAGATAAGGTGGCAAATAGTGACTGGGATGCTTTAGCAATGGATATTCTGAGACAAACTGAATTGCATGAATTTTTGCTCAGAACAACCTGAAGCAGACAGAACTGAGAGGTCAACAAACATAGCCAAGGAGAGGATTTCAGATCCATATCAGAGGGAACTCAAGAATCAGGTCTGAGGGGAGTGAGCTAAGCTTTGAAAGGTAGAAAGAGCATTAAGAAATCTAAAACTGACCGGGTGTGGTGCCTCAAGCCTGTAATTCCAATACTTTGGGAGGGCGAGGTGAGAGGATTGCCTGAGTTCAGGGGTTTGAAACCAGCCTGGGCAACTTGGCGAGACCTTGTCTCTAAAATAAATCAAAAAAATTAGCCAGACGTGGTAGGGCAAGCCTGTAATCCTAACACATTGGGAGGGCGAGGTGAGAGGATTGCCTGAGCTCAGGGGTTTGAAACCAGCCTGGGCAACTTGGCAAGACCTTGTCTCTACAATAAATCAAAAAAATTAGCCAGACGGGATAGCATGGGCCTGTAGTTGGAGCTACTTGGAAGGCGAGGCGGAAGGATTGCCTGAGCCCAGTGGGTCAAGACTGTGGTGTCTATGAGCGTGCCACTGCACTCCAGGCTGGAGTGACAGAGTGAGACTCCAACTCAAAAAAAAAAAAGAAAAGAAATCTAAAACCAAGTAGCAAGAACAAGTCAGAAAACAGATTCTACATGGCCACAGGTACATAACCAACTAAACTCTTGGTTCTTCCTCATGTCACTTTCCTATAACTCCACTGAAATTTCCTTTGTCTTAGTAGTCTCATGGGCTTGGCTATGCATTTTGTAGACTAGAAACTTTTATAGTCCTGTGCAAACCGTCTTGCACCATGAAATCCAAGCATCTCTGAGCTTTCCAGTGTTTAATGTGTGCTCTCAGCGTTTGACATGTTCTGAAATCTTATGCAAATCATTGCAGTTGTCTCATTGCATATTTTTGAATACACTGAAGTAACATTTACTTTATGATATTCTGTAACATTTTGTTTTGAAATGTGTACTCTTGGAATCAACTGTAAGTTATAATATTTACTTTTAACTATTTTCCAACTTCAAAATTGCTTTTCTTCTTTAAGTCAGAAAGACATGACACTCTTAACTGTAAACGCTGTTTTCTAGGAATAAAATGCTTTCAACAAAAATTTTCAGGTATATTCTATTTTCTGAAATCTAGGTCAAGATAACAGAACAGTATGTCAGATAAGTTTCCCATAAACCTCTTTACTCAAACATTGCTATGCATTCAAACACTTTTTAGTGGTGAATGTTTTTTGAAATTCTCCAGAGCTTTATATTTTCATTAGAAACTTTTTTTTATAAATGACGTCTCACTGAGTAAGCATTTAAGAGTCATAAAGAACTGAATGTTGACGGTCGGGTGCAGTGGGTCACACCTGTAGCCCCAGCACTTTGGAAGACTAAGACAGGAACATTGCTTGAGCCCAGGAGTTTGAGGCCAGCCTGAGCAACATAGCGAGACCCTGTCTCTACATAAAATAAAATAAAAAATTATAAAAATTAGCTAGGCAATGCCTAATCTGAAGTTCCCAGCAACTTGGGAAGCTGAGGTGGGAAGTTGCTTGAGCCTTGGAGTTTGAGGCTGCAGTGAACTATGATCGTGCCACCTCATTCCAGCCTGGGCAACAGAGTTGCCCTGTCTCAAAAAAAAAAAAAAAAAAAAAAAAAAAGAACTGAATGCTGCATCCTTTATAATACTGTATTTCAATGTTAGATCTCAAAAACGAGACTCTTTGTAACTTCAACATTGTCTGCAGAATTCTGGTTTGAAAGTGCTTCATTTGTTCTTAATCTTTTGGGAGTAGCTTTAGTAGACAATTATATTTTATCTGTTTATCACATTTCCTTGGGGGAACTTCTTTTTCCCTTAGCTCCAGCCATGAGACCCAAATGGCAGTAGCCATCATTTACGTAACCCCATATCCTTGGCCACCTGACTCTTCAAGAGGAAAGTCCTTGAATCAACAGAAGATCCACGGAATTCCAAGGCACTAACCAGAGTTCTCAAAAGGCCTCGTGGAACAGACATTGTTGGTTCTGCAAGCCTGTGCCCTGGCTTTGGTGTGCTTTGCATCGAAAAACCCACATCTGTGAATCCTTTCTGAAGTTTATCCCGGGCTGCTGGAGAAGCTTTGCCTTCACACACTGCCTACGATCAAGTGCAGAGAGTAAGAAGCACCTGCCATTTATGTTCTTTAGGATGGCATTTAGCCAGTGATCAATGTCTGTGGCAGGTTTTGTGTGTGTGTGTGTGTGTGTGTGTGCATGCTGGAGTCTCACTCTGTTACCCAGGCTGGAGAGCAGTGGCATGCACGCTCACAGCCACCTCAGAGTTGACCAGCTGGGCTCAGGCGATCCTTCTGCCTCAGCCTTCCAAGTAGCCGAACTACAGGTGTGCGCTACCATGCCTGACTAATTATTTTATTTTTATTTTATTTTATTATTTTATTTTATTGTAGAGACGAAGCCTTCCTATTTTCCCAGGCTGGTCTCGAACTCCTGGGCTCAGGCAATCCACTCACCTCAGCCTGCCAAATTGTTGCGATTCCAGGCTGAGCAATTGAGCCCAGATGGCTCAAACCTGCCCAGTAAACCTCCCTTGTGTCTGGACAGCTCAGAGCACCACTGACACACCAGAACTCCCTTGAGGCTGGAATTTTCCTGAAATCACACCCTTGCTTGGTTTCACCCCCTTTCCCAGTACTCCCTGCACTGGCCCCCATTCTCCGTCTCCCATCTCCTTTCTCGCAAAGCACTTGCATTGTACATCACAACTGCCTACACAGCCTCATCGCAGGGTCTACTTCTAGGGACTCTGACCCAAGCCGGCATTGACTCAGGATGGACCAGTGAGTGTGGATCTTTTCCTGAGAATTTCATACCTGGAGCTGGGAGGGAGAAGTTTATGAGGACGTGAGGCTGCAGCTGCTAGTGGCTTGAGAGAATGAAGGTGACCCAGAGAAAGAAGCCAAAACAATCCTGATGATATTGTAGTCTCTGCCTCTGGCTTGCGGCTGTTTCCACCACTCCCACTCTTCTGAAAATGTGGTTGACTTTATTTAATTAGGTTCCTGTCTTTTGTATTCAAGAAAATCCTAACATAGTCGAGACTGAGGAGTCCTAAAATGCTGAAGACTCTCTCCATGGATAAAAACACAGTTGCATGTAACTTTGTACATAATTTCAGGGGTTCATGGTCCCACTCATGAATTCTTTATAGTTCAGACTGCCGGCATTAGCATTGTAGGTAGGCTTGTGAGTTTATAAGCATTAAACACTTATTGGGTGCCCATAACTCCTCTGGACAACATAGCTTTCCTTGCTGAGTAATCACTTAGAAATTTTTGAGGAAAACAATAATGAAGATTTTTGTTTTGGATTTTTTTTTTCCTCAAGTACACACAGTTACCAATATGGAAATCACAAGTGATCATGCCCATAAATAAGGAAGTTTTTTTTGTTTGTTTGTTTGTTTTTTTGAGTTGGAGTCTCATCTCACTCTTGTCACCCAGACTGGAGTGCAGTGGCTCGCCCAGACTGGAGTGCAGTGGCACGCTCATGGCCACCGCAGTCTCGACCTGCTGGGTTCAGGAGATCCGTCTTCCAAGTAGCTGGAACTATAGACGCCCATCACCACGCCTGACTAATAAATAAGGAAGGTAAAAAAAATTATGTGCCAAGCAGAGGACATATCCAAAATTGAGCAAATATTCATGGGAACTGAAAATTTATGAGAGCAAACAGGCAGAACACCACGGGATGCACCATTGGACTGTCACCTCACAGGGAGCCACACCGATGTGGTGGTAGGATTTCTTTGATTAGGGAAAAATGATTATGCTGTTGCCAGACCAATGGAGGCATGGCTATGTTCTGCAATTCACCTACCTGATTTTTTGCATTTTGTGAGTTTTTTCATGTGTCCAAGTGAAAAAAACCCAATTCTCTCAGGACGGTCGGGAGAGCTCCTGTCTTCCCCCTGGCCTGCCTCCCTCAGTGCCCTATTCACACCCCACACACAGCATATTGTGTCAGAAAGATGAAGTGGCCAACACCACCAGACCCACAGTGGCAGAGTCACGTCCAGAGCCTACGTTTCTTTTTTCTTCTACCAATTTCCATACTGGTAACCGTGTGTACTTGAGGAAAAAAAAAATCCCAAACAAAAATCCTCATTATTGTTTTCCTCAAAAATTTCTAAGTGATTACTCAGCAAGGAAAGCTATGTTGTCCAGAGGAGTTATGGGCACCCTACGTTTACAGACTTCAGTGCTTGTCTGTGCCTCATGGTCTTTTCTCTGAGCCTTCGGAGACTCCCCTTCTATCATCAAGGAACCCCTACAGGTGTGGGCTTCACGCACTTGCCCTCATCAGTCTGCTTCTAAGCAAACTGTCAGGAGTGTGCTGGAATTCTTCTGCACTAGGTACTTGCCCCTGGTGCTTGGGCAGGAAGGCAGGGTCCATCAGTATCAGGCAGGAGGGAACAAAGGAGTTTTTCGTGCCTGGCAGAATCCTCACTCTAAGTAAGACAGTAGTAGCATGTAGTTATAGCCATATGCCCTTTTGGGAAACTTTTTGGGACTTTAGAAGACTTATCTCCATCTGACTGTGCTATTGTCTGCTTTATGAAAAGCAGAAGGTATATGCTTTTCATATACTTTATAAATGTAAACTTCTATTTATGTATCCTGTGACAGAAAGGAAAAAGAAGGAAGGAAGGAAGGAGGGAGGGAGGGAGGGAAAGAGGAGAGAGAAAGAACAAGAAAGGAAGGAAGACCTTTACATTTGATAACTGTCAGTATTTTACTGCTAATGGCATCTTCTCAGAGGTTTTTTTTTTTTTTTTTTTTTTTGAGTTGGAGTCTCACTCTGTCACCCAGACTGGAGTGCAGTGGCCGCTCCGGGCCACCGCAGCCTCGACCTGCTGGGCTCCGGCGATCCTTCCGCCTCAGCCTTCCGAGTAGCTGGAATTACAGGCGCGTGCTACCACGCCCGGCTAATTTTTGATTTATTGTAGAGATGAGGTCTCGCTGCCCAGGCGGGTCTCAAACCCGCGGGCTCAGGCAATCCACTCACCTCAGCCTCCCAAGGCGCGGGATTACAGGCTGAGCCACCGAGCCCGGCTTCTCAGAGTTTTGACATGCATATGTTGTGTTGAACTTTCAGGCTATCTCTACCTCTTTGCCTTAATGGAGACTTGGAGTTACCTGATGACAGCTTTCTTTATAACCAGTTCTCAGGAACAGAATATGCTTACGTTCCCTCTCCCCTCTAAACTTCACACCTTTAAGCCACAACATTGTTTACTGCTGTGTAACAAATGACCCCTTTATGAGCTCCGGCCATGTGGTCTGAGGACCAGGAAAAGAGGGCCAGTCTCTCAGGGTCTCACAGGCTGAGACCAAGGTGCTGGCTGGGCTGGGATTCTGGAGGTGCTGGGGAGGAATCTGCTTTCAAGCTCATCCGGGCTGTTGACAGAATTCAGATTGTCATGTCTGGTTAAAGCCGAGGTCCCCATTTCCTTGCTGACAATCAGGTGGGGGTGACTCTCTGCTTCTAGAGGCTTCTCTCTGTTCCTTGGGACAGGTCCCCTATATCCTCAAGGCCAGTAATGGATGTGAATCTCTTCACACTTAGAATGTCTCTGATTTCAATTTTTGCTACTTTCTGGAAAAAATTATCAACTTTAAAGAGCTTACCTGACAGGGATAGGCTTGCTGGTATGATCTCCATTAAGAGTAGCTGACTTGGGACTGCAGTTACCTCTGCAAAATCCTTCCCAGATTAGGGTTTGATTGAATAACTAGGGCATGGGATCTTTTTTTTTTGTTTTTTTGAGTTGGAGTCTCACTCTGTCACCCAGGCTGGAGTGCAGTAGCATGCTCACGGCCACTGTAGCCTCGACTTGCTGGGTTCAGGTGATCCTTCCATCTCAGCCTTCCAAGTAGCTGGAGCTACAGGCATGTGCTACCACACCCAACTTATTTTTTTGATTTATTATAGAGATGAGGTCTAACCAAGTTGTCCAGGCTGGTCTCGAACCCCTGACAGGTAATCCTCTCACCTTGGCCTCCCAAAGTGCTGAAATTACAGGCTTGAACCACTGCATCCAGCCATTAAAAAAAAAAAAAACTCTATAGATCAATTTGGGGAGAATTGACATCTAAAATTAAATCTATTAAATCTTTTTTTTGGTGGTGGGCAACTTGGAGTCTCAGTCAGCCTTGACCTGCTGGGCTTAGGCGATCCTTCCACTTCAGCTGTCCAAGGAGCTGGAACTATAGGCGCACACCACCATGCCCCGCTAATTTTTGATTTACTGTAGAGATGAGGTCTCACCAAGTATCCCAGGCTGGTCTTGAACCCCTGAACTCAGGCAGTCCTCTTGCCTCCATCTCCCAAAGTGCTGGGATTACAGGCTTGAGCCACCACGCCCGGCCTAGGGCACAGGATTTTGAAGGGTGAGGAACATCTTCAGAACTCTGCCTACCACAGTTGCCAACTTGGAAGCACGTTAATGCCATTTGAGGGTGTCGGATGGACATGGAAGTCTCCATATTCCAGAGTTAGTATGGATATTTTTTTTCTGGGGGCAACTTCAGCTTTTGGGGTTACTTGTTGCTCGTCATTTGGATTTTGTATGCCACGCTTCTTTGTCATCTTATCCTTTGTCTTCTTTGTATGGGAGGCTTAGAGATTCCGCCTGCTTTCTTGTGAGGCTAAAAATTATTTTTAAAAGTATGTTGACAGCCGAGCACAATGGCTCATGCTGTAACCCAGGTACTTGGAGAAGTCGAAGTGGGAGTTCAGGAGTTTGAGGTTACAAGAAGCTATTATTGCACTATTGCACATCAGCCTGGGCAATCCAATGAGACTCTGTCTCTTTCTTTTTTCCGAGTTGGAGTCTCACTCTGTCGCCCAGACTGGAGTGCAGTGGCCGCTCCCGGCCACCGTAGCCTCGACCTGCTGGGCTCCGGTGATCCTTCCGCCTCAGCCTTCCAAGTAGCCGGAATTACAGGCATGGGCTACCACGCCCGGCTGATTTTTTATTTATTTATTTATTGTAGAGATGAGGTCTCGCTGCCCAGGCGGGTCTCAAACCCGCGGACTCGGGCAATCCACTCACCTCAGCCTCCCAAAGGCGCGGGATTACAGACTGAGCCACCGAGCCCGGCTGAGACTCTGTCTCTTAAAAAAGAAGGAGGAAGCCGGGCTCGGTGGCTCAGCCTGTAATCCAGCGCCTTTGGGAGGCTGAGGTGAGTGGATTGCCTGAGCCCGTGGGTTCGAGACCCACCTGGGCAGCGAGACCTCATCTCTACAATAAATAAAAAAATCAGCCGGGCATGGTAGCGCATGCCTGTAGTTCCGGCTACTCGGAAGGCTGAGACGGAAGGATCGCCGGAGCCCAGCAGGTCGAGGCTGCGGTGGCCGGGAGCGGCCACTGCACTCCAGTCTGGGCGACAGAGTGAGACTCCGACTCAAAAAAAAAAAAAAAAAAAAAAAAGAAGGAGGAAGAGAAAGGAGAAGGAGGAGGAAGGAAAGGAGAAAGAGAAAAAGAAATGTATACAAGATCTAGTTCTATTGGGCTAAAAGGGCATTTTGGAGTATATAAGCCCCTGTAATGACAGATTCAATGTCTCAATGTCTACAGATTCATTATTAATTAAACAACCGCCCCCACCCCCTCCTTATTTATTTAGCAGTGACACAGCATGCCTACTAAGAATCAGAGTGGACTCCAACTATGAATGTCCCGTGCAGCTAAATAGCAGTCCTGCCCTGCCCCAATATCTAGCAGGCACTGTGTTAAGTCCTATGGGAGGCACAAAGATGAACACCAAAAGAAGATTTGGCATGAAAATCTTGTGAGGGAGATGAGGGAGGCATTTAAAGGGCAAAGAGAGGTCAAAATACTCTTAAAATGCTTTGTAAGGTCAGAGGGGAGGAAGATTATTTCTAGTGAAGGAGTCCAGGAGGTTCCATGGGGCTGCCACTCATGAGGTGAGGCCTGGGGAGACCAACCAGCCCAGAACTTTCACATCTCAGCAAGGGACAAGCCGCTTATCTGGATCCTGCTGTGGTTTCCTCTGTAATATACTCGTTAATATGCTGGCAAAATAGAAAAGGTCCTTTCATGTCTGATGCAGGAGTGACTCTGTTTTCTGAGTTGGATCTAATTTTGAATACTTAAAAATAAACCATGACATCAAGACATCAATTTCATGACATCAAGCGACTCAGAGGGTAGATAACAGATATCTATTGCTATTATTCTCTAACCAACGTAGTATAATAGAATATTCAGGTATTTTCAAATTTTTCCATCTGCTCACAAGATGTATTTGTTTCAGACGTCTCTCCTTTTGATGGGCCAAACTGAAACAGCAGATTCTTTTTTTGGGGGGGGAGGAGCTAAACTTAATTGATTTATTCTGAAATTTTTTATTTTAGATTCAGGGGTACACATGTCTGTTCACTATGTTAACATATTGTGTAATAGTGGGAACTAGGTCTCAGGTGCCCTATAGGTGTGCTATAGTGCCCCCTTATTGGTGTCCCCAGGACCTTTATTTCCACCTTTGTGACCATTTAGCTCCCACATCTGAATGAGAACATATGGTGTCTGGTTTTCTGTTTCTTTTTGGGGGGTGGGTGCACTCACCCAGACTGGAGTGCAGTGGCCGCTCCCGGTCACCGCAGCCTCGACCTGCTGGGCTCCAGCGATCCTTCCACCTCAGCCTTCCAAGTAGCCGGAACTACAGGCGCGCACTACCACGCCAGGCTAATTTTTGATTTATTGTAGATATGAGGTCTCGCCAAGTTGCCCAGGCAGGTCTCGAACCTGCAGGCTCAGGCAGTCCACTCACCTCGGCCTCCCAAAGCGCAGGATTACAGGCTGAGCCACCGAGCCTGGCTTGATTTTCTTTCTAAGTCAGTTTACTTAGAATGATGATCTCCAGCTCCATCCATGTTTCTGCAATGGAAATGATTTCTTTTTTTCTTTTTTTTATGGCTGCATAGTATTCTGTGGTGTATACAGAGGGTGCAAAAGAAAATGCATACACATTTTAAGAAAGAAAAAAAATATTAAAATTGTAATACTCAACATATACCAATAACAAAAGATGAATACAAGTCATGTTTGACTTCTACAATTACAAGAGGTGCTCAACGTGGTTACCATCAGTGTCCAGACACTTCTGATTATGGCAAACTAAAAGTATTATATAGATAACATCTCTTCAAATGTGTGTACATTTTTTTGGCACCCCAGTATATACCACATTTTAAATATCCACTGATCAGCTGATGGGCATTTAGAACGATCCCACATCTTTGCAGTTGAGAATTGTGCTGTGATGCACATGTGGGTGCAGGTATCTTTTTAATATAACAACCTCTGTTCCATAGGGTGGATGCCTGGTCATGGGATTGTTGAGTCAAATGGTAGATCTATTTTTCATTCTTTGAGTAATCATCTTCTTACTTTTTGGCATCAGAGACTGGTTTTGTGGAAGATAATTTTTCCATGGACAGGAGGAGGGGGAATGTGCAGTCAAACCTCACTGCTAATGTTATTCTGTATTTGAAGCCACTCCCCAGTGCTAGCATCATCACTTCACCTCCACCTCAGATCATGAGGCATTAGATTCTCTTAAGGAGCAACCCAGATCCCTCGCACGTGCATTTCACAAGAGGGTTTGCACTCCTATAAGAATCTAATGCCACAGCTGATCTGACAGAAGATGGAGCTCAGGTGGTAATGCAAGCAATGGGGAGCAGCTGTAAATACAGATCAAGCTTTGCTTGTTTGTCCACTGCTCACCTCCTGTTGTACGGCCATGGACCGGTACCATTTCATAGAAGTTGTACTAATCTGCACTCCCACCAACAGTGTATAAGGGCTCCCTTTTCTCCGCATCTGCACCAGCATCTATTGGTTTTTAATTTTTCTTATTTTTATTTTTTTTTGAATTGGTGTCTCACTCTGTCACCCAGGCTCCCGGCCACCACAGCCTCGATCTACTGGGCTTCTGCGATCCTTCTGCCTCAGACTTCCAAGTAGCCGGAACTACAGACATGCTACCATGCCTGGTTAATTTTTGATATATTGTAGAGATGAGGTCTCACCAAGTTACCCGGGTGGGTCTTGAACCTGTGGGCTCAGGCAATCCTCTTGCCTCGGTCTCCCAAAGTGTTGGGATTACAGGTTGAGCCACGGAACCCAGCTGTTTTTTTATTTTTAAAAAATGACCATTCTGAGTGGAATAAAGTGGTATATCATTGTGGTTTTAATTTGCATTTCCCTGATGATGAGCACTTTTTTCATATGTTTGTTGGTTATTTGTGTATTTTCTTTTGAGACATTACGGTTCATGTGGTTTGCCCACTTTTTAAAGAGGTTGTTTGCTTTTTCTTGCTGATTTGTTTGAGTTCTTTGTTAGATGTATAGTTTGCAAATATCTTCTTCCATTCTGTATGTTACCTATGTGCTCTGTTGATTATTTCTTATGCTGTGTGGAAGCTTTTTAGTTTAATTAAGTTCTACTTATTTGTTTTACTTTTAGTTGAATTTGCTTTTGGTGTTTTAGCCATAATTTTTTTTTTTTAACTAGGCTAATGTCCAGAAGAGTTTTCCTAGGTTTTTTGTAGGATTTTTATGGCTTCAGGTCTGACATTTAAGTCTTTAATCCATCTTGAGTTAATTTTTGTATATGGGAGAGATAGGGATCAAGTTTCAGTTTTCTGCATGTAGTTATCCCATTTTCCCAGCACCATTTGTTGAATAAAATGTCTTTTCCCCATTGTATGTTTTTTAACTTTGTTAAAGATCAGTTGGTTGTAGGTATTTGGGTTTATTTCTGGATTTTCCATTATTTTCCATTGGATCATGTATCCATCCTCTTTGGTTGCTACAGCCTTGTAGTATAATTTGAGGTCAGGTAATCTGATAACTCCAGCTTTGTTCTTTTTGCTTAGGATTGTTTTGGCTGTCCTGGCTCTTTTCTGATTCCATATGAATTTTAAGATTGTTTTTTCTAATTCTGTGAACAATAACATTGGTAGTTTAATAGGGATTGCCCTGAATCTGTAGATTACTTTGGGTAATATGATCATTATGAGCATGAGATGTTTCTCCATTTGTTTGTGTCCATTACAATTTATTTCATCAGAATTTTGTAGTTCTCCTTGTAGAGATCTTTACCTCCTTGGTTAAATATATTCCTAGGTATTTTATCTTTTGGGCTACTGTTGTACATGGAATTGAGTTCTGGATTTGATTCTCAGCTTGGTCACTATGTGTATAGCAGTGCTACTGATTTATGTGTGTTGACTTTGTATCCTGAAGTTTTACCAAATTCATTCATCAAGTCCAGGAGTCTTTTGGTGGAGGAGTCTCTAGGGTTCTGTAGGTATAAGAGCATATTGCCATCATACAGAGATAGTTTTAATTTCTTCTTTTCTAATTTGGATACCTTTTATTTCTTTTTCTTGTCTAGTTGCTCTGTCTAGAACTTAGTACCATGTTGAATGATAATGGTGAAAGTGGGCATCTTTTCTTGTTCCAGTTCTGAGAAGGAATGTGTTCAACTTTTCTCTGTTCATGATGACATTGGCTGTGGGTTTGTTATTTTGAGGAATGATCCCTTTGTGCCTATTTTGCTGAGGGTTTTTTTTTTTAAATCATGAAAGGATGTTGAATTTCATCAAATGCTTTTTCTGCATCTATTGAAAGGATCATATAATTTTTTGTTTTAATTCTGTTTATGTAGTGGCTCATGTTTATTAACTTCCATATGTTGAACCATCCTTGCATCCTTGGGATAAAATCCACTTGGTAGTGGTGTATTTTTTTTAAATGTGCTGCTGAATTCTGTTTGCTGATATTTTGTTGAGAATTGTTTACATCTATGTTCATGAGGAATATTGGCCTGTAGTTTTGTTTTTTCATTGTGTCTTTTCCTGTCTTTAATATCAGAGTGATACTGGCTTCACAGAAGGAGTTAGGGAGTATTCTTTCCTCTTTATTTTTCAGGAATAACTTCAGTAAAATTAGTACCAGTTCTTCCTTGAAGGTTTGGTAGAATTCAGCTGTGAGTCCATCAGGTCCTGGACTTTTTTTTTGTTGGGAGACTTTTAATTACTGTTGCAATCTCACTCCTCATTATTGGTCTGCCCAGGTTTTCTATTTGTTCCTGATTCAAGGTTGAGAAGGTTGTTTGCTTCCAATAATTTATCCATTTCCTCTAGAATGTTCAGTATGTTTACATAGAGGTGTTCATAATCATCTTGGATGATGCTTTGAATTTCTATTGTATCAGTTGTAATGTTTCCATTTTCATTTCCTTTTTTTTTTTTTTTTAGTTGGAATCTCACTCTGTTACCCAGGCTGGAACACATTCCACATGCTCACAGCCACCACAACCTTGACCTGCTGGGCTCAGGTGATCCTTCCGCCTCAGCCTTTCAAGCAGCTGGAACTATAGGTGCACACCACCATGCCTGGCTAATTTTTTAATTTATTGTAGAGACGAGATCTCACCAAGTTGCCCAGGATGGTCTCGAACCCCTGTTCTCAGGCAATCCTCTTGCCTCGGCCTCTCAAAGTGCTGGGATTACAGGTTTGAGCCACTGAGTCCAGCCTTTCATTTCTGATTGAACTAACGTGAGTCTTCTTATTCATTTCTTTCTTTCTTTTTTTTTTTTTTTTTTTAGGAAGCAGGATTTATTGAGAGAACAGAAAGTCTCCCACAGTGGGAGGAGACCCAAGGGGGTTACCCTTCTTATTCATTTCTTAATTAGTCTAGCTAGTGGTCTAACAATTTTATCTTTTCAAAGAACCAACTTTGAGTTTTATTGATCTTTTGTATTTTTTTAAATTTCAATTTCATACTGTTCTGCTCTGATCTTCATTATTTCTTTTCTTCTGCTTTTTCTTCTTCTGTTTTGGATTTGGTTTGTTAATATTTTTCTAGTTCCTTGAGGTGTGATGTTAGGTTGTTGGTATGCAATCTTTCAGTCTTATTTATACAGGCCATATGTGCTATAAATTTTCTTCTGAACACTTCTTTGGTGATATGCCAGAGGTCTTGATAACTTGTTTCATTGTTGTCATCCATTTCAAGGATGATTTCCAGCTTGATTTCATTGTTGACCCAAGGATCATTCAAGAACAAATTGTTTAACTTTCATATTTTTGTTTGGTTTCATGAGTTCTTTGAGTTAATTTATAGTTTTATTCCATGGTGGTATGAGAAAGTGCTTGATATGATTTCGATTTTTTTGAACATATTAAGACTTAATTGTGGCCTGTCATGTGGTCTATTTCAGAGAGTATTCCATGTGCTAATGAGAAAAATGTATATTCTGTAGTTTGGGGCTGAAATGTTCTGTAGATGTCTGCAATTTCCATTTTCTCTAGAGTCCTATTTAACTCCAATGTTTCTTTGTTAACTTTCTGCCTTGATGATGTGTCTACTACTGTCAGAAGGAGTATTGAAGTCTCCCACTATTATTATTTTACTGTCTATCTCTTTTTTAGGTCTATAATTTGCTTTATAAAGCTGGGGCTCTGATGTTAGCTGGGTGTGTGTGTGTGTGTGTGTGTGTGTGTATACATATATATATTTATATGTTTATATATTTTTTAGTTGGAGTCTCACTCTTGTTGCCCAGGCTGGAGTGCAGAGGCATGCTCACGGTCACCGCAGCCTCGACCTGCTGGGCTTAGGTGATCCTTCTGCCTCAGCCTTTCAAGTAGCTGGAACTACAGACATACGTCACCACATCCAGCTAGTTTTTGTGATTTATTGTAGAGACGAGGTCTCATCAAGTTGCCCAGGCTGGTCTTGAACCCCTGGTCTCGGGCAATCCTCTTGCCTCTGCCTCCCAAAGTTTTGGGATTACAGGTGTGAGCCACTGCGCCCAGCTGCAGAGAAGACATCGGAAAAACAAATTTAGAAATAAAAATTAGACAAAGTAGAACTTGGCAGTCACCATGAATACAGAAGAAATACTAAGAAAGTGGCATCATTAGCCTCCCAAAGTGCTGGGATTATAGGCTGAGCCACCATGCCTGACCACATAGATATTTTAAATTGTTAAGTCTTCTCATTGGATTGATCCCTTTATCATTATATAATAGCCATCTTTGTCTTTTTTTTTTTTTCTTTTTTACTGTTGTTAAAGTCTGTTTTATTTGATATGAGAGTGGTTATTCCTGGCCATTTTTGGTTTCCATTGGCATAAAATATTTTGCCCACCCCTTTTCCTTGCATCTATAGGAGTCTTTGTGAGTTAAGTTGGTCTCTTGAAGACAGCAGATATTTGGGTTGTGTTTTTTTTATCCATTCTGCAATCGATATCTTTTTAGTGGGAGCAATGAGAGCATTTACATTCAGAGTTAATGATATGTAAGATACCATTCTTTTCATCATACTGGTTGTTATCTGGTTGCCTTTTTTATTTATTTTCTCTAATGTGTTGGTGTTCCATAAGGCCTGTGAACTTCATGATTTCCAGTGTTTTTTTTACTGGTGTATTTTGACCTTTCTTTCAATATTTAGAACTCCTTTGATTATTTCTTTACAGCCAGTCTCCTGGTGACAAATTTCCTCAGCATTTTCTTGTCTCTGAAGGACTTCATTTCACCTTCATTTCTGAAACTTAGTTTTGTGGGATACAAAATCCTTGGCTGACAATTATTCTGTTTGAGGAGATTGAAGATGAAGCCCTAATCCCTGCTAGCTTGTAGGGTTTCTTCTGAGAAGTCTGATGTTAGTCTGATGGGTTTACCTTTGTAAATTGTTTGATGTTTTGTCTTACTGCTTTTAAAACTCTTACTTTCACATTAATTTTGCTTTTCCATAGCTGGATGCCTTGTGAATGACCTTTCTGCAATGAATCTTTGGGGTTCTTTGGCCTTCTTGTATCTGGATATTTAGATCTCTGGCAAGGTCAGGGAAGTTTTCCTCCATTTTTCTCTCAAATAGATTTTCCAAATTTGTTGCTTTCTCTCCTTCCTCAAAAACACTTATGATTCATAGGTTTGGACATTTTAATAATCCCATGTTTCTTGGAGACTTTGTTCTGTTCTCTTGATTGTTTTTTCTTTATTGTTGTCTGATTGGGTTAATTCAAATCTTTGTCTTCAAGTTCTGAGGTCCTTTCTTCTTCCTGTTCTATTTTAATGTTGAAACTTTCTACTGCATTTTGTACTTCCCTAAATCATTCTTTTATTTCCAGAATTCTTTCTCCCCCTCCTCCTCCTCCTCTTCTTCCTCCTTCTTCTTTTTTGTGTGGGTGTGTCTATCTCTTTGGAGAATTTATGTCCTGCAGTTTTAAAAAAATTTTTTTATATTAGTTTTCAATTTTTTCCTGAAGTTCATTGATCAACTTTATAATCTATCTTTTGAATTTCTTGTACAGTATTTCAAAAGTTTCATTTTGGTTTAGGTTCATTGTTGAAGAGTTGTTGTTGTCTTTTAAGGGTGTTGGAGAACTCTGCTTTTTCATATTGTCAGAATTATTTTTCTGGTTTCCTCTAATTTTGGCAGATGATTTCTTCTTATTTGAGGTTGGCAGTGGCTTGACATAGGCACTGTCTAAGTTCCTTCCTTATATATAGCCTTGGTGTGGCGAGTTTCTATATATAGCCTAGCTGTGGCAACCCTGTGCTGTGTATCTGCACCGGCTCACGGCATCCTGAATGGTGGGAGTGGCTTGGAAAGTGTTGTTAGCTGATATCTGGGATCAGGTCTTCCTCAAAGTTTATGTATTGTATCCGGTGTGGTTGGATATACTGTTGACCTATGGCCAGCAGGTGGTGCTTGTGGTAAGAAGCCAGCTGTGATGACAGCTGTACGGTTTCTCCTTAGTGAGTGTTTTTCCAAGGAAGTGCCCAGCCAGCCTAGGCAGAGGGTGCGGCCCTGGGAGACTTCCCAAGTTCTCTGTCTGTTTTGAGCCTTTGAGGGGAGTGCCAGGGAAAAGAACTGAAGTATCCTGCAAGTGTGCAGTATTAGCTGCCCCCGTGGGGATTAGGAGTGAGTCTCAGGTCACTGAGGTACCCTGTTGTGCAGAGCAGGATCAGAAGAGTTCATAAGGGGAGGGAGTGGTTGCTATGGCGATGGGTCTCGCCCAACTCTCACCTTGGCCTTGGGCAATCTGCAGTCTGAATGTCAAGGTGCAGCCCATCTCAGGGCCTCAGGTGTTCTCAGGCAGCCTGCCCAGTCAGGAACTGTCTGCAGCCACAGAGTTTGCCCTTGAGGCCTGTGAAACAGGATTCTGCTTCTACAACTGCATGTCTCCTTTAATGGGGAAAATGTGCTAGTCCTTCTGGTGATATCTCTCAGGGTAAAGATGATTGGTATGGTGATTGCTTTGATAGATTGTTTTCAAAAAATGGCTATAATCATTCAACTACCTCTGAGTATGACTTTGTAGCTCTTCCCATCAAGAGGTGGAATCTATTTCCCCTTCCCTTGAATCTTGCTGATCTTGTGGATGCTTCAAAAAATATAATGCAGGCCAACACAGTGGCTTAAGCCTATAATTTCAGCACTTTGGGATGCTGAGATGAGAGAACTGCCTGAATCCAGGGGTTCGAGACCGACCTAGACAATGTGATGAGACCTCGTCTCTACAGTAAATCAAAAAATTAACCAGGTGTGGTGGCACACACCTGTAGTTCCAGCAAGTTGGAAGGCTGAGGCGGAAGGATCACCTGAGCCCAGCAGGTCAAGGCTGCAGTGGCCATGAGTGTGCCACTGCACTCCAACCTGGGTGACAGAATGAGACTCCAACTCATAAAAAGAAAGAAAAAAGAAAAATATAATGCAAAAGAAGTGACATTGTTCCTGTTCTGAGCCCTCATCACCAGAGACTGCACACTTTCACTTGTGGAGCCACTGTGTGAACAAGCCCAGGCATCTCAACCAACCGAATCTAGGGGCAGAGCTGAATGGCAGCTACTTGAGGGAACCCAGCTGAGGTCCATGGAACTGTAGATCCACAAGAAAGAATTAATGTCTGTTATTTTAAGAGACTAAATTCTGGGTTGCTTTATTATATGGTCATAATTCCCTTTCTCTTCTGGGGTAGGTCAAAAGGGCTTGTCCCACTCTGTTCTTAGTAGTCACATTAATAGTATCCTGGGACAAAGGTTTCTCATAGGAACTTCACAAGCCCAGCGTGTTTCATTTGTTTCAATATCGTGTACATTATCCTTCTGTGATAGGTGCACATACATTTTATTGTAATTTATTTAAGAATATGGTTAAAAGCCACAATGATTTCCATTTTTTTCTGAATGGATAAAAAAATTAAATGTATGATGTTCAAATGTATGTATGATGTTTAGATGACCAGGGGCTTCAGACCAAAAAAAGGAGAATTTAATTGAGGATCTCTAGGGCCTCTAACCTATCAAAATATTCTAGCAGTGCCATTCACATAGCATTGGTCAAATTTTGGGGGGGGGGCTGTCAGAAACATCTGGATAACAAAAAAGTATTTGTATGCTTTATTTATTTATTTTTTGAGTCAAGTTCTCACTCCGTCTTCCAGGTTGGAGTGCAGTGGTACAATCATGGCTTACCACAGCCTTGACCTCCCGGGGTCAGGCAATCATTCAGCTTCAGTCTTCCAAACAGCTGGGACTATAGGCATGCACTACCAAGCGTGGCTAATTATTAATTAATTTTTTCTTTTTTTTGTAGAGACAGGATTTCGTTATGTTGCCCAGGCTAGTCTAAAACTCCTGGGCTTTCAAGCAATCCTCTCACCTCAGTTTCCCAAAGCGCTGGAATTACAGGCATGAACCACCGCACCTCTATATTTTTTAAATTCTTGTACTTGATTTCTTTTTATAACTAATATTTATAAGGCAGTTTATCGTTTGATTTATTTTTATAAGTAGCATCTATAAGGTATTTCAACCCTCACAGAACATTTAAACCTTATAACTTTAAGATGTAGGTATTTCTTCCCACCTCCTCCTTTGCACATGAAACAAAACAAAACAAAACAAAAAAACGGAGGCTCAGAGAGATTCAGTCACAGTCTCATGGAGAAGGAAGGGCATATTCCCATTCTGTCTGACACCCAAACTCTCGCTTCTTCCACATGTTAATGAATGATCAGTGGCTTGGCATTTGATGGTGTGTTTCATCTGAGGCTTTTACAATGCTCATCACTTCTCTTCTTGCACAATATCTGCCTTTTAATTTGGAAAATATTGAGTAGAGAAATCATTAACTTATAATAATAAAGCCATTTAGTTAAAAAAAAAAAGAAGAAAAGAAGTACGTTTCTATCGTCTTACCTGTATCCCAGCTTTCAAGTGTTACTAGTCCACCACTAACCTTCCTGTCTCACTGTGTTCACCATTCCTCTCAACATTTTATTCTGAGTATTTTAAGGATCCAGAAGCGTTGAAAGGATTTTAAAGCACCCACACATTGCCTAGATCTAAAGTTCACATCTTACCACGCTTGCTCTGTCATATCATCGCTCTATCCTGCATCTGCCAATCTATCTATTTACCTTTAACTGGATGGGTTGGTAGTTCAGGACAAAAGACTGTTGAGAATATTGCTTTGTGAGCAAAGGTTTGTCACTTCACCTTGGCACCAGGTTCTGCAGACAAAACCACTGATGATTTGAAAGTCAACTTCAAAGGAAGGACGCCCATCCAAGCGCCAACTGCAATCAGTTTCAAAATGACTGACATAGTCTGAATGGAGGCACTGCCTGCTTGCTCAGAGCAAGGGTTGGCAAGAATGCAACTCCTGCCTGCTGGCCCAGAAAATGTTCTTCTGAAGCTCTAATTCTGAGTCATATTTGCGTGCTTTTTTTTTTTTTAACTCCTGGGACTTCCCTCTCTATAGTGATACAACCAAAAGACAAGGAAGAGGGACTGGACTCTTGGATGTAAAAGGACAGAAGATTACCATATGGTTCTGGTATCTGGGATAAAGGAAGAAATCCACAGGGCACAGAAAACTAAAAAACATATTGAGGCCAGGTATGGTGGCTCATGTCTATAATCCCGGCACTTTTGGAGGTTGTAGTGGGAGGATTGCTTGAGCCCAGGAATTCCAAAACAGCCTAGGCAACATAGCAAAACCTCATCTCCACACACACACACACACAAAAATCAGCACATGCCTGTAGTCCCAACTACTCAGGAGACTGAGGTGGAAGGATTACTTGAGCCCAGGAAGTTGGGGTTACAGTGAGCTATGATTGTGCCAAAGCATTTTAGCTTGGGTGAAAAAGTGAGACCCCAACTCAAAACAATAAAACATATAGTGATGGAGAGAAGACGCAAGCCAACTCCAGAGAATGATCAGGCTAGATGTTAGGAGGAAGAGCAGTCTATGTGTCTTACAGGGGTCTAGAAGTGGGGCCCTGGAAATACTCCACTACTGTTTTAAAGCTAGAATAGGGGGCTAGGCATGGTGGCTCACACCTGTAATCCCAGCTGGGAGACTGAGGCAAGAGTATCACATCAAGCCCGGAGTTTGAGGCCAGCCAGGGCAACATAGCAAGACAGTTTCTACAAAAACAGAAATAAAATTGATGGGTGTGGTGGTATGCCCATACATGTAGAGGCTGAGGCAGGAGGATCACTTGAGTCCAGGAGTTTGAGGCTGCATTGAGCTATGATTGCACCACTGTGCTCCAGCCTGGGCGACATAGTGAGACCCTGTCTCTAAAACCAAACAGGCTGAACATGGTGGCTCATACCTGCAATCCCAGCACTTTGGGAGGCCAAGGTGGAAGGATGCTTGAGCCCAGGAGTTTGAGATCAGCCTGGGCAACATAGCAAGACCTTACCTCTACAAAAAAAAATTGTATTTTTCTCTAGAGTGTAAGCTCCATAAAGACAAAGACTGTCTTGTTCACCGCTGTATGCTAGCACCTAACACAGACGAATCACCAGCATAGACTTTGCTACAATTCTCCCATTATCGGTTCAACAAACATGTAGACAGACTTATTACGAGCTAGGCACTGTGCCCATGGAAGACAGTAAGAGTACAGTTGTTCTCAAAGTGTGGACTTTGGTTCAGCAGCATCAATATCACCTGGGAATTTGCTAGAAATGCAACATCTCAGGTTTCAACCCAAACCTACAGAATCACAAATGTGAGGGTTGGGACCCAGAAATCTGTGTTTTCACAAGCCCTCCAGGTGAGCTGATGCATGCTGAAGTTTGAGAACCACTGCAGTAGTGATTACCCCCAATTGTTTGTTACAATTGTCCACATTCTTTCACCCAGTTGGAAGGAGTCCATAGTCCCCATCACGTGGGCATAGTCATAAGCTCTCAGTAGCTCAGAGGTTCTCAGTGGTTCTTGTGTGTGACTGCACTTTAGAATCACCTGGGGTGCTTTTCTAAACTCCAAGTACTGGTTTTCTTCCCCAGAGATTCTGTTTTAACTGGTCCTGGGTGTGGCCTGGGCATTAAGTGTTAAAAGCTTTTCAGATGATTCTAATACTAGCCAAGATTGAAAACCATTGAGGTAGTCTGAAGACTACAAAGAGAAGGAGGAATTGAAGCTGGACACTAAAAGAACAGACCGAGAACGGGAAGCCATTTTTCATCTTGTTCTTAAACCCTGACACGATGATGAGAAAGTAGAAGCTATGCTTTTGAAGAAACGCACACTTTAGGTATAATTAACTTTACCGACTTTGTCTTTTCAGAAACAGACTTCCACGTATCAGAGGTATCTCACAGTGGAAATCAAGCTTGCCTAGAGTAAAGGGAATTGACGAGGCCTAAGACATCATGCATTGGGCAAGGACTGCAAAAGTCATGAAACTTTTTTCTTTTTTTGAGTTGGAGTCTCACTCTGTCGTCCAGACTGGAGTGCAGTGGCCGCTCCTGGCCACCACAGCCTCGACCTGCTGGGCTCCGGTGATCCTTCCGCCTCAGCCTTCCAAGTAGCCGGAATTACAGGCATGCGCTACCACATCCGGCTGATTTTTTTATTTATTGTAGAGATGAGGTCTCGCTGCCCAGGTGGGTCTCGAACCCGTGGGCTCAGGCAATCCACTCATCTCAGCCTCCCAAAGGCGTGGGATTGCAGGCTGAGCCACTGAGCCCGGCTGTCATGAAACTTTTAATTACAAAAGTTATAACCGCTCAGAGGGAGAGCAGGTGGGGATTCGATCTTCCAGTAAATTGGGCACTTTGTAAAGGGAAGCCAAGGATCCCCTAAGCTACCCACTGGGAATGCCTAGGAGATAAGGGGAGGTGCGCCCTCCACTAGCTCTAAGGAATGTCATTTGGGAAGGTGCAGGAGAATTAGAATCCTTGTCACGCCCTTCTCTAGGGGCTGTGATAATGTGGGTGAACATTAAAGGGTCTCTGTGTCACAGGTGCTCCAAGACATCCACAGGTGGTCGACAAGGAAGTTACAGCAGTCACGTGCAACAATTCCAAGAGAAGGATTTAAGCCAGGACTCTGGGGGACAACGGGGTCACACTCACCTAGAGTGTAGGCCCACTCCCTGTCTGTGGGGGGTGAGCTTTTCTTAAATAAATCTTTTCTTCTCTCACCTTTGTGTGTCGCAATTCTTTGCATCTACTCGGATCTCTGGGTTGCCAGCGCGCACCTCTGGCTTGCCAGCCCCGGCAGTGCTGCAAGCCTCCCCACCCTTACCCTGTCCATCTAGTACCCTAACAAACACAGTGAAGGAAGTCAAAAAATAATGTTGAGTCACATGAAGTTGATCACATATGTATAGGTCAAATCCATCAAATATTGGCAATTTCACATGGTCTAATCTATTATATGTTCTCAACTTTCAAACAAAGCAGTCATGCTGGGTAGCCAGCACAAAGAACCTAGATAATGGAGAAATCATAAACTCAGTCTAGTTAGCTGAAGCAGAATCTGTTTCTTCACCATTAATATTGCTACTGTGATTTTTTTAAATCACTTTTCTTCTGGGGCTGGAGTCACAAACTTTTTCTGTAAAGGGTCAGGATAGTAAATATTTTAGGCTTTACAGGCCACATGGTCTCTGTTGCAGCTATTCAACCTCTGCTATTGTAGAAGAAAAGTAACCATAGACAATATGGAAATGAAAGGGTGTGGGTGTGTTTCAGTAAAGCTCTATTTACTAAAACAGGCAGTGGGCCAGATTTAGCCAGAAGCTGTAATTTGCCCACCCCTGTTCTAGGGTATTGATTTTCCATAAGAGTGTTAGGAAGCAGAATTAGTGCGTTGTCTTAAACTTGTACATGATGAAACAGCTGACTAGTTGGCTTGCGATAAGAATGAGATGTAAGACACAGAAAGCTTCCATATGTTGAGTAGGTTTTAAACGTTGTTGCGTTCCTTGGACTCTCATTCAAGCAGGACTTGCAAGGCTTGGGAATAGAGATTAGAAGAGACCCAAAGCATGGAGACTCCTCCTTTTATTTGGTGTTTAGTGAATGTTATCAAATGCATTACTTTCGTGAGCAATACACACTTCAAACAAATCCTTTAACACTACTGTAGTTTCCCATTTTTTAATGACTCCACTTATTCAGAGAGTTATAGCTGGAAGGAGTCCACAGCTGATCTGATCCAAACTCACTTACCTGAGCAAACACAGACTTAAGAGATAAAGTGTTTTGACCATAGTGAGCCCACATTCATTCATGAATTTCCCGAATATTTATTGAGCGCCTACTTCATGCTGGGCATAAAGTCAGACACGGAAGAAAAGGAGAGTTTCTGCCCTGAAGAAATTCAGACGTGCCTGACCCGTGAGCCATGGTTAAGCATGGGCTCTGACGGGCCCCGAGACAGTGGGTGGAGATTTGGGGGAACAGAAGACATGCTGGTTTCATTGTTAATAAAAAGCTAGGAGGTCCTTTCCTTTGTTTTATGATAAAATCAATTGTAAGACTCTATGGATTTAATAACAGTTTTCAAAGAAAGAAAAATCAGACCATGTTCAAGAAACAACTTGATGTCAGAAATGTTAAAACATGAGAGAATATTTTAAAGAAATATAGTCATTAAAAAAGTAAATCTGAAATAGGCTTCTTTCTTAGTACTTTCTTAGCACTTTTGGGGGTAATTAAATATATGGCATATATATAAAGTAAATGTTATATATTGTTTGTTTCTATATAAACATATATGTTACATATATATGTTATGTATATTTGTTTTGAATTCTGTCTTGCTTGCATGAGAATTGCTCAATAAATATTTGTTGAATAAATAAGTTGTAGGCTCTTGGCAAGTAATCACTTACCTGTTGTTTTCTTTGACTTGTACACACACGTGTGTGTGTGTGTGTGTGTGTGTATTTTTAAAATCTGTCACCAAGGCTAGAGAGCAGTGGTATGATGATGGCTCATGGCAACCTCAAACTCCTGGACTCAGGCAATCTTTCCACTTCAGTCTCCCAAGTAGCTAGGACTACAGGCTTGTGCCACTATGCTTGGCTAATTTAAAAAAAAATTTTTTTATAGCGGCAAAGTCTCACTATGTTGCCCAGGCTGGTCTCGAATTCCTGGGTTCAAGCAATCCTCCCGCCTTGGCCTCCCAAAGTGCTGGGATTACAGGTGTGTGCCACCACACCCAGCCTACGCTTGTATACTATGCTCCTTTTTTCCCCCTTCCTTGTCATTTGGTGGCATTTCCTGATGGCATTCATTCATGTCTTCAATTAACTATATTTAACCAGAACACATATTTCTAATATCTTTCATTTTGGAAGATGTGAAATGGGTTGGGGAGGATGGAGAGAAACGGGTTTGGTATGATTGGAGTAAGACCAAGCTGGCGAGTACTCTAACCCCTGACCGCTTTTCCAAAGTGCTTCAGGCCATGCACTGGGCACTGCTTGCCCTGACTCGGAAACTCACCAGGGAAGAGAAGGGAGGAGAGTCTGTCCATTGTTAGATACTTGGGACCATTAAAGAATAGGAGGATGGGTTTACATTCTTTAGAAAAGTGACTGAATAAAAACAAACCTCGACTCTTCCTCAAACACAGGCTAAGGATGATATTTGTTAACTTATAAGTTGATTTCAGAGGATGTTTTCAAGCAGGAAAGTCTTACAATTTTATCCTAAGCATTCCAATGTCTTTGGGCTGCTCAAGCTTTCTTTGAATTTGGTTTGTCTTTGATCTGAAGCCTTCCGTGTGCTTTGTAACTATATACAGGATTAAACACTTCTTCCATTTAAATAGAAATTGCAAAGCACAGAGGTGTAAAGTGACTTGAACAAGGATTTTTGGCAAAGTTGATTAGAGACTGGTTCAGAACCAAAACTTCTGAATGAAGAATGCTTTTGATTTATTTATGTGCTAGACTTCTTGAGATATAAATTCCCTTTTGCTAGAACACGTACAATAGAACCATATTATCAAAGAGGTTTAGATATACCATGAATAAAATTATGCTTCCCCATATATTGTAAAAGATGGATCAAGTCGAGGTTAGCCTTAATTACTAACATCTGGAAAATATTAAATCTCTGGATTTAAGAAAATCTACTTATAGTTAGGGTTTTAATATTTTTTGAATATTCTGTAGGCCAATGGGCATTTTAATTAAAAATTATGGGCTCCACAGGAATCGAAAGTTATTGGGGAGTGTTTAGACAGAAAACACAGGGTTAAATAAGATTTTTTCCTACTGCAGAGCTTTTTAGTGAGGTGCTTTCAGACCACCTGTGCTAGAATCACCTGCAAGCTTGTTAAATATTCCTAGGTCTACACCCAATTCATGAATCAGAATCCTTGAGGTCAGAAGTTTCTATTTTAAACAAATTTTTTAAGTGTTTCTGGTGTCCAATAAAGTATGAGAATCACTGACTATGAGAATGGGTTCTAGGTTAAAGAGTAAAATAAAATATAAAATGAACTTGAAAACACCTTTGTTCTTAAACAAAAGTTGCCAAATTTCTTAATGGTCAAAAACATCAAAATATAATCAAGGATTATACCCTATAAGAAGTAAATGGAAGATTTGGTTGTTGAAAACGACAAGGAAAGTTTTAGCTAAATTATTGGTTGAAAATATTTTGCTCTTAAAAAAGAAAAGTGTTATTATGCAATCAATTCTTCCTGAACTAATTACTTTATGGACTATTAAATGTGAAAACAGCCTTTATGAACTTTGGATCAAAAGCTATTTTTTCAATAAGATTTTCTGGGATGAATGCACATTCTTTCAAAATTAAGAAGCAGTAGGAAATGAACTTTGTAAAATCCAATTAACTGAGTATAAAATTCAGGCTCTACAGTCACTTGGCCCTACTAACCTGAGGTTTCATTTTATACTGCCTGTGGAAAAGGAATTTGAACAAAATTATTTATACAAATCAGACATTAATGAATCACTTTATTTCCCTGCCTAAAACCATTCAATGACTCCCCATATCTCTATGGACAAAGTTCAAGCTCTATTTACACAGCCTCCCTTTCCAGTCTCATATCTACTTTTTCTCCAGGTTTTCCTTTCGGTTTGTCAACATTTTGACCCCTTGGACATCACCATTATTCTTCTCTCTGCCAGAAACCATCTCTCCCTCTCCCTCTTCTCCCAGTATACCGCGAGCACTTCACACGTTTTGTGTCATTATGAGTAATACCATTATGAGCAATAGAGAAAAATGAACAGGTTTAAGATCTGTTTTGAACATTCAAGTTCTTCTGAGCACTTGGGCGTCAAGAGAGAAATCAAGGAGTACATTTTTGGCTTGAGAAATTAAGAAGCTAATTAAAACATAAGGGCTCACTGCTGCAAAGGAGAAAGATAAAAGCATTTAAGTGATGATGAGTTGTTTTGTTCATACTACATTTAAGATGCTGGTGTGAGGAAGTCGTTAACATGGATGAGGTTCCAGGAGTTGAATGCTAGAGAGGGTCAGGGCTGAAGATGGAGATGGGATTCAAGACAATAGCGCTAATGTAACCCCTTCGGTGGAATGATGGAGCGAGTAGGAGGGAGGCTTGGGGGCCAAGCCGAGGAATGGTAGCAGACAGAGGGTACCAGAGAGGAAGGAGGAAAACCAGGAAACTCGTGTTAGGCCAAGAGAAGAAAAAATGGTTCAAGAAAGTGGGGGTTCCCATTCTATGGAAAGCTACCAACACGGGAAGTGAAATGAGGCCCAGGAAGTGACCACACAGTTTGGCGGTCATTGGTGACATTGATAAGGGTAGGCATGATGGAATGGGAGCAACAGAAGTTCATGTGGAGGGGGCAGAGGATGAGGGAACTGACCATGCTGGAGTCCCTTATGCAGTTTGGCCAAGAAGAGGAGCAGGTAAATGGGGTATTATCTTTGTTGCTGGGAGTTGTAGACCATGTTAACGTGATGGGAATGATCTAGAAGAAAGGAAGACATTGAGGCTGCAGGGCACAGAGAATATCCGCAGGATGAGGCCCTTGAGGATACAGGGGGATGGCTTGCAGAGGCCAAATGGAAGGGCCAGTGCCTGACTGCAGCAGGGCGTGCTCACCCATGATAACAAGAGGGAAGACAGAGACCACGGTACGCATGCAGGTCTGTGGACATTGGTGTGGGAAGGTGAGCTGTGGTTGCTGACTGCTTCCATTTTCTCGTTTGTGCAATTAGTCAAGGTTATCTGCTGGGACTGGGTAGAGGAGGGATGGAGGGGTTTGAGAGGAAGTGGTGTGAAATTGTTGTTTGGAGCATGGGGGAAATATATACTGGAGGATATACCCCGGCAGTAGACTTTGCCTGAGTGCCCAATCTCAATGTATCATCATGAATTTAAAGACAAGTGGTTAGGCTGGGCATGGTGGCTCGAACCTGTAATCTCAGCACTTTGGGAGGCTGAGGTGAGAGGATTGTCTGAGCCCAGGGGTTCAAGACCAGCCTGGGCAATTTAGTGAGACCTCGTCTCTACAATAAATCACAAAATTAGCCAGGCGTGATGGCGTGTGCTTGTAGTAGTTCCAGTTATTGGGAAGGCTGAGGAGGAAGGAGCTCCTGAGCCCAGCAGGTCGAGGCTGCAGTGGTCATGAGCGTGCCACTGTACTCCATCCTAGGCAACATAGTGAGACTCCAAATCTAGATAAATAAATAAAGGAAGTGTTATATTTGGGTGTTTTTCTTCAGCAAACTTCAGGTGTCACCTTTACCCTACTGCTGCCTCCAACTGCTCTTGCTTTTCACTGTAGCCTGACTTTACCTGCCAAGATTACAATTTTGTGGGAAACCTGTCGTGATCCTCCAAGTCTAGATCTGGTTCTCTCTTATTGTCTCTGGCCTGGCCATATTGCAATTAACGACTTATTTGTCTGTATCTCCCATCAGAATGTAAGCTCACAGAGGGCAGGAATTTTTATCTATGCCGTTCTGAGCTATAGCCCTAACTTCAAACACAGTACCTGTCACACAATAGAGTTTCAACATATATTCGTTGAATTAAAGGAATACAGTCTATAAGCAAATTATCAAGCAATCTCTTCAATTTCTATATCAGTATCAAGATTATTCACATTCAAAATTAAAATGAATTATTATTTATTACCAAAATATTGATAAGTTTCTTAAGATTTATAGTTCAGCTTCTCTTTGTTGCAGGAAGCAATGTTACTGGGTATAATTGTATATAAGTAAACTTCATTTTAAAAAGAGGTTTTACAGTCTAGCTGACTTCCTTTCCTCAACTCTATTCTCTAAAAAATGATGATTACGGAATAATTTATTTTATAATAGCAATGGTTAAGAGGCAAAAAATAAGCCACAAATTTGTATGCATTTTAAATGCAGTGTAATAGATCTGAACATCACACATTTTCTTTTCTTTTCTTTTTTTTTTTTTTTTTAAGTCGGAGTCTCACTCTGTCACCCAGGCTGGAGTGCAGTGGCACACACATGACATTGCAGCCTCGACCTGCTGGGCTCAGAAAATCCTTCCTCCTCAGTCTTCCAAGTAGCTGAAACTACAGGTGTGCGCCACCACGTCCACTAATTTTTTGATTTATTGTAGAGATGAGATCTCGCCAAGTTGCCCAGGCTGGTCTCGAACCTATGAGCTCAGACAGTCCTCTCACCTCGGCCTCCCAAAGTGCTGGGATTATAGGTGTGAGCCACCGTGCTCGGTGTGAACATCACATTTTATCCATCAGATGGTTTTCTTTTTCAGGCTAGAAATCATCAAGTTTAAGGAAAAATATGCTCCCTATTTCCCACATGCATTTGTACAAGAAGGATAAACATATATTTAAAAATATATGTTAGAATGATAGCACCCATTTTAAAGATATAACTCAGATTTAAAGTTAGTTTTAATACAGAGAATAGATTTAACAGAGAGACATTGTTCTCAGTGGTATTCACTTTTCCATTGCTGGGTAATAGACATAGTTTTTCTTCAATTGATCCTAAGTCATTGTGGTGACTTATCTAATCAACAAGCACTGCAACATTTTACAGAGATGCAAGAATGCATTTAGTACATGAGCTTCACAATAGCTAACAACCTTAGGATGTATTTTTATATCCAATATAAGTAAAGTGAAGCTTAGGGAGATTAAGTAAAATATATACGAAGTCACAGCTAGTAAAGGCTGGAGTCTGAACTCAAACTGAAATTGATTGGGTTCCAAAACTGATTTTCTTTCTTTTTTTTTTTTTTTTTTTTTTTTTTGAGTTGGAGTCTCACTCTGTCACCCAGACTGGAGTGCAGTGGCTGCTCCTGGCCACCGCAGCCTCGACCTGCTGGACTCTGGCGATCCTTCCGCCTCAGCCTTCCGAGTAGCTGGAACTACAGGTGCGTGCTACCACACCCAGCTAATTTTTTTTGATTTATTGTAGAGATGAGGTCTCGCCAAGTTGCCCAGGCGGGTCGCGAACCCGTGGGCTCAGGCAATCCACTCACCTCAGCCTCCCAAGGCGCGGGATTACAGCCTGAGCCACTGAACCCGGCTGATTTTCTTTCAATAAAGCCCCTGATGGCCAGGCTCGGTGGCTCAGCCTGTAATCCCAGCACTTTGGGAGGCAGAGGTGAGTGGATTGCCTGAGCCCGAGGGTTTGAGACCTGCCTGGGCAACTTGGCGAGACCATCTCTACAACAAATCAAAAAATTAGCCGGGTGTAGTGGCGCACGCCTATAGTTCCAGCTACTTGGAAGGCTGAGGTGGAAGGATCGCCGGAGTCCAGCAGGTTGAGGCTGTGGTGGCTAGGAGTGGCCACTGCACTCCAGTCTGGGTGACAGAGTGAGACTCCAATTAAAAAAAAAATAAAAGCCCCTGATGATATCTAAGGTCTTTTTTAGTTCTAATATTGTATAATTTCTGAAAAGACAAGGAAGTTCTTTCCTAGATATCTATCTCTTCTTGATTATCAGTCCCGTCAAGAGGCCGAGGTACACATTGGTCTTCTCAGTGTCTCTTCCGATCTCTGGATGTTCACAAGCTGATACGAGCTTTAGACACAGAAACTTACAAGGGCAATCTGTCATTTGAGTATGTGATGTTGTTTCCATTTATTTTACTACCTGAATTCCTGCTGTAGAGAGTAAGATGATTTTTAAAAAGCAATCAGGACAAATACATGTTTTGGAGATGCTTGTGAAATGAGTGTTATGTGAATGTATTTGATCACTAATTTAGATATCTAAATTCACACTTTTTTATTAGTTTAGGATTTTAGTCTCTAGTTATTGGGCTATCTACTTTTGGGAAGAGTAAATACGTATTCCAGTTTTATATAGTGTTGAGTTCCCTCTTGCCATTATTTTAAAAAATAATTGAGGCCAGGAGTGGTGGCTCAAGCCTGTAATCCCAGCACTTCGGGAGGCTGAGGTGAGAGGATTGCCTGAGTTCACAGGTTCGAGATCAGCCTGGGAAACTTGGTGAGACCTCATCTCTACAATAAATCAAAAACTTAGCCGGGAATGGTACTGTGTGCCTATAGTTCCAGCTATTTGGAAGGCTGAGGAGGAAGGATCACCTGAGCCCAGCAGACCAAGGCTCTGGTGGCCGTGAGTGTGCCACTGCCCAGCCTGGGTGACAGAGTGAGACCCTGACTCAAAAAAAAAAAAAAATTTGTAATGGGCCACCTAAGTTTAACTCTGTAATTGTACGTTACCAGTAAGATGAAAAACTGATGCACTATACAGAAGTTATCACTTAGTTATGGAAAACATATGTAATAACAAACATTTGTATAGTGCTTTACTTAAAAGTTTCCTTACAGAAATGAACCCATTTCCTAGATAAAGAACAAAGGCTCAGAGAGGTTAGTGGCTTGTCCAAGTTCAAACTGCTAGTAAGTGGCAGAGTCAGTACCTGGAAAAACAGCCAGAGAGGGCACGAATATGAAAAGTTTCCTAACAGTAGGATGATGCGTTATCATCTATCAGTAGGACAATGAGAATGCAAAACAGTCTCCAAGACTAGTAATTAGGTGTAACAAATCCTTGGCTCTACAAACACCATGCGCAACATGCATATAAGAATTCAAAGCCTGGGCCGGGCGTGGTGGTGGCTCAACCTGTAATCCTGTAATCCATGGTAGTGACTCAACCTGTAACTTTGGGAGGCAGAGGCGAGAGGACTGCCTGAGCCCTAAGATTTGAGACCAGTCTGGGCAACCTGGTGAGACCTTGTCTCTATAATAAATAAAAAAAGTAAGCCAGGCGTGGTAGCGCATTGCCTGTAGTTCCAGCAACTTGGAAGGCTGAGGTGGAAGGATCGCCTGAGCCCCAGCAGGTCGAGGCTGTGGTGGTCGTGAGCAGCATGCCACTGCACTTCAGCCTGGGAGACAGAGTGAGACTTCAACTCCAAAAAAAAAAAAAAGAATTCAAAGCCTGAGTTGGAACAGAGTGACGAAAGATGAAAGGACATTAAAAGGAATGTATGTTACAGGGACAACAGAGCACAGTGAAGAGAAACCTAGACTGAGTTGGAGCCTGGGGAGATGCGTCTGTGCAGTGGAGTTGTTCTGAATGAAGGATGGCCTGGCTCATATCCGGGAGCTCCCTTGCCATCCAGCTTCCGGTTGGCTCTGCCAGTGAAGACCCCTGGGCAGAGATGGGAAAGGGTGAGGAAGCAGAGTTAGGGGCTGCCCTTGGCTCCCTCCTTGTAGGGTTTCCTCAGGAGGCAGTGGCTTTGCCAAATGTTCCTGCTCCTCCCAGGAGCTCCTGCTTTCCATGACTCGCCTCTTCCAGGTGGCCTTCCAGGTACCTTCGACCTGCACCATGTGCACACACTACCCTGTGGCGCTCCCACACCCTGCCCACGCCTGAGGGGTCAGTAGGTGAACTCTGCTCAAATCATCCCAACTCAAATGCCATCGGAACCCTGGCTGACACTTTCTGGAAGATTCCTTCCAGCTGCCATTGTGATTATTTTGTGAACCATTTCACTCGGTTGGCTTGTCCTTCCTTCTCCATAGTAATGATTCTTGGCGTCTTCACCAGAAGTTCAGATGGTATGCAAATTATAAAGAGTGGAAAGTGCTTTGAGTTTGCTCCATTTTCTTCGACGTGCAGTGGAGTCCACAATCACAAGTAAGAGAGAAGCCAAAAGTAAGTAAAATAAGGGCACAGCTTTATTTTGCTACAAGGCAGTAAGTACACTGTCATATCAAAAGTTCAGTGCTGACCATCTCGCACCAAATATTCTTAAGGCAGCCACTGGCTATCAACCCCAGTTTCTGTCTCCTCAGCTGCAAACACAGGATCCGCACAGCAGTTCTGAGACCATACACTTAGAAACCACGGGGGATGTTGATCAAACTCAGAACCCCTGACTTAACGAACAGTCAGGCTGACCTCAAAACAATACACAGGACGTCAACAACATAGATCTCCCAAAAAAGAAGTGCAATGCATGCTTTTATAAACCAACAATAACGAAGAAAATAAAAACACAGTAACAAATGCAAAATCTCCCAAACAAGTTTTCCAATGTATTACAAAAGGAAAAAACAGGTATACATATATATATAAAAAATAAAAAGTCTGAAATACTAGTGCATAGTCAATTACCTAACACCAAGTTTCTTTTCTTTCCATCCAAGCTCTACCGTCCCTCTGATGCTAGCAGCATGTCTACAAGGCTAAGTCCATAGCAGCAAAACACATTTTCATTTGGCATTTACAAAATTAAATTACGAATAAAAATATAATTTTTATAAAACTATTTCATACAGTAATAATTTTTAAAGCAAGCTAACAAAAAAAAACTCATAAAATGGTTGGGTACAAAACATGTACCTCCAATGTTATGAACCATAAATGAGCATTCACAATCCTGATTATTCCTCTCATGGTATTATGTCAACGTTTATAGTAATGCTTTTGCTGATTTTTTAAAAAACCTACGCATCTGTTTAGTGATTGAGAAAAGTGAAATACTAGAGTACCTTTTTGTGTGTAAAATTTCCAAAAAAAGACCC
Organism: Cephalopachus bancanus; assembly: GCA_027257055.1. NCBI lineage: Eukaryota > Metazoa > Chordata > Mammalia > Primates > Tarsiidae > Cephalopachus > Cephalopachus bancanus. Next base: position 16,236,610 of record JAPVLO010000006.1, read on the forward strand.
ATCACAGGAAAAATACTGATCTGTTAGATCCTTTAAAATACAGATAAATCATTTTATGTTTCTCTTTAAATCTGCATTAAGATATTAACAACTGGCTACAATTCATTACCTAATAATTTAGGTAAGACTGTTACTTATTTATTTTTAAAAATCCCTTTAGTTGAGTGAAATCCAATAAGATTTCACTCAACTAAATGCACTTGGTGCTGCTCTCAACTGTTGTACCACAACAAAAATAGGTTCTTCTCCCATTCGTGAAAAGTTTCATGTTGAGGAATGATATATCCCAAGTCAACTTGAAGTGTTCTGAAAACCATAATGCTTTTCTGGAAACGTCTCACATGACCAGTGTCCTCGCTGAGAATGCATTCACGTATTTATGAGCCTGCCCAGAAGCTGTCATCTGTTCCTCCATCTTTCCACAGGATGCAGGTTCCCAGGCACTGCTGCAAGGCTGATGGCATAAAAGAGGGTAACAGCAAGGTCAGACCAGGAAGCGCACTGTAGTCCACCAAGGAATTCCCAGCGGGGTCAGCATATAAAATTTTGACCAACAGACGCAAGTGGTTGACACCAGGAAGCCTTTGTCAGATAGAATTTTAACTCCCGGACACCTAGAAGTCCAGCATTCTCAGGGATATTAACAATCAGAAATTGTAAATCCCACTCCAAATAGCTTCCTAAGATACAATCACATCTTCAACTTTATCCCTTTCTGTCTGTTAGGTGACTCTACAAAACATAATTTTCCAGATACCTACAGTGAACTGTGGGTCTCTACTCCTTGAGCAAACTGGTGAAGGCTTGAGACAAGGCACAAAGAAGGTCATGTGGGTGCTGAAATTGATCAACACTTGCTAAGTGTAGTATAGTTTTTCATCGATTAATTTAGAAATATTTGTTTCTCAAAATAGCTTAATTTATAGAAACCCCGGAAGATACAAGATGGAACTAATATCTAAGGACAGCATCTAGATGCCAGTGACAATGTTTGGCACGTCATACATATTATCTCATTTAAACAGCACCACCACCCTGGGAGGCAGGCTCATTCTCTCTTTAGACAGGCTAGAAAATGGAGACAGAGCAGGAGTGACTTGCCTAAGGGCACTCCACAGGTCAGTGGTAGAGCAAAGTGGAACCCTGCCCTGTCATCTGCATGCCTGGCTCCCATAGTGCCTCTGTGCTACCTCAGATGAAAATGTGTACTATTTATGTCCCACTTGGTGTCCAAAAGGACTTAAAATGATTACAAAATAAATACAGGACAACAGAGTTTTAAAAGTGTGAAATGCAGGGTCACAAGGAAACAAATGAGGGAAAAATGAATAGTCAGCCCTCCACATCATGGGTTTCACATGCATGGATTCAACCAACCCAGGATTGAAAATATTCAGAAAAAAACAAAACAAAACAGTGTTTACTGAACATGTACAGACTTTTTTCCTTGTCATTATCCCCTCCCCCAAATATAGTATAATAAGGATTTCCAGAGAACTTCTGTATTAGGTGTTGTAAGTAATCTAGAAATGATTTAAAGTATCTGGGAATTAATGGATACAAGGTACATCATTCAGGTGATGGATACACTAAAAGCCCTGACTTCATCACTCTGCAAAATATTCATGAAACAAAATTACACTCACACCTCAAACACTTATACAAATAAAAATAAAGCACATGGGAAGATCTGTATAGGTTATATGCAAATACTATGCCATTTTATATCAGGGACTTGAGCCTCTGTGAATTTTGGTGTACCTGGGAGTCTTGAAACCAAGGCCCAAGGATACTGAGGAACTGTAATATGAAGATGGGGCGACATCTGCACACAACACATTTGCCATGGATGCGGTGCCAGCTATATGCAAATTTCCAGCTCGACTCTGAGTTCTCTGGCAGTCAGAGCAAGAGAGGGAAACAGAAACACAGGCAGATACAAGATTTGGTGCCTGTAAGCTCAAAACAAAACCAGTGAGTTAGAAAAGCACTATTCCTGGAATTGATATCTAAGGGGGATTATTTTCTGTGGGACAAAAGAATAAGAAAGACCTTAGCTGTCCAGAGCCTAAAGTGACCTTTACGAGACAAAATGAACACCCGTGAAACAACAGAGTGTGCAACTTGTGGTGTTGCCCAGGCAAGAGGGGCTGGGACACTGAGGAACTGCCAGGGCAGTGTTGTAGGGAGCAGGCAGGAACCGTCAGGCTTGAGACAGGTGGAAAAGCAGGTGTGTCATCCAGGGGGAGAAAGAGCAGGAAAGAGTCAGGGAGTTGCAATTTGTACATTGCAGGTGGGAGGGGCTGGGAAAGAGAGAAGTGGACACAGCAGGTTAAATGACAACATTTAATAAGCCCTTACTATCTGCCACCCATGACTCTAAAAATCTTCTCATCTCATTTAATTCTCACACACAGGTACAATTCACAACACCTATTTACAGACCAGGCAATTTGAAAGGGAGAATTTAGGCACTATATTCAAGGTCACTCAGCTAAGAAATGATGGCACAAGAATACAAACCTAGGCCACAGGATACAAGAGCCCACACCCCTAACGCGTATCAGATGCTGCTTCTATTAGTTTTTGTGCAGAGCAATGCAAGTGACCTGGTGGGAAACTGAGTGGTTATCCGACTTCTTAGCAAAAGGGTATGATCATTCTACATGAATGAGGGATTGGTATCATGGTGGGCTTTCTTGTCTAGTTGCTGGAACAAAGTTTCTGTGATAAGAAGTTTGCAGTGCCATGTTCTAACTTTAAACTCTCCTAGGACACAAAGCACATAACATATAACTTGAAATACTACAAAGCAAGATGGGTTATCCTCAATTTTTCAGGAACCGTGTATCCCAAAAGATGACACGGCAACGATGACAGACAGGTATTCTGAATTAACTTCTGACACTAAATCACATTTAATATTTTCCTAAACAAAATTACCAGCTTAGTCACAGCACTTGAAACAGTTCTGAATAAATGATGTTTCTCTAGAGTCAAGTATGTGGATGAAATATATAAAGCTCTCTGGTGTGTATCTGTCCATGCAAATTTCTGAAACAGGAAACTGATGCAAGAAATCAATTATGAATCAAAATGCAATGCTGTCTTTTCAATGATTGAGTTTGTGTCTGTAGTCACTGTAGCAATGTGACATATGCCAAGCTACTATTTGAGAAGTGAGTCGTTCAACATGGTGGATGTCTACCATGGAGCACGATGAAGGGCTTAGAAGCAATGATTAGACACACAGAGCAAAGAGCATGGATCTTAAAGGACAAGTGACCACAGGAAGCAGAATGAAATACCTTAAAATACAAATATCTTTTACAAAAAAATTAAATTCACACAAAGTGACACACAGAACAGCAAGGTACTTGAACCCAGCGGAGGGGAAAGAGGAGTGAGAGTGAAAATGGAGACAGAGACAAGGAACTAGAAAGTATTGTTTGTTTTTCTCTGGTTAAGGATCTATTTCCATGGGAAAAGGAGTGGGAAAAATTTTTTTTCACCTTAAAGTCCTAAAAATGGCCTATCCAGGAAAAAAAAAGAGAATTTTTCTACTAGCTGGACTTCGACTGATACAGAATTAATTTTCCAAACATGTAAATTATCTTAAAATGTTATGCTAAAATGATCTTATGTTTACTATTGTGACCATGCCTCCTGTTAAAAGTCAAGTTCTTATACTCTGTAATATAGTCCTCAGGTTGACTCAGAATTCCCAAGGTCTGTTCAGGAGAATCTAATACTGAGTATTATCAACTTAATCAATGTTCAACTTGAAGTCTGTGTTTCGTTAGATTCCCTATGTGGCTCTTTCTCCACATGTTGCATATTCACATCTGGCTCTTTCTCCAGGGCCAGATATTTAAAATAAGATCAAATGAGATAAAGAAGGTACCATACATTTTTAATTAGTGTTTTGAGAGTTCAAATAATCAGCTCCTCCTAAATCGAAGAGAATCTATCAAGAAACGCATGAAGCCGGGTTCGGTGGCTCAGCCTGTAATCCCGCGCCTTTGGGAGGCTGAGGTGAGTGGATTGCCTGAGCCCGCGGGTTCGAGACCCGCCGGGGCAGTGAGACCTCATCTCTACAATAAATCAAAAAATCAGCCGGGCGTGGTAGCGCATGCCTGTAATTCCGGCTACTCGGAAGGCTGAGGCGGAAGGATCGCCGGAACCCAGCGGGTTGAGGCTGCGGTGGCCGGGAGCGGCCACTGCACTCCAGTCTGGGCGACAGAGTGAGACTCCAACTCAAAAAAAAAAAAGAAACACATGAAAACGACTGAAATATCCAAATTCCAGAAAGCGTAGCTTTCAGAAGCATATCCGCCTGAAGCTCGGACCCTCGGGCGGCCAAGACGGCTTGGAACATGGGATGCTCCCAGCACAAACATCGGGATGCAGCAGCCACCGTGTGCAAGAACCACTGTGTGTAGAACAAACAGGCCAGCGAGCGTGAGCGGGGCTGCTTCCTGCCTGCACTGGGAGAGCACACAGCAAACGCATCTTACAACTATGAATGAAACAAACTGGTTAGAGTAGACACATGCCTGTGGTAGAAAGATGCAAAGGTTAAGAGTCCTCTGGTGAATACAAGAAATGCCCCTCTCTTCCTCTTTACCTGAAACCCGGGGCCTTATGGTCTTTTCACACAGACAGAATAGTCTTGACAAAGAAAGATTCAACACATAATTTGGAGGCATGGTCACAATAGTAAACATAAGATCATTTTAACATAACATTTTAAGATAATTTACATGTTTGGAAAGTTAATTCTGTGTTTGTGCTGGATGAATATTTTTTTAATACTGTCATATATATCTTTGCCAGTCCTTTTTCTTCCCGCTCCTTAAACTTAGTTTCATTTACACTAAAGAATCGATGAGAATTACGGCTTTCTGCAAATGAGTTCTTGTTAAATTACTAACCCAGGGTGCTACTCAGACACGTCACTCTATCATAATTAATTTCAACATGAATAATCCTGCCTTGGACATATTCCTCCTGAGGTCAGGGAGTTGCCTTGCTTATTCTGCAATGTGTCTTTAATTGCCCTGGGCAGAAATGAACTAGAAACAATCTGTCAAAGCTTTAACTGGGATATCCCATTAAAGCTCCTTAAAGAAATGTTGCCAGCCTCTGTAGAAAACAGAAGAAATAAAAAGAAACAGGACCATGTCCACAGGTGGTTTTCTGTCAGAATTAGATGATCTTCACATTTTCTTTTAGAATATGAATAGATTTTTCTCATCGTGCTGAACAACTACTATTATTATTATATTCATATAGCAACTTCACACAGTATCTGCTGACATCAAAAGCCTTGGCAAATTATGTTTCATCATTTGCCGACCTCATAAGAAACATGTATAAGTTGTTTTTAAAAATGTTAAACCAAAGCAACTTATGAGGTAGCATTATGCTTTGTTTTAAAACAATTAAGTAGATATAAACGGTGCCCATGAATTACCTGATTATTCTATTAAACCAATCTGAAAAAAAAATACATACTCTGGACTAAGATTCTACAAGTTAGAATTTTTTCCCAGGGGAAAAATGGATGAGTTATAAGAGGTAATATAGACATCTTTATTTGTCTCTTTTTTTTTTTGAGTTGGAGTCGCACTCCGTCGCCCAGACTGGAGTGCAGTGGCCGCTCCCGGCCACCGCAGCCTCCACCTGCTGGGCTCTGGCGATCCTTCCGTCTCAGCCTTCCGAGTAGCCGGAATTACAGGCATGCGCTACCACGCCTGGCTGATGTTTTGATTTATTGTAGAGATGAGGTCTCACTGCCCAGGTGGGTCTCGAACCCGCGGGCTCAGGCAATCCCCTCACCTCAGCCTCCCAAAGGCGTGGGATGACAGGCTGAGCCACCGAGCCCAGCTAGTTGTCTCTTAAAAGTCAGGGATGAAGGCCAGCACTGTGGCTCATGCCTATAATCTCAACACTTTGGGAAGTCAAGGTGGGAGTATTCCTTGAGCCCAGAAGTTCGAGACTAGACTGGGGAACTTAGAGAGACCTTATCTCGACAGAAAAATTAAAAAAATTAGCTGGGCGTGGTGGCATGTGCCTGTAGTCCCAGCGACTTGACAGGTTGAGGTAGAATGATCCCATGAAGGTTGAGGTTAGGCTGCGGTGAGCCATGAGTGTGATGAGCCACTGCACTCAAGCCTGGGCAGCAGAGTGAGACTCCCACTCAAAAAAAAAAAAGGAAAGAGCCAGGCCATGTTTCCTTAAGCTTTGGTCCCCTCCCCTACCTTGGGGAGGTGAATCACCTCTTTCTCTAATTTACTCTCTAAATAAACTATATTTTCTAATCTTAAAAAAAAAAAGAAAGGAAGAAAAAAGAAGTCAGGGATGCACTTGAGGGGAAATGTTTTGAAGGTAAAGTTAAGGGTTACTAAACTTTTGTCATGAATAAATGCTTCCCTTTGTTGACACAAATCATTAAATACCTCCAATTCTAGTTGCTGATTTTTCATGGAAAAGAACCTTAAAAATTGGGGATAGCTGGGCTCGGTGGCTCAGCCTGTAATCCCGCGCCTTTGGGAAGCTGAGGTGAGTGGATTGCCTGAGCCCGCGGGTTCGAGACCCGCCTGGGCAGGCGAGACCTCATCTCTACAATAAATCAAAAAATCAGCCGGGCGTGGTAGCGCATGCCTGTAATGCCAGCTACTCGGAAGGCTGAGGCGGAAGGATCGCCGGAGCCCTGCAGGTCGAGGCTGTGGTGGCCGGGAGCGGCCACTGCACTCCAGTCTGGGCGATAGAGTGAGACTCCGACTCAAAAAAAAAAAAAAAAAAAAATTGGAGATAAAGAGTCGAGATGGTGATTAGAAGTTTCCTCAGCCACCAATGGCTCCACTTCCCAAGCCTAAATGAACAATTGCTCATGTGGATGGACCTTTCTGAAATTTGGAGCTTGTTCCAGATGTTTCTAGAGATCCCTTCATCTTACATGTTTATAGACTTTCCAACAGTTTATATCACATAGTCTAGGGTGGCACAATTTTTTGGAAGAATATCTTTTCCCTTAGCCATATTTGAATCCCAAACTATTAAGATTAAGGCCAGTGCCAAACTGCTCTAAAGCAATTCTATCCTTGCTGGTCCGCCCGAGGAAGATTCTATCTCAGAGTGTTTATCCTCTCTAAATGTCACCAAACAAAACAAATGAAAAATCCACGTCTCATAAAGTCTGGGGCAGGGCATTCTGACTCTGAGCTCAACATAGCTTCTCCCTTCATTCAGTCTTTGTCGGCTCAATCCAAAAGCTGCACGCAGGAAAATTGCTTAATTTATAACATCTTCTGAAAGCAGGTCACTGAAATACTACTGACAGCTACGTGAATTTTTGCCTGGGTAAGTGGAAAAAAGTGACCAAAAGGGAAAACCAAATGAGTGTGCAGACATTCAGGGGGGCAGGTCCACACAGAATACTTGATGAAAAATGTTCAGAAAGGTCGCTCTCATGTGTAGATGGTTTCTATGTCTGTTTAGGTGCCAACACAAGCAGCAGAAAAATGGAGAAAACCAGTAAATCAGTTGTTTCATCTCCATACTACCAAAGAGGTCTGACTATCTCTATTTCAAGGAATCAGTTGAATCAGCTCTCTTTTTTGGTGACCCACTGACACAGTTCTACAAGAGTGGCACATGGAATAGCATGCCAGAGGAAGTAACACCACCATGCAAAAAAAAAAAAACAACAAAAAAAAAACCCCAAAAAGCCTGTCCTTTGGTGAGGGCCCTCTGCTTGTGTTTCAAGGACTGGAACTGTGTGCAGCCTCTGCATAATAATAATGCCACGGTGTACATTGGCGAGTGTGCCGCCATCTTGGAAATAATATTATATCCATTTGATCTTCACAATAACCTTGTGTGATGAGTAGAGGATATGCTATGGTTCCCAATTTACAGACAAGAGCAGCTTGATTCACTGAATTTAGTTCTCTAGTGAATTAAAAAAATGCAATTTGAAAATGGTGGATTCAGCCTGAAACCCAGGTTCTCTGGCCCCCATGCTAGTTGACTGCACTTCTCAGCACTGCCTGTCGGGCACTCAGGATCTGCCTTACTTTTAGAAAAATATGAAATTTCATAAAAGATTACATTAAGATATGAGCAATCTAAAACACATGGAACTGAAAGACTGAGGGAGAAAGTGAGTTTCAATTGCTAGCAATGATATTTTAAAATGCCTTGATGCTGTGCAAATGTGTTTAAGGAATAATGGCTTGAGAAATTAACTTAAAACTCCCTGTTTTAAAAAAGTAAGGCCATGACAAGCCAAGTCAGGAAATTAAAATTTAAGGCTGTCATTCTGTGGTTACAAAAAAGAGGAAAGTGAGTGAGTAAAAAGCATATGAACACATCTTTTACACTTGAGTTTTAAATAGAAATAAAAGGAAATTATAACTTAAGAGAAAACATACAGAAGTTCAGAAGGCTTATAACCTAAGTATAGTTTTGGATCTACTAAAAACACGTCTCCCTTAGTAAAAGTTTATTAGCATAATGTACTTATTTCAAAATGTAAACCAAATTGAAAACATGCTGGAGAAAGCAGGCAGCTCTTTCCTCCTGCCGAGGAGGGAGCTCTGTGTGTGTGTGTGTGTGTGTGTGTGTGTGTGTGTGTGTGTGTGTGTGTCCGCCTCGGTTTCATCAGGGGAATTACTGAATGGCAGATCCAGCAGCATTCCACAGTGAATCTACCTTTCCTGCCCCAAACTGCAAGCTTTCTAGGCTGACTGTTTGCTATTTCCTCATTCGTGGTCGTTTTATAAAATTCTAGGCTGCATCCTCTACCCCACAGAACATGGGGAAATGGATGACAATGGTAAAATGTGAAGATCTCACATTCTGAGCCACAGCAAAGACACACATACCAAATAGGTCTCAGAACATTATCATATGAATACCCTGTTTGCATTTATAATTTAAAATTAAAGTAATATATATATAAAAGAAAGAAACCCAACAACTATTAGATTATGCAGCTATGGCAAATTCCTTTTGGAAAAAGATTCAGAGTAAGTGATTTAAAAAACAAATAACATGATGCTGCATTACAGATGACAGACTACAGGATATACAGAGAGTTCTGAATTATTAAAATCCATTGTGCCTCAAAGACAACCCACATCACAGTGGCGTACTTAGCATCCTGATCTTGGTCTCTACGTACCATTTACCACTGAAAGGATTCAGGGCACCATGGGGAAATGGCTGATTACAAGGAGAGAGTGAGGAGATGTAGCTATTCAATTAAAGCAACTTAAATTCCATAAACTGAAAATTCTGTTCCTCAGTGGCACTTGCCATATTTTAAGGGCTCAGTAGCCACATATGACTAATGGTGGTGTCCATACTAGATGGCAACATGGTGGACATTTCCATCACTGCAGAAGTTCTATTGTCTAATTCTAAGTTCTGTTGTCTAGTACTAGTCTAGAGATTAAAAAGGATTTAAGAGACTTAGCAACCAAACAATGTATAAAACTGTGTCAATTCCAATCAAACAATAAAAAGATCTTTTTTTGATTAATGGGAAAATTTAAATATACCCTGGAAATGAGAAGAGTAACGAATTACTGTTAACAATGTGTGATAACGGTATTAGGTTACATATAAAAATGTCTGTTTTGACAGATACATCTGAACATACATAAGAATAAAATATCATATTGTTTGGAAATGACTTTAAAATATTTTATAAACAATAGATGAAGTAAATATGGCAAAATGTTAATTGTTAAATATAGAACATAAGCATATTTTCTATAATTTAAGTATGAATAAAATTTCTTACAATAAAATATTAAACACATACTTCCTTGCATTTCTAATTTTAAAATATCAAATGTAATTTATACATATTTATAAATAAGCATGTGCATTTGTATGTATATTAGAAGTAAAACCATAAAGGCCCAGTATATGGGCCTCAAAAACAGTAATAATTACACTGTCTAAAATGTTATTGCCATAATCAAGCCAAGGGTGATTAAAACTGAGATGATAAAACATAGAACTGCAATTACTACAGTCTTTGATAAATTTCTTGCACCTAAGTAAAGTTATTGAGACAATTTAGATGGAAAGACAATTGCATCATACAAATGGCAAATATTTTACATTTTAGAAGTATTTGAATTTTAAAATATTTTGGGAATCATATTTTATTGTTTTAATTAAAAGCACTATGGCAAAAATGTCTAGATGGTTTGGCTAAGATTCCATTTAATATGCAATATATTGTAAGTACAAATTATAAAAGCTATAGATCATATAATGTACTCTTAAGTCAAATAGCCAAATCATTTAATAAATGTACAATATGTTCAATAATACCACATGTGAGAAATCTGCCTAGTTAGGTCAAATTGAATAACCAGTGGAAATATATAAAATGGCAAACAAACAAAATTGCCAAATAGCATAAAGACATATAGAAACATCGCTGAAGCAGGATCATATGAAATATAGGCAATATATGTTTACATATTTAGGATCACTTGATGCGTTTTCCAATATTTATCACAAAAGTATGAAATGTTTTAGAAACCAAACATTTCTATGGTATCAGAAGCTACATCTTCATGACACAAAATGAAGGAGACACTTGGTGTACACCATTTGCTCATTCAGCAAGTATTTCTTAAAATCTACTATAGCAGATTATTAAAATGTATTTGAGCAGTATACATCAGTGTAGATACTGACTCTAAAAGTGACTCTAAAATTAATTTTTCCATCTCACTTATTCTGTTTGGTGGAAGGGGTGAATATCACCTTCAGCACATCATGTGTGGAGATGACTTAATCTCAGTACACAGATGTCAAAATCTGTGTAGTGACAAATGGAACTCACCACTACACAAGAAAATATCAATTAATAAAATAGAGCTACTACTTAATTTTGAGTTTTAAAGATAATCAATATTCCCATTAAATATAAATACAAATATGTTATTAAACTTCTATACTGATTAATTTTAATTTTAATTTTCTTGAGTAAGAGTCTCACTCTGTTGCCCAGGTTGGAGTGCAGTGGCATGCTCAAGGGCGCCTTGAACTGATAGGCTCAGGCGATCCTTCCTCCTCAGTTTTCCATGTGCCACCACGCCCAGCTAATTTTTTGATTTATTGTAGAGATGAGGTCTCACCATGTTGCCCAGGCTAGTCTCGAGCCCGTGGGCTCAGGCAATCCTCTCACCCCAGCCTCCCAAAGTGCCGGGATGGGCGTGAGCCACTGTACCTGGCTCATACTGATTATTTTTTGATCATTTGCTAGCACTAAAAACTTTGTGGTAAAAAAATTAGACAACCTATTTTTCATAAATACTGACATTCTTGATAACTTTTATATCATATATATTTTATACTGGCATCATGTTAGCTCTAAATGGTGCTCTAACACTACTTGGTTAATTCAAAAGCTATTCAGATTTGATTATAAGAAAATAATTAAGGGTTTCCAACTTATGTATTAATAACTGTCCCCAAATATATTTACATGTTTGCAATTGAGAGTGCACTTTTTCTCTACTACTATAAATACAGTTTGGTCCCAGGCTAGGTTACAAAATACACATAAAACTTAATCTAACTTAATACTAAGTACTAATAGCAGTAATCAAATTCTTTGCTCAAGAAACCAAGGATTCAGTAGCCTCGGAAGGAAGAGGAAAAGAAAAACAAAGAAAAATTTTTCCTTCTGGACCCAGGATCAGATCTCAGTAAAATTTTGAAAATACCACTGCGCCTGGCTAATTTTTTTTAAACTTTTTTGTAGAAACAGGGTCTTGCTTGTTTGCCTAAGCTGGTTGTACTCCTGGCTTCAAGTGATTCTCCCGCCTCAACTTCCCAAAGTGCTGGGAGTATAGGCGTGAGCCATGGCGCCCAGCTGCATCTCCATATTTCTTTTTTTTTTTTTTTTTTTGAGTTGGAGTCTCACTCTGTCGCCCAGACAGGAGTGCAGTGGCCGCTCCCGGCCACCGCAGCCTCGACCTGCTGGGCTCCGGCGATCCTTCCGCCTCAGCCTTCCAAGTAGCTGGAACTACAGGCGCGTGCTACCACGCCCAGCTAATTTTTGATTTTATTGTAGAAATGAGGTCTCACCAAGTTGCCCCGGCGGGTCTGGAACCCGCGGGCTCAGGCAATCCACTCACCTCAGCCTCCCAAAGCGTGGGATTACAGGCTGAGCCACCGAGCCCAGCTGCCTCTCCATATTTCTAACTCCCTTTCTGTGTGCCTTTTATGCCTGTGTGAAGTTCCTTCTCTTCCTCATCTCCCAATTCTTTGTGATGTCATTGTCTTCTCCATATGGGACCTATCCAAGCTTGACTCAGGAACCTTTCCAGATTCCCAAGTACCGACTTTCTCTATCCCACACTCCAGTACACTGTTCACCAAAACAATTGCTGTCAGAGAGGCCATGCAGGAAACAATCTGACTGAATTAACACACAAAATGTACATACAACCCGTCCAGCTATATTTGTATTGCTTTAAAAATAATACTAAGTATCAGAAATACTCAAGCAGGAGATGTTTTAAGATTCCTATCATTTGGAGTAAAAAGACACATCACAACAAGGGGACAGCCCTTTAAGGGAATAGGCAAGCTCTCAAAGCTTTCTATCTGACAACAGTGCCTTTTAACTTACAGCATGAAATAAAACTTTGCACTTCGGAATCCAAGTTCTCCACCTACTCCAGGGTTTATGAAGTTACCCTCTGAGCAGCACAGGGGGATGGAGAGGAGGGTTCTGGAGGTGGCTGGGTACTGGGCTATTTAATGTTAGGAACTGTTTTAAGTAATTTGAGGAAGCAAATTTGCATCCTTATTTACATTTGGCTCAGTATCAATTTGGAATTTGTTGTATTTCATCAACACACATCCACTTCAGGGTTACAAGGGAAATCTCTTTTGGTATTAAAACCTGACAGCAGATGGTCAACTACACATTAGCTGCACAACCTTGATAGTTGATTTTCTTATTCTAATAGTCAAATATATTGCAATTATATTTTGTCGAGTTAAGGTCTAACTTCATTTAAAATCGAAACAGTCTCTGAGCTTTGGTTGCTTAGGAATAGAGCATAAAAAATAAAAATTTTAGAACAAAAAGTTAACTATATAGATACATTTTAATAAAATATTTAAAAGCAGAAGAAGGAGATATTGACATAATGCATAATACATGATCTTAGTCTCAGTCATAGTAAGAAATGTTTCACTTCATCATGCTTTGGGAACCTGCTCTCATAGAAATTTCCAGCATGTCTCATATGAGTAGCAACAAGCAATTACAAGATTTTTTTTTTAGACATCAAGAAATTGTTAAAAGCATCATTCTTCCATGTGTAAACTATTTAAAAACAACAACACAAGATGACAGTTTTCAGTGAATGAATTTTTAGATGCCAGTGTTGGAATAGTAATTACCTGCAAGGGACTTGCCAGGGACCTATTCTTAGGTGCTGTAAATGCTTTGAGAACATTGTCTTCATCTTCTGATACTGGTGTCATTAAAATGGAACTTGTAAGAATATTCTAAAGGGAAAGAGAATAATTTGAAATTTAAATGAGGTTGGATAATATGAGAGCCAACATTATTCGAACACTGTAGAGTGTAGATTATTATAAGATGATACAATTAGCATTAAAAAAATGCAGGTATCTGCCAGAAATTCTCTTCCCTATGAGCTCAAAAGAGAACTCAACTATGTATTAACTTGAATCCCACTGTGGTTAACATTACCAAAACAAAAAGCTGCTTTAGGGTCCTACATAGTTATAGGCATGTGGTAGACACTCAGAAAACACCTGCTAAATGAATTATTACATGCTTTTTTTTTTTTTTTTTTGAGTTGGAGTCTCACTCTGTCGCCGAGACTGGAGTGCAATGGCTGCTCCCGGCCACTGCAGTCTAGACCTGCTGGGCTCTGACCATCCTTCCGCCTCAGCCTTCCAAGTAACCAGAATTACAGGCATGCGCTACCACGCCTGGCTGATTTTTTGATTTATTGTAGAGATGAGGTCTTGCCAAGTTGCCTAGGTGGGTCTTGACCCCGTGGGCTCAGGCAATCCACTCACCTCAGCCTCCCAAAGTGCAGGATTACAGGCTTAGCCACCGAGCCCAGCTATTACATGCTTTTAAGAATAGAAGATTTACTAAACTCTGGGAAGAGAATTATTTGTTTCACATGTTGGTACAGAATTATTTAGAGCTAAATTAATGGCAAAAATGGTGAAAAGTAGGGAACCATGCTTTCTGAACACAGTTCTAGTACAGTACCACCTCTTATTAGGTATATAATCTTCAGCAAATGACTAAGCTTCCCCGTGCCTTAGTTTCCCAGTTGATATAATGGAAATGATAAAGTTTTCAACCTTACAGGACTGTTGTAAGGATTAAATAAAATCATTAATTTAAGGCCTTTAGAACAGTACTTACCACTTAGTACCTACTGAATAAATATTAGCAATTGCTATTAGCTATGATTTTCCACAAGACATAAAGGCAACCATTCACAAATTATAAGCTTTAAAAATGACGGTAACTACAGCAATGCAATACTGGGTGCAGGCAATACTGGGCATCTATTATAGACACCACGGTTGGCTGGCACCATAAGAGATGCTACATAAAACCAAACAAGAGACAATGTAACAAGATGGAAATATACATTTAGAGAAGAGAAAAATATAAAAATCGACTTTCTGTTTTTATGAATGTATCCATGTCACAGATTTTTTTAAATGACAAGGACACTCAAATTACCAGAAAACAAATAAAGAAAAAGTGCAATGAAACACAATGTTTCCAATACATTAATGAAATTTCAACATTATATTCTACATTAATAGTCACTTGAAAAATCACGTGAGAACAGAAATAAGATGCATTAAAGAGTGAGTGCTGAAACCACAGTACCCCCACATGCCACACACAGGATTCTGTGAGGCGCCAACACCACACAGCAATGTGGGGGCTTGTGCACATGTACTTACGGGTGCGTTTGCCACAGTTGATGTCTGCGTGAACAGTTGAGTATTTAGACTGTCTCCTTCCCAATGGTGTGAACAGAAGAAGTTTCCTGCTTTATCAGTTGGAGATTCCACCTAAAAGCAAACAGAAAGTGCTTTGTTGTTTCTAGAACTAGAACTTCCCATGAAACATTTACACTCAAGAGTATACTCTTGGCCAGTCCCTTAAACATGTATCCTTACATGAAAATAAATTCAAAAGGCTCTGTTGGAAATGCCTGCTGCCAACAAGCTAAAACTGATCCTTGCAGGTTAGGTTTCCTTTCTTTTATACTGTGAATTAAAGATACTACTATTTTAAGCTAAAGTTCAATTCTCCATGACATCTGAAAATAAAATATCAATCATCTATCTATGTTATCTATCTACCAATCTATAATCAGTGTTTTAAAAGTGTACAGTAGGCTGGGTGCGGTGGCTCACACCTATAATCCCAGCACTTTGGGAGGCTGAGGTGAGAGGATTGCCTGAACTCATGGGTTTGAGACCAGCCTGGGCAACTTGGTGAGACTTCATCTCTACAATAAATTTTTAAAAGTTAGCTGAGTGTGGTGGTGTGTGTCTGTAGTTCCAGCTACCTAGAAGGCTGAGGCGGAAGGATCATCTGAGTCCAGCAGGCCAAGGCCATGGTGGCTGTGAGCGTGCCACTGCACTCCAGCCTGGACAACAGAGTGAGACTCCAACTCAAAAATAAAATAAGTAAAGTAAAAATTAAAAGAAAAAAGTATATAGTAAAAAGCTTCTTCCACTCGTGCCTGTAAACTCAGCACTTTGGAAGACTGGGGTGGGAAGACTGCTCAAGCCCAGGAGTTTGAGACCAGCCTGGGCAACATGGCACGGCCTCATCTCTACAAAAAAATTTAAAAATAAGCTGGGCAGCCGGGCTCGGTGGCTCAGCCTGTAATCCCGCACCTTTGGGAGGCTGAGGTGAGTGGATTGCCTGAGCCCGCGGGTTTGAAACCCACCTGGGCAGCGAGACCTCATCTCTACAGTAAATCAAAAAACCAGCCAGGCGTGGTAGCATGCGCCTGTAGTTCCAGCTACTTGGAAGGCTGAGGCGGAAGGATCGCCGGAGCCCAGCAGGTCGAGGTTGCGGTGGCGGGAGTGGCCACTGCACTCTAGTCTGGGTGACAGAGTGAGACTCCAACTCAAATAAAAATAAAAATAAAAATAAGCTGGGCATGATGGTGTGCACCTGTAGTTCCAGCTACTCAGCAGGCTGAAGTGGGAAGATAGCTTGAGTTCAGGAGGTTGAGGCTCTGGTGAGCTGTGATTGTGCCACTGCACCCTAGTCTAGCCTAGGCAACAGAGCAAGATCCTGTGTCTTAAAAAAAAAAAAGCTGCTTCTTTCTCTTTCCTTTCTTCTGTCTAGCATGTTTTCTGTCCAAACATGAAGTGGATTGAAATGGCTTGGCTTCTCAATCAAAAAGTTGATGCCCACAGTCTGGCAGTACCTTTTTATTGTACCCTGTATAAAAATCTAGCATGAAAAGCAGTGATATCACACAGTGCCAAAGGCAGACACATCAAACAGCACACAAGGAACAAAGGGAACAAGATTCTTAGCTTATTCCTTTCAAAGCATCTTGGCTTTACCTCCTGTTTAATTTTCTTCAGTAAGGGTAGTCCATTTTCCTGAAATTCAGCAACAATTCCAGATTCATCAGCTTCCTGCTTGATCACATCCTGTAGGTCTTCTACTAGATGAGAGGATGTCTGAGGCTAAAGGAAAAAGTGAGTATTTTAGTATCAGAAGAAACTCCTGTCTGTTCTAATAAGTTAACCAAACCCAAGAACTTTTCTAAAACTTACTAGCATCTTCAAGGGACAATATTTAATTTCTTGAGCTGCAAGTCCATGTTTGAACGGTGTAGGAGTTCTTGGAGAGCTCTCTAGGATTGACCTTTTGATAGCTGGAGTTCTAAAACTTTAAAAACAAAACAAGCAGTGGCTCAACATAAAAGAACAGATGATCCCTAACTGGCTCTATCCGTTACATTCAATATTTTCCCAGTGAATACAATAAACTCTGTCAATGATACGGAACTAGGTATGTTGATTAATCATATTATCCATTAAAAGATAATCTGTACATCATATATTTTCAAATATTTCATAATATTATACTTCTGGACCTAAGAGCATTAAAATGGTTTTCATCTTTTCTAATGGTTCTGAAGACATGTGTAGTGTCCCTTGGTTTGTATAATGACCATAAGCATCATTGAGATCTGATGTCATCTACAAATCAATTTTACCTAGTCACTAAAAATATCACCCTAGCCTTTAAAAAAAATTTTTTTTTGTTTTTGCCAAGTGTTTTTCTTTTAAAGGTTTCTTATAATTCACACTGATTTTCTCTGTCATTCCTTTGAATTCATGAAGACTTTATTGAGTAAGGTGACATAATATTCCTGGGGATGTCAGAAGAGGTTTGCACATAAATTTCAAAAAGAAAAAATATGATTAGAAATATGAGCTAAAGAAACAAATTCATTTTTATTCTGAAGCTTATAATTAGAGAGGAAAAGAGGCTGACAATCTTGCTTGAAATGAGAAGAAAAAGCCTTACTGAATGAACAAGCAAGCTGAATGAAAGTTGCATGAAAATGACCTCTGCATACACAGGAAATTTGGGAGCAAACTACAAAAGGTAATTTAGTTTATCTTCCCACCTTCTACCACTAGATAATTATGTGTAACATGCCCAGGACAGACATATTCAATGTGGAAATATACATGATTACATACAAGTGGTCAGTAAAATTATACACACAAGTGGATAAGACATTTGGGGGTTATATTCCATTAACTAAGTATAAATAAGATAAATAAGTTTATTCCCGAACCAAAGACTTACATAGTATTTTCCTTTTGAGTTTTCACAGTCTGGTCTCTATGAAATGGTGCTGTAACAGTCAATTTGTGACCACTGAGAGGCGTGGATGTTAAAGAAGGCATTTCCAAGTCTAAGTTTTCATGGTTACTGGAAGTGTTTAAGAACTAAATATGGAAAGAAATAAAAAAAAAAGTTAGATTAGATAGTGACTCTTTATTCAGTTCAATTTAAAAAGCATACTCTGATAACACACTTGTTTTATTGACCCACTATATAAAATAATAAAAGTGTTAACAAGCATTTAGTGTTGGATAGAGTATTGTTTTATTTCAATTGGGCACTCAAGATTTGGAGTATGATTTCCAAAAAAATTAAATCCAGGGTTAATGCTAAAAAACTCGCAAAATCCTAATAAAATATTCTCAAAAAATGGTACTTGCCAGTAAAGAGAATAAGGTTTGCTTTTTACTAACATTTAAAAGGCTTAAGTAATTTTTTGGAAAAATAATCAGTATTTTTTTCATGTTGCTTCCTCTCTTTAATAATCTATGAGCCAAATTATTATTACCAGAGGCTTAAATTATGTGGAAAATTCTTGAATAATAAACTATGACTCTCACAACACTAAAGTCTGAGAAAATAATGGGATTTCCTTAAACGATTCCAAGGTAAAATAAATTTGGGAAACACAACATATCAAATCTCCTCCTGGAAATTCACTATGCACAGCAGCATATTAAGAACTCTAAAAAGTTCTGCAGTAAAGAAACCAATGTTTAACTTTATTTGATTCAGTGTTTCCCAAATATATATCTACATTTAGAATTTTTTTTTCTAAAACATCTATGAAAGTCTTGCAAAACTAATATTCTGTAGAACACAGTTTGAAAAATACAGGTAAACCGGACTCGGTGGCTCAGCCTGTAATCCCACGCTTTGGGAGGCTGAGGTGAGTGGATTGCCTGAGCCTGAGGGTTCGAGACCCACCTGGGCAATTTGGCGAGACCTCATCTCTACAATAAATCAAAAAATCTGCTGGGCACGGTAGCACGTGCCTGTAATTCCGGCTACTCGGAAGGCTGAGACGGAAGGATGGCTGGAGCCCAGCAGGTGGAGGCTGCAGTGGCCGAGAGCGGCTACTGCACTCCAGTCTGGGCGACAGAGTGAGACTCCAACTCAAAAAAAAGAGAAAAATACAGGCAAAAAACAAGATACATTTTTTTGATAGAGGCATCATTTGCTCATACTCAAAACTGTTCTTAAACTCAAAGCTGGGCATGGTGGCTTGCACCTGTAATCTCAGCAACTCAGGAGGTTGAGGCGGGAGGATCTCCTAAGTCCAGGCATTCCAGGCTGCAGTGAGCTATGATCGCACCACTGCACTCCAGCCTGGGCAACAGAGCGAGACCTTGTCTCTAAAACAAAAACAAAAACAAAAAACAAAACCACCTCAACAGATATAGCAGAGAAAAACATTTTTTAAAAAGCTTTAACATACCAAGGTATTTCTTAATTTTAATTATTTTAATACTTTAGAAAGGCAAGTCTCTGATAAAGATTACGATTTCCGTGACTAAAAAAAAAAACCCTACGAAAAAGAATATTCATTGGCAAAACTGCACTAGTGAAATATGGGGCACAGAGAAGTTGAAATTTTAAATAAGTCATTTTCTTAAACATTTACTTCCTCATTTCCACTTAAAAGATGGATTAGAACCTTTACATTTTCTGACTTTAAAATATTCTTGTTGCAACCCAAATGTTATATAAACATACTCTGGTTCCCTCCTCCCTTGGATCAGTGAATCACATAATAATCAGTGAACAAAAGAGGCAGAAATGATGTTAAGAACTGAAAAGGGAGGGATCAGATGGGAGAAGAGAAAGGGACAGAAATGTTAAACTCTAGTGCTGAAAGGAAAAACGTCCATCTCATGCAACGAGCTATCTCTCAAGTCACCAGAAAGGTAAAAGGGAGAGAATTATGACAAATCATCAGTCAGCTTGCAGACAGCCTCATCTTGGGGAGGTGATATGACCTAGCAACAGCTAGATCCGACAACAGAATGAAATCAGTGAGGGCAACAGTAATTAGTCATTTGTTCCAAAGGATTAGTTTCTACATGATTAAGACTCAGGTGTCTGTTGAAAATTAGTAGCAGCAGTGCAGAAATCGTGCTCTACCTGTGAGGGAGAGAAGGGAAGGCTTTTGACAGGGGAACGCTTGGGAGTTGAACTGCTGACGTCAGCAAATATGAAGGAGCTAGAGTCTCCAGAGGCTACAGGGCTGGCGTGGCCCCGCTTTTTTCGAAGGATGACCAGTGGAATTGCGCTGTGCCTCGCAGGAGGTAAGGCTTTGGGTGGGTCAAGTGAACCCTCACTCAACGAGCGTTTGTTCACCCGCGGGCTGGGCTCTCCCGCTGGTCTATGCCCATGGCCCTCTCTTTGCTGAAGCTGGAAGGCTTTGCCTGTGTGGTGTTGGTTAGGTGCAAAATCTGCTTCTTCAAAGAATTCAAAACTGCTGAGATCACACCGTGATGAAGAATCCTGAAACAATGTGGGAGGCACAGAACTTTGAGACACTGTGTGCATGATGTGTGCCATCATCACCTGAAACAGCACTGAGAAAGAGATGCTAAGTGCAGAGCAAACACCGGGTCCGTGTGTTGGGTTTCTTGAGAAACAGCTTCAGGATTTACGGTTGTTCTGTTATACTCCTTAGAGTGGGTCCATGTGCTGCATCGAGGAGGGCTGAAGGGATCTCCAGGTACTTTATCATTCATATATATATATATATATAAAACATAACATATTTTTAGAGATGGAGTTTCACTCTGTTGCCCAGGCTAGAGTACAGTGGCACAATCATAGCTCACTGCAGCCTTGAACTGCTAGGCTGAAGCAATCCTCCTGCCTTAGCCTCCCAAGTAGGTAGGATGACAGGCATATGCCACCACATTCAGCTAATTAAAATTTTTTTTTTGAGACAGAGTCTAGCTCTATTGCCTAGGATGGTCTTAAACTCCTGCCCTCAAGCGATCCTTCTTCCTCAGCCTCCAAGTAGGATTACAGGTGTGAGCCACCTCGTCCAGCTTTGGCACTCTATCATTTGCATGCAATCAAAACCAAAAGGAAAAGCTTCCCTAGACAGCACATTATGCAGTGTTCACTCCTTTTCTTAGTATGCACTAGTGAAATATGGCACATATTGTGCTTTTTAACCAAGAAAATGAACCAAGTGTCTGCTGAGGAGGTACTGAACTCAGATTTGTTTTACTAAGTATGATCCACCTCAGTGAAGCAATGGGAGAACAGTAATCAATAATCAGTGTTTTGTAGAGAAAGTCATGCACCTCCAATGAACTGATGAGTACTTCAAATACAGTGAAGGGTTGCTTTAAGCTCTGAGTAAACAACATTCTTAATGCTGCCCAAAAGCAAAGCAGAATTCTAGAGATGCACAAAGAAGTTAGCAAAGCAAAAATTAAAAAAAAAAAGTTAAAGGCAACTCAAACACCATTCCATTCTCATAATCCAAGCTCTTCATTATAAGTCATCAACTTCACTACTTTAAAAAAAATGACTTTTGGTGGAAGAGTGTGAAAAGTTACCTTTTGTCTAGGCAGCCTATGAGATTAGATCTTTGAACAAACATTCACTAAGACTGAAATCATACTTTTACCTTTACAATAACATAGCTAATATTATCTTTGCTGTAGAAAACGAAATGATTTTAGAAACGGGCTTTCTAATTTGTCTTCCAGAAGCATTAACTTGCCTTAACAATTCTACTTACAGAATCTATAAATTGGAGTGTTTCTGCAAATTCTAAGAGGTTCTTAACATTATCCAGAATGGTGCCTTGGTGGACGATCATACACCTTGTTGGCGAAGCACTTTCTTCAGGTAGGGAGCCAGGATCCACTGGCAGAGATGGGGTGGAGTGGTGTTCTCCCAAACAGGAAACAGGTGCACTGTCTCCATGAGGTCTGGTGTGGTCGGCAATGGTGGTGCTGTGCCACCCAGGGTAGCTGCATGTGTGGTTCTGTGTCTAAGGAAGGGGGAGGGGTATAGAAATAAAGAGACAGAGAAGAAAGGGAGAAGGAACTTAGCAATGATGTTGCACAAGGTATCAGATGCTGTTGGAGGAAAGATAAAGGGAGTTGCATCACCCAAAATTACTCCTATGAAACAGTTGTCAAGATGTTTCCTTTTATCAGTGCAAGACCCTGCTTTTTAATAGTGCTGGAGTTTGTACCTAGATGATTGTCTTCATCGTTATTATTTTGTTAAAACTTCATATCATGGGACTGGGTTGCTAAGTACAATTCTCATATTGGGTGTCTTAAAAATCCGGTTTTGTATAGTTTGCCAAAGGTTCATAAATGTTTGCTGTGAGTTAAGAATTGTCCCATTTGCATTCTAACCTACAAAAAGGCTAGAGGACTCATGGGTAGAGTGGCTTTTATCGGCACACATTCTTGTAGTTTCTATCTTTCCCTAATGCTACACAGGGCACTGCTGCAGTGAAGAGCTGCCAAATCAACGTGGTTAGGAAAGCAGAAGAGCAAATTAACAGAAGTCTCCTTACGGCATGACCACACAACTGGAGAAATTGCAAAACATTCACTCAAGTTAAAAAGTGGTTGAGCTAGCATGTGCACATAATCATTTTATTATTTAACAAAAAAGAAATTGACCCCTAAGAATACCTACTGGGTATCACTTCTCATTTATTCTCCTTGTTGGTTAACTACATATGTTACAAAGTACAAGCCAGCTTTCCCAGTTTGCTGCCCAATCACTAAAAAAAAAAAAAAAGCCAGAACTCAGTACTGGCCCATATAGTTTCTTGCACACCAACAAAAAAAGAGCAGCCAATGTCGTTTATGAAGATGTTTCACAGATCACTTTTTTACATGTATACACTGAACATGTATCAAATCATATTTGAAATTATAAAATAGGGAAGTATAGGTCAACAAAGCAATACAAAAAGAAAAAAATCAAATAAATTGGTACCCTCTGGATACATAGTTTTGTAAAAAAAAAATGCAGATTTTCATTCATTTTATCTTTGCTAGTCTTTATGTTGATTACAGTCCCTCTGGGGGAAAGAAATCAATGATGACAATCACAAGTGGATACTGTGTTTCCATCATAATAGAAAAAGACTTCTTCTAAATTAGTCAATATACATTCTGGTAACCACTGGATCTCATGACAAGAAGCGTCTCATGTTGAGACACTGTGAATGTAGATACAGAACCTTGGTTAGTACAATATTTAGAAGAGTGCTGAGGTAAACTGAGGCAAAGCTGCTGTCCCCCCACTCAAGCACAAATCATGGGACTACATTGCTAAGTACAATTCTCAGATTGAGTGTCTTACTGGTAGTACTTGCTGTCCTTTCAGCTCATTCTCAGTTGACATTAGGAGTAACTCTAATTCTTTTATTCGCTTTTCTTTCTCTGGGTCTTCATCATTATAGTGTCTCTGAAATTACAAGGTAGGAGAAAAACAAAGTACTGATTGGAAGCTGTGAATACAATGGTTGCTACCTATAGTTGTAAGGTAGCATACCCAGACCGCAGAGCCCCGGTATGACACTGGTATCAAATGAATTTGGCTACTGCAGAAATTTTTGTGAAGGTTAGACTTAAGGGGGACTGAACGTAGTGATGTGAAAGCTGAGGCTAGAGTAGACGTTGACTGATACAAGTTGTTTCATCTTTGTAACATCAGAGAACTCCAGAGCAAACTCGCTCTAGAAGCCAAGATTGGTGGGTTGCTGGCTGGGGTACCCCTCTCTTCTCCACATTTCCTTTTCTTTTTACTTCAGTGGGTCAGGTGAAAGATAGGTGTTTAGATGGAAGAAGTCAAGCATTTCTTAAAAGCAGCATGGTGAATAGCGAATGGGTTTCTTTATAGAAGGATCTTACCTGAATGGCTGCGGCAGCTGGCTGAGGGACATTGACTATATTTACATGTAACGCTACAGGATATGGAACGTGACTGGAGACCTAGATGGAAAGGCAAAACAAAGGCTGCGTCATTCATGGTTACACATGCTTCAGGGGACTTGGCTTCCTGAGGTTTTGTTCTGGAACTGAGGGGAAAAATACTTTACCGATAAAATTTAGAACCAAACAATTAAAAAAAAAACCCTGTAATTTGAAATTTAGTTCTGTTTCCTTTAAAAATGGCTAAATAGCTAAAGCAATATAGTGAAAGAAATTTAAAGGGTTCATCAACCCTGACAGGAAGTATTCTTTAATTAGAGAAAAAGACAATGGAACACATAATTTAGAATATATTCATGAATGCATAAAAAAAAGTTTTGATGAGAAAAACTGATGACACTAACCGTTTTAAATAAAACATTTTTGATTATGTTTTAATAAAATCACAGAACTTCTTATGATAACTCATTCACCTGAGACCTTTCTGTAAAGTCTGAAATCAAATGCATGGAACAGAGAAGAGTAAAAAACATTTATGAATATGTTTTGTACAGAATTTGCATATGAGCTCTGTTTCCTTGGGTAAGTTTCATTATTTATTAGTGTTAGTTTTAAGACTAAAGTCTTTTGTTTTTTTCCTCTTTCCTCTTCTTTTTTCTACGCATTATGAATTATTTCCCTTATAAGATATCTACAAATGAGGAAGGAATCACATACAGAGGAAGATAAAAGGAGACAGATAACCAATGTCACCAAGTTCTGCTCCTGACTCTGTAAAAAGGTAAATACTTACTGAGTGAATAAATTGAGACATTTCTGCTATATCACTACCAGAAATGAACTTACTAACAGTTGGATTTCAGTGTCAAACTATCTCCTGTTTAAATGTAATACTGCCTTCACTTTTCATTTTAGAAGAGAAAGATATTAGACTACAAATGCCTCTCCCTCCCTCTATTCTTCAGCAGTACTTTAAGCAAATTTACATTCAAAAGCTAACTTCATACTAGATTTGAAGTAGCAAGTTAGAATCAAACAACTTGGATTCTAGTCAGCGCCACCTCCCTGAGCTGACACCCTGGACAAATCAATTACCATCCTCAGTCTGGATGCATAAATCAGGGATAACAATCCCTGCTCCTATTTACATCAAAGGGTGTCGGTGAAGATCCACCAAGGTGAAGATCATGTTTACTGTTCATGTTTACGAAAGCTCTCTGTAAAGCATGCAACTGCAAGGTAATTACCTGAAGCTAAAACAACCATATCTCTCATTAAACTAAATTCTCAGGAATGGCTTACGTTTTGTGCTTCAGAAATGTGGTAATAGGAATAGTCATTGTTGACAGAGGGCTGGCCAGTTGGGGGGAGCTGAGCTGTAGGCGGTGCCTGAGCAAAACCCATCAAGTGGCTGTTCTTCTGGAAGCTTGTGGCCACTGTTGGCTGGCTGGCTTTGGAAGACTCCTGAAGATAGCCTTCCTGTTCGACCTTCCGACGCATGGTAGAATTCCAGTGGTTCTTGATAGCGTTATCAGTTCTGCACAGAAATACATCACATACAAATTTCACAAACAAAAATTTCAATCCAGATTAAAGCGAATTGACAGAAAACTGTTTCTAACAGAGACGTTTTCTCTGGGTCTACTCGTGGTTGTTTTTCTCTTTTCAATCTTTTCTTCTTCCCCACTGCCTAAGATCATGCTTTCTCTATTGGCTAATTTAAAATTCATAGACTTATCTTAGTTATATCACCTGGCATGTATGTAGTTCTAAAAATGTTGATATGTTTTAACAATTGTGTTTTCTTGGTGAAAGAGTATTCTCAATGCAATAACCCTTCATGTTTATTCTGACTGTTCATGGTGCAAGGCTCTAATAGCACTTAAAATTCCAGCTGTCCTAGAAAAATTACTTCTTTGAGAGTGGCATAGCAGGGCCTACACAGCACAACGTGGCGAAGCTTGGTGAATGACCATGCTGGTGCTACCTTACTGTTCTCTCTTCATCTCTCATAGCACGAGTGAGAACTTGGGAGGCAAAAAAAAAAACTTTCCACCTTTTGAAAACTGCCCCAATTGTTCTTATATACTGAGGTGAGAATGGAAAATGGAATCTCAAAAAAAATATTGCTAACCCTCAATATATTTTCAAACTGCAAAACATTTTTACTAAAGTCTTTCCATTCTCAGGAAAACAGTTTCTCAATTCAGAAAGACGGTTTTAAGCCTCCCTTTTACTATTTCAATGGGGGCAGGAATGTAGCCTAAAGAAAGAGGAAGTTCAATTGCCTCTTTAATTTTTAGAAGAATCAACAGTAGCCAAGGCGGTGTAGTTTCTCCTATACAGTAGACAGGTGAGAGGATCACTTGAGCCTGGGAGTTCGAGGCTGCAGTGAGTTGTGATCATACCACTGCACTCCAGCCTGGGCGTGAGATCTCATCTCTTAAAAAATAAAGAACGAACAATAATAAAAGAAGACTCAATAGTATATCCTCTCAGACCATGTGGGAGAAAAAGCTTTATTTTACTAACTTCTCAAATGTTCTAAGCTTACACTAAACCATGAGGGAAATGCTTTGGAGCATCCCAAAAGAATACTATAGAACCATTTTTTGTTTGTTTGTTTTGAGTTGGAGTCTCACTCTGTTGCCCAGGCTAGAATGCAGTGGCACACTCACGGCCACTGCAGCCTTGACCTGCTGGGCTCAGGTGATCCTTCTGCCTCAGTCTTTCAAGTAGCTGGGACTACGGGCACGTGCTACCATGCCTGGCTAATTTTTTGATTTATTGTAGAGATGAGATCTCGCGAAGTTGCCCAGGCTGGTCTCAAACCCGTGGGCTCAGGAAATTCTCTCACTTTAGTCTCCCGAAGCACTGGGATTATAGGTGTGAGCCACTGCGCCCGGCTATATAGTCATTTTTGAAACAACTCTTTCTCCTGAATTATTAAGTGCAACAATAAAACTATTTTTAATATTTCCTATGCACACCATTTTTAATGCAATATTTATAATAAAAAGTACTTTTTCCCAACTAACAGAATCTGTTATATACTACATAAGTGGAGAAAGTGGGATAAAATGAGCTTCCATGGTAATGTCTCCTAATGAGGTCATTCTCTTGTCTTGTTCATTAAAAATATAGCATTATAATGACATTATTTAAAACCTGAAGGCAGGATGAGAAGTCTAGAAATACATTAATTCTTTAATCAAAGAAGAAAAAATTAAGCCAAGTGGTATAAGGAAATGAATGCTTTTTATCAGGGAAATGGTAGCTGAGTTTCTCTGGGTCACTTAATCAACTGTGCAAACTTAGACCAGAGACAAAATGTCTGTCTTCAGTTTCCTTCTATGTGTTTTGAGTTTTGTCGTTTATAAAGTGCTTCGACATTTTATTTTATTTGATTCTAACACTGACCTTGGGAAGTAGATTATTACTCATTTTTGCAAATGGGGAAATTAAAAGTTAAATGACTTGACCCAGGGCTTCCCATTGGGTGGGTCTTGGAAGTCCTCAACCAGATAAACTCTAGATGTGGTTTAGATAATGAAACACTTATAACTGATGGGATGTAATCCACTCACTATACATTTAAACAGAATGTTCAATACCCACTCCCTCACTCTTCCCAATCAATATTTTTTTGACATATTATTACCGTCCAGGCAGTAGCTTTGCGATTTCTGCCCATCTGTTCCCCAGTCTCTTGTGTGCCTGGTATATAATTCTGTCTTCCTCTTCTGTCCAGGAGGTTTTCTTAACTTCTGGATTCAAGTGGTTATGCCACCTCTCCCTACATTGTTTTCCAATTCTCCCCTTTAAGTGCTTGGCAATAACAGACCAACGTTTCGGACCGTATTTCTGTACAAGTTCTATCACCTTCAGATAAACACACAAAAATAACCTATGTTTAATGTTATGTATGAAATCAGTGTTATCATTCTTCAGCGTAATAAGATCTTTAGAAAGTTTCTAACATTTGCTTTCATTCATCAGAAATATGGGAATGGAGTCCTCTACGTCCTGTTTGTTCACTTGACTTGTTTGTCCACTTTTCCCAGACTTGTTAGAGATTCAAGAGATATTGTCAGGCTTTAATAGAAACCCACCCTAAATGTCTAAAGTTTGCTTTCCATTCAAACTAAGATATGTGCTTCAATTCAGGACTGCAGTATTTTATCAAGTTGGGAAATATTCAACAAAGATGTTTTAGGAATATTCTTAGTTATGATTCACCCACCCATGAAGGAAGAACTTACTCTCTGATCTTCTTCTTTAGTCCAAGGACCCTTGATGAGCTCAGGGTTTAGTACTTTCTGCCATCTGTGCTGGCACTGCACATCTGTTCGATTCTAGACAAATAAATTATGCACCATTATAAAGATAGGATGTGATAAGCACGTG
Organism: Cephalopachus bancanus; assembly: GCA_027257055.1. Taxonomy (NCBI): domain Eukaryota; kingdom Metazoa; phylum Chordata; class Mammalia; order Primates; family Tarsiidae; genus Cephalopachus; species Cephalopachus bancanus. Next base: position 16,264,879 of record JAPVLO010000006.1, read on the forward strand.
AAGACTGTTGTAATATGAATAGACATAGATGATATTCAGTGAAAACATTCAAGAACATTTTGGGGCATGTTTGGAGAATCTGCCTCCCTCATTACTTACAGGTTACAGAACATACAAATAATATATTAAAGTTGTATCTAAAATTAGAAGCTCTGCCTCCTGAGGGAAACAGTCCTGCCACGTGAACTAAAGGACCATCATAATGCACATGTGCCTGTCAATTTAACTTAGCCTCAACCTTGGTCTATTGCATGAGGAAGTACCTACATGTCCCAAGACTTTAACGTTAGAGATTCTATATGGTTGGGCTTTTACAAGAACCCACCCTAAATGGCTAAAGTCCGCTTCCCATTCAAACTAAGAGATGTGCTTCAATTCGGGACTGCGGTATTTACATTGTGGAGAAAACAAAGATGATTGAAAGACGGGCCCCACCTTATAGAAGCTTATACTCTTACAAGAAGGAAAATATAAACAGATCATTGACTATGACAGAAGGCTGGATTTGATTCATATGTAAGAAGAGACCATAGCAAAATGATATTGAAGTAAGGAAAAGAGAAATTGTTTTCTTGGGTGGAGTTTGGAAAGGTTCTTGATATAGACTTTGACGGGCAGACAGAACTTTAACTGGTGAAGTAAAGAGAGAACACTCTAGCAGGTGGGGTCACCAGGAACAAAAGGCCAGACGAGGGAAAGCAGAAATGAATGCAAGCAAACCTGCTTATGGGTTGGAAGTAAGAAACACACCTGGAGGTATAACAATATAGCAGGGCCCTGTGTGCCAGGTCAAGGCAGTTTACTTGATTTGTGAGATTTTAAGCCACTGTTGTTGGTTTTGAAAAGGTACAGTTGCATTTTAGAAAGCTCCATCTGCCAAAGGTGTCTGGGATGGATGGAAAAGTGGGAAGCTATAAGCAGGGAAGTCAGGAAGCCATTGTGATCGTCCGGATGAGAGGGCAAAAGCCTAACCTGTAGCACAACCATGAGCTTGAAAAGAAAGAGACGGCCAGGTATGGTGGCTCATGCTTGTAATTACAGAGAAGCAAGGTGGGAGAATTGCTTGAGCCCAGGAGTTTAAGACCAGCCTAGGCAACATCACAAGACCTTGTCTCTACAAAAAAAAATAAAAAAACTAGCTGGGCGTGGTGGTGTGTGCCTGTAGTTCCAGCTACTTGAGAGGCTGAAGCAGGAGAATCACCTGAGCCCAGGAGGTCGAAGCTGTGGTGAGCCAGGATCATGTCACTGCATTCCAGCCTGTGCAACAGAGTGAGACCCTGTCTCGAAATCAAACAAGCAAAAAAGAAAAGAAAAAGAAAAGAAAAGAAAGGGACCGACTACAAAGGAATTCCAGGTTCCTTAGGAACTGCCTGGAGGTACAGAATGGAAGATTGAGAGAGGTTAAGAAAGGACCCTAGAATTTTAAACCCGGATGCCAATAGTATGGTTATCGACAAAAGTAGGGAATTCAGGAGAAACTGACTTGGAGAACAAATCATCAGAATGCTAATTTATATTATCTTAATAAATGAAAAGATAAAGCAAAAAGCAGTTTTTTAAAAATGTTGTCAACATCCTTTAATAATCTATTTAGAAACCCCACTTAACTGCATTGTAAAGTAAAATTTAAGTTATAGATAGGGCATATCTCTCCCATTTGTTATATGTGAGCAAATATAAAATATCTTAATAACCTCTCCTAGAATATTCATATACACCTTTGGGAGGAGCTTTCCTTATACAATAAGAAAAAATTACTAACTTACCGGGAGATAATTGGCAATAACTTTCCAGTCATCTGTTCCATTCTGTTCCACCAGCTTCTTTAGTTTTTCATCCTAAGACATTCAAAGGTAATTCTAGGATATCAGTCATTTACTATATAACGCTGGTCTAGTTATCCAATAATACAGTTCAGAAAAAAAAATCTCTCAAAAGTATCCATATATAGCAGATATTAACATAATATAATGGTTTGGAGCATAGTTTTATTTTGAGTCAGATCAGAGTTTGCACCTTGACTTGGCTATTGATTAGTTGAGTTAGCTTGGGTATATCATTTTACCTTTCTGAACCTTAGTATTGTCATCTATAAAATGGGAATGTTGCTAACAACAGGGTTATTTTAGATTAGATAAATAATTATGCAAAACATTTAGTATAATGCTTGGCACATATTGACTGTTGAATAGATGGTAACTTTACTTTGTGGGGGAAAAAAATGAATTCCAATGTTAGATTCAGTAATGTTTAACTATGTCAATAGACAGGATCTTGAGTAAGAGCTAAAATATTTCTAGTTAGTTCAGCCTCTTTCTTATAATGAAAGAGAAGATCACTTTTGAAATTAAACTTGAAGACTTGTATATGTAAGAAAATCATTTAGTTTTTGTATCAACATATTCACAGTTTAAATGAGGTCAAACACATTTGAACACAGAAGACACTAAACATTTGTGGGCAATCAGTTCTTCAGTTCATATACTGTCCACAGATCTACCGGTTTACAAATATCTTTATATATGTGTTCTTTCTTATGATTCTATAACGGTAACATTCACACACAATGTGGGTCCCTGGTACAATGCAGATAATAACAGACAATACAGAATGGACAGACTTGGGCTGAAATAAGAGGACTTAATAACAGAACTTATCTATCCTAGGATCATCTGCACGACCTCAATAGGTAAAATACGCATTTCCTATGGGCCTTTCTGGGCCTCCTGTCTGCCTGTCAGCTGGGACTCTGGTTTAAATGAAGCAGAGTGAAGTGAATCTAAAGAAGACTTAATACCATTCACTCTAATGTGAAATCCTCTAAAATTATTGCAAAAAGTGTTTGAAAACATTAAAGAAAAAGAAACTTTTCTGACACATTCATAATTTTGCTTCTAAAGTATTTTTCCATTCCTATAAAGATCAAGCTTTTGATAAGCTAGCATTAAGGGAACATGAGAAACATGTGCATCTGCATCCATCATTGGATGCTTTTAGAACATACCTTCATGCATATGGCTCTGTGAAATACACCAAGAATATTAAATGAATACATTATAACAAGATGCGTTCTATCAGTGTTCTATTTTCTTCCTTTGTTTGTTTTGTTTTTGGAAGTAGAAATTCATTCATTTGTTCCGGGAACATTTATCAATATCCCTACTTTGTGTCAAGCAATTCTGGGTTCAGGAAACAAGAAGATGAACAGCCATTGGACCCTGCCCTCAAAAGACTTGCAGTCTGCTGGGGGAGACATATATGTCACAGAAGAACCCGTGCATGGGTCCACAGAAAGATGCATTCAACCCTGTCAAGGAAGCCAGGGTTGGCTTCACAGAAGAGGCAATGTCTACAAAGGTAAGGAGGAAGTAGGAAGAAGTGGAGGGACAAAAGTGTGAGAGCTCATCAGGCAGAAGGAAACACAGATGAAGCTTAGAGTGAGAAGGAGAGACATTCAAAGAACTACAAGTAGCGAGGAGATGGACAGTATAACAGTATCGTGTACACGTGTGGGGAGGTGAGAGGTGAGCACACTTCACAGGCGGACTGGGAAAAGAGCTCAGAGAGCCTACTAATAAGTTTGAGCGTCTGTCGTTTAACTGAGATTTTGTTTTTCACACATTAAACACTACGTTTTTCCACGTTCTGATAAATTTTGGTTGGTTACCTCTTCCCGGGTCCACCTAGTTTTCCCCAAGTGACGTTTTCCAGACTTGGGAAGCAGCCCATCATAGTCATGGTCACACATCTCAAAGTCTTCATCATCCTCATCACTGCTGTATATGCTGCAGAAAGAAGAAGGGGCAGACCTGAGCTGAAATCAGAGGATTTAAACGACTACTGGAATACAAAACTTACACAAAAACTCCTCAACAATCTTTTCAAAGGTTACAAAGATAAAACTTTGAAAACTTGCACAACAAGATTGTTTTCTGCATTCTCCTGCCCTAGCATTGTAAACTGGTTTTGCTGTTATTGGTATCCACAGATACAGCAAAGGACCTGGCACCTTCCTATTGCCCTGCATGTTTAAACCTGCTGTTACTGTTAGACCAGGGACAAGTTACACATTTGGCAACCTTCCAACCAATGGAGGCTTAAGTTTAAAACTTAATGCTAAGGGCAAGAAAAGGAACAAGAGCCCATGTCCTTTATATAAGTACACTCAAAATCTTGGGCATACGTCAAGTCGTTTAAATAATGTTTCCTAAACACAATACGCAATTCAATTACATTATTCTAATGGGACTTGTGCTTTATTTTTAAAAAATCAAGAAGTAATACACCCAATAACATAATTATAGTCATCCTTTAAAGACTAGAAGATTAGGAGAATCTAAGAGGAAAGGATTTTAAAGTCTGAGGAAGGATAAGACCATCAAGTGATCACACTGTTTTGCAAATAACATTCATATCAAACTGCTCAACGCTCTAGGCCTGGTTGATCCAACTTGCGGCCATGTTTACAATACTTAGTTTCCAGAGTAACTAAGTGAATAATTAGGCTACTTGATAGTCAGAATCTTACTTACTCTTGTTTTTTCTATCTCTGACTGAATGGTGTTTGAAATGCTATAAAATGTACCTAATTCAAAACTGAGGGATTTCCCCAGAAGAAAACTGTGGGTTTAAAAAGAACCCATTACCATTTTCAAAAGAGCTTTTTATTTTACCTAATTGACCAAACCTAAGAATTTTGAAGACTTTTGAAGTAACTCTATGTTTAATGTTTATTAATATGTACTGACTAGATGAGAGTAATCTTACAGACACAGTTTACTTTTAGTCACAATTTTTTTTATAAAACTTAAGACAGGAAAAATGCTATCTTGGAAACCTTACTCAAATTTATAATTGTAATATTAAGAAATCCATCAAACTGAGACCAATAAGAATAATGACATAAAGCAATATAATAATGCAAATTATTGTTTTTAAAAAGAAAATTTATATCAGGCTTTGTCATCCCAAACGAGGTCACAATGTATATTACTAACCCCCAGTCATCCACCTAAAGTGCTTACCAGACATCCTGAACTGGGGGTTCTCATAATTTAAAACTTATTTTGAGAACAATTTGATGGTCCAGGTTGTACAGTGACATGGTGTGATCAAATTTCAAATACCACCACCACCACCACACACACACACACACACACACACACACACACACACACACACACACACACAACCACAAATCCCATGAAATGTATTTATAATCTGTAATCATTTCTTTCATGTAGTGTTTATCCTTTGAAACAATAGCCTAGTTCTGTCTCACACTGTAAACAGGAGGCACTAAATAACTTTTGACCAATAATCACAATAGTTTCCTCTGAATCTAAAACACGGTATGATGAGCAGAAAGAAAAAAAAAAGTTATTATAAGCCCACAGCTGTAAGTCAGCATCTTTCGAAACTCACAGGGAACTCCTTGGAAAGCCCCCAAATGAAGTAGTCCCTGTGATCAAACTGTTTTGTAAATAACATTAATATCAAACTGCTCTAGCCGCTGCTGTGATTCTAGAAAAGGGGTTCAAGTAGCCCCTTGTGAAGTATGAGGGACACGAAGAAAACCACAGGGACCGGAAAGCGCAGTCCCAGATTCAGCCCAAATGAACTTTTCAGGTTTGGCTGAATCCGGAGGTCACCCTTTCCAGCACGGAGGAGGGCATTTTTTTCAACGAGTCCCAGAGCGCCTCTCTTTTGGTCCCTGCTGAACAACTCAGGAAGGAGCAGCACGTTCAGTCGCCCGCAGGGGGCAGCCAACGTCAGGTGAGAGCGCGCCGGAGTCGAGGAGGGCTGGGGTTCCGGAGGCAAAGGTGCCGCCGGTCCTAGCTCTGCCTCCACCTTGCAGCGTGACTTGGACAAATCACTTCCTCTCTCTCAGGACCTCAGTTCCTCGCTTGGATTCTATCTCCAAGGTACTTTCCAGCGCTAATAAATGACGATCCCTCCCATGTCTCCGGGCCTCTCAGAAGCTCAGCTCAGAGGCCGAGACGTGCAAAACCGAGGACTTGGGGGAAAAGGTGAGGCGTGACTTCTGCAGGTCCCGAAGGCGCCACGAGGCAGCAGGGCGGGTCCGGGCTGCTGGCGCGGCCAGCTCCGAGGAGTCCACCCGCAGGCTGGGCACCGGGGCTCGCCTGGAGCTTTGCATGCGATTTCCTTGCTCTGCGCCGCCCCGGCTGCCTCAGCAGCATGATTAATTTCGACTGAGGACCTGAAATAACTTTTCCTTTATCTGCTCTGACAAGATCTCCGACCCAACAGTCAGAGGACTTTCAAAGGCTGACTTCAGGCTCGATGCACCCGAGTCCCCACCTGCTAGACCCGGTGTGGTTACAAGAGTACAACTATGAATATGACCTTCTCTCAAGGAAACAAACCGTGCAAAGAAACGAAAAAGAAGAGAGGTGTTGGGGGTGGGAAAAGGGAGGGGAGAGGGAGGAAGTGCCGTGTGGCCGCTACTGTGATTCTAGAAAAGGGGTTCAAACTCATTTCGCTGACCTGGTTAATAATCCCCGCCGAGTTGACACTCGCCCTTGCAAGAAACGGCTTCTGAGCCCGCAGCCGGGTTTCTCTTCCCCCTGCGGCAGGTTCAAGGCTCCCGCCCTTCCCCGCCGCCGCCTCTCCGGGCTACCTGGGAGCCGCGGGGAACCTGCGCCGCCCCGCCCCCCCGCGGGGGCAGCCGGACCTCGGGGCGCGGAGCCGGGCCGCGCCTCCTCCCGCGCCCCCTCCCAGCCCCTGGCTCCTGCCGCCGGCTTCAGCGCCCGAAACAAACAAGAAATCCACGGACAGCGCCAGCAAACCGGGCGACCCCTGCTGCTCTCCCGTTAGGTCCCAACGGCGAAAGGCGAAGCCCCTCGAGGGCAGCACCCCGCCCCCCGCGGCCAGGTTCCAGGCGAGGCTTAGGGCGCTCAGGGTCTCCACGTCGCCGCCCTTTTCCCCGGCGCCCGACCTTGCCCGGGCGCGGCTTCAGGCCGGCCCCGGGGTGCTGCTGCCGGGCCCCCGCCCACGTTCTTTGCAACTTCCCAGCGCCGCGGGGGGACCAGCGCCCGCCCGTCCAACAGTTAGTGGAACGAGAAAATCAAACAGCCCGGGGAAAAGCGGGTGGATTCGCTTTGCCTCCACGGATTTTTTCTCCCCCAGGACCGCATCGCGAGGGTCCGTCCGGCCGCCGCGCCCCGGCCCGGGCGACCTAAGGCGGCGGGAGTAGGGCGCGGGGAGGGGCCGCGACCCCAGTCGCGTCCACGTGTGCGCGCCGCGCCGCGCGGAGACCTCGCGACCCGGGAAAGAGCCCGCGGGGACGGCGTCCCGGTCGCGCAGCAGCGGCCTCGGGGGCTGTCGGCCTCCGTCCCTTTGCGCCCAAGGGCCAGCGACGGCCGCCGAGCTGGCCCCCCGCGCCCGCCGCTCGCTGGAAGCCCCGGCGTGTCCAGGCGGGGAAGTCCGGAGGCCGGTGGAAGCTGGAGAGCCAGCAACTGACAGTTCGGGCGAGGATTTTCTTCCTCCTCCTCTCCCTCTTAACATCCGTCCGGCCAAACTGTAAGCGGATTTCACCCAGCATCCCAGCGAGCCTCCCCAAGTGCGGTAACATGTGCGGCGCCGGCGCGCGTGGGTGCGCGTGCGGTGTTTGCAGTAGAAATAAAAGCCTCCGGGAGAATAATTATTCGAACCTCCAAAACCAGGACTTAAAACAATTTGCAAATGGGGAGTGCCCTTTCTTCCCCTAAAATCTCCTTTCCAGCCGCCTGTCAGCTGACACTCTTCCTCGCCTCCATAGAGAATGAATGAAATTTAAATGAACTACCTGCAGCTACTAAACAATCCGGCATTTTCCTTATATCTGCCATATGCTCTGCACTTCCAAGTCCAAACATATCTCAATGCATCCAGCAATTACACTCGTCTCCCTCGCCGACACCCGCGGCATCGAACCAGGCACCTGGTGGGCTCCCCGGGGCTGGTGGGCACCGCTCTGTCCCCGGCTGGAACGTGTTGCTTTTTTTTTTTTTTTTCCCCTAGAAAAAAAAATGGATCCCCGTGCAACTTGCAAAGGGAGCCGTAGGACGTGCTTCCCAACGTCCGGATGCATTTCCCGCATAGACTCTTCCATTCATCCGTCTCTCGAGCGGCTTCTGCGGCCGAGGCAGGGGGCTCCCGGTCCTCGCAGGGTCTGACAGCCCCGCACACAATCCGGGAACGAATCCCCACCTGCTCTCCGGCGCCTGGCGCCCCGCGCGCCCCCGCCCCGACCCCCCGCCCGACCCCCAGTTACCTGTGCCGGGGTCTCCGGGCCATGGCGCGGCGGGAGCCGGACTCCGCCGAGAGCCGCGGGGACCGCACCGGGCTGCCGCCTCCCGCCGCCCGCCGCCTGCCTGCGTCCCTCCCCGGCTGCGCAGCGGCGCTCGGCACCGCCGGGGCGAAGTTTCTCGGGAGAAAAAGGAGGAGGAGGAGGAGGAGGTCGCAGAGGAGGAGGAGGAGGAAACAGGTTGATATTAAAGTGTAAACTCTGTAAACAGAGATGCCATCAAACAAAGAGCTTTGGACACTCCCCCTCCCGCCAAATCTGGCGCCCCTGCAGTGCGCACGCGCCCTGCCCGCCGCCTCCGCGGTCGCCCTGGCTGCCGCCCGCCGGGCCGCCGGGCCGGCCGGGCCCCGCTCCCCTTCGGCGCTCGCGCCGCCGCGCTGCGCCTGGCGCGCGGAGAGGCCCGGGCGGCGCGCGGGCGGGGAGCCCGGGGCCGGGGAGGGGCGGCCGGGGCCGCGGCGGCGCCTTTTCCTGCGCAAACCCCGCTCCCCGGCCGCGGCCGCGGCGGCGCCCGCCCGCGCCAAGCCCCGCGGGTGCCGCCTGGCCTCCGCCCGGGCAGCCGCGCCTCGGCCGCCCCCCTTGGAGAGCCCCCGGGCGCCGGGACCCCGGCCCGTCCCGCTCGGACTCGCGGTCACCGGGGCGGCCGCGGGCGGGGGGACACTCCCGCATTTGAGGTTGGATTTTCGGTCGGGTTTGCAACTCGGCTCCCGGGAGCTGGGGGGTCGGTGGGGGAGGGGGCGGATCGGAGCGTATGTTGGCAGAGGATGTCTCTGGCTGTGTCCTTTTTATTTTTCTTAAATGAAGGACATCTCTCATTTAACTTGTTAGGGACAAAGGACACTTAAAGACGAGTGCGGCTGCGGCACCTCGCGATGCTTTCACTCCCCTCCCCAAGCTTCAGCCGCCACCGTGGTATTGTCACATGGCCTTTACTCTCACCCGGGCACACACCCGACCCCACCCACCCCGCCCGGCTCGGGCGGCGCCCCTCTCTGCCCCCTCCCCGCCACAGCACGCGCGCCCTGGAGCGCACACCTGCACGACACAAATCCACGGGGTCCGGGACAGCCTGCCCCAGCATATCTCAGGAAACCCCACGTTTGCAAGCATGGTTTTAGAAGTTGAATAGTTTGTGATTATGGAGGTCGGCATCCGTGCTTGGTATAATTTGAGGACTCTATTTTATGAGATAGAAGTCAGCAAAGGCTTTTGTGTTCGTTTAACTAGGGTCTGCAGAAGAAGTAAGTGGAGAAACTCAGTGCTGAATTTTATAAGGATTGATGATTGGGGGATTTTAGGGGAGTTTTAGTTTTACTTCCGTTTATAGATTAGTACCATTGGGTTTTTTTTTTTTTTTTCATTCTCCGTACACACTAATTTATTTTTCCTTTAATCTTTTAGGAGTTTGAGACTTCTGCTGACTGGGTTTGTGGGTGTCCCATGTGCCCCAGCAGTTCAAACTTAGCTCAGAAAGCATTTTTCTTACTAAAAAAGCTTGTTCTTACTAAAATGAGTCATAATTTTATTAAATGGTGATGCATGCTAAGTTTCAAGACTATCTGGTGTCTTAGACTTTGTTTTTTAAAAATTATGATAGAGTTTAAATGTTTTTCATGTGTTAGTTGCTAGTAAGGTTTGAACATTCCTCAGTGAGAAAACAACACTGAAACAATTATTGTGAGATATTTCAGGTCACAATTCCAAAAGGCAAGTCATTTGCAAATTAATATTTTTTTAAAGCAGTATTTATTTCTATAATAAGATTCTATAATAAAATTTCTTTCTCAACATCAAAAATAAACAGAACCTAAAAAATATCTAGAACAAACATCTAGAAACTACCCCTAAAGGAATTGCATTCTGGCTTTGAGATCACTTTATGAATCTAACTGGCATGATTCCCAACCAATGAGCCACTTAGACATAATGTGAATATCTGAACTTTTTGTGAAGTGACTTCACAGCCTCTTTCCCAAGATTCTTAGGAGGTAGAACTATTCTGATTCTTAAACTACTCTTAAGTAGAAAGATATTTAGTTCAGTTTTTCTGTATTTCCTTTGTACATCATTTTCCTATGTATCATTTTGAGAATTTATAATATATGTATTTTTTGAGTCGGGGTCTCATTCTGTTGCCCAGGCTGAAGTGCAATGGCCCGATCATGGCTCACCACAGCCTTGACTTCCTGAGCTCAAGGGATTTTTTTTCTGCCTCAGCCTCCCAAGTAGCAGGTATGCACCACCACGCCCAGCTAATTTTTATTAGCGGTTTTTTTTTTTTTTTTTTTCTTGTAGAGATGACGTCTTGCTATGTTGCCCAGGCTGGTCTCAAACTCCTGGGCTCAAGCAATCCTCCTGCCCTGGCCTTCCAAATTGTTGGGATTACAGGCTTAAGTCACTGTGCTCTGCATGAGAGAATAATATTTTAATTCTCCAGATATCCTAGGGTATAGTTTTACATTTTTCCTTCATATGTATGACAGTAATATTCTTGGGGAGATACGTAGTCCAATAAAAAATATACATGCAATGATTTTATTAGGTTCAAGTGGTATTTTGTAATATGTATATGAAAGGAGAGACTCAAATGGCATTATCAAAATTCTTGTGTGAATGAAATTACATTTTTAAAGAAATTGCTGAATGTTCACTGTAATTAGATTTAGACATTTATACATTTTTCTCTCCACTTATCGTAATTACAAATGCAGTTTTTCTTTTTTTTCATTTTATTTTCGTCAGATATGCATTACACGTGCGTATTTGTTACATGGACATATTGTGTAGTGGGGATTGGGTCTCAGGTGGTCCATTCCCCAGACAGTGGACGTTGTGTTCCTTAGAGAGTTTCTGAACCCTAACTCCCCTCCCCCTACAAACGCATTTCTAGATGACAACTTTACGGATTTCATCATTCTCTTTTTGTCTTAAGATCTGCTACACCAGCTATCTTAACTGTAGTGGGCCTGGGCTCGGGTGGAATTCCAACATAGCTTCTTGTTTGTGATGCACTAGAACAGGGGTCAGAAAACTTCTCTGTAAAGCCCCAGATAGTAAATGTTTTAAGCTGGGCTTGGTGGTTCAGCCTGTAATCCCAGCGCTTTGGGAGGCTGAGGTGAGTGAATTGCCTGAGCCCACAGGTTCGAGATCCACTCGGGCAACTTGGCGAGACCTCATCTCTACAATAAATAAAAAAAATTAGCCGGACGTGGTAGCGCGCGTCTGTAGTTCCAGCTACTCGGAAGGCTGAGGCGGAAGGATTGCCAGAGCCCAGCAGGTCAAGTCTGCAGTGGCCGGGAGCAGCCACTGCACTCTGGTCTGGGTGACAGAGTGAGACTCCAACTCAAAAAAAAAAAAAAAAGATTTATGCTTTGTGGACTTGGTTGGACATTCTTCTACATTTCTTTCCTTGTTTGCCTTTTCTTTCTTCATTCTTTCTTTCTGATCCTTTAAAAAAGCAAAAACTATTTTTAATGTGAAGGCTTTATGCTGCCTGCAGGCCCAGGTTGGCCAACACTAGTACAGTGATCCTCAATCTTGAGTGTGTATCAGAATCACTGGGTGTACCCGTGATGGGTGTACTGACCCAAGTTATTCCCCTGGAGATGGTGGTTCAGAAGGTCTGAGGTAGGGCTCAAGCTACTACATCCTCAACAATGGTTTTCATGGAAGGGGTCTCCATGGCACAGGTTGATAATCTCCATATCAGAGTGAAGGCAGGCAGCTTTGGGACACTTGTGCCCATGCCGTCTCCCACCACGTTCTCTTTCACTTCTCCTGGGTTAAGGATTCAGGCTCTCCGAAACCCCAAATAATTGGTGTCAAGGACCAGAGGGCAATGGCAGCCGGTTCCTTCTTTATCTACTCTACTATTTAACCACAGTCTCAACTTGAAAGAAAAAGTACCACTTGATCACTTACTTGCTGATCAGCATTGTGATTCTCCCTCTCAAAAAAGCAAACATTTTATTTTACTCTAGACATTTGGGGGCTAGCTGAGGACAAAGGATGTGTAAATGATAACCAATTCCAGCTTCTCTGCTTCTGACTGCCCGGGAGTTCTAGGAATGACCAGCACCTGTGACCAGCACCCAAAGATGAATGAGGATGATCAATGATGGCAACACACGAAGGTTCAGGGGCCCCTTGTCTCTGCCGCCCTCCTTTTTCCACCCCCTCAGCCCAGTTTGGCTCAGGGCATTGAGAGGGAAATAATTATAGTCGACACCAAATGGTTAAAGTACAGATAATTTTTGATCATTTCAGTTAATGAAGAACAGCTGCATCACGTATATTTGAAATCCATAGGGTTGACATAAGCCTCATGTGGGCTCCCAGCAAACTTTCTGTTAGAAACGACAGGCTAAGTGCATGCTACCTTAGTGTAATGTGTTTCGTAGAACCTCTGTAACCGATAGGGATAGAACACGTTTTTATCTTTAAGTGATTCCTGTATTTGGCATTTCTTGTTTATTTCCCCTCTCCAGATCCTCATCAACTTATGTATTCCTATGACAGCCAACCCACAAATTTTTATTGCCATTTGAATTGAGTCTTGAATAAAAAATATGAGTCTTTTCACGAAGAGGGAAGGACATTCCAGAGGAGGGGAGAAGTATGAGCCAAAGCTCACAATCCGAATCCACAAGGCATGTTCCAAGCACAGGGAACAAGGAACTGTCCAGATTGCCTGGAGCGAGAAGGGTTTTGAAGGCCAGATTAGCGTGTGTGTATGTTAAGTAGGGAAGTTATACTATCAGAGCTGTGCATTTGGCAGATTAATCTAACAGTACGTCAGATAGATTAAGCGAGAGGAGACTGAAGGGGAAGAGGCCAGTTAATTATCTGGGAAAGGGCAGTAACCTACGTGGAGAGAGGAGGAAGAGGCAGATCAGAACACGGACTAGGCAGAGCCTTCGAGACTTTAGCAACCGATTAGGAGGGTATTGGAGGCACCATTAATAGAAATAGGGAAGTCAAGAGGGGAAGAGAAGTGTGCACTAGGAGATTCAATGAGGAAAGTGTGTTTAGATTTCGGTATGTTAAGTTTGTGGTTTCTCATGGAAGAGATCCGGGTAAAGTTGTTCAGCAAGGTGGTAGAATGTGGGATCAGAGCCTGCTGGCGAGGTCGAGTCGGGCCAGCAGTGTGCTGGAGCTAAATTTTATGAGACACAGCCATTATTAATAAGTAAATTATATCAACTTGCAATTAAATAGATTATAATTGAAAAGATAGTGTTCAAAACTCCTATATTGCTACTTTTTCCTATTATCTATGCACTTGAGGTTATTTATGTCTATTCTAGTCATATAGTGGAAATACTGTGTAATGTATGCTATCGTGTATCTCTTTCTAATTGAAGTCAGTAGCCTGAAATTGACTATGATTGGAATATTTACACAACAGGAATGGCAAATGCTACAGATAGGTATTCTCCGTCACCCCCAGATAACTGATTGTTAAACTGTTAGCAGTACTTCATTAATAAATGCTGTATTAGGAGTTTATTTGCATGAAGCCAAAAACTGTGCTGTATAGTAGATTTGCTAATGTGCATTTATATGGAGAGCTGATCAAGAGAAAATCATTGGATAATATTTAAGAGGTTAAAAGACAGGCCAGCTGGGCTCGGTGGCTCAGCCTGTAATCCCGCGCCTCTGGGAGGCTGAGGTGAGTGGATTGCCTGAGCCCGCAGGTTCGAGACCCGCCTGGGCAGCGAAACCTCATCTCTACAATAAATCAAAAAATCAGCCGGGCATGGTAGCGCATGCCTGTAATTCTGGCTACTTGGAAGGCTGAGGTGGAAGGATCGCCGGAGCCCAGCAGGTCAAGGCTGCGGTGGCCGGGAGCGGCCACTGTACTCCAGTCTGGGCGACAGAGTGAGACTCCAACTCAAAAAAAACACAAAAAACAACAAAAGACAGGCCTGAAATGGGAGGTGGTGAGTAAGTGAAGAGATCCGTCGGGGAATAATATTTTCTGGCTATATATAAATAAATGTTTTCTTCTTTTAATGGAAGTCTGTTTTTTTCAATGGATTTTGAAGGACTTTAGTTTGAGGTAGAATATTTATTAATGGCTTTCAAACGTTTTTGTATGTGACTCACAATAAGAAACATATCTTACATCCAATCTCAAAACACACACATAAACACGCACGGGGAAAGAGAGAGAGACAGAGACAGACAGAGATGGAGAGAGAGTCAGAGGGAGTGAGAGAGACCTATTTCACAAAACAATTCTTGCTTCTTACTATCAACCATGCAATCTGATTCTATTCTATTTGATTTGATTCAATTCGATTTGATTCTATATATAATATATTCTGATATGGAACCCTAAATTGTTTTTGTGCCCTGTTTATACGTGGTAAATCATAGTTTGAAAAACATTGCTATAGAAGATAAGGCCTACCTCTTTCTGCTTTAGAAAATCTGTTGTATGGAATTGCTAACTTTTCCCCAAGTGGCAATCCTGTCTCTTTAAAGCTTTGGGGGAAAAGTCCTCAAAAGCAGTTTACAGAAATGATTTTTCTCCCATCTTTTCCTTCTTACAGTTGTTATTAGTCAATTCTTCCTTCCTCGCTATGCTTTCTCCACATATGTTATAAATGAAAAGTAGCAGCTTTCAAAGTCAATCAACAAAATGGAAAGTTTGTTAACAAATGCTAATAGAAACAACAACAAAGATTAATAACATTTAGGAGACTGTTCAAATAACAAAATGACAAGATGTCTAAACCAGGTACATCAAATTTACAGGCAGAACACAACTTCTCTGAGACTCAAATTCCAACCCTTCAAACTGGAGATTGCAGTAGAGATCTTTAAAACTTTTCCAGTCTTTGGTGTTCTGTTTTTCCCTCAAATACCTACGTCTCTCATTTTATCTCTGTATCCCTGACAATGTTTCCATTGTTCCTTATAATCAATAAACACATGTGTTTCTCAGCGTTAGGCACTGTGCTGGGTTTGAACCTGCAGAAAGAAAGAACTGGGCCTTTTCTAGATGATTCTTGCACATTCAGGGCCTCTTTTCTATTTCTGTTGTCACCACCTTCTCTTAGGTTATCAATACTTCACCCTGAACTACCATAACAGCCCCCTAGTTAATTTTCCACCCTGTGGTCTCTTTCTCCCTCATCCATTATACATCCCACTGCTCAGTCAATCTCATTATAACCATTTCTAGCAGTTTAGTCATCTGTTAAAAAACCCCAAACTGGCTCCTTGATGTTGACAAGATTAAGACAGATAAGATCTGAACTCCTTAACTTGGCATTCCCGACCTTGAGCTTGCTCTGGCTTCTCTGCCTACACAGGCTTACCCTCAGGGGTGATAAAGTATTTAATAACTGGATTGGCTCATGCACCGACCAGTCAGAGTGGGCCTGGCTATAGGTAACCTTCAGGGCTTGACCGGGGCACACCGATTGAACGCCATTCTGCTTTACAACACGGCCTACCTTCCAACCTTATCACCTACCACGCTCTCTTCACTGTTTCCTCCCCAGAAACCATTGGCAATCTCAGGCCTTTGCTTACACCATGCCTCCTGCCTGCAATGTCTTCCTTCCTCCCTTCTGCTTACGTAAGTGCCACCCATCCTTGAGGCCATGTTGAAGGCCAGTCTTCATTCTGAAGCCTTCTTAGACATTCCTAATCCACAGTCATCTCCCCACCTGGGAGCTGTGTTCATGCCTACCTTCCTGACTCTTACTAAGCATGTGGCCTATGATACTCTTTTCTCTTCTTTTTTTAATCTTTCTTCTCTCTCTCTTCCTTTCATCTATTTACTTTTTTTATTTTTAGTTTTTGTAAGGATGCCTTATTTCACCTGGAGTCTTGATCGTAAGCCAGAGGGGTAGCACGGTATATTTTACCTTTCTGCATACTCAGCTCCTGGAATGAGGTTCCGAATACACGTTGCACATAAATCTTTGTTGTACTGATGGCAATTGATGAGGAACTAGTTGGAGCTGTTTTTCTAATGTAAGATATCTGATAATGCATTATATTTGGTTTAGAGTTGGGAATAGATGGTGCCATGTTTTACCTTGTAGACCTCACAGCAGTTTGTGCCTTTCACGGGACCCTGATTCCAGGCGTTATTTTTCCCATTTCCAGGTGTGGTAACTGTGGTTGAGATAGGTGAAGTGATTTGCCCAAGGTCACACAGATAATAAATAGCAAGGCTAGGATTGTTTGAACCCAGGTTTTTTTAAATTCCACATCCTGATTTATTTCCACATTCTGTGGCATGCTTCAGCTTTTAATTCCTGGGGTCTTTGTGTTCTTGTAATTCTTCTCATATTGATTCAAATCTGTCCTCAGGTAAAGGTTGATAATCTTACAAATTCTGGCAACATCATAATTTTAAACTTAGTAGTAGTTCTGGATTTCTTTTTTTTTTTTGAGTTGGTGTCTCACTCTGTCACCCAGACTGGAGTGCAGTGGCCGCTCCCGGCCACCGCAGCCTCGACCTGCTGGACTCCGGCGATCCTTCTGCCTCAGCCTTCCGAGTAGCTGGAACTACAGGCATGCGCTACCACGCCCGGCTGATTTTTTGATTTGTTGTAGAGATGAGGTCTCGCTGCCCAGGGGGGTCTCGAACCCGCGGGCTCAGGCAATCCACTCACCTCAGCCTCCCAAAGGCACGGGATTACAGGCTGAGCCACCGAGCCCGGCTTAGTTCTGGATTTCTAATGTTTATATAGATTGCTGTCCTTTGGGCCATGTGACTTGGAACTGTTTTCTTTCAAAGCGTTTTGTTTCACATTTTATTATTTTGAATCTTATTTCTTTCTTTCCTACTCTATCACTGTATACTTATCTATTTGTTTACTTTAATATATCTTTATATCTTATTGAATTTACCTCAAGGTAAATTCCTTTACCTCAAGAAGCCATCCATTTTGAAACTAGCCATAAAATCAATGAGTGAATGAGTACTTAATTCTAGCTGCTATGAGGTTTTTTTTAAAACTTTGTGAAAACCATTTGATAAGAGCTAGCATTGTTTTTTGTTTGTTTGTTTGTTTTGTTTTTGTTTTTGTTTTTTTGAGTTGGAGTCTCACTGTCACCCAGACTGGAGTGCAGTGGCTGCTCCCGGCCACCACAGCCTCGACCTGCTGGCTCTGGCGATCCTTCCGCCTCAGCCTTCTGAGTAGCTGGAACTACAGGTGCGCGCTACCATGCCCAGCTAATTTTTTTTTTTTTCAAATTTATTGTAGAGATGAGGTCTCACCTGCCCAGGCGGGTCTCAAACCCACGGGCTCAGGCAATCCACTCACCTCTGGCATTGTTTTTAATCACTAGTATGTCTTTCTTCATTCTTTTCTTTCTTTTGTAAAATATGAACCCAGTGCCTAAGAAAATAGAGTTCTTAACCCAAGCAGAACAAGAAGGGAATAGCTTTAACGAAGGTCTTAATACCTTCACATCGAGTGGACTGCGTAATATTAAATGTGAACCCTGTTGAGACAAAGTATACCATAACTCAATTCTTTTTTTTTTTTTTTTTTTAGTTGGAGTCTCACCCTGTCGCCCAGACTGAGCGGCCACCGCAGCCTCGACCCGCTGGGCTCCGGCGATCCTTCTGCCTCAGCCTTCCAAGTAGCTGGAACTACAGGGGCGCGCTACCACGCCCAAGTAATTTTTGATTTATTGTAGAGATGAGGTTTCACCAAGTTGCCCAGGAGGGTCTTGAACCTGCGGGCTCAGGCAATCCACTCACCTCAGCCTCCCAAGGCGCGGGATGACAGGCTGAGCCACCGACCCGGCTCATAACTCTATTCTTTACTTTTATTTATTTACTTATTTTAGAGACAGGGTCTCACCCAGGCTGAAGTTCAGTGGTGCAATCATGGCTCACTGCAGCCTCGACATCCTGGGTTTAAGCAATTCTCCTGCCTCTGTCTCCCTGGTAGGTAGGACTAAAGGCGCACACCACCACACTTGACTAATTATTTTATATTTTGTAGAGACAGGGGTCTCACTGTGTTGGCCAGGCTGGTTTTGAACTCTTGGCCTCAAGCGATCCTCTCACCTTGGCCTTCCAAAGTGCTGGGATTACAGGTGTGAACTATCATGCCCTGGCCACAACGTGATGCTTTAATCATGCATAAAAGTTCTAATTTATGTTTTAATAGGTTACATGTAGTTTTGAAGCCTTTTATGTGTGTGTGATGGGCTGTCCCTGTGTTTTGCAGGCTCATCATGAACTCCTGGGCTCAAGTGATACTCCCGCTTTAGCCTCCCAAGTAGCTGGGACCATAGGTGCACAAAAATGCACCCTGCTTTTAAATTACATATAGTTTTTTTCCTCTGAAAACTCTCTTGATGCCTTTTAAAATTTTTATTTTTAAAATTTGCATTTTTATTTTTTGAGTCAAAGTCTCACTCCGTCACCCAGGCCAGAGTGTGGTGGCACGCTCACTGAAAGATACTTTAAGTGTATTATAATGAAGCTACCACAGCCTCGGCCTGCTGGGCTCAGGCAATCCCTCTGCTTCAGGCTCCCAAATAGCTGGGTCTACAGGCTCGTGCCACCACACCTGGCTAATTTTCCTGATTTATTGTAGAGACGAGGTCTCACCAAGTGGTCCAGGGCTGGTACTGAACCCCTGGGTTGAGGCAATCCTCTCACCTCTCCTCTCAAAGTGCTGGGATTACAGGTATGAGCTGTTGCACCTGGCTAAAAATTTTAATAACTGGTGGTTAAGCATATCCTCATGAAACATAAAGAACGATACCTATGGAAAATACTTTTAGAAGACATCTTTTGCCTTTACATTTTACATTTTAAAAATTAACAATTTGACATATATGTGGATATATAAAGTAGATTTTGCAAATGTTCAAAACTATGAAAGAAATTTAATTGTGATGTACTTAAAGTATCTTTCAGTGTGTAAATATCAGCTGATATCAAATTTTCATCATGATAATAATGATAAAAATCCCAGAAGCATTTCATAGTAGATAAGTTTCCTCAAAAGTGAAAATGTAGTATTGGGCTGGGCATGGAGGCTCACACCTGCAATCCCAGCACTTTGGGAGGCAGAGCTGAGAGGATTACCTAAACGTAGGGATTGGAGACCAGGGATTGGATGGGCAATTTTGCAGACCATCAATCAGTGCTGGGTGTGGTGGTGCAGACCTATAGTTTACTTGGAAGGCTTCAAAGATTGCCTGAACCCAGCAGGTCATGGCTGTGGTAGCTGTGATCATGCTACTGCACTGCAGACTGGGGCAACAGAGTGAGACTCTCTAACTCACAAAAAAAAAAAAAAAAAAAAGGTGACATTGGGAACAGACTTTTTAAATGCAAAAACTGATGCAGTTCCTGCATAGTGTATACAATCTTATGCCATGTTATGTCTTCACTGGTTCCTTTTGAAGACAGTCAACAGGTTTTGCATAGAATGACTCATTCAAAAGAACATGCCAAAGTTTTGAAATTAGAATGGGCTGGGTTGGTGATGTTTGTTCTTAGTGAATGGCATTAACACCCTTTCAGTTGTCATCAAGCCAGGAACTTGGAGTCACCCTAAACTCTCCCCAACCCAACATTCAATCAAGCAAGTCTTGCTAAGTTCACGTCTATAAATTTTAGTTTCCCTCCTTTTCACTCCTGCTACCATGACTTCCGTATAGACACTTATCAACTTCCTGATGCTTTCAAAGACATTTTTCTCTCAGACAGAAAAATTCCTACACACAGTCCTAGCCAAAATACTCCTTTGCTTAAAATCCTGTTGTAGCAGTGACTCTTGACCAGAATATCAGGGTCATCTGGAAATTGCTTCCAAACTACACATGCCTCTTCTATTACCTTCGCCAATGTACCCTTCGCTCTAAGAAACAATCTATTTTAAAGATGAAAGATTCCTGGCCAGGTACGGTGACTCATGCCTGTAATCCTGGTGTTTTGGGAGGCTGAGATGGAGGATAGCTTGAGGTCAGGAGTTTGAAACCAGCCTGGGCCACATAGTGAGACCCTGACTCTACAAAACAAAACAAAAAATTAGCCAGGCATGGTAGTGTTTGCCTGTAGTCTTAGCTACTTAGGAGGCTGAAGTGGGAGGATCACTTGACTAGGAGTTCAGGCTGCAGTGAGCCATGTTTGCACCACTGCACTCCAGCCTGGACAACAGAATGAGACCCCCGTTTCCAAAAAACGTTTTTTAAATATATAAAGACTTGTAAATCTTTAGCATTGCATCTAAGATTTTTTTATAACCTCAGCTGATACTTTCACCCTAATAACGGCCTACTGCTCAGAGGTCCCTCATATACACTGTAAGGATTTGTGTCCAGGTATCTTGCTCATTCTAATTCTCTGCTTGCTACACTCTTCCCATCCTTCTTTAGTGACTAGTTCCAGCTTGTCATTCTAGCCTCAGTTTAGAGACCTGCTGCTCAAAAAAGTCTTTCACAGCACACTGCGAATGCTTCAGTGCCTCTTGCAGAGAGAGTGTCCAGTGCTTGGTTCATGTTTCTTTCTCATCCTCTGGAAGAGTGTGTCTTATATTTTAGTGGCGTAAGAACCACCATTTAATATTCAGACTCCTGAGTAACCATCTCCAGAAGTCGAATTCAGTAGGCCTGGATGGGATCTAGGAATATGCATTTGAAACAGACAGAATCAGGTAAAGCTGATGAGATGGTTTATGGATCATATGTTGAGAAATACTACACTTGAGTATAAGCACCTTAGAGGCTGGGACTCTATAACATTCATGTAACAAGTCATTTGCACTTTGTGGAAGTTGCATAAATGTTTGAGGTACTGGAGTAAACTGAACATAGCTTTCAGTGCAAGAGTTAGGTCAATATCAAGATATTCTAGGTCTTTCTACTCCATTCCTACCTCACACCCCCCAAAAATTCCATATTATTGCCTTCTGTCTGGCCATATCAGAGAAAGTACCACCTTTGAAAAATCTTGGTAATGAAGAATCTGAGACTCAGGTCAGTCAAAAATGAAAATCAGTCAATAAAATGAAAAGTTACATTATCTATGATCTTATTCTGGTTACACAGATATTTGGATTTTCTATAGGATAATGCTGCCAAATAAAGTTTAATTTGAGGCTCATATCTACTCTGAATTTTTTGGTGTCACTTTTAAAGAAAAGAAAAAGAAAAAGACAACTCTAATTGTAATAATATTTTATTTAAACTAACATATCAAAAATGTTATATTTCAATGTGCAACAATAATAAAAATTATTAAAAAGATATTTTACAATTTTTTCAAACAAAGTCTTTGAAACCTTGTGTGTATATCATGCAGTACAACTTGATTCAGATGCTAAATTTTCATCAGAAACACTTTATTTATATTTAGAATTTATAAAATGTACAGTTAGAAAAGTAGATTCACATACCTAAGTCATTTAAAACACACTTAAAAGGTTTGTTTTTGCATACAAAAGTTTTTTAGTAACTGAAGCAAGTCAGATTTTCACTTAAATATTAAATTAACTAAGGTTAATTTAAAAATCAATAATTAGTGATTAACAAATCAATAAATAATTATTAAATTAATAAAAATAAATAAATTTTGTAGTGCAGTTTCTCAGCCTCACAAGCTACATTCACTTGCTCAGTAGCCATATGTATGATAACTACATATGGCTACTGAGCAAGTGATTTTGAGTAAAATTTTAATATCAAATAATCTAACTGGTACCTAGTGGAATAAATCGCCTTTATTTTCACATTCAGGAATTCCACAAATCTGATCCTTGAGAAGATGATGATTATGAGTATGAATAGCTTGAAGATAGCTTAATACCTTATTAAGTCAAGGTATCCAACCTTGAACAGTTCCACATCCTATAGCTATAAGTCAAAAAATAAGCCGGGCATGGTAGCATGTACCTGTAGTTCCAGCTACTTGGAAGGCTGAGGCGGAAAGGTCACCAGAGTCCAGCGGGTCAACGCTGGGCTGGCCATGAGTGTGCCACTGCACTCCAGCCTGGGTGACGGGGTGAGACTCCACCCCCCCCCAAAAAAAATTGTGTATGTATTCTTACATATTTAAACTTCAGTCATCTTCAAAGTACTCTCTCTTTGATGCAGTACACCTATGGAGATGCTTTTTCCACCGCTCAAAGCAGTTTTTGAACTCATCAATTTTGATGCCTTTTAGTGCTTCTGCCATTTTTTGTTTCATCTCTTCCACATCGACAAAACATTTTCCTTTGAGAAGTTTTTTCATCCAGGGAAACAAACAAGCAAAAAAAGTCGCAGGGGGTGAGATTGGGTGAAAGGGAGGGTGGGGCATGAGAGCTATGCCATTTTTGGTCAAAATCTGCTGAACACTCAGCAGAGTGTGGGCAGGTACGTTGTCATGGTGGAAGAATCTGTCACTTGTTTGCTCAAGACATTTCTTCCTCAAATTGTGACACAACCTTCTCAAAACTTCCAGATTAAAAACTGTGATTGTTTGATCCAGAGGAACTAATTCCGAGTGTACTTCAAGGGGCTTGCCTTCCAAAAGATAATTCCAATTTTGGGAGCTCGCCCTTGAATATGTCCAAGTGTTTAGTAAACTGTGGATAAGTTACTATAGGAACACAAATATGGTTTATAACTAATATATTGAAACACTAGATTAATAGCTACTATTTGTTGAGCATTTGCTATATGCTGGCCACTTTTTAGAGTAACACTAACCCTTAAAGCATCTTTGTCGGGTAGGTAATAAGATCTTCATCTGAATGAGAAGAAAACAGAGCAATTGAGAGTTTAAGTACATATGTGCAATTTTTTTTCATAATCATGGCATTTCTTCTTTTTTTTAAGTTTTAAATTCAGTGGGTACACATGCATGTTTGTTACATGGATATATTGTGGAGTGGTAGAGATTGGGTCTTAGGTGGCCCATTCCTCAGATAGTGAACATTGTACCCCCTAGGTAATTTCTGAGTCCTAACTCCCCTCTCATCTCCTTCCTTATTGATGTCCCCGTATCTATTATTTCCATCTCTGTAACCATTTAGCTCCTACAAAGGAATGAGAACATGCAGTGTTTGGTTTTCTGTTTCTGAGTCAGTTCACTTAGGATGACAATCTCCAGCTCACCCATGTTGCTGCAGAGGACATGATTTCCTTTTTTTTTTTTACGGCTGCTTAGTATTCCATTGTGTTTCTATACCACATTTTCTTTATTCAGTCAATTATTGGTGGGTATTTAGGTTGGTTCCATGAGTTTGCTATTGTGAACAGTGCTGCAATGAACATATGAATACAGGTATCTTTTTAATATATTGATTTCTTTTCCTTTGGGTAGATCCCTAGTAGTGGGATTGCTGGGTCAAATGGTAATTCAATTTTTAGGTTTTGTTTTTGTTTTTTTTTTTTGAGTTGGAGTCTCACTCTGTCGCCCAGACAGGAGGGCAGTGGCCGCTCCCGGCCACCGCAGCCTCGACCTGCTGGGCTCCGGCGATCCTTCCGCCTCAGCCTTCCGAGTAGCCGAAATTACAGGCATGCGCTACCATGCCCGGTTGATTTTTTGGTTTGTTGTAGAGATAAGGTCTCGCTGCCTAGGCAGTTCTCGAACCCGCGGGCTCAGGCAATCCACTCACCTCAGCCTCCCAAAGGCGTGGGATTACAGGCTGAGCCACCGAGCCCGGCTTAGGTTTTTTTTTTTTTGAGTCAAAGTCTCACTGTGTTGCCCAGGCTGAAATGCAGTGGCATACTCATGGTCGCTGCAGCCTTGATTTTCTGGGCTCAAGTGATCCTTCTGCCTCAGCCTTCCAAGTAGTTGAGACTACAGGCACGTGCCACCATGCGTGGCTAATTTTTTGATTTATGTAGAGACGAGGTCTCACCATGTTACCCAGGCTGGTCTCGAACTCCTGGGCTCATGCCATCTTCTCACCTTAGCCTTCCAAAGTGCTGGGATTACAGGTGTGAGCCACCGTGCCTTGTCCAACTTTTAGTTCTTTGAGAAATCTCCATATCGTTTTCCACAGAGGCTGAACTAGTTTACAATCCCACCAACAGTGAATGAGCATTCCCTTTTCTCTGCAACCACACCAATAACATCTGTTGTTCTTGACTTTCTAATAATAACCATTCTGTGTGTGCAAATTTACACAACCTTTAACCTTCACAGTCAGGTTTTGAACCAAGGCCTTTTTGATTCCAAAAGCCTAAGGGCTTTCCTAGGAGTTTTCAAAAAAAAAAAAAAAGAGAGAAATTCTCCTCAGTAATAGAATAAGATAATTTAGAAAATTTATTTATGAGTATTGAAAATAATGAGTGAACTAAAAATATAACTCATTTTGAGGGCTTATGGATTCCAGGCTTATAAGTGGTTTAGCTCATTGCAACAAGTAGAATAGAGAGTTACTCCACAGAAGTTTTTGAATGAGGATTAACTCTAGATAATTTTCCAAAGAAGGAGTACAGGCCCCTTAGAGGTCGGTAATTATTGGCATTTCAGGCTTTGAGTCATGCCTGGAGCCATAGGACTTAGTTGGCAATGATTAAGCACACATGAAAGAAAACAACTAGGCTTTCACAGTAATATGATCAGATTTCATGTAAAATCTAAAAGCTTTTCGTTTATGAAATACATGACTTGGTGTTCAGAAAACAGAAGGAATCGAAAACAAATACTCAAACCATCAAAGGTGACCAATGCTGGAGTCAGCTTCTAAAAACTAAAAAAAGGCAGAGTTTTAATTATATTTACATGTTTGGATATCCTCCTGATCTCTGAGCTGTACCAGAAATGATGCAAGGTAATTCTAGCAATGTGACCTAGAATATTCATGTTGCTTCCTTATAGTAGAAAACAAATATATTTGTCTTTCATTTTTTTCTTGGGATCCATTTTTTCTGGAAATTTTTCTGGGATTTAGAAAATAATTTTCAAGATTCATAGTTGACATTGTGCCGTGTTGGACTTATTCACATAAATAGGGCGTTTAATCTTTTCTTTGGAGGCCAACAAACATCCAGTCAGGGTTTACATGTGATGGGCATTTGCTAGGAGAGGACAGACAAAGATGAGTGTGATAATTTCCTGCCTTGAGTGTGCTCAGTGCAGGAAGACCAGCATGTAGTAATTACCATACAAGGTGCATAAAGTTCTTCGGAGAGAGCTTAGGTTATCCTTAATTGCAAAACAACCAGGTAAGATGTCAGTAAGGACTTGCCCTGTAAAACCCAGTCTAGGTGTTTTCAGCAGACTATCCTGAGCAAAGATACTTTTCCTGTCCACCTGACCCTTAATAACCCTAGGGTGTTATCAGACTCCTGTTCCAACTATTACTTTGAATCAAGTGACCACATCGATCTATTTATAATCCTTACCTTTTAACATTAGTTTTTGAGTTGAGAGTTTGGTCAAGAATAGGCTCAGATTAAACACTTGAGTTAAAAAAAAAAAAAAACTTTATTAGGCAGAAGATAATTCTTAGCCAGTATATCCCATTTGTCAGACCTGGAAAGAAGACTTTCTCTCGGTTTCACTCTGTCTCTAACAAATATAGTGCCCTAAACGCACATTATCTGCAACATGATGTAAAATGTTGGTTTTTAAAAAATTATTCAAAAGACATATGCTTTTTTGGACAGTCATGTTGAGGCCACTTGGACTACTCTCTGAGAGCAGCTGCCCACCTAAATGAAGTGAGCGAATCCATTGATGGTGTCAGGGATTCCATTTGTCGTCCAGTCTCTGGGGATGAACATTACAGCCATGCGTGTGCTACCAAGAGAATAAGTGGCTCAGTGATTATTTGCCACAACAGATAGAACTTCAGGCCAATATGAAATATGCAGTGTTCATGCTGTTTTCCCACCCACTGTAAATATAAGAGAAGCTTGATTTTGAAGGTAGGCTCATACAGCTTTACTTAGGGCCTTCAAATGAGACAATGGCTTGGCTGTCACCAAGTGAAAGAAAGCAACAGATATGTCCAGAAGAGAGACCCCCTTCTCTGAGACTAGCTGCAGCATCTCTGCTGTGGAGATGCTCTGTCTAGTGAGTGACAACTTTGAGGATGATGTTCTTGGGAATCCAGAAAACGACTTAATCTCTTCTATTTTCTGTTTTCTCTTCACAGTTCTGCCTGCCTTTCCTCGTTTTTAAAATTAAAAACAGTTTTTTTTAAAGGAATCTGTTCCAAAAATAACTTTTTTTTTTTTTTTTTGAGTTGGAGTCTCACTCTGTCACCCAGACTGGAGTGCAGAGGCTGTTCCCGGCCACCGCAGCCTCGACCTGCTGGGCTCCGGCAATCCTTCCGCCTCAGCCTTCCGAGTAGCCGGAATTACAGGCATGCGCTACCACGCCCGGCTGATTTTTTGATTTTATTGTAGAGATGAGATCTCACTGCCCAGGTGGGTCTCAAACCCGCGGACTCAGGCAATCCACTCACCTCAGCCTCCCAAAGGCACGGGATTATAGGCTGAGCCACCGAGCCCGGCCAAAAATAACTTTTAATTTGAGAAGACCAGGTTGCTCCTGAAGGTAAGTGAAATAAAGACAAAGCTGACAATCTGGAACCACCTGACTGGGTATGCTGAGGCTGCCTCAGTTTTGAATCAGCTATGACAACACTGATCAGAAAGACAATATTGCACAGGAATATGCTGGAAAATAGTTTATAGATATGTATACATATATATATATACACATGTACACATGAATATATATATGTATTCATATATAAATGAATGATCATACGTGTATACGTATCTATAAACTATTCAAAACCTATGTGAAAATTACTGGAAAGAAGGATGAAGAAGTATAGCTAGCAGTGTCTGTAGTATTTATGTACTAAAATTTGGTCTAAATTCCTGACCAGCACTTACATTAAAATATTGCCACTATTCTTTATTGCATATCATTATAGTCATGATTTTCTTTCATTAAGAGGTTTTAAATTAATTTTTCACTTTATTCAGGACTACTGACAGTGAACACTCACAATCTAATAAAAATTAAACATTCAGAGTATATTTTAGGTGTAACCTGGGTCTGTGAGTAGACTTTAAGAGGCACTTAAAATAGTATGTAAGATACAGTGAATATATTCAAGTTATCATTTTTTTTTTTTTTTTTTGAGTTGGAGTCTCACTCTGTCGCCCAGACTGGAGTGCAGTGGCCGCTCCCGGCCACCGCAGCCTCGACCCGCTGGGCTCCGGTGATCCTTCCGCCTCAGCCTTCCGAGTAGCTGGAATTACAGGCATGCACTACCACGCCCGGCTGATTTTTTGATTTATTGTAGAGATGAGGTCTCGCTGCCCAGGCGGGTCTCGAACCCGCGGGCTCAGGCAATCCACTCACCTCAGCCTCCCAAAGGCGCGGGATGACAGGTTGAGCCACCGAGCCCGGCTAAAGTTGTCATTTTTTAAGAGAGAGAATTTCCATAGTAGTCATTAGATTCATGAAGTCATGGACCCCAAAAGTGAGGAGTTGCTGGTATATTATTATGGGTCATTTTGTAGAATGAGCTTAATTCTGCCTTAATGGAATTAAGTTGAAAGGAGGCAGAAATTCGAATCCAAATCTAGCTGTTAAATAACTATTTTGTCCATAAGTGTAAATTTGATGAAACCATAGTCAAGTATGTTATTTGCTACATACAGATATTAGAGATAAATTGAATTTTATAATTATTAAAAATAAAATCCTGTGCTGTCTTCTAAAACTCAGAAGCTTCAACTTCAAAGAAATTGCTTTTAAAATGTAGATGTTGATTTCTAAAAAAGATGAGAATTTATGTAAGATTTTAGTAGAAGAACAAAGTTAACCTTTTCCTCTCCCCAGAAATACACATTAAACTAAAGAGAATCAGAATTCTAGTCATACGCTTTTATTTTTTGCCCTTGAAGAACCGAAAGCTTTTTCTGTTTGTTATTTTCTGAAGGAGGGGGTTTCCTGTGTGTCTTTCTGAAGCTCTGGGGATCCCCTCATCTTTTCAGTCCTAGGCACCTTCTCCTTTATCGTGAGCATCCTTTGAACCAATAAGGGCTTCTGTGGCCACCGTTGCCGTCCCTGGCAAGGCGATCTGTGTTTTTTCTTTTCTGAATCAGTGTACTGTTTCCTGGTATAACGCTTGAAGTACCTCCAAGCGCTAGCAGCAGAGCCTGCCCTGGGAAGAGGCAGAAACTGACAGATTTAAAGGGATGAAAGACTGATTCTCAGCTGCACTTATACTTACAATGTCTGAAATTCTATCTTTATAAATGTATTACTTTGAGAATGTTCTACTCTTCTAATGTCTGAGTTCTTTAAAAAGCAGTCTCGCCCGGGAATCCTATTGTTATTCATTTAATATTCTGGCTGGGGGCACTGGGACATCTATTTACACACGAACGATGGAAAAAGATGTTGGTTGGTAGGTGCGTGAAAACCCAGGAGAGAACAGCTGGGGCAGGCCCCACACGGGAGGCAGACATGACCTCCTTGAGCTTCTCACAACACCCACCTTGGCCTCACTTTTTCCAAGGGGAAGCAAGCGCTCAGGGCTCAGGTGCCACTGCTCCTGCTGCAGTGCCAGGAATGACCACTAGGGAACTGGGCCCACTTGCCAATGTACAGTGGACCCAGGTTGTTAATAAAGAAAGCCTGAAACCTTTATCAGTTTTTCAAACCTTTTATGTTGAGAGCTGGAACTTCAAAAATCACTAGGGATGTTTTAAATGGATTCTTAATGCCGAGCTCTTTATTATAGTTCAATAAAAAATTCTATGTCTCCATTACACAGACTAATGACACCTCCAGACGTATTTATAGTAATTTTCCCAGCTGATACAGTTTAATTAATGATATAAGGACATAATTACATGTTTCAGTGATCTTTCACATATCTACAGGAACTGCTGTAACTAGCTTAATTAGAGTAATTATGTAAATAGCTGATAATGCACAACAAATTACAGGAAAAAAAAAGTCCTGAGGTCTGGTGTGTTCAGTTTCTAAGCAAGCTTATAAAAGGAAACTATTCACATTTTGAGATTAAACTTAAGACTGTATGGCTTCTAAATTTTGTTGTTTCTAAACCGGGCAGTACTTAATAGTAAGAGATTCAGCAGTTAACTTTTCTCCCTTTTGTAGTGCTATTGCAAACCTCATGTCAGTTGTCATTCTATGAAATTGCTCATTCTGCTTTGCCACTGGCTCAAGTTTCACGATGAGTTTTTTTTATCATGTCGGGTAGTTGTCATATTGCACTCACTGAGAATTGGAGGGGTGCTCAGGGAAAAGGTTGACAAATCTCACACCTCTCTTTCGTTTCCTTTCTTGTCCTTTCTTTAACTGCTATCTTCTGATTCTATCACACTCATACACAAAGATGTTTCTCTGGACCAGCCACTGAGTGCTTTTCTGTAGTTAAATACATATTTGCAGAGTCTGGAATTGATGTTTTACTGTGGAGTTCTAATTCTGGTTGTCCACTGCTTGAGTCCTTTTGATGTTGCCTTTCTGATTGAAGTGATCTGTGCTCTAGTCCCAAAGGAGATGCAAGAGCCACCTTTTAGAGTGAAATCATGCCCTTTTTTAGTTAACTGGTGTGTCTCCATTGACTGACGTCTGGCACGCCGGGTCCCTTTCTTTACAGACCACTGGATCCATATCATTGTGCTTCTTGTGTAAGTAGACCTAAGGGAATCCAACTGAACCAGAAGAAATATCCGCCTTGGGTAGAGTATAAGGCCAAATTTTAATGACAATTACCTATTGGGTACAATGTTCATTATCTGGGGAATAGAAAAAAAATGTAATTACAGTTTGACAAATCGACGGCTCTTGTGGGCTGGCACATCCACCCTCTGCCTAGCTCCTATGTCTGGCCCTCCCTTATTTTCCACTGTCCCACAGCATGAAACCTTGCCTTCCATCAGGCCAGATGCTTGGGTGTCTTGTGAACACATTTCAGAACCCATGGGTTTTTCTTTCTTTTTTTTTAGTCTTCCTTTATACTAAATTTTACCCATTTTTGAGGCCCTTAAATTTACCTCCTGCAAGAAGCCTTTCGTTCCTAGTCTCACTGACTTTTCTCTTCCAGGACACAGTCACAGTTTACAGGAGGATGGTCTCATACTGCTAGATCCACCATCAGAGCCTGTCAACGTGTTGGTCACATATCAGGCATTCAGTAAATTCTCGTTCACAAATTCAAATGCATTTAATCAGGGCCTCTGCATGTGGCTGGGTGGGCCATGCACGCACAACTCTAGGGGGCACCATCCAACATCAACTTTGCAAGGCGTTTTACTGTTACAAAATATCCACCCCTTTCTCCTCCAGTGTCTCTTGCTGCAGCCATGGATGTCTATATCCTCACCCTTACCAATTGGTCTCACTCTGCAGAAATCAGGAATTAGTCAATTCACCTCCACAATAAGATCCAGAAACTTCCCTCAAGGAATTCACAGTCTAACAGAGGACACAGACATATAAATAGTTGTTAAATATTTTAATTTATAGAATTACAAAAGTATGCGGGAATTCAGAAGGGGCATAGGGGAGGAGGTCATATTTAAATTATAGATTTTTTTTTTAAGTCAGAGTCTCACTTTGTTGCCCAGGCTGGAGTGTGGTGGCATGCTCGTGGCCACCACAGCCTCAACCTTCTGGGCTCAGGCAATCCTTCCACCTCAGTCTCCCGAGTAGCTGGGACTACAGGCGCACACCACCATGCCCAGATAATTTTTTAAAATTATTATTTATTGTAGAGACAAGGCCTTGCCAAGTTGCCCAGGCTGGTCTCAAACCCTTGGGCTCAGGCAATCCTCTCTCATCTCATCTCACCTGGAACTACAGGTGTGAGCCACTGTGCCCAGCTAAATTGTAGAGTTAAGTAGACTAACTGGATGCTGGGTTGAAGAGGGAGAAGATAAGAGAATAATCTAGGGCCGCTCCTAGATTTTTGGCTCTGGAGACTTCATAAATGATGCAGCTTGTGGGAGAGGGAATTCTGGATAAAGACGAGAAGGTTTGGAGAGAAATGAATGGTTTAGGATGGGTGGCTTCTGAGATGCCTATGAGGGAGGGGAACTTCTTGGTGAAGCATTGTTTTCATGAGCTAAATACTAAGAAATGGAAAAATGAGAAGCATTGACAGATATGGTGGTGGCTATGGGGGATGAGTGTGTGCAGGATGACAAGGGGAAGGGGGAGAGAGGAAAAGCTAGCAAAGAACAGAATATGGGCAGAAAAACCCCAGGAGCCCCAGGTATCACAGGTCATGAGTTATGATAACAAAAGATGGCCTACCTGAAGATCCTGCTTTAATAAATCCATAGGGCTGTGGTGGCTTGCACCTGTAATCCCAGCTACTTATTAGGAGGCTGAGGCGGGAAGATTGATCAAGGCCAGGAGTTCGAAACCAGCCTGGGTAACATAGCAAGGCCTCATCTCTAAAAATATTTTTTTAAAAAAAATCCATAGAAATGATTCCTAACAAGCACAACCAAGTGACAATTTAAGCATGGCATTTTATTTACATATGAATTGAGTGCTTGCAAATTTTCTTTTTACATTTTTAACATATTTATTTATTTATTTATTTTTATTTTTTTTTTTTGAGTTGGAGTCTCACTCTGTCACCCAGACTGGAGTGCAGTGGCCGCTCCTGGCCACCGCAGCCTCGGCCTGCTGGGCTCCGGCGATCCTTCCACCTCAGCCTTCTGAGTAGCCGGAATTACAGGCATGCGCCACCACGCCCAGCTGATTTTTTTATTTATTGTAGAGATGAGGTCTCGCTGCCCAGGCGGGTCTCGAACCCGCGGGCTCAGGCAATCCACTCACCTCAGCCTCCCAAAGGCGCAGGATTACAGGCTGAGCCACCGAGCCCGACTCTATTTTTATTTTTTTTGAGTTGAAGTCTTACTCTGTCGCCCAGGCTGGAGGGCAGTGGCCGCTCCCGGCCACCGCAGTCTCGACCTGCTGGGCTCCGGCGATCCTTCCGCCTCAGCCTCCCAAGTAGCCGGAATTACAGACATGCGCTACCATGCCTGGCTGATTTTTGATTTATTGTAGAGAAGGGGGTCTCGCCTGCCCAGGCGGGTCTCGAACCCGTGGGCTCAGGCAATCCACTCACCTCAGCCTCCCAAAGGTACGAGATTATAGGCTGAGCCACCAAGCCCAGCTCATTTTATAACAATTATGTCCTTTAGTAAATTATTATCCTTTTAGTAGAAAAGTTAAGTTGGGATCAAATAATGAAGCAGGTGTCCTGTGAATGTGGAGGTAGGCCGAAGTATAAAAGCTTCACTTCTCATTCTGGCTGGAGATGAGATCATCAGGGCCCGTTGGTGAGCACAAAGGAGGCAGAACCGCTTATCTGCCTTCACAGTCCTGCCCCTATGGCCGGCTTCCTGTCACAGTGGGCTGTGTGTGGCACCCTTGATCCCAAAGCCCCTCGCAGAAAGCCATCATGACCTAACCCCTCCTATTAGTACTTCTGTGTTCTGCTATCTCTACGCTACTTGCTCCAAGTTTGTTTGGATATTTATTCCCTCTTTGCTTTCGAGCCTCTTACAAATGGCTTTAAACACTGTCTGTAGACTTACAATTCTGAAACTGTATCTCCAACCTGGATCTGTCTCTTGAACTCCAGACTCATGTAGCTAAATTCCTGGTATGTATCTCCCAACCCTTCTCTCGAATCCAGCTCCTTCCAAGTCGGGTCTTTCTTGGTCAGCAGCAACTTCATCCTTCCAGGCATAAAAACTTGAGGGATCGCCTCGATTGCCTCTTCATCATGCATCTTGCTGGCTCTACCTTCAAAAAATATGCAGACTAAGACCACACCTCACCACCTCCATTGCCCCTGCTCTGCTATCAGCCACCATTATCTCTCACCTACAGTATTAGACTGCTCTTCTCATGGGCTTGCAACAATGCAGCCAGAATGATGCTCCTAAAAGACAAACCACTCTTCTGCTCAGAACCCTCTGATGCTTCCCAGTTGAGCGTAAAGTCCTAGGTCTCTGTGATGACATACATGTGATCCACCACACTCTGCTCAGGGCACTCCAATCACTGTGATCTCTTGGCTGATCCCGGACCTACTAGGCTTGCTCATACTTCAGGGCCTTTGCACTTGTTTTCTCTTCTGCCTGGATGTATATTTTTTTCTCTATCCACATGATTAGCCCTTTCACTTCCTCTAGGTCTCCATTCAAAATTTCCTTTGCAGCGTTATCCTCCTGTGCGCTTTAAAATTTTAGCTCCCAGCCGGGCTTGGTGGCTCAGCCTGTAATTCCAGTGTTTTGGGAGGCTGAAGCGAGTGGATTGCCTGAGCCTGAGGGTTCGCGACCTGCCTGGGCAACGTGGCGAGACCTCATCTCTACAATAAATAAAAAATTAGCCGGGCATGGTAGCATGTGCCTGTAGTTCCAGCTACTTGGAAGGCCGAGGGGAAGGATCGCCTGAGCCCAGCGGGTCAAGGCTGCGGTTGCCGGGAGCGGCCACTGCACTCCAGTCTGGGCGACAGAGTGAGATTCCAACTCAAAAAAAAAAAAATTTCAGCTCCGCATCCCCACTGTCCCACCACCCCTTTCTTGCTGGATTTATCCCCTCAGCACTTAATCATTGTCTGAGGTGCAGTATTTTTGGACTTATTTATCTTTTCAATTGTCTCCTTCTTCTCTAGAATATAAGCTCGAGAGAGCAGGAGGCTTTCTTTCTTCCCAGATGCTTCCCTTTTGCCTAGAAAAGGACCTGGAACGCATCAGACATACAGGAAATACTGATGAAGGAAGGATGGGGTAAGAAGCACATAATTACTTTTCCACAGCCTGTTAACAGACTCTCATCCTTCTATAGCATTCAAACAACTCTTAAAACCTCAGTTTCTTCCCCCAAACTCCTGGATTGAGTGGGAAGAATTAATAAATTCTGTCTAGCCAACATGGGTTGGGTATGGAATAACCAAAACCATTCTCTTCTCTTTTTTCCTATTCTCCAATTATCATCTTTGCTATCATTATCATTTATTGACCACTTCTTTGTGCTCTAGGGATTAGGCCAAGAGCTCGATACACGTTATCCTAATCTTCACAGTAACACTATTGTTTAGGTATTATGTATCATTTTTGAGGTGAAGAAATCAAGAGTTGAGGAGGTTAATAAATTTGGCCAAGGTCACGACAGTTAGTGAGTCAAAGTTTGGGTTATCATTCCTAATATACTTAGCTCTATATTTGATATATATTCACATGTAAAAATGGGTCTACTTGCAAATGGTTTGGATCTCATGTTAACAGGCAATGTGATGAGTCCCCAAACAGAATAAAACTTCAAAAACAAAACAAAGCCTTCTGTTAAAAACATCAGCTCAGTTAAGTAAGTTGAATTACGGTAGGCACTGCTGTGCTTGGGAGGTGGTTTATTTCAGCGGAAAATGATAGGCCAGATCTTATGCTAATTTATTTAAAAAGAGATAATGAACTTTGCATTCTTCTCAAAAGTCAAAGATCAGTTTTTCTTATGGCAAAGAACTGAAATAGAAGACTATAACTAATAAGTTATAACGGTTTGATATAACTATACAAAATAAGACTATAATTTATGTCACTTTGCCTTAGCTGTCCTGGTGAAATTTTAGTCACCTTTCCAAAGGAAGCAATTTAGCTCCCTAGGATCAAGAAAATTGATTCAAGAAGCCAGTTGTTAAAAATATATTTATAGATTGTGAAACCTATACAGTTTGCTGTTTATCCAAGTAAAATAAAACATTTTATTTTAAAAACTGGTGGCAGGAGAGGATTGGACCATGATAACAGCTTAGACTGATAGTATGGAGACACACTTTCTTCTCCCAGAAGACATTTCAGTTTTCCCTCTTAACATTTCTACTTCTCATTTGCTTATAGAGCAGAGGTTTAGGGGAGGCATGGGATCGAATGAGTGCTCGGATGCTGGGGACCTTCTAACGGCAAAAACTGAAGCCAGAGATATTGAACACAGTGTTTGAAGAGGCTGTTATTTCATCATGAGTTTTGTAACTCCATAGAAGATACTTGAGGAAATTAGTATCTTATACTTACATGTGTATGTTTTACTTTTTCAACAGGATTTTGTAAGAACGAGAAAACTTTTCTAAAAAATGGAGAGTATGCTACTAATTGGATGTTATACCAGAATCATATGAGATTCTTTGAAGTCATTCAAAATAATCCTCCCACATAAACTTACCACCTTACAGACACCACACTTGCTTTCATTTAAAAAATTGGCAATTTGTCTTTCTAGGTCAAGTGCTACATGCTTCTTTCTTCTTTTAAAACAGTTAATAGAAAAGAAGTGGGAGTAGATTAAAACAGGTGATATAAAGGACAAATGTAAATGACTGCAAGCACACATTTGGCAGAGGACTTCAGTTAGAAGTTAAAGAAGGTGCTCTAACTTATAAGAGAGCACATGTACCTCCTAGGGTGATAAAGAAGACTTATGTTTCACAAAGCAGACTGTTGTCTGCTAGCACAGAGTTTTAGCTCTGTTGTTGTGATGAATGCAAATAATTTTTGCTTTTCATGTGCCTCATCCATCAACAACTGCTCAAATGTTTCTCTCTATTTTTTGCTGCTTACTAGAATTGATTTAAAATACAAGCATAAGAGATTTAAAGACCACGTCACAGTTAATTGTTGCTTTGAAAAAAATACAGTTGACCTCTGTTCTTTCAAGCAGTCAGACTTTTCAGATGTTAATAAATTCAGTATTGCCCCTTCCCCCACCTTCATTATTTAGTAAAAGTTTCAAAAAATGAAAGTTACTTTCTTCTTTTTTTTTTTTGTCCACAGCACACATGTGGTAGTTTGAACCTCTTAATCTCTGTAATATAGAGGAATCAGCTTATAAACAATTCCTGAAATTGTCCTTTTTTAATTTTAAGAACAATATGACAACATTTTAAAATGTTACCAGCTAGAGAATGTAAATATAAATACTCTCACGTCTATGTGCTTTCTTCACAGTTTTTCTCAAGTCATCCTAGTCTTTTGTTTTTCCTTTGTCTTCTTCTACTCCAGCCCAACCTTCTTCTTCTTATTTACCTGTCTGTATGCAAAGGGTATGTACAATTATGTGTCCTGTTTTCTGAATTTGTTCTTAAGCAAGGATTCTGCCGTGTTCTTAACTTTCTTGCTACTCTACTTATTTGTTTAAATTTCAACCACTGTTAACACATCCAATACCTGTTTCAGAAAAGAGTCACTTTTCCTTTAATGTCATGGAAATTAGTTCACTCTTTTCTATATTATGTTATGATCCTTGCTTGGATACTTATTTATTCATCAGCATTGGTGTCAAATACTGGCAATACAGAGATAAACAATACAGGACAATACAGATTCTTGTCCCTGAGGAGACCAGTCATCAGGGAACTGAGTTTATATATAATAAATGCCAATATATTGCGTCCATCTTTTGATAACAGTGTATATGAGGGATCTTGGATGAAGGAAACAAATGGAGGACTTCACAGAGGAGGCGACACTGGATTGGCACTAGTAGAAGTCTACTGGAGAGAAACTCACATTTCCCATAGAGGAATTAGCTTGAGGGAACAATATGGAGATGGAAAGTGTGTGGCCCTACAGGGATAGGTCAGATAAAGAAGATGAATGGCCAGGCTACCAATGATGCAATGAGAAGGGGTGGAGATTGTGGATGACTGGAGTACATACCTCATTTAAAGCAGAAAGCCGTCACATAGCTTCAGTGCCTTGTGGCTGTGCAGAAATGTGGGTACAATGTTGGTGAATCACTTATTTTTTTGCAAAAGGGTACAAGTTCTGTAGGTGAGAACGGTGGTTCAAGCCTGTAATCTCAGCACTTG
Source organism: Cephalopachus bancanus (assembly GCA_027257055.1). Lineage (NCBI taxonomy): Eukaryota > Metazoa > Chordata > Mammalia > Primates > Tarsiidae > Cephalopachus > Cephalopachus bancanus. Next base: position 16,302,010 of record JAPVLO010000006.1, read on the forward strand.
GGGAGGCTGAGTTGAGAGGATTACCTAAGTCCAGGGGTTTGAGACCAGCCTGGGCAACTTGGTGAGACCTCGCCTTTACAATAAATTAAAAAAAAATTAGCCAGGCGTGGTGGTGCGCACCTGTAGTTCCAGCTACTTGGAAGGCTGAGGTGGAAGGATCGTCCGGAGCCCAGCAGGTCGAGGCTGCAGTGTCTGTGAGTGTGCCATTGCACCCCAGCCTGGGTGACAGAGTGAGACTCTGACTCAAAAAAAGATAAAAATTAAAAATAAATAAAAAAATTTAAAAAGATAGTTCTGTAAAATTTTCAAGCAGAAATCTTTGTCATCATTCTGAGGTCCAAACATAACATGTAGGTAGGATGGATAGAACCACAGAGCTCTGGCTGGCAATCTTGGCCGATAATACCTTCTAAAAATGGTTAGTTCTGGGTAGCAAGAATGGAGGGTGGAAGCCGGGCTTGGTGGCTCAGCCTGTAATCCTGCGCCTTTGGGAGGCTGAGGTGAGTGGATTGCCTGAGCCCGCGGGTTCAAGACCCGCCTGGGCAGGCAACACCTCATCTCTACAATAAATCAAAAATTAGCTGGGCGTGGTAGCGTGCGCCTGTAGTTCCAGCAACTCGGAAGGCTGAGGCGGAAGGATCTCTGGAGCCCAGAAGGTCGAGGCTGTGGTGGCCAGGAGCGGCCACTGCACTCCAGTCTGGGCGACGGTGAGACTCCAACTCAAAAAAAAAAAAAAAAAAGAGAGAATGGAGGGTAGCAAGAATGGAGGGTATGTTCTGGGTGATGGGAATGCTGCTACAGACTGGCAGAAGATAGAGAGATAGGCTGGAGATAGTTGATAAAAGACCTTCTATTCATAATACCAGCAGTTTGGATTTCATGCCAGATGTAACAGAGAACAAGAAAACAATTTAACACTGGGATGACTGGATTTATTATACTTTCCTGAAAATATAGTAATTAAAAATTTTAATATTAAAATTTGTTTTCTGAATATAGATTGACATGATATCATCACATAGGTAGTATGCATAGACATTGCGTTGGCAACAGCTGTCTACCCCAGGCCACTCTACTGCTCTCTTCTCTCTATTCACTGAGGTCTGGCACTGAATGGGTTTAAAAGAAAAACATCTCTATTTTCTGCATTGAAGGAATTCCAGTACTTGTCTGTAGTTAGAATTGGTATTAAGCCGGGCTCGGTGGCTCAGCCTGTCATCCTGCACATTAGGGAGGCTGAGGTGAGTGGATTGCCTGAGCCCGCGGGTTCGAGACCCGCCTGGGCAGCGAGACCTCATCTCTACAATAAATCAAAAAATCAGCCGGGTGTGGTAGCGCATGCCTGTAATTCCGGTTACTTGGAAGGCTGAGGCGGAAAGATCGCGGGAGCCCATCAGGTCGAGGCTGCGGTGGCCGGGAGTGGCCACTGCACTCCAGTCTGGGCGACAGAGTGAGACTCCAACTCAAAAAAAAAAAAGAAAGAATTGGTATTAATCATGTATTCAGGAATTAAGTGAGCCATAGGACAAACTCTATGACTACCACCTCTACGTGTGTTTGCAGATGCAGTGTATAAATTGGGGACGCCACCAGAACTGTCTGCCCTATTAAAAAGGGTTATCAGCAGCCTCCCATTCTAAGCATTAAATAGAGTCAGCCTTACCAAAAACAACTTGGCATGCCTAGGTAGAATAAACACAACCAAATGCATCCTTATATTTTTCCCATTTGTGTATAGAGCTGGGCTAAAGTTGGGACGACCTTATGCCAGAAGACTGAGATTGAGCTGTAACCAATGGTCTACTGCCCTCCTGGCCATGACTACTGGCATTGCATTGGCCACAGCTGTCTACCCAAGGTCTACCATGCCCTTGTCTCTACTCACTGAGGCCTGGTAGTGAATGGGCTTTTTATTAAAGGAAAAACATCTCTGCTTTTGACCAGAGCTTCAGGGAAGGATCAATGCATTGCAATAGCTATACCTACTGCCAGTTTATAGGTCTAAATTAAAGCTCAACACTTTTTTAGGCATATGGAAGTGAGACTCTGATGATCAACATTCTTGCATATGGAGAAATCTGACTTTGTAGTGAGTTTTAATGTTCCTGGCATCAAGTTATGAGTTGGGCTATAAGCACTGTAGGAGGAGTGTGTTCTCTTGCTCCTTACTCACTGAAGCTTTAAGTAGAATCTCTGGCTTTACACAGGTCCAGACCAAGTTTGGGGTCAAAAGTTGAAAGTAATAACTGAAATTGGACTCTGCGCTTTAGTCATGATAGGCCTTAGAACTAGGACACAGCTATACTTAATGGTGAAAATGAAACCTAAAATCTTTACCGGCCCAGAAGTGATAGAGCAGGAAAAGTCATTTAAGGGTAGAACTCTGGATTAGGAATGATGAGACCAGCTTCGTTTGAAGATGTTTTTCAAATCACCTTTTCTCTCTCTCTCCACTGGTCCCAGCTATAAAATGAGAATAATCAAGGTACTCTCCTACTTGATAAAAGTGATATCCCTTGAGTATGTTTTGAGATCCTCAGGAGAAAAGTTCTTGAGAGCACCTATTATAATTTTTGTTGGTTAACAATTACTCTTGTATAAAAAAGACAATCCCTGTAAACTCTTTCAATTATAACACATACTTCATGTTAGAATGAATTACATAGAAGTTAGCCTTTAATTAGACTTTTACTTTCATTAATTTCTAATGAGTGGTATGTTTACTTGGTGACTCTGAAGTACACTATAAATGGTGAAAGTGAAAATGAAAACAATTTTAAGAATAGATGATGCAATGGAAAATTCCTGAGCTTTCAGGTCCTTCTCTATGGTGAACACTGGCAGTCAGAGAAAGCCATAACCAAGTTTCCTCACAGATGTTGTCCATATAAACCCATATCTTCCATTCCCACTTTCACCCAAAAGGGGAAAAAAGATATCCATAATTAGGGGGAACATCGGGACTCAACTTTTATGGTTTGCCGACTTCCCTGTTCTAACTTTCACTACTTTCATTATCAGTATCAAAGACCATGTACAGTGAAATCACTTTTGCTCACATCCATTCCTAGCGTTTTTTTTAAAGTGATTCTTTTAACGCACTCGTCAATTACTCCAAGAAAGACTGATTTCGTATTTTCCTCATCATGTTGTTTTGATCTTCTCACTTACCTCCCACCACATGCCGACTTACGAGGAAAGTTTTGGCTTTTCCGTTTACTCCACAACGTTGGTTCTTTGATCTTTCTTTCTGAGAGAGGTGGGCCATCTACTGTTGACTTTTGGTATGACTTTTGAAAGCAGAAATTCTTTTACGGCAAAGCATAGGTAAGTTTATAAAGTAAATAACAATTACAAGCCGCTGTCTACATTTATAAATTATGCCTATTAGCAAAAAATGTGTTAAAAAACATTGAATTTGTTTGCTGTTACTTTCACTGTGCAATGCACATTGTTTTCACCTGGCATGGCTAGGGGCAAGGAGACAGAGAAACAGATGAGAGTTCTTGTGTGGAGTTAGGCATTCTGATGGAAGGCGAGCTGTTTCCAGCTCTGTTGCATGTTAGCATCACCTAGGGAACTTTAAAAAATCACTAGGGCCCAGGCTCCACCCCTAAGAAATTCTGATATAATTGGCCTGGGATGGGGCCCAAATATTAGTTTTTTCAAAAGTCTCCAGATGATTCAAATATATTAGAGTTGAAAACTGCTGTTATTGTTTTGCTGCTTCTTATGGCTTGGAGCTGAGGGCTTTTTCTTTTTTTCTTTTTACAGTAAGCAAAAAGGCGGCTTTGTCAGATTTCTTACAAAGCGGAAACTCCCTCATGGGATATGTTTCTAAAAGGATTCCCAGAAAGAAATAGTCATGAGTTGACATGACCAAATGATCAAATCCTGCCAATAGCCAGTCAGAGCTGAAATTTTCCATGTTGACTTTTTGTGTTTTTCAATGAAATGTGTAGAGTAAATCCAGCAGAAATAATTTTGTTCAAAATCCTGTTCTCCCTCTGGATGATACATCAACGTGAGCTAGTTACTTCACTAACTACTATGTCAACAGCAAGTAGATCACAGGGGTTTGTAAGAATTAAGGGAAAGAATGTATGTCCAACCTTAGCATGTCACCTAGCCTAGAGTCTGGAGCATAGGGGTTCTCAGTGAAAGTTAAAATCACTATTGGTAAAGGGAATTTTACTGAGTAGCAACTGTAGTGAGTGATGTTTATTGGTCTCTAAAAGTGTCCTTTTCATTTTTGCTTAAGCCTGGCTTTAGTCCCCAATGGATTCTTTACAGAAAGTTATATTAAACTGCATATCGTTGACTCTTGACTTTTGATGCATAGCCAAGCAGTTTAACTAAATTTAACTATGATTTTACGGCCAAAATGTGCTTCTACTACTATGACTAGGCCAGATGCAGCTCCCATGGCTACCAAGAATAAACTGAAATCTACTTTCCCACTTAGAGTACTTAGCAAGATGCTAATGACTCTGTGGGTGTGCTCCATTGTCAAAAGAAGCAAGCTGGTTTGTTTTTCCTTCAAAAGTGGCTTGATAACAATCTGAAGTGAACATTTAAATGTAACAAAAGAAAACAAAAAAAATCCTACCTATTTTGTTATCCCCTTACCCTAGCATGGTTGTTTAAATTTCTTTTTGTCTTCTTCCAGTTCTATTCGCATGTGTTGATCCGTAGTATTCTTCCTTGACTGAAGGGTCACTGTATCTATTTTGCATTTGTTTCTTTCCCCTTAGGCTGCAGAGCTTAACCTATGGAAGCAAAAGCACACAGAGTCTGTGCCTTCCAAGTCTCCACAATTTCCGGTTGCATGACCTTGAACCCTTAGCTCAACCTTTCTGTGCTTCATAGAGGCATTATGAAAATATAGTTCATATGTATGCCATACCTTTAGTTATTATGTAACAGTTTTTTTGTAAGCCCTTCCAAATGGCTACATAATATAAATATTTTCATTATTTAAATGCTGATGTAACTTGTTGCTGATTAAATGTTAATGTTTTGAGGACTAGAATTTGGGTAGTCCATTAAAAGTTATGATTTCCCTTCTTATCTTCCAGAATAAATTATTTTTAAAAAATTTTTGGAATTGGAGCCTTACTTTGTCACCCAGGCTCAGGTACAATGGCAGGATCATGGTTCGCCACAACCTTGACCTCCTGGGCTCAGGCGATTGTTGCACTTCAGCCTGCCAAAGAGATGATCTTACCGATGCATACCATGACTCTCAGCTAATTTTTTGATTTTTGTTTTTTGTAGAGATGTGGTCTTGCTGTACTGCCTAGATTGGTCTTGAACTCCTGGGCTCAAGCGATCCTCCCACCTTGGCCTTTCAAAGTGCTGGGATTACAGGCAAGAGTCACTGCACCTGGCCATTTCCTGGATTAAGTTAATTTTAACTGGATATATCCAAGTATATTGTGCTGGCACGTGTAGGCAGGGGAAAAAAAGGAAAAATTATCTTTATTAGATGAAGAATCTATCAGGCAATCCTGCAAAACATAGTAATGTAGCTCAAGATTACACAAAATGATAGTTAAACCTTTTCCAGTTTACTGGGTGGGTCTTTAGATATGAAGAAGGTGCTATAGGCTCTCATTCAGATGAGTCTGATCAAGAGAGGACTTCTTGATCTAAAGCACCGCCAGGTGTAGTGTTGACAGAGGAAAGATACACCCTGCTCTCCATACTTTCCACCTTCAAATAAAAAGCGACCAACTGACGATTTACCAGAATTGGGGATAATCTATGATGCTCATTCATTCAACAAATTGTCATCACACCCCTGTTATTTGTCAGTGCAATGTGAACCAAAGCATTCAGCATCTGATCACCCATAGCTTATCACCAAGGAAGGAACACAGACATTGGTCAAATGATCAACTGAACAAGTGTAAAATTATACCTGTGACATAGTCTAGGAAGGAAAGGTGCATGGTACCATGAGAGTCTAGAATTAAGGTACTTGACTTGACCAAGGAGGTCAGAAAAAGCTTGCCTAAAGAAGTCACTGTTGTGCTGAGCCCAGATGGATGAGTAGACATTGATCAGATGAAACAGACAGAAAGAGCATCCTAGTAGAAGGAACAGAAAGTATAAAAGTCCTGTTGTAGGAGGAAGCAGAGCAAATAAAGGGAATTGAAAGAAGGCCAGGTGGCTAGTCCTGTGATAGAGTGGAGTGAGTTACCCTCACATGGATCGAGCCAGTAGAGCCCTGGGGTTGGCTTAGTAGCTTCTGAGAGCCGATTCCACACACCTCTTCCCATCTCCACAATTCCACATTCAGAGATGGAAGTTTGTAGCTTGAAGCTGCCCAAGGTGCATGTACTCATGCCATAAATATTCGCTTTGACTTTTCTTTTTTTTTGAGTTGGAGTCTCACTCTATCACTCAGAATGGAGTCCAGTGGCCCCTTTTGGCCACTCCAGCCTCGACCTGCTGGGCTCCGGCGATCCTTCCACGTCAGCCTTCCAAGTAGCTGGAACTACCGGCGCGTGCTACCAAACCTGGCTAATTTTTTATTTATTTATTGTAGAGATGAGGTCTCGCCAAGTTGCCCAGGCAGGTCTCGAATGCGCAGGCTCAGGCAATCCACTCACCTCGACCTCCCAAAGTGCTGGGATTACAGGCTGAGCCACCGACCCCGGCCAGCTTTGACTTTAAAGGGGCAAGCTAAAGAAAAAAATAAAAACAATCAGCAACTCCCCAGCCCTCCTAGCCAGTTAACCAGTACACCACTGAATTAGACTTTGTAGAGTTATATTCAGATCCAAAATCCAACCATTCCAGATGGTTCTGGATTCCAAGAATCAGGGATGAGATATGTTTTGGGAGAGAGCAAGAGATTGTGACCTCCAGTGTTTATGTGGCCAGAGCAAACTAATTAGGTGTGGAGACTGTTCTCTGGCATTCTGGCTTTATCTTTTGTTTTCCTTTCCTGCTGTGTTTACAAATAAAATGACTCGAATGTCCATATCAAATGATGCAAGAAGCCTGGTACTCTTACTAAGATCCTAGGTGGACATCTCTCCCTTGTGGTCAGCTCTCACCTCAAGATCCTGTCGAATCCTCTGTGTGCACCCTTCCTTCTGCTGCCCCTGTGCTGACATTTGTCCACATGGCTTCCCCTCCAAGAGGTCATCCCCCATCACAAGACCTATCTTCTTTCATTCCCCAAAGCAGTACCAACACCAGGCATGGAAAAGAAACATTGAACTTCAAGATTAGACCTTACTGCCCTAAGCTCTTGCCTTGGGTGGTCTTTCCTCCTAAGGCTCTCCAAGCCCCAGTGTCCACCCTCTCCACTGAGTTCCTGTGATATTATTTGGAACATTTAAACCTGCAGCCTTTATTCCAGGTTAGGTTCAATGTGTACCTTTGCATGCCAAGACCTTCAGCTAGACTAAGAACTAACAGTATGTTTGTAATGATCATTATCCCCGCCCCCCCGTCAAGTTTTTTTTTTGTTGTTGTTGTTTGTTTGTTTTAAGACAGAGTCTCATTTTGTTGACCAGGCTGGAGTGCAGTGATGTAATCATAGTTCACTGAAACCCAGAACTCCTAGGCTCCAGTAATCCTTCTTTCTCAGCCTCCCAAATAACTGAGACTATAGGCACATACCATCATGCCCGGCTTTTATTTTTTTTTTAATGTTTTGTAGAATTAGGGTTTTGTTAGGTTGCAGGTTGGTCTTGAACTACTGGCCTTAAGCAATCCTTTTAAGCAATCCTTTTGCCTCAGTCTGCCAAAGTACCGGGATTACAGGCATGAGCCATGGCACCTGGCCAAGATTGTATTTTAAAGCAGTGTTCACTTCTCCACCACTGGTTTTTATTCCTTGACACTTTCCAGAATTGTTAATTTTCCTTTACAATCACTATTTTTCTATAGCCCAAGAACTAAAAATACCATCTCTTTTCTGAATGTTAGTAGCTCAGTTTATTTCAGACTGTGATATACAACCTTCCAGTGTTGATGAGATTTTATGTTTTCATTTAGACTCTTGGCATAATTAGAATGAAATGCTCGGCACCCCTCCCCTCTCTTGGTCTGGAACCCTGGACACTAACATGTTGCTGCAGGTTTCTTTGCCATCACACAGCTTGTATGCTATTAACAACTTGCTTTCCTGGGCACGGAGGGAGAATTAACCCCAGCATCTTTCTCTCCTCCTCATCTTCTCACTGTCCTAATGCAGAATTTCTGTGTAGACTTTAAAGAAAAGATTATCTGTAGCATTTCATCCATTAATGAAAGAAGCTGCTAGAATTGAGTAGAATGAAGGCTGTGTTATTACGGAGAAATATCTAGCCAGGCAGAGGTCAGCGGAGTTGTTGTTTTTAATTTATTTATTTTCTCAGCTCCCTTAGGCTTTCCTTTCCAATCCCTTTTCTCCACTCCCACAGAATCTGTTCAGTTCATTCACACTGAGGCATAGCTCACCGATAAGTCTTAAAATATTATTGTTCCTAGAGCTGTTTGCATTTCATCAGTGGAAAAGGTTTCTTTTTGTTAAAGGAAGCACGCTGTTACTAGGTGGAAGAAAAATTATTTTGCTGAAGGCACCTTTGTGATACTTTTGGAATTACTTCTCTCTCTGGAAGGGTTGCTCCTTGAGACTAAATGTGAACAGAAATAGAAGGCTTGTGTGTTTTGGATGGAGAGGTCCCCCTTATAATTAATTCAGCACTGTTGTATAAAGTCAATCCTCCCTTTTTGTTTTTTAATGTCTTTTTTTCCTCTTTTAATTTTTTTATTTGAAAGGTGTGGGGTACAATTCAGGGTTAGGTATACAATTGTTCATTATGCAGGTACCCTTGTTGATGAGGCATGCCCCTGCCTCCGGTAGATTCTCACTACCGCCAGTCCCATCTCCCCTCCCCCCTGCCCTGGCAGTTTTCCCGCCACTGCCAATCCTTTTCTTATAGTATTATGATAATTGTTCGAGGTCTGCTTATGAGTGAGAACATGTGATACTCAGTTCTTTGTTTCTGTGATACATCACTCAGTATTACAGACTCCAAGTCCATTCAGGTTGCTGTGAAGTTCATGTTTTTGTCCTTCATTATGGCTGCATAATATTCCATCGTGTATATGTACCACATTTTTTTATCCAGTCCTCTTTTGGTGGGTAGCACAGTTGCTTCTATGTTCTTGCTACTGTGAGCAATGCTGCGATAAACATATGCATGCAGGTATCTTTTTCATAGAGTGATTTGAGTTCTTCTGGGTATATTCCCAGTAGGGGGATTGTGGGGTCATATGGAAGGTTGATTTTTAGATCTTTTAGGAATTGCCGCACTGTCTTCAAGCCTCCATTTTTAGAACCAGACTGACTAGGTCTCTCTTTTTGAAGGCAAAAACTCTTGGAGGGTTTGCAAGAAGGAAGTAGCAGCTTCTATTCAATCTCTAGTAAATGTGTATTGCTCATCAAGACTGGCCCCCCATGGTCATGTCAATAAACTCTAGAACAGGCGTATGAAAGACTTATGGTCTATGTCAGCCTTTCCTGGGAATAAGGGTTTCCCAGTACTTTTCACCCTTGCCTTTCAATAGATGTAATTCAAACCAGAAATACTATAAAAGCTGAAACTTGTAATTTCATCACCTGTCCTTGCTCATGCTGGTATCTTACACTTTAAGGCTTTGATGGTATGTTGAGGCAAAGTCAAATAAACGTCAAGAGGTCATGACTGAGGTTGAATCTACTAATTCCAGAAATGAGGACCAGAGATGGCACATGATGACATAGCAGATGGAAATGCAGGTCAATTAGACATGATTAACATGTAGATTCAAAAATAAGATAGCACCGCATTTTACTCTGAGACTTTGCCAGTAAAGTTTAATAAATTAAAATGAAATGCAGTCAAGTTGAGACATCAGAAAATGAGGTTAGGCAATATTTTGCAAACATCACAAGACCTGGTTAATGGATCCTCACTCTTTGGGAAGACGGATTCCCTAAAGCTGAACAGTGTGTTCTTTTGTGGTTTGATGACCGTATTCACTTTCTGCAGGAAAGCGCCTGTACGACAAATAAGGAAGAGATATTTTTGGTTCGGGCGATTATCAAAACTAGGAATGCATATAAGGTTTTAGAGTTGCCCTAAGCTTTAAAAAATGACTAACATCTAGGAGTATTTGTTTCCCTTTATTTATGCATCAGCTCTCCTACCACAAAATCTGCTTGTAATGGTGCTACTTAGCTGTTACAGATGAAAACGAAAGAGTTAAATATAAATTATTCTTTGTGGATGTAGAGAGTAGGTGATTAGAAAACAGATCTAAAGATCATAATTCCTGGATTATGTTTTTAAGCACCACCTTTTCTCTTCCTCAGATTTCATTTTCATAAAGCTTTAGGCTGTTACGGTGCAAATTGCATGTTGCTTAAGGGCAGCAAGATTTACTTAATGACTATCTTCAAATCGTTTTAGAATCTCGAGGGAGGAATGTTATTAGAGTGTAGAGCAGTAAATGCTCTCCGTGCAGGAGAAAAGCTTCCCCAACCCATGGCCGCGGGCTTTGATCTCATCAGCCCTCATAAAGTCAGATGAATTTCTGCCATGTGTTTTATAGGAACTTTCTTCTGAAGAGAGCAAAACTCAGTGCAGACATTATCTAATTCTTCCTCGTAACATCATGTAAGTTTGGGTGGGGCAGGTGTTATTTACTCAACCCATTCTGCAGATGGGGAAATAAAATAGAAAGTTAAGTGACTTTCCCAAGGTCAAAGCGAGGCTGAACAAGCGCCAGGAGGATTCCGCTTGGGGTTTCCCAATTGTTATCCCAGAGCTTTTGTATGTTGACCCTGGAATCACCAAGTCACAGTGCAAGAACTTGTGGGTCATACAGGGCTATCAAAGAAAGGTGGGATTCTGAGCCTGAGGGCCAGAGCTTGTCCCCTTATGCTGAATAAGTCATTTGTCTTTCTGAAAGTATTTCTCCTTCTTTAGGACATGGCTATGTTAGACTTGTGTGCCCCACAAGACTACTGGATGAGATGAAATCATGCATTTTCAAGTGACAACACATGTGAAATAGTCTGCATCACATAACATCGCAGAGGGCAAAATCTATAACCATTATGTTGAAATTCATAAATACAAACACGAAAGTTGATTAATAAATCTACTTTATTACCTAGAATCATTTCAAAATATGCAATCGAAATGGCACATCATTATATTTATTGTAGAATTTATTTGATGTTAATGCAGGAAAGGTCTGCACATACCCATGTGTCTTTGACTCTTTCACCCATTTTTCATGACCCTCATTCAGACACAACCATAATTCCTGGTAGGCTCTTGGAGAGTCTTGGAGAGTTTGTGACCTGTGCTCACAAACAAGACTAGTTCCCATATGTTTCTGTCATTTTCTTTCTTTCCAAGCTTTTCTCCTCACCTCTATGTGCCCCTGTAGCTGCCTGTGGTGCCCATAAGAAGTCAACCTACCAGGTACGGTTGCTGTGTTCTAACGTGGCTGCCACTGCAGCTAGTGTACTGGGTTCTTCATGGAGCCCAACGGCGCTGTGTTCTCTTTAGTTTCCAAAGTACTACAGCCAAGTTATGTGCTCAACAGGAGTGGGGGCGCTCTCCTTACTGTGGGTTAAACCTTTCCCTGTGGCTTTTCTTCTTGTATCCTGATGTCTCAAAGTTTTTAGGATAACAGTTTCAAGAGCAGCACAACACTTAAGGGCTGGATCAGGGGAGAAAATTGAGGGACAATGACTGACTGCTCTTAGAACTCCCTCTCCTCTGACCACTAGTGCCATTTTTTTTAAAAAAGGGGGAATTATAACTGTCTTGTGCTTCTGAACCACTTTTTTAGGAAGGATTTTCTTTCGGCAGCTATTGCAGACTTTCAAATAAATGATTTCCAGTAGTCAACCAATGTAGAATAAGAGGCATAACTGAATCCTGGACTGAGCACAAACGTCACTCTCTCTTCTCTCATAAAGATATGACTGTGGAGTGAAAAGATATTAAACCAAAGTTAATAAATATAAACATAATTTAAAGGTTAGCATTTTACTCAATGTTTTCAATAAATCATATGAGATTCTGGACTTTATTTTATTTAGTGAGTTTGTGGTTGTTTGGTTTACAGTGGTTCTTCCTATTCCCTCAAACAAATGAGAATATAAATAAAAAATATTCACTGGCCACACGTAGTTAAAGTTTCAGAGGTTATAGCATTTATTAGGCAAAACAATGTCCCTATTCATAGCTGGGAAGTCTGTTTTCCAATGATTTATACAGTCATCTTTTGGGGAATGGGGAAAAATTATCCTAATTTCTTTTCCTTTTTCTTCTCACTCATTCCATCTGTTCCATATCCAATTCCACATCTGGAGATATGAAATTTACAGATTATAAAATGAAATTAATTGGCAATTTGTTGTCATTGTTGTTTTTAGAGCATGAAAAACTATTTCTCCTGGGGGAAAATAAAGGCTAATGACAGTATTCAAAACTGAATAGTTCAATTTCTGCCAGATACATGACATCTAAAAAATGATGTCACTTAAAAAAAAAAACAGGACAACTTTTTAGAGGAATTTTAGGGTCACAACAAAATTGAACAGAAAGTGCAGAGATTTCTTACATGCCTTCTACCTCCCCCCTACAAAAAACATAGCTTCCCCTCCCCATCAGCCTCCCCAAAGTGGTAGATTTGTTACACTTAATTGAACCACAATGACATCATAATCATTCAAAGTCCATAGCTTACCTCAGGGTTCACTCTTATACATTCTGTGGGTTTGGATAAATGTATAATGACATGTCCCCATCATTAGAGTATCATACACAGTATTTTCACTGTCCTCACAATCTCCTAGGCTCTGTCTAATCATCCTTTCCCAAAATCTAATCTCTAATCTTTTTACTATCTCCATGGTTCAGCCTTTTCCAGAAAGTCTTGCAGGAGGAATCATGCAGTACGTAGTCTTTCCAGATTGGCTTCTTTCACTTAGTAATACACATTTAGGTTTTTGCCATATCTTTTCATGGTTTGATGGCTCATTTGTTTTTAGCACTGAATAATATTCCATTGTCTGGGTGTACCACAGCTTATTTTGTTCATCTATGAAGGACATCTTGGTTGCTTCTAAGTTTTGGCAAATATAAATAAAACTGCTATAAACATTGGTGTACAGGTTTTTGGGCAAATTCACTTCCTTTTTTGGCTTGCAATATCTAGATGCTTCTGTACTTACTGTATAGTATAGTTTTGGGGGTTTGTTAAATTATTTTGAAACCTTTCACAGAGCAGAACTTCATGGAGCTTAAACATCTGAACTGAACTCACATCACTTCCCTTACTCTGTAAGTGTAAGCTTGGCTCAAATATAAATTTCAAAAGAATGTCTGTGTTTAAATAGAGGCATGAGGAATTAGACACTTCATTATATGTATCTAGACTAGGCTTTTGGCTTTTAATTACATCCTCATTAGAATATGAGGGTTTATTATGGTGTGGGCTTTTTTTTTTTTTTTTTTTTTGCAAAGCACACTTAAAGTACTGCATCCAAAGTGTTAAAATGTTACTTCCCGGGTTTTTCTAGGACCTTACGTATATGACTGGATTCAAAGAAAAATCTGAAAGATCTTGACTAAATTAATGCTTGTGAAATTTCCAAACTGTTCTTCTGGATAAGAATGACAGGCTAAATATCAGAATGTTACTCTGAATGGAAATTTGGACATTTTCTTGAACCCTGAAAAATGTGCTATGGTGTGTGTTTTGTGTGTGTGTGTGTGTGTGTACTGGCTAAGGAAATGGTTACACTGACCAAGCTCCTAATTAAAATTATAATACTAAGGACACCAAAGTTCATTTACTTTATTTTTTATGCTCTAGACTACTTTTGGCTAGTAAACAAAAAAAAACCCCAATCATAGAAATTGTACCGCTCAACTCATTTTGAATGTATGTTAAGGAGTACTCTTCCCTAACCATTATCAATATGAGAAAAAAGAGTTCATTTTTTGGTACACTGAAGAGTCCTATCAATTCCGTGGCGTATAAATAAAGGGATTAAGAAAGACCAAAGAGCTGGGCTCGGTGGCTCAGCCTGTAATCCCAGCGCTTTGGGAGGCTGAGGTGAGTGGATTGCCTGAACCCGCGAGTTCGTGACCCGCCTGGGCAACTTGGCGAGACCTCATCTCTACAATCAATCAAAAAATTAGCCGGGCGTGGTAGCGCGCGCCTGTAGTTCCAGCTACTTGGAAGGCTGAGGTGGAAGGATCGCTGGAGCCCAGCGGGTCGAGGCTGCGGTGGCCGGGAGCGGCCACTGCACTCCAGTCTGGGCGACAGAGTGAGAATCCAACTCAAAAAAAAAAAAGCAAGACCAAAGAGCTTCCAACATGACTGTAGGCTATGGGAGTAGCAAGAAAGTACCAACAATGTGGCATATTTATAAAAATTGGCGAACAACACAAGAGTCTGGATGGCATGGGAAGGATGGCTGCCTTCTCTCAGTCTGTCCCGGTGCAAAAGCAGTTAAATCAAGTTCCAGCCTGACCTGCTGGGAAAGTACAGTTTAGCAGTCTCACAATTATCACTGTTGTTCAGCTGTAAAAGAAAGAAGAGAAGGGTTTTTGTTGTTGTTGCTCTATTTTATTTTGATTTTAAGAAGTGTTTCAGCACGTTTAGGAAGAGGAAGTTAAGTCCACGCCAAGTTATCACTGATGTCTGTGGGCATTCCCTGCTGCTCTGCTCTTGAGGTGGGAATTCCCCTACCTTCCTCCTGGCTTGCCCCTCACCCCCAGTTCAGCAGTGGAGCAACTTGTACTTAGAACCCTTTTCCTAGGCTGCCCGCTTTGACAGAGTCCATGCCTAAAAAAGATTTTGATATACAACAACTCAGGCAGAGCTTTATCTTTCAAATAATCTTTTTTTCCTCAGTCCAGAGGATAATTCTCCATAGGCACAGAAGACCTTTTCTCATCTGATTATGTCAACATTCACAAACATAAAGACCTATCGCTGTGTAATTGTAGTTCTTTTTAAAGATACAACATCTCGCCTTGTTCGTTCTACCTTTTATTTCTATGAGATCAACATTTTCCTTGTGTTTCTTTTTAGAAAATCAAGACAGCATCTCGTTCTGTCATCCAGGCTAGAGTGCAACAGCGCCTGCATAGCTCACGGAACCTCGACCTCCTGGTCTCAAGTGGTTCTCCTGCCTCATCCTCCCAAGTAGCTGGGATTACAGGCAGGCACCACCAGACACAGTTTAGGTTTGTAATTTTAAATTGGAAATTTATAGTTTTACAAGTTTAAATGAGTTTTGAAATGTTAAAGTTTAAATTATTGCATATTGTTATATTGCTATCAGTTGTTATCATAGAATAAAAATGAAGATAACAAAACAGTACTTACATTCTATTTTCTCTTATTTACTGAACATTAGTGAATCTCGACATTTTCAGTTACCTGTAATTGGACTTCTTATTTAACTAGACGATTCCTTAAAAATCAATAAGAAAATAGTGGTTGTTCCTATTTTTACAGAGAGGGTCAATTAAAAATTATTTTAATTCTGAAAAGATATTTTGTTATGCTCACAGGATGGGCTGTAGTTGCCTGGGCTAGTCCTGTATAAAGCATCAGCATGTGTTTATTGGTTAAGTCTATACATGGAAACTATTTAAAGAGAGTGTGGCGATTTCTGAAAGAACTAGAAATTGACCTTCTATATGACCCAGCCATTGGGAATTCCCAATAGAGAATTCCCAATTCTCTATTGGGAATATACCCAGAGGAACTCAAAGCATTCTGCAAAAAAAGATACCTGCACACGCACCTTTGTTGCAGTGCTATTCACAATAGCAAAAACATGGAACCAACTATGCTGCCCATCAAAGCTGGACTGGATAAAAAAATGTGGTACATGTACACAATGGAATATTATGCAGCCATAAAGAAGGACAAACATATGGACTTTGCAGCAACTTGGATGGATTTAGAATCCATCATACTCAGTGATCTATCCCAGAAATAAAGAACTGAGTACCATATGTTCTCACTCAGAAGTGGACCTTGAACAATTACAGTAATACTATAAGAAAGAGGTTGGCAGTAGTGGGAAACTGCTGGGGGGGAGGGGCGGAATTGGCAGTTGAGGGAAACTGCCAGGGGAGGGAGGGGCACACCTCATCAACAAGGATACCTGTATAACGAACATTTGTATATCTAATCTTGAATTGTACCCCAAATCTTAAAAAAAAAAAAAGAAGAAGAAGAAGAAAAGAGTCTTGATTCCATGCTGGGGTTGAATGTGGGCCTATGGACCAAGAAAATGGGCATATGCCTTTTGAATTATTGATCCTTCCTACAGGATGGGGCTAGGGAGATGAGTATTACTGATTATTATTATTATTTTTTTTGCCTCAGGCTCCAATATGGCTATGGGAGCACACTGATTCTGATCTTATCTTCAGTTAAACTTTGAATATTTTGTGCATTATGAGTTTTTTTATTTAGATTTTTAAAGTGATTGTATTAAATGTTATTTCCCTGCATTACTGAGGGTTGCTTTTTTGTTTGACATCCCCTTTCTCTTAAAATTTGTGCCCAAGGCAACCGCATCTTTGTCCTAGCCATGCTTTTCTGTATGTGACATTTCCCCCGTTCTCCAGAGTGAATATCATAGCCATCTCTGATTACTTGAAATGCTTTGGATCTGGAACAGAATGGAATTCTCAGCACAGAAGAGATGTTCATTACGTGGTTGATGATACTACTAATGGAGAATACATACTTGTTCAGGCTTGGTTCTTTCCAGTGCAACAAGTCCAGCGATGTGGGCCAAGAAGCCGTAGCAATGTGCTTCATGACCTCTCCAGGGAGGTGGGATGACAGGGGTAACACTTCCTGAGGATGGTAGTCTGGTTCGCCAAATTGAAGCGTCTGCAGGACTGTCTTGAATGCTGACCCTCCACTGTGAAAGTGGTCAGTGTCTGCACATCCGTGGAGTGTGGAGGCTGTGGGACTCGATCACCCGGATTAGCAACTCAGCTGGCCCACTTAACCCCTGCAGGACTCTGGAAAGTTTACATAACTTCTGTGCTAGGTTTCTCGCCTATTTCCTGGTGCTATTAAGAAGACCTCCCTCATGAGATTTCTATGAGGATGAAGTGAATGAATACGTGTGTCATAGAGTAGATTCCCAAGAAAACTGCCTGTGGCAAAAGCTTATGCGTTAACTCTTTATTAGGGAGTGTGATCGCAGGAGGCAAGAGAGAGGGGGAAAGAAATGTAAGACAGAAAGGAGGGAGAGCAAATACAGGGGTACATTACTGGCCTGGCCCATCTTTCTGATCATTTGGTTTCACAGGACCTCTTGGTGAGACTGTATGAAAGCATCTACAAACAGGCCCTCAGGGAGGGGGAAGAGCAAGCTGTTTATCTGCTGGCCCCTTCAGGTTTTCTTTGTTTCTTGGTCAAAGTCAACCCATAGGGTTGTAACTCCACCACATGGGTGAATTGTATTAGCTGGCTCTCCAGGCAGCTGTGAGGATAGTCACACTCTCCATAGGGCCGATCCAGCCAGTGCGCAGGTCCAGTGGTCTCTGCTTGTCAGTCGGAGTCTAGCCTGGTGGCTCCTTTGCCTTTAGGGACATTGGATACTGCAGACATATTGTTGGGCTCTGGATTCTTCTCAATACTCCCACCCCTGGAAACTAGCAGCAGCTCCCTTGGCAAAGTGATTTTTTGTGTGTGTTTGAGGCGTGCGTTTGGTTTTTGTTCTGGTTGGTCCCTCTGCCACCCAAGCTATCCTTGAGATCTTCAGATATCAGTATTCTTTGGTCATCTGGAGGTCAACTCAAACGTCACCTTCTCACAAAGTCCTTATGAAGGCCAGTGTAGCTTTCCTCATTCTCAGATAAAGAAATATATATACACTTCTTCTCGTAAACTCTTCTCCTTGTTTTTTAAAAAAAGCATGTACTTGTGTCCCACAGTGAAGAAACTTTTATGCTACGAGAGGAAAAGGCGTGACTCGGGGCCCGCTGCTCACTCTCACACCCTGCAGCCTGGCAGTTCACAGCCAAACCACAAATGGAACTAATGTCTCATTATTGGCTTCCCATCACATCTGACCTATTACGAATCAACCCTCTTTCCCTATCAATGTCAAAATTGAGGCCTGTTCAGGATGTGAAAAGATGTTACTTCTCTTCCTGTTTCTTTTTCATTCTCTATAGAACAATTAATTTTGACTTTGAAGTCTGGACTAATAGTAAACATAATACTGGTAACTGAAATTTAGAAAGAAAAACTAGCAACACACAAATATGAAAGAGACTTTTTACCTTATTTCCTTCCCTTCAGTTCTCCGCTCCTTCCTCCTCACAGAATAGGTGTATGGTAGCCCCCACCCGCCCCCACTGGGCTACCACAGCATTCTTTATTCCAGACACTTGTGTCATTCATGGTCTTGTATCCTCTTTGGTCACTACATGCTAAGTTACACACAAGGCTTGAGAATTTATATTGTGGCAAAGATAAAGCATGATTAGAAAATATTCCAATGTTTCCTTTGTAAACACCCTTTAATTTAATTTAGGGTCCTTCAGGGAAATTTAAAAAATTAACCAGTTACTTTTCCTGTTTCAAAAATGACAGAAGTCTTTCCAGCCTTTGCTTTCTGATTTGCCCCACTTCCAAGAAACTTCTGTATAAAGGAAAATGGTCAAAGCGGACATCTTTACTTAACAAATTCAGAAATAAACAGTTCCATCATCGACTGAAATCCTCGCCTTCCATGAAGTTCAAACATCTGCTTGCTGAGCATTCACTTCTATGGAGCCCAGATCCCTGCAGTCATAAGCTGAATTTGAAGATCTCTGCTCTGAAGGCAATGAGAATATTGAGGTCAATTCCTCTGATAAATCCTAGCCTTTTAGATAGGTGGAGATAGGTATATTATGTCTTTGTTTCTCTATGTCATCTGTTCTCCAGACCAAGTTTCTCTGATTTTCCAACTGTCTCTCATAGGAAATAGTTTCAACTCTTATTCTTTTCAAACCATGTTTTATTTTATTGGTGTTTGTCCTAAAATTTGGGGCTCAGAACTAAACATGGCTCTCCATTGTGCCCTGACAGGAGTGGGAGGGAGGACAAACTGAAAGGACCAGCTTGCTTCTTAGGACAGACACTGTCAGTTAGTCATGGAAAATTTGGTCTAGAGAGAAACACTTTAACCATAACTGTGGAACTGCAAAGAGAAGAGTGTTCATGTGTCAGCTTGAGCGCTATGTATGGTAAAATCTCATTACTCTGTATTGCTGATTTGAAACTTTTGGTAGTTGGAATGGGGCTAAGATAAAGATTGTCTTTGGCCTATATTAAGTGGATTTAGTAAGCAAAAAATGCAAAAGTTTCAAAGGTTGCAAAGACATAATTAACTTCCTTCACATAACACATTTTTCAGGTTTGTAGTGTGATATCATCTGTTATTCTCAATTTATATATTAATAAAGTAATTATTATTATTTACGAAAGCAAGTCTATGAGTGTCTTACTGGTACTCCTTTTGGCCCAGTAGGACATCATTGCAATTATATATATAGATAATTGCAGTTATTTGAAAAATATTGTATAATTCATAGTTTTCATTAGTTTAGACTGGACTTCTCCCCAGCTTGTCTGAGTTGAGTCAAAGTTGACTGCCTGTAATACTAAGTAGACCAGCTAAAAAGTGATTATTTTCTTGACATGATTTATGATGTTTACATCTTTGTCCTTCATATTGTAACCTGGTGTTTATTACTGCTTGTGTGAACAAGCATATCTAACAGTCACACAAATACAAGATAGTTTGTAAACCTTTCCCACGAAGTCAGTTAATATTGAGCACAGTGCTACCGTGGAAGCAAACTACTGAGGAATGGAGAAATATGTCCTTAATTTTAGCTCTAAAGTCACAGTACACCCTGGTTCTTCTGTGCCCCCTCTCCCCTTTTGCAACCTCTTGGTCTTCTTCTTATGGCTCCTCTTCATCCCTCCCCCTCACTAGAGCTAGGGCTTGATCCTTAATATTCTCTGCAGAGCTCTCTCTTTTGGAGAGTTCATTCACTCTTACAGCTCTGTCTTCACTTATCCTCTACCAGTGACTTCCTGATCTTTATCTCCAGCTCTGTCTTCTGAGCCAGCTGCTGCCATTTGATTTCAAGAACAAAGTAAATGTTTATCAAGCATCCCCTCTGTGGTCCTTTCACAGCAGTCATCTTTTTTGTCCTTATAACAATGTTGTGAGCTTATATTGTATTACTCTTATTCAAATAAGGGGAAAAAGGGGCTTAGAAAGTTATATTCAGGACGGGGGTGTTGGCTCAAGCCTATACTCCCAGCACTCTGGGAGGCCGAGGCAAGAGGATTGCCTGAGCCCAGGAGTTCGAGACCAGCTTGGGCAACTTGGTGAGACCTTGTCTCTACAATAAATCAAAAAATTAGCCAGGCGCGGGGCATGGTAGCACGTGTCTGTAGTTCCAGCTACTGGAAAGTTGAAGTGGAAGGATTGCCTGAGCCCAGCAGGTCATTGCTGGGGTGGCTGTGAGCATAGTACTGTGCTCCAGCCTGGGTGACAGAGTAAGACTCAAACTCCAAAAAAAAAAAAAAAAAAGAAAGCTGTATTCAACATTACCTTAAACCCAACATGAGTTTGTGAGGATAATTTATGTGGATTATTGTTCGTCACCTGACATTCAGAGACCATATCTGCTTTTGCTCAACAATTATTTGTACTCTGTCCTATAGAGAGTGGGCACTAAGTAAACATTTGTGAATGAATAAATGAATAAGTAAATGAGTGAATGAATGAACACCACTCTCATCATGCTACTTTCATAATCAAGAATCCATAGTAGCCAGGCTCGGTGGCTCAGCCTGTAATCCCGCGCCTTTGGGAGGCTGAGGTGAGTGGATTGCCTGAGCTTGTGGGTTCGAGACTCGCCTGGGCAGCGCGACCTCATCTCTACAATCAATCAAAAAAAATCAGCCGGGCATGGTAGCGCATGCCTGTAATTCCGGCTACTCGGAAGGCTGAGGCAGAGGGATCGCCGGACCTCAGCAGGTCGAGGCTGCGGTGGCCGGGGGCGGCCACTGCACTCCAGTCTGGGCGACAGAGTGAGACTCCAACTCAAAAAACAAAAAAAGAATCCATAGTGACTCTCTTCTGCACCTCCAAAGCAGATACAAATGCTGTATTTTGGTATCCAAAGAACTTATTTTGGTATTCAATAATTTAGTACCTTCTCCTCTCTTGTTCCCAACTGGATTATACACCCTGTAAGAACTGGGGACATATCTCATAGATTTTGTTTTTGTTGTTGCTGTTGCAGTAAGTATCTAGCATAGTGCTGGGTGAGTAATAGGTGTGTAATACTATTTGTTTAAAGGACTTGAAAACAATTACATAATGATGCCTTTGAAATTCATGAGTGTGAAGTAATTGAGGAAAATAATAATGTTGCTTGCCTTTACCTGAATTTACGTTACAATTCATAATAGTGGCCAACATTTATATAGTGAATTTTATATGTTAAACATTAATTCTAAGTGCTTTACATCAATTAACTCATTTAATCCTCACGAAAACCCTGCAAGATAGATACTGTTATTATCCCCATTTTTTACGTGGGAACACTGAGTAGGTTAAGGCCATTGGTTAAAGTTGCATAGTTAGTAAATTTAGAGTTTGGGTTTAAACACAGGCAAATTTGGCTTAAATATTAACATAACTACCACATCAAACACAGCATCTCTTAGAGATAACTCAGGACTCATTGATTATCATACTTCTAAGATCAGTAGTTATCCTATCTATCAAAGATGAACACACCACTAAATGTTAGAAAAGGTCATTAGAATGTATATCACTCTAGCAAATAGATGTCCTTCCAATTCTTCTATCATGTTATGCTCATGCTTAGAATTATTAAAGTAATAAAGGTTTAAGAAGTTCTTTGCCTTTATAACTCATTTGATTATCACAAAAAGTTGCAAGTTTGGGGGTAATCATTATTCTATGCCTCGTTTTGAAGCTAACACAGCAGAGCTGGAAGAGTAGAGACTTTGCTCAAGGTTGCTGTTTCCAGCCCTGTTTCCACTCTGCAAGAGATTGGGTGTCTGACCTGAACATTTTCAATAACACACCTTTTAAGAAGCAAGCTCTGGAATGCAGTCTTACCACGCATGTAATCAATATTGAACTTCAGGCTGAGATTCCTAGGTCAGATGTGCAAGTATAAACCACTGAAATTTTACAAGAAGTCTTGCTAAAATGTTTTATTCAGAATATTCCTCCTTTGAATTTTTTAAACAATTTACTGTTTATGTTCTGATCCTTAGGAGTTATCTTTTTTCCTTTAACAGTTAAAGTTTCATAATGTAATAACAGTGTTTTTGCTATCTTGTTGAATTGCTAATACTGTAGTAATTATTGCTATCTGTTGTTGTGATGTGATAACCTGTATTTGAATTATTCATTCACTAAAAATCAATTGAGTCTCATCAATTCACCAAAATGGAGAGATAATTATGTTATAATTCATAATAACAGAAAATATTAATATAGTGAATTTCTTTCATTTATTTATTCTTTTTGAGTCAGAGTCTCACTCTGTTGCCCAGGCTGGGGTACAGCGGCACATTCATGGCCACCACAGCGTCAACATGCTGGGCTCAGGGGATCCTTCCGTCTCAGCCTTCCAAGTAGCTGGAACTACATACATGTGATACCACGCCTGGCTAATTTTTTTGATTTATTGTAGAGATGAGGTCTCGCCACGTTTCTCTAGCTGGTCTCGAACCCCTGGATTCAGGTAATCCTCTTGCCTCAGTATCCCAAACTGCCGTGACTACAGGCTTGAGCCTCCACACCTGGCCCATATACTGAATTTCATATGCTAGGCAATAATTCCAAGCCCCTTACATCTATTAACTCATTTAATCATCACAAGAACCCTATAAGATAGATACTATTATTATCTAGATAGATACTATTAACATCTAATAAGTATCTACCACTTAGAGCTATTCTCAGAATTGGCTGCACACATTAACTTATAAAATGCTTTGAATAGCTCTTGGTACATAGTAAATATTCAGTCAATGTAAACTATTTTTTCATTAATGTTATTATTAGAAACGTAAATACTAATGGTCCATAACAGTGATCCTCTCGGGACAGTATTACGTTTTAAACAGTGGCACCAAGAGCCGTGGAAGATTTTGTCCTCCACTGTCCTTGCGAGTTTTTTGGGTTCTTTCACTTATTATTTTCCCTTAAGTCCTTACTAAGCCCATTTATTACATTCCAGGCCACTGTTGGAGCCAAATCTGTCTCCTTGTTGGGTCAAAGTAGTACTTTTTTTGCCCAAGTGTATCTTCTAGGTGGCATAGGAAAACTTAGTGCAAACTAAGTTTAAGACTGGAGCCAAATAAAGATCTAGTAATGGCATAAAAAGCATTTTATTGTTCTTTTCCACCAGTTAACAACTTATTGACGGAGAAAATAAAAATTGTAGTGACCTTTAGCAAGTGCATTCTGCAGGATCGATGCCCCTGTGTTCAACCTAACTTTGTGGTGATGCCTCCAACTACTTTTCCATTGGTTACGTCACCTGACATTAATATTTTTTTTTAACAAATCAAGAAATAAAATATTCAAAACAAAGAGATCCGCAAGAAAAAGATTTTGACTCATGAAAGGGGTACCCCTAACTTTCCTTGCTGGGTAAAATGAATCATTCCTCGGTGATGACCTCACAACAAACTTTTTAAAACTAAACATAATATTTTCATTTTCCTTTTTCTTTGAATTTCGCTCTTACGGATTTGTGGTTAAAATGAAACATCCCTCATATTTATTTCAGAGCTATCTTCTAAGACTGGAGCCATTTTTGTGCCAAAGCTACAAACCTCAAAGATGCCTGGCTAGATACTTGGGAAATTGGTAAGAAGAAACAAGCAAATACACTGTTGTGCTCTGTAAGGCCAATGGAGAAGCAATCAAGACTCCTGTCCATCCTTGGGAAACTTCTTTCCTTCCCACCTTCCTGCCCTCAACTCTGTTCTCCATTTTTATTTTCCTGTGTTTATCTCCTTTTCCCTTCATATTGTCTTCCTCTACTTTCTCTTCTTTTCTTCCACCTTCCCTCTATTCCTTTACCTTTAACCTTCAGCCCCAAACTCTTCTATCCATTATTAATTTCCATCTAGACAATTCTATGGCAGCTTGTAAATCCAAAATACAAACTGCTATTTATAAGACCAAGGGACTAAAGCTAACACATGGAAGCAGGTGATCTTCCTGCCTTTGCTTGCTTGCCCTGTTGCCAGAAGGATTCAGTTCCAGCAGAGCTCTTAGCTTTTTCAACCCTCGCATTTACAGCCCTACTCCTAGGCCTTTCCTTTTCTCCTTTGCATTTGTATGTGATCTTTCTCTTTCTTACTTTTAGATCACTCTTGCAGACACCGGCATGGGTTTGCACCACTGTGTTTGCTCTGTGTCACCTTCTTCTTCTTTTTTTTTTTTTTTAATTTATTGTAGAGACTAGGTCTTGCCAAGTTGCCCAGGCTGGTCTTGAGCCCCTGGGTTCAGGCAGTCCTCTCTCCTCCACCTCTCAAAGTGCTGGGATTATGGTGTGAGCCACCGTGCCTGGCTTCTGAGTCACCTTCTGTGTCATGCTTCTGTCTAGCTGTCTTCTAGTAAGCCCTACACTGGACATACCCAACCTGCTTCAAGGAGGGTGGCCTTTCTCCAGCTCACTCCTTCCTTGCTAGGTCAATCTTGTCTCCTAGGCTGAATGGTTTAGCTATTAACTTATTATAATATTCATTCATTTAACAAGTTTATTGAGCCCTATAATGATAATAAAGATAAGGAAAACCTTTTCTCTTTTCACATATTGCACTTTTTTTTTTTGAATTGGAGTCTCACTATGTTGCCCAGACTGGAGTGCAGTGGCACGTTCCCGGCCATCGGCCTTCTGGGCTCCGGCAATCCTTCCGCCTCAGCCTTCCAAGTAACCGGAACTACAGGCGTGTGCTACCATGACCAGTTAATTTTTGATTAATTGTAGAGATGAGATCTTGCTCAGCTGCCCGGATGGGTCTCAAACCCATGGGCTCAGGCAATCCAGTTGCCTTGGCCTCCCAAAGTGCTGGGATTACAGGCTGAGCCACCGAGCCTGGCCTGCACTCTTTGTGTTACTTTACTGTGAATACTATTAATCTAACAAAGCAAATGTTATACATTTCATCTAACCCTCTTCAAATAATACTGAATAATTAATTTTTACACAAAATTAAACCTAACAGGCATCTTAAAGTATAATCTACAGGGCACCAAACACTTACTCATCTTGTTTCACTGGCTCTATTTATGATGTCCTTATAAAATTAAACAAAAGAAAATGGAATGATTGACAGCGTTCTTCATTTTTGATTCAGCCATTTTGATCTTGCTTTGGTCCAAAGCCTTAAGTGCACTAAGAATTTAATGATAAGTACACTTTCTCCAATTATTATTTGATGATTGTGTTAAAGAAAATGAAAAAAAGCTACATAGAACATATTGAAAAGTTCATGAGGAATCTGCCTTATCTTAAAGTGCATACATCTGCAGAAAAATAGTTTTAAAAGGTATGTGTTGAAATGAATGGAAGAGAAGTTAAGATCCTTGTTGAGTTAAAAAAGATAGCTATTATTTTGTCTCACAGTCAAAAACAATGCTCATTATTTCTTACTTATGTCTTTATGATTTCAACCCTAAACTGAGCCAACATCTTTTGATTTTAATATATGTGTACTAATAATAACAATGTAATGTCATTAAATTAAGTATGTATACAATTGAAGCACTATTAAGTTTTAACTTGGTTTTCTTTTCAGATAATTTTTAACAATGAATGTCTCTATTTGCAAAGTAATGCTGGAATGTAGATGTGAGTATTGGATGTATTATTGGTAGTAAGACTCTCATTTATGAGTCAAGTACTCTAATTAAAATCCAGCAGATAGCATAAAAAGCCCCTGGCTCTAGCATCCCAAATGAGACAATGAGATTTCCTTGAGTCTGGTGTCCTTTGAGCCTTGGTGCAAAAACACCACATTGCTAAGAACTAAACAGGGAAGTTATGTCACAGAAAAAGGCTAAAAATAAACAGTTCTATATTCTAATTTCTCATTAAACCATTCCAGTTTAAGCCTAAGGTGTGAGATGTAGCATCTTCTCTTAATGAGCTCTTAAGGGTAAAGAATTAATGTGAACTCAGCTCCTATGATGCACATTATTTAATTTATTCCTTTATTTATTTATTTTTAAGAGATAGGGTCTCCCTCTGTTGTCCAGGCTGGGTAGAGTACAGTGGTACAATCACAGCTCACTGCACCCTTGATCTCTTGAACTCAAGGGATCCTCCTGTCTTGGCCTCCCAAGTAGCTGGGACTAAGGGTGCAAGCTATTATGCCTGGCTACATTTTTTTTTTCTTTTGTAGAGATGGGAGTCTCACTTTGTTATCCAGTCTGGTCTTGAATTCCTGGCCTCAAATGATCCTCCCACCTTGGACTTCCAAATTACTGAATTACAGGCTTGAACCACCGCACGTGGCTTCCTTTAACATTTTAAGGTAGACTTTAGCACTCTATATCACTGGTGAGGGAACCAGAGCTCCAAGAGGTTAGGTCAGTTGTCCAAGGTCGCGGTGGCAGAGATGTTATTCAAATCTAGGTATTTTCCACTATATATGTTATTACTTTCTCCCATTTGCGTTTGAATTGATGGAATAAAGTCACTGTTTTCCTTAATTGGTTGCGCCAAGGTGTTTTCACTGGCAGGGCCTGAGGACAGCCTTGCAACCTGTCCTCTTGAGAAATTCCCAACATGCCAGGTCAGAGGGTGAGGGACACAAAACTGGAAATAAGCAGCCCCGTACAGGTACAGGAATGGTGGAAGGGAAAGCAGAGAGCCATTTGCCACACTGCTGCAGAGTAAGTGCAGTTGGAAGCTGGCAAAAAAGTCACCTTAGGGCTTTAGAAGATGGGTGGTTGAAAAAAGCTCTTCTTTCTTCAGGAGGGCTGGAGGCAGAGGTGGAAGTGGGGGAGGATGGCACAGAATAAAGGAGGGAGAAAGTGCTCGCAGGTGAAGAGGGTGAGTGGTTAGAGAAGGGAGAGTGGAGGAAGATTATCAGAAGGTACAAGGAGGGCTTTGTGGTGAAGCAGAGGGTGGAGGCAAGGCACAGATGACATGGGAAGAAACTTTGCCTGAAGAACGAAGAAAAGAATAAGTGCAGTTTTATCTTCATTAGAAAAGTGGAAGTTTGTCTTATGTGACGGGTTGTTCCAACCCATTGTGTTGGGCAAAGATATTGGATTATCTCAACTGTTTACCATGAGAAATGTGTAGATTCTGGGATCCACTTTATAGTAGAAGCTCAGTAATGTGTCTGAGCTTGCGGAGTTCATTGTATGCAGCAGTGAGGTGAAAACAGCATGTGATGGGAGCTCCCTAACTTCTAATCAGTTCACCAGAATCTTCCCCACTTAAGAATACACAAAGATGGAAAAGAATAATTTTTCAAAGCTGATATAACTTATCCCTTGGGGCCAATTATATGTGACTCATAGATTTCCTGGAGGATGAATTATACTTTAAAATGTATTCATCCCCAGTTCCTAACAGTTTTGTTTAAGTTGTTGGAAACTTTGGTAAACTTCCTTAGATACTCAAAGGTCACATTAGGTTCACAGCTCCTTTCATGGAGGTTTGCAAACCTTTCAGCAACTTTGAATTGGATGTCAGTTGAACTGCATGCAAACTTGGGCCAAGTTTCAAGGGAACATTGGGTATTTCTTTCAGGTAGAAGCCAGGTGAAACTCAAAGGGTCCATAAGGGGTTTTGCTTTGAGTTTCTTTTTGGTTCTGCTTGAACTTGACACTCAAAGCGAAACTCAGGAGATCTGAACTTCTTGCAAACTCAGGCTCACAGGGAGGTTTTAGGAAGCAAACCTTGCATGCTGAAAATGCTTAGCTAACTACTAATTGGTGCTTCAGTTTGCTGTGTCCTAACTTCTGAAGATCGTTTCATCTGGAAAAAGAAGGTTTCTATTAGCTTGTGTAGAGTTTAGTAAAGCTTTGCAAGAGGGCTTTGTTCTTGCTGATAGATTATCTGCAACAAGTTGCATGCAAAATTCTTTTAATGCCCGATTGCCAACCAGAGTTGCTCAAGTAGCCTATTGGAATGGATCAACCAAGTTCCTACATCACATCCTTGAATTAAAATTAAAGACATCTTGTTTAATTCAAATGAAAATGGAATGTGTTGCCTGCATTACTTGTATAGTTGACCACAGTGAAGTGAAAATATTCTCATTTGTAAAAATGAGCAACCAGAAAGAAAATCTTGGGTTTTTCTTCCCCCTATTAAACACATCCATAAAGACCAAGATATGACTATGCTTAAAAGGCAAAAGCACAAAAATCATGGAGATGAGCCTTATGCCAAGACATTTTATAAGATATGCTTCTGACCTGAATAGAGGTTGGTGCTGGGTCAGAGGGAATCTAATTTACTTTTGGCAAACAAATCTGAATACTAAATTAAATTTAAAAATGAGGTTTTTTTTTGAGAAAGGAAACAGGTTGGCAGAATTTTGGCATACCAACAAAAGGAAATCACACAAAGAGAAAAGGATTAGTCAAAATAAAGATCAAATGAAGATCAAAACTATATTGGCTTCAACCCAGGAAACATTTGCTACTTTTTACAAGCAGGTCTTTCCTTCCCCAGTCTGAAGAACAGAGGAACCACCTGATCGTCCCCTAAAGGTCACTAAGCACCCTTCAAGCTGGTGAAATGCTCCTGGAGCCCTTGAGAAAGCCAAGCACAGGTGCAGTCTTTAAAAAACATAAACTTCCTAGTCCTAAAACTATCAATGGCACAAGGGCAATGAATATGGTAAGTAGTTTCCAGGGAAGTGATATACCAAGTATGCCAAATGATGTACCAAAATACTTGCCCACTGACTGCTTTAACATAATGAACAAACAATATCTGTCTATCGTCTATCTATCTAGCTTTCTATATGTAATATATTCTGAAAAAAATTGAACTTGTTCATACTACAAAGTATCTTGTTTAGTGCATCATTATAACCAAGGTCACATAATTTGTGGGGCCCAGTACAAAATGAAAATGCAGGATCCCTTGTTTAAAAAGCAGGAAAAAGTGCTGTAGGATGTACTACATATAAGGTTTTTTCCTTTCTTCCAGGGTCTCTCTCTCGACTTATGGTGATTTTTGTTTTCTATTTAATGTTACTTGAAGTAAAGAAAAATTAAAATTTGAAATTATTAGCATGACTTTTAATGCTCACCTTTATTTTGTGCACAGCTAGTCTGGAATGCAAATATAAGAGTACTGCCTTTGTATGCAGAATTACTGAAATTGCACAATTTGTACTTTGCAGTTCACACGTGCATATGTATTTCATTCTTCCCAGAACAGTGGAAACTCTTCACAAAATTAACTCAGTTGTTTTCATTTTACTCCTTGGTATGTACACATTCTACCAACACTCTCTACCTTCAGCTTACTGGCGAGTAAGGAAGGTCTGAAAGCAAAAGGAACTATGGATCTCCCTATGTGTCCCTAACATAGAGGATTTATCGGAACCTTGCTGGAAAAAGTGACATTTAAGGATAGTACAAGTAGACTATAGACGTGAGAACTTCAGGATAATAGTCTACTGAAGGGAAGGGTTACTATATGAGAATGAATAAGCTTTAGCACAATTGATTTTTTTTCTTGTTTTGCTTCTTTTGAGTTCCCTATAATTAATTGACACATTCTGTGGGGTGTTCATATTCATTATGAGAATTAGATCACCTCCATCAAGTGTCAGTATCATTCAGAAACTTCCATCTTAGGTCAGAAATTGTAAATTCAACTCTGACTAAGCCATTCAGACAAACATTCAAAATGTGTTGGCAGTTCCAATACCTTTTCTAAAACAATGTCTAAAAATAAGTTCCACAAAGAGTAAAATATTAGACTCCACAGAGAAGCTGAAAATGGAATGATGTTGGACGTTGAAACATTATTTAAGCCTGATAGGTGACTTTCTATGAAACCAAACTCTGAGGTCCTTGCAAAACTATAATTATTCTACCTGTTTAAGGAACTAATTGAGGCCCTAATTTTAGGAAACCATTGGCTTTTGTGTTTTTTGTACTTTAAAAACAATTATAGATAAAAAATACAAATAAGATTTTAATATAGACTTAAAAAGAGTGTTGTATATTAAGTTCTGAATTTGAAATGCATTTACTCTTCACGTTGTTTTTTTATTTTGCACACACAACATAAATTATTTACACACACATGCATTCATTTTATTGGTATATGCAAGTAAATAGATGTAAATAGATACCTACTTAGAGACTATTACGCAAGTATAGATAAATTAGGTGAGCAGGAAGGGGAAAACAGTTATCAGGATATACACTACAGTGTCCCTTCAAGTGACTTGGTAGCCTTAGCTGTGCCATGTGAGCTTCTTTATAGTGGCCCAGCATTAAGCCATGAAGCCTGGAACTAGTTCTTATGGGAAAGTCTGAGCAGAAGCTGGAGAACTCATGGCCCGTACATTCTTACTGAAGGCGTAAGTCAAAGAGCCAGTGAAAAAACATCATTTTTCTTAACCATACAAATAGAGTTAAACAGGTTATATTTCCAAATAAAAATGAAAAAAGAAAGAGGGGAAGGGAGGCTGGCTAGCTAGTTATGTGAGCGCATGCTTGTATTTGGGGTGAGAGCCCAGTCAGCATCGTGCCCTTGATGGCCACAGATATTCCCCTAAATTATAACCTCAGTTCTGTGCTTCATTAGTCATATGGAGAATCACAGAAGAAAATGTGGGTTAGTTTGTGCGAACGAAACACCACTCCAGGAAAAAACAGCGCAACGTGTGTACCCTGGAGACCATGGTGCAGAGACATGTTACACAAGGGAAAAACATGTTATAAACAGCAAATGCCATATGCTTTTTGAATTGTCTTAATAGTAGAAGTAGCTTTTCATCCTCAATTAATATCCCTTGCGACCAAGCATCGGGTCCCCAGCTACATATAGCAATGACCACAAATCCTGTAGCCAGTAGGTTAAACAAAAATAAATCACTCATTTAAATTTTTCTTATTGTAACCTAGAACCTATGTTGATTATCTGCATTACTTTTGCTATTACAAGTCTGAAGGAGAAGGAAAAGTTCAATTTTGGCAGACATTTTTGGACTAGACTTCTTGGAGTATTTATTTTGTGATTCTCTTTTTCTTTTTGTAAATGTCTTTATGGCAAGGACAGGACTCAAAAACCCCCCAGTCATCAGATGGGTTGTGCTGGTCTGTTTCCTTAGACTTGCTGGGCAGTGTCTATTCATTTCTTCATGGCCGGACCTAAATGCCGTTGATAATGGCACAGATATAAGTGACATAGCAAGGGAACTCAAATGTCAACCGGATTAATTTGAATCAGCCCAAGGCTGCTTTTATTCCTGGATTTTTTTCACTAATATGTTGTTGTAAGTATTAGAAAGCAAAATTGAGCAGTTAACTTTTTAAGATGATCAGAATAGTTTTGACCTCATGGACCCCTGCAAGGGTCTCAGATCCCAGATCACACTTGAGAGTCACTGCTGTGAAGTGATGACCTCTTATCTCCATATCTGATGGTTTGCATTATAGGTAGCATAGTATACATTTCGTCTTCACTTTACTTGTTTTTCGCTTAACAATGAATCCCAAGATCTTTCCATATCAATACAAGGAAAGCATTCTCATTTGTTTTTGTAATAGTCTGGAATTTCATTGTTTGAACTGAATCTAGTTTATCTCAGTATTTCTCTTTTGATAGACACCTGAGTTCCACCTGTCCCATTTAAATTTTTTCTATCATAAATAATAATGCAATGAATAATCTTGTAAATATAGAATTTTATATTCAAGCAGGTGTATTTGTAAGAAAATATTGCAAAGTGGGGTGCAAATTGAGTTTTTCAGGTCCGGTCAAGCTGTCCTTCGTGGAGGTGGCTCCATTTTGCATGTCTACCCTGAACAGGCTTTCTTCCCTGAACATATTTTCATATGTTGAGGCCATTTGTATTTCCTTTTCTGTGAAAGGTGGGTTTTCTTTCAGGTTGTTAATCTTTTTCATCTTAATTTCTACTGGCTTTTAAAGTATTAGGTAAAGCATAGAGGGTCTTTTAAAGTATTGCTCCTGCTATTAATTTCTGTTGGGGTTTTTTTGGGTTTTTTTTTTTAGTTGGAGTCTCACTCTGTCGCCCAGATTGGAGTGCAGTGTCGGGTCCCGGCCACCACAGCCTCAACCTGCTGGGCTCCGGCGATCCTTCCACCTCAGCCTTCTGAGTAGCCGGAATTACAGGCATGTGCTACCATGCCCGGTTGATTTTTTGATTTTTATTGTAGAAATGAGGTCTCGCCAAATTGCCCAGGTGGGTCTAGAACCCGTGGGCTCAGGCAATCCACTCACTTCAGCCTCCCAAGGCGTGGGATTACAGGCTGAGCCACAGAGCCCGGCTCCTGCTATTAATTTCAAATGCTCTATCCCAGTTTGTCATT
This sequence comes from Cephalopachus bancanus, assembly GCA_027257055.1. Classification (NCBI taxonomy): domain Eukaryota; kingdom Metazoa; phylum Chordata; class Mammalia; order Primates; family Tarsiidae; genus Cephalopachus; species Cephalopachus bancanus. Next base: position 16,334,687 of record JAPVLO010000006.1, read on the forward strand.
TGTCTTTAGATTTGCTTGTGGTGGCTTTTGCCATGTAGAACTTTTCCTTTTTTTTTTTTTTTTTTTTGCAGTCTACCTTGTCAATCTTTCTTTAAGTTGTTGGCTTCTGAATTATAAGTCTTGGCTTAAAAAGGCTTTTTCTACTCCAGAGTTTCAAAGAAATGCACTAATATTTTCTCCTTCCATTTTTGCCTTTTGTATGATAGTTAATCTTTCATTGTTGACACAATTGTAGAGTATTTTTATACATATTGTGAAAGATAAATTCAATGTAATATTTTCCTCTTCTACCTACTTTCTCAGTACCATATAAGCTCATCTTTTCCACACTGAATTGAGAAGTAACATTTCTTATGTAATAAATTCCTAAATATATTTGATTCCAGCAGTGTACAAAAAATTTTAAAAATCTCATAAACTAGTAGCATTTATTCCAGCAATGCAAAAATCATTCAATATTAGAAAATACAGTTAAATAACTCACTAGATAAAAGATCTGTCCCACCCACCATGTTGATAAATGTCAGTAGTAAAATCGAATTGCCTGAGAGACCAAAGACACTTCCTGATAAATCAAAAAAATTTACTTATCTAGAAGCTACAGAAGGAAGTCAGTGTGATCAGGACACACAGCAGAGGGACCAGAAGCATTCTTCAGTAACAGACAAAGGTCACTGGCAGATGTGCAATTACAGATAGTAAATCTAAAAGAGTGAGAGTCACATGAGAAGTCCTAGAAGTTCAACTGACCCCCTCCAAGCCCAGCCTTATACTCATGAGGCTTTGGCAACTCTACAAACCAGAGTGGATAGGTGCAGGGGACCGTGTCATCAGAGACAGATGTATCATTAGCCTTGATGGAAGCCAACACTTTACTAGACTGCCTGGCATGGTGCAAGACAGTGTGGCATATTCAGTATATTTGTCCCCTCAGTCCCTTCAAGATATACATCTTGTTTCAATTATTTTCTTGAACTTAGAGGTGTGAAAAAAGAAAAAGTGTTCGTTATAAACTTCTTTGGGAATAATGTTTACATCCTCTTAGACCAGCTGTAGGACCCAATCTATAAAAAGAAAACATATGTAATTACCTCAACAGATGTTTAAAAAAACAGCATTTACTGGTAAACAAAATCTCATAAAGATAGAAATCTTAACAAACTAGCACTTTACCAAGGACCTATAACCTACATTCTTATGGTGAATTATTAGAAACATTCCTAAAAATACAAGGATTTTTGCTAAATGACCACCATTCAATATGTGCTGAAGGTCCTGAAAAATACTCTGAGAAAAATAAATTGAGACTATAAATATTAAAAGGGAAGAGATAAAATTGTCACTCGTGGGAGATAGGATAATCTATAAGGATACTAAAAAGAGGTATCTTTATAGATGAGCTACAATAACCAATGTAAGAGTCCATTAAGGTGATCAGATACAGATTAGAATGCAAAAAGAAATCGTGTTCTCAATATAAGCTTTAATAAAATATAAATAGAAAAAAAAACTCATTCATAATAGTAACAATGATAAATAAGATACTTAGTAATAATAACAATAAATGTTAATACTGATATTAAGAAAAAGCTCAAACTTTCCTTAATATTGTCAAAAAAGACGAAAAAAAGAGACAGGCCATGTTCTTAGATGGGAAGACAATATTGTAAAAAGAATTTTAATTCCACAATTTATGTATAAGCTTAATGCAGTCATAGCTAAAATACTACCAGAATTTTTAATAAAGTTTAATACAGAAATTCCTCTGGAAGATAATTCTAAAATTTAAAGAAGAATATGCAAAAATATTTAATAAATTATCACAATCACTGGAACTTGCATTATGTACGTGAAAACATATAAAAGAATTTCACTAATGAAAACTGTCAAATATAGATGATGAGGTGGACATAAAGATCAATAGAACAAAATAGGTAGCCCAGAAGTCAACCCTATTTGTATATAAATGTGATAATAATGGTATTTTAAATCTAAGGAGGAGGGGTAATATATGTTATTGGGAAACTTAGTAAATGACTTGGAAAAAGCATAACTAGGCACCTTATCTCAATCCATATATACAAAGACACCCACATTTCAGATGGAATAGAAGCCATATGCAAAATAACAAACTAGAAAGTAGAAGTTAGATGATTTCTGTCTCGCTTAGTTAATTATTTAAAATGGGATATGTTAAGAACCTGACATAAACTTGGCCATCAGTAAATACCCTTTATATGTTCCTTCTTGCAATGCCGCATGTGGGATCATATAGTCTATAGCAATGTATTCAGACAAGGTGATACCTTTTAAGTTATCTTTTGCTGTGCTCTAGTCTCAGGTCTAACCAGGAGACTCTACTTAGGGTAGGTTCTCTAATATGTTGTTTATCTTGCGAAGAATGGCTGATTGCTCATAGTCACAGCACATCGTGCTCTTTTAGGATCAGAGCTCTAGAATTTAATTTGATTCCTTATGCAGGCTTCATATAGCTTGAGTGCCCGTGGCTAGCACACAGATGGTTTGATCCATTTCTAAACAGCCTGAGTGCTTTCTGAGAAACAGATGAGTAAATGTTTGTTGTAGTTAAACCAGTCTGGAGTTGAAGCTATTGTAGTTAAACCAGTCTGTAGTTAAATCAGTTTGGAGGCTGTCCCAGAATGCTCTCCTACTAGGATGATAACATATTCAGAAAGATCCTAACAGGTCCATCTTCTTTAGAGCGAAGAGAAAATGGGTTATCCATTGGATCAAAATAACAATGATAAAAGTAAAGTGTTTTGCTAAATCTACTGATTCTAAGACTATGTGTTACAATCTGCAGAAAAGTCAGAGGAAAGCCGCTCTTTCTCTGCAGGCCCACATAATTTCAGAATAGCTTTGTGCTGTGTTTTATGGTACATTTACTGGTGATAGAGTCCCAATATAGAAAAGCTTCCAATGATTTGTAAGTCTTGAAAGTTTTCACAACTCAGCCCATTTTGTTCCAACTTCCATGTATTAGTGCAGTTTACATACTGAAACAGCGTTTACTGGAGTATTCATTCCATATTTGCTTGTTGTCATTTGTTAATTTAACAGGCATTTATTGAGAACATAACAGGGATTTTCTTCTCTTGCTTTTGGTGTCTGATGCTCCAAAACCAGGAGGGTTGCATAGAGACACTGAAGTTACCAAAACTCAGTATAATCTTCGTGAACAGTGCTCCCTCCTTAAACCAGCATGGATCTCCATTACAGCAACACTTTTGGTGTTGAGTTTCTTGACCACTACTTAGATATTGTAAACATCTAAAAATATGAATCAAATACAATGCATATCGATTATAAAGTAAAATTGGGAACCGTATAATAAAGTCAATAAAATGAATGAAAGTGATGATGGAAAATGATTCAGTTTATAGACAGCTATTGACAAATGAGGATGTGATAGCATTAGGCCAATTAATAGCCAAACAAGGAATCATCGGCAAGAATAATGACATAATGGGCATCTCAAAGATACTTATTTGCAGGTTATTGTATTAAGAGAACACTTCAGAAAAAAGAAAGTTCTTTAACAATTTTTAGTGACTCATTATGATCATTTTGCAAAATTCAAACAGGTGGCGAATGGTATCATATTCTGCTAGCCTTCGTCTTTGTTAGAAATATTGCCTTAAAAAGAAAGAATGCTTGATTCATTCTTTGTTCTAGTAATTACTGCTTAGCTACAGTTTTAACCTGTGTTCTGTAAAATACAAGATGAAGTGCTTAGTTTTATAAGTTTTGCATCCATTTTTCAAAATAAGGTAATCAAACTTTTGTTTACTCTGTCCGTAACATTTTGTTCCTTAAGTAGACTCACTTTAAGTGAGATTTTTCCAGGACAAATTATCCTCCAGTAATGAGGATCTGCTGTTACATAAACTGTAAGCTCAGCACTGTGGAAGAATCTGCAAGGAAGAAGTTGGATAAGACATGGTCCCTATGCTAAAGAAGTAAACAATTTAATCAACGTAGACCACATTTTCTCTTATCTCTCTCATGACATGCACACTATTTTGAGGGAAAAAAAATCAAGGAATTTTTTTTTTCCTAATCCCTTTTCTTTATTCCCAACAAAATTAGCAGTTCCAAGATTGTGGAGACAATGAGGTTAATGATTGCAAATTTGAGGTGGAATTTTAAGTACTTTATTAAACAAATGCTGCTTCTGTTTGCATTATATAAAGATTCTTATTTATTTCTCCTACTATTTGATGAAAAGAAAATGTTTTATTGCTATTTGGGATCTTTTACAAATAATGATGACATAAATTTAGAGGCAAGCTGACCTTTCTGAGGAAGTTGTTTTTTTTTTTTTTAATGACATTTGAATGTGAAGAGGACAGTTGAAGATTTTTTTTTCCCTCTATATTTCTCTGAGTTCCTTTTCCTTCTAGAACTTGCTAAGGAAAAGAAACAGAGGCCTTTGTTATAATAATAAAATAATTTAGCTTTTTATCTGTAAGTATGAAAATAAAAGGAAAAATTTGGACTGCCTATGACATAGATGTGTTGCTGCTTTTACACACAGATAGTTTAGCCAGGGCAGTTTAAGAAATGATCTTCCTCTGTTAAATGATTATCAGTGCTCTTTAAAAAGTATTACTAGCCAGGATTTTTATTGTTGTTAGTAGAAATTCCACTCTTTACAAAAGCTGTCAAAGCATATTTATTTACCATAATTTCCCTCCCCATTTCTACCTCCGTGCTGTATCTGTGAGAATAGAGGTAGATAGTTGCCAGGTGAAGACTATTTATAATCTATGTATGTTGTAACTGCAATTTCTAAATAAGAAATTATCCTTGCATTCAGAGTGATCTTCAGTTAGAATCTCAGTTTGAGAACTAGATGTGTTGGACTGCTTTCTGTACAAAATGGAAAGTTTGCTAAAATTAGCAAAACCAGATAGATTACAACACAGGAAAGATCAACCAAGTTTGCAGTTCTGAAGATTATGAAAAATATATGTAAAGAACAGAGAAGATTCTATTTTTCATGATGAGACTATGTACATACACTTTGTAGCAGCAAAAGAAAATTTTGAGGAGGCATCATTGTTCCTTCTGTTAACTTGGTGACCAGTTCGCTCCTAAACCCAAAAGGGTTGTTCTCTTTTCTGGCAAGCCTTGATATTCAATCCAAATATGTTGCCTGAGTTATTCCGAACAGAAGATCATTTTCTTGTCACCCTACATTCTGTAAACTACCAAGGAGAGTGCTGTCTCCGAAATGTCTTCCTCTACAAATCCTAGACAATACACAAGGCCTCCCACTGCCCTCATGGCTGATGTTCTAGCTGCTCAACTGCCCATGTTACTCCCTTCAACCTAAGCCTTGGAATGGCCACCAAAAGTCCTCCGGCTTCCTGTCACTAGAGCCCAGCCATGGCAGCTGCCCCTCTCAGACTCGGCATGACCATGAAGCTCTCCTAACCAGGAAGCTCTCTGGGGCTTCTTTCCCATTCACCAAAGCTGCTGCCTCCGATGCCATCTTTGCTATGAACAAAAATGCCCTTTATCATTGCCACAGTGGGTGTTCTCTTATAGAGATATGGAGATAACTCCTCTGCTTTCCTGCCTTTAACGGGATGATAAAGGACAGAACCAAAAAACCTATCTCAAGGGCACACACTTTAAACTGATCTGCTGTCTTCTCACCGATAGAAGATTGAAGTCAGTTTTTTCATTTTTTCCATTCAGTACCATGGAAACCTAATGTTGTAAGGTTGCAACTCTCCTGGCAGAAGTACTTTTCGTTCTTCCCGGAAGGAAGAACATTCTACAGACACCTTTCAATGCAATAGGAGGAGTTTCAGTTCTGTTTCCTGATCCACACCCCTCCCATTTTCAGCAATCACAATAGTCTAACTTTCTAGCATGAGGAAAATAAATGGATTTACCTTCATGACCCCCTTGTGCCTCCCAGGGCACAAGTAAATAATCCCTTGTGTGATTTTTTTTTGGGGTCCAACCTGTGCATATTCTGCTGCTTGTGTTAATGTGTGTTTTATGTCATTACTGGTCTTTTTTTTTTTTTTAACTCTGTGCCATTTAGTTGGCATGATTAATACAGATTTAAAAAATAATCCATTCCTATTTATTGAATACCTTCTGTATGTCAGGAACTATAGAGTCATCTTCTGGTGTCAAGAACTATGGGCAGCTCTTTAGAGATTCAATGAAAAGGAACGAAAAAGGAAATATGGAGGGTGGTGATCATGAGGTTGGCCAACGTCTTTGTTCTTATTTCTTATTCTGCTTATGCTCCTTCATATGAGCTATCTCCCAGTTGCCAGACACACCCCCCCTCAAGCTTGTCCCAGATGGCAGTGGGGGGTAGGGAGCCAGAATCACTCAACTCTGAAAGGCTTTCTCAGTGTATGGGTGAACGGATGGGTGATCATGTGTTTGCTTTACTATTTTTGGTGTTTTAGAGTGAAGAACAGAAACGATATGGCAATCACCAGTTTTGATTGGTGACACCACGCCAAGTCACTTCTCTGCTCAAAAGCCTCCACTCTCTTTCCAACTTGCAATACAACACAACACCATAAAGCAATATAACAAGTTCTTATGGTCTACAAGACCCAACAGGATCTCACCCCTACCCAATATTCTAATATTCTAACTCTACCTTCTGTCATTTTTTCCATTTCTTCCCATCATCTATCTGGCAACTTTAACGTCCTAGTACTCTTCTGAATATGTTGACACACTCTTATCTCAGGGCCTTTGCACTTACTCCTTCCTCCTTCCCAGATATCTATTAGGCTCTCTTCCTCAATTATTCGGGTCTCTGCTCAAGTAACACCTTACAAAGAAACTTTCTCCCAACACACTTTCTAACCTGGTTGTCCCTTCCTAATCCCATCAGTCTCTATTCCTATAGCCAGCTTTATTTTTTATAGCATTTTCTACCTTTTGTTATATATTGGCTTATTGTTCATCTCCTCCAACCAAACTATAAACTGAATGAGATTATATCTTTAATCGGTGACCAGCACTTAGTGCCTGGGACAAAGTAGGTACTCAATCATAGTAGACATTTTCAGTGTCTTTCATACCCCTTGGATTGTGCCATTTAAGTATGCTCTGGCCAACTTCAAACTGCATCTCCAAACTCTGCTGTTGCCATCTTGAAATTCTTAATTGTTGAACTAGGGTCCTGGATTTTCATTCTCCAGTGGGCCTCCCAGATGACGTAGACAACCCTAAATATGCACCATAGTTCCTCATTATGGTTGAGGAAGAGTCAAGAACTACAATTCAGGAAGAAGGATGGAATATTAAGAATTTAGAATGAAAGAAATATGTCTTATAGAGCAGGGACACTAAATAATTCCCAGGGTCTTCCCTTGGTCTACTTTAGTTAAGAGTGCTGGTTTCTTGTTTCATGTAATTACAGCTATATTGGAAGCAGAAATAAGTGATCTAACAGTATTTCCTGATACTATTTAGAATAAATTATGGAAACATTTGGGATGAATGTGATATATATATGTATACATATATATATATGGTTTATACTTTGTTTTATTCAGAGAAATAATACAAAAATGCAAAAAATACAAAAACTGATAGAATACTCATCCAAAAAGTCATTATTGTCATGATAATTGATCTGTAATATTCTGTTTTGTGGTGTGTGACCTATTCACTGCTGGTGGCTTTGTAACTGACCACTCATCTGACTTTCCAACTGGGAGGCTGTCAAAAATTTTTGATGTCTACAGCCTGACAAATGGCATGTAAGATGCTATTTTAAAATATGCCATTATGCTTATTTCCACCTAAAATAGAGGAGAATGAAAATAGTACATTTAAATAGCAAAAGGATGTCTTCTGATATAAAAAAGAAATAATTTTTTGATAAACAGTAATTATCCCTTGGGGAAAATGGATTTTTAAGAAGGGAGGCACATAAGAAAAGTATTGCAGCATTTTCCACTAACTAAAAACAGATGTCATGTGATGATGGGTGTTACATCTGCAGCTGACACCCACTTCAAAGAACAGGTGCCTCTAGATTTTTTTTTTTAAAGAAGCTCTTGTACCAGCCTACAGAAACCTTCAGGAAGTGACGAAGGGAAGTGATGGGAAGACTGGCCCCTCAGCAGCTCTGGGTCACTGTGTGATGATGGTACATCAGGGCACTTAGGTTCTCATTGAACTTTTTTCTGGGCAAGACTTCAATGTCAGAGCCTAAACTGCTAGATGATTACATTTATTTATTTATTTTTTAATTTTTGAGTTGGAGTCTCTGTCGCCCAGATTGGAGTGCAGTGGCATGCTCATGGCCACCGCAGCCTCAACCTGCTGGGCTCAGGTGATCCTTCTGCCTCAGCCTTCCAAGTAGCTGGAACTACAGCCCCACACCACCACACTTGGCTAATTTTTAAAATTTATTTTAGAGATGCGGGTTCTCACCAAGTTGTCCAGGCTGGTCTCGAACCTATGAGCTCAGGCAACCCTCTCACTTCAGTCTCCCAAAGTTCTGGGATTATAGGCATGAGCCACCATGCCCAACAGATTACATTTATTAAAAAGTTATGACTTTACATGCAAAAGAATGAAGTTGGATCCTTACTTTGTATTATATACAAAAATTAACTCAAAATGGATCAAAGACCTTGTCTGGACCCTGTAAGAGTTAAAACTATAAAACTATTAGAAAACACTTAGGGGAAAAACTTTATGACACTGAAGTTGGCAATAAAGTGCAGGTTATGAAAGAAAATTGGACTTCAAAAACTTGTGTGCATCCACGAACACAATCAGCAGAGTGAAAAGCCAATGCACAGAGTGGAGAGAACACTTGCAGATAACATATCTTCTAAAGGATTGACATTCAGAATATATATAGAGCTACAATTCAGCAACAACAAAAACAATTCAATTCAAAGATAGGAAAAGGACTTGAATAGACATTGACAAATGGATACATGAAATATGGTTATACAGACAATGGAGTATTATTCAGTCTTAAATGAAGTTGACACATGCTATAATATGAATGAACCTTGAAAACATTGTGCTAAGTGAAATAAACCAGTCACAAAAGGACAAATATTGAATGATTTCACTTGTATGAGGAGACCTAGAATAGTCAAATTCATAAAGATCAAAAGTCGAGTAGTGATTGAGAGTTGTAGGAGAGGGGACTGAGTTGTTATCTAAAGGCTCTAGAGTTTCAGTTTGGAATGAAAACGTTCTGGAGACGGGTAAAGGCAATCGTTGTACAATTTGAACCTACTTGATGCCACAGAACTGTGAACTTAAAAATCATTAAAATGGTACATTTAGGCCAGGCTCCGTGGCTCAGCCTGTAATCCTAGCACTTTGGGAGGCCTAGGCGAGTGGATAAAGCTGTGTACTCAAAAACAAACCAAGTGTATTAGCTATTCCATGAGGACTGGGCATTCACTCACCCTTTTGGGTGATCTAGGAAAGCTTTGTGTGGACTGATCATTACAGCTATGTCTCTAAGATGGTTAGGATCCCTTGGCTGGGCTCAGTGGTTCAGCCGGTAATCCCAGCACTTTGGGAGGTCAAGGCAACTGAATTGCCCGAGCCTGGGGATTCAAGACCAGCCTGGGCAAACTGGTGAGACCTCATCTCTACAATAAATAAAAAATTAGCGGGGCATGGTAATGCCCTCCTGTAATTTCGGCTACTTGGAAGGCTGAGGCAGAAGGATCACCAGAGCCCAGCAGGTCAACGCTGGGATGGCGGTGAGTGCGCCCCTGCACTCCAGTCTGGGTGACAGAGTGAGACTCTAACTCAAAAAAAAAAAAAAAAAAAAGCCGGGCTTGGTGGCTCAGCCTGTAATCCCGTGCCTTTGGGAGGCTGAGGTGAGTGGATTGCCCGAGACCGCGGGTTCGAGACCCTCCTGGGCAACTTGGCGAGACCTCATCTCTACAATAAATCAAATATTAGCCGGGCGTGGTAGCGTGCGCCTGTAGTTCCAGCTACTTGGAAGGCTGAGGCGGGAGGCTCGCCGGAGCCCAGCAGATCGAGGCTGCGGTGGCCGGGAGCGGCCACTGCACTCCAGTCTGGGCCACAGAGTGAGACTCCAATTCAAAAAAAAAAAAAAGTTATATTTAGACTTTCGTCTTGTTAATGTTTAAGTTAGCTTAGTTCAAGAACTCTGCCTTCCGTAATATAGTGTGGCCATATTCTTCCTATTTCTATTTTCATTTATCTCTGCAGAGGACCTATTCGTCCTGTCCTTTCTGAGTTAATGTTTAAGGATAGTTTTATTCTTTTAATCCAACCCTCACCCCCCCCCCACCCCCGCTGTGGCGTAGTGACAAGGAGATTAAAGTAGAAAAAGAGAGCAAGCTTAGTCTGGGCTGGTGCTGTTCTTGCTGGGAAATCTTTTTCTTCAATGTCTTTGATGCAGTTTTTGGTCTGACGGGTGGGTGAGTTGGACCCCCATGAGGGATGTTGCAGTTCCCAAAGCTGCACTGCCAGACTGGGATTCACGTGGTGGCCGGGTATGGGATGGTGTCAGGATATGGTAACGTGGTGGCACCCGAGAACTCCGGGATGCCAACAGCTGCAGAGCCCCCAAGTATTACAGCTTTCTTAGTTTGGCGGGGGGGTCAGTGAGCTGAGCATCAAGAAGTGTTTACAATTCTGCCAGTTTGGTTGGCCGGAAAGCCAGTCCCTGAGAAGCTGTTCACAGCTCTGCTGGTTCAGTGGGCTGGTGAACCCACCCCAGAGAAGTGTTTACTGCCCCGTTGGCTAGGTGGGCCGCAAGCCAGAGCCCCCCAAGGGAGTGTTGAAGCTCTCTCAGCTTGGCGGGTCCAGCTCTTGCAGTCCCATGTTGCAGCTTTTTCTAGTTCATCAGCTCTTCTAGTTCTGCAGTTCTGAGCTGTTGTCTCATGCCCAGGAAGAATGAGGGACGGGGACACCAGACAGTGGGTAAGAAGGAATTTATTAGAAGGTATTAAAGACTCCAACAGAAAGAAGGGTCCCGAAAGAGGGCTGGCGGCTGGAGGCTGAAAGAAGGAGATTATATAGTCTTAGGAGCGTGCTGATTGGGTGGCAGTAGCACCAATTAGAGAGAGGCACCTTGTTGTGGGATTGAATTACACCAATCAGGAGGGGGTTGGAAAAGGCCAATCAAGAGGAAGCCCCCCCCAAAGGGAAGTCCATGGACTTGGAAATGGGTGTGTTCACTGTATTGATGGGGCTCGCAGCGAAGTTTTTACTGGGGATCTACCCTAATCTGTCTGTCTATCCCGTGTCTTCCTTTCTCTTCTCTCATTTTGAGGATGTTAAATGTCTGGTCCTGCGGCCCGCTCCAGTTAGCCAGAGGTATATCCAATCTGTGGGCTTTGGCTTGCACCCCAAGACAGCACAGCACCCTGTAAGATGGTAAATATGGACTGCCTTTGTTACAGCCAAGGTTCTAAGTTAGTTTTAGGTGTTTCTACTCTTGAGGAATTTTTGTTGACTTTTCCCATAGCTGCCAATAAACATCTTTACTTAGCTCACTATACTACATTTTCAGCTCGTCTTTTTCACTCCTTATTTGTTATCTCTGGGGAGAAATTAGAAGCTGCACAATGTCATGTTGTGAAGGCTGAGGCGGAAGGATTGCCGGAGCCCAACAGGTTGAGGCTGCGGTGGCCGGGAGCGGCCACTGCACTCCAGTCTGGGTGACCGAGTGAGACTCCAATTCCAAAAAAAAAAAAAAATTTTTTTCCCTTTCCTCTTCTCTCCCTTATCCAATCTTATGGTCCAAATGTATTCACTTAGTTTTGTTGTTAGGAAGGGAGATTCAGTGATTCTGCTTTATTTAACAATTCCTTTCCTCTCAGAAATATTTTTAAAAATCTCTCCACAGTAAAGATTCCTATATGACCTATACCAAAACAATGCCATCAGTGTTGATTAATTGTAAAAGCTGTGTTGTTTTATCTTTTTACTTTAATTTGACTTGGAGTCACTCTGTCGCCCAAGCTGGAGTGCAGTGGCATGCTCACAGCCACCGCAGCTTCAACCTGCTGGGCTCCCACGATCCTTCCGCCTTAGCCTTCCAAGTAGCTGGAGTTAGAGGCGTGCACGACCACGCCCGGCGAATTTTTGATTTATTGTAGAGATGAGGTCTCACCAAGTTCCCGGGGCTGGTCTTGAACCTGCGGGCTCAGGCAATCCCCTCGTCTAAGTCTTCCAAAGTGCTGGAATTACAGGCTGAGTCACCAAGCCTGGCCGCTATGCTGTTTTAAATCAAAGTGTTATAATAATTAAAAACCAATACAAAACTACAATGAAATTATTGCTGCAATTCAACAGGTAGCATAATCTTTGAGGAAGCGAAATAAAAACATGGAATCACAGAATTGGAAATGACCCTTGAAGGACACATATTGATGATATACTGTCTTTGGGTGTACCTTGGGCTGATAGAATGTTTGCAATCTGCCACAGATTGCATACATACACCAACACACACACACACACACACACACACACACACACACACACACACACACACCCTCAACAATGAAAAGCAATACATACCAAGGGGCAGTCTGATCTCAATTCTCAGTGAAAGAGAAGACACAAAGGATGCTGAGACATAAGGATCACCTGAGCCCAGGAGCTCGAGGCTGCAGTGAGCCATGAGCGTGCCACTACCCTCCAGTCTGGGCAACAGAGTGAGATCCCAACTTGAGAGAGAGAGAGAGAGAGAAAGAGAGAGAGAGAGGGAGAGAGAGGAAAGGATAAGAAAGATATAAAACCATTATAATTGAAATAGTGCAAAATTGGTGTAGGAATGAGCAGAGCAATAATACAAAAAGTCCATCAACAGGTACAACTGGTAAGAAGTATGTAAACAAGGTGGCATTTCAGACCTGTCGGGAGAGGAGAGTTATTCAGTCAATGGTGTTTTGACAAATGGCTAATCATTTGAGGAAAGAAATATGAAATATACTATATATGTGTGTGTGTGTGTGTGTGTGTGTGTGTGTGTGTATGTCTCCTTATGTGTAGGTGTCTGTCTGTATGTGTATATTCCTATCCCAAACAATGCCCCCAAACAGATCCCAGAGATATTATGTTCTTAAATGTTAAAAACTAAAACCTTTCAGTGCCAGAGAATAACTTAATATTTTTTACAATATTTAAATAGAGTGAGAATTTCTAAGTTTGATGCCAAAGATAGCAGATTAAATTACATCGATATTGAAACCTTAAGGGTTTTTCGGTAATGACATCAAAAATTTAAAATCAAAGAAAAAAGACATACAAATATTGCTACATCTATAACAAAGGACTGCTGCATAACAAATCCACATAAACAATTTTAAAACATCAATATAAAAGTGATGAATTATATAAATAAACATTTCACAAAAGGTGAAATAAAAGATAAATATATGTATATTTTAAATCTAGGTATCATTAATAACCAAAGAAATACAGAGTTTAAAAAACCTAGCAAGATACCATTTAAAGAAAATCAATAACAAATGGACTAAGATTGTTTTTAGTGATAATATTTATTGCTGCAAGGTTAATTTACTGCCAGAAGTACTTTGGCAAGCATTAAAAATATTTGCCCAAGTGATTCCACTTCCAGAATTTAACCTAAGATTTTAACTGTATCTGTGCACAGGAATCTTGTAATGAGCAAGGATTGTTTTCAACAATTGTAATATTGATTGTAATAGTGAAAGAAATTATAAACAACCATAGTTCTGTTAATTACATTATTGTAGATCCATACAATAGAACTCCACATAGTCTTCTGAGGTGATGTACAAAATATTTAATGACATGAAAAATATCTATTGTAGAAGTAAAACACAAATTACAACTATTGCATACACTTCAAAACAACTCAATTTTTATTTGTTGGTTTGTTTTCCCCAGGCTTTTCTCAGTGATGGCATTGCTGGAGATTTTTATTTACTCTTTTTTTCTTCGTATTTTCTAAATTTCTACCATAAACTCTTATAAAAGAAAAATGTTAAGTTGTTTGATAGTAAATGCCAGAAGGTTTTGCCGGTAAGGGTCTTCTAAGGGAACCGCCCTGATAACATTTTGTGGTTTTTGATATAAAACATCTGCTTTCCAGAGTGAATTTAATACTGATGTAGTGTCAGGAGTTTCTTAATCAGAAAGACCAAATTGCTTTGTTCTTCTGCAACATTGCAAAGTTGTTTTCACAACCAGGCTTAAAAGCAGAACTTAAAAATGATATGCATAGACGCTATGATGATGCCCTTAGATGGATATAAAAGTTATTTAATTTACCCCAATTACCTACCATAGAGGAGAAGAGGAACAATGAATGCCCGTCCAGGATGGATGAGAAATCTGCAGACCTGGGTTCTAGTTCCAATTGTTCCATCAGTTAGAGGTGTGCTTTGGGGTTAATGGGAATCATCATCATCACAGGCATTTTAATTATTAACCATGTGATTACCATGTATTATTTCTGCTATGCTTTATTATATCATCTCTAATCTTCACACCTTCCTTCATTTTACTGATGAAGAAACTAAGGTTCAGAGAGCTTGTTGACTTACTCAAGATTATCCAGCTTGTAAGTTGCAGAGCAACGTGAGATAATATTTTCAGTTTGCTGAGTTTATTAAAGCTCTGATTGCCCCAATAAACATCAATGAAAGGCAGTGGCTTTAGTTTTACTTTGAAGGTAGTGGTCTGCTGCTCACAAAGAAAGACCCACTATACTGACCAAAAAATTTCCATTGCTGTCGTAATGCTGTTTGCTAAATACTTAGTAAATGCTTCTAACTACAAGCTACTATGCTAGTTATTACAAGAGCACACAATTGTTGAAAACAATCCTTGCTCATTAGAAGCTTTATTTTATTTTATTTTATTTTTCCGAGTTGGAGTCTCACTCTGTCACCCAGACTGGAGTGCAGTGGCGGCTCCTGGCCACCGCAGCCTCTACCTGCTGGGCTCCAGCGATCCTTCTGCTTCAGCCTTCCAAGTAGCTGGAACTACAGGTGCCTACTACCATGCCCGGCTAATTTTTTGATTTATTGTAGAGATGAGGTCTCGCCAAGTTGCCCAGGCAGGTCTCGAACCTGCGGGCTCAGGCAATCCACTCACCTCAGCTTTCCAGGGCACGGGATTACAGGCTGAGCCACCGAGAATGCTGATGTCCTTCACATACTAGCTGTGTGGACCTTGACTTTGACTTCACTGTGTCCTAGCTTCCTTATCTGTAAAATAGGAACAATAATAACACCTATCTCGCAACTTGCTAGGAGGACTAAAAGAGTTACATGTAATGTGCTTAGAACAATATTTGGCTTTTATTAAGTACTAGCATGTACTTATTAAACCGCATATAAATATAAGTATATACATAATAGCAATCTAGTGGCTAATTATGTAACATTGATAGCTGTCACTGACAGAACTACTAGTCTACTTCTTCAAATTTTGTACATGTGTGATTTCTTTTAACCATATCTACATTTCTCTTGAGCAATGGCCTTGTGCATATACTGAACTAATTTATACCTTTTCATTACCTGGCCCTCTACTTGGTTACAGTATCTGAAAAAATAGGATAGAGTCCTAAGTGTCTGAGACAGTGTTCTTTTTAAATATGTTCCAGACACACAAGACAATGTAAATAAATGTTTTACTAAAACTTTACAAAATTCTGTGAGTAGTGATTGTTTTAGCACTTTAGTATGCTTGAATATTTAATATGCTTTTCAATGAGTTTGTAACATCATACAAAGTTGTGACTATGTATTCCTGTCTAGGTTGACAAATACAAAGAATATATTCAGACATTTATAAAGTCAGAAAAGACAATCCTATTTCATAAAAGAAAGACTTACTAAACAGACATTAAAAAACCAGAAAAGTAAGTCACTTGGTTAAGCACATGGTGTGAATTAGTAGCAACACTAATTAATTAAATAACAAAATTCTTGACAAAGTACAGTTTTCTGCCCATTAAGTCAGATGAGGTTGTTAAAATACATATACACAAACATACACATCATCTCTAAATTTCGTTCATTTTATATGACTTTATTGAAATTCAAAAAGAACTTATTGAACAGCAAACTATGTGTCAAATTCCATGTTAGATGAGTGGAATTACAAAAAGAGCAAGGTCCATGGTTGCGAGGCAGCCTGGTGTTTGGAAGATATGCTTTTGCTATTCTTTAGAGTATGTTAGGTTATTTCCTACTCTGAAGTTATCAGGATTTTATAACATGAACTCAATTATTGAATGAAGAGTTCAGTTGCCTACAATCTAGCTATCAGATGAATTCACTCATTAAAGAACAAGGGTAGTGGGGGAAATAGCTGAAGGGTTGGTATCTCAAGAACTTCTCGGCCCCAGGCCAGGCCATTTTCACTTAAAATATAACCATAATCATGCACGTGTCAAAACGCGTTTACTATAAAATTGATATTGGTTTTGAAATCATCTAATACTTGTTTAAGTAAATGCAGTTAAAATATCTCAAAGCCGTTCCCCTTCTTCCTTCTCTCTTTTCCTCTGCTTACTTTTATATGTGTGAAATTAGAAATATATTGAATTAGAATTGTTACATCTTCAGAAATTCTACTTTATAGCAAACCCAAAATTAAAAAAAAAATTTTTTTCTGAAAAGTGATTTAGAATGGAAACTCAAAAGACATTCTGTATTACAAAGATGTAACCAACTCTTATGTTAGACTTGAAAGGCTCAGTGTATTTAATCTTATTTACATTAAACAATGGAATAAAAATCCAACAAAGCCTCAAGGGTTCTAAAAAATTGTTTTTGGAAATAAGAAAAGCTCAATTTAAGCAGTAAAGATAATTATCACGCTTTTAAAAAAAATAAGTAGCAGTGAATCACCAAGGACTATTTTACTATGAGTCATAATGATATGTGGTCAGAGTCTTCAGTAGGTATACATTTTTTTAAAAGAATACCCTTTGGTGGTTTTCTTCTGCCTCCGGATTTTTCATAATTTGGCATTGCTTTCTGGGGCTGAGACTTTTCATCTCTAGAAGATTCACTACACTATAAATACAGTCCTGTGGTTCACATAGTGCCACAGGGCTGATCATACAGATGAGTCCCCTTCGGTGTCACCTAATCAGCTTCTTTCTCCACCCCATCCTGTCTCTTGTACAGATACATAAAGTGTTCAGTTGATAAACAGGATGACTTAAGGTGAAAGGTGAGAAGGACAAAAAAAAAAAAAAAGGATAATCTGAAGCGTGTTTTGAGGAAAGCGGTACACATCTTTGCATCCCCCTTTGCGACTAGCACAGTTACTTTGCCTGTAATAGAAGATTGGCAAATAAACATCTGTTGACAAAGAACATGAATGAGTCAATGAGGGATCTTTCACACTGGTTTGCAGCCTCTTTTATTGCCTCTGGAGAAGCAATTGAATTAAAACAAAGTTGTAAGTAAGGACATTAGAGTGATAATAACATGTACTATAGTATTTTATAATACCTACAAAACACTTTTGCATGATTTATCTCATTTAAACCTCACAAAACACTTGTTAAGGAGGCAGGTGTTGTTATATGTGGAAAAATATAAGGTTCAGGATTTTTAAAATGACAATACTTTCCTTGGCTATATCACTAACAAAGCACCAGCCCATGGGAGTGTCTGTCCTCTGTACAGTGTATCATTAGTTGTGGTCATTGTGGTGAGCAACAAACCATTTTAAAGTTTAGGATTATACCAATTTAGGGATGAAATAATTAATGCAATGAGTAGCCTTTATGTATACGTGGACAGAGTGGTGGAGAATGGGATGGGATAGACGCTTATAAACTACACTATGTAAATAATAAATGTTTAATGAGAAGTAACTATATGCCAGGCACTTTAATGGGTTCCTTCTCATACATTTTCTTCGGTTTACAAATGAGGAAATGGAAGGTCTTAGAGACTGAGTTACTTGCCCAAGGCTACACAGCAGGTATGTGGCCGGGGTAGTATTCTAATATCCAAAACATGATAAAGATCCCTATCTTAAGGAGCTTGAAATTTGGTTGGAAGAAAATTCATGAATTACACACATCCATTTAACAAATAGAGATATGACACGGAACAAATTCAATTGCTCAAATTAAAAATCCAAACAGCACATACAACATGTGCTTGAGTGGTTGTTAAGTTCTTGGGAGAGGTAGAAAGCTTGAGCTGATGGATTTGAACAGGTTATGTGGAAAGGGAAGGTATTTCCAACAAAGTGAGATGCATTAGCAAATTGCCAGTACGGGGGTGAGCATAAGACAATACGAAGCCCAGGAAAATTTCTGTGATCATTAACAACTACCATCTTATATGATATAGAGCATGTGTCAGAAAATTTAGAGAGGCATTAGATGTATGACATAGGGGGCCAGGAGGGATCATCAAGGATTGGGCTGATTGATAAAGTTTTCATGGGGGAGCTAAATCTTGAGCTCAATTCTAATGAAATCTTATAACGTAGATATGCATAGAGAAGGAAAGAGAGACCAGGAGAAGGTTCCTTGTGAAGACACACTACGTTTATGGCATGTTTTGGTAGAACGCAACATTGCTATAGACTTTGGATGCCAGGCAAAAGGGTTTGTGCTTTTTCAGTAAACATTTAAAAGTTTAAGTTTGCCTGTCAAGGAAGATAAACATGGAGAAGACTTCATTCTAGAAAAATTAGCTGTGTGACTGTTTATAAGACTGACTCAAGGAGAGAAGAAACAGCGGCCAGAACCATTCCTTAAGAGGCTATTAAAATAATCGAGCATTAGCATGTGGAATGGGAAGTGGAAAAGAAAAAGAAAGATGGAAAGGTCCGGGACTTACGGAACATGGATTGAGGAGGAAAGGACAAAGACAAAGAGGGTGCTGGGAGTTCAAGTCTGTTGACTGGAAACCTACCCAAAACTCAGCAATATTCAAAGCTCTCCTTTTTATGATGTAATTTTACCCCTCACCCTTATGATGAACCTGTGGAGTGGATATCATTTTTCCTAACTGTGAAAGAAGAAATTGGGAGGTAAAGCCCGCCAACGTAGGGAGTTGGAAGGGAGTGGTGGGAATTGTAGTGAACTGGAGAACCCAGTTCTTATCTTCCATTATTCATAGGTTCTATTGGTTCACATTTGAACACTTTTGAAATTTGGCTGCATCTTATGATAGTTGTAGTGAGGGGGCAGTTATAATGTAGTTGCCATTACCTGAGCATACATGAACCTGGTCATAGCTGTTTGTGTTATAGTTAATTCAACCGAGTTACATGAATTGTTGCTACTACATATGTTGAATCTAATTGCGAGCTAAGATGTCTTTTAAAAAGATATGCTATTATTTGGTATCGAAAGTAAGTGTGTGCAAAGAAAGGCATATAAACAAAGCTGTGGGGTATACTTTTTTTTTGAGTTAGGGTCTCACTCTGTCACCTAGGCTGGAATGTAGTGGCATGATCATGAAGATCACAGCTCCTGGCATCCTTGAACTCCTGGGCTCAGGCTATCGTTCCATCTCAGCCTCTGGAGCAGCTGGGGAAACAGGTGTGTGCCACCATGCCTGGCAATTTTTTTATTTTTTGTAGGATGAGATTTTTGCTATGTTGCCCAGGCTGGTCTTGAACTCCCGGTTCAAGCAATCTGCCTGCCTCAGTCTCCCAAAGTGCTAGATTATAGGTATGAGCCACTGAGCCTGGTCTGGGGAGTATATTTGACACTTAGCCATATTTGTTTTCTAATTGATTCTGTAATAAATTTACACAGACTCAGTGACCCAAAACAGCACAGATTTATTATCTTATAGTTTTATAGGTTAGAACTGTGATGCAGGTTTCACCCGGCTAAAGTAAGGATGTTAGTAGGGCCATATTCCTTTGTGGAGGCACTGGGGAGATCTGCTTTCTTGACGTTTTCCAACTTTAAGAGGCTGCCCGAATTCCTTGGCTCATGGCCCCTTATCTTCAGAGCCGCCACAAGAGGTGGAAGCCTCAAATCGCATCTCTCTAACCCTTCTGCTGTATACACATCTCCCTCTGACTCTGATCTGGGAAAGGTTCCCAGGTTTCATGACTCATGCAATTAGTGTGCCTAGATCATCCAAGGTCATCTCACCATCTCCAGATCCTTAACCTTATCACATCTGCAAAGGCTCTTTTTCCATGTAAACTAACATATTCCATAGGTTCCCGGGATTAGGAATTGGTCATTGATTGAGGCTATTATTCTGCTTACCAGAATAAATAAAAATTTATCTTTTGAGAAATGACCACAGTGAAGCAACAATTGCTATTTTACGCTCCTCACAAAAGAAATTAAAACAGACTAGATGCAACTTTGTTCAATTTTATCATGATATATGTGTAGAAGATTTCTCACAGGCCAAGCAGGGTAATTCAATGAAGGAAAGATTGTGCAAGCCTCAGAATGAATATAAAATATTTCAAATCTGTGAGAATTTCCTGATAGAGTCTTAGAATATCAGAGGGATAATGACTTTCTAGACTGTTTAGAATCTAAGCCACAAAACTTCTCACACTTTTAGTGTCTGAATTAGTTCAGCATTTTTTTCCACAGTTAAGTTCTAATGTTTTTCAAGCTGGCTTGGTTAGAACTTTAAGCTGTCCTTTCTTTGCCCCTTGGCCTCCTTCTATGATACGAGCCAAAGAACAAGACAAGCTTTACAAGTCAGAGTATGTGTTATTCCTGGGCAAGCGTACGTTAGTGACAATTTCCAGTGTGGGTGGATTTGAGGTTCTGAAGGATGAATGAATATTTTCCAGTTTGCTTTTCTATCAACATCAAAGACTCTGTTGTCACATCTGCCCCATTTACTGCTTCAGTCTTGTATCTATTATATAATATGTTCTCGAACTTAAGGTCTTTTAGAGGCCTTGTTTCATGTATTTAAGTTTATAGTTAATTAAATGAAGGCTTTTTGGGTACTACTTATGACAAGATTGCGCTAGAGGCTTCACCATGTGTCAGCATATGGAATTTAAACTTCAGAATGCTCCCATTACCGGGAGCCAGGACTCTTTTTTTGTTGTTGTTAATTTAAGCCAAAGTTTCACTCTGTCACCCAGGCTGGAGTGCAGTAGCATGCTCACGGTCACTGCAGTCTCCACCTGCTAGGCTTAGGTGATCCTTCTGCCTCAGCCTTCCAAGTAGCTGGGACTCTAGGTATGTGCCACCACGCCCGGCTAATTTCTTGATTTATTGTATAGATGAGGTCTCATCAAGTTGTCCAGGCTGGTCTCGAACCCCTGGGCTCAGGCAATCCTCTCGCCTCTGCCTCCCAAAGTGATGGGATTACGGGCATGAGCCCCTGTGCCTCCCCTCACTTGTTTCTAGCAGTAGACACCAAGCTAACACTCACCCATACTATAGTTGAGACTTGGTTCCATATGATTTTGGCCACATCCAACAATATGAAATCCTCCTCGAATGTCAAAGTTTTGCTAAGATGAAGGCTACTGAAAACACGAAGTCTCTGGCAGATATTAGAAATGTGACAATACTTACAGAGTCTCTCAAGGCAACTGCTTTTAGGAAAATAGTGGTCATTTAGATAACAACTAGTTTTTGGTACTTTTACCTAGCAAAAATAAAAAAAGTTAATTTTTAGTTATATTCTTGTGTAAACTGTGACTAAAGCTAGCCATCTTTTGTACCGAAATCCCTAGGCCCAAGAGATTTTCTCAGTACATGTAATGGCTCAGTTAATGTTGGCACAAATACATGACTGAAAAATAAAATATTAGGCATCGTAAAAGCCTGAAGAGAAGTGACTGGCTACATTTGGCATAAATAAATTACACGAAGCAGATCATTTGCTTATGCAAATTTCCAAATCCCTTCCAGGACCTCTTTTCCCATCTCTTGGGGCCCACCAAGCCCATTTCTTCTGGTTCTTACTCTCACGTGTATGAAGGTGTTGGCAGATAAAAGATTAAAGTCGCAGCTGTCTGTGTAGATTATTCACTTTTATAGTGGCTTTAAGTCCTGAATAAGGTTTAGAAGAATCAAAGAGCAGCACCTCTAATGGCAGAAACTAGGGCTACATGCTACCAGAGGACAAAAGGTGTTGTGGGCTGTTCTCGTGTCTACAGTTATGACAAACCATATGTCAGAATATCTGTGGGCGTGAGGCAGTGGTATGCTAGTGCCGGTTCAGACTGGCTTGTGAGAGCTGATGGCATACATTTCTTCCCAACTCGGGTTCAGGGACTTCATGTTGGCAGTTTGAAATGGGATAGAGTGGGAGTATTTGCACCATGGAATTTGACAAATAATACAAATCGGGATTATTGGTGATTGATTTTTAGAGAGCTGGCTTACTGATTCACCACTGATGTGGATAATTTATATCTCCCAAAGGAGGAAATACACACTTTACTCTTCACTTCATATTTACTTATTTTATTCAGCTGACCTTAAGCCAGGTCAGCTGAACTATGATCTCAAGAACATGGAAGATTGCAGGCAACATATGAGTAAAGTCTTGCATTTATTAAGAAATAGATGAGTACATTCTGGCACTATGAATCCAGTGCTGATCAATGTCAGACACAGTTCTTACCCCCATAATGCTTACAATTTGGTGGAGGAGACAGATAGTAACAAAAGAATACCATAAATAATGTAAATTTCAGCCAAGTTTAATAACTGTGGAAGGCAGAGATACAGTTTTATTAGAGTGTGTAAAAGGAAGATTTGACTTAGAGAAGGAAGGAAAGGATTTTCTAAGAGAATGATGATTGAGATTTAAAGAAACAGCAGGATTTAAATAGACAAAGCTGGGCAGGTGCATAGTGTGTGCCTGGCACACAGTAGGTGCTCACTGCAGATAAATGATGGGTAAATTGTACTCATGTACTGGATTCTCTGTTGAACTTTGATAGCAACTTCCTGGGAAACATGGGTTTCTTTTGTTTTCAAAAGCATATCATTCTGGGATGACAGCTACGATCTCTTAAAAACTGGTTTTCAGGGACCGTTAACACCTGCTCACTGGAAGAACTCCAGCTCTGTGTGAGATCATGTGACAGGAGAGCCGTGGCCTTTAGCTACACATCAACCACACAAGTAGCTGTGGTTTGCCTAGTTAAAAAAAAAAAAAAAAAGAGTTATTCAACTTTTGAGGCCCAGAAACTGCCAACCTCTGGAGTTGTTGTGACGCTGTCTGCCTTCATGTCTGGGTGTTTGTTCCCATGTGTACTGTGACTCGTGTTTCATCTTGTCCCTTTGCCATATGGTTTACAGAGGTAACACTCCCTCAAGGAAAAAAAACCGCAACCACATGATTATTTCTAAAGAAGTGGAACTTAGGTTTTGCATTCATTTGTGTATAGATTGCCAGAATGCTTTGCTTAGAGAAATAAAACATAACCATAATACCCAGCAAAGGTGCTTCTTTGGGGGTGGTGAAAGTGTAGGAAGGCATGGAAAGGGAGGCAGGACACAGGTGTGATTTGGTGAGAGCCATGGGTGGATACGCCACCTGGGACCTGTGGTGGGAGAACCTGGCAGCCTCAGGCATGAAGGCACAAAGCTCACACTAGGGGGCACAGGGCTCTAGGTTTTCTGGGTTGGGAAAGGGAAGGGGGATAGATGTCCTCCAGTGTCTGGCACCATGTGGCTTGGCTGTATTGATCCAACCATCACTGTCCTCATTTTAGACTCCAGCTCTTTTTTTTTTTAATTGAGCTTCATAAAAGCATATGAAATTTTTAAAAACCATATGAAAGTTTGGTGTTTTGATTCCTATGACATGCCATCCCCAGAGTAGCCAAAGTCTTTCTTTTAAAGTCGCAGCTGTCTGTGTAGATTATTCACTTTTATAGTGGCTTTAAATCCTGAATAAGGTTTAGAAGAATCAAAGAGCAGCACCTCTAATGGCAGAAACTAGGGCTACATGCTACCAGAGGACAAAAGTCCTCTGTCATGATAAATACTCTGGCCTGGTACTTCACCATTGTCCATAGTCTGAGCAGAAAGGGGCCCTCCTAATACTAACACCGTTATTTTGAGTGTTTACTGTGTAGCAAGATAGTTGACTCATCATGCTGTAATCCTTACAACAATGCCACAATGGAGGTGTCCTCTCCATTTTATAGATAGGGAGACTGAAGTATGGTGATATCAAGTAGCTTAACAAAATGTACTTTCCCGGTAAGGAGTGAACCTCGGATTTGTATCTATATGTGCTTGCATTCTTTCTATGACACTAAAGTAGTGCTTTTATTTCTCTGGGTTTTTTTTTCCTTTGTTTTCTTTTGCCATAGTGCAGTCATTGTGGATAAGAATTTGGCAAACATTACTTAGTTGCTTTTTTCAAACCTCAGACTAATTTTTCCTAGTTTCAACAATGAAATAACCCTATTACTACAATGTATAGTCAAGTGCTAGGGTTCAGAATAAATTCTCTTGTCTTCTTCCCAATGTGGGTGAAATTAAGTTAAAAAAATAGTGCTGTTTTAAAAATACATCATTTAAATCTAAAGGTCTTTACGGATTCTGAGAGCCAATGTTTAAGTGAAAGTTGCTCTTGCTAAGTTCCTGCTAATGGAATATTTTAAACAGAGCTGCTGATAATGACTTACGGTGATTATCTTTGAGACTTTAAAATCAAGAGTACATAATCACAACAGTAGTAACAGACACAACGTTGTGTAATATAGAAAGGCAGAGTTCAGAGACTTTACTAAATTCATAATAAATTTAGAACCCAGTTAGTCTGGAGGAAATTATTACATAAACAAAAATAGAAAACACATAAGAGAACGACCTTGTGTGAAAGCAAAGTGAAAGCAGTTGAATTTGTCTTTCTGTGGTGTGCTTGCATATGCAGAAACACTTTCATGCATCAGCCCAAATTAGTTGATCTCCATCAATGCATCCCTGAGGGCAATCTGTGGCAGCATGTCAGGCAGTCAGTCTGTCTGCAGCCATGGATAACTCCAGGGACAGGTGTGCTGAGCATACAAATAGCCATTCCAGGCTCTCTTGTTGAGGGGTTTCTCTGCTGGCCCCAAGGAAGGGTAAAGTAGATTTTCTGTAATAGTCTAGGGATTCCTAGACCTAAGCTAAGAGCTTAATTTTTAAAGTATTCAAGACATTGAAATAAACACAAGCTTATTGTTGTTGCTACTTTTTTTTCTTCAATATTTGACTACAGAGAGGTACATTTCTTGCTACCTAGATCATCTACCAAAAAAATTCTTCTCAGAACTTACAGTTAAAGGCAATTTGATTCAATTTTTATATTCATTGTAAGGTAATGAATGTCAATGTCTAATTGGTAGGGAGGAGTTCTGAGTTTGACTCAGAGACATGTACCAATGTGGCTGTTTTACAAAATGAGCAGTAATCATCACCTTCCACCCCATCACATAGATTCTTATTCTTCATAGGGTTTTCTTGGTAAAATATTTCTAATATATACAACTTTTAGAAAAAAAGTGCTTTCAAGGCAACCTGTTTTAAATTTACAGCATACGGGATTCCATTCTCAAAAGGTTGGGTAGAGCCAAGGTATCATCTATCTATCTATCTAGTCATCATCTATCTATCTTCAATAATGTATCTATCTTTATGTTTGTCACTCTTTCCCAAATTATAGTTTCCTGTATGTGACTAATACTATAAATATCTATTTCTTTTTTTTTTTTTTTTTTGAGTTGGAGTCTCACTCTGTCGCCCAGACTGGAGTGCAGAGGCCGCTCCCGGCCACCGCAGCCTCGACCTGCTGGGCTCCGGCGATCCTTCAGCCTCAGCCTTCCGAGTAGCCGGAATTACAGGCATGCGCTACCACGCCCGGCTAATTTTTTGATTTATTGTAGAGATGAGGTCTCGCTGCCCAGGCAGGTCTCGAACCCGCGGGCTCAGGCAATCCACTCACCTCAGCCTCACAAAGGCGCGGGATTACAGGCTGAGCCACCGAGCCCGGCATATCTATTTCTAATTAGATTGTTCTTATGATTATTAGATCACAGACAAAATAGATTGATTTTCAGTAGATTTTTATATGAGACTTTTCTTTGAATGGGTGAAGAGTTGAGCAGTTATAAATAAAACTTACAGTGTATTTAAGAAAATATTCCCATTTTTAAGTCATTTTACTTATTAAAATTAGCTAGCTATTCCAATCCAGTGTATGAAAACATTCAATGAAATTGTTATTGTAGATTTCTTTCATAGCAGAAACCAGGCTAATATCTTTGATGATTAGATTGAAAGGTTACCTTGCATATTAGCAAGAAATACCCAGGAGGTATTTCTTCTTCTTTTTTTTTTTTTTGAGTTGGAGTCTCTCACTCTGTCACCCACACTGGAGTGCAGTGGCCGCTTCCGGCAACCGCAGCCTCCACCTGCTGGGCTCCAGCGATCCTTCCACCTCAGTCTTCCAAGTAGCCGGAATTAAAGGCATGTGCTACCACGACCGGCTGATTTTTTTTGGTTTTATTGTAGAGATGAGGTCCTGCTGCCCAGGCGGGTCTCGAACCCACGGGCTCAGGCAATCCACTCACCTCAGTCTCCCAAAGGCGTGGGATTACAGGCTGAGCCACCGAACCCGGCTCAGGAGGAGGTATTTCTAAGAATTTTGAGCATTTATAAGAACACCATCTAGTCTGGGACTGCTGAGGGAGAAGTTAATTAAGAACATAGCACTAATTTGCAGTTTATTCCCATATGAATGGTTTAGTATGTGGCAAAAGATGGGAGAAATTTAATCAAGCATTTCTGAGACATTTCTATAATATTTCAGTTGTAAAAAATTGAGGACATTATAGCAGAATAAGGACCTTTCAGACGAGGGGATATTCGATAAAGAAAAATTTAAAAGAGGCTTCATTATAATTACAGATTTTTTAAAAATAGAAAAAGAACTAGCTGAGCATGGTGACTCATGCCTTAGTCTCAGCACTTTGGGATGCCGAGCTGGAAGGACTGCTTGAGCCCAGGAGTTCCAGACCAGTCTGGGCAACATAGTGGTGCCTATCTCTATGAAAATTAAAAAAAATTAGCCAGATGTGGTGGCATGTACCTGTGTTCCCACCTACTTGGAAGACTGAGGTAAATCGCCTGAGCCCAGGAGGTCAAAGCTGCAGTAGCTGTGTTCATGCCCATGCTCTCCAGCTGGGGCCACAGAGTGAGATCCTGACTCAAAAAAAGAAAAAAAAAAAACCCCACAGAACTTAAATAATTGGACTGATTTCCCCAGTGCATACTGTGTGTTCCCTTCTAAGCCTCACAATACAAGCTTGAGGCCCCCATTTGAAGCCTTTGTCACTGGTCTGGCTTCCTTCTTCATCTAATGTTTCAAATGAATTTTTGAAAGAACGTAAGCCATATTCTCTGCAGTTAATGACTATGCAAAAGTGACTTACTTTTTGAGTTTCTTTGTATTTTTTTTCTCTCTCTGCTATGTCTTCCAGATAGTAGTATTCTAAGAATTTGCTATAAATCATTCGTCTCATATGTCAAGTCTTAGGAAGATAACTATGGTATGCTGTTGAGGCCTTGCAGAGGATTTGAGCTTAATAATCTTTTATTTTATTTCTCAACTTTTACTTTTAATGCAAAAATATTTGTGCATTTATCCAAAATGCAATAAAGTCTTTATAGCAAAAAATAAGCACTTAATATGATATACAATAATACTATGAATAATTTCAAATCTCTTCCAGTGTTAAAAGTATGTATGAAAGAATGTGGCATAAAGAGATAGGCCGAAACCCCTCTACTGGGAATAGACCTGGAGGAACTCAAATCACTTTATGAAAAAGATACCTGCACATGCATGTTTATTGCAGCATTATTCACAATAGCATAAACATGGAACCAACTGTGCTGTCCATCAAAAGAGAACTGGATTAAAAAACTGCGGTACATATACACAATGGGCTATTATACAGTCTTAAAGAAGGACAAAATTATGAACTTCACAGCAACTTGGATGGACTTGGAAGAGTCTATAATACTGAGTGATCTATCACAGAAACAAAGAAATGAGTATCACATGTTCTCACTCATTAGTGGACCTTGAACAATTATTGTCATACTATAAGAAAAGGGTGACAGTAGTGGGAAACTGCCAGGAGAGGGGGGCATACCTCATCAGCAAGGGTACCTGCAAAATGAATATTTGTATACCTAACCTGAACTGTAACCCACATCTTTAAAATAAAACATCTTTTAAAAGGAGATAGGCAGAAATGGTAATCTCATAACCTCTGTTAGAAGAATGTCTTGTTTTTGTTTGTTTTGCTTTTCAAAGAAATAATAATGGAGAAGAGTTAGACATTAGAGTTTTTAGAAGGTGAATGGTAGGTTAAGTAAATGCATTGCTATATCTGAGTGAATTCTGTTGAATACATTAAAAAAATTCTCTGACAATTGGAGAAAAAAGAATTAAGCAGCTGTAACTGCACACCCATTATGAAAATTTGAAAGGCACAAGAACTTGTTTTTGCGAACTGTGGATACATTTTCTCATAGCAAGACATAGTTTTAGAAAGAATGAAGGGGGTTCCACTAAATAGTAATAAATCTTTAAATTAGTTTTCAGCAAATATGTGTTAGATCTGGAAATGAAATATTGTTTATGTGCTATATAGTCATTTGCTGAAATAGGTTTTTTCTAGTCTGAGAAACCCACTCAAACCAGCTTAGACCAAGGGTGTATGTACCACTACTTAACCATCACCTACTGGTAATCATTCACTTCATTTCCAGATTTCTGTCATTACAAGTGAGGACTGCCATCAGCATCTTTGTACATATATTATTATGCAGGCTATAAAATATTTTCCTAGTGTGAGATTGCTAAGCTAAAACTATATGTATATTTAAATTTAAATTTTAGTAGCTGTTATCAAAATGCCTTCCAAAAAAGTGTTAGTAATTCATATTTCCAAATATCTTTTCCATGCATTCTCACTGTTGTAAGCATTAATATTTTTAAATGTTAGTCTTATCTGGATAAAATTAAATCTAGAAAAAGAACTACTGAAATTAATAAGCAGTTTAGGTCAGGCACTGTGGCTCATGCCTGCTACCCCTGCACTTTGGGAAGCTGAAGTGGGAGGATCACTTGATGCCAGGAGTTCAAGACCAGCCTGGGCAACACAGTGCAAACTTGTTTCTACCATAAATAAATAAATAAATAAATAAATAAATAATATAAATACAAATATGCAAATGTATCAAGGTTGTAGGATATAAGGTCAACATACAAAAATCAATTCTGTCTTTATGTTAGCCATAAGCACATCAAAAATAAAGAGATTATAAGAGCATAAAAATCATGAGATATTTGGGACAGATTTAACAATATTCATACCACAGCTGTGTAATGAAAACTACAAAACAAATCTCCTCAAATTGATCTATAAAGCCAATACAATACCTAACAAAATGTTTACTTGGTGGTAGTGACCAGATTTAGATTGCTGAAAGTAATTTATCACAATCAGATTGCTAAAAGATATTGCCTAATTTGCACTAGAAGTTGGTAGCCAAATATGAATACTAAACAGTGTTTGATACAATGCAAACTAAGTTGATTTTTCAAAATATCTAAATTTTCTCTTAAAAGTAGAGCAATCTTATATCCAGTTTAGCAGGGACAGTCTCAATTTATGCTTTTTGTCCTGACATAATTATAAAGAATAACCTCAAACTACTTTGATTTGAATGATAAATTTTATGGTCACCTTACTCAGTGTCTTTGTTTCCCAACATTAGACTAGAATGTTGAATGAAAAATAACTTAATAATTATCTGCTAAATTGATATATTCTTATGTAACACTTTAATACCCTTGCAATTTCTTTTCTTATATAGTTTTTACTATTTTCTTAATGGTTACCCTGGGGATTATAATTAACATGCAAATTTCAAACAATCTATTTAAATTACTAGTGATTTATTTAAATAGTGTACAAAAATTGTGCTCCAATATAGCTCATTTCTTCTCCCTCCATTGTGCTATTATTGCCATACAAATTACATCTTTATTGATTATAAACCCATCAGCTCAGAATATAATTGTTGCTTTATACAATTGTCTTCTAAATCATATACAAGAAAAGAGTTACCTACAATAATGCATGTATGCGTTTATATTTATCTATGTAGTTTCCTTCATGTGGATTTGTGTTACTGTCTAATGTTCTTTCATTTCAGTTTGAAGGTCTACTTTTAGTCTAATTTTTTCGTAATTTGTTTACATTGTAATGTCTCCACTTCTTTGAAAATAGTTTTGTGGACATAGAATTCTTGGTTGACAGATTTTTCTTTTAACACTTTGAATATGTCATTGTACTGCCTTCTGGTCTTCATGGCTCCTGATGAGAAGTCAGAACTCTGTTGCTTTTAAATATCCCTTATACTCATGGAGTTACTTTTCTCTTGTGCTTTAAGAGTCTCTCTTTGTCTTTCAACAGTATGACAATGTGTATTTAGGTGACTATCTACTTGAATTTATCCTTCTTAGAGTTTATTCAGATTTTTGACTGTGATGATTAATATTTTTCACCAAATTTAGAAAATTTTGACAATTATTTTTTCAAATATTATTTATGCTTCTTTCTCTGTCTCTTCTCTCTTCATTTTTTCCCCATTGTATTTCCATTTATATTGATGTTGTTCCACAGGTTACCAAGCTCTGTTGATTTTCCTTCTTCTTCAATGGACCTATTGTCAGGTTCACTGATTCTTTCTTCTGCTACTTCAAATCTGCTATAGAGCCTCAATAGTGATATTTTCATTTCAGTTATTGTACTTTTGAACTCTAGAGTTTCGATTTGGTTCATTTAAAAATAATTTCTACTGTTTAATTGATTTTTAAAACTTTGATGCAACACTATTCTCATACTTTTCTTAAGTCATTAGCCATGGTTTCCTTTAGTCCTTTAAACGTATTTGTAATAGCTGATTTAAAGTTTTTGTGTAGGCAGTCCAATGCCTTGTTTCCTCAGGGACAGTTTTTACTAACTACTATTTTCTGTGCGTGAGCCAAACTTTCCTGTTTCTTATGTGTCTTGCAATTTTTGGGGGTCAAAATGGATATTTGAAATACTATAATGTGGCATCTCTGGAAATCAGATTCCTTCCCTCTTAAGAATATGTTATTGTTTCTGCTGTTTCTTTGTTTAATAAGTTTCCAAACTAATTCTGTAAAGTCTATATATTTTTGTTTGTGTGTGGCCACTAAAGTTTCTGCTTGATTAGCTTAGTGGTAAGCTAATGATTGATCAGAGATATCCTTACTGCCTCAAACACTATACCCTTTGCTGAAGGGCTGTGTGTGTGTGCAAGCACATGCGCGCGTGTGGTGTGTGTGTGTGTGTGTGTGTGTGTGTGTGTGTGTGTGTGAAAGTTTTCAACTTTCAGGCAAAGAGTTTTTATTATGTAAAAAAAGAATTCCTGGCCGGGCTCGGTTGCTCAGTCTGTAATTCCAGCATTTTGGGAGGCCAAGGCGAGTGGATTGTCTGAACCCGCAGGTTTGAGACCAGCCTGGTCAACTTGGTGAGACCTCCTCTCTACCGTACATTAAAAATTAGCCGGGCATGGTAGCACATGCCTGTGGTTCTGCCTACTTGGAAGGCTGAGGCAGAAGGATTGCCAGAGCCCAGCAGGTTGACACTGGGGTGGCCGTGAGTGTGCCACTTCACTCCAGCCTGGGCAACAGAACGAGGCTGTGACTCAAAAACAAAACAAAACAAAACAAAAAGCACAAAAGGAATTCTTTTTTATACCACATATCTTTTGCTTCTTAAAATAAAAATAATGTAAAATTCCTTAATGCATTTTTAAACAGCAAAACTCAACACTGCTTCTCTCTATGTTTTGCATTGTGTTTGTTTTTAATTTTCTAAAATGGCTGCCTTGCTGTGCTCAGGCATCCTAAGGACCATGTGGCAATGCTTACAAACACTTTCTTTTCACAGAAAAATACTGCTGTTCAAAGAAACAAATGTGTCAGGCTTACATTAGACTTAGGGTGTACATAATTGAGCAGGCAGAAGTCTTGAACAGACTGCTTACATATCATTGTTATTATAAAAAGTGTTATAGTGAATCCATACTTCTATAATACTGCAATATGCACTCCAGCATATGGAGTGACAATGTTTCAGAACGTTTCAAAATATTCTGCTGCATTCTGTGTCTTTTTGTGTATACCCAAAGCATGATTAGACATTTAATGATCTTTTGAATTTGAATTAGCAAAACTTCTGAAGACACAAACTATGAAAAGCATTTATAAAAGCTTATTTAATCTAATTTAAGAGTAAAAGGTTTTAAGAGAAATTCATAGTTATACTTTGGGGTATAGGATTCTGTTTCTTTTAGACATCTTGGTGCCCCACTTTTTTTTTTTTTTTTTTAAGTTGGAGTCTCACTCTGTTCCCCAGACTGGAGTGCAGTGGCTGCTTCCAGCCACTGCAGCCTGGATTTACTGGGCTCCGGTGATCCTTCCACCTCAGCCTTCCAAGTAGCTGGAACTACAGGCGCATGCTACCACGTCCGGCTAATTTTTGATTTATTGTAGAGATGAGGTCTCACCAAGTTGCCCAGGAGGGTCTCGAACCCGTGGGCTCAGGCAATCCACTCACCTCAGCCTCCCAAGGCGTGGGATTACAGGCTGAGCCACCGAGCCTGGCTGGTGCCCCACTTTTTATAGCAAGACACATATTTAGAGTATGGGAGTTGCTAACTTTTGTGGTTCCCTATCTGAGAGTTTAAGTGGAAGAACAACCTCCCCAAAAATAAGGGATATGGTAAAGGCAAGTACAATATTAAATTAAATATTAAATTAGTATTATAATAGTAAATTAATCTTAATATTTGTGACTTGTATTTCCCATAATTAGCAATGCCTAATTCAACCAGCATATATTTTAATTGAATCAAAATTTTATACCAGGGATATGTATTATCAAGAGGCACCTACAAAGGTGTTTGAATCTCATTCAAGAGTTTTTGTTATAAACTGAAAATATTAATAGCTAGTCAACAAATGCCTCACTGAGAAATCAAAATGCAATTTCAAAATCCATCTATATGATAGAAAACAGTGAGGGAAAAATCTAACATTTGTGGAAGAACTTATCTTCTGAGTTATGCTTTAACTCTGTTCCTTATTGGACACTTGCTTTTCTTTTTCTTTTTTTTTTCAGCACAGGAGCAGCACTGTGCGTTGAACCCCACCACATGCAACTTAGCTTTTATTATGACAGTGTGACAATGTGTGCATCTCAACATGGAGGGAAGTGGGCTCTCATTTCTACAGTTTGTGATATACTTTGTCATAGTTACATGGGATCTAAGAAATATCCCTAGTGTTCTGTGTTTTACAAAGACCCTTATGAGGTCTCTTAAGCCACTTTAAAGTCTCTCTCTCTCACTAAGTTTCAGAGTTTATAAAATTCCAGTCTGGAAATTAAATGCCATGCTGTAAATAAGTAAATAGACAACCAAATATGTAAATATATCAACTTATAAAAATTGACTTATTTGTGATGTCTCACAGGTTCAGTAAATGCACTTAGATATTCCTGAACCACAGTAGTTAACATAGTCTAGGCTCAAACTAAGATTTCCTCTATATACACTTTACCAGCCAGGCAGAACTCCCAAATTAAGGTGTAAGTCTCAGATCCACGAACGTTTTCCTCTGAGTTTCTGGGCATCAGCACCAACCAGGCAGTAGCCCCTTTTCATACACCTCTGTCCTGGCTATGCTGGGTTCTTCTCTAGGCTTCTACGTTCTGACAAACCCCATGTCTTTCTTTTTGCCTTTGAGTGGTAGCTGCTTCTGGGTTACTTATCTCTGTGTTGCCTCAGTGTTCCCTTTTGTTTTTTTTTAGTTCTCTAGCACCTGATCAATCTTTCAGTCATTATAGTAAATTGTTTCTATTGATATACCTAGTGTAGTTTGTTTTTAGTGACTGGACTCTGGTGGTACCAGTTTTGCGGGGACCATGAGGTTGATTCTGGGAGTGTTGAAAAAGACAGGAGACATTGCCTCTGTCAGGCTGAGAGACTTTTGCTGAAGTAGCATTAGTGGGACGGGAAACCAACAGGAAAGCACAAATCCTTTCTTCAACTTAGCTTTCCTGCCCTGCTCTAGCATCTGTTATTGGTCAAGCCGAACAGGGACCCCGATGACAAAGGAAAAGTGTGCTTTGGGGAGTCTCAGTCCCAGAATCACAACACAGAGTATAAAGGGTGCGTTTGGAGCCAAGAGATCATAGTTTAATAGTTCTTATGCATAGTTTTTACCTCTGTATGTTTATTTTTTATTTTATTTCATTTTTTGAGTTGGGGTCTGCCTCAGCCTCCCTAGTAGCTGGTACTGTAGGCATGCACCCCAGCCTGGCTAATTTTTTGATCTTTTGTAGAGATGAAGTCTCACTCTGTTGCCCAGGCTGGTCCCAAACTCCTAGGCTCAAGCAAACCTCCTGCCTCAGCCTTCCAAAATGCTGGGATGATAGGTGTGAGTGACTGCATCTGGCCTGACCTTTGCATATAAATTTTAGTGATTTTAGCCGGACTTTTGACTGATGTTGGGGAGTCAATGGAACTGTGTTAGGTGCTGGGAAGAGAAACATTTCACAGTATTCAAACCATTGATTTCTTTTTTTGTCTTGAATAAGTATACAAAGATGTTCTTTGGTATTTCTTTACTAATGGTAAAAAAAAGAAAGTGTGAACATGTACTCATACCTTCCAAATTAACTTGATGGTTATATAATCCAAAACTAAGAATCAGAAAGTAATAAAGATGGAGTCGTAGAACTTTAATTGTAAGATAGAGTGGAAAGAGACATCAAAGAGCATATGGACTCTAAATAGCAGGTAATAAGTTATATCACTGGAGTTGCAACACTATCATATTTTTATCTTTGCTTTAAAAATATTTTCTGTGTTACTCTACCTATTCATTAAACTTAATAGGTATTAATAGGTAGAGTAAAATAGAAAACACTTTTGTCTTTATATATTATATAACAAAATAAAAATACTTTTTTCTTTGTGGAGTTTGAACTACATCTATTCATTCATTTATTCAATGGAAAATATTTTACTTTTAAATATTTTTAAATATTTATTGAGCACCTACTATGGGCCTGGAAATGTGCAAGGTATTAGGGGTATGATAGCAAACAAAAGCAACCTGTTTTCTGCCTTTAAATCCTGAAAGATAAACATTAAGCAAGTAATCTAATAAAATTGTTGGGTGTTATTATATGGGAAAAGTTGT
This sequence comes from Cephalopachus bancanus, assembly GCA_027257055.1. Lineage (NCBI taxonomy): Eukaryota > Metazoa > Chordata > Mammalia > Primates > Tarsiidae > Cephalopachus > Cephalopachus bancanus. The sequence continues at coordinate 16,369,978 of JAPVLO010000006.1, forward strand.
CAGTATAAAGCTAGTACACTTATCCGAGCCTGTAAAGTTGGAAAAGGTTTTCCTGAAGAAGTGAAGTTTAAGTTGAAACCTGAAGGAGGGGCAGAAGTTAAACAGGTGATGGGGAGTTGAATGGGGAAGTGATGGGGACTGTGAGATAGTTGTGAGTGAATGGGTCAAGAGAAGGAAGAAAGGAGAAGAATGTTCCAGGTCCGATAGATCATATTCAGTGGCAATATTGTTTTCTCTAGACCTGTAAACCCATTTAGCATTATTGTATTTTTTCTTTGAATTATTTTTATTCTTCCTCTTACAGTTTTGTGTCTCTGGTTTTCAATGAAAGGCTTGTTGTATGCCAGGTTTTCAATAAATATATAAAAAATGTATGAGTGAATGGGTTTTTCCTGTTCCCAAAATATTAAACCTCATTTATTAAATAAAGAGGCACTCATACCTTGAGGTCTAGGCATTTTGGTTTTCAGAAGTTTCGTTTAAAATTCAAAGATTTCACCTCCCCAAAAGAAATCATGCATAGAGTCATGTACAGTCAATAATAGAAAAATTTGAAACAATACTAGCATGTAACATTTCACTGAGGCACCAGAGGTCCAGGACCTCTGCAAGGGAGATTGGATATTGTCATGCTTTATCTTTGACTAAAACATTCAAATATAAGATATCAATATTGTTTTCTCGGTTTTCTAAAATGTGATTAGAAAGCATTCATTTAATTTATTTAATACTTTTTATGTTGACATTTTAAGCGGCCATAGGAATGGAAAGCTATTTATTAGTCTATACATGATTTTTTAAACCAAATTCTTAAAGATGTGAAATGTTATTCTATGAATACAAAAATAAAATAGCATATGAGTTATTTCACAAGTCTATAGTCAAATTCCCAACTAGACTAAACAAATAAGCACAAACACATAATAATGAAACAAAAAGCATAAAAATAAGGTTTTTAGGTAAATTACTAACATCTTAACTAGAGTAAGTAATGAGAAGGAAAGAGGAAAGGAAGAAAGAAAGGAAGGGAGGAAAATTTTTATTCCTGCACCCTAGTATCATGGTAAAGTCAAGTCAAGATCAAGGACAAGTGAGAAAAGTCAGGTGAAGAGCAATTACTTATCTATTTACGAGGTAAAGATAGAGATCCTACTTTAATATTCAGTAATTAAAAAAAATTACAGGTCCTTGGAATAGTTGTAGTTCCTTAACCAATATATTTGATAATCAAATACTTTTTTGTTTGATTATATATGCATGGATCTGGTCTTTGAGATAGGGAGGATCTGGTTGAATAAATTAGGAAAATGTGACATTTGAGGGTTGGACTTTCAAATTTTTAAAAAATGTTTCTACTTTGGAATTGTTTAATTAGATTTCAAGGGAACAATTTCTCATGTTTTAAACCGGACATAGTTCAATTAAAATGCCCTAATAAAGTATTAAAGAATGTATAAAAATCAAACTTCACTTTCAATTGCAGGCTATTGAATTTAGCCAGTGGTTTCTACAAGAAAAATCATATTACAAATTTATTCATAAATTACTGAATAAAGTCTGTGGGGCAAAAAATAAATAAATAAGGGGAAACTGGAAAACAGTGAGAAGACAGAACACAATCTCTGCAAGTAAAGAGACAATTCTTTCTTCTCACTATTATACAAAATTACCTACAATATTAGAAACAAGTAAGAGTTATATTCCCATTTTCATTTGAGAATGATTCAGGATAACATATATAATCTCAATTTTAAAACAATAATAATGGCCAAAGTAAATAAATTCTTTCTTAAAATTTACTAATTTTTCAGGCAAATTGGCAGTTTGTCTCTTTGTATTCATGTCATAAATCCTAAAAAAACTCACTAGACAATTTTTTGCCTGGAACTTCTTTTAATGTTTGTTCTTTGCATTTTGTGGCTAATGTCCTATTATGAAGACTTTGCATGCTTTTAACACTCACCCAACCTCACTGAATTATTATTATTATTATTATTTTGGTTGAGGTCTGAGTGACAAGTACATTGATACAACTGAGTCATCCTTCTGCGAGAATGTCTATGTTATCAGATTGGTTTTCAAGTAGATTTATACATTTTAAGAGTGTGTCTATTGAGGAAAATTAGTCTTTGCAAGATATGACATTTATCCTAGCAATGGGCCATAGAATTTTATACTTTCGACATGTGAACCAAGCTCGATAGTAAACTGACATATTGTTAAGTAGTTCTTTTCCTCCTGGTTATCAGATCAAGTCACCAAAATGAAGCTGAGTGTTATCGTGAAAGTTTATTGGATTAGGGCCAATTTCCTACTCTCCTACGATGCCAGGATTTTCCAACAACCAAGCCAAGTTAAGTCTTGCCTTAATATAAAGAAAATTCAGAAAGCTGACAACTGAAAAGTGAAGTAAAGAAGTAAGTAGAAGTTGACGTTTTCTTGGATTTCTATGGTGAGCCTAAGAAGCATTCCAAAGAAAATCATAAAATATAATATAAGAAAAGTTGGAAAGATGCATTCTATTCTATTTTAGAGAAAATTCCACATTGCTATATAAAATAGGCTTATTAAATTATATTCCTTAATCATGAACTTTCAAAAATATGTATTAATAACATAATAAAGATCCAAATTGTTATTGCTGGGAAAATGCCAACAACCAAAATTTAAAGAGTCTTTTTTGAGAGATATAGAAAGTTTTGTGGACATTTAAAAATCTAAGAATCAAATCAAACAACACAGTATAATAGTACGAACAGCCCCAGACATGTTTTATTAGCTTTTAAGGAAGTAGAATAAAGGATGACATCCCTCAATTAAACAGCAGAGGATTTAGGTAGGTAAAATGAAATTAATTGACTTTGAATTTAACCAGGAAGTAGGGGTATTAGGACACCTTCCCTTGAAGTAGTGTGTAATCTTTAATAACTATGGATGTGTAAAGGACCCAGATTTAACTTATTTTCCAGAAAGGGAATCTCTTTTACATGGTGGGAAAGTAGAGTATAAAAACATTATGTGTAAACTCTGTAGGCCTTTTGGAAGGTTCTCTCCCTTATCTTCACATTGGCTTCTCACATCTCCCTTTCCACCATTTTCCCCAAGTTCTCATCTTTCTCTCTCTCTCCATCACATATCTCATTGGCATAAATTATACAAAAATAAATGGTAAAGGATTCATCAAACATCCTTGTCTTTTCCCACCTAAATTGTTATAGTCTCAAAATCAGTGGATACCTGTCTACTTTTAGCACTGGGCTTGTTTTTAAAAGCATTAGCCACACTCCTCTTGGAGGTCATATCAACTTTCTGATTTGTCCTCCCTTTTGTAGGAGGTAATCTGTCAATTTCTTATTTCATTTTGAATGAAAGTCCTGACCCTCACCCTGAAGGTCAAAATGCTTTGTTATGCCTGGTTAAATCTCTTTACCAGTCTTTTCTTTTTCTATCCCATACTCTGTTTTCTGTTCAGTTCCCCGCTTATACTCTATTGTTTTCCCAATGCCGAGCTTTCTTTCATTCTTTATTTTATACTTAAAATGTTTTCCTGCCTTAGCTTACCATTCAATTAAAATAGAATCGTAGACTAGGTGAAACTGATGAGCTCCTAAAAAGACATCTGGTCTAATCTCTTTCCAAATGAATAAATATTCTTAAAATTTTCTCAGTAGGAGCTGGGTGCGGTGGCATGCACCTGTAAGCCCTCTACTCAGGACACTGAGGCAGGAGAATCGCTGAGCCTAGGAGTTCGAGGCTTCAGTGAGTTATGCACTCTAGCCTGGGTGAGAGAGTGAGACCCTATCTCTAAAACAAAAACAAAACAAAACAAAAGTAAAAAAAAATTCTCAACAGCATGTTTCCCATAATGGGATACACTGTCTCTTAAGACGCGTCATTCCATTGCTGGAAAACTTTGTTTATATTGTCTTCATATTCAACTGAGACTTTTGTCCTTATTAAGTCCACCCTTTTAGGTCAACATAAAATGAAGTGATTGTGTAACCTATAGGGAATTTCTTACAATATTTGGTGATAGCAGTCATCATCTTTTGGTCTTCTTTTCTCTAGGTTAATTAGCTCCAAGCCATTGAATCATTTTTCTATTCCATGGTATACATTCTCCTACATTATCTTGGTCTCTAACTCTCAGTCTTTATGCCCTCTGTATATAATCATCGAATTCTCATGGTTCCTTGTCTTAATATGTTCAGGAAGTGAAGACAAAAATACCAAAGGCTGGGTTGTTTAAATACAAACATGTATTTCTCATTGTTCTAGAGGAGTCCAATATCATGGGTGCCAGGAAATTTGGTGTCTGGCGAAGGCCCACTTCCTAGTTAATAGATGGTCATCTTTTCCCTGTGTCCTGATATATCAGAAAGAGGGCTAGAGAGCTCCCTGGGATCTCTTTTATAATGATACTGATCCTATTCTTGAGGGTTCCACACATATAATTTAATTACCTTCCAAAGGATTTGCCTCCTAATATTACCACATTGGAGGTTAGGACCTTAACATTAATTTTTTTTTTTTTTTGAGTTGGAGTCTCACTTCGTCACCCAGGCTGGAGTGCAGTGGCATGCTCACTGCCACCACAGCCTCGACCTGCTGGGCTCAGGCAATCCTTTCACCTCAGCCTTTCAATAGCTGGAACTGTAGGAGTGTGCAATCATGCTCAGTTTATTTTTTGATTTATTGTAGAGAAAAGGTCTCACCAAGTTGCCCGGGCTGGTCTCGAATCCCTGGGCTCAGGCAATCCTCTTGCCTTGGCCTCTCAAAGTGCTGGGATTACAGGCCGAGCCACTGCGCCTGGCCTTAATACTAATTTTAACACATCAATGCACAACATTTCCTTTCATCAGTGTTCCAGTATGCATTTATTTTGCTAATAACATTTATTTGGTTACAAGCCATGGCTTGAATGTGTCTGCCAAAAGTTTATGTATTGGAAACTTAACTTATCTCCTCATGGGTGGATTCATGTCACTATCATGAATGGGTTTCCTCTAAAAGTGAGCTCTCTCTGACTCTCTCACTCTTGCCCTCTTTTTTTTTTTTTTTTTTTGAGTTGGAGTCTCACTCTGTCACCCAGACTGGAGTGCAGTGGCCGCTCCCGGCCACCACAGCCTCGACCTGCTGGGCTCCGGCGATCCTTCCGCCTCAGCCTTCCGAGTAGCCGGAATTACAGGCATGTGCTACCATGCCCGGCTGATTTTTTGATTTATTGTGGAGATGAAGTCTCGCTGCCCAGGCGGGTCTCGAACCCGTGGGCTCAGGCAATCCACTCACCTCAGCCTCCCAAAGGCGTGGGATTACAGGCTGAGCCACTGAGCCCAGCTCACTCTTGCCCTCTTACCATGTGATACCCTTCACCATGTTATGATGCAGTAAAAAGGCCCTGGCCAGGTGCTAGCACCATGTTCTTGGACTTTCCAGTCTCCAGAACCATAAGCTAAATACACTTCTTTTCTTTATAAATTACTCAGACAGTGGTACTCTGTTGCAGCAACAGAAAGTGGACTAAGACAGTTTTCAAACATCAGTTTTGCATTTTATCTAATGTCCCAATTTGCTTATAAATGGTTTTGGAGCAGAACTACATTGTCCTTTACATTTCATTTGTATAATCTATATTAAAAAACAAAGAAAAATGGGCAACATTTTCAATTCTAAAATGATTATCAAGATAGATATCAAGATAAAAAAATTTCAAACTTTTTTTTTTCTTTTTTTCACATGGTGCCTGACATGCAGTAGGCACCAAGTATGGATTTATTGTAAAGTGAATAATCCTTGAGCATCAAGGTCCCTTCTATTTGCATTCTAAGAAATATTTACTTTTATATTTAGAATCTGGGGTACATGTGAAGATTTGTTATATAGGTATATTGCTTCTGATAACCCCCACCCCCTCATTTTGGTGAGCATGGCACCCAACAGGTGGTTTTGCATTTCTTATTCCCCCTCTAGGTCTCCCCTCTTTAGCAGTGTTCAACAACTTTCTATACAAAGAATTCAGTGATACAGTTTATTATTTGTAGTAATCTATAAGAATTTTCTTATAAAGAGATGAGATCACATTAGCATTTTGTTGGCTTTAAAAGAACTACAGTTCTTTAAGAATTAAAGATAGACTCAGGAGGCTGAGGCAGAAGGATTGCCTTAACCCAGAAGTCGAGGCTACAGTAAGCCATGAGCTTGCCACTGCACTCACTCTAGTCTGGGTGATAGGGTGAGGCTCGACTCAAAAAAAAGAAAAAAAAAGAGAGAGAGAGAGAGAGAGAGAGAGAGAGAAAGAAAAAAGAATTAAAGATAGAAATTTTCAGACCCAGTGAAGAACGCTACATATGGGCTTTCTGCTTTTACATTCAAAGATAATAGATGCTACAAATGTTGTGATCCAAGAATGGACATGTGAAAACTGGAAAGGCGCTTAGAAGTAGGTAGTAAAACTTGTTTAAAATCAGACAAACAAAGGTGGGCAAAGTGATCCCCTGACACAGTTACTGTTGATTAGTAACCTGGAAAAGAACCAGAACTCCCAAATTATAAACAGATATTCTTTCCCTTGCACCAAGTTGCTCCCTAAAAGGAGGGAAAACTAAGGAGTTTTCCCATGTCTTTATTACAAAGTTTTCTACAGTCATCAAGGAGATGCAAATTAAAACTACACTGAGTTACCACCTAACTCCAGTCAGAATGGCCATCATCAATAACTCAAAAAATAACATGCTGGAGAGGATGTGGCAAAAAGGGAGCACTTCTACACTGTTGGTGGGAGTGTAAACTAGTACAGCCTCTGTGGAAATCAGTGTGGCGATTCCTAAAAGCTCTAAAAAATTGACCTTCCATATGACCCCGCAATCCCCCTACTGGGAATATACCCTGAAGAACTCAAATCACTCTATGAAAAAGATACCTATACACGTATGTTTATCAGAGCATTGTTCACAATAGCAAGATCATGGAACCAACCATGCTATCCATTAGAAGAGGACTGGATTAAAAAATGTGGTACGTATACACAATGGAATATCACACAGCCATAAAAAAGAACAAAATCATGAATTTTGCAGCAATCTGGATGGAATTAGAGTTTATAATACTGAGTGATCTCTCAGAGAAACAAAGATCTGAGCATCACATTTTCTCACTCATAAGTGGACCTTGGACAACTACCGTAATACTATAAGAAAAGGATTGACAGTGGCGGGAAACTATGAGGGGGGGGGACAGGGAGGAGAAGGGAGGTGTGATTAACGGTAGTCAATATCTGTCTGGGGAAAGGGGGGCACACCTCATCAACAAGGGTACCTGCACAATGAATATTTGTATGCCTAAGCCTTAACTGTACCCCACAATTTTAAAATAAAAAATATATTAAAAAAAAGAAAACAAGGTCTTTTAGAATTACAAAAAACAATGCACATTAATTTAGAAAATGAATCTACTTATATTCTGCCAATCTAAAGATAATAACTGTAACATCTGGGTGTATTTTCTTTCAGCTTTCAATTAATTCTTTTTTTCGCTTTTCTCTATATGTAATTCAAATACTACTGTGTGTAAACATGTTTTAATACTGTTAACACATAGCAAATATTTTCCTTTGTAATAAATAGTATGTGTAAGTAAAAGAAAAAACAACAACAACAAAGTTTTCTCCAGCCACTGCTTATATTGGTAAACGAAGTACTTTTTTTAGGTTCTTTAGGATTCATGCTAAATACTGGAAATTTGCCATGACAGAAAGGATACCAGAAGTCAATCTTACCACAGGATCACAATGATTTAGATTCTTTCCAAATTCCCTATTTACTCCTTACTCTAGATTGTCTATACTAAGGCACATAAAGAACTTTTCATTCTCTCCTGGGACACTCCCTCCCTAAATATCAGTATGTCTCCTAAAGGTTCTTTTCCCAAGTAAAATGAGTAAGTCAGAGGTCAAAATCTTTCTACAAGGAGTTCAGAATTCATCTAGCCAACACTCCTGGGAGCAGGGCTGAGAAGAAAGAATGGCCAATATAAGGGCCTGTCTATATTTGGCTCTTTCTGTTAGTCTTGTTAACCAAATTGTGGTTAAAATAAAATCATAATTTGCACTATAGTTTTCCTCTAAAGCTTTTTATTGCTTTCCCTTCTTTTTTTACTGATTGTCAATTGTCTATGACTACTGGATAAAGTAATACTTCAACTATGTATTAAGATAGATTTATGTAAACTAGCATGTACTGAGTATGGGAACACAGTGATCTTAGCTCTCGCCTAGTCTAAACCCCTGGGAGGGAATCATTAATTCTTAAGTATTTTACTGATGGTTTAAAAGCATTCTTGGGATCCGCTGATCTTCTGGTGGGCTGGTGCGCATGCGCTCCACGGATCCCCGCGGCCCAGCGTCCAGGAGCCATGGACTCGCAGGAGCCGAAGGAAAGCGAGAGATGACACTGAGCCCCCCAGGTGTGATGTTTAAGGGCTTACAGCAAACTGAAGTAAGCTCCCCCACTGGACAAAGGATCATAGAAAGATGATGTGAAACCAACTAAAGACAGAAGACTTAAAAATGGAGGAAGGATCGTCATTTTAGGGTGACAGTCTTCTCTGTTTAACACTTGACTCATACGTTAGCAAATTTTAAAGATGATCCACTTAAATGGTGATATAAAGACATAAGGCTTGAAAATAAAATAACCTTTTGGAAAAAAATAAAATAAATAAAATAAATAGAGAGTGTTTATTAAACTTGATTAGGATTATCCTAATGACATGCTGTTTAACATGACAGAATACCTAGCTGCATGGCGCTTAATTTCTGGTCGTCTTTCAAAAAAAAATCCTTAAGGAACAAACAGTGCTTGAGATAAGTCTGAATCATTTACCAGTGCTATTGGAATATTATAACCCTGTAGTAATTAAAAAAAACATGAATGACCCACATTAATATTATTTCGGAAGAGGATATTTTATCAAGTTTCCTTGTTAAACTGCCTCTAAAAAAAAAAAAGCATAAATCTTTGAATGAAATATTTGTTCCTTAAAACTTTTCAGATAATAAATGTGTTGGGGAACATGTAAGAGAGTGAGGACTGTAACATAAATTCTCGAGGCAGAAAATCAAGTCTTTGTTATACTCGCCTTCCTACGTCATTTTAAGAATAAAATTTCAATGGGATGGAATAAAAAGATCTTTTGTGATTATTTATGGTACACCTGGGAGGCAGTTTTCAGAATTGTGACTAGTGACTAAAGAAAATATTATTTAAAGCGAACTTTCTGAATTTGTATTTTTTGTCATATAGAGTGATCATGATCAATAGTACTTATTATTAATCTTATTTAGCTATCATATACATTTTATGGATTTTGTGAGTCTATAAGCATGGAGTTCTTTATTTAAACATGGAAGTATTTATTACTGTCTCCTGTGAAATGTTTTTTGGGGTGATAATTATTCTGGATATCTGTTGCTACATAAAAATATCATCCCAAATCTTCCTTCAACATTTTATTCATTTATAATTTTGCAATGGGTGTAGGATCAGAGGGGACAGATTCTATTCCGCTCAGCACCAGCTGGGGCATCTGGGAAGCTGGGCACTGACGTCATCTGAAGCCTTATTCCTGCACATGTCTGGTCACGGATACTGTCATCTGGAATGTCAACTGAGGCACTGCTGGAACATGGCCTTTACACATGGCTTTTGGCTTCCTCACAATATGATGGCTACGTTCTGAGGGTGAGCATCCCATGAGGACCAGGTGGAAGCTGTATCACCTTTTATGGACTAGCCTCAGCAGGCACATAATGTTGCTTCCACCTTATTCAACTGTCAACCCCCAGGTTCACCCAGTTTTAAGTGTAGGAAATATCTTTCAGTGGAAGAGTATCTCTCATAGGAGGAATATCTCCATCTCTCAATGGAAGGGTGTCAATAGCCAAGTTGCATTTAGAGAAATAGGGTAGGCATTAGTCCTTTTCTAGTAGAACAACAATTGGTCCTCTAGATTTCCCATTACCACTGTGGTATATTATATCTTTCTAAGATGTTCACATCAGCCTAGACCATCCAACATGATCTTCTAACAGAAGATAAACTATAAACTAGATGGTTTATAGCCAAGTTGCATTTAGAGAAATAGGGTAGGCATTAGTCCTTTTCTAGTAGAACAACAATTGGTCCTCTAGATTTCCCATTACCTTTGTGGTATATTATATCTTTCTAAGATGTTCACATCAGCCTAGACCATTCGGATGGTATATTATATCTTTCTAAGATGTTCGCATCAGCCTAGACCATTCGGATGGTATCTTATATCTTTCTAAGATGTTCTCTAAATGCAACTTGGCCATAAACCATCTAGTTCTATCAGTGTGATTACGTGCACCTCAACCAGAGTCAAAAGTAACTCTTGCCTGGTTAAACCATGCCCTCTATTTCCTCACAAGTAAGGAAATAAGGAAGATCTAAAGAAATAAGAAGAAAACTAGTGATCATATTAAATCATTTTCTGAGAGAAACAGGAATTTAGGGGCCAGTCTTCTAAATGACCCTTGGAAAGATCACATAAAAAGCAACCAATATCCAGTGGCCTTGTTTCAGTATGATTTTTTTTTTCAGAATTACTCATGGATTTTACTCGATAGTTTGTAAAATCTGTAGCCCAAAATCCAGGCAATATTGTTGTGTGACTGTCCCATATCCCAATTTCTCAAGATGAGCAACAACTCCAATTCTAGGCACATATTGAGTTGAGGAAAAATTGCTGTCCTCCTGCCTTTCCCGTTTTCCAGCTTAAGAAAATCTAATAAGAACCATGTGAAGTGACTTGAATCGTTTTGATTGAGATTATATTCTTCTTTTCTTCCTGGAGATCTTCTAGATTTAGGTTTCTAAACAACACATTGACACTATACCTTATCTTCTGCCTTTTCAAAGAAAAACAGAGCGTGACAGGGCAAGGAAGGGAAATTCCTCAAACAGTTCACTATTCTAAATGACTTCTATGAGAGCCTATTTTGTCTTTTAAAACCCTACCTTTCACGTTTATGCTTTTTTCTGTTTTCAATTTGATTTGCAAATTTTCTTTGCTTTGAATTTTCCCTTAGGTTTTAAAAATGCTTTGCCCTTTGATTTGCCATTAACATATCGTTGGTGCCTTGGAGCATTTTGTACTGTGGCTACATCTCTTTCCCATGGCTAAAGAGCCCTGTATGTCCCTAAGTTGTATACATAGGGGTGCACTCAAGATGGTATCCAGAAATGGATGGTTGATAGACCTAGAAGAAGTTGCGTGTACACTAACAACGTATGTCCAGCAAGCCTAGATTCAGACCAGGTTGGACACAGAAAAAAGTATTTTATTTTTTTCACTAAAGTATTCCCACCCAACTTTCTTTCCTAAAGAATACTGTATTCAGAAAGGACAGTTCTCTTTAACCTGGGTGGGAGCTGTTGTTTTTAAGATCTCCAGATGGGTTGGATAAATCAGGAATATTGGGAGTCAATTTCTTGAGCATAGCCTGGAAAGGCTGAAAGTCCCTCAGAAAATCTTCCCATTTGACACGGTGCAGAATCCAGTGTTGAGGGCTGGGTAGGAGGGAGGGAGTGTGCTATTACCCGAATGGGGGCTGAGCAGTGGCCATAGTCAGACTCCCTGAGTGTTGCACGCTGCAGCACGAAGCTGAGAAAACATTTACGAATCATCAGCTATATACCAAGAGACAAGAAAGTGCTAAAGGTTCTATTGGCAAGAGAGACCTCACGTAAAGATGAGGAGGCCTTTTGAGAGCCTTACCACTAGAGGCAGTGGTGGAGTTCAAGGGCATCTGTGGTGATGTCTGCACCCAGGCACTCAACCAGACCAAACTCCTCTCATAGCATTCAAGGCTCAGATGCCAACAGAGAGTGGGGCCAACAGAGAGTACGATCATTGCTGGAGCACTTTCTCTTTGTCAGGAGCTGCTAGGTGCCTTCCTGAATTAAGCCATCCAAACCCTCATAACTGCTGAAAGTAAATCCTCTGTCTTACAGCGTGACGACTAAGGGGAGAAGCAGTTGTCCCATGATGACTCAGTTGGTAACGGGGCTTTTCCCCCAAGTGGCTAGTAACCAAAACAGCAAATTGCCACTGTGCCAGACATTTCTCCTTCTCTGCCTCCAAGTTACATAAGTTACAGAAGCTTCTCACTGTATCCATGTTTCCCAGGTGGCAGAAACTCTCTGGGTCCAAAATTGACTGAATATTTTCGTGAATGAGATTGAGTTTTACTGAGACTCGTTTTAAAGAGCTTTAGGTTGATTAACACACCATACAATTTACCCATTTAAAGTGTAGTTTTTAAAGTGGTTTTGGTGTGTTTTACAGAGTGGTGCAACCCTCGCCACAGTCAATTTTAGAACATTTCCATCATCCCGAAATAAAACCACTGCCCATGAGCGGTCACCCCCTTCCCCCCAACATCTCCAGCCCTAAGCAACTACTAATCTACTTTCTGCCTCTATATAGACTTGCCTAGTGCCGCAAAATTCATATAAATGGAACCATGAAATATGTGGTTTTATGACCGACTTCTTTCACTTAGTGTGATGTTTTCAAGGTTCTTCCATGTTTGTAGCTTTATTATCTGTGCTTCATTCTCTTTTATTGCCAAATAGTATTCTGCTCTGTAGGGATCACACATTTTTTTTTAACCATTCATCAGTTAATGGACATTTCAGCTATTTCTACTTTTTCACTACTATGAATAAGGCTGCTATGAACGTTTGTGTACAAGTTTGTGTGTGGACCTATGTTGTTTCTTTTCTTTCTTTTTTTTTTTTTTTTTGAGTTGGAGTCTCACTCTGTCGCCCAGACTGGAGTGCGGTGGCCGCTCCCGGCCACCGCAGCCTTGACCTGCTGGGCTCCGGCAATCCTTCCGCCTCAGCCTTCCAAGTAACTGGAACTACAGGTGCGTGCTACCATGCCCAGCTAATTTTTGATTTATTGTAGAGATGAGGTCTTGCCAAGTTGCCCAGGCGGTTCTCGAACTCCCCGGGCTCAGGCAATCCACTCACCTCAGCCTCCCAAAGGCACGGGATTACAGGCTGAGCCACCGAGCCTGGCTTATGTTGTTGTTTCTTTTGGGTATGTACAAATGTGTCTTTTAATCTAGAAATTTCTACTCATAGCCTCCTCTATTTTCATAGCACCTACTCTTTCATTCCTTATAGTTTCTTTCACCGGAATATTACTGATATTGACATCTCCAAATCAATGAACTTTTTCTTACCAATATATTTATTTTGCATGTTATAAATGTATCCAACATTCAACAAAATTCATTTTATTTATTCCAGTTTCAAACCACCCACAACACTGGATGCTGGAGATACAAGTTAAACTAAAAAGTATCTCTGCCTTTAAGGAACTTATATCTAGTTGGGGGAAGTGGAGAAAGGTAGGAGAAAACATAGACTGTCAGAATATGATTAATATGTGTTATAGCAGAGACAGTGTGTGTCTTGAGGACACAGAGGAGGGACATTAGTCTGCAGAGTCAAGGAAGGTGTCACAACGTGTGATTCGAGTGGGGCTCTTCTGAGCAATAAAGAAGGCGTGGGGACAGATAGGCATTCGAGACAGGAGGAATAGTATATGCTAGTGCCCTGGGGCAGGAAGAGCATGGCTGGATTCGAAGTCACAAAAGTGGGAGCTGAGGTACAGAGTGCCTTGGAAGGGGAGGTGGACAAACAGCAGGTGAGGTGAGAAACCAGGCAGCGGTGATATCATAATGGAATTTCTGTCTTTCTAAGGATTTGGATTTATTTTGTAAATAATGTGGCTCCAGTGAAAGATTTTTAACCGAGAGGATCGTTATTACTAGAGCATTCAGAACATGAACTTTTGAAAAAGTGAGCCTCATAAAGAACTCTTGAAACATCTTTATTATTACATTTCATGATAAAGTGCTTGACAGCCAAAGAGCTTAGGATTGGTGGTGGAAAAACCTACCTGTGAGAAAGAAGTTTCACCTACGTGCTATTGTTTTGCTGGTATTCCCCATTTAGTAGTTCATGTCTCATTACAGAACTCTTTGACTTCTACCTTGTTGTTGCAGGGTATCTCTCTGCCTTCTGAAGTTCATGGCCTTACCATTACCTTTCCAAGGTTTTGATATGTCCTGCATTAAGCTCTATAATACCACACAGAAATTAAAAATCACCCACTGAGTCTTCTTTGAAGCTTTGTAGCTTCCCTGAATACCTTCTTATTTGTTTGGTTATGCTGTCAGCACTTCTGTCAAATATAGAATCTCCAGATGGCCTTGAGTCCTTGGGGGGGCAAAGCTTTGTCTTGTTGAAGGACCTATTCACAGGATCTTGCCAATTTTTATTCAGCTGGATTTCTGCCAAGAAAGAAAGAGGGAGGGAGGGAGTAATGGAAGGAGAGAGAGGAAGAGAGGGGTAGAGGGAGGGGGAGGGAGGAGGGGGAGACAGAGAAAAGAAAGAAAAAGAAAGAGGGAAAAAGAGAGACAAATGAAACAATATATGGGGAAAGTCAGGAGAAATTCTATAGAGGAAGGTAGTACAGGCATTAGTCCAGAAAGAAGGCTATAGAACTAATTTGGATGTTAAACAGAAAATTAAAGTCATCTGTTTATTCATACATTTTACAGATATTTGGTAGCAATAATGAAGATAAATAAATTTAGGATATTAACATATAATCACAAGCACTTGACAGTCACTGCAAAGGACCCCAAAAGGATCATTCCCTTCACCCATGACATTGTATCGATTGTAGCATAAGCCATACTTCCCTAGACATTTTGTTAGAAAACTCTAAAACTTTTCTTATATGCCATGTCCAGCGTCACAATTACAACTATCCTCTCCTTCCCTACTTTTCCTTCCTTAGTGACTTAAGATCAATTCCTTCATTTATTTTTTAACAATAATGGAGTCCAGAAGCACTATAATTTATTTGCTCTAACTCATATGAATATTTAAGTAGACATCAAGGGTGGTTTCAGAAACATCAGAAAAGATTTATACCCAAATGAATCAGTAATTGTTTGATTTAGAAAACAGATTGTGCTTCGAGAAATACTGAGATATTGCTGAATAAATTATAACCCAGATATGTCAAATTGCTTAGTTTTTATTTATATCTTCAAAACATGACATTATGGGTACCGGGTTCACTACCAGGAGGAGTGAGGGCCAGCTAGAAGCCCAAATTTCACCTGCATGCAGCCTACTTATGTAGCAAACCCTCACTTGTACCCGACAACTCTAAAATAAAGAACAATAAAAATACAAGAATCACCCTCAACTAAACAGAATATTTAAAAGCAAGGCCTCCTCATCTCTACAATAAATCAAAAACTAGCCGGGCGTGGTAGCGCACGCCTGTAGTTCCAGCTACTTGGACGGCTGAGGCAGAAGGATCGCTGGAGCCCAGCAGGTCGAGGCTGCGGTGGCCAGGAGCGGCCACTGCCCTCCAGTCTAGGTGACAGAGTGAGACTCCAAGTCAAAAAAAAAAAAAAAAGCAAGGCCTTTATTTTGGGTTGAATTATGTCTCCCTGAAAAGATATATTCAAATCAAAGTTTTCTGTTTTAGGTGCACTCATTTGGAAATAGAGTTTTTACAGATGTGATCAAGTTAAGAAAGGATCATATCCAATGAGGGTGGGCCCAAATCCAATATGACTGATGTCCTTATAAGAAAACAGACCAACAAAAAGATATAGATGCAGACATACAGGAAGAATGTCATGTGACAGCGGAGGCAGAGATCGGAGTGATATGTCTAAAAGCCAAGGAACACCAAAGATTTCCAGAAACACCAAAAGGTGGGGGGACATGGCGCAGATTCTCACCTAGAGTCTTGAGTGGGAGCATAGCGCTGATGACTTCTGAGTTTGGATATCTAACCTCCACACTTGGAAGGAATAAATTTCTGTTGTTTTACACACACACACACAAAAAAAAATAAATGGCACTATAAGGCATAAAGGAAACATTTGAAATATACACATATATATTCGAAGATAGTCATGAGAATTCCATTTAAAAATTTTGACATTTTTCATTTAGTTTTTATAATTGAGGTATAACTTATTACTGCAAGGTGCATGCATCTTAAATGTACTACACTATAAAATTTTACAGATGTATAAAACCTTATAACCCTCACCTGGATTGATATATAGAACATGTCCAGAACCTACAGTACCCCCCTTTAATTCTCTCTTTCCCAAGTCCATTAATATTCACCTCTAAAGTAACCACCATTCTGACTTCTATCACTATGAAATGGGTTTACCTGTTTTAGAATTTCATCTAAATGGAATCAAACACCACATACTCTTCAGGTTTGGCTTCTTTTGCTCATATTACATCTCAGATTAAACTATGTTGCTGCTTTGGTCAGACAGTGTAAGTTCTCCAACTTGATTTTTTTTTTTTGAGATTGATTTGGCTATTCTAGAATCTTTGCCTTTTCATTTCAATGACAGAATCTGACTGTCAATTTCCACCCCCCCTAAAAAAAAAGTTGCTAAGATTTTGATTGGGATAACCTTGGATATGATTTATTTGGGGAGAACAGACATCTCTCCAATTTAACGTAATATTTATTGACTTTTCAAAGAATTTTTTCAAAAAATATTGACTTTTCAAAACTTTTCAAAGAATAATTATTGACTTTTCCAAACCATGAACATGGTATTTCTCTCCATTAAATGTGATTTTTCTGTATTTATCTCAGCAATGTTTTCTAGTTTTAGGTTTAGGCCTTACACAGGGAGGACCCCCCCCAAGAAAACCAGTTATCTTTTGGAGGGCAGGTCCCTTGTAGTACAGGCTTTCTCACTGGGTAAGTGTTCTAGGAACTCGTTGGCATCAGTGTACCAGCTTGTGTTGTTGTAAGAGGCTGTGTTTGGCTACAGTGAATATTTCTGTGGCAAACAGGTGACTGGTGTTTCCACCATGACAACACACCTGCCTACTTCGTGCTGAGTGTTCAGCAGTTTTTGACCAAAAACGGCATGACCCCCATGTCCCACCCTCCCTATTCACCTGATCTTGTTCTAAGAGACTTTTTGTCTCTCAGGATGAAGAAAGGCCTCAAAGAGAAGCATTTGCTGATGTGGAAGAGGTGAAACAAAAAATGGCAGAAGCACTAACAGGCATCAAAATTGACAGTTCAAAAACTGTTTTGAACAGTGGTAAAAGTGCCTCGATAGGTGTATTGTATCAAACAGAGAGGACTTTGAAGATGACTAAGTTTAAACATATAAGAATACAGAGTTCTTATAAACAAATGCTGTGGGTTTTTTGGGTCTCCTCTCATATGTATTTTCTTATATTTATTCTAGGTATCATAGGATGAATTTTTTAAAATTTACTTAGGATGATTTTTTAATGCTAACATAGCTAATGAATTTTTAATTTTGTATTGTTTGTTACTATCATATATACATTATATAGTTTTATGCAATTATATATAAAATTTTGTGATTTTATACAATCATATAAATTATGTTATATACAATTTAGTTTTGTACAATTATATAATGCATAAAATATACAATTTCATGTATTGATAGTGTTAATTTACTAATTTTAATAGTTTAATTGCATATGTTTACTTTAAAAGTTTTAAAAATATTATTTGCAATAGCATCAAAAAATATGTATGGAGTACTTAGAAATAAATCTTCAAAAGTTGTGCAAGTCACTCAAAAATAGAAAGCATTATTGAGAGGAATAAAATATATGCATTGTTGAAAGACTTACTGTTAAAATGTAAATTTTCTCCAAATTGACCTACAAAGTAAGCAAAATGTCAATTACACTCCCAGAAGGAATACTATCAGTAATTATTAACTTCATTTGAAAATTCATATGGAAATGCCAAGGACCTAAAATAGCTAAGAGAACTTTAAAGAAGTAGAACAAGGGTGGAGGATTAACACCACCAATTTTAAGATTTATGAAGCTACATTAATCATGACAGCATGGTACCAGTGCTAAGCTAGATCATTAGATCAGTATATCAGTGGATCAGGATATCAGTGGTCCAGAGATAGCCCCACACTGGACAACTGATTTTTCATACAAATGCAGATGCAATTCAGTGAAGAAAAGATCTTCTTTTCAATAAATGGTACTACAACAAATGTCCATATGCAAGAAATGAACTTTAATCCAAACCTTTTCCCATATGCAAAAACCAAATTATGAATTTGTGTCATCAACCTAAATGTAAAATTCTAAGTTGTAAAACTTATTTTTCAAAAGAGAGAACATTTTTGTGACATTGAAGACTTTTTAGGAACAAAATCAATAGCACAATGCATTAAGTAAAAAAATTTATAAACTGGACTTCATCAAAATTAAAACTTCTAGTAAGACGCTATTACGAGCATAAAAGATGAGTCACATGCTGGAAGAAATATTTCCAAATTATATATTAGATAAAGGAATTGTATCCAGAATATGAAAAGAACACTCCAAACTCAAAAATAAAAAAATGAACGAACATCCCATTAAAAATTGACCAAATATTCAAACACTGCACCAAAGAGAATACACAAATGTCAAATAAACTTAGTATCTTTAGATCATATGAAGTGTTGGCAAAGATGTGGAGAAAACAGAACTACACTGTTGGTGGAAAGAGAAAATGTTTCAACCATTTTGGAAAACAAAAGGCATTTTCTTTTAAAAGCTAAAGATAACTTATATCATCCAGTCATTTCACTCCTAGGTATTGATCCAGGAGAAATCAAAGTTTATGTCCATACAAAGATTTGTACACAGTTATTCAGAGGAGCTTTATTTGAAGTAGCCAGAATTGAAAACAACCCAAATATCTATCAATAGGCAAATGGAAAACAAATTGTGACATATCCATACAATGGAATCTTCCTCTGTTGATTCTAGCACCAACATGGTTGCATATCAAAATAATTATGCTGAGTGAATTAAGACAGATAAAAGAATATATGATTACATTTATATAATTTTTAAAAATGCAAGTGACAGGTGATCAGTTGTCAGGGACCATGATGAGGAGGCAGTGAGGGATCCTTGGATATTTTGGGATTTTATATTCTGGATATAGAAGTAGGGATCTGGATATGTTCACGTAATCTTGAATCGATAAATTATTCATAACTCTGAGTTGGATAGTTTTACCATCTCTGTTTTACAAAGAAACAATCTGCAATATAAAATTTATCTAAAGGTGTGAAATAAAAAAAACACTTAAGCCAAATAAAATTAGCAACTCTATTTTTGTGTAGAATTTTGACTTGGAGCCACATGAAACAACAATAACAAATAACAAAAATATAATATACAAATGCATGCATAAGTACCTTCCAAGTCACTTACAAATATGAATTAAATTTGTATTACTCTTATTTTTTTCTTTCAATTGTAGATAAGTAAAAGCTGAGTAAGCTTTTAATTCATTAATTCATTTTTAGAACTTGACATTTGCCTTTCATGGAAATCATCATCATTTCAAAAACACAAGCTAAAACTACAGTGATTTTTTTCAGCACGATAATGAAGTTAGTGTATATATATGCATATATATATAGCGTTACTAACTTTATGTTCTAAGAAATGAGGACATTTAATGATACATTTAATAATAGGTTATAGATTTATGCATCAACAACCTTCATCATCACCACCTAAGGCCAGTGCTATGTCTGAAAAGCTATATTTATGCATACTATGTTACTCACAATTATGAGTTCAATGAATGTTTAGTGAATCCTTCATGATGCTGTAAAGATTGTTTACATAGCTAACATCGGTTACACAGCTAAGGGCAGATAGTTGTTTATTAGAGGAATTAATGCAGGATCGAGTGTGTACATGACAGCCAAGCATTACACGAACACATGGTGACCTACTGTGGCCAGGTTCTCAATTTAACCTTAAACATAACCTTTTTAACGCTTTAAAAATAGTCTTTACTCCCTCTAAAGCTTGAACTAATTCTTTTTCTTTTTTAGATTGGGAGTAGCTTAAAGAGATAGAGAGAAAGAGGGTGAATCCACTTCTCAAGGGAGAGAAGGGGGCCAGGCGTCTGAAGAACATCTGGCCAACTTGTACCAATTCTTAGACCAAATTTATACATTTGTTGAATGCCTACTGTGTGCCTAACTAGATCTCAGAGACCAAAGTTGGGAGTCTTCCAGGTCTATGGAAAACAAGGTCCTTGCTCTTATTGAGTACACAGTTGGCTTTTTCAGTAGATGATCAGAAAACAAATTTGGAAAATAATCTGGAACACTGGCGTAGATCAAGATTCCGGCTCACAAAATTTGGTCCAAACCAGCCAATTCTGGGTGGCGGGATTTTCTTATTTGAAAACCCCGACAGCCAGCGGTACAGCGAGCACCGCCACGCAGAAGCCATGCCCCGGATCCGTGCGCAGGAGTGCGCATGCGTCCTTAGGGAGGAGGACATTGACCCTGAGAGGTTGCCGTCACGCTGTGCGCAGATAAGACGTCGTGCGTGCGCAGGCGCTCGGCGCAGACGCCTGCCGGAAGCCAAGATGGCGGTTAGGTGTTCTCCAGGCCGCAGTTGGCGCCTTGTCAATATCTAAGCGGGATATATCCGAAGGGACTGTGGCAAACGCCATCTCCGCCGCCATGGCGCGGCATCGGAATGTCCGAGGCTATAACTACGATGAAGGTAGGTGGCGGGGTCATGCCGGGCCGTTGTTTTCGCTGTTCCAGCTGGGATCCCAGCCCTTTGGCATCCACTTCCATCTGTGGGTTCCTCTCATTGGACCAGGCTGGAATTCGGGGAGGCCCTGTTGGGGGAAAACGACGGGACACCTGAGTGCCACCGTGGCGTTGTTTTCAGTTGTGATCTCTACCCTCTGGGATTGATTTCATTCGGGAAGAAGAAGGTGCTGCATAGCGTCAGATGGGAAGGACACGTCGTGAGGTTGGGATTCGGTGATACTTATGCATGTAAGCATTATCACCTCTCCCATTGTTTGCTCCCAGGTCCGGCACTCACGTGCCTGCTGCTACTAGCTTCTCTCCCCAAGCCCCCTTTTAGAATTGTCCATGAAACTTTGCTTCCTTGTAAACGTAGATTGACTTAGTGCTTGCATTCAAGTCACCTGCTGAAACTTAAGATTTATGTGATAAACCTTTTGTGTGTGTTAATGAACACTTTTACTTCAGCTAATTTATTTTTCCACGGATTTCAAATTGGGAACTTAGGAGACTGTAGAAAAGACACATATTAAAAGGACACAAAGAATAAGTCGATCACATAGATGCTCTTGAGATGTACACTTAGTTCTTGGCTGGCAATGCTTAGCATAAACGTATTTTGAAATAGAAAGAAAAAGTATTACTAGAGGAAAGAGGGCATGGGAAAGGACTTTCTGATTTTAAAAGTGAAATAAAAAAATGTGTATATGAATATTTTCTAGTAGTTAAAGGAGTTAGAGTTAGTTTTAGGAGGGGCATATGTGTCTTAAAGGCATCACCACACGTCATACAAATTAAAAATATGAGCAAATATGTACTAATACAGAAGAGGAACAAAAATCTTTTGTTTTGTAAAGCACTAATATATATAGTGCTAAATACATTAGTGTTTATCACTGGCACCCCAAGTAGATTATTCTAGAATATTTGTGTTGTCTAATCCATAGTGGAGGGCAGCTTGTGCTGTATTTGGAGACTGTGATGCAGTCTGCCTGGCACATGTTAATTTCCTGGTGTTCACTTTGGAATGGAGGCCTGCCCTTTTAAGGAAGTACTGCTGTGAATGTAAGTGTTGCATCTGGGCTACTGTTACCTGAGAAATTAAGACTGGGAGATATTTTGCAAATGTGATATATAAAGAACATGAGTAGGCCTAATTGTTGCTCATTTGTTTCTTTAATAGTCATTTATCATTTTCTTAACATTTACTGAGTGCTTAGAGTACTGTTCTAAACTTCGGGACTAACAGTAAGATATTTGAAAGTGGTTTAAAAGGAGGAGATAATACAAGTTACAGATGATTACAGTATGAGAGGTGTTACAAAAAGTACTGACAAAGTGCTATGGGGGATTGTGCAAATGAAAACACTTAATTCAGAGTGGATTGGGAGAGTTTAAGCAGGATTTCTTTCTCTTTTTTTGTTTTTTGGAGTCAGAGGTCTCACTCTGTCATCCATACTGGAGTGCAGAGTGCAATGGCAAGATCAAGGCTCATTGTGGCTTTGAACTCAAGCAAATTGCCATCCTCAGCTTCCTGAGTAGCTGGGACTACAGGTGCATGCCACCATGCCCAGCTATTTTCTTTTGCATAATCAGGATTTCTATGAAAAGGAATGCTTCATTGAGGAGGAAAGGTGCTTGACCTGAGAGAATGAGTGCTAAATATCACCTTGTCCAGCTGGGGTCAGATTCTACTGTTGTCATGTGTTTGTGGAGTAATTGATGACATCATAACCAAGCTGTTTCTGTAACATAGGAGGTTCGTCCTCATTTCCTGTTTATAAAAATTTTGCTCATGTTCAGGGCCTGATTTATTTCTCTTCTTCCCATTTAGGCTTTCCCTTGTACTCTCAGGATCTTAATTTTTAAATTCTCAAAAGTTTATAAGCTCGTGGAAGGCAAAATCCATACTTTAATTTTAAGTAGCTGATACAGTATTCTTTACCTGTAGTAAGTACTCCAAATTTTTATTGAGGAAACAAGCTACTTTACACAGATTCCAGGACAGAATTCTCTTCATCTTTTATACTGTGACACTTTAGAGTCAATTTCAACATTAGCAGACTTAGTAAAAAGGATTCTTCTTGTTTTTAATATCTACAAAGATTTTGTTTGTGAATGACCCCTCATTTATGTGTTAGTAAATTGTTATTTATTAACTTGGAGCTGTGATCTCATAATTTATTGAATGTTGCATATTTTTATCCAATAACAGCATTTATCTAACTTTGAGCATGCTGTTCCTGTTGCATGAATACCCTCAAAATGTAGCTAACTCTCATCTTTGGAATTGGGTTAGATGCTGTATTTTGGGTTTTTTTCCCCTAGCCACCCCATGCCCTATTCTAGTTTTGCTGTTCATGTGGGTGTTTCCAAATTACTCCATGTTTCTCATGTCATGCATTTGTCACATGATTTTGTAATTGCCCATTTTCTTGTCTGTGTTCCTTGTCAGATTTCAGGTGTGGAGGTAACTGGGGACCGTGCTCACTATTAAATCACGATTATCTCTAATGGTCTCTAACGTGGTATTTGTATGTGTCAACGAATAAGTAAATACATTTATGTAAATATATTTCTGTTCTTTGTGGGTTTTTAGTTTTAATTAGCTTGATTCATTAATTTATAATACAAATATTAATTTAGTGTTAAATATGTGCTCGGTAGTTTGCTAAACCAAGGCTTCCATTAATCACAATTGCACAAGGGAGGGATTGGCAGTACCTGGTCCTAAACCCGGGAAGTGAAGACCAGTTGGAGGCCCAAACTTAACCTGCACATAGGTTACTTATGTACCTAATCCTGACTTGTACTCCACATCTCTATAATAGAATGAAGTTATTAAAAATATAAAAAGAAGCTGACAGTCTCTTGGCGTGAACAGGAGTGTGGTGCTTTGAAGACATACTGTAAATTGGAGGAGTGTGCTAAAGGATAAAGGTGGCACGGGGGCTTGCTGGTTTACCCAGAATGGTCAGGGAAGAATTCTGCAAAGAGGTGACATTCGAGCTAAAACTTTAGCCAGGAGAAAGAAATAGCCTTGAACATCTAGGCAGAGAGCATATTCCAGTCAGTAGGAAAAAGGTCAGTTAGCCGTCAATGGAGTAAGCACAGGGATTAGTATAGAAGTTACCTAGCTCTACATGAAGAAGAATTGCTTTCATGATCTGTTGTACACCCTGTGTTAGTCAGTTCTACTGGGAAAAAATGCTTTGGTTATGGAGGGCATTTGGTGAAAAAAAGGACACATGGCTAATTTCAAGTTTTTGTCAACGCTAGAAAGACTATTCAAGTGTAGTGTCTATAGGATTATTATTTTTTGATCAGTTGAGGTAAAAACTTGGAAAAACTTATACCCAGTTGTCTTAAGCACTGAACCGTGACTGGTGTGGTGGCTTATGCCTGTAAACACAGTGCTTTGGAAGGCTGAAGCCAGAGGATTGCTTGAGGCCAAGAGTTCGAGATAAGCCTGGGCAACATAGCAAGACCCTGTCTCAAAAAAAAAAAAAAAAAAAAATTGGTGAGTGTGGTGGCATGTACCTGTAATCCCAGTTACTCAAGAGGGTGAGGAGGGAGGATCACTTTAGCCCAGGAGTTCAAAACTGCAGTGAGCTATGATCACACCACTGCACTTCAGCCTGGGCAAAGAGTGAGACTCTGTCTCTTACAAAAAAAAACAGAAACAGAAGGACAATACATGTCTTTATAATATAGAATGTCAGTAAATACCTATTTTGTGAGTGTAATTCTTAGCATTTTTTTGAAAAGTAAATATTGATAAACAAGTTATTTTGGAGAGAATTCAGATGCTTTCTCATTTGTAATAAGCATATGAAAAGACCTTGTAACTGAATTTGTCTTTTTTGTGTGTCTTTTAGATTTCGAAGATGATGATCTCTATGGCCACTCGGTAGAGGATGATTATTGTATTTCACCGTCAACAGGTGAATAAAAAAAAATGGAGTTTTTGATTTGGGTATTTAAAAGTATCAAGTAAATATTATTGTCTTTATAGGACTGGTATGTTCCATAGACTGTCATATGTAACATTAAAAAAGATAATTATATGTTATTTTTCAAAGATATATAAAGGAATTTCTTTGCCTGTGAGTAGAATTTAAGGTTTTGCTTTTGTCATTTAGTTTTAAGCAGTTTGAAGAAAACTCTGCTCTGTGGTTTTTCCCATATTCTTTGCAACTTGCAGTTAATCTAAATATACTAAAATGGTGATTTAATTGATAATGGAATTCTAAAGCCTCTGGTGACAGGCAACAGTTATACCCCCAAGGATCTTTTAAATATTAGAAACATTGCTAGGTTATGAATAGACTTCCCTTTATACAATACTTTATCTACTGTATAAACAGTACTAAACAGCTAAGTAAATAAACCAAATACATATAGTTTAGTCTTCTTATGGGGCCACAAAAGGATTTAGAGTTCAACTTTCTGAATCACTCTGCATTTGAGCTATATTTTCTAGATCATCTGCCCAAAGATTTTTCCTTTGTTACCATGTAAGGAAAACATTCATATGTCCTTTCCAGCAAAGACTGAGGCTTTGATCCTGATCTTTCTCTCACTGATTTCCCTAACAATGCATTTGTCTTCCAATTTTAGCTTACTATATATGTCGTTGGTTAAAATGCCTTACTCAATTTTAGTATGGTATAAAAAGTGAATACAGTTTACCTATAGTTAAGTATAGTGTAAATATAACTAAAAAACTAATTTTCCACAAGTTTGAAGTTTTAATATAATTACATTTCCTTTAAAATCATCTACTATGGTTTGAATATTTGTGTATCCCCAAAATTCATATATTGAAATTTCAACCTCCAAGGTAATAGTATAATTTAGGAAAGGGGACCTTTGGGAGGTGATTAGGTCATGAGGGTAGAGCTCTCTTAAGTATGATAGTGCCCTTATAAAAGTGGCCTAGGAGAGCCCCTTGCATGTGAGGACAAGTAGGTGCCATCTGAGAGCCTGAAAACGGACCTTCACCGGATACAGACTCTGTCTTGATCTTGGTCTTCCCATTCTCCGAGCTGTGAGAAGTAAATTTTTGTTGCTTATAAACTACCCAGTTCATGCCATTTTGTCATAGCAGCCTGAATGGACTAAGACCTGTCTTAATTACCCTATAATCTGCTGGGCTGTCCTATGAGCTGTATCTGCTTTAATCCCACTTTTAGCCTTTGAAGACCAAACATGTCCCTTCTGACTTTTATAATACCTTTTTCTTTATAAAGGCGTAGGTGCTCTAGAAGTTGTCTTTATCATATCTACCCTTACTGTCACCTTTTTCCTATTGTTATTTTGAAATGCATCAAGCTCTATGTTTATAGGCCTGTCAAATACTTTCCTTGTTTAGT
Organism: Cephalopachus bancanus; assembly: GCA_027257055.1. Taxonomy (NCBI): domain Eukaryota; kingdom Metazoa; phylum Chordata; class Mammalia; order Primates; family Tarsiidae; genus Cephalopachus; species Cephalopachus bancanus. The sequence goes on from JAPVLO010000006.1 coordinate 16,396,093, forward strand.
CTAACCATGGCCTTTCTTTTCTTTAATGTTTCACTGCTATTAGTCAGTATTCTGTTAGGAGATAAAAATTGCACCAGTTATTTTACCATAGGGGATTAATATAAAGAGTTGTTCCAGCCTCACAACACAGTGAGATCTTGTTTCCACAAAAAAAATTTTAAAAATTAGCCAGGTGTGGTGGCATGCACCTGTAGTCCCAGCTACTCAGGACGCTGAGGAGGAAGGATTGGTTAAGCCCAGGAGTTTGAGGTTGCGGTGAGCTGTGCTTGTACCACCGTACTCCAGCCTGGGCAACAGAGTGAGACCCTGTCTTTGGAAAGAAAAAAAAAGTTGTTAACTAGGTATTACAGAACAAAAAAGTATAAAAAGGCCAACCAAAATATCAAGAAGGTAGTAAATTCAGGAAGCATTTACCATCCCTAGTTCTTCAAGGAACAAATGGACAAAGTTGAAACCACCTATCAGAATCTTGTGGGGGGCTCCTTGGAGCTGTGACTTAGACCCTGAGGAGAGAATTCTGCTTTGGAAGTTTGCCTCTAAAGCTCACAGGAAAGACTGGATGAGACTTTGGGGAGGGAGACGCTGCATGGCTGAAGATCTCTTTGAATCCCTTTGAAGCTAAGATTTAACCTTTTGAAGAGGGAATTCTAATCTACTGGCTGGTCATGGTGTCTGGGGAGTGAAGAGACAAGTTGAAGGTGGTTCTGGGAGTTTTGGAAAAACTGGAAAATGATATTAATTGCTGTCTACTGGAGCAAACTGCTTCTACAAGGTGAAGTGTTGTTGGTATGACTGACTGGAACAAGAAGCTAAAAGGAAGGAGCATGTGCCTTCCTTCTCTGGTCTTCCAGTTTCCCTTGAGCATTCCTTATTGGCTGATCCTACAAGCGTCAAAGATGGTAAAAGGTATCAAAGAAGAAATGTGCTTTGCAGGGACTTCAACCCAGCATCACAAAGCTGAATAAAGAATGGTAGGTTAGAAGCTGAGAGATGGCTTAGTAGCCAGCATTCCTTTACAGCTCCTTATTAGAGATTCAAATAAAGACATGTTATAGGGATTGGAGAATAAAATAAATTTCACATTTTCCAAGAAATTTCCTAGGCCTTTGGGCTCCTACGCTTTAACATCTCAGTTGACTAGGTAACTTAAATTTTAGAGTTGACAAAGTGATCCGTGCTTGTACTACTGCACTTCAGCCTGGGCAACAGAGTGAGACCCTGTCTCTGGAAAGAAAAAAAAAGCTGTTAACTAGGTATTACAGAACAAAAATTGTAAAAAGACCAACCAAAGTCTGGTAGCACTGTCTTCATCACTCACACTCTAAGCACAATAAAGAGCATGGCATGTTCATGGAACCAAGAAGGTGATGGAGTGTAATGTTCGATTTGGGTTTTTAAAAAAATCTTCATGGTAGCAAGCAGATTGAAGGGTTCATGAGTGGAGGGAAGTAGGTAGACTAGTTAGGAGACTATTATGTATGTATCTAGAGGAGATGAGGATATTTTAGGACAGTCTTCTCAAAGTGTGTTCCCTGAACCATCAGCATTACTCGAGAGTTTGTTAGAAATGCAGTACTGGGGTCAGAAACGTTGGGAGTCAGAAACGTTGGGAGTGAGGGAGATTAGTTGTTTAACAGGCCTAGTAGAATATGCTTATGGCATGCATTGAGAATCATTTGTTTAGGGCATAGATTTGGAAATAGATTCGAGAGAAAATGTATAGGCACTGAGGTCTCCAGTACTTAGAAATTGGTTGAATTTGGCTTGCATGTGACTGGAATCCTTCATAGAGGGATTACTGAAAGACATCTTAATATTGCAGGTTAACGTAGCCATTTATCTAGGCTTATCTGGGTAAATAGTGTTTAATATTGAATAACGAGCTAACAATACACAAGACCAGACCTTCAGAGGGTGTTGTACTGAGATTTGCATTAATGGATTAGTTTTCCTGAGGAGAGGATTAGAATTTATCTCTGTCTCTCATAGCTCTTGATGTATGTCTTGTATGTGGTTTATATTCAGGACAGTCTGATTCTGAGAGTTACTTTTGTATATACTAAGGAGTCAGCAGACATTAGCAAAGCAGGAAATAGTTAAATGGTTTTGGGTTTTTTCTGTGACAAACTGTAATTTGTTTTTTGTTTGTTTTTGAGTCAGTTGTACTCTGTCACCCAGGCTGGAGTACAGTGTCACATTCACAGCTCATCACAGCCTCAAACTCCTGGGCTCAAGTGATCCTCCAGCCTCAGTCTCCCGAGTAGCCGGGACTATAGGCTTTCACTACCACGCCTGGCTAATTCAAACTGGTATTTTTAACAAAAGCATGTGACTTTTGATTTTTAAGATTTTCACAACATTTATAAAATAGCAGTAATGTCAGGTCAGAAACTTACTTTCCTCTTTAATGTTATATTTTCCAAGTAATTTTCAATAAAAAAAATAGTTTTAGAATACTGCGTTCTTAAAGAAGCAGCTAATGTCTTTGAAGAGCTGAACATAGTATGAATATGATAGCTGAGTGACTTTACTAATATGAATTCCTCTCTATAATTAGCACATGTGGGTTTTTTAAAAAATTCTGTTAAGCCCAGTTTTCCTGATGGAAAAGCGATTTCTAAATGTTAACTTTTTAATTTCCTTTAGAAAGGTTGTCTTTGATACTGAGTATTGAATTTTTATGTGTGTTTGTGTGTGTGTTGGAGTCTTACTCTGTTGCCTAGGCTGGAATGCAGTGGCACGCTCATGGCCACTGCAGCCTCGACCTGTTGGACTCAGGTGATCCTTCTGCTTCAGCCTTCCAAGTGGCTGGAACTACAGTCATGCACCATCATGCCCAGACAGTTTTTCTTGCTTTATTGTAGAGATAAGATCTCGCTGAGTTGTCCAGGCTGGTCTCAAACCCGGGGGCTCAGGCAATCCTTTCATCTCCGCTTCCCAAAGTGCTGAGATTATAGGCGTGAGCCACTGCACCTGGACTTGAATTTATGTTAAGAGTGGGGATAGCAAAAAGAGCCTACATATAAAACTTTATTCAACTGGCTCTGTATTTTGTTTCAATGATTAGAAGTAATCTTTATTCAGTCCATTATAATTTAGAACCTTTATTGAGCTTCAATTTATGTATAAGAAAAGCCCTATTCGAATACATTGATCTGTTAGTTTGGTGTAAGGCACCCTGTTTAAAGTCTTGTTCGAATAGCTTTCTACAGCAATATGGTAAGTAAAGCAAATAATCCTGAATGAAGGAGTCTAGGAAGGCTTCTGGAAGGAGGTGGGATTGGGGCTGGGAAATTTGGGAGAAAAATGGCATTCCAGGTAGAGGAAATAGCATTGCTTAAGCAATAGCCTCTAAGTGAGGCTTGTTTCAGGAGACTTCCATGATTAGTGTGAGTTGTAGCAGGAAAGAGTGCTAAGAAAGGAAATGGGGACCCAATTGTGGAAGATATTTTTTTAATTTTGTGTTTGTTGTGTCAGCTTGTTGGAGGTTAAGTATGGGGAGGTAGTATTTTGGGCAGGTAACTGACAATGGTCTACAAAGTGTACTACAGGGAAAATCTGCAGGCCAGTGTTTCCAAACTGTTCCTGATGATGTGAATCAGCTGGGAGTGATTCTTGAAAATACAGGTTCCTGCTCCATTGCAGCACCACTGGATCATAGTCTCCAGGGTAAGAGACCTAGAAAGCTATATCTTTAATGAGTGCTTCCATGATTTTTATTGTTAGGTATTTAGGAAACAATGTTAGGTAGTTTCAGGAGTTAGGTTTTGAATTCTTTGACCTTTTATATTTGTTAAAATGCCTTCAATGGGAAAAAATTCCTGTGGGGTTTATTTTTTCAGAAAGCACTTCTAATAAGTTTGTGATTTAAAATTTGTAGAAGAATAACATTTTGTATTTATCACTAACCATTGCTTTTCTCTAACTTCAGTTTTTTGTATTTGTTGCTTTTTGAACTCTCATTTCAACTTCGAAGATTTGAACTGCTCTCCCCACCCCCAGCTGCTATTTTTTCTGGGGGAGTTTTCCTACCCTCCTTCCTTTCTGGCAAACCTAGTCATTACTACTTCCAAAACAGTGGCCACAGTGTAGGCTTTTGAATTGATTTATGTGTGTCTTGGAGGGTGTAGTGGTAGTAGGAAACCCCACAGACAAAGTAGCTCCTAGGATGTTGAGTAGAAGCCTGTACATTGAGAACTTCCTCTTACCTGTCAATATTTCCTAAGTGAAACTTGTTGAGGGAAACATCTGATTTCATGCCTCATTTAATTTTTTGATTTGTCTTAGATTTCTTCCTTATAGTTCAGAGGTGTGAGAGGAAATTGGGGGAAGTATATTTGTTACTTTTAGGCTAAACCGAATAAGTTTATCAGAGCTGAGAAAGCAATTTGTAAATCACCAGGTAGAAAATGGCCCAGCTTATATTTTTTTAGTACTACCACATTTTATTGACTCTAAGATGCCATAGATTGTAAATGTTATTTTACAGATCACTTTAAAACAAAAGGCTGTCAATCTAAGTATTACATAATGCTAAGATGCCATTTGATTGCAGGGTGCATCCCTAATTCTGAGATTTTTTTTTTTTTTTTTGAGTTGGAGTCTCACTCTGTCGTCCAGACAGGAGTGCAGTGGCTGCTCCCGGCCACCACAGCCTCGACCTGCTGGGCTCCGGCGATCCTTCTGCCTCAGCCTTCTGAGTAGCCGGAATTACAGGCGCACGCTACCATGCCCGGCTGATTTTTTTATTTATTGTAGAGATGAGGTCTCCCTGCCCAGGTGGGTCTCGAACCCGCGGGCTCAGGCAATCCACTCACCTCAGCCTCCCAAAGGCGCGGGATTACAGGCTGAGCCACCGAGCCCGGCTTGAGATTTTAACATGTGGAAAAAAAGTGGTCCTCTAAGAGAATTTACGAAATAGGATATATCTTTTCTGTTATTTAGCAATGCTGACTTTATCATACCAGTCTTATCTCCTTGCACAAGAGGGGAAGAAATAGGGACATACATATATATGTATATACACGTGTGTGAGTATGTGTGTGTATTTGTGTGGTGCCAAAAAAATGTATACACATTTTAAGAAAGGAAAAAACTATTAAATTTGTAATAGTCAATATATACCGATAACAAAAGATCAATAGAAGTTACATTTGACTTCTGCAATTACAAGAGGTACTCACAGTGGTTACCATCAGTGTCCAGATACTTCTGATTACTGCGAACTACTGCAGGACTTGTTGCTGTGCAAGGACTCCCAGATCTTCCCTTGTGCATATCACACACAGTGCCATGTGTCTCAAACGTATGGATGCATGCAGTTGTTAGGTGTGTTGGAGGTTCTGTTGCATACTCATACCTCTCTCATCATTGTACTTCCACAACATTCTCGAATTTCAAATACCACCAAATTTCAAATGGTCCTGTATTCCTCAAATGACAACCGTGCTTCTGCCATTTTCTTTAACTGTCCTGCCTATGGTAATGCTAGCCTTCATCTGATTAACACCATCTTTTGAGGGAACGTCATGTTACACACTGCTACCGTCATTCAATTCAACTTTGAAAAATAATACATAGATAACATCTCTAAAAATGTGTATGCTTTTTTTGGCACCCCGTACACACACACACACACACACACACACACACACACACACACTCCTCTCTCTCTCTCTCTCTCTCTCTCTCTCTCTCTCTCTCTCTCTCTCTCTCTCTCTATATATATATATATATATATGCATTTCTGAAAAACTTTGTGGTCTTCAAAATTGCATGCCAAAAATACCAAGTCTTACGGGTAAAAAATAGAATCAGGGCAAACCACTCAACCTATAGAGTATTAACAAAAAAGACTTAACATCTAGTATCTACAAGTAATTCAAACATGCTGAAAAGAGAAAAAACAAACAGCCCCATTACAATGTAGGCAAAAGATATGAATAGACACATCCCAAAAGAGGACATACGAGCAGACAACAGATACATGAAAAAATGCTCAGCCTCACTAATCATCAAAGAAATGCAAATTAAAACCACACTGAGATACCACCTAACTCCAACCAGGATGGCCATCATCAATAACTCAAAAAACAACAGATGCTGGAGAGGATGCGGGAAAAGTGAGCACTCCTATACTGTTGGTGGGTGTGTAAACTAGTACAACCTTTGAGGAAAACAGTTTAGTGATTCCTAAAAGATCTAAAAATCGACCTTCCATACAACCCCTCAATCCCCCTTCAGGGAATATACCCAGAGATACTCAAAACACTACATGAAAAAGATACCTGCACACATATGTTTATCGCAGCATTATTCACAATACCCAAAACATGGAACCAACCGTGCTGCCTATCGAAAGAGGACTGGATTTGAGAAATGTAAATATACTTGATGGAATTTTGTGCAACCATTAAGAAGGTCAAAATTATGAACTTCGCAGCAACTTGGATAGACTTAGAGTTTATAATACTGAGTGATCTGTCACAGAATCAGAGAACTGAATATCATATGTTCTCACTCATAAGCTGACCTTGAACAATTATCATAATACTATAAGAAAGGAATTAGCAGTGGGGGAAACTGCCAGGGGAAGGGAGGTGGGATTGGTAGTTGAGGGAAACTACCAGGGATGGGGGGGCACACCTCATCAACAAGGATATCTGCGTAATGAACATTTGTATACCTAACCCTGAATTGTACCCCACATCTTTAAAAATAAAAAATTGAAGAAAAACGGCAATCATCTTATTAAAAATGCTTTCACATTTGAAAAGATATATTAACTTGCTAATAAATACTTTAGTAAATATAGGACTTTACTTTTTCTTTAAAGTGAAAGTTTGACACAAGAAGATGTAAGAAAGGATGGAAACTAATGAGTAATGTTGTGAAGACAGAATCTTGGAGCTCCAAACAGGAAGGACTCTGAAAACAGCAGATGGCCAATCTGAGCCAAGAGGAAGAAAACAGCACATGCATTCTGGGGCTAGATGGCATTACATTACATCACAGTTACAGGATATTTCTCTGGGATTAGTGTTATTGGACTGCATATCTCTTGCTATTATTTGGTATTGCAAACCCCTGAAGTATTGGGAGAAAAATTTCACCAACTAAAGCATTCTTAGTATTGCCTCATCATCCTACTGTCTGCCGATTAGTATGAGCTAATTTGTATTTAGGAAACATGCATTATAGTTGCATAGATTGAATTCTCTCATTGGCTCTGTTTCTTTTGTTCTGTTTTCCTTGTTCAGGATCTCTTGCATCTCTTCAGCTTGTCCTGTGTTCTTACCTGTTTTATTATTACTTCAGTCTTTATTGATTACTTAATCCTTTATGCTTCTGCAGCACTTATCTGTGTTAACTCATTTGACTTAAGATATGTCATTACGTTTTTCTTCTTTGCCTTCCCTGAGAATCTGTAAGGCCATTGACTTGTACAATGAATAGAGAGCACTTATGCTGTGGCTTTCTGAGCGTGTTATGCCCAGGTCACAGCTTTCTATTATGTGCATTATCTATAAATTTTGAATGTAGTTTTCCTTTAATAAATATGGCCTTCCTAATAGCGTGTACAAGAGTGTGTATTGGGGGGGTGGTAGTAGTAAAAAATATAGCTCCTAGGAGGAGAGTAGATGCCTATACATTGAGAACTTCCTTACTTGTCAGTATTTCCTAAGTGAAACTTGTTGAGAGAACATATGTAGTGCTTTTACAGAAAGCGAAATCATGTAAAACTCATAATACCACCTTGCCTTTTGAATAGTATATTTCTATCCTTAACATATCCTTTAATTTTATTCCTTCACAATATAACAATTTCCAGAATTGAGTTCAGTGGCCATCTATTAGAGGTGGAAATGTTAATACTTCGGGCATGCCTTGTGAATTTCTCCTTTGCTCACTTGTATTTTATTTATGATACTCAGATGTGTATTAACACTTTGATAATCTGTCTTTCTTTCCTGTCATGAGATATCTAATACCCAGTTATATATTTACTGATGATACTGTCAGTATTGCAGAGTAGCACAGACAGATGTTTGAAAGTCAAATTTAGGTATAGGACAGTAGTTCATAGTGTCAGTGTGTGACTGAAAGTAAGGGTTGTTCATAGGTTAAGGCCTGTGTTTTCATTGAACTATTGGATTCAGGCAATATTAGCAGTTCTTGGGAAGTGAACATTAACCTTCTGTTTTCTTAATTATGCAAATACATTTTAGGGTTTTCTTAATTATGCAAATAAGTTTTAGTGTTTTCTTAATTATTTAAATTAGTAAGTTTGCTATATGGTTTGAAATAATTGTAGCAAAGAAGAGAACATTTTAGGGAACATGGAATAGTATGCAAGCCAGAAGTATTAGGAAAGGTGGTTTTTGAAAATCATGGAGAAAGGAGACTCAGTGGAGTGGTCTTTGAGATTGGAGAAAGAAAGAAGAAGATGATAAGAGTTTAAGAGTTAGAACATTTGAGCAGGATTTTGGGTATATGTTTTGTCTTAGATTGTTTTTTGTTTTAATCCATTATTATAGAATGTGACTAGCTGACTCTGGGTGGTAGATCAGAATCTTTAATTTTTACTTTAACCTTTATTTTAAAAAAGTGAATGGAAAGTGGCTATACTACAGCATTCTTTGATCATTTTGTATTCTAGCTGCACAGTTTATTTATTCACGACGTGATAAGCCTTCCGTTGTTGAGCCAGTAGAAGAGTATGAAGATCTGAAAGAATCTTCCCATTCTGTTTTGAACCACCAGCTAAGTGGAATTGATGAAGGTATAGCAAAAGTAATGTGTCTGTGTTTCTTACCTGAAAATGATTGTCCCAAATACATTAGAATTGATCAATTTTTATTTTGGTTGTTCATAATAGTGACTATAGATAGTAATGATGCAAATATATCTTATTTCTTTAAATAAAATTTGTGTTTTATTAAGTATATTTTGTGAAGAGAGTATTTGACTTCATGGTTGAAAAATTGATTGTGGCCAGGCTTGTTGGCTTAACCTGTAATCCCAGCGCTTTGGGAGGCCGAGGTGAGTAGATTGTCTGAGCCTGCGGGTTTGAGACAAGCCAGGGCAACTTGGCGAGACCTTGTCTCTATAATAGATAAAAAAAAATTAGCCGGGCCCAGTAGTGTGCGCCTGTAGTTCCAGCTACTTGGAAGACTGAGGCAGAAGGATCGCTGGAGCCCAGCAGGTCGACGCTGGGGTGGCTATGAGCGTGCTACTGCACTCCAGCCTTGGTGACAGAATGAGACTCCAACTCAAAAAAAAAAAAAAAAAATTGATTGTATGGCTTTTGTTTAGTAACTGAGAATTTTGATTGAATATGCCATTCTTTTAGTTTTTCATAGGAGAGAATCTCTATGAAACCTGTTTGTTGTCTCATAAGCTGTGTGTGGAGCTTATGATTAGAATACAGAGACTCCTTTACTTTACCAAGATGTTAGGTTCCAAAAGGTTAAAACCAAAAGCCAAAAAACAATTAAGTCTAGTTTCAAGATAGAACTTGGAAATGATAATGATATTGGTTACAAGTATGTGTGTTTTCAACTCTTAAACATTTTAACAAAGACATTTATATTTTGACTTTCTTTTTTTATAAGTACGTTTCAAAGGTAACATTGCTTCATACATCACTCAAACCATTGATAGCAGAACTAAAAGCGCCAGGTATAACAGTAGTGCCACCTGTTGAAAGTGAGCAGGTTGAGCTGCTTTTCTCTTTTCTGGAATATGATTTTGTTCTATAAGCATTTTTACATGGAAATTTATAAATTTCCATGTAAAAAAGATGATGTTTATGAACCTGGGAGCTGATATTTGAATGACTCAATAAAATATGTACAGGCTACTAACCAGATTAAGAGAAATGGAGAGAAAGCAGAAAGGGAAACAGATACAGAAGAAATAAAAATAATCTCTTTATCAATTATGCAAATACATTTGAAAATTTGATAAAAGTTTGTAGAGGAGCTGTTGTATGAACTCCTTGGTAATATTTAATTGTATTTTTAAAGAAAGTGCTGTAGTTAATATTGTGGGCTAAGAGGGTGGGGATAGAGTAAAAGTCTTGTCCTTTTGCTGTGCCTCAGTGGACAATGATTAAGGAGTCAGGAAATTCCGTCATGTTTTAGAAGGAAAGTTAATCATTCCAACCTGGCATATGTAAGTGATTGTGTGATGGCAATAGTAATGACTGAAAATAGCTATTAGTGTATATAATTTACACTTTTCCAGATATTAGTCACTTATTCAGAAGACATTTGTTATAGTGATTTCTTAATTAAAGTACTGGTTCTTCTGATAAGGGTAGATAGATATATTGTAGATAAAAATATGACCATTATAAATAATTTTTGCAAAAGAGAAAGGATAATTAAATACTCTGGTAGGATTTCACATCTTCTCATTAATGTTGAAGAGTGAGTATTCTTTCACAGTACCATTTAGAAAAATTAAAAAAAAATTTTTTATATCAGTAGCTGTAGGGAGTACAAATGATTTTTGGTTACATGGATGCATTGTGGTGAAGAAGTCTGGGCTTTAAGTGTACCTGTGTACGTTGTACCTGACAGGTGTTTTTCATCCCTGCACTCACCCCCTTCTGAGTCTTTAGTGTCAATTATGTCATTCTATATGCCTTTGCAGTTCCTTCGTTTAGCTCCCATCATAAAGCTTTTGATCATTATTGTCTGTTCTAGCTCGTCTTTATTCATGCCTTGATCACATGAGAGAGATACTTGGAGGTGCTGTGCCAGATGAAATATTGATTGAAGCCATCCTGAAGAACAAGTTTGATGTGGAGAAGGCTTTGTCAGTGGTTCTGGAAAAAGATAACATGCAGAATTTGAAGGACAAGAGTGAGGGAACAATATCTGCAGGAAAGATAGCAAAAGGTATGCCTTTACGTGTTCTCTTTTAGTTGTTTTAAGAGTTAATGCTTAAAAGGGAGCTTTAATTTCCTTGAGCTGTTAAGAAAATCTTTCCTTACAGTTAATTCTTCATTATTAACAGTTGATCTTCTAGTTTGTGAATCTCTAAGATGAGTACTATTTCCTTGTGTTACAGCTTATTTTTTTTGGTGACTTCACTACTTGTTTTCATAATAGAACATAGTGGAAAGAAATTCGGATGAAGCAAGATGTATTTTTTCTTGTTAGTAGCTGAAAGAATCTTTTATTTATTATTTTTTGAAATCTAATAAGATAGGAAGTAGAAATAGCCAGCCAATTAATTGTTAAAATACCTGTATTATTATATCATATCTAAATATAATTCCATTTCCTTTAGATAACATTAAATATAATGCAATACTCTTGCATTTTATAGCCAGATATATAATTTTTAATTTGTAAGATTTAAGGTTAAATTTGGAATTTAGTGGACATAAGAAGGGAACATAGGTAGTAGTTCTATTATATTGATTGGTCCATCTGTCAGTAGAAGAATAGTGATTTGTTAACTAGGTCAATATTTCTTGCAACCTCGGGCTAGATTTTTGCTACAACAAAGCTGTATGCAGTCTGTTACCATGCAATAAGAGTGTTTTCTTTGAGGAGGTGGGGGACAGGGGACATGGATTTGTACTTTTAATCGATCATTTTGGGAATGAGTCTGAATATGTCATCCTATATTAATAGTGCATCCCAGATTGCAGTAGAAATTACAGGGTGTTATTTGTTTGCTTGTTTGTTTTTAATGCATTAAAACAGAGAGCATGAACCTAGTCTTTTCTATTTTTTTAAGAAGTTTTGAATTTGAGACAAATTCTGAGTGTTTGTTTAATGTTAAGTAATGATTAAGTATCACTTTATTCATGTCATAATAAAAAAAAGCATGTAGTAATTAAATGCCTCATTTCATGTTTCCTTTTGGTTGCTGTGACTGTCTTCTGCATATGTCATCCTATTCATCTGAAAATTAATGGCTCTTGTAAGGTAAGGAGTCTTATTTTCTTCCTCTGAAGTTTCAGCTGACAATGTTCAAAGTTCTCATCCGCAATCAGCAAATCTTTTGGATTGCAGTAGCAACCCCTTTGATTTTTGTAGCTCGGTAGCGAAGTATGAATTATATCATAATTCTTCAGTTCCAAGTCACTGTTTACTCCATAGAAAAAAGAAACTTGACAGACCTAAAAGTGTAAAGAAACTAGAATCATGTAAGTTAACAAAAGGGCTTTCACTAGCCGACCTAATTCATGATATGCCGAAAGATTCTTGTAAAAGTCAGCCATCAGTCAGATTATCAACCATGGATAGTGTGGAAAATCTACTTTCAAAGAATCTAGATGCTGATTTGTTAAGACCTCATGCATCTGAATGTGTTTCCAAAAATGATTCTGTGTTCAAAGAAGTACCAGATTTAAAGTCCTTAGTGATGAAGAGCACAACACCGAGTAATTCTTTGCTTACTCAAAATAATTCACTGCCTGACTTCCAAAACATTCCTGTACAGAACAATTTAGGAAGTTCAAATAATCCTTTGCAGTTAACTAACTCATTCGAAAATTTGACTCTTGATCATTTAAATGCTAGTAAAGAGACTGAAGTTGGAAGTGTTTCTTTAGGTGAACAAAGTGCCAAGAATTGCATTTATAAAAATGACAATTTGCAGTTTTTCCAATGTGAAAGGCCATCCCTTTCTGAACTGTTTCAGAAACACAAAGAAAACGATCTAGACCAATGCTTTACTTTATCTGATCTTTGTAACCAGTCGTCTGCTGGTTTCACAAATCTAAGTTTGAGCTCCTTTCCCCTGTCACAACTAGCAAATCGCTGTCAGTCTTCGGCTGGAATATCAGAATTAACAGGATCTCTCTCATCTTTGGCATTTCATAAACCTTCTCCCACGAGAGACCTTGAAAATTTGTCACTTTCTGATTTGATTGCAGAAACAATTGATGTAGACAACTCTCAGGTTAAGAAAGATTCTTTTGATCTCAGTTTGTCTGAAATGAGGTCTCCTGGAATAGATTCAAATATTGATCTTAGTGTCCTTATAAAAACCCCAGATTTTGTTCCAAAGCCTATAGTAGACCAGTCGGTTGCTCCAACATCAGGAACTAAAGTCCTAAGTTCAAAGTTAGGGAAAAACTCCAATTTTGCTAAGGATAATAAGAAAAACAATAAAGGCTCTGTGACTAGGAAACCACCCTTTTCTCTCTCTTGGACCAAGGCCCTTGCTGCTAGACCTTCAGCTTTTGCTTCAACACTGTGTCTTCGTTACCCACTGAAAAGCTGCAAGCGACGCACCCTTGACCTCTATAAGACTTTTCATTATAGTAGACAAGTTCAAGATGTAAAGAATAAAGAAATAAGTCCTCTTGTAGTAATAACACCATTTGACTTCAAATCAGCCTCTCCTGATGACATTGTAAAAGCTAATCAAAAGAAAGCATTTACTAGAGAATAGTAACAAAAGGAAAACTTGATTACTGGTGTAGAGCTTTTTATTTTTAGTTAAAGTCTTTAGAGGAACACTTTATATTATGGGATTCAAGTTGTGATTTTTATATTAAAATTGTCTTAAGTCAGTTGCTAACTTTAGTTGATATGTATTTTTACACTGGATTTTTTTTCCCTATATATTCTTCTTTTAGTGATAACTGGCATTATTTAAGTTGATATCCTTTACTGAGTGTATGTTTACAAAGTATGTGTGGAAGCTTGATGTTGTGAAATCAAACCTCAGATACTTTTATTTGAAGCATTCAACTTTATAAGTTTTTACAATGAGATTTTTTTCTATGAAATATTTTTGTGCTTTGTTCTTAAACCAAAATGCCAGCATTTGCTATTATTGTAGTTGAGTATGTGAAGATTATTCTTATGATATGTGGCATAGCATAGCTGGGGCATAATTATATTTTGAAATATTACTGATATCATTCCTACTTTCATTATTTTTCCGTAGGTAAATACAAAACTTTTTATATTAGGAAATCTTAAAATTCCTGACTTTTGAGAGTACTGTGGTTACTGAAATACATTTTTGATGATAATAAAATTAAAATCTTTTAAGGGACCATGTAATATAGAAGTTGGGTTAATATGTGAATTATTTTTATACATTTTCAGAGCGATTTGTCCTAATATACACTTTAAAATAAATGTTTAGAAAGTGTTTTTAAGCATGGTTGCATGTTCTTCAAGCAGACAATTTTACTAGATTTCTTTAACGTTTTCTTTACAATAAGTAATCATAAGTGGAGTTTTCCTTTTTACTATGATAGCTGTGTCCCTACAATGACAGTTTCAGAATGGCAGATCAAATAACAGCTCTTTTAGTTAGTAAAACAAGTAAACAATTCTTCCCTTAAAGCAGTCATCCTCAACTAGCAGTGAGAATCACTGGGGGAATTATTTTAAAACACAGATACTATGGCTTCCCTCCAGATATACTGAATCAGTCTCTGAGGGATGGCACTTGAGAATGTGTTTTTAGGACAATCCTCAGGTGATTCTCATGTATACTTCTGCTTGAAAACCACTGCCTTAGAGAAATAAATCAGTAGAATAGAATTATTAATGCTGTGAATGACATCTAACCAATTTGAATTCATAATTTCTAGAAATCAGAAATATCAAGGAAAATTGTTAATTAGGAAAATGGTGCTTTGCATAAAATGATGCAGATTTATTAGTATTACTTGCAAAAAAATGCAGTAGTATCTAAAATAGTATTTCTTACTGAAAATGAAATAGCTGGCCTTTTCCCTGTAAAGAAATTTTTCTTGGCAGCTACTTCACTAGGCATTTGATAATTTCATCATATTCTTGTTTCTTTTTATTTTCAGAATGACATTCCAATATTTTTAGCTGTCTGATATTTTTATAATTCAGGATTTTCATGGGAAAAGTTAAGATGGCATTATGTCATTGTTTTGGCCAAACACTTCTTGATTTCTTGTTATGTCTTCAGGTTTTGTTAATTGCATATTTCAGTGCCCATAATACTGATGCGTAGGAGATCCCATAAATCACAAGCTATATTTTGTGATCTATTCTAACATTTGAATTACCCTAGCTGTTGGGTTTGTTTTTTTATTCTTGAGCCTTGATCAAACATTTTAGTAATTTTTAAATATTATTGTATGACACTTCAATTAGATTTGCATATAGGCAGTCTCCAATTTAGATGTGAGTTCTATAAGAGTTTGTAACTGATGCTATTTCCAGATAGGTTAAATGCTACATAAGTGGTTCACTTTGCACATGAATTCACAAATACGGGTTTGACCTATATTGTAGTTGAGTAATGGCACTATTACTTTATCTTCTTATATAATAAAGTAATTTTCAAGTGGAAATACTATACTTTTTAAGCCATGTAGCAGACATTGTAGAGTGAACTAGGTCTTCCTTTGTTGGTTAATTAGAATTGTAGCTACCATTTATGAGATGAAGGCGACAATATCTTAACTAAGTTTCTAGGCTTCCTCTTTCCCTTGTCGCTACTCACCTGTCAGGTATTTACTTGCCTTGTTTACTAAGGAAATGTCAGTCTCTGAGATTCCAAGGGTGGAACTAAGAAGACCCCTCTTCCTTCCACCCTTGGTCATTGGTCTTTGGTAAAATGACTAGTACCTGTTTATTCATGAATCTGCACCCTGTAATGATTGTTTGTGTATTAGCTGCTGTTTATTGACTGGCTACTTGCTGTCTTGGAAGCTCAGGTATGCTAAGTGTTTTGGTTGACTTTATTTTCTAGTTCAAATATAAGTTATGAGATACAAAGCTATTTTTATTTGCATTATGATCAAGTGCAATAATGTTTTACTTTAGAAGTGGAAGTAATACTGTAATTACATTCTAAATGATATAAAATAGAAAAGACATTAAATTGCTACCTTTGCTCTTTCCTTTTTTGTTTTTTAAAAGATCTGATATTTTCATGGATGTTTTCCCCTTTTGCCTTCTCAAGTCTTTAGCTGGCTCTTTTGGATGTGGTTCTTCTTGCAATTCATTGCAAAGATCCAGTATTTCATTTCTCCACAGAGCATTTTCCTTAACTTTTCCCTTTCCTAATTACTAAACTAGCATTTTAACCTTTTTTAATTCCTTGGACTTTAGAATTTTTTTCCTTGAACTTTCGTTTGTCTTTTTTCTTCTCATATAGGTAGTAATAGCTATTCTCAGTGCTTGATGTTTAATTTAGTACTCAGTTGGAGGTCATGTAATTAATTGTCATACCAGGGGTAAAACTAGTAAGGTGCTTTTTTTTTGTATGTAAAAAAAGATAAACACATAAAGAGAAAAATAATGTATTCTAATATGATTAATTGCCTTTTAAATTGACTCTGAATCTATATGTGGACCATTGCAAATAAATAGGTACACATTGTATATTGAGAAAGAATTGTGTATCAACACATTTTCTGTTAACACAAGTATATATTTGGCTATAAAATCAGTTTTATAGTACCTAAGAAGGTGTTTTCTATGATTTATATAAACAGTGGAATGTATGTAATTAAAGATAATGTTGACTATACAGGGAGGAGCTAATATGAATTTCTATACTAGTTTTCTTTTACTTGTATACTTATAATGACATAAGGTTCAGTTTATGAAGTTCTATATTTTAATTTTAATTTGGGGATTGAAAAAAACTTGTCATATTTTGTGTGTATGTATACAATTTGTAAAAGATACATTGAAGAAATTATAATTCTGATTTTTTCTTAAATCAAGTGTGACATATAGGCTATCCAGTAGGATTTTCTATATAAACTTGATATTTCTGAATGGTATTTTAATAATTGATGCTGAAAATACTGCTCTATTTTTATAAGCAAATTAAAAAAGCAAACTACCTGGTTGTGAAGAATTTCCTTTAAGATATTTGGCATTTAGAATTCTTGGCTTTGCACAGAGTAAAACTATATGTATTCTTTTTCCTATTTAGGACTCACATAGAAATACTAGGAAAGCATAGGTTATGATGAGTATTGGTAATGTGATTGCAGAGATGTCAGTGGAAGGTAAAAGAAATTATAAGCTGGACATGTGGCACAAATCTGTAGTCTCAACTACTTAGGAGGCTGAGGTGGGAGAACTTAAGCTTAAGCCCAGGAATTTGAGACCAGTCTAGGCAACATAGCGAGATCTTGTCTTTAAAAAAAAAAAGATAAAGTGCACATTTATTTCTGATGACATGCCTGATTTATATTTTATGACCGAGGGAAAGTATTTTAGATGCAGGATATATTTTCAGATGAACTAAGATGTGATTTTTTTACCATCAAAGGGAATGTGCACACTTTAACACATAATTATGTTTATTACAGTGTGTCCTATATAACATACCCTCCAAAGCTGGTGTCTTTGTCTTCCTCATCCAAGCTTCCACCTCCTCCTGTTATTTGTCTTTATTATTAGGATCACCATCCTCCAGTTAACCAAAACCAGAAGTGAAGAAACATCCTTGATTCCTCACGCCTCACTTACTACTTATAATTGATTATCATTCCTGTTATTTCTGCCACAAATATAAGTAAATATATATGTGTGCTTATATATGCATGCCTATGTAGTTGATTCTTGTCACTTGTGGTAGTTACGGTTTATAAAGTCACCGTGAACCCTGAATTAGCGAACCGAGCCTTTGCTCCTGCCGGAGATAGAGGGTTAGGTTTCTGTGAGCCTCTCACAACATTTTTATCAGCCAGTTAATACATAACCTTGTTTTGTATGTGTCTTTACGGACACCTTATTTAGATGGATTCGTTGACATTGAACTTATGGCCCACTGCACTATAACCCATGCCTTATCTAACACATCTTTTATTCATAAGGTACAGCCTAGCCTGCTTGTGCTTGGGAAAACTAGACAGCAATTAAGCATCACAATTGCAGGCCATTTGAAATGCAAAATTACCAGAAAAAGCACAAAATGGAAGCCATGTGATACTAGGCAGATCATGACAAGGACACTTGTTTACAGTATGAGAGCTGAAACAAGAAGGCAGACTGTTGCCTTGTTCAACCTCACGTGGAGACTTGCATGTTGGATGACTCAGAATTTTCACTGCTCTACACATGTCTGCGAGTGAGTACAAAAGTGAGTAGTGATTTGGGGGTTACAAGTAAATTATAGCAAGAGGTGAACTCACAAATACGGAATCCATGAAAAATGAGGATCCACTGTACATATTTTGGCCCACTGCTGCCCACCTCTTTTTGTTGCTTTTCCTCTTAAAAGCCATTAGCTTTTGGCAGAATTACTGAAACCTCTCACCCTAAAATACTCACCCTAAAATACTTTTTTATTTCACCCTAAAATACTTTCTACACTACAGCCAGAGTAATTTTTCTAAAATAAAGATAAAATTTTCCCTCTCCCTGTTTAAATCGTTTTATTTTCAAAGGCCCTTTGTGAGCTTGTTTCTGTTTGTCTGTTTCTTCCCCAATCCCACCCAAGAACACAACGCCTCCTGAGTGTCCTCTGCTTCTTTAGTGCTTCCTTCTCTCCCCTTTCCCCCCTGACTAATCGCTCTTCAGAGTGTGGTTTAGCTATCACATCACTCCCAATTGTGGGGCAGGGGAGTTTTCATGTGCACCCAGAGTTCACTGTACTCCCTCCATTACCACCCCATGTGAAATCATAATTCCCTTCACACACTTATTTGCACTCTCTTGTCACTCTGCTTTCTTGTTCCTCACAGCACTTGTATCATCTGACATCGTGTTTGTTGTATACACACTTGTTTTGATACACATACTCTGTTCCCCATTCCCTCCACCTTGTGTAAGTTGTATAGATAGAGGAATTTTGTATATTCACTGCTGTGTTCTTAACTTAGAATATGTCTGACACATAAAGGTAGGCAAGGATTTTAAGTAAAATGTGAGTCTTTCTCCTACTATTGTCTCACAGTCTTGTTGCCTAGAGGAGCCAGCCACTGTAAACAGATTGTTTCTTTTTTATTCTTTCGGAAACTACATGAGTATTATACATGTGGGTGTACATGTACATTTTTATACAAATGGAGACTATAACACTTCTCTGTCACTTAATAAAGCATTTTGCAAGTCTTTCTTTACTGGCTTGTAAAGATCGATCTCATTCTTTTTAAAAGCTGCATAGGGTTGTATAACTAACTTACAGCTTCTATTGGTGAACAGTTTATGTGTTTTTAGTTGCTATAGATAATGATAAGCATCCTATGTTTCTAGAAGTTGGAATTATATACTTAAGAATTTTGATAAAGACTGCCTAATTTTGAATTTATATACTATAAAATTTGTTAGATACTGCCTAATTGTTTTTAATAGAGATTATACTTTCTACCAGTTGATGACTGTTGCTGCCCAGATTTTTACAGCTATGGATATTATTCCTTTTGGTACTATGCCAAACTGGTAATTGGGAATATTTATTTATCTATATTTTTTTCTTGAACTGGCAACTCTAATGCCTAGGCTGGGTGCAGTGGCACGATCATGACTCACTGTTGCCTCAACTTCCTGGACTCAGGCAATCCTTCTGCCTCAGACTCCCAGTACATTTCTTTAATGAGTCAGGCTGACTACCTTGTCATATATTTAATGCTATGTATGTTTTTCTCAGAGCTGTCTACTCTTAATATTTTCCAGTTTTTCTGCTGGTTTATCTCCCATTTCATGATTTTTTTAGGGATATATATGTGTGTATTTGTGGATTGATATTCACACATACTATATGCATATTTATATGCTAAGGAAATGAATTAGTTCTTAAAAAAATTGTTATACGTATAGAAAATACTTTTTCTGATTTTCTACTTTGTTTTTTCTTAGGTTATTTTTTAGAGGATGAATTTTGAATTTTTATATATTTATTGTCATTTTTCTTAGGGGTTTTGTTTACAAGTTCCACTCTATAACAAGATAATTTTTTAATTATTTATTCATTGTTTTTTTCCAGTACCTTTGGAAGATGCAATTTTTTTTTTTTTTAACTTTAAGGACTAACATAGGAATCTGGTTTCTCCACTAATATCTTTTCTCTTTATTGAAAAACTGATTTTTTTTTCTGAATTATATATTCTTTTTTTTTTTTTTTGAAATGCAATCTTTGACATGTTAAATTCCTCTCTGTCCTTCTATTTTGGGACTCTGTACTGTAATAAACTTTTAAATTACTGAAACTTTTTGCTTTTTTATTACTGTTAAGTTGTAATATTTGTAGGCTTCCCCCCCCTTTTTTATAGTTTTTCTGAAGTTATTTCACATGGCTCTTTTTTCTATGTGAGTTTTAGAAACAATTTGTCAAGTTACTGAAAAAAATTCCAGTTGTAATTTTTATTGTAATAATATTGTTGTGTTAAGAGATTTTACACATCTTTATAATAAAAAAAAAGAATTTAAAGGGGAAAAATATACTGTCTCCATAGATGACATTAAAAATTATATTATCATAATTGACTTTCTAGTATTGATCCAGTCTTATAATATCAAAAATCTCCAGTTGGTCATGATAGATTATTCTTTTAATGTGATGGATTTTATTTGCTAATATTTTATTTAAGATGATTCCATCTCATTTATGAAATTAATTAACAGTTGTGTGCATGTTCTTTGACTTTTGGTTTTTCTTGTGATGATTTTATAGAAAATTTGGATGTTTTTCTTTATCTTTGAATAATTGAGCATTGAGATTATTTGTTTTATGAGAGGGTCATATTTCTGAATATTCTGGGGTCAATTTTTAAAGTTTTCATTTTCATAGCAAACCATCTATTTCATCCAGGGTAACAAATATCTTTTGTTAAGTATGATACCAAACATTGTCTTATTCTTTTAGATTTTTCTTTATTCATGGTTAATTCTAAATTCTCATTTTTAGCATTGTTTTCTCTTCTTTCTTCTTTTCTCCCCCAACTTTTTTTCTTTTCGGTTATTGGTTCGTAATTTATCTTGTTTTTATTCCCCCAAAGATTGGCTCATATATCAATAATTAGTTCTACTAGTTTTTGTTTTTTTGAGTCAGTCTTGCTCTGTTGCCAGACTGGAGGGCAGTGGTGCCATCATGCAGCTCACCACAGCTTTCACCTCTTGGATCTCGGCGATTCTTCTACTTCAGCCTCCTACGTAGCTGGGAATACCACCACACCTAGCTAATTTTTAAATTTTTTGTAGCCACAAAGTCTGCTATGTTGCTCAGGCTGGTCTTGAACTGGGCTCAAGCAGTTTTCCCACATTTGCCTCCCAAAGTGCTGGGATTGCAGATGTGAGCTATGAGCTACCATGCCAGGCCGGTCTACTAGTTTTAATTAATTACTTTGTAAGTTTTTTATGATTGAATCTTTTTTATGTTTTTTTTCTTTTTCTTTTCTACTTTTCTAGTATTTAACTTATGCATTTTTCATCCTTTATCTTAAAAGTTAGTTTTAATTTGTGAAATTTCACACAGAAAAATGCAGAAAATAATTTAACAAACATCCAAGGAGCTACCACTTAGTTTTAATGGAAGTAACCTTTTGCCACATATTTTCAGATCTCTCTCTGTCTTAAGAAACGTTTGTTTAGAATGGAATCTAGTCCCTATCCTTACCTCATTTGTTTCTGCTATCTTAAATTTCAAATGTATCATTCCCATTCTCTTTTACTTAATTATATCTTTGTAGTCAATATTTTTCCTATGAATACTGCATTTGTTGTAGCTGATGGGTTTTTTTTTAGAGTTACTGGTATTTTCTAGATAATAATTTGATTTTGATTTCCTTTTTAAACGAAAGTCTGAGAAGAGTTTTAAAATTTCCAGGTTGTTGGGAGAGATTTGTTTGTTATTTTTGTTATGATTACTTTTTATTATGCTGTTATTAGAGAATCTAGTCTGTACTGTGCGTTTTGAGGTTTGCAGAGCTTGTCTTTGTTGTCCAATATAGTTTTATAGGCACTTGTCAACAATGTTATTTATTTGCAGAATACAAAATACAGTATTTCTGTTAGTTACTTTAAAATTGTTATGGGGTTCAACAGACTGAGAGTGGTAAGTTTATATATAACTTGCATTTTTATTTCATATTTCTCACGGGTTTTACTTTATAAAATTTGGTATGTAGAGATTCATGCTCTTTTTATGGATTTGAATTTTTTATTAAAATTCCTTTTTTGCTAGTTTTTTGCTTTTTAGCTTTAAATTCAGTTTGTTTAACATTAATGTCATGATTACTGCTTTCTTTAAGCTTTGTTTATTTATCCTTTTGCTTTCAGTGTTTTGAGGCATTTTACTTTAGTTATAACTCCTATACTTGGATATACTTGGGTTTGTCAGAGAGTTTTTGTTTTAAGAGATGGTCTTTTCCCATTTATGGGATTCATATGATAGTTGTAATACCTTCTGTCATTTATTAAAATGTTGGTCTCTGTATTTACATACATGATTTGTTTCTTTTGATTTTTTTATATTCTTTGATAACTGGAAAATGTTAGTTTATTTTTATAACATGTAACAGAGTTTATTTTACTTTGCCAACTTTAAACAATATGTGTTGACCTCTCTGTGGAGACTGAAGAAATTGACATATTGCCAGTTCATTTTTCTGTTTCTCATAATTTTTGTTAATATTTTATGTTTTTAGGTAAGGTTTTTACCTTTATACCTTTGATACTGTAGATAAATTTGTATTTACTGAATTACTAGCTTTCAGTTAGTCAGTGAGTCCTAGCTTTAAGCAGTTATTCACTGAGGCCTAGCTTTAAAAATTGAGCTCATCAGAGTTATACTTTCTCATAGCTGCCCTCCTTTTGTCTCCTGTTATTTATTTTTCTCAGGATTTATAGCATTTTCATTTTATTCTGTACTCAAAATTTCCTCAGTTTTAAATCATAGTTATTTGAAAATTGATTGATTTTTCACGATTATTTGACTGGCTGACTTGACATGATTCAACCCCTTATCACACCAAATATGCATGTGCAAGATATTTTCTGAGTTATTAAATATTTGAAAGTGGACCATTGCCTTGCTAAGCTGTGGTTTGGCCATGTGCGCTTAAGCTTTGTCCCACCTCACCTTGGGGAGGTGAATTTCCTCTTTCTCCAATTTACTTTCTTTTTTACTTTTTTTTTTTTTAAACTTTTATTTTTTTTGAGTTGGAGTCTTACTCTGTCACCCAGGCTGGAGTGCAGTGGCATGCTCATGGCCATTGCAGCCTCGACCCGCTGGGCTCCGGGGATCCCTCCGCCTCAGCCTTCCAAGTACCTGGAACTACAGGCACGTGCTACCACTCCCAGCTAATTTTTGATTTATTGTAGAGATGAAGTCTCACCAAGTTGCCCAGGCGGGTCTAGAACCCATGGGCTCAGGCAATCCACTCACCTTGGCCTCCCAGAGTGCTAGAATTACAGGCTGAGCCACTGAGCCCAGCCTAAACTATGGTTTTTAATCTCAAAAAAATATTTAAAGTGATGTTGTGGCCCATACTTGAATGGCAGATTAACAATTAATAGCTTAGAATTATTCTTTCCTGGAGGGCTTTGCAGATGTTGCCCTGCCATTTTCTGTTACTACATGTTACTCGCTAGCTGACCCCATTCTGCTGGCTCTCGTGTAGCTTTCATTTCTGTGGTCGTTTCTTGTTCCCTGTATGTTTTTCTCCCGGGCTTTGCTGGTTTACTTTTCAACTTTTCTCCTGTTTTTATCATCTTTTCTTTCATCCTCTGTGTCTTTTTTTAAAGCTTTTTTCTCAGAGACCATATTTTCTTTGGTATATTTGATATCATTGAACTTTAAAAAACCTGATTTTTCCCCATTCATCTGTTGTATATTCTTCATCTCCCCCCCTTTTTTTGAGTTGGGGTCTCACTCTGTCATTCAGGCTGGAGTACAGTGGTGTGATCACAGCTTACCACGGCGTTGATCTCTTGGATTCAGGCTATCATTCCAGCTCAGCCTTCTGAATAGCTGGGATTACAGGTGTGTGCCACCATGCCCGGCTGATTTTTTTTTTTTTTTTAACTTTTTTGTAGAGATAAAGTCTCGCTGTATTGCGCAGACTGGTCTCAAATTCCTGTACTCAGTCAGTTCTCCTATCTTGGCCTCCTAAAGTGCTGGGATTATAGACGTGAGCCACCATGCCCAGCCTCATCTGCTTTTCGTTATCTTCCATATTTATTCTTAGAGTGTGTTCCTATAGCCTCTGTGTCATGTCCGGTGTGGACATTTCTCATGTTTGAAAAAGGGGGAATTTCTTTTTATTTTTTTTTGGATACCATTTTATGAAGTATAATATGGGGGGGGATGTGGTGATTGAGCTTGGGCCATCTTGTGCTCTTGAACTTGCTCTATACTCTATCCTTAGGTCATGTTTCCGCACAGTTTTTTCAACATTGCAAATTTTTCCCTTTGGGACAAAACAGAAGCTCTAAAAGGCTAAGTGAAATTCTCTTTTGAGAATTTTTGTTTTCCTTGTCCTTGGTTTGGATGGATTCTGAGATTCTTCTTTGGCCTTTTCATATCTCAGATTTTGCTATTTTCATGATGGCTCTTTTATTGGGTTCTTTAAAGTTATGCCTCCAGCTTGGGAGAACTATTTCTGGACAAAATGTGCAACCATGTATCCCTATGTGCTCTCAATTTGATCCAAATTTCTGTTTGGTAAATGCTCTTTAAAGTTTTTGTTTTGCCAGGCTTGGTGGCTCAGCTGTAATCCCACGCCTTTGGGAGGCTGAGGTGAGTGGATTGCCTGAGCCCGCGGGTTCGAGACCCGCCTGGACAGCGAGACCGCATCTCTACAATAAATCAAAAAATCAGCCGGGCGTGGTAGCTCATGCCTGTAATTCTGGCTACTCAGAAGGCTGAGGCGGAAGGATCACTGGAGCCCAGCAGGTCGGGGCTGCGGTGACCGGGAGCGTCCACTGCACTCCAGTCTGGGCGACAGAGTGAGACTCCAACTCAAAAAAAAAAAAAAGTTTTTGTTTTAGTGTCCCAACTGTTTTCTTATTTTGTTGAATGTACAGTGTTCTCCTTTTTCTCTCACTGTCTCTTTTTGAATGTGGAGAAGTTGGTGGCATAGGTGTTTTGGGGAGAAAAGTGAGATGAAACATCTTTGCTTTGGCTCTTTAAATGGATGTTTCTTTCCACCTTTTTGGATACCACCTTTTCAACTTTGAAGCTTGACAGATCTAAGAGGCTTATGATGAATTTCTTTCTGGATATGTATTACAACAGACCTTGTCCCAGAGATTTAGGAACTTAGGTGTCATGATTCCAGTGCTGTATCAACCTGATACCACTAAACAGTCTGGAAGGAAATTTCCTTTTTTCCCTTATTTAGAAAAGTTTTCAATATTTTTGTATTTTTGTAATTTTAGAGTGAGAACACTGCTATCTACATAAAATTAGCCTTTTGATAATAGATTAGGATTATTTTCTAAAATAATACATTAAATATTAGTGTCTTAATTTAGATAGTACTGTAGTTTATTTTGTTAACAGCAAATATATAAAACCTTACCATGAATTATCATGTAATTTTGTTACATCATACAAGTGAACTACTAAAAGAATATATTTGAAGAGTAAAATCATGGAATAATGTTTTAGTTTTCCTGATGTTATTTTCTTTGTCACTTTAAACCTATCAAGAGAGAATATCCTCAAAACTATAAAACTGAATAACACATACTTTTAATATTTTTCCATAAAAAATCCAGAAATGGAAATATCTATAGTATTATTGTTTTAAAGGAAAATCTTGGCAGAAAATTTTATTATTTGTGGATTAAAATTTTATAACTAGTCAACTAGAAAATAGTTTTCAACAGTATGGATATTATTGTGTGAGGTGAGCTTTTACTCATGATTGCTATTGAGGCTTTTTCTAATATTAGATTTATTTTGATTCATTTAGAAAAATAGTTGATATTTTAAAAAGTAAGTATTGAGAAAAAAATAGTTGGTCTACAGATATGGACAAAGAATCGTGTGTAATTTAAATTTAACATTTTTTACAGTTCTCAAAAAAGTATTATAAGATTTAGAGAAAAAGACTTCAATATTATACTTTATAATTGAGCTACTCATTTTGATAAGAGTTGCTTTAAGTAATACTGGTTTGCCCATACTGATTAAAAATGTTATACATCCTTTTCTTTCTTTTGAATTTCATCTAGTTTTCCCTTCAAGTAAAGCTTTTATTTAGAAAATAAAACTTAGTCTTATATAATGGGGATCTAGTTATTGTCTAGCATTTTGCTATTTTTATAGTGTTAATAGTTTGTCTATTAAATAAGCTTTACATATCTATCTGTATATTACTGTTTAAGTATGTGTACAATACTATTTATAACTACTCAGGTGATGATTATCCTATTTTGGGGTCTTGATGGCAGATTGTTCCCTAGAGAAGATGCAAGAAATTAAAAGAAGATAAAGCAGAGCTATAAACACTTGAAACAAGATCATTTTGTCCTTCTTGTTTATTCTGGATTTGTCTCTCTCTCAGGTGTTACTAGAGTAAGTAAATGAGAGACATAGTGATGTAAGATTTATAAGGAGATGCGATTATTTTTTCCCTTCTCAAGACAAATGTGTTGTGAGATTTTACCCTCATCTTGGAAGTAAATCCTATTATTAATTTGAAGAATTTATGTTATAAAGAAATATTAATATGTGATATTGTGAATACCACTGAATCTATATGAGGCTTTTAATAATGCACTTAAAATACATATTTCATTTTATTCCTTTTTAGTAGATTGTTAAAATAGACATTTAACTGTGACTTTTTTGAGTTTTCTCTTTTAAATATATTTTTCACTGAAAATATTTTTTTACTTATTTATCACTATGAATTTTTATTTAAGCAATTATAGGAATTTTATAGTTGTACAGATAACTTCAGACTTACTGGCTTTCTGCTTAAAATTATGTGGGTTTTTTGAAAGGAAGTGGTTTATTTCAGTGAAAAAACTTAAGCAGTTCAGAATGTTCTAAGATATGTTTTAAGATTCTCTTTGTATATACACCTACACTGGAAAAATTGAAACACTAATTGCTTAATTTAAAAATAATTTTCTATAGACTCTCAAAACAGGAGTTATTTTTCAATAGCTGGTACCATCTATGAATTACATGACGGTTAGTGTTAGAGTTTTCTTTAATGCTAATTACCTTGCTTTTTTTTAACTTTGCAAATTATAATCAAATTCTGTATATTTGTATATGCTTTCTTGTTTTATCTGAGGCAGTTATAAATCTTTTTAATAAAGAATAATGTTTGAATGCTTGTTATGTGCTAAGCATTGCTAAATACTTTAGCAAGGGATAGAATGGAGTGAGATGACAAATACAATTCCATTTAGCCAGCATTTATTTCATGTTCTTTTTTTGCTTTTTGAGTTGGGGTGTTACTCTGTCGCCCAGGCTGTAGTTCAATAGTTCAGCCTCCTGGGTTTAGGTAATTCTCTTGCCTCGGCTTCCCAAGTATGTCACCATGTCTGACTAATTTTTCTGTTTTTTGTAGAGACAAGCAAGGTCTTGCTAGGTTGCCTAGGCTAGTCTCAAACTCCTGCAGTCAAGCAGTCTTCCTGCCTTTGCCTCCCAAAGTGCTGGGATTACAGGTGTGAGCTACTGCACCTGACTGCATGTTTCTTTAAAAAAAAAAAAAAAAAAAAATTGGACAACGTCCTCAGGTCCCCTCCCACTGTGGGAGCTTTTCTGTCCACTCAATAAATACTGCTTTAAAAGAAAAATTAGAAAAATGTGCTAGTCATTGGGGACATAAAACTAAGGCATAAACTTTTTCCTATAGCTTTGTAGTAGCCTCCTGGAGCTAGGTCTCTGATTTAATAGAAATAGCAAATGTAGCAGTCAAGTGCTTTCACTCTAAACATGTTACCCGATACTTTTTCTTGATTGTATGTAAAGTTTTCTGTTCTGGGAACTGCTACCTTTCAAAGGAATATAGGGAAACAAATTAATATATGGAATGTCAACTATGAGTCAGGCTTTGGATATGTTTTATTTGGTCATTACAAGAGCTATAGGATAGGCAGAAGAAAGGCTTATATAAAATAGGTAAGTTGTTTTACTTGGTTGTTAAGAGGCAAATTATAATTTGAGATCTTTGGCTCTCCAGTGCTCTTTTCATTGTTACACATTACTTTCTTGCCACAAAATTTTATTCTGTAACAATTTAATCTTGTTCAGTGATAAGTGTCTTAAAGATTTAAATAGAATCTGTCAGGTAAACCAGCTTTATGTAAAAATTACTTTTAGGGGTATTTAAAAATTGCTGTTAGTTTTTTTTCTGCTAGCATAACATAACTAAGAGACTTGTCATTCATATGTAGAGACTTGGTGTCAATTTTGAAATCCTTGCAAATGACTAGTCCTAAGAAATGAAGTTATTTGTTAATCTGTTTAAATTTCAAATCACTTTGTCATCTTTGATTCCTTACTTAAGGCAACAATTGTATTTGATTTAAAATACCGTAGAATCTATTTTTTGTAGTTGTTAGCTTAGTGCCATTTGTAAATACAAACTTAAATAAAGAATAGTATTCATTGTGAAAAACTAGAACATTCAAGTGAAAAAATGTACAAAACCCCACCACATTTAATCCTATTGTCCAGATTTTGGAAATATTTAGGATTTTGACACACTTAAGCAATAACAGTAAGGAATATTAAGGAGCTCTACTCTACACCAAATGTACTAAATTTCTTATATTTGTGGTCTCTTTTTATAGTCACAGTAATTATATATAGTAGAGATTATTTTTATCTGACGCTCCAAAATGTCTAAACATCTTGCCCAAGGCCACAAAACTAGTAAATGGTGCAACCTGCATTCAGGGCAATAGGTTTCTAATAGCAAAGTCTTCATCAGTATACTTTGTGTGTCTTTCACCTTATTAAGGTATATTAGTCCTTTTTGGAAAAAAAAAATGTGGTCATACTTCTCTCTTTTTTAAAAACCCATTTTAACTTAATCTTGTGCCACATTATACAGTTTTCCATTTTCCCCTCCCCTTAGCCCCTGGCAACCATACACAGACCTTATTTAAATACTGATAAATTTAGATTTCATAGTATTTCATTGTCTAGATGTGTGATTATTTTATTTAACCAAACACCTAATATAGTGAGAAGTTTTTCTATAAGTGTAAAAAAGGCATCAGTAAACATTTTGTATATTTGTGCATTTAAAATTATTATATAAAAGATATGGTTCTAGAGTGGTATTGCTGGTTAAAAGCTATGTTTTTTTTTTATACTTAGCACATAAGTATATGTATACTTAGTACTTAAGAAAGATTGTACTAATTTACATCCTAAACTTAATTATTATTCATAATAGCATTGATACAGTTATTTTATAAAGGATAACTACACTTCACTAAAGGATTTTGTATTGAAGTTTTTCATTTTTCAATAATAAAGAATGGATAAGAGTAAAAGATAAATTACAGTTTTTCTTGGGCCTGTTGTGATAGCAGTTACCTATGTATCTCTGAAAGTTGAGTTTGTGGTGCATTGAGCATGCTGTTTTAGGTTGATACTGCCAAAAGTACCATTTATCCATAAGAAAATGGTATCTACCTTACAAGTTTCTCTGAGAAATAAAATAACCCATGTGATGCAGTATCTTGCCTGTAGAAGATGACTAAGAAATGATAACTGAACTTAGTTCAAGACATAGTGTTCTTTTATTACTACTTAAAGAATAGACCATGTGAAAAAGTAGATTATTATGTTAAAGTCTAATGAGTTGTTATGTTCAAGTTACTGACTTTTTTGGAGTTTTTTTTTTTTTAAATAATTCTTGATGTTATGTAGGCCTTTTTTGGGAGACTACCTGTTGCTCCTTTCTCTACTTAACCATTTTTAACAGTCTGATGTGTATTTCACGTCATTGTACATAAAAATAGACACATACATATAGAGATTTTTTATTATGCTTTTATATATAAAAGGTATATTGCATTTTTTCATTTCCCCTTTTTTCATAATTGTCAATGAAAATAGTTGCAACTTACTCTTTTTTACACATATATTGTTTCATGATATGACTGTACTATAGTTTATTCAAGACTTCCAGTATTGAGACTCACTCATTTTTTTCTGTTTTTGCTTCTATGAACGGCACTGTTCATATATCTTTGTACCTCTCTACAAAGTATGGCTTTTATTTCTGTGAGGTGGATGCCTCTGGTGGAATTGTGGAGTTGAAAGGTACATTGTCTGCTTTCGATAAGTGTGGCCATTGCTTTATGAAAAGTATTTTGGTTCATTCCTTCTCCAGCAGTAAGTTTCATTACTTTATTTAGGACAGTCTGGTGAGAAGTTCATGTCTGATTATTACTTTAATTTGCATTTCCATGATTACTAATGAGGTTTAGTATTTTTTTATATATGCATTTGATATTTAAATTTTTCTGTGAGCTGCTACTTGTATCTGTTGTTTTAAATTGATTTGTCTTTTTCTTCTCATTTTAGGCCTGTTTGTATTACAGATATTAACCTTTTGTGAGTTTTATGCTTTATAAATATTTTTTCCAGTCTTTTTATTTTTTTTTATTTGTAATCTTTTTTCTATAGGAGAATTTAAAATCTTAATTTACCATGTCTGTCTTTTATAACTTTCTAGTTTCCATTCTTGGATTAAAAAAACAAACTCCAACTTCTAGGTTATACATATTCTAGATTTTCTTTTGAGATAACCATTCCACACATTTTTACAATTTAAGCTTAATTTCTATATAATTTATTTTTGTGTAGGGCATAAATAGGGAACTTTATTTTCTTCAAGATTTTTATTAGACTTTTAAGTATGCATCAGCACATATGCTGTGACTAGTGACTGTTGTGTAGAAGAAGAGGTTGGTAGCTCTGAAATCATAGCAATGTTTTGGAGCCTTGCTCTGCCATTTGCTATCTGCATGACATTGGTAAGTTATCAGATTTTTTTTTTCTTTAAAATGGTGATAATATTATCTACCTCAAAGTATTATAATTTATCCTTTCACAACATCAACAATGTGGGTATAGTAGTTTTATAAAACATTATCAGTTTCCCTTTCTTTCCCTTTACTAATTCAAGTAAATTTCATTGTGTTTGTTACTGTGTAGTTATTTTTGGATATTGGTGCCATTACTAAGTCTTCTTAAGCCATTAGGGATGCCTCTGGGCCCCACATATAAATTCATGGTGGTGTTTGGGAAAGATATATCTGGAGATATACAGTGACCTATTGTATTACAACTTAAATTTGTTTAGGATTATTCAAGTAAAGTAGCCACTCCCTGTCTGTGAGGTCATGTTCCTGAAAATCCTTAAGGTACAATTTAGGAAATAAATTAAAGACTAGGTTGAAATAAGGTTTAGGTTGAATCCAGGAAGGCCTTGTGTATGTGCATTTTATTGTCACTAAAAACAGTATAAATGACACCTAAATAAAGAGAATAATAATAAATTTTACTGTCTTTTAGATTTGATTAATAATGCAGTGTAATTTGCATTTATCATATCTGGTTCTTTGGAACCCTTTCTTGAAGTTTTCAACAAGGTTCTTGTAGACCTTTTTTCATATTTCAGCTCATGCATACTGTGAATTTTTAATTTCTCCTGAACTTTTACTTTTATCTAAATATTCTGCTTTTCTGATTTTACGACCAGTGTTGTTGATTCTCTCTGCTAGTTCCCACAATTTAGAAGAACACAGGTACTTAATTTAGACTGTGTGGATTTAGATTTCAGCTGAACTAGTTCCTAGCTATGACCTTTAGCAAATTATTTTTAATACTGTGCCACAGTTTCTTTGTTTGCAAAAGTAGGGTAATAATAATTATGTTTTAAGGATAGTTGTGTATTAAATATATATTAAGCCATTGGAGCATTTCTTGGCACATAGTAAGATTTCATTAAATTTAGAATATCCAGCATTGTTGAGGAGGTGTTTCTCAAATATACATTCTTAGCTTTGTATATAATAATATCATGCTTAGGCCTAGGACAGAAAGGATTAACCTGGTTTGTGAGGGAGAAACTCAAGAGTAGATAATTCCAGGA
This sequence comes from Cephalopachus bancanus, assembly GCA_027257055.1. Lineage (NCBI taxonomy): Eukaryota > Metazoa > Chordata > Mammalia > Primates > Tarsiidae > Cephalopachus > Cephalopachus bancanus. Next base: position 16,428,107 of record JAPVLO010000006.1, read on the forward strand.
ATGAGGATAAAGATGTGAGATCTCAGAGAGTATTTGGAATAAGGTAACTAGAAGGCCTAGGGCAAAATGTACCGGTCTTTTTTTTTTTTTTTAAAGGATGTGTACTGTTTAATTCTGTAAAGTAAAAAGGCTTTATTTTATAGGCTGTCCTAATTCTTGTCTAAGAAACAGCATTTTCAGTCACAGCAATACTATTTACAACTAAAATGTAAACGGTTTTCTTTTATAAAGGAAAATTATTAGTAACATAAGAATTCTTTCTGCTATAGAATGGTCATAACATAATTTAACTTTATTGCATATATTAGATTATAAATTTTGTGTATATTACCTCAAGGTTATAATCCAGTCTTACACATAGGTTGAGATCTGTTCATTTAAATTTCTTTTCTTTAAAAAATTGTTGGTTCGGTAATATTTACATAAAATTGAAATCTCGTCTCAATGAATCTTTTAGCATTCTTTTTTTTTCTGTGAGATAGGAGATGGATGCTGTATAATAGACTTAAATGAGGCAAGTTTTGCTATAAAGATTCTTTAAAGTGGAAAAATAATTCATAACAAATAAATCACAGTTAGTGCAACAATACTAGTGAAGGAAGTGGTTTATTCTCCTTAGCCTTGTTGGTGTACTTTCAGTACATCTAGTAACCAGAATTCAGCTGTTTAGTCAGATTCAGTGAAATGATTTCATATTTTAAGTAGTTAAACAACTATTTAAACAGAACTTAGTATCTATTTCTTTGAAATTTTGAAAATCTGAAGAGAGAGAGAGAGAGAGAGAGAGAGAGAGAGAGAGGTGTGTGTGTGTGTGTGTGTGTGTATGTATGTATCTATATGCATAAGCATATTGAAACATTTATGAGAAAAATGTTAATGATGCCAAAAACCGTATATACCTGGAAAACCTGTTTTATTTATTTTAAAGGTAACCTGAAATTTTTTTTAAACTCAAGGTGTTTTAATCTGAATGACTTTTAAATTGTGAATTTGTGTCACATTGAGTCTATTGTGAATGTGTTTTGAATGTTTCTAAAACCATATAAATATTATAAAGATTTCCTCTTTTTGAAATCTTTCAGTCACCCTTTGACAATGTCAAAGTAATATATTCTTAATATAATAAAAGGGAAAAAAGTTACTATTTTCTTACCCAGAGACAACAATTATAGTTTGTGTTTTATTACATTTTCTTTTAGCTTTTTTATACACGTTTATTCTTTATGTCGATAAGGTTGTATTGTACATATAATTTTGTATCCTGTATTTTCCTTCTTTCCTTATATATGTATACATTTTTGAAATGTGGAATTTTTTGAAATCTCAATTTGATTTGGAGAGTACTTTCAAAACATTGATTAAAAATTATGTGTATTTTACATTTAAAACCAAAATTAGTGTTTTATACATACTCATCAAATTTGAAATAACTTAATGATGCAAATTTACTTTTGAAATTTGTCCCTTGTAATATTTCTTACATTTAGTTGAGGATTTTAGGTGAAGGGGGAAAAACTAACTTGGTGGTTTTTATTGGGTTTAAGAACATTATTTCCTAGGTAACAGTTTTCATTAACTAGTATTCTATTTTGTGTTGATGATAGTATTAAAATGTTCAAACATTTTGCAGTTGATGTCATTTAGAGAGTAATGATCTATGTATGTGTGAGAGAGATTAGGATTATAAGAACACGACAGCAAGCTAGCTTCCTGTCTTGAGAAAGGACTTCAAACATCTTTTTAATTAGCAACCTAAAACCAGTCAACACGAGGTAGGTAGTTTAATTTTCTTTCTTTTTTTTTTTTGAGTTGGAGTCTCACTCTGTCGCACAGACTGGAGTGCAGTGGCAATCCACTCACCTCAGTCTCCCAAAGGTGCGGGATTACAGGCTGAGCCACCGAGCCCAGCTAATTTTCAAAGAATATTATACCGATGTGGAAAAATTGCTTATATGTGCACATGATTAGCAGTTTTTGTATGCATTCAACTTCAAAACGACACTGAAGTTCGGAGGAGCTGTAGCCAGAAGACACAGGAAGTGGAAAGGGAAGAGCAAAAGTTTTACTTATCAGCCATGTGATCTTTGGAAATTCACCTAGATTTTCATCTGTAAAATTATGGACTGGACCAAACAACCTATTAAAATGGTTCCGAAATTGCATGACATATGAATCTCAATTCTGTATTAGGACACTCTTCTAGGAAGGTGAATACTTGTTTTCTGCCTCCCTCCTTACTGAGTATTAGAGTTCTTTCCTTGTCTGCCTTTTTGCCCTTAATTTTCTATAAGCTGTCTGGGCCTTGAGTTGCTTCATGTGTTTTAGTGGTATTCACTTCTGTGAGCCTGATCATCCAGCCGTTTTCTGTGGATTTCTATCTCTATGTCTTTAGAGAATCTTAGACCCAGTGTGTATATTCATTAGAAGCATGTAGGTGAGGAGTCTCAGTAGTCATTTAGGTTCCTATTTTTTGCCTTTCTAATATTTAACCAATCACTCTGTTCTGTTAAATTGTCATCTCTCGAGCTGTACTCTTACTCTTTTCCCATGCTGTAGTACTTGTTCAGCTTGAATCTCCTATGCGAATCTCTTAATTTCCCCATCTCTTTTCTTTCCATCTTGTCTTTTTTTTTTTAATGTACTTTATTTTTATTTTTAATTTTTATTTTTTTTGAGTTGGAGTCTCACTCTGTCGCCCAGACTAGAGTGCAGTGGCCGCTCCCGGCCACTGCAGCCTCAACCCACTGGGCTCCAGCGATCCTTCTGCCTCAGCCTTCCGAGTAGCTGGAACTACAGGCACGCACTACCATGCCCGGCTGGTTTTTGATTTTTATTGTAGAGATGAGGTCTCGCCAAGTTGCCCAGGCAGGTCTCGAACCTGCGGGCCTTGGCAGTCCACTCACCTCGGCCTCCCAAAGCGCAGGATTACAGACTGAGCCATCGAGCCCGGCCATTTTGTCTATCTTGATGTTCATCACGTCTGTTAGCATGAAAGCTACCTGAAAACAGTGACTGTCATTCATTTTTGTGTACCCAGTGCCAAGAGCAAAATTTAACCTGAAAACCTCTAAAGACCCAATAACTAAGTAGAACTTAATAAAATCATATTTTTGGTGACAGTCTTCATCTCTTAGGAGGAGGAAGCAGAGTTCCTCTATGAATTGCTTTAAGTTTGTACTAAACGTATGGACTGCCCAGGAGAAAAAAAGATTATGACCAGCAGATTTCTCTTAGTTCCTTGGACGATATCTCCCATTTGGTCATGGTACCACCATCCACCCTTCTTAGCAGAATATCTGAGGACTACTTTCTCTTACTCCTCCGCCCATTCAGGTATTAAGGATTAATTATTTTACCCTGTACAGTTGTCTCTTGGTATCTGCAGAAGATTAACTCCAGCACCCCCCACCAACATCAGCTGATGCTCAAGTCCCTGATATAAAATGGCACAGTATTTGCATATAACCTATGCACATTCTCCCATATATGTTAAATCATCTCTAGAGTATTTACAATTCCTAATACAGTGTAAAAACTATGTAAGTAGTTGATAAACTGAATTGTTCTTTTATTTGTATTGTGGTGTTTTTTTTGTTCAAGTGTTTTCATTTTGCATTTAGTTGAATCTGTAGATGTGGAACCCATGGATACAGAGGGCTGACTGTAATATCTTTTAGATATCTCACTCCATCTCTGTTGTTCTTAGGTCAGTGTATAGAATTTTCTACATGTATTTGCCCAAGTCTTTAACTGCTCTCCTTTTAATCTTGTCTCCACAATCCACTTTCCATTCTGTGGTCAGAGTAAGTATTAAAAGTTCATTGTGATATGTCACTCAAATACTTAAATTCCCTCAGTGGCTTTTATCTTTCAAAATCAAGTTAGGTACTGTAAATGTTACATACACATGTCCCTAAATGAGTTATCTGCTTTTCTAACCTTATACTCCACCATTTAATCTCCTTCCTTATGTCCCAGCCATGAAGATCTGCTGTCATTTGTATGCATTGTATCATGACACATGATGCTCTTTTTCCTTACTTTTTTTTCTTCCAGAATTCAGTAGGAATCTTTTGAAGGACCCCTTCTCTGATTCTTCCAGTGTGGTTGGGTTAATACCTTGCCATGGACTCTCATTGTGCTTGGATTCCAGCAGTTCACATTTTAATAATAAATTTGAGTGATAACTCTATTTAGACTTGAGTTTCTTAAGAATTGGAGTTATATCTTGTCCTTGGATCCATTTATCTGAGTATCTAGTGCATTGTCACACTGCTGGCATTTCTCTCCTTCCCATCAAGAATGAAGATGTGATTGCCAGAAAGTAATTTGTGTTTGTAAGTTAGTTCCCTGGTATCAAATGAAAAAAAGGAGAAGGAAGTTGATATTTTGGTGATACCAGAGACCCACAGACTATGTGCTTTCTTTTGGTGGTGTGAAGCATTGAGTACTTAATATATGCCAGGCATTTCTGTAGGCACTTTACATATATTAGCTCATTTAGGATGTTCTAACATCCCTATAAGTAGGTATTTTTTGGGGGGGTGGTTAGAGTCCCACTCTTGCCCAGGCTGGAGTGCAGTGGCATACACACGGCCACCCCAGCGTCGACCTGCGGGGCTCCAGCAATCCTTCTGCCTCAGCCTTCCGAGTAGCCAGAACTATAGGAACATGCTACCATCCCGGCTAATTTTTGATTTATTGTAGAGACAAGGTCTTGCCAAGTTGCCCAGGCTGGTCTCGAGCACGCAGGCTCAGGCAATCTACTTGCCTTGGCCTGTTATTTTCCAGATGAAGAAATTAGGCACAGAGAGAAGTTAAATGATTCACTTGAGGATATGTAGTGGCTAGGTCTGGCCTCATACTCAGGCTGTGTGGCTGCAGAGTCCATGACTCATCTATTTTATTAACCTGTAAGTGGCTGGTAAATTGGAGGCTTTTGATGTGGAGTGGTCATTGATGGTCTCCTGTGGGGGCTTGAAAGTATGCATGTAAACTTATGTGTACTTTATTCTGTTGTACACAGGGAAACACTTCAGTGGTCTTAACCTCATATACCTTCAGTAAATATAATGGAATGAATCCAAGAGTCTTCGGCCATACAGTGCTGAAGTTAGCCTCTTGGATTCATGCATTATCAAGAAGCCTTGGCTTCCTTGTACTAATAACAAATCTTTGTGCTGCAAATTACAATTTTCATGAAAGTAATGGCATTTTCAGGGAGCATGGAAGTAGCATGAGCCATGGCCACGTGTGTGAGAAAACAAGAGTGTTTATGCCAGAGAATCTCTGTTTACAAGAATAGCAAGGAAGAGATAGGGTTTGAAGGGTAGATTGGGGTCATACTGCAAAGGACTGTATACAAGTACATTTTTTTTTCTGTAAAGAGCCACTGAGTGTGTTTTAGCAGTTGATTGAGATGATGAAAACCCTAGAAGACAGAGGTAGGACATGGTTTGATGAGCTAGATATAAGAAGAGAGAAAATATATCAGACACTGCAGGCGTGAGGTCATCAGACCTGACCTAGGAAGGTGGGGAAGGGGAAGGACATCTGAGAAATATTTATGAGGAAAAAGTTAATAGGCTTATATTAATTGGATAGATAGTTTAAGTAAAAAGAGGAATTAGAAACAAATTACTTTAGAGTTTCAAGTTTGGCTGGATAGAAAAAGAATATTGAGAATTGCTGATTTCGTGGGCAGTAGTATGAGTTTAGGAGATGTATGTGTTTGAAGTGGTGACTGTGTGGAGTATGTAATTATTTTGCTAATAACTCTCAAGAGCAGTAGTTCTCAACTGGAGGTGATTTTGCTGCATAAGGGGCATTGGCAATGTCTGGAGACATTTTCAGGATGCTTCTAAACACCCGTAACACAGGGCAGCCCTAGAATCACACCCTGGAAGTACTCACTTTTAAAAGTTTACTTTTTAAAAGTCACTTCTTGTTCCTAGTATCACTTCCTAGAAGTAATCACCTTTAAAAGTCTTGGGCACCTTTCATTGCTGATAATGTGGTGATATAGGATTGTTACTATATAATTTTACAATTGATTTTTCCACTTAAGCATCATGGCTATCTTTTCTTACATGTAGGCCTTCTAATTCTATCTCTGTGGCATACTATTTCATTGATTAGATGCAGTATAACTATTCCTTTAGGATGTACAGCTATAATTTTTTTGTCCTTACAAACAGCATCACAGTAAACAATCTTCATAATATTGTTGCATAATAGTGTTAATATTTCTGTAGACTATATTACAAGAAGTATAGTGTACACCGTAAAATTTTTTACTTTATCAGATTTCTTTCTGCCGCAGGTGATACCAGGCTACAGTCTTGCCAGTGGTGTCAGATAGTGCTCGTCTCCCCCTTTCCTTGCCTACAGCAGGTGCTCATTAAAAAGTAGAACTACTTAACCGGGCTCGGTGGCTCAGCCTGTAATCCCACGCCTTTGGGAGGCTGAGGTGAGTGGATTGCCTGAGCCCGCGGGTTCATGACCCGCCTGGGCAACTTGGTGAGAACTCATCTCTACAATAAATCAAAAATTAGCCGGGCATGGTAGCGCGCACCTGTAGTTCCAGCTACTTGGAAGGCTGAGGCGGAAGGATCGCCGGAGCCCAGCAGGTCCAGGCTGCGGTGGCTGGGAGTGGCCACTCCACTCCAGTCTGGGTGACAGACCGAGACTCCAACTTAAAAAAAAAAAAAAAAAGTAGAAATACTTCCTCCTGCTCCCCATCTCTTCTGTCTTGTCTCTTCTGTCTCCTCTTTTCACTCCCTCTCCTCCTCTTCCTTCTCCTTCCTCCATCCCCTTCTTTCCTCAGCTACACTTTTCTTGAATTTATTGACCTGGTCTATTTATTGCTCACTTTCTTTTTCTGATTTGTTTTTTCTTACTGGCATGTAGGAATTCTTTATTCCATATATTTTTCCTACACGTTTTATGCTCACTCGTGGTATCTTTAATCCAGGAGAAACGTTTATATCACATTTGTCGTGCTTTCTTACCTGAAGTTTACAAGTACATTCTTTAATGTTTTTCTTTTTACTTCCTGTTCATATCTTTAATCAATAAAGAATTTATACATGACACACCACAGACATACATAGAGCAAAGCCTTTTCCCAAAGGAATTGCCAATATTCCCAATAGTGTGTTAAGTAGCAACCTCTTTTTCCCACTGATATGAAACACTTCTGCATACTGAATTTCTATTTATGACTATATATGATGTATATATTCCTATCCCTATGTATTTTATCATACACTTAATACATATCAATATATGCCTACTAATTGGTCCATTTACAGATGCCCTATTCTATTTCATTGAGCTATTTTTTGCTATTATCACATTTAAATTCACTCCAGCTTTATAAGAGGTCTTGATAGCTCCTATAAAGATACAGTTCAGGTCTCCTGTCATTTTTAGTTTAAAAATTTTATTGGTCATTCTCTCACATTTACTTTTCCAGATGAACTTCAGCATCAACTTGGCATGTTTTCCTCCAAATAGTACCATTGGATTTGTGCTATATGATCATTCTTTTTTTTTAATGTACTTTTGAAACTTATTTGCATGATACTTAAGCAAATAAAAACACTGAGTTCAAGCTAAGGTAAGGTACTTTGTGTTACTATCTCTCTATGACTAGGTACATGTTTATTGTAGCACTTCTTGATCCTGTAATCACCTAAAATCACTTAAAAACTAAAAATGGTTAATAGGTATAGAAGGATATTATTACAGAAACAATAAGACAGTTTCACTTTTTATTTTTTTTCTGAGAATTTTTTTGATACTTTTGCATATCTAATATGTAATTATGTAATATGTGATTTTTATAGATATTCTTTTCAAATCCAGCTAATACACCATCATTGTAAGGTAGATGGTACATTTTGCAGATCGGATAAACTGAGTCTCTGGAATATTTGATTAGGTCTAGGTTCAAGTTCTGTGAATTTTCTGGTGATAGTGCCTTAGATTTTTAATCATATTAGGAATACTAATTAGAATTGATTGGTCTTGGGTTCTATATCCAAGATACCTGTAGAATGCAGATAGGATCCTAGAGCTGAAGCTTGGGAATACCTTATTAAGGACTCGGAAGAAGTAAGGAATTACAGAATGATGAGACATGGCTGACTATTTTATGAGAAATAATCATCACATACTGGTTTCTATGGTTTTTCTCTTACCTAATATTAATTTGGCCTTCCCCATTTCCAGACAGTTTTAGTAAATTTCCTTCCCAAGGATATTTATTACTACTTCTGTTTTAGGTTTCTTGTTTTTTGAGGCAGAGGGATCTCACTCTGTCACCCAGGCTGGAGTCCAGTGGCACAGTAATGTTTCCCTTGACCTCCTGGGCTCAGGCGATCCTTTCGCCTCAGCTTCCTAAGTAGTTGGGGCTACTGGTACGTGCCAACATACCCGGGTAGTTTTTTTTTTTTTTTGGAGAGACAAGGTCCCGCTATGTTACCTCTCACTTTAGACTCCCAAAGTACTGGGATTACAGGCATGACCCACTGCACCTGGCCTGTTTTACTTGCTACTTATTGAATGAGAAAAGGAGTCCTTGAACATAAATTTGCACAAGTTTATTTAAGGCCTTTCATTCAAAGCTTCGATTATATAATCTTTAAAAGTTTATTGATCAGTGCCCAGACCTTTTCAGTATTTTTGCCCCATTGCTTCCTAAGTGTGCCTTTTCTCATGTTATTTTTGTTTCATTATTTTTCAGTCAGGTCAAATCTCATTTCATTTGTTTAAGCCTTCCATAATTACTCAGGCACATACTTTGAATTTCTCTTCTTATCGTCTCTATAACTCATCTCCACAGCTTTTATAACTTGTCCCTTTGAATGGCGTGTAAGCTTTTCAGAATAGCCATCCTTGTGATTCATATTGTTTTTTAAATCTAGTTATGTCACAGGCCAAAGTGGTATGGCCTCTGGCAAATTAACCTCACTGAACCACAGTTTATCTAAAGTAAACAGAAATAATTGTACCTATTCTGCATGGCTGTATGAAGGTAAAAAGACCAAACAAAGCACCCGTAGCAAGTGCCAAGCTGACTTTATAGAATCTATGTCTCCACATTACAAGGTAGCTGGTAATAAGTGCAAGAAGTAGATAAGTGGAGTAAATTAAAGAGGTTATTGTCTGAAGAAGAGATCTAAGATAATCTGTAAAGACAATAGAAGTCAACTTGTGGTTTCATAATTTAAACCCATAGGTTAATCATTGAACTGTATTTATTGATTGGTTATTATGGGCAGAGCATTGTGTCATGTGCTGTATGTATAAGGCATTTCCTGCTCTCAGACAGCTAATAGTCTTAGAAAGGTTGTGCTTAAAGACCAAAGGCATGTGTTGGAAGAGGGTAAATCATGTGACTATATAAGAAGAAGATTTCATTAAATTCAGCAAGAGTCTGTATCTATTGTGTGATGCTGGAGAGATCTCTTTGCATCCTTTACAAAGAAATAGATATTGAAAAAAAAGCTTTAGGACAAGAAACCTAGATTTTTCAAGGGGAAACCTAGATTCTTCTATGTAGATTTAAGCTCCAAAGAAGATGTAGTGGAACCCTGAAAGAAGCTGCCAAAGGCTCACCACTATGGGCAGAGGAAGGCCATTTCTAAGTATGCTTTGCTGTAGAGATAGGTGGAATATGAAAAAGATCTGCTGGACAAGCAGGTGGTGTAATTTGTTTTAAGTGCAGTCTCTACCAATAAGGTGAATTCACTTTTTCTTTTTTTTTTAAAAATTTTTAGTTTTAAAATTGTGGGGTACGGTTAAGGGTTAGGTTTACAAATATGTATCGTTCAGGCACGCTTGTTGTTAAGGGATGTCTCCCCCTCCCCAGACAGATAGTGATTCACTTTTTCATCCCATTGTTTCTCTGTCCATATAATAAGCAGGTTAGACTTGATAACTGGGTAGCTCTTCAACTGGCTAACTCTTATTTCCACCCAAATGAAAAATCTAACAGATGTTCAGTTCTCTTCTATTATACTAGATATTGAGCACTAATTACTAATATAAATCTTCACAGTTCATATTTTTTGGGTGATCATGATTTGGTTGGTGAGTTTTACATGGCTTGGGGGAGAACACTGATAATCTTCCTTTGGAATGGTGTGCTTTTCTCTCTCATAGTGGGCTATTTGATTTAAAGGACACCTTAGTGGTTTAATTCAATTCATTATGTGAAGTGAAACTTAATATACTTCATAGAAGACTTCAGAGGAAATTGAAGTTAGTAAAATTAAACGAATTGCTTAAGCTATAAGGTAACAACAACTAATTAGTGGCAGGACAGGGACTAGAATCCAAGCTCCCTTTCTCTTGCTGCCATATTTTGGGACTTAATGAAAGCTGAGTACTCAGTATCTTGGGATTGTTATACAGTGTATGAATTTCCAATTGTTGGGGAAGATGGGATACGTAAATATTTTACATTTTTAATACTTATTATATATTGCATATATTACTTGTTTGATTACTTATGTATCTCTTACTGATTTGTGACTAGTTATTTTAGTTATTAGTTTGTTTCTGATCCATGTAGTAGAGTTTGCCTGCCTTCCAGAACCATGCTAGTTGCGAGGGGACTTTACAATGTGGTTGGATAAGTGGAAGTACATCCCATTGCTGTTAACAACAGCTCAGTAGATTATTTACTGAGTGTACTTTTTTATCTTTGACTGTGGATAGCATCAATTTGATTTAATGTATTTCTAGAATAGTGTAAGCCAAGATTATCTCTCACAGGAAGGGTTCTAGAGTTGGACTACTGAGTTCCTTGAAATAGCATACAAAATCTTATATATATGGTGTACTTTATTGTCAAGAATATCTCATGGTTTTTGTTAGCTTTTTAAAGGGTACACGACTGAAACAAACTGATTCAGATCCATACACACTTTTCTCCTCTACTTTCACTTGAATAGCCATATATTTGAAATGTTGCATTTTGGGTTTGATGTCCTGTAGGTAAGAATCACCAGAAAAAAACCCAATGTGACATTTATTGTAGCCTCAGAAATATTAGGGATCAATTTTCTTGTGTGGTTTTTCTTTATGCTTAGAGACCTTTTACACCAAGTATTACCTACTTTTTCTAAAATCAAAATTTCAGTGTACTAAATATTGAGTCAATAGAGTGTTTACCTGCAAAATGATTAGATGATATTAAAGTGAATTTTGGTGGGAAGTTGGAATTAGTCCTACAGAGCAGGAGTCCCCAGCTCCCAGGCTGTGGAGTGGAACTGGTCTGTGGTCTGTTAGGAACCTGGCCACACAGCAGAAGGTGAGCAGTGGGTATTCGAGCTCCGCTTTCTGTCGGATCAGGGTGGCATTAGATTCTCATAGGACCATGAACCCTATTGTGAACTGTGCATGTGAGGGATCTAAGTTGTGTGCTCCTTATGAGAATCTAATGCCTGATGATTTGAGGTGGAGCTGAGGCTGTGATGCTAGTGCTGGAGAGTGGCTGCAAATACAGATTAACATTAGCAGTGAGGTTTGACTGCACATCACCCCCACCCCACCCCCATCCATGGAAAAATTGTCTTCCACGAATCCAGTCCGTGATGCCAAAAAGGTTGGGGACTGCCGCTGTAGAACCTGGATTGAGACATTTTCATGCTGTATGGATTCTTCCTCTGTTCTTTTTGACAGAGGCCAGAATCTTCCATGTCTCTTTTCTTTGTTTGAATCAGTTAGGATGTCTCCTCCCTTCTTCCCCCAGATGCACACACAGACTAATATGGTCACCACCATTCTCTTAAGTGTTCCCTTTCTTTATCCCCTCACTTGCCTCACTCCTCTCCACCTTCACTGTGACTCTAGGAAGTACATCCTCCACGAAAAGGCAGTCCCTCAATCTGTTTCCCTAGTATGTTATCTGTTTCCCTAGTTTCTGCTTCCTTGCTTTACTTCATTTATACCCTCTCAAACCTCAAGGTCTGCAAGGTCAACTTTGTTCTTTTTTCTTTCCTTTCCAACACCATTATTCCTGCATCCTTTTCTCCCCTTGATATATGCTTTTTTGAAGTTCTTGTCTTTTTCCTGGACCAGCCTTTTGTTAGTCCTTGTTGCTGTCATCTAGTGAACAGTCTCATGGCCACTTTTCCTTGCTTATCAAAGACTTTGGCAGCTGACTTCCTGTGATCTTTTCTTCCCTAACCCCTTCATGATAATACTTTACTACTCCCATCTATGGGGGAAAACACCAACAAGCCCAGTACTGGACTCTTAGTTCCTTGACTCCCTCCTTTCCAGTGACCTTCACCTCATCAAAAATTCACTAAAATTTTCTCTACTTCAAAATCACTAATTCACACATCCCTTTCTGACCACAAGTACTTCTAGCTGTGCTTCTCATACCATTATCTTTTCTTTACCTATAGACACATCTGTTTTCTCCTAGGAACTCAACCTTAACCCCAAATGAAGCAGTTAATATCTTCTCTGTGTCTTTTCCTGAGTGGCTGAACGTTGCTAGAGAAAGTCACACAGAAAGGCAGATTGCTTCCAATATAAATTCATTACCACAAATCTTAAATAGGCCCTCACTACTGTCTAACAGTTCACCTAATTTTTGTGCATGTTCATCTCATTCTCCATTATGCAACAATTATTGAAAACCTATTCACTTCTCAAATATTTTTACTTTCCTTATTCATTGTTAGTCTGATTTGCTATGTTATGGAGAAAATAGAAGTCATTGGTTCGGAATTTTCATCTCCCAGCTCCTAAACATACACATCTGCTCCCATTGTAATGAAAGTGTTTCATCTTCCTTAGTTCAGTTCCTACCTGTGCTTTGTATCCCATCCCTTTCCATCTTCTCAGAAACTCTAAAATACCGAGGATCTTTTTCTAACCTGCCCAACCAAGCTCTCTCAATTTACACTTTTTCATCAACCTGATCCCACATGCCCCTTATGTGGCTATTCTACCGCATGCCTTCCTTTTTCAGCTAGACTCTTTCAGAGTCATTCTCACACATCTGCAATCCTGTATCTAAAGCCTACGGGGCCAGATTTGAGTCAGAATTCAGAATTTTAGAAAAGCATGTGTGTGTACATACCGTCTAGGCTATAATAGCCCAGTGGGTTGTGGAGCAGTTCCCTGTAATAAAACACATTGCTGTTTCTGCCCTAAAATGTGCAGCTTTTCACCTTAGAGATAAATAAGGGCTATAGATAAATAGCCTCATGTCAGTCCATGCCACATTTTGCTTCCAAATGAGTTATTAGACTAACAAAACTTTAATATTTTAGTGCTTTGGGACTTTGAAATTTAGACAAGAGATAGGGGACTAGTCTCTCTTCTCATCTTCCTTAAATTTTTTAACTCATTCTGACTTCTACTTCCCTCACTTCTTTCAAATGGCTCTTGCTAACTGTACCAATGGCTTTTATCTAAAACGGTCATGTCACCAGTGAATGTTTTTAGTCCTTCTCTCAATTGACTGGTCAACGGCCTCCGATCCTGGTGATGCCAACTCCATGAACACCCTCTTCCCTTAGCTTCCTAGATTCCACCTTCTGCTGGCCTCCTTCACCTTTTTGCAGGTTCATCTTCCGCTGTCTTGCAGTTAAAGACTGGAGGTCTTCTAAGACTTTGTCCTAGGCCCACTTTTCACCCTGTGCTCTCTCACTTGGTGATCTCACTTATATCTGTGTCTTCATCTATCAGTTATCTGTCTGCTGATGAATTGCAAATACTTGCTGCAGCTCAGATCTCTTCTTTGAGCCTGACGTATGCGCAACTCTTACTTGACATTTCCATTTGGGAGTCTCAGGTGGTCCAGATTCCTAATATGTCCCAATGTCAAGATTTTCGCATCTCCAAACTGGTTGTTTGCAAATGTTTTTCCTTTACATTGTTCTCTTTTCTCTCTTTCCCCTTGTCACCACTTGCTTACTTCATTTTGGTGCCTTCTGCTTCTGTTAGAGGAAACATTAGGGTTTTTGATGTGGCCCAAAGGTCCTGCATTGCTTGGCCTGCCTCCCTCTCCAGCTTCACATCGCTCCCCTTGCTTTCACTCCCTCTCAAATAGTGTACTTCCTCCTACAGGAGGACCATTCTACAGGCTGCTCTCTTGGGAATGTTCCTTCTTTCTGTGCTAGTTGATATCTACTCGTGTTCTTCCCTCTTCGCTCCAATTCTTACTTTCCTAAAGAAACTCCTTAATTCATGTACCCTGTCATCAAATTTTATGGCACCGTATACAAGTTCTTCATAATACTAATAACAGTTTCAATTATACTTTTAAAATCATTTAGTATATCTTCCCCACTAGACTGTATTTTTTTAGGACAAGAATCATGTCTGCTTTTTTAAAAATTACTATATGTAATTACTATGTGTCTAGGAGTTAGTCTTCATGTTTGCTTTTGTTCACATATTTCTAGCAGATAGTAGGCAAATAGCAAACATTTTGAAAAATTTTGTACATTAATCTTTTCTGATTTTTTTAGTGGTTTCTGTACATGTATTTACCAACATAACACACTTAGTTTTCATGGTTTTATGTGCAGCCAATCTTGATGGTTCTTCTTGAAAATTATAAAGATGCATTTTGAAAAAGTCAGTGAATTACCTAAGGATCAAATGCATAAAAGTTTTACTTTGATCTAGCTCATCATTTATCCTCTTCCATGTTCTTCATTTTTTTCTACATTGACCTCTTCCTTTATACCCCTTGAAGATGCTAGATACCTTACTAAGTCTACTGTTGTATGCAAGTAAAATACATGCAGGGTTGCAGCACAGTTCAGCAGACTCTCAACCTATTCATCAGTTTATAAATCTTACAGAATTAAATACAGTTGAACCATCTGCTAACTGACCAAACAATTTTAGTATTGTGAAAGGGCGTGGTAGGAGAGGAAGGTATAGGTCTAGGTAGAATGCCAGAACAAGGTTCAGTGCAAAACCACCTTGTGACCTCTTAATACTGAAACTTAACAGTCAGTTCAAAATTAGGAAGAGATTTGGTGGAGGTTTAAGCATAGGAGACTCCTGACAGTAGGGGATTTCCCAGAATAGGAAGATAGAACAATTTCTTTCAGCATTTTAGTATCTCACTACATTTTTTTAAAAGAAAGGATATGTGTTTGTAAAGACATGAATTCTGTGAAAATTATCATAATCAAGGATTTATATACTATGTAATATAAAGTTCTAGAAATCAGCCTTAACTAATTAGCCTTTTATATTTTACTCCTTAATCAGGAAAATCAATAGGTTCCCAGTCATCTCGAAGTGAACCTGAGCTTGTGCCAAAAGTTGCTAAAATGACAGTATCTGGAAAGAAGCAAACTATGGGATTTGAAGTGCCTGGGTAAGATTTTAAGTTCCATCCCCCCTTTCTTGCTTTTTAAAAATCGGCATTGTCTCCTATTAATCTGTAAGAAAGAGACTCTGTTCTTGTTTTGCATAATGTATCATTAGCACTGAAGTATCACATGGCCTCAGTATAATATATTACAAAAAGAAGAGAAATTAGGGTTGATTCTAACCTTATCTCTGTATATTATTCTATCTTACTGTCAGTTTTTTCACATAAATATTTTATAGCTACTTTAACTTAGGGTTTTGTGAAATCCAGCACTATGAGATAGGGAATTCTTGTACCACTAGGTGGCGAAAGTAAGCAGAGTTGGGAGTTAGCTGTAGTCATTGAATCCTGGAACCACGAATTAAAATGTTTAGTAACTAAAATATTATCCATAAACAGTTTTAGATTTTTATATTGAATAAAATGGATCATGTAGCAAAGACATATGAAATGAAACATACTTAGTATTTCAGATATCTAGTGAAAAATGGTAATAAGTCATACTTAGTACTTATTTGTTCTTTCTTATCACAGTCTCTAGAATTCTTCCAGGAGTTTTCATAGACAGGGAGGAAGGTTGCTTGAGACTTAAAAGCACAGTTTAAAACATTGATTTTTAGTCTTTTAAAAATTTTTCAGAATTTTCAATTATTCCATAAATCCATTACTTATGAATTATATGGGAGGTTTTTTTGTGCCAGAAAGATAGACAGGAAACATATTGTCAGCTATAAAGAAGAGAGATTGTTTTAACTTCAAGAAATATAAACTCAGCAACCTTATTTTTTTATCTTAAATAATTTTAAAATTATTTTATCTTAAATAACTTCAACTCATTAAAATAACCCTGAATTCTGATTTGGTCTCAAAAATCTTCATGTGTGTCTTTTTTTTCCTCTGAATTGGGGTTGGATTGTCAGAATGATAAATGCCCTTTTCATCCTTATTCTTGAGTGCTATTTAATTTAATTTAATTTAATTTATTTTGGGTTTTTTTTGAGTTGAAGTCTCACTCTGTTGCCCAGACTGGAGTGCAGTGCCTGCTCTCGGCCACCACAGCCTCAACCTGCTGGGCTCCGGTGATCCTTCTGCCTCAGCCTTCCGAGTAGCCGGAATTATAGGCGCGTGCTACCACGCCCGGCTAATTTTTTGATTTATTGTAGAGATGAGGTCTCGCCTGCCCAGGCGGGCCTCGAACCCACGGGCTCAGGCAATCCACTCACCTCAGCCTCCCAAAGGCGTGGGATTACAGGCTGAGCCACCGAGCCCAGCTATTTAATTTTATTATGGGATTTTTCCATTGAGAAAGAAATAAAATAAATAGGATACACAATTTAGTACAAGAATTTTATAATCTTAATGCAGAGGGTGTTTCAGAAGTCTTAGCAACATGCAAGTGAACCAAAATTAATGTGCCATATTAGAGATAATTGCATAGTTATCTAAATGAATAATTTTAAAGATAATGAGGAATAAATAATCAAGAAATCAAAACAATTGATTCAAGTAAGTAATTTTTGAAAACCCAGATCTGTGCTTTGCAAGTACAATGCAGGCCTTTCAGAATTTTATAAGACTATGTACTACATGAAGACAGAGACTGTTAGTGTTCGTCTTATTGTGTTCCTTTCACAGAATAGTCATTTAAATATTTTTTGATCAGATCCTTGAGGAAATACATATTGCTTTAAAAGTAAAGTTGCAAATAAGATAGCAGTTAAAAAACCACCTGTGAGACATTTTGATATGGCCTTATGGGAGAAGTCATCAAAAGGTGAAAGGTTTGTAGTTATAGCTTGAGATACTTATATGTGTGCAATAGTGCTCAGGGCCAACAAGACCAACCAAGCTGTATTTTTATAGGATTTTGTTTTGAGATTTATAATAGAGATAGTCTTAGACTGTTATGGCTTAGTCTCAAGAAAGCACATAAAAACCTAATGAAACTCTTTTGAGTCAGTTTCAGCATCATAAGTTTCTACATAGTGTGATCCTTAATGGCGTTTTATTTTAAAAAGGATAATGCATTGATTGGAAGAAGCTGAAACAACAAACATTTTCTTCACTGATGTTAAAAATATTAAATGTCTCTCTAGAAAATGCATATAAGTAAAAGTGGTTAGAACATTGCATATAGAACAAATACTTTTCATTTAACTTCTTCTAAATGTCTAACTGAAGAAGAAAGGCTAAACCTTAAGATTTGTATATAAATAGTTCCACTCCTGGAAAGGCAGTTTAGAAAAGAAACGAGACCAGTCATTTTATAATATTAGAAAAAAAATTACAAAATTATACCAGAAAGCACCTGAAAAAAATTCAAGCAACTTATTTTCTAAGTGATACCAGTCAGTAATTATAGGCTCGAACCCCAAAAGGCCACTTAGACTTTATCTTAGATATTTTTCAAATCTTAAAAAATGGAATTTTATTTCATAATATGCATCAGTTTTTGTTAAGCGCTACACTGAGTTGGATATAATTGGCTTCATTCTTAATAACTTGCAATTTTATTTGTTCTTTGTCTTGTTCTGTTAATCCATAGTTGTTAAAGGAAATGTCAGGTGGATTGTCATTTGGTTGATTGGGTCACATACTGTATAGCTGTCTGTGGGATAGCAGCAGTACGAGCTTCTATGGGGAATATTCAAAGAGCTAATGAAGAATTAAAATCAGTGCTTGCTTTTGCACTTACATAGGATACTTTTCTAATTACTTTAGTCCCTTCCCTCTAACACTGTACAGTTTTAATGAATTAATTTACAGTTTACCTAAAGGAAATATTATCCTAAAAGCCAAAGGATAACACACCCTTCCTTCCTTCCTTCCTTCCTTCCTTCCTTCCTTCCTTCCTTCCTTCCTTCCTTCCTTCCTTCCTTCTTTCCTTTTTTCTTTCTTTTTTAGCAAGCAGGATTTATTGAGAGGACAGAAAAGCTCCCACATTGGGAGGGGCCCTGAAGGGTTTGCCCGACAACACACTTTTCATGTTGCTGAGTTGTAAATGAAATTATCAAGTCACCCCTATGTTTTATAAAGCACTCCCTATCCCAAGCAGCCATTCTGAGTGCTGCCTGATTTGATGGGCGAGCTGAGCTTTAAGCCCTTGCCCTCTCTGTCTGTCGTAGCTGCTTTTATCTGTTTTCCATATTGGAGCTACTGTAAACTTTCTTCTGAAGAGAAGATTTTGCAGCTAAAATCAAAGATTTGAAACCAGGGACTGTGATTTCCCTTAGGTCTGACCAAAACCAGATCCTATATCTAATCATTGCAGTTGAATTGTTTTATTGTAATTTGTAGTTTTCTCTACTCTCAATGCAGGGTTGTCATGTTTTGGTTTTAGAACTTGCTGTGATTATTTTAGCAATTATTTGCATAGTTTAGTCTAAGTTTGATTTCACTTCATTTAACCCATTAAAATTCTTTAAAAGTACAGGAACATTTTGCACATGCTAATTTTTTTGGTAGCAATTCAAGATGAAGCTAATTTGTCTAAGCAGTGCTCAAAAATGAACACCTACATTGGCTAGTGGAGATATGAAGAAGCAAAATAAAATGAGAACGGATATGAAGTTTTTAATGAAGTTGCAAGTATAACTTTGCTGAGGCATAGGATGTCAAGCATATTTAATGTCAAGCATATATATACAAATGTCCCAAGAGGGAGAAACTAATCTGTTTTTCATTATAATAGGCAAAAAGAAAATAGATGAATTTTTCTTACACATTTTTATTATATTGCAGTCTTAAGTGATTGTTTTAAACTGCTTTCTAAATATAGTTCTTCTCTGCCAACTCTAAATTGAGTTGGATCTAACTGGCTTCACTCTTAACAACTTGCAATTTTACCTGCTCTTTGTCCTGTTCTGTTTATCCAAAGTTGTTAAAGGAAATGTAAGGCATATTATCGTTTGATTGATGGGGTCACATTCTTTATAGCTGTCCATGGGATAGCAACAGTATGAGTTTCTATGGGGAGTAGTCAAAAAGCTAATGAAGAATTAAAATCAGTGTTTGCTTCTAGAGGTATCGTCATTGTCAAGGAGAGAGTAAAACTACTTTTTTCTACTTTATATATCTGAGTCCCTCACTAGACTATAAACTTTTGGGAGTTGTAGTTAATGTTTCCATTTCTACATTCTTTTTTCTGCTTAACATCCGTCCCTAGTAAATGGTTGTAGTTTTTAGTAAATCAAGTGTTTGTTGTTAATAAATTAAAGCTTCATTGTCAAAAATATTTACAAACGATAGACATTTGAAGATCTCCTAAGGTTAGTGTTTGAGTGAAAAAGATTGTAAGTTTATCTTGTTATAAGGATGAGTCAGGGTAAAAACTATTTTTTGGTTTTTTGAATTAGAGTCTCATTCCGTCTCCCAGGCTGGAGTACAGTAGCATGCTCACCGCCACTCCAGCATTGACTTGCTGGGCTCAGAAGATCCTTCAGCCTCAGCCTACCAAGTAGCTGGAACTACAGGCGCATTCTATCACACCCATCTAATTTTTTTGATTTATTGTAGAGGAGAGGTCTCACCAAGTTGCCCAGGCTGATCTCAAACCCGTGGGCTCAAGCAGTCCTCTCACCTTGGCCTCTTAAAGTGCTGGGATTACAGGCTTGAGCCATCACACCCGGCCCATTTTTATACTAATTTATCTCCAGTAGCACCTTTATTTGGTGCCGTTTTTGAAAAATATCTCCTTTCTGCCATTGGTTTTGATAGGATGGATTATGTGGCCAAGGCTGTGAACTTTGAATTTCAGTTATTTTACAAGCTATTTTCTTCTTGTCTTAATTTTTGGCAAACTTTTTTTTTTCCTGGAAGCTTCCAGGTCTGTATTTGTGTGATTTGAGTCTAGCTACTACCTTTTCTACTTTAATAGACTCTAGCCACTTAGCAGAGGTCATTTTTGGTCTGGAGTATAAAGGATTATGAAGAGACAACTTCTCTGCCCTTCTGACCTTATAGGATATCAGCTGAGTGGGTTTTAAACACTTTTTTCCTCTCTACTTTCTGTAGAGTAACTTCTGAAGAAAATGGTCATAGTTTCCACACACCTCAAAAAGGACTGCCTAGTGAAGGTGCCAGCATTGCTTCCTCTGAGGCTCTCGAGTCTGTTTCTAAATCCACTCTCCCACTGCACACCATTCAAGCATCAGAAGAACAGAGTTCAACACCACCTCCAGGGAAAAAGTCTGGCAAGCTGAAGCAGCAAATAGATGTGAAAGCAGAACTGGAGAAGCGGCAAGCAGGGAAGCAGCTCCTCAACTTGGTGGTCATTGGTAATGTCCTTTGTTCCTCTGGATTGTCAGTCACCCATTATCTGATGGCAACTTGGAAACTCTGAGTTTCTCTGTGGGTGTGATGGACATAAAGCAAGGAGGCATTGCATTATAATGCTCTCTCGTCACTCTGGGAGAAATGACGCCAAGTTACCAAGGAGCTCATCAGACTTGGTTGTGGCACTTTTCATTTTGTGAATATTTTGAAATTGGCATGTCTTGTTGAAAATTAATTTCCAAAATCAGAGAAATTTCCCCCCTTTCTAGAGAGATGTGCTCTTTTTTTCTCCACTTAGATGTTTTAGCTGTCATTTGGTAAAGATTGTTATTATTAATCTGAACACTGACAGGAACTATTGAATTACACATTTGTGCAATGCCTCAATGTGAACAACATCTGGAAATGTACCTAGTATTAACCCTGAATCAATTTTCCTTAGGTCATGTTGATGCTGGGAAAAGTACTCTGATGGGCCATATGCTTTATCTTCTGGGTAATGTAAACAAAAGAACTATGCATAAATATGAACAAGAGTCTAAAAAGGCTGGCAAAGCTTCGTTTGCATATGCTTGGGTCTTGGATGAGACTGGCGAAGAAAGGGAAAGGTAGTCACTATGTTTCAAAATTTTCAGTTTCAAATGGTAGTCTTTTAAAATAAGTATGTATTAAATATGTGTATTGATTATATGAAACATATCATGAGATACTTTAGAGTATATTTTTAGAAAAACTTTTAATTATCAGTAAGATGTTTTTATTGTATTTTTTGTAGTAACCTACATAATTTTCTAAACTCTTCTGAATTCTGTGAAAATAGATGAAAAGAATGTCCATCAAAATCAAAATAAAACAAAACAAAAACTGTACAGAACGAAACAGTAAAAACTCTAAGCTTAATTTTTCTGTGGGAGAAGTGTATTTCAGATTGTCTTGATTTTGAATTAAAATTATGAGTAAGACACTTAATTTTATGTAAGCTTATAAAGAAAAAGTAACTCTGTAGAAAACTTTCTTCTATCTGGAATCTAAATGACCAAATTGCCAGGCTTAATTCCATTTTTATACTTTATATATTATGTTTTTATGAGATAGAGTCAACAAACAAGTAATTAAACGTGTATCTTACCATATAGACTCAATCCATTCAATTACTACTCTGTCTCTGTTACTGTGTTTGATGCCAATTTGGGGGAGATTCTAGCAGGAGAATGCAGTTGCTCATGTTCCTCCAGCCGATGAATAGTATCTTTTAGTCTTTTTAGAATAGCAATAAATCTCATGTTAGGGCCGTTAGGGATGGGAGAGCCAAAGTGCACTTTATTAAGTGAAATGAAATGTATCAAGTGTGACAAAATAATACTCTGAAGACCCATAAAGTCCTGTGAAAGTCCTTCTAGATTAACAGAGAGATCAAACTGTGTTCCCTAATATCATCAATCTGAATATGATTAGAGAGTATATCTGGATTTTCATACCTTTTTTCATGTGTATGTTTATTTTCTTGCAGTCTTGGGTAATGCTCAGTAAAGCAGATCAACAATGTTCCTTATCTCTTCTAATAAATAGGAATTTATATCACACTGTTTGTTTTTTCCTTGTAGGTGTCTTTTAAATTCTAAATTCAAAACAAGCCTGTTTTCTAGTAAGAACAATTAGGGAAAACAGTGAAAATGTGTTTGTTGTCAACATTAGAAGCTTAAATAATTTCCACCTGTCAGTTTGATAAGCAGATTATTAAAGTATATGGTTTTTTAGGGGTTTTGTGCATTATCTGGTAGGTAGATAAAGAGATTGGGAACAGTATAATTTAAGTTAAAATGACTTGCTTGAATCAAATCTGTTTGATTCCTATAATCAATTATTTTAGTTCTTCTGATAATATATCTGCTATTGTTTTCTGCTGCTAGTTCTCTGTTGCTCATCATGATATAATTTTTAGACTATTCTTTCATTCTGTAGGTAATGGAAGCTTCTAGGTATATAATGGGAGTTTTAACTCACCACTATATGTTCTTTAATAGCAATTATAAAATGTATGTTGCTCACCCCACCATGATAAATATTTGTAAATCCTCTGTTCTTCTCAGATATTGAAGAACATAAATTGGTAAATTGAGTGACATTTTTTATCCCTAGGGTTATAAATTTAGATCAGAGCTGGGTCAAAAGATTATACTTGGGTCAAAGTAGTCTATGGAGTATCTCAAAGTCTTATTTCACCACTATTCTGAAGACACCCATGGTCCCTAAATTATTTGGAGATTACCAAATATAAGTATGCATGATCTTGGCAAACTTGAATGACCCATACTTTCAAATTAAACTCAAATGGCTTGACTAAGGAGAGCCACAGTCACCTTACTGCTAGAGTGAACATGTAGTTTATTGATATAATTGTCAGAACTCTTTTGGTAGTAAAAAGGAGTGCTATTCTCTACTTTTGATGCTCTTGGGCAAACCTCACTTGTTGCCCACATAATTTCTCCTTCTAAGTTCCCGAAGTCTAGAGTGACTGAGTACCCTTATAGACTTTTCTTAGGCTTATACAAGTTGAGCATCTTAATCTGACAATCTGAAATTTGAAGTGTTTTAAAATCTGAAACTTTTTGAGTGCACTGACATGATGCCAAAAGTGGAAAATTCTACACCTGACTTCCTATGACAGGGTGACACAAAATAATTGAAAGTGTATAAAATTACCTTCAGGCTATGTGTGTGAGGTATATAAGAAACATAAATGAATTTTTTGTTAGACTTGGGTCCCATCCCCAAGAAATCCCATTATGCATATGCAAATATTTTAAAACACTTCTAGTCTTAAGCATTGCAGATAAGGAATACTCAATGTGTAATCTGAATCTACATTTTTGTGGCTAAAAGGAAACACTGTGTTGACCTCTGAGAAGGATGAAATGGGATACGAATTCAACTGCTGTTCAGTTAGACATCTTCTTTGATAGCTCATGTTTTCTAAATGTGTAACATACTGACCAACTTTGCAAGTGAAAGTTTTCTAAGTTGATTATATAATCAGTGAAACATAAACAGCATGAAGAAAGCTATCTCTTGGAAGTGGTCATTTCTTACCTTTTCTTATACATATCTAGAGGTGTCTCTATGTATCTTTCTTTGTTCACAATTTACATGATTCTTACCAAAAAAATAAGGTAATGGGAAATAACGATCATTTTGACTGAGTTCTTGCTGCATCTATAGCTTTGTTTTAAAAGCATATGGGTGTAATTCAATTACAGAAGAAATTCCAGCCCTAATTGGTAGCTAATTATTGAAAAACAATGGCCTATAAATAAAAATTCCTTTATCACTTATGAATTTAGATTGACATTTAGATTATTAATTTAATCCATAGCACTGATATTTATATAGTACATTCTAACCATTTTATGTTTTGTTTAAGGGGAGTAACAATGGATGTTGGTATGACAAAGTTTGAAACCACAACTAAAGTTATTACATTAATGGATGCTCCAGGCCATAAGGATTTCATTCCAAATATGATTACAGGAGCAGCTCAGGTACCAGATATTTCTTTAATTATAGTGCACTGATTGTAGTGTACATAAAATTTCCTTGGTGCTGAGGTTATAATTCTAGGTATTTAAAAAATATTTTGAAATTAAAAATTTAACTGTGAGAAAGTTTGAAAATATAGAAGAATATTGCATTTTCATGATCTTTTTATCTATACTTTGTCAAACCTTTTCTAATTACTTACAAAGCAACAAATATATAAAAGTTGTGAATCTCTTTATAGTAAAAATAATGGCAAAGTACTTGATAAGGTATAGCTTTATATTTCCCTTATTGATAAGTTGGAGTGAATATTGATAAGTTGGAGTGCCTAATTTTTATATCTTTTTAAAGAACTAATTTATGCAGAAATAATGAAACTTGTGGTTTCCCCTATGTGTTATTTACTTTATAGTTTTAAAAAAATTGCAATTTGTAAACCTATATGATTCTTAATAAGAATACTGCAAAAAAATTAAAGATAAATATACTCGTGTGTTCCCTGGTGACAGGAGTATGTTCTGAGAAATGCCTTGCTAGATGATTTGGTCATTCATGAACCATGGACTGTACATACACAAACCTAGATGATATAGCCACCTGCCATACACCTAGGCGGTAAGGCATAGCTTCTAGGCCTGCACAGCTTGTAGTGTACTAAATACCATAGGCAGTTATAACACAATGGTACTTGTGTATCTACACATAGAAAATAGACAGTGAAAATATCACATAAAAGATAAAAAACTGTACACCTGTATAGGGCACTTGCCACGGAGGGAGTTTGCAATTCTGGAAGTTGCTCTGGGTAAGTCAGTGAGTGAGCGGTGAGTCAATGTGAAGGCCTAGGGCATTGATGCAGACTTTATAAACACTGTACACTTAAGCTACACATAAAAGTATAAAAATAAATTTTTTTCTTCAATAATAAATTAGTTTACTACAACTTTTTTACTTCATAAATTTTTGATTTTTTAAAACTTTTTTTGACTCTTGTAATAAGACTTAAAGCACACATTGTACAGGCATATAAAATATTTTCTTTATATTCTTATTCCATAAGAATAGTTTTTAAGTTTTATTAAAATTTTAATTTAATATGTAAATTTTTTATATTTAAAAATTTTTGTCTTTTTCCTTTTTAAATTTTGTTGTTAAAAACTCAGACACAAACACACACATTAGCCTAGGCCTACACAGGGTCAAGGTCATCAGTGTCCTTTGACCTCTATGTTTTGTCCCACTGGAACATCCTCAGGGACAATAACACGCAAGGAGCTCTCATCTCCAGTGATAACAGCACCCTTTTCTGGAATATCTCCTGAAGGACCTGCCTAAGACTGTTTTACAATTTGCTTTTTTTTTTTTATTATTACGTAGAAAGAGTGCACTTTAAAATAATAATAAAAGTATAGTATAGTAACTACATAAACCAATCACATAGTTGATGATCAAGTATTAGGTACTATGCATACTGTATGTGCTGTATTTTTTTTTTTTTTGAGGTGGAGTCTCACTCCGTTGCCCAGACTGGAGTGCAGTGGCACGCTCATGGCCACTCCCGCGTCGACCTGCTGGGCTCAGGCGATTCTTCCGCCTTAGCTTCCAAGTAGCCGGAACTACAGGTGTGTGCTACTGCACCCGGCTAATTTTTTCTTTTTTGTAGAGACAGGTCTCACCAAGTTACCCAGACTGGTCTCAAACCCCTGGGCCAGCCAATTCTCTCACCTTGGCTTCTCAAAGTACTGGTATTGCAGGCTTGGGCCACCGCTCCTTGCCACCATTGTAATCTTATAGGACTCTACCATCATGTATGTAGTCCATTGTTGACTGAAATGTTATTATTCTTTGCATGACATGACTTTAAATAATTAAAACAATGAAAATAGCACTGCATATGTCAAGTGTCGATTTCCTTCATAATAGAGTTAAAAAGTTTGGTTCTGTCACATGGCAAAAGTGAAACTTCAAGCAATTGACCATTTTTAGGGCTCCCACTTATTAAAAGGGAATTTTAATATGAACATTTGTCATCCTAGAAAGGTTATTTGGATAAGGGATAAATTGAATAAAAGCTAGAGGATAAGTTGAATAAATTAGAATATAATTGAAGATAAGTAAGAAATTATTTGATTATATTTTAGAAAGCCGATATATAATTTTAGAATATGGATTTAAGATTTATGGACTGGATGTGATAAAAGAATGAAATATAGTAATTATCACTTTTGATTGAATATTTTATATGGGCCAGATACTTGGTGTTTTATATGCATTTAGTTAAATATAATGTTTATAACAACACTATGAAGTATATATTACCTCCATTTTAAATTACAGTCATCTCTCCATATCTGTGGGTTCTGCATTCATGGATTTAGTCAACTGAAGATAAAAAATATTAGGGGGGAAAAATATTCTACAAACTTTCAAAAAACAAAATTTGAATTTGCCACACGTTGAGTACTATCTTGAATCCGCATGAATGAAGTGATATGTAGGCATTGTTTTGTGTATTATAAATAATCTAGAGATGATTTAAAGTGTATGGGAGGGTGTGTCTAGGTCTGCAAATATTAGCCCATTTTTATAGTAGAGATTTGAGTGCCCCTGGATTTTGGTATCCACTCTAGGATGGGGAGTCTTGGAGCCACTCTGTGATGGGTACCGAGGGACGACTGTACTTCTCATTGCATTTACTAGAGAATACAGTGTAGTTTTAATGTCTCCTGATATGTATGTGTGCATGTGTTTGTTTTTTTTTTCATTCAGTGAATACTTATTGAATGCCAGTTATGTATCAAGCACTAGGGAGGTAGTAGGGATAGAACAGCTACAAAGCACAGTTTGATAGTTTAATGGGGGAGACAAACACTAGAACAAGCAGTTATAGTTGAATGTTTTCAGATTCCAGAACCTGGAACCCATAGTTGTCATTTATTCCAAACTCTTTATGGAATTAGGGTAGGAAAGGATTTTAGAGATTACCTAACTGAATTAGATTATATTACAAAGACATAGATTGAAAGTTGTTAAGTAACTACCCAGTGTGCATTATGGTAAGCTTTTGGGGACACAAAGAAACACACATGCTGCCTCTCTTCAAGGATGTCATGTAGCAGGAAGATAAGACATGTAAAGATGACAGGCTAACAAATGCACATATATACAATGTACATTACGAGGAGAGATCGCTTTATACTGCTTGATCATCAAAGGCTTCCTTGAAAATGTATAGGCATTTGTGTTCCCAAAGGCAAGAGCTATTGCATAGGAAAAATATTAATAGAGAAATTGCCTGTTAATTAGTGTTCAGCATTATAAATAATGAAGGATTGAAAATCAGTACTGTACTTAAGAGTAAAAGTAAAGCAGGAGTATTTTGATAGGAGTAAAAGGAAAAAGAAGTAGTATAAATTGTCCCACCAACAAAGCATTTGGGTGATACTTCTAATTTAAATTGTAGTGTTCTGTTAAGAGTAAAGGATCTGACAAATTGTTGACATATTTTATGATCATTTTATTTCTCATTATGATGAGGATTGTATGATATTGTATAAAAAATTCTTTAAAAACTGGACACTGCAAACATTAGGTGTCATTGAAGATGCAACAAGAAGAAAAGCTTTTGTAGACTCTGATCTGACCAAAAGGCGGGAGAACAGAGCAATTCGGATGGAATATAAGAGGACCATTAGAGAGAAAGTCACTACATTATGTAAAAGCCCAAGAGCTAAAGGGGTACTGCCACATTTAGTCATTGGATTGCCACATAACAGAAAAGTGGTTTTCCATACAAGGCAAAAAACTGTAAAAGGGAAAATAAAAGATAGAGTGTTCTTTTAAAAATGCCCTGACAGTGCATTGACAGAAATAATTGATAGGAATGAAAATAGAGAAACATCTACGATTGCATAAACTGTTTTTTGTTTTTTGGGGGGTTTTTTGAGTTGGAGTCTTACTCTTGCCCAGGCTGGAGTACAGTGGCACGATCCCCACCACCGCAGCCTTGACCTGCTGGGGCTGGGCTCCAGCGATCCTTCTGCCTCAGCCTTCCAAGTAGCTGGAACTACAGGCATGCGCTACCACACCCGGCTAATTTTTTATTTATTGTAGAGACGAGGTCTCGTCAAGTTGCCAGGGCTGGTCTCGAACCCACGGGCTCAGGCAGTCTACTCACCTCGGCCTCCCAAAGTGCTGGGATTACAGGCTGAGCCTCCGAGCCCGGCCTGCATAAATTGCTTATTGCAAAATTTTAAAGACTGCATAGACAAGGTACAAGTGGACTCAGAAAAAGGAGCATCAACACAAAAGAATAGTGGGAACCTATAAAGCTAGTTTCAATAGGCTAACAAGGACAATGGGCTAAGCTAAGGGTAATTCTTTCCTTTCTTTTCCTTTCCCTCCCTCCTTTCTTTCTTTCTTTTTCTATGTATAATTTGAGTATAAAAGGAGAAATGTCTTTCTGTCTGATTCACAAGGTGATTCCCATAGATTAGAAAATTTTGTTATGAGACTCTTTTTTAGTAACTGTAGCGGATGAATATGCTGTTTTTGATAATTCACTTATTTGTAATTTTTCATCATTTAAACAATACTCTGATGAATATCTGTAGATCCATAATTATTTCTAAGGATAAATTCCTAGAGGTGGAATTGATGGGAAGTAAAATATGCATATTTTTGGGTTTCTGACACTTATTGTGAAAATGCCCTCTTGAAAGGTTGTGTACTTGCAGTTCATATCAGCAATGTATGAGAATGCCCTTCTCAGTGCACCCTTGTCTACAAGAAAACGACTTTGTCTTTTAAGTCTTTAACAACGTGATTTATAAAAACAGGAGAGGGGGGAATATATCAATTTTTAAAAAATTTTCTCTTTTAAATTTTTTATTTTTAGTGAATTATAACTTTTTCATGTTTGTTGACAAATTTCTTGCTTGAATCCTTTAACTAGTTTTCTACAGAGCTTTGTCTTTTTTTCTTCTAAAGACTCATGATCATAACTTTTATCTTTCGTGCTGCAAATGTTTATATCTGCTTACTTTTGTTTTTTGTTTTTTTTTGAGTTGGAGTCTCACTCTGTTGCCCAGACTGGAGTGCAGTGGCCTCTCCCGGCCACCGCAGCCTCGACCTGCTGGGCTCTGGCGATCCTTCCACCTCAGCCTTCCAAATAGCCAGAATTTCAGGCATGCGCTACCATGCTCGGCTGATTTTTTTGATTTATTGTAGAGATGAGGTCTTGCTGCCCAGGCAGGTCTCGAACCCGCGGGCTCAGGCAATCCACTCACCTCAGCCTCCCAAAGGCGTGGGATTATAGGCTGAGCCACCGAGCCCAGCCTTACTTGTGTTTTAATGTTTTGTGTTTTTCCTCCTCTACCTAGATATTTTAATTGTTACATAGTCAGATATGGACTTTTTTATTATATTGGAGTTTATTGTACATTTTTTTTATTTAAAAATTTTAATTCCTCTGTGGGATTCTTTTGTTTGATTTATTTTGGTGGTTGAGATTAGGTTAGGGTCTGCCTTGAAAAATCTGACCAGCGCAATTAATAGAAAAATCCATCCTTTGAACTAAAATGTTGTGACATTGTTTCTAGTTCTGATTGTTTTTTCTTTCTTAGGCGGATGTAGCTGTTTTAGTTGTAGATGCCAGCAGGGGAGAGTTTGAAGCTGGCTTTGAGACGGGAGGCCAAACACGAGAGCATGGCCTCTTGGTTCGCTCTCTGGGAGTTACACAGCTCGCAGTGGCAGTCAACAAAATGGATCAGGTATTTAGGAGCTTTGTGAGAATTTGTTGAAGATGCTGATAAAGATGTTATTCTACACATGTAGATGACCACAGATGCCACTAGTATACAGTTTATTAGTCAAGTTGCTGTTTTCAAAAATAAATTCATAATCCCAATCTTAAGTAAACGAGATGTTAGTAATTTTTAAGCAAGAAGATGTCTTATTTTCAAAATTAATTAATTTTTTTTTTTTTTTTTTTGAGTTGGAGTCTCACTCAGTCGCCTAGACTGGAGTGCAGTGGCCGCTCCCGGCCACCACAGCTTCGACCTGCTGGGCTCCGGTGATTCTTCCGCCTCAACCTTCCAAGTAGCTGGAACTACAGGCGCGTACTACCATGCCCGGCTAATTTTTTTGATTTATTGTGGAGATGAGGTCTTGCCAAGTTGCCCAGGCGGGTCTCGAACCCTCAGGCTCAGGAAATTCACTCACCTCGGCCTTTCAAAGCGCGGGATTATAGGTTGAGCCACCGAGCCTGGCCCAAAATAAATTTTTAAGACTTAAAAGTTGTTTTTAAGTTAAAATAATACACATTTATTATACTACAATGAAAATATAAAAATTAGAAATAACCTATATTTCCCACTCTCTTTCTCCCCAGAAACTTTTAACACTTCATTTTGTATACCCATCTAATATGATTTTATAGATAAAAGTATTATTCTGAAAAAAGAGAGACATTATTATCTGCTTTTTTTTTTTAAAAAAAAGACAGTATTCCTGTTTCCCAAGTAATTAATAACTTTTGGATAAAGAGATTGTTTTTATGGCTTTAGTCTATTTAAGATATATAATTAATTCAAACAGTTCCCTCCTTATGAATACTTCCTGTGTGTGTATTTAGAAATTGCTTATTCTATGGAAATTTCTGGGCCTAAAGATAGAATACCTTTTAAGACTTGCTGAACGTGATTAAAATGCCTTTGAGCCCAGTTCTAATTATTTACTCTTGATGGATATGGTATACTCACTTTTCTAAACTCTTATCAACATTACTGTTATTAAATTTTTTCCCATTTTATATACAAAATGATTCTTTTTTAAAAAATTCATTCTTCTCTGAATGTTAATGCTATTTAAATATATTTTGTCTGTTAACCATTTGTTTTTCCTTTTGGGAAATATTTGTATAATTTGCTCATTTGTGGAACTGGTTTTTTTTCTTCTCAATTTGTAAACATTATTTATTAAAGATACTACTTCTGTATCCTCTCTTTTATATATTTTTTCCAATTTATTTTACTTTTAATTTTGTTTATGATGTGTTTTGGACATATCTTTGATTTTATAAATTGTTCCTTTTGACATCTGTCTATATTATGCTTAGGTATTTTCTTACTCTGGGATCAGATAAATATTCACCTACATTTGCTATTAATTCTTTGTGGTATCATTCTTTTTCTTTTTCTTTTAAAGTGGTATCATTCTTACATGTACTTTTCATTTTTTCCCAGCATTTTAGCATGAAAAATTTCAGATATAAAGAAAAGCTGAAAGACAGTGAACACTCTTATTATACCTACTACTTAAGATTCTGCCTTTTACTTGATCATGTTTGCCCCTCTTACTCCTTTATCCATCCATTAATCCATTTCTTTGGCATGCATTTCCATATTTGTTGCAAATAGTACACTTACTCCTAAATGCATGTTATTATCTAGCGAGTTACTATTACATAAACTTTTTTAGTCTATTTGACTTGAGAAGAGTGTCAGTAATTTTATTTTATTCCAGCTGTTAGTCCAAGCTCAATTTAATACACTATTCACTTTTTCCCTCAAAATTTGAAATCACTTTTAGTATATGTAAAAAATTCTAAATGTATTAGAGACTTTTTAAGCTTTCTGTTTTAGGAAAAAATTACTTTTAGTTCATGTTCATAAGCAAGCTCTGATATTCTGTGTTTTATTTTTTATGGTCTTGATGATATTTTATTGCAGAAATTTAAATTTTAAATTTCATGTTCTGAAGCATAGTTTTAAAAATAAATTGAATCTTTATCAGGTTAATTGGCAAGAAGAAAGGTTTCAAGAGATTACTGGAAAACTTGGGCACTTTCTTAAGCAAGCAGGTTTTAAGGTAAGGAAATTTTAAATTTATTTGTTAATACTTTCCTTAGGTCATCTTAGTGATATGACAAAAAAAACTAATACTTCAGTATTCTTATCTTATTAATTCTTTTGGTTTTTATTTCCTCCTGGTATTGTATACCTGATACATTTTTTAGAGTATTTACCTTAGAAAATTGCATATATTTACTATTGGACTTGATTTTTATATAAGCAAAATACTTTTTTCCCCATCTATTGAAAGATGGCATAGATTTAGGGAGATCCCAGAAGAACATGGAAACTGATAAAGCAAAAATCTGTAATATGACTGTGTTACCAGGTTAAAAGTTCTTGAGAGTACATTTACAAATTTCCCACAAAGTCAAAAAAGTTGAAAGCTGTTGGATCTGATAACTTTTAGGCTGTAGTTCTCTGAATACTACTACTTTTTAGAAGGTGCATTATTGTTGCTTTTGCAAACTTGGTATAGTTATGGTAATAGTGAACCTTTAAAAGTTTCATTCAATCTTTTTAACAGGAGAGTGATGTGGCTTTTATTCCTACAAGTGGTCTCAGTGGTGAAAATCTAATCACAAGATCTCAGTCAAGTGAACTCACAAAATGGTATAAAGGACTATGTTTATTAGAACAAATTGGTAAGTATACTGCCATTCAAATTTTAATGCATTATAAACTCAATAGTATTCTGTAGAATTTTAGCCAGAGGAGCTAGTTTACCAGTTTTGATGTCATGTGCAATATTTAAACTGTCTAATACTCAATTTTCCTCAGTTGATGAGGCTAGTACCTGCCCTCCTATCTCAGACTGCTGTTGAAATTAAATGAGATAACATGAGTGAACACGTTTTATAAACTGAAAAGTATTACAGGTTGAGTATCTCTTATCTAAAATGCTTGGAACTCAGAAGTGTTTTGGAATTTGAACTTTTTTGTATTTGGGGATATTTGCATTATATTAAGAGAAGTGGGGCTATAATGGGCTTATTGAAGTGAACCAAACAATATTTTAAATTAAACCTTGCCTTTTGCCATTTCCCCCCCAGATTCCTTCAAGCCTCCCCAACGATCTATAGACAAGCCATTTAGGTTATGTGTGTCTGATGTTTTCAAAGGTGAGTGCTGCCTTGGCATTGCCTCTTCTAAATGGTCCCTTTCTTCCCATTCTCTCCTAACCTTTCCTGGACTAAGGTTTTACAGTGTGTTGTCTTCAGGTTCTCTCTTTACCATGCCAGTGTGAAAATCGCTGTCAAATTAATCTTAAAATGGGCATAGTCACTTAGCTCCCTTTCCCAGAAACATTTTCCACTTACTCATCACTTCTCAACTTTCAGGCATAAGAAAGCTTTATCTGCTACCTTTCTAACCCCAGAGTTATTTTTCCTCCCATTAGATTAGTTTTCACGCCTTCCAGCCAAACTGGATTGCTCGCTGTTTCTTAACCATAGAGGGTGTTTATTGCTGCATATCTACCTGTGTTTTCCTGTTTTGCTCATCTTTCTCTTTCCATGTCCGTTTCCTCCCATCTGTAATAGTTTGTATCCAACAAGGAGTTAGATGCTACACATAGGTAACATGGGAAATTATATATGCAGAATTATTAGCTCTGATAAAAAAGTAATTGCGAGATATACAGAAACTCTATATTGTACCCTAGGGCTAAGGAAGGACAAACTTAGAAGAGATTCAGATGTCAATGGAGAACGTGCATTAAATACCTAAGCATATATCTCACTTAAGGTGTGCAAGACCCTATATAGAAAACTATAAAATGGAAATAGGATAAACGATCCCAATAAATAAAAGGATATCACATTTATGTCTCAGAATTATAAATACAGCAAAGCTGTTGATTGTCCCCCATGTTTCCATTATCACAGAGCAGCCAGTGAAGGGTGAATGTGGAACTGAGCAGTAAGCTGATAACTGGCATGCTTACCACACACATAGCCTGAGGTGTTCCTCTGCATTCTCTGTACTCTCTATCATTGCAATTCATGCAGTATTATACTGGTTTGTGTGCTACCTGTTTATTTTTTTTATATTGTGAACTCTTTGAGGGCAAATTCTGTCTCTTCTCTATCTGTATCTGCAGGGCTTAGCCCAGTGCCTGGCACATAATGCATATTTAGTAAATGAATAAGAAATGAATGAATGAAGGTACTTTGAAAAAAATGCCTTGAAATTAAAATGTATCATTATTATCATTTCCTTCCAGTGTTTTAGTAGCAGACAAGATATGGAAATAGTTTTCAAAATGCCCATTATCTATTAAAAATGCAAGAGATGGTTACTTTGTTTTATTTAACAGTATTTGCTGATGACACTGTTTCACCTTCTGTTGTCTCTTAAGGCTGCTTCTGGGTTTCTGCCTCCACTGTTCCCCTCAGTGTGTTTCTGCTAAGTTCACCAAATGACCTCTTGGTTGCCAAAGTCAATACACACTTTCAAGTCTCTCTTACTTCTATCCTACTTGAATTTGTCATTACCTCTATTGGGCTGGTAGCCACATTCACCTTGAAACTTTTCTCCCTTTGTTTCTGTGACCCATTTTGTCCTGTTAAGCGGTCTGTGTCTTCTCTGAGTCTGTTTTCTCTGTGGGCTCCTTATTCTCTGTCTTTTAAATGATGTTGTTACCTTGGTCCTCTTTTTACTCTGCACGTTCCTTTTGAACTGACATCCCTGAGTTTCTCTACCTCCTGATCTTGATGCTTGCCAAATCACTCTCTAAGCCCAGACCTGTTCATTCACTCTCGACACATGCATCTAACTGCTGTGGGACATCGAATGGGTGTAATTGGTGCCCCATGGAATGCAACGTGTCCGCCTGTATGTCTCATAGATATTTCAACCGCTCTTAAGGCTGTAGTGAATCTTGTTCCTTAGTTTCCTGTCTCACAGTTAATGCATCATCTCAAATTTCATTCTTTTTGTCATTACCCTTCATTTACCTTATCACTCAGATTTGTCATTTCTTATTCCCAAACTCTTAAATTTTTTCCCTTTTTTAAAAAAAAAATTATTTAAAATATGTGGGGTACAATTCAGGGTTAGGTATACAAATGTTCACTGTGTAGGTACTCTTGTTGATGAGGTATGCCCCTCAACCCCAGCAGTTTCCCACTACTGCCAATCCCTTTCTTATAGTATTATGATAATTGTTCAAGGTACGCTATGAGTAAGAACTTGTGGTACTCAGTTCTTTGTTTCTGTGATAGATCACTCAGTATTATAGACTCTAAGTTTATCCAAGTTAATGCAAAGTTCATAATTCTGTCCTTTATGGCTGTGCCACATTTTTAAAATCCAGTCCTCTTTCGATGGGCAGCATGGTTGGTTCCATGTTTTTGCTATTGTGAATAATGCCGCAATAAACATGCGTGTGCAGGTATCTTTTTCATAGACTGATTTGAGTTCCTCCGGGTATATTCCCAGAAGGGGGATTGTGGGGTTGTATGGAAGATCGATTTTTCGATGTTTTAGGAATCGCCAAACTGTTTTCCACATTTCCACAGAGGTTGTACAAGTTACAACAGTGCAGAAGTGTTCCCTTTTCCCCTCATCCTCTCCAGCTTTTGTTGTTTTTTGAGTTATTAATGACAACCATCCTGACTGGGGTTAGGTGGTATCTCAGTGTGGTTTTAATTTGCATTTATTTGATGACTAGTGAAGCTGAACACTTTTTCATGTATCTGTTGGCTGCTCATATGTCTTCTTTTGGGAAGTCTCTGTTCATATCTTTTACCCACTTTGTAATGGGGCTGTTTGTTTTTTTCTTTTTGGCACCTTTGAGTTCCTTGTAGATCCTGGATGTTAGGCCTTTGTCAGATATACAGTTGGCAGATAGTATTTTCCAGTCTGTGGGCTGTCTCCCCACTCTCTCAATGGTTTCTTTGGCTTTGCGGAAACTTGTCAGTTTGATGAAGTCCCATTTGTCTATCTTATCTCTTATGGCATGGGCCCTTGGGGTTTT
This sequence comes from Cephalopachus bancanus, assembly GCA_027257055.1. Lineage (NCBI taxonomy): Eukaryota > Metazoa > Chordata > Mammalia > Primates > Tarsiidae > Cephalopachus > Cephalopachus bancanus. The sequence goes on from JAPVLO010000006.1 coordinate 16,464,117, forward strand.
GATCAGGAATTGGTTGCTAGTTCCAATTTCTATAAGGGCATTTCCTGCCTTTTCAAAGGTTCTTATAGTTTGAGGTTATTCCCTTTTTGTAGTAAGTGTCTGCATTTCCATCAGCCTCTATTCTAACATCAAAATACCATCATATCACATCTCTGTCCCCAGTTCTGTACTGGCTTCCCTTTACTTAGCTGCAGGATGAAATTTAAACCCTAAATGTGATTTATAAAGTCCCTTTATTTCCCCCTTGCCTCCCTCTGTTACTCCTGTCTTATCTTTCCTTCATTGTTCCATATCCCCCCCCACCCGCATACATGACACATGGGTCTTCGCACATCCCGCGTTTGGTTATGCCTTTCCACATGCAGTTTCCTGGGTCACCAGTGTCTTCCTTCTTCCCTCACCCATACCTACAGGCTACCTGGTAAACTCCTACTCCTTCTCCTTCTAAGTGCTAGATAAAGTGTTTGTTCTCCCCATCATGGGTTCTTTAGTGAGCCTTTCTCTGTTTCCATTGAGTATTATAAATAGCATTTGTCTCAGGACAATGTAATTGTTTTTGTCTTTCTCTTCACTAATGTAAAAATCCTTATGAGTAGGAATGTATATTTTCATTTCTTTATCCCCAGAATTTAGTACAGTACCTTCTACTCAAATATTTATTAATTTTCAATAAATATTTGAGAAAAGAATTTTTGTAATATGAATATTTTTATTTGCAAGAAAAAAGAGTAGAGCACGGTGTGCCATATTTAATAGAGATGATAATTCTGAAATCACCATTACTTAATGTCCACTGAACTACTAGCTTTATGTAACTATTTGGGAACTAAATATAGTTAACAGTATTAATCATCTTATTCCATTGCTATATGAATTACAATATTTTGGCTTTTTTTTTTTTTTTTTTTTTAGATCAAGGATCTGGATTTTGTGTAACTGGTAAAATTGAAGCTGGTTATATCCAAACTGGTGACCGACTGCTAGCAATGCCTCCTAATGAAACTTGTACTGCAAAAGGTATTTATCTGCAAAATGCTTTTGCTAAGCCTTGAGACAGCAGATTTTTTTTTAAAGTGGTTTGGTTTTAACTCTAAAGTAAGTAACTTCTTACTGAAATTGTAACTGACTGTCAAAATGATACTAACTGTTGAAGATTAAAATGTGAAAACATTAAACGTTTTTTTTTTCTGTTGTGACTGTCTGTGTATATATTTATGTACATTTAACAGTCTAACTGTGATAGCATTCTTTTTTTTGACACTGAGTCAAGAATCCTGGTTAAGGTTTAACCAGATGTATATATACATCGCAGATACATTTAAGATCATATTCTGTAGCAGAAATTAAATTTAATTCCAACCTGACACTAAGTAATCTGTGGCAAAAGAGCCTACTACAGTCTGTTGTTTTGAAATGTGTATTTCAGCATAATTATAAGTTAACAGTTTTGTCATATTTACCAAAAATATTTATGTATTTTTTAGGAAGACCTAAGTAAGAAAGTAGAATGCAAATGCAAAAAAACCCATTGTTAAAAAGATAAATTGAGCTGGTTTAAAATGCCACAGCCACTGCTTCTGCACATAGATATAATGTGTTTTCTTATGATGGCTAATAATTATTCTGTCTTCAAATCATTCATGTGTATGTATACATATTATCTTTTCCAAATTCTGATTAAAAGTTTTAATAATTAAAAATGTATAGATTAACCTTAACATAACTTGGTTGAAATGTAAAATTGTAGATATTTTCTATACAGTAATATTATTTAATTTTAAGCTGAATGAAATATAGCCTATTGGAAATGTAAAATTTTTAAAAACTTTATATCTCCCACTTTACTTTTATAGTTTATATCTAGAGACATACCTGACTAGTTTATAAATTTGAATGTACTTTTTAAAAATTAATTTGCTCACTTTAAAAGCAGTTTTCTTAAAAAGTATTAGAAATTAATGAATATCTGTTTGGGTAACAAAGCTTAACTTACATTTAAAGATGAATAAGGGAATGAAAATTGAAGTTATTCTTATTTGGCCTTTTCTTTCTGTCTGCTTAGGAATTGTGAAATTTCTGTTTAGATAAAAAGTAATATACACTTTAAAAATAGTGTTGTTAGCACAATGTGCAATCCTAGACTCTACAGAGGATCAGATATAATTGCAAAAAGATGTATTACTGGGACAATGGATGAAATTCAAATAAAGCATTTACATTATTTAAAAAAAAAAAAAAATAGTGTTGTTTTCCAAAGATCTGTTTGTTTGTGTACAAGTGCAACTCTCTGCTTTTGTTTTTTAAAGTGATCAAGAGCTATAATACTTTGGTAATACTAATTTCTTTGTATGATAACAAGCTTTTTTGATAATAAAAATTATTATTGTAATCAAGAGCCATGAATTAAAACCATGATCCTAAAATTATCACAGACGCTGAGATTGGCTCCCTTGTGACTTCTGAAATCCTTATGCAGTCACCTCTGAAAGTCTCGCATTCTTCAGCTTTCTCTTTTCTATCCCTTTCATGCTGAGAAACTCTAAGCATTATCTTTAATCAGTTCTTAAAAGAGAAGTCTTATCAGAAGCCCCGGAGAGAGCCCCTCTGCTCCTTGAGAGCCACCTTTCTAAATTAACTGGAGGTTCTCAGTCCTTAGATTCTAACCCTGTTGCTTTTGCTTGGCTTACTTGATTGTTTAACACACGCTTCTATCTAAACATTTCGGTGCTACTGTGGTTCTCTAATCAGTAATGTCCCAAAGAAAGACTTGACTGAATCTACTACCAACAGAGAAATTCTAAATTATTTTTTTTACTTTATTAGCATATCTAGCTCATGAAGTATTAAGAACGAGCCTCTTTTGTAATGTTTATCTGAGAAAAGTTCTTAGAAAAAATAAATTAGCATATATAGAACAGTGTCACATGATTGGAGGGAAGAAGAACCAGATAATATAATTATCTTTGAAAAACTTTATATTATTAATTGAATGTATAGTATGAAAGCTCTGCAGATTCTTAAACAAAAGGCAATCTTTATTTTAAGTTTCTAGCTTCTGTTCTCAATTCTATGTTTCATAGCAAAAGTCAGATATAGTTGCTTTAAATTTATATTTAAAAACTAAATTTAATTAGTTGATAATTAACAAACATCTTAATACTGTACTTGTTAACATTTTAGGGGTCAGTAATCTTTTCTTTTTAGGTTAGAAAAAGTTTATTCAGAAAGTAGATCAGGGAGAGAGTAGATTCACTTCTCTAAGATTGGAGAGGGGGCCATACAACTTAAAGAAAGTGTGGTGGTGGCCTGGGGGGGGTCAATCATCTTTTTGATATTTGCTGAAAGTTATGCCATCTCTTCTGAGATTAATGCAGATGTGCACATGATGAAATTTTGTATAAAATTGTGGTTGTCTCAGAGCTCTTAAAGCTCTTCCTGCACTCCCCAAAACCAGAAACTGATGCTGCTGCATGGGAAATGAGTATTTTTAGAAAGAAATGGATGAAATGTTATTTACTAAGAATTTGTTGGTCAAGAACTATAGTCCATAGTGGTTGGCCTAAACCCTCTTCATCAGAAGACCCAAGTTCTGGCCATGTGCAGTGGCTCACACCTATAATCCCAGCACTTTGGGAGGCCAAGACTGGAGGATTGATTAAGGCTTAGAATATGAAACCAGCCTGGGCAAGGAATAGTAGGGACCTGCTGAGAGGAATATTTAAAATTCTGACTGAGCACAGTTGTTCCATGGGTTAGTTGGAGAACAAGGATTACTTATTTAGGTGGTTGTCTAATTAAAAGCAAAGCTCAAAAGAATAAAATACTGCTAGGCATCTTCTCAAGGTCCCATCTTTTATGTCATTATGAATAATTTGAACTGTTATGTTGTGCCCACATCCATTGATATGACAGAAATATTTGAATGTGACCTTTTTAATGAGCCTACCAATTGTGTAGATGAGTGTAAAAATCTTGATTAAATAAGCAGGAGTCAGCCTTTTATGGGCAAATGCACTTCATGTTTAGGGTGGTGTTCTAGAAGAGTCAAGTCTAGAGGAAATGTGTTTTCCTCAGTGCTCGCAGTTACACTTCTCATTCTCAATCCATTCATTCTGAAAATGATGAGTAGTGACTGCTGAAGCACAGTCAGCCAAGCTCTCTTGGTTGCTATGTTTGATATCAAGTTGTTTCACTGTATGCTTTGGTTCTTACTCATTTCCAGGAATCACTCTGCATGATGAACCTGTGGACTGGGCGGCAGCAGGCGATCATGTTAGCCTTACTTTGGTTGGGATGGATATCATCAAAATAAAGTGAGTGAGAAAATGAGTTTAAGCAACTGTTGTATTGGATATGGAACCCCAAAACGCACGCATTTTGTAATCCACTGGTTCAATTTTGAGTATCATTTGACAAAAAATAGACACGTGGAAGTAGAAGTGATCTTTCCAAGTATGCTTTATATACACATTATATAAACATACTTTATTAAGTGTAAATGTACTTAAAATTGGAATTCATACATATCAGCACAGGTACTTAGTATGCTCTTTGAGTGAAAGCTATAATGTATGAAATGTATAAAAATGATGTAAGGTTAATAATGGTTTAAGCCATGCTTAACCCAGAAGGGAATAGGTAGAAAAAGTCCCTAGTTTACATAATTGTTTTACTTTCTTTGTAAATGGTTTTGAGGTATTTCTATTTGATGTAAATTTGTCTTCCACCTATCTTTCCTCCTTTTTTGTTACAGTGTTGGCTGCATATTTTGTGGCCCCAAAGAGCCCATTAAAGCTTGCACTCGTTTCAGAGCCCGAATCCTCATCTTTAATATTGAAATTCCTATCACTAAAGGATTTCCTGTAAGTTTCAAAAAGTTTTATTGTTCTTGTTTTTATAAATTCAAAATAACTTTATCCTAAAAAGGATTCACTTTCTTTACTAGTGGTGATATTTATTTTTAATTAATATCTTATTACTCTAATTTAGAAAAATATAAAATTAGAAAATCACTTTTTTTTGTTTTTTATTTTGATCTTTGATCAGAGGCATTGGAAGATATAATAAGAAACAAAGTAATGGTAATAATAAATTCACCCAAGAAAAAGGATAGACATTTTCACTGTGTTCTAAAGTTTACCTGACTAATATTTTTAGGTTGGATTTTTCTGGTGTTTTGTTTGGCTTAATATGCTTGTTTGCAGTTTTTCTGATTATGAAAGTAATAGATTATTTTTAAAAATTTTGAAAAACACAAAAAGTACAGAAAATAAGAATGCCTTGTGTAACCCATAGATATCTATTCTTTACATTGCCCTGTACTTTTATGTGTGCCTATTATCCACCCAGTATGTAAAAATATTGAGCATATTCTAGGGACCTTAGGCATACAATAAACTTTAATTGTGCTGAAGTGGCAACTCAGACCCTTCCATGCTCTGAGGTTGGTTTGCTGGTTATCGTTGACCGGCATCATTTGAGCATACACATTTTCTGGGAAGTGGGGGATTGTATATTGTAATGCTAATTATCCAGGAGAGATACTACTTGTGAGCCTGGATTCCTTGTTTAATATGTAATTGTTTTGATGTTTCTGGGCCATACTCTTTCTAGGTTGGCACCTTGCTTTAGTCATTTAACAGACAACCCTTTTCCCATTAGATTTTTTTTTAATAGCTCATATAATACAGCTTCTGTATGACAGTAAAAAATATTTCTCTAGGATTAAATGCTTTGCCTTTTAAAATATAAATGGATCGTTTTCACCATTTGAAGCATCTTTGAAATAAAAATTGTCAAGACTAATAATTAACTTTAACCTTTTTGAAGTTGATGATAGTGTTTTACAGGTTGGCAATAAATTTATTTAGCTCATCTAAATTTATTTTATAATTATACACCTATATTTGAGATAACCATATACCTGGTTTATAATTCCTTGTTGTTATTTTTATGTAGTTTGACCATGTAAAAATTATATTTGTAGGATACTATGTAGATACTTTACTTGTACAATTATATTCCATTTCTTCCATACACTGAAAAAGAAATAAAAATCTCATGAAAAAATGTTATAGTTGAAAATATTGAAATATTCAGAATTCATGTATTCATTGGCAAGTAACTACAGGTAATTGTTTTGAGTGACTAGAGCTCACTCATAGAAAGCAGTATGTCCTATGGGAGAAGGTGGAGGGGTTGGCTGCTGCATGTTTTTACTCATGCCATGTAATAATATTTGCTAATGGAGAGGCAGAGGTCAAGAGGTCAGTAGTAACTGAATAGTAATACTGTCTTCCTGTCTACTATAGTTTCTTAAAAATATGCATGAACTGAAAGTTTTTCAGTGTTGCTTTATGAGATTCTACCCACATACGTTGATTCACACGGATGCGGTTGAAATTTATTTAGGAAAAAATGATAATATTTTGTCAAAGGAGAAAAACTTCAAAAAAAATTTTTTTAACCAAGAAAATACTTCCCAAGCAACTAAAATTTCACTATTTAGGGACTAATTCTTTAATGTTACATATTATACACACACATACACACACCCTTTTTAAAAACGGAGTAACATTCCATCGTATGTATATCCTGCTTTTTGTTGATCCATTCATTTGTTGATGGACATTTGGGTTGTTTCCAGCTTTTGGCTATTATGGATTACTTCTGTGAACATGACTGTACAGATATCTGTTTGAGTCCCTGCTTTCACTTCTTTTGGATGTTTGCCTAGGAGTGGAATTGCTGGATCAAATGGTAATTCTGTTTAACTTTTTGAGGAACTGCTAAACTGTTTTCCCCAGGGGCTGTACCATTTTATATTCCTACCAGCAGTGCACAAGGAATCCGTTTTTTCTACTTCCTCATCTATACTTGTTAGATAATAAATTTTCGGGGGAGGAGTGGATTGATTTTTTTTTTTTTTAAATAATAAGCAAACTAGTGGGTGCAAAGTGGTCTCTCATGGTGGTTTGATTTGCATTTCTCTAATGACTGATGATATTGAACATCTTTTCATGTGCTTATTGACCACTGTATATCTTCTTTGGAAACTTTTCAATTCCTTTGCCCATTTTTTAGTTAGGTTGTTTCTTTATTGTTGAGTAGTAGGAGTTCTTTGTATATTCTGAGTATTAATTCCTTATCAGATATATGATTTGCAAAGATTTTCTCCTATTCTTTGGGTTGCCTTCACCTTCTTGATAGTGTTCTGTGCTGCACAAGAGTTTTAAGTTTTGATGAAGTTCAGTTTATTTTTGCTTTTGTTGTAGTATCCAAGAAATCATTAAAAATCCATTATCATGAAGCTTTTGCCCTATGTTTTCTTCTAAGAACTTTATAGTTTTTGTTTTTATGTTTAGGTTTTTGATCCATTCTGAGTTAATTTTTGTATATGATATAAGACAGTTTCATCTTTGTTCTTTTGTATGTAGATATCCAGTTTTCCCATTTGTTAAGAAGACTGTCCTATGTTTATTGAATGGTCTTGGTACCCTTGTTGGAAGTCAATTGACCATATATTTATTGATATTTTATTTTATTTTATTTTATTGTAAAGATGTGGCGTACAAGCCAAGATTTAGGTACATGAGTAGGCTGGGTGCAAGTGAAGTTTGGGCCTCCAACTGGTCTTTACTTCCCTTGGTTTATGATCAAGTACCATTAGTGATGTTATGCCCCCTCACTCTATCCCTACACAGTGACCTGCTACTGTCGATCCCCCTCTTGTAGTATTGTGATAAATGTTCAGGACCCACTTATGAGTGAGTTCATCTGATGTTCAGTTCTTTGTTTCTGTGATAAATCACTGAGTATATAGGTTACCTAGAGGTTTAAGGAAAATAATAACTTATTCTGCCACCTATATGTAGCCCATTATAGTTATTATAAACACTAGATAATCTGGTTCTCATAACCCTACATGAAGTACACGAGTTCCAATCTTTACCTGAAACCCGTTAGGTCAGTGTGTTTCAGAATTCAGAAATGTTGGGATTTTAGAAAGGTAAGTGGATGCATGCATGTTACATAAATCCTAACAGTTTCCTCATTTTAGTGATAAGGAACATGAGGCTGGGGATTTGGGGGGTAAAGGATTGTTAAAGAACTTGCCCCAATGTTCCCATGACTAAAAGGTGATTTGAATGCAGGTCTGTCTGACTTTAGAGCCTATCTGAATTATCATATAAATAATACCTTGTAGTCAGACATTAATGTTTCTGCACCAAAACTTACAAATACTAAGTGAGATAAATAAGGACTATAAATTGTCTCACTTAAAGTCTGATTTTGATACTTACATGGGCTTATAGCAGTCTGAGAAGAACACTTTAATTTTCCATCTTTTGAGATTTTGGAATTGCAAAGAAGTGATTGAAGACCTGTATTAACATTGTTCCCACTTAAAGATGAGGAATTGGAGACTCTGAAATTATAACTATGCAAATAGTAATGGGTTAAGCCAAGACCCATTATTTATCTCTTTCACCCGGAAATTCCATACTTTTTTCCCCTATTATATTATACTGCAGATTGTCTCGAATTATAGATGACTTCGGTTATATATAATGTGAATTAAAATGTTACACTAGTATATAATCACTTCCCTATTATTTGCTTGTAGTTTTTTTAACATATATGTTCAATAAGCATTTTGTTTGATCTACCTTTTGTAAGATGCTGGGGAGATCGAAAAACATAATCTCATAATACCACAACCCATTCATCATCTACCCTGATTTCATCCTGGCATCCACACATAGCTCACAAGGGGTAAAAGGGACTTGATTAGTTTGTGTTCTTTCAAATGTGGCAAACCATGGAGATGGGTTCCAGTTCCTTAGTCACACCCAAGCTGAGTGAAATGAATCCTTCTTGTTTACCTAAGTTGTTACAAAAGGGATGTCCCTTAGATACCTAGACTTACATTTATATTATTTATATTGGTGCTACTTAAGACCCGAATCCACCGAACCCACAGAAGTGTTTCACACCACTTTACCAAGCGTTGTGACAGGTTCCCCTCCCCATCCTAAGATTCAGTTGTTGATTCTTTTGGAATCTTTCCAGTTGAAGTCATCAAGTGCCATTGAAAAAGCAAACCTTTTTTGTACCTTTTTTGAAGTTAATGATGGTTCAATTTTGTGCCTTTTTAAAAAATTGAGTGACTTGGTTTAGAAAGTTCCCATAGTCTAGGATTTTGCAGCCACAGTCACTCGCATTTCTGTTTTCTGAATGTGCAAACTATTTTAGCCAGAAAATTTCAGAGAACTGTCAGTGTTTCTACAATCAAACAGCGTTAAATGGTACTTACAAACCAATTAAACTCTGTTAGCTTTGCCACTTCCTGGGAATGTAATCTTTCCATTATTCTCAAACTATAGACCTATATATATAGACACTTAATGCTTGTTATCTGAATGAGGATAGTCAGTCTAATTTTGTTCCGGTTTGGATTAGGATCTAGCTAAACCTTAGCTGCTGCTTTTACAAAGTGGAAGTATCCGTTTATGTGATTTCTATAGGTCTTTTAGTAAGCAGAAGTGGGAAGGGCCTGGGATTTGTAGCTCCCACTTAAAATTCAGCTCTGACACATAGCACCATGGCTACATTAAATTATTTAACCCTTTTGACATTGATTTTTCTTACATATAAAACATGGACAATAATAGCTAATATACAAGGCCATTGATTAACTGAGTATTTACCATGTGCCAAGCACCACTTAAAAAAACAAAACCGAGTTTCCTTATTTTAGTGATAAGGAATACGAGGCTGAGGATGGGGGATATTGTTAGAGAACTTGCTGCTCCAACGTTCCCATGACTAGAAGGTAATTTGAACCCAGGTCTGTCTGACTTTAGATCCTATCTGAATTATCATATAAATTAGATTAAATGGTACATATGAATCATATCTCACACTGCAGCCACTGGAGCTTAAAAACGTTATTTTCTTTTTCACTTAAGCTTTCTCTTTATAATATTTTATTCTCATCCAATAATGAATGCATTAACTACTGCTAAATATGACATTATCCCCTTTCCCTTCATTTTTATGATGAAATAATATTTTTTGGACACCTACTATGCTAGGCACTGTGTCTGATCCTATTGAATTTTCATCACAACCCTGTAAAATCTACTTATTTCACACCGGAGGAAATTGAGGTACAGGCAGATTAAAGTGAAAGAGTTGGGACCAATCCAAGATTCTTTCCCTACTTACAATAATGGAAATAGTAACAACAGTTGTACTAAATGATGAATTCTCTTAATCTTTACAGCAACTCTAAGATGCTGCTGTCCTCCATCTTTACAAGGGAAAAAGCTGACAGGAAGGTTACACAGTAAACTAAAATTTACACAGTAAGTGGTGAGGTAGAAATTTGGACCGTCTCTCCTGACCTTTTCTCTTTAGTAAGTTAAGTATCCACCTGATTGGAGTGGTGGGACTTAGAGGAAGCAACTGCAGATTCTGAAAGACTCCAAGCAGTCATACTGAATTGAAGATAGTGAGATCAGATGTTCAAAGAAAAGGCCAGAGATGCTATGGTCAGCAGTTTTTAGTGTGGTAATTTTTTGTTTTAGGTGCTGTTACACTACCAAACTGTCAGTGAACCTGCTGTTATTAAACGATTGGTTAGTGTCTTAAGCAAAAGCACGGGTGAAGTCACAAAGAAAAAACCTAAGTAAGTATTTTAATGCAGTCATCATAAGCACAGGCAATTTAAGCAAATTCCTTACAGATTAAGTTCATCTGTATATAGAAATATATAGTATTTCTCTTTGTGTTAAGTAAAGTTTATTTTTACTTGTTCCAGAAATTATTTATTTCAAGGACTAGATTAAAACAAACATTAAGAAAAGAATACTTAAGTTTCAGTTTATGTGTGAGGGTTGCATATACTTGTTATGTATGGTGGTAGCTGATATAAATTGTAAATAAATTTAAATACAAATTTATATATAAATATATACTATCAAGCTTTAGATACTGATGATGCAAAAGTATGTCATTTCAGAAACAGTGCTACAATTTTAAAGGTGAATTTGAATTATGTCTAGCCACTGGGTCCAAGTTTCAGCTGTGTTCTTAACTTTCTTGTCATCTCCTTAATGAGATCTTAGAAGAAAGTGCTCTACACTCTTGTAGCACCTGGTTTTTTCCACTCAGAAAGTTTTTTTTTTGTTGTTGTTTTTTTTTGAAGTCCACCAGGAAACTTAAGTTGAGGTGATCACCATCATGTTGGTCCCCTCTAATTACCATTAATATCCAGGCCTAAGTGTGGATAATTCCTCTTTACTGGGACAAGGTTGAGATTTTTCAAGGGAAGTACTTCCAGAGAAACTAGGTACTATAAATAAAAACAAAATGCAAAGGACTAGAGCTGAATGTTACAAAATACAGATTTCTGACCCCAGTTCACCTAAAGGCTAATCACAGTTTGGCTTGGCTGCTTCAGCTTTTGGGGTTTTCCTCAACTTCAACCCTGTGGGGAATCCCACCCAAAATCCCCTTTTTTCAGTCCTTGGGTGCTCCTCATCTTCTGCACCTGCGTAAGAGGCCAAGGTAGTTGGCGGGTTAATGGGAGAGAGAATCTCACACTGCTCTAAACCCATGCCTGTTTCTCTCTTAGGAGAAAAGGATTACTTTACCTTTTTCTTAAATGTGTTTCTTTATTTTTAGCCAGAGTCTTTAGCTTCAGGTTTGCCATAATGTTCTGAAGAATGACTGTATGACTAACATTCTTGAAGACCACTGTTTTCTAGGCTCTATTATGAATGCTTTCACATGATTTATATTCTTAGCAGTCCTATAAAGCAGCCAGCCAAGTGACACAGCTCACAAGTAGCAGAGGCAGGATTCTAGTCCCATCATGAATGATATCATTTTATGCAGGAGCCAGGTTGTTTGACCTGCATGATTGATTTGGAGAATTTTCAGTCCGAATTTGGGTCATCATACTTAATCCTGAGTTTTCCCCTCCCTGCTCTTGCCACAAAGTCCTAGCTTGACTATGCTGGGACTTAACATATTTTCATGTTCGTTTTTTGTCACCTTATTTGTAGCTTTGCCTTTTCCAGTGTTGTTTGGTCTGTCCCCTTCACTTTAGTTCAGGCACATCGCAGACTCTTGAATACTTTATGCAGAACAGAATTGAATTTTCTAGAAACTAAATTAGGCACAAGTCATGAATATATCAGGTGGTTTCCTTGAAGGAATGGACTTCCAGCTGAAATTGTGTGAAACCAACTGGAAATTGGGTGTATTTTTGGGAAACTTTATTGGTGTAGTCTGTTTGTTCCTGAATGAATCTCTCATGAGCAGAGTGTATGATTTTTGTCCTCTCTCCTTCTGGAGTACATAACAATCAAACTAAAATGTTTTCAAAGTGTCCCCCTTTGGGTTCTACCTCTTTCAGTAAGTCTGTGTAGGGCCCTTGCATAGGAAGTTTTGTTTGTTTGCATCATTTGTATGAAACCATTTACAACCTGTCCCATGCCTGTTCATTTCCCGCAAGTATCATGTTGTGAAAAAGCTCCTTATGTGATTTTTGTTTTGAGTCCCTGCTTGGAACCAGTGTTCCTATTTGGGGGGAGAGAGCTGCAGTTGATGTAGCCTCAGCATCAGGAGCCCATCCTCCTTAAAGACGGCTTCCTAACACGTATTTCACAAATTATGGTGTTATTGGGAGAGACAGAGGGCATTATATCCCTTTTAAAAATGCAAATACTTTTTTGTAGGATTAAGCCTTAGTATCATTTTCTTTATTAGATCATTGAGCCTTTCAATTTCTCAAGGGAATGAAAACATTGACCAGGAGAGACTTTGAGCATTTTAGATTATAGTGGTTTTTCAAGAGATAAATTTGTATTTGGAAGATTGATAAAATAATGAACTACCTAATGGTTCTTAAATCTAGAATTACTCCTTGCATTTTTTAGGCCAGAAGATTGGAATAGAATGTTTTCATTTAAAAAATTCTGTTCTTTTTTTGTTTTGGAAGACTAAGTTGATTTACTAATTGAATGTGAAATACTTATTTTTCAGGTTATTGTTATATTTATTCACCTCTACTGTCTATCCATTTGTTCCTTTTTTAAAAAAAATAGGTTTTTGACTAAAGGCCAGAATGCATTGGTAGAGCTACAGACACAAAGACCAATAGCTCTTGAGCTATACAAAGATTTTAAAGAGCTGGGAAGATTTATGCTGCGCTACAGTGGTTCTACAATAGCTGCTGGTGTTGTCACTGAGGTATTTTTAAGTGACCATCCATCCATGGTTACGATGTCTTTTCTTTTGTTAACCTTTTAAAGATGATTGCTGAGATTTTAAGACTTGAGGAAAACACAGTTATAGTATTAGAACAAGAAATTAAAATTTTTAATAAAAAATGTAAAGAATGATGGGAAGAAAATGTTTGGTTTTAGAACTCCTCATAGTGAGACTTCTAATCTATCTTCATCAGTGATATTGCTCAAAATTCAAGGAAATCTGTTGAAAATAGGTTTGTAAGTATACAGTCCAAATTATGAAAGTATACAGACTTTAGGAATCAAATGAATTGGAAGTAGCACTTTTGCTTAATAAAAGAGCCCTTGTTAGCCAAGTTCAATGGCTCACACTGAGCACAGTGGCTCACTCCACTGTAATCCTGGCACTTTGGGAGGCCAACACAGGAGGGCTGTTTGAGAGTTCAAGACCAGCCTGGGCAACACAGAGTGGTAACCTTCTCACTACAAAAAAGTAAAAAAATTAGCCCAGTTTCTTGGGAGGCTGAGGCAGAAGGATTGCCTGAGCCCAAGAGATCAAGACTGTGGTGAATTGTAATTGTGTCACTGCACTCCAACCTGGGTGACAGAGTGAGACTCCAACTCAAGGAAAAAAAAAGCCCTCATTAAATTTTTTTTTTTAATTGGTTTTCGGTGCATTTGAAATGATTTATTCAAAAAAGTTTAATTAACATAGTAATGTTTCTAAAATATTCTATTATATAATACAAGGTGCCACTGAATTTTGGAGAAAATAGTCAGAAATGAACCAGAAAATTTCAGGAATTTAAATTTTCTTCTACACTATTGTAATTAATATGAATCTTATGAATACTTTAAAAGGTCTTCATTACTTCTGCATAAAACTAGTTCATTTAACTGGATATACCCTTTGAACATAGAGCTTTAAGTTATATCAAAATTTTGTTACACACTAATCATGTGAAATCTTGTTTTGAAGTTTCTGAAGCACCAAGAAACTTGATGTACATAATTTATGTAAAATATATGTGGAAGGTGGTGCAGGCTGGAGAAGAGAACTATTTACAGGGTTGAACTGCCCATCTGGGCTCCTGCTCCACCAGCTTTTAGCAGCATGAATACATCTCTCCTTCAGTTTATTTATCAATAAAAATAGATACAGAATCTAGTTCCTAGAGTTGTTGTGAAGTGATTCGTACAAAACATTTGGCAGAGTACTTAGCATGTGTAAAGCATTCAATAAATGTTAGCTGATATCATCTTTGTCATCAATGTCACATTTAATCTCTCAAGGCATTTTTTATGAAAGAGCATTCTAGGCTGGGCATGGTAGCTCATGCCTGTAATCCCAGCATTTTGGGAGACTGAGGTGAGAGGATTGCCTGAGCCCACAGGTTAGAGACCATCCTGGGCAACTTGGCGAGACATCATCTCTACAATTAAAAAAAAAAAATTATCCAGGCATGGTGGTGCATGCCTGTAGTTCTAGCTACTTGGAAAACTGAGGCAGAAGGATTACCTGAACCTAGCAGGTCAAGGCTGCAGTGACCGTGAGCATGCCACTTCACTCCAGCCAGGGCGACAGAGTGAGAGACCCCAACTCAAACACAAAAAGAGCATTCGAAATATAAGATAGAGTTTCTTGTGAAAAATATTGAAGAGATTCTAGTAAATCAGAAATATCATGATTTGGACAGGAAGAGAATTGTAGGGGAAAAAAAGATTATCTTTAGATATAGTACTTATTTTGCTGTAATTTTCCCCTTTTTTGTTCATTATAAGAACATTAACTCATAAACTCATAAGAATATTAAATATCTTTTTTTTTTTACAGATAAAAGAATGATGACTCAGAATTTCTACAATGTTTCCAAATGCAGTGAAATAGCTAACCTCTGTTTTAAAGAATCCAGTTATTCAAAGGAACAATGTACAGTTGATACTTTTTTAGATGAGAGAGAAAATTAAAACTGTACTTAGCTGCAAAGAAATATTAAGAATAACTTCTGCAAAAATTTCAGTTTCCCAACTGGCAGAGGAAGGCTAATATTGAACTTTCATTTAAAAAGCCATCTTTTCCTCTGAAATGTTAGTAAATGGATTTACTTTGTTGAGACTTAATGGAAAGTGTCAGAAATAGTATTAGAAGATATTAAATCGTCATGAAATGAACTCTACTTCTAACCAAACCATAACGTATTTGCAGTTTTCTCTTTTGATTCAACTAAACTATACGTGATATAAGGAAAAGTAATTGAACTGGGTTTTTTGGGTAGTTGATATTTGACCTGAGTACTTTTTTTTAGTTAACTCTAAGAAAAGATTTGCTGAAGGGTATAGTAAAGGTGTTTTGTGGTGAGCATAAGAATGTTTCTCCTCACAAGTAAAGCTTTTGAAAGCTTGATTTGGAATTAATGGAAGTTGTTTCTTTGATAACCAAGATATTATTTAAGTTGTAATGCCAGCTAATAAAATGCCTTAGTTTGAGCATAATGCAAAATGTGTTTTGTTCCTTAGACATTTATAAAATTCTCTACTACTATCACTAAATATGATTTGGGGGTTTTGTGTGATCTTTTTCATCTAAGAGATTCCTGACTCTTTCACATGCATTCTTGCTTTTTTATCCAAACAGCAGACCAAATTTAGTGTCATCCATTTTTAACCATTGTATCTATAACAACTATATCTTTATCTTGCATATCTTATAGAATGTAAGTCCCCTATGATTGGGATTATGTTTTTCTTCAAAGTTTCAACAACAAACCTCAAGGTTTACTTACTGAACAAGTATCTGTTGAGCTGCCTCTTGGGTATAAGGAACTTTAGAGTAGATTTTTTTCCTCAGCTGAGTCTGGGCCTCTGACCTGATGTACTATGTTAAACTTTTTCGTTAGAAAAATGATGTGACTTGTATATTAATGGCTTATCATATACCACAGTATTTCCTCTTTTTTCTCCCCTCCCCCTTTTTTTGAGCCTGACATTATGAACATAAGCATTTAGAATAGCATCCTATGGCAAAGTACACAGGTCATAATCATGCTGCTTAGTGAATGGTGACCAAGTGAACACTTATCCATACGGTATATTTATTTACTAAAATATATGTGTGTAGTTGTCATCTCAGAATAAACTTGCTCTGAGATAAGAAAGTGTTTTGTTTACAGATTATATTGATCAAGGGTTTAACAGACACATGTGACAGAAACCTAACTAATTTTAAGCTACTTAAGCTGCAAGAAAATTTTCTGCCGTAACTGAAAAAATTAGAGGTAGCTCTAGCTTTGAATGAGTACAGATCAAGCAGCTCTCACAGTGTTAGCAAGGACTCATCTCTGCTCTGTCTTCTCCAGCCTGGTTTTGCCCTCAGAGTCCACACGGAACTTTCCTGCAATGCCAGGTTCTTGACTGGATCCGGTGATTCTACACTTATGTCTTCAGACCCTCCATCCAGGGCAAGGACAGGCTAAAAGAGCATGTCTTTTCTGGGAGTTCTAGAAACATCTCATCATTGGCTATGATTGAGTTTCTTTCTTTCCCCGGGATGGCCTTACTGAGTATGAAGTGAATATCACCCAAAGGACATAGCCAACAGATGAGGAAGAGTTGGAATTTCAGGGTGTTATTAGGAAGAGAAAGTTGGAATGAGGGAGCAAAAACAAGAAGCCATTTACTCTGCATATTATATAAAGCCTTGTTAGAATTAAGATTTTAGCATAAACTGTACTAGAAATGAATGAGTTTATTCATTTCTTCCTTCTTAAATTGTGATAAAGCGTAATCTTTTTATTTGCATTATATTTACAACTGATTGTTGTTGAAGGGAGTGGGGATGTTATTAAGAGGACTGAGTGTGGGAGAAGAGTGTTGACAGTGGAAGGCTGGGGTTACTTAAGTGACAGGTCCAGCAGCCATGCCCACACTTGGTTGTGGTGTGATATCCTTTCCCTGATACTTTCATCCATGTTTTATAGTACATTCATTTTGTTTCATTTTGCTTCTGGTAATTCTTGCCTTGACTTGTGTGTGTGTTTGATTTCATTGTTTCTTCACCCAGTGGCTTTGTCTTCTGACCTTGACTCTTTGTGAAGTTCTACTGGGCAATTAACCTCTAGGATAACATGGCTTGAAAACATTACAGAGCCCTGTCTTGATCTGTTGATGTTATTTCACACAATTATAAAAACATTTGAACCTCTCTGTGTTGTGAAAAATGGTTTAGAGACTAATTTCTAGACATAGACTTTTTCCTCCCATGAGTATGCAAGCCAGTAATTTTAACCATTGTTAAAATGCAATCCTATTTACTTTAGAAAATTTGGACAATAACAAAAATAGAGAGAGGTGTAAAATTCGCCCATAGTTCTCTGAAGATAACTGCTGCCAATGTTCTAATATATTTTTTCTGTCTCTCCAATGCATATTTGCTTTTTTACATGGTTGTGAGCCTTAGCTAAGATCTTTCCATTTTATATTTAATCAGAATTTCTCAATAGAAATATACAGTGTTTTGTATTGATGTAAAAATAACAAAATTACAGATCTTAATGTATAGAAATTAGTGAAGATTATACAGTTTTTTAAAAAAAATCAAAACAAGGGTGCCTGAATGAAACGTAATTGTACACCTAACCCTTAACTGTACCCCACAAAATCATAATAAAAAATATTGATTAAAAAATATATATATGGGTACCTGATCTCAAACCAAGTGATGTGGGACCAAAGCGAGGTCCAAGCTTTACCTGTACAATAATCATTTGTATACCTAACCCTGAATTGTACCCCACATTTTATATTTAAAAAATAAAATAAAATAAACTGAAGGTAAAAAAAAAAAAAATCAAAACAAGTAGGCCCAATACACACTTCCAATTTTCCTGTAAAACGTCAACAGAAATATATGAATAGAAAAACATCCATTCCTTCCTCAACTAATTGTGAGCCTGCCATATTTCAGGCCCAGGAGAAAGCTCTAGGACTCAGGTCTTCATAGGATGGACAGTCCAGCGGGTGGGAGTCGGGGTGGGATTGTAAAGAGATAATTCAAAACTTTAAACTTAGGATTGGGGAGATGATAGAAAATTGTACAGTAAGCATTTGTGGGTGCTCATCGTTTGTTGATGTCATCAGTCAGATATCACCAGGGCACAGCTGTTGTCAAAATTAGATTTACTGATGCTTGCTGCAATAAGAGAGACTGCACACCATTGGGTTTGTAGATGCTTCTCAGTAAAAAGGTGTAAGGAGGGGCTTGTTATTGAATTTGAGTATGTGTAGGTAGCTTTAAGAAAGTTTCAAGTGAGGGTTTCTTCTGGATTGGGTGCTATCAGAAAATGGGAGTGATTTTTCAGTTGAATATCTTAATTTTTATGTAGTGGATTTGATGACGCCGTAGTCACACAGAGGGGTTGGTTAGTCATTGTTACGGCTGGTACGGTCACACACATGCTAGCCACACAGAGGGGTTGGTTAGTCATCGTTACGGCTGGTACAGTGACTTTTTTTCATGTGCTCAGGCATGACTACAGTATCTCACTTCATCAGGTTCACAGTGACCTTGTCAGATGTTAGATGTGAGAATTGTTAATGATCAGCATGAGAACACCACAGCCTAGCTGTGGTGAGAACGCCAGGCCAGCTCTTAGCTGTCAGAACCTGCTTCTCTCTCACACATTGAAACCATTTTAATATGTAGAAGTAGATTAATACTGTAAGTCTAAGTATAAGATATAGTGTAAAACAAACAAAATTAATGAATTAAATTATAGCTCCAAATTTGGGGAATATGAAGTAGTGAAGAAAAAGTATTAAGTAATTTATAGTCCATAAAGGGAAGATATTAGTTTGTTATTCTGATAATCACATAAAACAAAGTTTAAAGGATGATTATAATAATCACTGTTGGATTTAGTTAAGACTATTCATATCAATGCAAAAGACATGCAAAGAAATTTAGTCTGTACAGGAAAAGATGGAAAAGGAACAAAACTGATTAAATGAAGACAGAGTTAACTATCAATATTACAATAAGTGAAAGTAGTTTATATTTTATCTTAAAAGTGTAGACTCAAACTGCAAAACTAATGATATGCTATTTACAAAAAATATGCCTGATAAAACCATATATTGAAAAAAAAAGGCACAGATGTATTGGGGAGACAAAAGTAACTGATCAATTGGATGTCTACCATATGCCAGGCAATTTTCATATTAATAGTTTATTAAATGTGACATTTCTATAATCATATCAGGCAGGTATTATTAACCTTAGTCTATAGATGAGAAAACTACAGCTCAGAGGGGTTAATAAAAATAGTAAATAAAGCTGGGTGTGGTGGCTCACATCTGTAATCCCAGCACTTTGGGAGACTGAGGAGAAAGGATCACTTGAGTTCAGAAGTATGAGACTAAGCTGGGCAATAAAACAAGACCTTGTCTCCACAAAATATAAAAAAATTAGCCAAGTGTGGTGGCGTGTGCCTTGCTGAGGTGGAAGAGTTGCCCAAACCCATGGAAGTCAAGGCTGTAGTGAGCTGCGATCGTGCTACTGCACTCCTGCCTGGGCTACAGAGTAAGACCCCCAACTCAAAAAACAAAAAGTAAATAAACTATGGAACCATGATTTGAATTTGGATTTAAGTCTGATTGAGGCATGTCAACTACACTGCACTGTCTCTCCAGAAATCAGGAATAGCAATATTAATACTGGGCTAATAATTTAAGCAAGCAAACCAAAAACATTAAGATCAATACAATTTAATATTCATAAGGGGCACAATGAAACAGTGTATCAAATAGCATAAAAATGCAAAATGAAAATTAAAAATTAAAGGACAATTAAAACTGTTGATTCTCATAATATGGCCTTATAGATCATATTAACAAGCAAGAAAGATCACAGAGGACTTTAACAAAGCAGGAAGAATGAACATATTTGCAAAAAGAATGTACTGTTACATGTCAGGTTTTCTTCTAAGAATTTGATAATGAGGTAGATAACAATGCTTTTGAAGAGTTATAAATTCAACTCAGTGGCTCAGACCATAGATATGGGAATAATGTTTCAGCTATAGAATGACTTAAACAGATTGAACTCCTGTCCTTGGATTAAAATCAACCAAATATAATTTTTAAAAGTAAAAAAAAAATGTAATTGAAACTAAAACTGGTCTTTAAACAGATTAGGTACAGCTAAAGAATTAGTGACTTGGAACATAAAATAGAAAATCAGGATACAGCACAATGAGATAAAGATGAAAAATTTTTGTATTGATTGAAGAGTAGAATGAGAAGATATATAAAATTAAAGTGTCAGGAAGTAGAAATATAGAGAATGGATACACAAAAATATCCAAAGCCATAATACCTGAAAAGTTTTCCAGAACTGATGAAAGATGTGAATCCACAAATAGAAAATTGCAACACATTTCAAGTATAACCAATAAAAAGGAATCCACACCTAAATACATTGTAGTGAAACTGCAGGATACCAAAGACAAAGATTCTAAAACTGATCAGAGAGAAAGTCAAATCTACAAAGGAACAGGAATTAGCAACAAAATAGAAAACAGAAGTAGAAAAATATCTGCAAATGATTAAAGAAGGCCTGTGCCAATTATAAAAGGGTTAGGTTATCCATGGAATCTTGAAAAAGGTTCACAGCATCAAATGATACTCATTCAAGGCTCTGTGCCTCATGTGTTCCTGCTGCTATAACAAAATACCTTAGATTCTATACAACAGATATTTCTTACTGTTCTAGGGGTTGGGAAGCCCAAGGTCAGGGCACTAGCAGCTGTGTCCTCATTTGGCAAAAGGAACACTCTATCCTCACATGGTGGGAGATCTGAAGGGACAAAGTCACTCCCTCAAGCTCTCATCATCCAAGAGGACAGAGCGCCTTATGGCCTAATCACGTCCTAATCAATTAAGAGGCCCCACCTCTCAATACTGTTACATTGGGGATTAAAGTTTAACATGAATTTTGAAGGGATACAGGCATTCAAACCATTGCATGCTGTCTAGAAAAGAAAGGCTCCCTGGGCCAGGCCAGGCAGGCCCAATAAGGAGATAGATATGCATACATCACTGAAATAGATTCAAATACTGTTGAATTTTGATTTGTCAGATGTTCCTTCTGGTTCCTTGTGGGGCCTTAACTTTCTGATTATATTGGATCTACATAAGTCTTTCTGCTTAAGGTAAGAATAAATGTGCGAAAATTTGACTATTTGGCAAGTCAAGTAGTTGGATCAGAGGAAGGGAATATGCCAGGAACAAGAACTCAAATATTGGTTTTCTGATATACTCCTCACAGTACATAAACTAATTAGAAACTTGGTGTTGAATACCAATCTCTTGAATTAAGTTAAATGACCTATTCTTAGCATATCAACAAAATCAGGCTTAAAGCCTATAAGCCAGATGTCAAACCATGGTAATTTCAACAAGATATTGATTGATGCCCAATGGGCTACAACATACCGACATTTTCATCTGAGGAATTTTACCTGTGGTCAGGTTTATTTCCTAAAACACCTTATAAAATGTCAATTTACAAAAATTGAGTATATTATTAGTGATAAAGCCTAGGGTTATTGACAGCATAATATTCAAAGATCCTATGTAATAGAATAAAAAGAGCTTTTAAAAATAATATCTTAGACATGTGAGGTTTAAATAACTGCTAATAAAGGAGGGAAGGAAATTTCAGATTATTCTAAAAAATGAAAACAAGGCCACTTATTTAACCTTCAGAAAACTGCATACTATCTTGAGGCTCCCTCTGTTTTGACTACTAGGAAGCTTTACAGCCAAATTTGAGGCCCACACCCAAAACTGTGCAGGATCTTAGGCATTTCTTAAACTATTCTTTTCCCTGGTTTTATCTTATTTGCAAGCCCTTATTTTTCATTGCCGGTATTATCCCCCACTCCCCTAACCTATTGTAATGTGTATATTTTTTTCTGCAAGTCATCCTAAATCACTTGTGAAAAGCAAAATTACATAAATCAGAAAAGTATAAAAATATGTATGATACATATTCTTATATATGTATTATATGTGTATTTATACAACAAATAATTTATACTCCATAATATAAGCATGTGTATATGTATGTATATGTGTATATAATAGGAATTATAGTATAGCCTTAAATAATTTTATTATAGACATAAAAATTAAGTATATAACCAGAAAACCTAGAAAAAATGTCCTCAGGAAATGTACCATGAGTCTATACTGATATACATAAATGAATAAATAAGGAAGGAGAAGAGAAAAGACAATTCTCCCCTGGAGAAGCATTCTGAATAATTTGTGTAGATATTTCATGAACTTCAAGGAGGTAGAACATAACTCCCGTCTCCTTAAGTGTGAGCTGAGCATGGTGACTTTATTCTATAAAGTACAGTATGGAAAAGAAGTGAAAAAGAACTTTATAGTGGAAAGCCTGACGAGCATGACTTAACTAGGTGGTCAAAGTTAACATCAACAGAAAACAACAAAAACATCAAAATTGTAAGTCATTTAGGTTATACATACACTATATAAATAATGATACGGTGACTGGTAACACCATCCTAGTCATGAGGAAAACATCAGGCAGATAGAGCCACATCTCATGAAATTCTTGACCAACACCTCTCAATAGAGGTGCATCCTATGAAATTCTTGACCAATACTTATGAAAACGCTGAAGGTCGTCAAGTGTAACGGAAAATCTGAGAAACTGACTGCCAATAGAACTACAACCAACAGAGGTTAATTTGGGATATGAATAAGAAAACACCTTTCCTTAGGGGTTTTAACCTCAAAATTCTGGACCATGAAGGATCTTACAATGCAGTTAGATTTTTGTACTCATATTTGCAGAGAATATACTCAGTTTCTCAGCCCAACTGTATGATTTCCATGTGTTTTTTTTTCATCAATTTTTATTGTAAATATGTGGGGTACAATTCAGGGTTAGGTATACAAATGTTCATTATGCTTGTACTACCCTTGCTGGCTAGGTGTGCCCTCCCTCCCCTGGCAGTTTTCCATTACTGCCAATTCCATCCCCGCCCTCCCCTAGCCGTTTCCCACTACTGCCAATCCCTTTCTTAAAGTATTGCAACAGGTATTTTCATCAATGTAAGAAATAACATTTCCTCAGAAATTTATGTGAAGAAACAGTTCATATCCTTTAATAAGTAGGAAAAGAACTCATGGAACAGAATAAGTAAAAGAATCATGGCCACCTTGTGGGGGATATTAAAATCCAGAAAGTAATACCCACTTTGTGATTGCCAGAGCTTCAGCTGCCCGGGTTCCACAATTAGTCAAGAAATAACGCCAGGCCACACTCACAATGAGGATGTCTCTCCACCCATGTTTCAGTTCCTGTCTGTCCACATAACACCAGTTCATTACTTTGAATGCAAGTATTTTTTTTTTCCAAGATCAGTGTCCAAACCATCTTATTTTACAAATCAATACAAAAAAGATAATTCAACAAGAAAATGGGCAAAAGTTTATCATTATCAGCAAATAAGAGAAAGAACCCCTTTTCTGGCTAACATCCAAGTTTGACTCAGTACCCTCTGTTGAAACCACTCCAGGCATTGGAAGGCAGCTAGCTATTAGACTGGTGTGCTGACATGGAAAAGATCTCTTAGACACATGGCACAGGGGGAAAGTACAAATCACTGGGCGAGGAGTAAAAATATTACCTCAGGGAAAAAATTCAAAGGAGATACACACCAAAGCAGGAACAAGGGTTAGCGCATAGTGGGAGGAGGAGGGGTTCCGTGGGGAGGGGCTTGGGGACAGGTAGGGCTTGGGGACCAGGTGGAGGTGGGCATTTTCTGGATGGGGGGTTCTGTGCACTAACTCGCCATGGAACCCCCGCAGCATTCTCTGTTGCAGTCTTCTCACAGTTTGGCCTGTATTCAGTCCGGGTGTTCCCAAATGCTGTGGTGGCCCGTTTCTATGCCACAGTCAAGCTTTATTCCGCAAGGGACGCCCACAGAGCCCAGATGGCCTGCGACCAGAAGCTGCCTTTTCAGAACACCCTGATGAAGGTGGGTCTCACATGGAATTCCTAGCTCCACTGGAACAAGGGTGCATCCAATTCTGATAGGCTAGCATTTGGCCCACACTGGTTGACAGAAGAGTTTCAGTTACCTTGCCACATGATTCCTCCAGTTCTCCATTTTTTTAGGTGAAGAAACTCAATACCAGGATGGTGAGGTAACTTGCTTAGGGTTCATGACAAGGGTTGTGGACACTAGAGGTCGAATTCAAACCTACTGATGTTAATTTCCGGGTCATTTTATGCTTCCCCTGCATTTAGGACATCTTCACCAGAGTTTTGCATATATTCACTTTTTTAAAAAAACTTTTCTGTTTTTAGAGATGGGGATCTCACTGTGTTGCCCAGGTTGGCCTCGAACTCCTGGCCTCATACAATCTTCCTGCCGTGGCCTCCCAAGTAGCTGGGATTTCAGGCACCAGCCAGGCATGGGCCCAGCTGTACTTACTTTTATGTGGACTTAAAACATGTGAGCATGGGGAGGGGCGTGGGAAGATGGCGGTCAAACCAGCAGGACTAGGCGGGTCCCAGTGTGAGTGAGTAGTGTTTGGAAAATTTGGTGTATGTGCTGGTGAGCAAATGGGCATGTGAGTGGCTGACTGAGTGAGGACTAGGGAGCTAGTGGCCAGGGCTCTCCTGGTGCAGTGGCTGGTGCTACAGCTGCTGAGCTTGGACCAGAGCAATTCCCGGGACACAGAAACCCAGGGCCATTTTCTATTTCTTTCTTTCTTTCTTTTTTTAATCAACAAACCCTCCCTGGGAAGAAAATGCTGGCAGAGACTATCTAAGTAGGGGCTTGTGAGCAAGTGGTCAGGCCCCTGATGCAACAGCTGGTGTTGCAGCTTCTCTGTTTCGTCCCTGGTTCTTCCCAGATCACAGAAGCTGAGCGCCATTGTTTTTTTTAAACGGACAGAAGTTTTTCTGCAAAAAAGCAGCTGGGAGAAACCATCGCCCCAGGCTCTCCCTCACCATTGCAGCAGGAGACAAACTGCCGGCTTCTGGCTTTGCCTCACCACTTCAGTGCCTGGCAGGACATTGGCAGCAGGGGCTTCGGAGGGAGTCCAGAGGCAAAGTCTCGCCAAAGAGGATAAGAGAGGCACCCCCACCATCATCTTGAAGACTGGGCAGGAAAGTGCTCCCACTCGCTCACCATTGAGTAACAGACCTGATGTCTATGACTGGCGGATCAACTACTCAGGGACTGATTGTGACCCAAAGGGAATATCCTGAAAGCACAAACGGGAGGGACATGATGAGTGCCGAGTTCCAGGCGCCCCACCCCCTACCCTGATCCAATCACGGGACAAAGGTGTAGCCAGAAAGGACAGGGAAGAACTCCAAAGAGATCAGTGGTGAGTCCGGGACTGACCCAAACCCCCTCCTTCCCAGCAATCCTCTGAACATCAGACCCACACAGCTGGACCCTGACTGAGAGGGACAAACCAAGGCAGAGCCTGGACATCAGTCGCAATAGGAGAACTCCATTCCAGGATAGGTCAGCCTGGGGCACCCGCCTGCAAGTACGTACCTGGGGAAGAGACAATCCTGCCCCTCCCCACTGGAGGAGATCTCCCTGACCATATGAGAGTGGGCGGGGAGGCCTGCAGCCCCACCCACCTCCACTGCCCTTCCTCCTTCCCTGCTTCGGATACTGAGGAGAGCATGAAAGAGGTGGCTTTGCAGGGGGGACCTGATTACAGGAACAATTACAGAGTCTGCCACAAGAGGGCAGGTTTTAAAAAAAATTTATTTATTTATGTATTCTAGAGATGTGGGGTACACTTCACGGTTAGGTATATAAACATTAATCATGCGGGTACTCTTGTTGATAAGGTATGCCCCTCCCTTCCCTAGTGGTTTCCCTCAAGTGCCAATCCCAACTCTTCCCCTGTTTTTTTTTTTAATTTTCAATTTTTAAAAAAATTTAAAATTTTTTTGACTCTGTTAGTTTATTATTTTTGAAATTATTTTTCCGTGTGCATGAATGTGTATGTGAGGGTTTGATCTGCATGCCCCCCAAATTTTTTCTTTTTCTGTTTCTTCTTTTATTTGTCATTTTCCATTTAAGTGTGTATATGAATGATTGAGTGTTCATCTTTTAATTTTGTTATTTTTGTTGGTTTGTTTTTGCTCTTTTGTTCTTCTGGATTTTTTAATTTTCATTTCTTATAGTTTAAGGTGTGTGTTAATATATGTGAGAGAGTTCAACCTGAATTCCTTTTTTCTTTTCTTTTTTCCCCTCTGGTCTTTCTGTTTTTCTTCTCTATTCACTTTGTGCTAGGCGTGTGTGTGTGTTTAGTTTTCTTGTTGTTTTTGTTTTTGTGGTTTGTCTTGTTTCACTTTGTTGTTATTACAGTTTGTTTTAGGGTGTGTGTGTGTGTATGTCTGTGTGTGTGAGTGTGTGTGTGTGTGTGTGTGTGTGTGTGTGTGTTGTATTTTTATTGGGTTCTGCTTTGCAGTGTCATATAGAGTGGTGGTGGGGAGTGGGTCTCAGGGAATGCATACCACAATAAGTGAACATTATAATTTGCAAGTCATTTCTGGATCCTAGCCCCCCCATCCACTACTTTATTCAAATTTCAAAAACTACAAGAAGCAGCAAAGTTTCTCATTCACTATTCTATTTCAAAATAGAACAAATCCAGAGCCTGGATCAGGGAAGAAAAGAGGACTAAGCAAGCACCAGAATGGAAAGCCTCTCCCACTGACACTGAATAACAGAACTAAAGAGAAAAACAAGAGATCTGTCACAAATGAGGAAAAACCAAAGGAGGCCCTCGGGCAATTTCAAGTGTATCAAAGACAAAACTCCTGAAAAATAAGACCTTGGTGCCCAAACAATGGAAGTCACCAACGACTGTCCCCAGATTACAACAGGGATTAGGGAATGGATGGAAAGAGTGACTAAAACTCAAGAAAGACAAGATGCACACTGAAAGAACTTGTAACAGAGATTCTGGCAATAAAAAATTTTATCCAGGAAATAAATAACAAGATGACAAGCATGGAAAGCAGAATTAATCTAGCTGAAGAAAGAAACTCAGAACTTGAAGACCAGAACATGGAATTAACCTGATCTGTAAAAACCATAGAAAGAAGACAAAGGAAGAAAGAAGAAAACCTACAAGAGATGTGTGGTTATATCAAGAGGCCACACCTATGCCTGATTGGTATCACAGAAGAAAAAAGGGAAATTGAGAACAACTTGGAGAAGTATTCCAGAAAACTTTCCTGATCTTAACTGTGACCAGCCAAGCACAGGAGATACAGAGAACCCCCACAAGACATCATATGAGAAGACCAACCCCAAGACATACAATAATTCACCTACACAAAGTAGGCACAAAAGAAAAAATCCTAAAGGCAGCAAGAGAGAAAGGTCAGACTACCTACCAGGGAAAACCAATCAGAATAGCAGCACACCTATCGGGAGAAATACTACAAGCAAGAAGAGACTGGAGCCCTATATTTAAAGTCCTCAAAGACAAACAATTTCAACCAAGAATTTCCTATCCAGCCAAGCTCAGTTTCATCAGTGATGGAGAATTAAAATCCTTCCCAGACATCTAATCCCTAAGAGATTATGCAGCTTCCAGACCAGCGCTACAGGAGACACTTAAAAGGTATTAAGCACAGAAGAAAGAAAAAAAAGAATGACCACACACTTCCCAAGAGAATAGCAGAGCACAGAATCAACAGAAAATACAGCGCAGCAAGAAATTTGAAAACACACACAACAACCCCAAAGAAAACAAGCAAAGAAAAAATGTAATAAGAACCTCATGACAGTGATAAACAATTACATTTCAATAATCAGCCTGAATGTGAATGGTCTAAATGCACCACTGAAAAGACACAGAATGGCAAACTGGATAAGAAACCATGACTCAATTATTTGCTGCATCCAGAAGACTCATCTCACTACATGGGACACAACAGACTCAAGGTTAAAGAATGGAAAATGAGTTTTCAGGCAAATGGATCGCAAAAGAGGCAGGAGTTGTGATCTTAATATCAGACAAAAACAACCTTTAAGCTATCAAAAATTTAAAAAGATGCAAAAGGACATTACATAATGATAAAAGGTTCAATCCATCACCAAGAAATATCTATCCTAAACATATATGCACCCAACACAGGAGCACCAGCATTTATAACATAACTACTAAGTAAACTAAAAAAAGATATTTACTCTAACACTGTTATAGTAGGGGACTTGAATACCCCACTAACAGCCCTAGAAAGATCATCGAGGCAAAAAATCAACAAGGAGATCCAGAACCTAAACTTGACACTAAAAAAAATGGACTTAATAGATACCTACAGATTATTCCACCCAACAACCACAGATTCTACTCATCACCACATGGAATGTACTCCAATAAGGTCAATCACATCCTTGGCCATAAATCAAACATAAACCAATTCCATAAGGTTGAAATCTTATCATGCACATTCTCAGACCACAGTGGAATCAAAATAAATATCAATGCCATCAACATTTCCCCAAAGCCCACAAAGACATGAACACTAAAGAGCATGATGCTGAACAACTACTGGGTCAACAATTAAATCAAAGCAGAAATTAAAAGATTCCTGGAAACAAATGAAAGTGAAGAAACATCATACCCAAACCTCTGGAATGCCATGAAATCAGTTCTAAGAGGGGAATTTATATCTCTATGAGCACACATCAGAAAATGGAAAGAGGACAAGTGAAGAAACTAACAAGTTACCTAAGGGAGCTGGAAAGAGAAGACCACACAAAACCCCAACTTTGGCAGAAGAATTCAAATCACCAAAATAAAAGCCCTAATATGGGACACAGAAGGCAAAAATATAAGAGAAAACATCAACAAAACAAAAAAGTGGTTCATTGAAAGAACTAACAAGATTGATGGACCCCTAGCCAGAATGACCAAGAAAAAGCCCAAATAAACACAATCAGAAATACAAAAGATCAAAACACAACTGATCCCGAAGAGATACAAAAGATTATCAGAGATTACTATGTACACCTATATGGAAACAAACTTGATAACCTCAATGAAATGGGGGACTGTCTGACATCACACAACCTCCCCAGTGTGAAATAAGAAGACATTCAGACACTAAATAGACCAATTACAACCCAGGAAATTGATTCTTTCATATGAAAGCCACCTACAAGGAAAAAAAGCCCTGGACCAGATGGTTTCCAGCAGAATTCTACAAAACGTACAAGGAGGAGCTGATACCAATCCTACTGAAAGTATTCCAGGCAATTGAGGAAGATGGAATTCCCCCCAAATCATTTTATGAAGCTAACATCACACTGATAACCAAACCAGGTAAAGATTCAACAATAAAAGAGAACTACAGGCCAATATCCCTTATGAAAATAGATGCAAAAATTCTCAACAAGATCCTAGCAAACTGAATTCAACAACACATTTCAAAAATCATCCACCATGACCAAGTAGGCTTCATTCCCAGGATGCAGGCCTGGTTCAACATTCGCAAGACCATAAATGTAATTTAAAAATCAACAGATGTAAAAACTAGAACCACATGATTATATCATTAGATGCAGTAAAAGCTTATTTAAAACCCAGCATCTCTTCTTGATAAAAACCCTCAAATACCTAGGTACAGAAGGAACATATCTCAAAATAGTAAGTGCCATCTACGATTAACCCACAGCTAACATATTGCTAAATGGACAGAAACTGGAAACATTTCCTCTGAAAACTGGAACAAGACAAGGCTGCCCATTCTCACCCCTCTTGTTCAACATTATGTTGGAAGTCCTAGACAAGAGAAGGAAATCACGGGTATCCAAATAGGAAAAGAGGAAGTCAAGTTATCCCTCTTTGCTGATGATATGATCCTGTACCTTGAAAATCCAAGAGAATGTGTCAAAAACCTGCTTGCACTGATAAAGGACTTTGACAAAGTCTCAGGGTACAAAATAAATGTGCAAAAGATAGTTGCATTCCTATACACCAACAACAAGCAGGCAGAGACTCAAATTGAAAGCACAATCCCATTCACAATGGCCACAAAAAGAAAAGAAAAGAAAAGAAATACCTCAGCATCTTCCTAACCAGAAAAGTGAAAGACCTTTACAAGAGAACTACAAAACATTGCTCAAAGAAATTCAAAAAGAAACCACAAGTGGAAAAATATTCCATGCTTATGGACAGGAAGAATCAACACTGTTAAAATGTCCATCCCACCAAAGGCAATATACAGATTCAATGCAATACCCATTAAGTTACCAACATCATTCTCCTAGGACCTGGAAATAATATAGAAATTCATATGTTAACATAAATAACCACCAATAGCCAAAATAATCCTTAGCAAAAGAAACAAAGCAGGAGGTATCACACTTCCAGACTTTAAACTTTACTATAAGGCTACAGTAATCAAAACAGCCTGGTATTGGTACAAGAACAGGCATATAGACCAATGGAACAGGATAGAGAGTCTGAAAGCAAAGCCTCAATTCCTCAACCAACTCATCTTTGACAAAGCCTCCAACAACAACCTCTGGGGAGAGGAGAACCTATTTGGTAAATGGTGCTGGGAAAACTGGCTGATCACATGCAGAAGATTGAAACAGGACCCCTACCTATCACCATACAGAAAAATTAACTCTAAATGAATCCAAGACCTAAAGGTAAAACCTCAAACTATAAGAACCTTAGAAACGCAGGAGACACCCTTATGGAAATTGGAACCGGCAACCAATTCCTATTCAGAAACCTAAATGCCCATACCTTAAGAAATAAGATAGACAAGTGGGACCTCATCAAACTGACAAGCTTCTGCAAAGCAAAAAAAACCATCAAGAAAGTGAGGAGACAGTCCACAGAATGGGAAAAAATATTTGCCAACTGTATATATGACAAATGCTTAACATCTAGGATCTACAAGGAACACCAACTTGCTGAAAGGAAAAGAAACAAACAGCCCCATTAAAAAGTGGGCAAAAGACATGAATAGACACTACTCAAAAGAAGATATATGGGCAGCCAACAGACACATGAAAAAGTACTCAGCCTCACTCATCATCAGAGAAATGCAAATCAAACCACATTGAGATACCACCCAATCCCAGTGAGAATGGCCATCATTAATAAAACAAACAACAACAGATGCTGATGAGGATGCGGAGAAACAGGAACGCTTCTACACTGCTGGTGGGAATGCAAACTAGTGCAAACTCTTTGAAAGACAGTGTGGTGATTTCTGAAAGAACTAGCAATTGACCTTCATATGACCCAGCAATTCCCCTATTAGGAATTTACCCAGAAGAACTCAAGTCATTCTACAAAAAAGATACCTGCACATGCATGTTCGTTGCTGCTCTATTCACAATAGCAAAAACATGGAACCAACCATACTGCCCATCAAAGCTGGACTTTATAAAATAAATGTGGTACAAATACAAAATGGAATATTATGCAGCCACAAAGAAGGGCAAGCATATGAACTTTGCAGCAACTTGGATAGATTTAGGGTCGTTCATCCTCAGTGATTTATCACAGAAACAAAAAACAGAGTCCCATATGTTCTTACTCATAAGTGGACCTTGAATAATTTATAATACTATAAGAAAGTGATTGGTAGTGGAGGGAAACTATCAGGGGGAGGGGGGTAGGATTGGTAGTTGAGGGAAACTGCTAGGGGAGGGAGGGGCATACCTTATCAACAAGGGTATCTGCATAATCAGTGTTTGTATACCTAACCTTGAATTGTATCCCACATCTTTATAATAAAAATAAATAAATAAAAGTAAACTTAAGAAACAAAGAAATAACAAAAAAGTGTGAGCATGATAAGCCCTTCTGCCAGGTTTAACTAGAGGATGCTTTATCATCATTGTTATCGTTCTCCTCTTCGCTCTCACCCTGCCTGTTGAGAGGTCCCTTCAGTTCCTAGAAGGCAGGAACATTCTTCATTGTACTGTGGAAAACCTATTCTATGTTAATATTCCAGTAAATTTTACATTCCCAGAGCTCCAGAATGGGACCTCACTGTGGGCCTCAACTTGATCCTCGTTCCGTGTTTCACTTCCCGATTGGTGGCTCCCTGGTCTTGCTGGATCCTCCTTCTTGCCCTTGTCCCTTTCTTCATTGATCGAACCCTGATCGAATCTGAGATTTCCACTCCATACTGCCTCTAGGCATACTGCCTCCACTTCTGTAGCCTGTTCAGCCCCCAGCTTCCATCCTGGTTCCACTTCCTGTGGTTGGAATGATCACTTATCCGACATTCTTTAATTTTTGGACTGTGATTTTCCTGTTTCCAGTCTGTGTCCATTTCATGTAGCCACTCAGATGTTACAGATGGTACCAAAAAGATTGTGAAACCTATTAAGTAGTGTCCATTTCATGTAGCCACTCAGATGTTACAGATGGTACCAAAAAGATTGTGAAACGGGTACTTGGTATCATTTTGTGAAGAACAAATTTTTAGTGCTCTTTGGACACGGAGACCATTTCATAAGCTTTATTTGTGAATTTTGCAACATAAAATCACCGATAGAGTAATGAAGGAAATGTTCTAAAAGTCAATATCTAGGTGGGAGGAGAGACGTTCCTATTAGAATTATTTATTTGCTTAGCTCAGAGCATTGAGTTACTACTTCCCATGTCCATCATTCTTTAGTGTAAATGTTCTTTCACATTTTGGCAAGTAGACACTGAACGAGAAGGATTCTGAGTTGATGATCCTTGCTACCATTATTTCAGAAAGTGGTAAAATCGCTCTGGAGTACAGACCCAGGGAAGAGATGTCAGATGTCATAAGGGAGAAAGAATTACTCGGTTCGTTCAAGTATGTGGAGATGAAGGCTCCAGGGCGACATGGCCAGTGCAGCCATAATTCAAAATGACCAGCAGGACCTGGGGCCTCTGGCACGTGTCATTCTATGGAAAATGTGACCCTCCAGTGCTGCTGTTGAGCACAGGGTATTTCTGGGGCCGTCCTGAAACCCTGGCCCTCGCTCTGACCCCTCATGTGAAGTTGGAGAGCAGAGCTGAGAACTGTTGGAGCACTACTACAGTTGTGGACACAGGAGCGGGTGTCTGGCCCAACAGGGGTCATGGATGCGGGGCTGCTTGAACAAAGGACTTATCAGAGCTGCCCCTGAACAGGATCCCAAGGGTGTGGGGAGAAGTAGCCGTGGCCTCGGGATGGTCAAGCTGCGGCTTTCGGAAACCATGAGGCCTTTCGAATGTGGCTCATGATCTGTATCTCAACACCTTGGATCGGAAGGAATATTTTGCTGATAATCCTATGACTCAACTACAGTCACGTGCCACATAACGTTCTGATCAATGACAGACCACTAGGGAGATGGTGGTCCCATATGAGTGTAATGGAACTTCTTTATACAAGTGTCCCAGTTTTTTTTTATGAGTTGGAGTCTCACTCGGTCTCCCAGACTGGAGGGCAGTGGCCACTCCCGGCCACCGCAGCCTCTCCTGCTGGGCTCCAGCGATCCTGGTGTCAAACACACTTTGCAGGACGGTTATTTAGGCACAGAATGGACACTCTTGATCCTGGCAGCCTACGTCTGGGGTTCCAGAAGGGGGTGAGTCTCCAGGGCACCATGAGCAAGCTGAACTTTCTCACTCCCTGCTCAGGGCCTGAGCGAGAGGCCACAGCTCGATGAGGAGGCTGAGGGGGCTGAGACTCAGCGCCGGAGAATCGGGAGGAAAATGTGCCACTTCCAAGCCTGAACCAAGCTCAGCCCTGGAGCCTGCCCAGTGTCATGGCGAAGCCGAAGGAGGTGGAGATTCCGGCGACTCCAGAGGCAAGTAGGGACACGGATCCCAGTCCAGCTCAGCAGGAGGCCACGGCCCGGCCTCCAGAGCGACCTGTGGAGGCTGAACCCCCCTCTGTGACCAGGAGCCGCCCGCTCAGCCTCCTAGTCCTCTATGGAGGGTGTGACCGAAACTCCTCCCAATCAGCAGGTAACCGTGCTACCGCCCAGAAAGGCTTAAGGGCATCTCAACACGCCCAAGGTAAGGGTTAAACCCGTGCATGCGGCGATCACCAGAACTTCAGAGCCTCCAAGGTGCTGAAGCTTCTGCAACCTCCCAGGAGGTCCCAGCGCCACCTCCAGAGCGTCCTGAGGAGGTGGAACCTGCGCCCCAGGAAGAGGCCCGAGTTGAGCCTCCTGTGGAGGCTGAACCTTCCCCTGGAAGCAGGAGCAGCCAGCTCAGCCTCCTGAGTCTCCAGGGGAGGTTGAACCTTATGCAAGCCAGCAGGAGGCCCCAGCTCAGACTCCTCAACTCCTTAATGAGCATCTTGAAGGAACAGTTTTTCCTCTAAGTCATGATCAAGGTCACCCTAAACACTGCACCACGTTACTGTAAGATCTAGAGATCACATAGTTACCATGACTCCAGAGATCACTCATGAGGCTTTACCTCTACAGGAGACCCACCTCAGTCCTCTGGTTCCCCTGAGCACGTTCAATCTTTGAAAGACCAGCAAGAAGACATAGTTCAGCAGCAAAATCCCATTGTTGGACCCCAGTCCTTCGAGGGGTCCCATCGCAGCCGGATCAGCTGCCTGAGGAACATTCACTGAGCCTCGGGAGAGCTCAGCTGTGTCATGAGCCCCCTGGGGGTGATGAAGATACCCCAGTCAGCAAGATCACACAGATCTGCCTCCAGAGCTGTCCCTTAATGAGACGATGTCGTTATCCCTAGATCCTTCTTCAGAATTCAAGGATAAGTCACCATTTCTAATATCACAATTGCACGTGTGGATATGGTGTCACCATAGAAACAGGGCCCACTATGGAGGCTGAACGTTCTTCATTTCAGCAGAATGACCTTCCTGTTTCCACTGAGCAGGGTGGATTTTCTCCAAACCCATCTGATTCCCCCAAAGAGGCTGTATCTTCTCCAGCCGAGCAAGTGGCCACAGCTCAGTCTCCATACACTTCCCAAAGAGGTAGAACCTTCTCTAGTTCTGCAAGAACCCAGGCTGTCCACCAGAGCCCTCTGAGGTTTTCGACCTTACCCAGGCCCCAGCAGGCCCCAGTTATACCTCCAGAACCCTCTGAGGAGGAATCATTTCTCTCACACAGCAGGAGGTACCTGCCCAGTCATCAGCGCATCCTGAGACAGGAGAACCCTCTTCAGTCCCCAGGAGACCGCATCTCCACCTTCAGAACCACTAAGGAGATGGAACCTTCTCCAGCTCAGCCAGTGATCCCATCTCAGTTTGCAGAACTCTCTGAGGTCTCAGAGCCACCTCCAGTTTCTCAAGAGACCATTCCTCAGCCTCCTGAGCCCCCAAGGAGACAGAACCTTCTCTGGTTCTGCAGCAGGCTCTGACTCAGGTCTCAGAGTGTCTAAAGAGATAGGATGCTGTCCAGTCCCGCAGGCAGTCCCTGCTAAGTCTTCAGAGATCCCTGTGGTGGCAAAAACCCACTCTGATACAGCTCATGGCCTCATCTTCACCTCCAGAGCTCCTTAAGGAGATGGAACCATCTCCAATTCAGCAGGGGCTTCCAGCTCAGCTTCCAGAGCCCCCTTGAGAGGGAGCATGTGCCCCAGTCCAGCAAGTGGTCCCCACTCAGCCTGCAGAACTCCAGGGGCTACAGAATCTTCCCCAAGTCAACAGGCAGTCCTAGGTCAGATTCTAGAGACTCCTAAGGAGGTTGTAGTTTAAACACCCATGATCATAAAATGACACTTCCAACACCAGGTCCGGGTCAAGCTCAGTATCCGCCATCGCCAAGTGTCACAGTTCAACCTTTGGACTTGGGACTTTTCTTATCTACAGAACACAGTATGGACGTTGAACCTTCTACA
Source organism: Cephalopachus bancanus (assembly GCA_027257055.1). Lineage (NCBI taxonomy): Eukaryota > Metazoa > Chordata > Mammalia > Primates > Tarsiidae > Cephalopachus > Cephalopachus bancanus. The sequence continues at coordinate 16,500,287 of JAPVLO010000006.1, forward strand.
ACCATGCAGGAAGCCCCAACACAGCCTCCAGAACCACCTAAGGAGGTTGTAGCTCAACCTCCTGTCTATCATGAGGTGACAGTTCCCTCACCTGGTCAGGGTCAAGTTCAATATCCACCGTCACCCCCTGTCAGAGTTCAGCCATTGGATCTGGGCTCACCATCACCTCAGCATCCTCAGAGAATGCTGAACAGTCTATAGCCCTGAAGGAGACCACAGCTCCTCCAGCGTCCCCTGATGTGACACTTCCACAGCCAGACCAGGTTCAGATGAGCATCCAAGCCTGACTCAAGTCACAGTTCAGCCTCTGGACCAAGAACTTCCCATAACCCGAGAATCCAACGTGGAGGTTGAACCTTCTCCAATCACGCAGGAGAACCCAACTTATCCTCCCAGGGAAGTTGTATCCCAACCTCCAGTGTATCAAGAGGTGACGGTTCCATCACCATCCTCAAGCTCAGCATTCAGTCTCCTCCTTTACAGTTCAGCCTCTGTACCTAGAGCAACCATCCCTCCAGAACATACTACAGAGTCTGAGCAGTCAACAGCCCTGAAAGAGACCACAGCTCCTCCAGTGTCCCGTGTGGTGACACTTCCACTTCCACATCTGGACCAGGTTCAGACTGACCATCTAAGCCTGACTCAACTCACAGTTCAGCCTCTGGACCAGGAAGTGATCATAGCCCCAGAATCCAAAATGGAGGATGAACTTTCCCCATCACACAGGAGAACCCAGATCACCCACCAGAGCCAACTAAGGAGGTTGGAGCTCAACTTCCTGTGTGTCATGAGGTGACCGTTGCAACACCAGGTCAGGGTCAAGCTCAACATCCAGCATCACAGTTCAAGCTCTGGACGTGGACTCACCATCACCCCAGCATCCACTGTGGAGGCTAAACAGCCTACCGCCCTGAGGGAGATCACAGCTCCTCCAATGTCCAGAATCCAGTCTGGAGGCTGAACCCTCTGAAACCTGGCAGGAAGTCCCAGCTCAGCCTCCAGAGTCCCCAATGGAGGGTGTGGCTGAAGGTCATCGAATCAGGAGGAGACAGTGCAACCTCCAGGTGAGGATCAAGCTCATGTCTACAACACACCCAACATTACAGTTAAATCCGTGGATGTGGTGATCACATAAATTCAGAGCCTACTAAGGTGGATGAACCCTCCCCAGCTCAGCAGTAGACCCCAGGATGGCCTCCAGAGTGTCCTGAGGAGGTGGAACCCGCACCCCGGAAAGAGGCCCCAGCTGAGCCTCCTGTGGAGGCTGAACCTTCCCCGAGGGAGCGCGAGCAGCCAGCTCAGCCTCCTGAGTCTCCTGGGGAGGTTGAACCTTCTCACAAGTCAGTAGGAGGCCTGAGCATCAGGAAGTCATCATTTGTCCTCTAAATCATGATCAAGGTCAGCCTCCAACATTGCACCATGTTACCGTGAATCCTGTAGATCAAGTAACCTTGGTCACGACAGGGACCTTACACTTTGCTCGTTCGGAGAACGAAGTAGACCAAACAGAAGACAGACTGCAGAGAGAAACATGCAGTCTCGCGAATACGTAATACAGTAGACTCGCTCTGTACTTTAAGAGCCTGTAGGCCACCGATCTGGAAGAGTGGGGTTTTGAATAGCTAGCTTTGTCCTTTTCACTGCTTTATTTTTAAAAAACTTTTTTTTTTTAGCTCACTAAATAAGTTCCAGGATATGTCTGTAACAGCAAACTCATCTTGGCAATATCTGCGACTGCTGCCGTGATGATTCTAATTATAATTTTCTGTCTCAATGAGGTAATGCCAACGATCAACTCAGATTTCCAGAATGCTATCCTGTCTTTGCCGAAAATCAAGACCACTGTCCCACCTACCGACCCTTGACAATCCTCTCTAGTCCCTAAGACTGAGGTACACTTTGTTCTTTACTGCAAAGTATGTCCCAGGGATGTTTAAAGAAACTTTCCTCCCAGCAGATCTCTGTGGAACTGAAACCAAGTTAGCAATCCACGAGACTCTTTCAAAAAAGTGAAGTTTAGGAAGGCCAGAGTGTAGATGACAGCAACATTTCTCTGCTCTAAAGCTAACAATCTGGTGTACTGCCTAGTCGCTCTGCTGCTGATTTATTTCCCTGTTGTGGAAATGACAAGAAATGTATAATTTCCGCCCTCTCGCAACTGCCATCACCCTGGAAAAGGACGCAGCTGACAGACAGAAGGGCCATCTTCTGGATGAGTAGAGTCAAGTAGCTCCTGCTTCTCTCGTGTAGGAGGTGCTCTCTAAGGGGCCCAGGGAAAGCGTGACTGTAACCCTGTGGCCAGCCGCCCCGAGGTGTGTCCTACCTACAGGAGCTACTCCTGGAGCTTGCCTCTGTTTACCTTTTGTTCAGCTGCATAACAGTGTAGTCCTCAACAGGCAGGCGCCAGCATATTAAAAGAGTGCTTTAGGCCAGGAGTGGTGGCTTGCTCCTAGAATCCCAACACTTGCTTGGCCAGGTGCCAGTGAAACCAGATCCACAAAGCTGTGTTGGACAGGGCTAGGGAGGACACATCTGCTTTCACCAGTCCTGCGAGGAAAGAAGAGATGGGGAAGAGTTTGGTGATGCTTGGTTCCTGCTGTGGAGGGTGTCAGGCCAGGCCAGGGGCCTTCTCAGAGTTCTGGGGAAGGGGTGGGAAGGCCAACTGGTATTAGGGTGAGGGGCTAGTCTCCTTCAGAGCTGAGGACAGATGGAACACCTGAGTCCTTCCTGCACAGTGGCGGGAAACCCCCCTCACGTCCCACTGGTCCTGGGCCTGCACTCTCCATTCCTGTTATCCAGACCTCGTGGGGTTTTAACTGGGAGAGAACTTGGACAGCACTTGGCCTCCTCCTTTACAACAAGGAAGCAGAGAAAGAGAAAGGGAGGCTGTCTCGCCCCGAGGTCCACACGTCCAGTGAGCATCCGAAAGAGGCTGGTCCCCTGCCGCAGCCTCTCCTACACCGATGACGCCCAGCCAGACGCATCCTGTTCTGTGCCACAAAGCAGCGCACACACACTGGATAGACAAGTGTCCTCTGAAGCAATGAACTCTGATGTTTTTCTATTCTCATATCGCCAAGCGTAACGTCCTTTAAACTGGCTCCACAGCTCGCTCTGCTCTGGGACGCCTGCAAGGGGGAATCTGGGAGGTGAGCAGCTTCACTAGTTGGATTCGGACATTTGCGGGTGTGACTCGCTCAGAGGATAGAGCATCAGGGAAATGGAGGCTCCTTTCCGCCTACCGCCTCAGGCTGCATGTGAGACTGAGTCCGGGGAGGCGTGTGGATGATGTCCAGGGAGGGCGGAATGTGCTCCTGCCTGGCCTGGCTGTGCAGTGTGCTCACTGCTCCAGGGCCGCGTCCAGGGGGTGAGTGGGGCTGAAAACCCTGCCTCTGCGCCCTGCTGAGCCGTCAGAGCCTCCCCGGAGACATGTGGGCCCCTCTGGACACGTGGAGGACTTCTGGGAGTCCCACACGAGGCGAACCTTGTTCATGACCGGACCTGGGGAGTTTTGCTCCCTGTGACTAAAGGCTGAGGTGCATGCCAAGTCCTCATGAGACCAGGGAGCAGCGTGGGAAGCAGCAGGAGTCGTTAAGACGCCACGTGGCTCCCAGGGGCTTCCTGGGGTCTCTGCTGCACTGGAGTGCTGGTCGCAGAGTGAGCCCTAGGTTCGTCCACTAGGGCAGGTGCGGGGAGGAGAGCTCGGGTCCACCTGCCTGCTCTTCTTCCAGGGGGCTTCTTTTGGCTGAGGCGGCGGCTCTGGCTCAGGGAGAGGTACAGACCCCCTCAAGGCCACAAGTAGGAGGAACATGGCACAGAGGCTGCACGACAGGGAGTCCCACGAGAACGAGGTTTTCAACCAGAAATCCAAGTAAGATGCTGGGCCTGGAGGAGGATGCCGGGCAGGCCGAGCCGCTTCCTTCAAGGTTACAAGCCTCGGCCTGTCTTTCCTGCCCAGGGATGGCAGCCAAGCCCTGATGGCGAGGACGGCACCAGGGGAACCCACGGGGCGTGAGAAGGGCGAGGAGAGTGAGTGGGCACCAGGGAGGAGCCTGTGCAGTGACCCGTGTCCTGGACACCCGTGCTGTTTTCTAATATTGACTTTTCAGAGTTGCTTGGGACATATTTATTTTTCTCATATTAAAATGTATAAATTCATAGCCAGGTCTAACCACGTGGTAAGAAATCAAACTGTAAATAGCGACATGTGTCTATGCAGATAACAAGGCCTAGGGAAGGAGAGCAGGGCTCAGCCAGCCTCCCCAGCAGCCGCCACCCACAGGCCTGGACGAAGGGCTCGGGCCCCTGTCGCTCCCAGTCGAAGCTGTGTAGGGGCCTGGAGACACCATCCCTGGGTGTGGGGCTTCAAGACTCCTCTCCCCTGGTCACCAGGGACCAGTCTCAACTTGGCCTCCTGCCCTCGGGGACGTCCCCCTTCGGGCCCCTCTCCCAGGGTTCTGCGCTGCCTGCACTGTGGGCCAAGTCCTGCCTTTTCCCAAGCCCTCAAGCTCACTTCCGAGTGTGCGGCCTGTCTTGAAAGGGCCTCCACCCTCACTGGCGGGTGGACAGTTCACGCTGAGTCTGTTCACGCGTGGGCTTCTATGTAGGAGCCCCAGCCCTTGGTAACAGGAAGTGTGGGGGAGGGGCAACGACCCTCCTCAGCCTCACCCCCAAAACCATACTGGGGGGTGCCTCCCCGTTCACACGTGTGGCCCGTCTTTCCAGCCACACAGGGTCAGGTACGTGCTGCCCGGCTCTCCCCAGTCCTGTGGGCACCAAGCAGCCCACTTCCTGCCTCGCGCAGGCAGGTCCACACGATGTACAGTCTACAGAGGATGCCCAGGGTCCTCCGCTCGGTCTTCAGAGAAGAAGTCACTAAGTCTCACTTAGTTGGGTTGGCGAAAGTTGCACACGTTCCTGAGTAAAAGAATCGAAATGGACAAGAATCGGTCATCTTCCCAGCTGGCCACAAGCGAGCACCGGCAGTTCAGAGATGGGGTGGCCAGCGGCGCCCCCTGTGGAAGGACCGCAAAGACCCCTGGGCCTGCGGGGGACCCAGCGCGTCTGGGGCGAGGGCTCCGGGCAGAGTGGACACCCGTGGTGCCTCGCCTGTGGGTCCTAGGCTGACGCTGGGCGGAGACGCCTGTCCTGGGCTGTCCGCCGGGGCCTCCCGGAGTCCCCTGCCGAGGTCAGCGAGCACATCTAGGCTGCGCGCTTGGAGCACGAGGCTGAACGGCGGCCGCGGGACGTCGCGGGGGCTTCCTGGGCGCCGGCCTTCCGCTGGGGTCCAAGTCCTGCCTCGTTTTGCCTACGCTCGACGAGGCACAGCCTCGCTCCATCTCCCGACAGGTAGGACGCGGGGCCCAGAGCTCGCGGGCGCCCCCTGAGCGCCGAGGCACACCCTAGAACGACACCTTGGCCTTCCCCTCCGAGCCCCTCCTCCCTCGCCGAGGCGTACAAGCCGCGGGTGCCACCGAGAGTTCTCCAGAGCAGTCACCTGCCGACCGCGAGGACCGCGGCAGCTGCTGTTCTCCCGGCGCCCGCTGGGGCCGGGCACAGCCCCACCGCCTTAGCTGCACCGTGCAGCCACCAGGACGGACCTCCACGCCAGCTCAGGCTCTCCAGCCCAGGTGAGTCCGACCTGAATGTGCGTGCTGGGCGCAGCAGGGGGGCAGCCAGGACTGGAGACTGGCGCGTGTCGTGCTCCGCAGTTGCTGCAGGCCTCCCCACCGTAGCATATTTGCTTTATTCCAAATTTGGTACGCAAAGTGGGCCTTAGGCGATGTTTTTCACGTAGCGCTATCTCGGATGGGACCTGGATCCCCAAGGGCTGGCCGGGAACACGATGCTGACCAGAGGACAAACCACTGGAGGCTTAAGCGAAGTCACGATCAACCTGGAGTTGTAGAACAGGACTTTACTGAGCCCGGTGTGGTAGTGCGTGCCTATAGTCCCGGCTACTCGGGAGGCTGAGGTAGGAGGATCGCTTGCACCAGAAAGTCGAGGCTGCCGTGAGCTATGATCACACCATTGCACTCCAACCTGGGTGACGGAGTGAGACCCTGTCTCTTAAAAAAATATTTTAAAAAATGTTTTTAAACAAGAGGGCTTTGATGAAGAGGGCCTAGAAATGGGAGGAGATCAAGAGGTCAATTTGAGAGTCCAGACTAAGCAGGCATGGGGAGAAAATGGAGGTTCTGCTGCGGGGGGGGGTCTCGATTTTCCCTTCCAACTGCTAACGAGGCAGAGCTGGGGGTTAGGGGGACTAGGGAGTGTGGGTATGGGGTGGGAATTGGGGGGTGGGAGGGTGGGTACTGGATCTGCAGGAACCCGGGAGCTCAGTGGGAAGACAGGCCCCTTTCTAATAAGCCTTTCTTCCTTCCATTGGTGGTTTACAGGGGCCGCCCATGGCTAGAGACCCTCCCTGCCCCACCTCCCTGCAGACCTGCCGTACGTCCAAGGCAGCTTCCTCCCTGCAGAACGTTCAGCCCGGTCTGCATGCCCAGCAGGGCACAGTCTGACCTCCCCATCTCTGAAAGCATGGGCAGCTGAGTGTCTGCTGCCCTTTTTCTGTATGTAATTTATATTTGCAACATTTGCTGCTAGTGTCTGTTTTCTTCGTGGGTCAAGGAATTTTGTGCCCAGGTAAGTTGTGCATGGCAGGTATTGTGGTAGAGGGGAAGACTTGCAGCCTAGGGCCATGTCCCCGGCCCTTACATCATTAGTTGATACAGCAGCTCAGAGGGTCCCAGGTACGTCAGGCTCAGCCCCTGGGTCAGGCAGTGCATTGGCTATCTGCTGCTAAGTCATAGGTCTCCTGAGAATACTGGCTTACATCGACAACAAACGTTGTTCCCACAATGTCTCTGGGCCAAGCATTCAGGCACGACTTGGAGAGTTCTGGCTGTGGGTTCCTTGTGAGGCTCTCAAGGTATGGACCGGGGCTGCAGTCGTCTGAAGACTTGACCGAGGCCGGAGCCCCCTCATGCTGGCACGTTGGGCCGGTGGTGGAAGGCCTCAGTTCCTGGTCTGTCCGCATGCTGCCCAGCTGCAGGTACTCACCGCATGCTGGCAGGCTTCCTCCAGAGCCAGTGACCTCAGGAGGAAACAGGCAGAAGCCATCGCTTTATGACCGCGCCTCAGAAGGCACACAGCACCACTGCTGCCACATCACGTGGACGGTCAGAGTAGGTCACTCAGTCCCGTTCCAGGGGAGGTGCTTGAGACTCCACCTTTTAAGGGAAGAAGAGGTAAAGAACTCATGGACATATTTTACAGCTGCCTGCATGTGGGGAAAGCCCTGTTTTTCTCTGCCTCTCCTCTCACTCTCTGCTTCACTTATGAGGACCAGTTGGGGGCTGGGCAGTCCCACACCATGCCATTCTCCAGCTATCTGTAGTGTCTACAGGACACCGCTGGGGGTCCTGTGGTTCAATGGTATTAACTGGAGTTAGTGTCAGACTCCACCAGCTAAGAGCTCAGTCCCACAAGACTGCCCCCTCTACAGATGCCAATCACAAATCCAGGATGTCACCTGTGCTCCAGACCAGCAGCCTCCAAATTGAAGGTTCCCACAGCCCTGTCCTTGGTTCCCTCATTTTCTAGAACAGTTTGCAGAACCCGTAAGGGTGTACTTACTGCTGCCAAAGTGTTGTTCTAAAGGACACAAGTGCACGTGCAGATGAAGAGATGTGTGGGGTGAGCCCCGGACCGGCCTTGTGGAGTTGGGGTGCCCCTCACATGGCCGTGCTCGCCATCCAGAAGCTCTCCAAGCTCCGTCTTTAAGGTTGTACATGGGGCTGAATCACCTGGGCATGATTGGTGATTAACTCCAGCTCCTCCCCCTCCCCCAGGGGTTTGGACTGGGGCAGATGACCAGGCTTGGTATTTCCGGTGACTAGCCCCACCCAGGAGCCTACCAAGTGTTGCCTTGTTAGAATACAAGGCGAGCCTGCCAGCTGAGAAGAGCCAAGGATCCGGAGTTCTGTGGAGGGACCAGGAAAAGACCACTCGTCAGGATGATACACCCAGCATCCCTTGCTCAGGAGATGCCAGGGTTTAGGGACACTCTGCATCAGGGACCTGGGCAGAGACCAGCACAGATCTCACGACACATGACCCCAGACAGGAAGACAGAAACCACCCTAGATACTTCTAACAAAATGGGTTCTCATATAGGCAATGAGTGCTTATCACTTAGGGGTTGGGTAGTCACATGCCACTAGTGTTCAGGTTACCTCCCCATGGCATATTTTCAGGGGATCAACGAGATCAGGATGCTTGGGGACCCACTGCTGAGGTTCCCGCGCTGGTGGCTGGCAGCTGCCAGGGGAGAGAGTGACTCTACCTTCCTTCCACCGTCTGGTCTCACGAGGTGCATCTTGTGGGCAGAGCCCTGTGGGCAAGTGTGCTTCCTGGGCTCCTGGCCTCTGTGTGGATAGAGTGGGGATGGATGTCAAGAGTGCACTCCATGCTCAGGTGTGAGGAGGCAGCCCTGTCATACCTGGAGGCGTCCCATCCCGCCTCTGGTAGGCTTGGGGTGTCAAAGGCTTTGTAGAAGAAGGGGGAGGGGGGTCAGTGGGGGAGGAATGTGGTGGGAGACCTTGCCCAGTCAGAGAACTGGAGAAGTGCCATCTAGCAGGGCAACCAACAACATGCAGGCATCCCCTGAGGGTTGGCCCATACTTTGTTCCAGAATGTTCTCACTGGAGTGAAAGCTTGGTGGTCTGTAGGCTATATAGCGTTGTAGAAAATGTGCCCACATTGAAAAGGGTGTCCAGAGAAGCCGGGTGTGGTGTCTCATGCCTGTAATACCAGTACTTTGGGAGGTGGAGGTGAGAGGATTGCCTGAGTCCAGGGGTTCAACCAGCCTGGGAAACTTGGTGAGACCTTGTCTCTACAATAAATTAAGAAATTAGCTGGGCGTGGCGGTGCCCACCTGTAGTTCCAGCTACTTGGAAGGCCAAGGTGCAAGGATCAACTGAGTCCAGCAAGTCGAGGCTGCGGTGGCCGTGAGTGTGCCACTGCACTCCAGCCTGGGCAATGGAGTGAGACTCTGACTTGGAAAAAACAAAGAAAAGGGCATCCAGAGAAAAGGTGTCCCCAGGGAAACACGATTTCGGAAGATCCTGTCTTGGGCTTTCTCTCGCTTCAAACATCATAAGGATGCTTGTTTACGTGGTCGGTCCTCAGGGCTTCACTTCCCACTCACACCTGCCCCTTGAGTCAATCCCCCATGCAGAGGGGCCTATTTTAACAGGACTTTTTTTCTTTTTTAAGGAGACTGAGTCTTGCTCTGTCACCCAGACAGGAGTGCAGTGGTGCAATCGTAGCTCTCTGCAGCCTCCAACCCCTGGGCTCAAGCGATCCTCTTGCCTCAGCCTCCCAAGTAGCTGGGAAGACAGGTGTGTACCGCCATGCCCAGCTAATTTTTAAATTTTCTGTAGAGGCGGGGTCTTGCTATGTTGCCCAGGCTGGTCTCAAACTCTTGGCCTGAAGCGATCCTCCTGCCTTGGCGTCCATCGCCCACTGTGAGAATTACAGATGGGAGCCACCATGCCGGGCCTTTAACAAGTCTTTTTATGCTCACGAACCTACTGCGGAATGGCAGAGAGAGCAGGGAGGAAGCAGATGATCTCCGGGTGTTCGAGGGTGGAGGTCGCAGGACAGCGCACTGCCTGAAAGACAGCTCCTGGCCGGTGGCCGACGAGATGCTGCACCTTGGACTCCCCAAAGAGGGAACCCTGCCGCTGCCGCCCCCACCCTGGAGGCAGGGCCTGTCGCCCTGGGGAACCCAGGCCCGCCCAGCCCTGCCTCTCGACGTCCTGATGGGAGTGAGTGACCTGCGGGAAGGAGAGGGCAAGCCCCGAGGCCTGGGGCTGGCCGGAGTGGAGGCTTGTGTGCCGGGACCCGCGGGAGGCTGTGGAGCGCGACCCCGCGGAGAGTTTGGGCTCGAGGTTGGAGGAAGTGGCGACGGACCTGGGGACGGAGGAGGGACTCACAGCGACCCCTCGGCGACGAGGCCGTGATTGGCGACACGCCGGCGCAAAGTCGGGTCCGGGAGCTGGGTGCGCGGCGCCAGCTTGGGGGGGCCCCGCCCTGCTTCCCACGGTGTGCAGATGGCGGCGCGCCGGCCGCGTGAGCCGCCCCCGGCCCGGGCGGAGAGGCCGCCGCCGCCCCAGCAGCCCTCCTCGCGGCGGAGCGGAGGCCCACGAGGCCCGCAAGGACGCACCGGGCCGCTGCGCGCCTGGGCTCGCCCTGGCTCACGTCGGGCTCGGCCTCGCGCCGGCGGCCCAGGCCAGCCCCGCGGGCAAGGCCAAGGCCGGACGGGAAGGTCCCTGCACCCTCTGGGGGCTGCAGCCAGGGGGGGTGCGGGAGGGTGACGGGTGGGGCCGCGGGTCCATCGTCCCGTGTGTGCCACCTGGGGTCTCTCCGCCGTGGAGACCTGGAGCTGTGGCACCGTGGAAGGCGTGCGTCGTCGAGGGGCCCCCGCCGCGGGTCTCCGTCAAGCTGGGGTCCCGTCCTCTTCTCCACGCGACCTGCAGCCTCCGCCCCACGCCTGACCCCGAGCCCGGCCCTCGGGACGACTCAGACCGTGCCAGTGGATTTCAGGCCGCCCTCGGCCTCACGCGATTCCTCCTGGCCAGTGCACGGTGCTCAGCACTCGCCAGGAGCTGTGAGGAAACGGCGCCCTGCGGAGCTCGCCCAGGCCCAGCCAGGCCCTCCATCCACCGCCTTCCCGGGCCCTCTGGAAGAAAGGGCTCGTGCGGGCCGCTCGCCAACAGCGGAGGACAGTCTCTCCCTCTGGAGGCCATTTGAGAAGAGTCTCACCTCCTGAAACCTTCAAGGAAGGCTGTCCAGGGCACGGTGCCAGCCAGGATCCCCGTGGGCCGCGATGCTCCCTCTCAGCGGCTGCTTCTCCCAGGAGACTGCCCTCAGAGGCGACCCACTTAGAGAGAGGCATGATGAACCCCCAAGGATGCCGCGGTCAACGCTGAATTCCAGGTACGCAGCCGTGTGGGGGAGTGAGGGCAGGGGGTGTGGGGGTGTGGGGGGGTATTTCAGGGCCAACTCCTGGTAAACATCTCTCCCAGGTCCCCCAGGGATCATTCTGCGGCAAGCTATGTCAGGCGCAGGCTGTCTTGCTCCTGATACACGTGGAAAACTTTACAGCCGGTTATGAAAGTGACACCGTGGCTTGCCAGGCAGGTGAGACACTGCCTTCAAGGATCAGAAGAGGATACTAGCAGCAGTTTCAAAACGAGGCAGCGAGACAGTCTGTCTCCTAGATGCATAGGTGTCGTTAGGAGGCCAAAGCAGGACTCTGCCCGGAGGAGTTGTGGGGGACGTCTGAGGTGTGCCGCCCACTGGAGTAGCCACTGCTCCACCCACATGGCTATCGCAGCATAAATGGAGATTAACGCAAGTTAAATGCAGAGAAAAGTCAGCTCCTCAGTCACACGTGCCTTGTGTCAAGTGCTCCATCACCACATGTGGCCAACAGCTGTCCTGCTTCCTTATGGCCGTTCTGTTGGCAATGCTATTATGGAATACTCTGGAAGGATACACAGGGCACCGGGAATGGTGGAGGCCTTCAGGGAGGGCAAGTGGGAGGTGATAGCACCATGCACCCTTCTGAACTTTTTGAATTTTCTATCATGAGTTTGTGGTATGGTTGTGGTTTTCCAACACAGGGCCTTGCTCTGTTGTCCAGGCTGGAGTGCTGTGGCATGATCAGGCTGGTCAGGTTACCCCCAGCGCTGGGAAAGAAACAAGTGCCCCTCAAGCAGCCTGGTTCCTGTGGGAGTCCTGCATGGGAGGAAACTGCATCCCGGCCAGCGAGGGTGGGAATGGGGTGGGGACCTTGCAACCAGCTGTGCTTAGAGGAGAACATACAGACCCAAAGAGGACAGAGGAGGGAGTCCAGGCTGTTCTGCTCAGCGGAGTCCCTGGGGCAGGAGGGCCAGGGACAGCAGGGGTCTCTGAATGCATGTGTGCATCTAGCACTGTTTGCAGAGCACCTAAGTCCTGTGTCTCCCACAAATATAACTATTATATTATCAATCTGCGAGACAGTCGAGCGTGTACGCATGTTAACTCATTTAAAGCTTAAAGTTTTCTGTGAGGCAGGGCTTATTCTTCCAATTAACAGATGAGGAGGCTGGGCTGGGGGATTGGCCCAAGTTCAAAAAGTGATGTAGTACTTAGGGCTCTTTACGTTCGTATGAAAGAAATCCAAGCAAAACATGCTTATAAAAGAGGCCGGGCGTGGTGGCTCATACCTGTAATCCCAGCACTTTGGGAGGCCATGGTGGGAGGGCTGCTTGAGCCCAGGAGTTGACCAGCCGAGGCAAAATAGTGAGATATTGTCCCTCCAAAAATAAATAAAATGAGACGGGCGTGGTGGCCCACACCTGTAGTCCCAATTACTATGGAGGCTGAGGTGGGAGGATCGCCCAAACCCAGGAGCTCCAGACTGCAGTGAGCCAGGATTGCCACTGCACACCAACCTGGGTGATGGAATGAGATCCCGACTGAAAATAATAATAAATAAAATAAAAAATAAGATATGCTTAAACAAGCGGCATACATGATGAGCCTCTCCCACCAGTCTTTCTGCTTTGCTTTACCCTGTGATGGTTTCAGCCGTGGGGGGTCTTGCTCCTGATCAGTAATCCCACCGCTTTGTTGCTGCAGGGGAAGTGGCTCAGAGAAAAGCTGTCCTGCAAAAGGTCCCTGATTGGCCTCCTTGAGCCAGGGCTTAGGAAAGGGAAGACTCTGATTGGCCAGCCATGGGCGCATGCACAGCCTGGGGTGGGGCCTGAAGCCAGTCACTCAGTCACGATTGGCCTGCTTGAAACAGGGAGTTCGGGGCAGAGGGGAGACTCTGATTGGCCAGTCTTTGGCATTTGCACAGCCTGAGGAGGTACCTGAAGCCAGTCACTCAGTCCTGATTGGCCTGCTTGAACCAGGGAAGAGGATGCTCTGATTGGCCAGCATGGGCATGTGCACAGCCTGGGGTGGGGCCTGGAGTCAGTCACCCAATCTTGATTGGTCTGCTTGAACCAGGGAAGTCCGGGAAGAGGAGATTCTGATTGGCCAGCCATGGGCACAGGCACAGTCTGGGGTGGGACCTGAAGCCACTAACAGTCCCTGCAGAACCCCAGGGAGTGAAGGAGGCTTCTCCCAGAAGTGAAACGAGGGGGAAGACAAGGGGGCGGGATGAGGGGTACAGGACGGAAATGCGAAGCTATGGAGTTGCTTGTAGGTTTCAAAATCCAATATTGAAGCGAGATTGCACTAACCCCTAAGCCTAAACACTTAACAGCTTTTCACATGTTCATAGGTGGTGTGGTGATTACAGATTCTTTTAAAGCAGTTGTAGGCTGGACATGGTGGGTCGCACCTGTAAATCCCAGCACTTTGGGAGGCTGAGGTGGGAAGATCACTTGAGGCAGGAATTCAAAACCAGCCTGGGCATCATAGTGAGACCCCAGTCTCTACAACAAATTTTGTATTAAAAATTTAAAAAAAAATTTTTTTTCTGGTGGCTCAACCTGTAATCACGTAATTTGGGAGGACTGCCTGAGGCCGCAGGTTCGAGACCCGCCCGGGCAACTTGGTGAGACCTCATCTCTACAATAAATCAAAAACTAGCCAGGCGTGGTAGCGCGCGCCTGTAGTTCCAGCCACTTGGAAGGCTGAGGCAGAAGGATCGCTGGAGCCCAGCAGGTCGAGGCTGTGGTGGCCAGGCGTGGCCACTGCACTCCAGTCTGGGCGACAGAGTGAGACTCCAACTCAAAAAAAAAAAAAAATTAATTAATTAATTAATTAATTAAAAAATAGAAAATGTAAAGAAAAAATAAAAGCAGTCATGTCTTCATGGTAATTTTTGGTCCTTATGTATTATTTTTTAAATTAATGAATATTAAAGATACAGCTACCTATCATGAGGGGTCCAAAGGCTGAGGTGCATGCCAGGTCCTCATGAGACCAGGGAGCAGCGTGGGAAGCAGCAGGAGTAGTTAAGACGCCACGTGGCTCCCAGGGGCTTCCTGGGGTCTCTGCTGCACTGGAGTGCTGGTCGCAGAGTGAGCCCTAGGTTCGTCCACTAGGGCAGGTGCGGGGAGGAGAGCTCGGGTCCACCTGCCTCCTCTTCTTCCAGGGGGCTTCTTTTGACTGAGGCGGCGGCTCTGGCTCAGGGAGAGGTACAGACCCCCTCAAGGCCACAAGTAGGAGGAACATGGCACAGAGGCTGCACGACAGGGAGTCCCACGAGAACGAGGTCTTCAACCAGAAATCCAAGTAAGATGCTGGGCCTGGAGGAGGATGCCGCGCAGGCCAAGCCGCTTCCTTCAGGGTTACAAGCCTCGGCCTGTCTTTCCTGCCCAGGGATGGCAGCCAAGCCCTGATGGCGAGGACGGCACCAGGGGAACCCACGGGGCGTGAGAAGGGCGAGGAGAGTGAGTGGGCACCAGGGAGGAGCCTGTGCAGTGACCCGTGCCCTGGACACCCGTGCTGTTTTCTAATATTGACTTTTCAGAGTTGCTTGGGACATATTTATTTTTCTCATATTAAAATGTATAAATTCATAACCAGGTCTAACCACGTGGTAAGAAATCAAACTGTAAATAGCGACATGTGTCTATGCAGATAACAAGGCCTAGGGAAGGAGAGCAGGGCTCAGCCAGCCTCCCCAGCAGCCGCCACCCACAGGCCTGGACAAGGACTCGGGCCCCTGTCGCTCCCAGTCGAAGCTGTGTAGGGGCCTGGAGACACCATCCCTGGGTGTGGGGCTTCAAGACTCCTCTCCCCTGGTCACCAGGGCCCAGTCTCAACTTGGCCTCCTGCCCTCGGGGACCGTCCCCCTTCGGGCCCCTCTCCCAGGGTTCTGCGCTGCCTGCACTGTGGGCCAAGTCCTGCCTTTTCCCAAGCCCTCCAGCTCACGTTCCAGTGTGCAGCCTGTCTTGGAAGGCCCTCTGACGCTCATTCCCGCCTGGGTGGACAGTTCACACTGGGTCTTTTTATGTGTTGGCTTTTCTACGTAGAAGTCCTAGCTCTTGGTGTATCACCCAGTAGTTGATAATGCACCAGGGGCCTGAGGGTCACCTCCCCATCTCCCTATGGTGTACCACCCAGAAGCTCTTATGCACCTGGGGCCTCTCAGTTATCTACCCATCTCCCTGTTATGTCACTTAGAAGTTATTTTGCACCTGGTGCCCTGAGGGTCACTGCCCCATCTCCCTACAGTGTATCACCTGGAAGTTCTTATGCACCCAGGACCCCAATGGTCACCTAACCATCTCCCTATGGTGTATCACTAAGAAGTTCTTATGTACCTGGGGCCCTGAAGGTTTCTACCCATATTCCTATGGCATACCATTCAGAAGTTCTTTTTTTTTTTCGTTTTCTTTTGAACTGGAGTCTCACTCGGTTGCCCAGGCTGGAGTGTAGTGGCACATTCATGGCCACCATAGACTTGACCTGCTGGGCTCAGGCGATTCTTCCACCTCAGCCTTCCAAGGAGCTGGAACTACAGGTGCATGCCACCACGCCCGGCTAAGTTTTTGATGTATTGTAGAGACGAAGTATCACCAAGTTGCCCAGGCTGGTTTCAAGCCCTGGGGTTCAGGCAATCATCCTGTTCTTGCCTCCCAAATTGCTGGGATTACAGGTGTGAGCCACAGCACCCAGTCATCTGGAGAGCTTGAGCAGTATCCTAGAGGAGGGGAGTTGTTTTTTTTTTTTTTTTGAGTTGGGATCTCACTCTGTCACCCAGGCTGGAGTGCAGTGGCACCAACACAGCTCACTGTAGCCTTGACCTCCTGGGCTCAGGCGATCCTCCCGCCTCAGCCTCCTGAGTAGCTGGGACTACAGGCACACCCCAGCACACCCAGCTAATTTTTAAAAATTTTATAGAGACAAGTTCTCACTATGTTGCCCAAGCTGATCTTGACTCCTGGGCTCAAGTGATTCTCCTGTCTCTGCCTCCCAAAGTGCTGGGATTACAGGCACAAGTCATCACTGCCAACAAGGAGGGGATTTTTGATCTGAGCCTTGAGGGTGAAGGGACTCAGGTGTAAGTGGCTAGTGGGAGAGAAGGCAGGCTAGGCCAAGAGGAGGAGGGGGCATAGGGGGCCGGGGAGAGCCGGGAGTGAAAAAAGGAAAGGATAGGGGGAGGCACCAGCGTGGAGGAGAGCTGAAGACAGACTGAGTGGACAAGAAAGGAGGGTGCAGGGAGGCTGGCGGAGGTCAGTCAGGAAGGGCTCAGGACATTTGCACAACTGACCCCAGACCGCTGGGCTGTGGGCTTAGAGGGAAAGCACTACCAGTTATTCAAGGCCAGACAAGAGAACTGCAGGCATCAGAGTGCTCTGGGGATGGGTCCAAAATTCTTGAGCCCCACCCAGTCCTAAAGAATCACTCTAGGATGGAGCCCGAGAATTTGGGCTTGACCCCACCTCTCTTTCTCCTGCCCTCACCACCACTAAACCTCAAGCAGAACAAAGTGTGGGAATCTCTGCCCTAAATAATCCCTGTGGCTGTTACTTTCCGTTTCCAAACTTCAAGTCCATCTTCCAGGCCTCTCCTAGGAGATGAGGGCAAGGGGTGAACATTGATGGGAAACAGGAGACCCAGCCGTTTGCCCAGTGGGCACCTGTGATCTGCCCTAGAGTCCTTACCAACCACCTGGAAGGCAGGGGCCACTCTTACCCCCCTGCACAGACATGAAAACAGGGTTAACAGGGCTAAGAGACCAGGGCCCAGGGCCATGTAACTAGGTGGCAGAAGCAGGCTCACATTCAGCTCTCTTCCACTCTAGCTGGAGAAGCACTGGGTTCCATGGGTTTTAGGGCCAGGGCAGCTTAGGTGTGAACCCCAGCTCTACTCCGATTGCTTGCTGGGATTCCTTAAAACAGTGTGAGGGCCAGGGCAACCCAGTGAGGGTCTGGCTCTCAGGACTGGCATTTCTCCTGGGCCCCTTAGCCCTGAAGACAGAAACTGGTAAATTGAATTGTATAGACGTTCAGGAAAGAGAAGTAAGACACAACATCCATGACCCCTTGTCCTCAAGTAGAACACCTAAAGCATGTGACCTCAGGCAAGTTTCAAAAACGCTCCAAGCCTCATTTCCTCATCTGTAAATTGGGGACACTTCAGTTGATGAGGGGTCTCACTTTGTCACCCAGGCTGGAGTGCAGTGGCACCATCACTGTTCACCGCAGCCTCAATCTCCTGGGCTCAGGCGATCCTTCCACTGCAGTCTCCTGAGTGAAATGAACTTCCAGTCTGCCATGAGCACTCAGAAATGAACAGCTGTCATTGTTCTGGTTCTAGTGAATTCTCACCCTGCCTGTCAGTCACGTCCTGCCCCTCACTGCTTTTCTGAGCACTTGAGCGGGAGCTTTTCTTTTTTGCTTTGCAGTCTGGTCTCACTCTGTCACCCAGGCTGGAGTACAGTGACACAATCATGGCTCACCACAGCCTTGATCTCCTGGACTCAGGCGATCCTCCTGCCTCAGCTTCCTGAGTAGCTGGGACCACAAGTGCACACCACCACACACAGCTAATTTTTAAATTTGTGTGTGGGTGTGTGTGCAGAGATGAGATCTTGCTATGGCTCTCATGCTGGGAGAGGCTTTCTTGTTCAAGGCCCAGATGTACTCTTTCTTGACATCTGACCAGCACTAAAGTGACCACCTCTCCCCACACCGGAATAGCCAAGTGTGCTCTTGAGTTCTGTTGCAAGAGGCTGGTTCTTTTTACTCTTTTAAAAAGTGAACTTGCATATTTTTATTATGCACATGGCTTACAATTCAGATAGTGTTAAAAGAAGTGAGATGGCGAGAAACATTGCAGCCCACCACAGTTCCTTGCCCGACCCTTCCGAGCCTTCTGAGCTGGCACCCTGGGCCTCTGACTCCCGCGGACCAGGTTTTCGCAGTATCTTCGGGTGCTTGTCTCAGCTTCTCCTGTCCTTCTCATTCTTGGTTTGTCTGCTTTAGACATGGACTATTGCCTGCCAAGTAACCAGGCAAGGACTTGTCTCTTCTGCCCTCTACCCCAGTCCATTCTCAGGCTTTGGGTATGGCACCGATTGTAGTAAGTGAACTGTGTTTACGAAATGTGGCTCCGTGAATATTGCTCCCTGCCGAGTTTAGCAGTGTACTCTGATGGTGACTGCTTCCCCCAGAGTGCTGCACACCCTCTCAGTGCCACCTGCCATTCTCACACCCTCTTTCTTCTCCAAATTCTGTCCCCATGTGCCCTAGTGACCTTCTGTCCTGTCACATGCTGTCACAGATTGTCATGCTGAACCTCTCTGACTGAGTCCTGGATTGGGCCATTACTTCCTGGCTCCCTTCTCTTCTTGCAAAATTCACCCTCTTTGCTGAAGCGCAGCCTCAGGTAAGAATCCCTCTTCTAATGGTGTTGTTTTCTAATATTGACTTTTCAGAGTTTCTTGGGAAATATTTTCTCATATTAAAATGTATAAATTCATAACCAGGTCTAGCCACGTGGTAAGAAATTAAAATGTAAATAGTGAAATGTGTCTGTCCAGCGTGTGTGCTCTGCATTGTGGCTGCATTGTGGCAAAGGACATTACTCTTTGCGAATATGAGAACAGAAAAACATCAGAGTTCATTGTTTCAAAAGCCACTTGTCGATCCACCGTCTGGGTGTTGCTTTGTGGCACAGAACAGGATCCGTCTGGCTGGGCATCATCGGTGTAGGAGAGGCTGCGGCAGGGGACCAGCCTCTTTCGGATGCTCACTGGACGTGTGAACCTCGGGGCGAGACAGCCTCCCTTTCTCTTTCTCTGCTTCCTTGTTGTAAAGGAGGAGGCCAAGTGCTGTCCAAGTCCTCTCCCAGTTAAAACCCCATGAGGTCTGGATAACAGGAATGGAGAGTGCAGGCCCAGGACCAGTGGGAGGTGAGGGGGGCTTTCCCGCCACTGTGCAGGAAGGACTCAGGTGTTCCATCTGTCCTCAGCTCTGAAGGAGACTAGCCCCTCATCCTAATACCAGTTGGCCTTCCCACCCCTTCCCCAGAACTCTGAGAAGGCCTCTGGCCTGGCCTGACACCCTCCACAGCAGGAACCAAACACTACTAAACTATTCTCTGCCTGTCCTTTCCTCACGGGGCTGGTGAAAGCAGATGCGTCCTCCCTAGCCCTGTCCAACACAGCTTTGGGGATCTGGTTTCGCTGGAACTTGGCCAAGCAAGTGCTGGTATTCTAGGAGTAAGTCATCACTCCCAGTTATATTAAAAGCACTCTTTTAATATGCTGGCACCTGTCTGTTGGGCCATTAGGCAACTGAACAAAAAATAAACAGAGGCAAGCTTCAGGAACAGCTCCTGCAAGCAGGACACACCTCGGAGCAGCCAGCCACAGGGTTACGGCCATGCTTTCCCTGGGCCCATTAGACAGCGCCTCACTCACGAGAGAAGCAGGAGCTACTTGACTCTACTCATCTGGAAGATGACCCTTCTGTCTTTCGGCCGTGTCCTTTTCCTGGGTGATGGCAGCTGCGAGAGGGCAGAAATGATACATTTCTCGTCATTTCCGCAGCAGGGAAATAAATCAGCAGCAGAGCGAGAGTGACTGGGAAGTACACCAGAGTTTTAGATAGTTTTGGGGTAGAGAAATGCTGCTGTCCCATCTACACTCTGGCCTTCCTAAACTTCACTTTTTTCAAAGAGTCTGGTGGCTTGCTAACTTGGTTTCAGTGTCACAGAGATCTACTGGGAGGAAAGTTCCTATAAACATCATGGGACACACTTTGTAGTAAAGAACAAAGCATAGTCTTAGGGACTAGAGAGGATTGTCAAGGCCCAGTAGATGGGACAGTGGTCTTGATTTTCATGTATGGGTTCTGAATCTACGGAAAAGACAGGATTGCATTCTGGAAATCTGAGATGTTTGTTGTCGTTACCTCATTGAGACAGAAGATTATGATTAGAACCCTCACGACAACAGTCCCAGATATTGCCAAGATGAGTTTGTTGTTATAGCCATATCATGGAACTTCTTTAGTGAGCTTTAAAAAAAAGGAAAGAAGAAGCTTTTAAAAAAAATAAAGCAGTGGAAAGGGCAGAGCTAGCTATTCAAAACCCCGTCTTCCAGATCAGTGGCCTACAGGCCCTTCAAGAACAGAGCAAGTCTAATGCATTAGGTGTTCGCACTACTGAGCGATCTTTCTGCAATCTGTCTTGTGTATTAGGTCTGCTTCATTCTATAAATGAGCAACATGTGAGGTCACTGTCTTGGCTAAAGTTACTTGGCCATGACTTGAGGGGACGGGGCCCCGGGGCTCCATGTGGGTGTTCTCCTGACGCATCCTCTGTTTTTGGAGCCATCCTCACGTCGCCTGGCTCCTGGCCTTTCTTCTCACTCTGGGCCTCAGTGCTCTTTCGGATGTAGTTCTCATCTTCCCCTGATCTGTATCCCACTCCGCCTTGACCACCTTCATCTCTGCTGCTCGCTGAGGAGATTCGTCAGGAGGCCTGTGAAAGCGAGGCGAGCTTGGCCAAGGCCAGCTGTACGTGGCTCTTGGAGAAGTCCATCCTCAGGGCCTGGATCATGTGGGAAATGAGCACATGCTGTAGGAGAAGAGAGACCACAGCTGCTAGTTTAGCTAACTCTCAAGCTGGTCCCCTGGGGACGAGAGCAGTGGGCATGTGAGACTCTGCAGCATGGGAGGCAGCTTGGGGCGTGCTGCAGAACTGCCACCGGGTTTCATTGCTCTGTCTGATGGGTGGCATGACATCAAAGATGGGCGCCATGGAGTCAGCCTTGGAAGGGCTCATCAGGTCTTCAGAGATAGTGCCTTCTGGCACAGTGGTGTTTTCCACAAACATGCTTTCTCCTAAAGCAGTTCCTGACGTGGCATTTTCAGTAGTGTTTTCTGTGGAAAGCTCTAAAAGAGCAAAGAATTCTGTAAAAGGATTTTCCTAAGGGCTCAGGTCTCCTGAAGATGAAAAGTCCCTCTTGAAGGCAAGCTGATGGGGCTCCTGACTGTAGGGAATGGGGCCTCTTGGCAAGCATGAGTCGACCAAGTGAGGCTTCCTTCCTGAAATTCTGACTCACACTGGCCTTGGGAGCTCTGTAGACCACCCTGAAATGAGTGTTATGAATGCATACCTGTGGTTCAAAAAGGCTGAGGCTGAAGGATCATCTGAGCCCAGCAGGTCGAGGCTGCAGAGGCCGTGTGCATGCCACTGCACTCCAGCCTGGACGACAGAGTGAAACACCTACTCAGAAAAAGAAAAACCACAACAGCAAAACACAAATTGAAAGTCTAAAGTTAAAAAGTATAGCAACTGAAATGGAAAGGTTCTCAATAGCAGATTTGAACACGCAGCAGAACCAATTGGGTATTTGAGTCAATTGAGATTAGTGAGTCTAAGGAACAGTAATAAAAAAGAATGAATAAGCCGGGCTCGGTGGCTCAGCCTGTAATCCCGCACTTTGGGAGGCTGAGGCGAGTGGATTGTCTGAGCCCACGGGTTCGAGACCCGCCTAGGCAACTTGGCAAGACCTCATCTCTACAATAAATCAAAAATCAGCTGGGCATGGTAGCATGCACCTGAAATTCCGGCTACTCGGAAGGTTGAGGTAGAAGGATCACTGGAGCTTGCTCTGAAGACCTGATGAGCCCAGGAGTGGTCACTGCACTCCAGTCTGGGTGACAGAGTGAGACTCCAACTCAAAAAAAAAAAAAAAAAAAATGAATAAATATGAATAGATGACTGTGCATGGTGGTTCATGCCTGGAACCCCAGGGCTTTGGGAAGCCAAGGGGGGAGGATTACTTGAGGCTAAGAGTTCAAGACAAGTGTGAGTAACATAACAAGACCCTGTCTTTACAATAAGAAAAAAAAATAAGTAACTGGGTATGGTGATGCACACCTATAGTCCTAGCTGTTCAGGTGACTGAGGCAGGAGGATTGCTTGTGCCTAGGAGGCTAAGGTTACAAGGAGTTATGATTGTGCCCCTGCACTGCAGTCTGAGTTATAGCAATCACCAAAAAAACCCAAAAAGAAACTCCAAGTAGCATACATTTGATGAGAACCACATCCAGACACATTGTGATCAAACTGACAGAAATCAAAATCAAAATCTTGAAAGAAAAAAAGACAAAAGTAACTCATCATATGTTGGGAACCGGCCATGGAGGCCTACTGAGCGTTAGGGATCAGGAAGGGCCATTGGAAGGAAGGACTCCAAGACCACTAGGATGTATTCGGGAGCTATTTGACCCCATTTCCTCCCCCTTTCTACTCAGCACTAACCAGATTAAGCTCCTGTGAGCTCAAAACATAAAAACTGAGACTGGGATGAACACAAGCTAACTTTAGAAGCTCATTGCTCCCACTCTTCCACAAACTGCAGTTTTGGCTTTCACACAACTTATAATTCAAACGCGTGTCACATCTAAGAGCCTTAGTATTGGTCACAGGCTTCTGGGTCATGATCTTAGGATTTATTGAAAGTGTAAATTGTAGAATATAGTTTTAGAAGACAGCCATTTTGTTGAAAGAATGCGGCTGGGTTACTTGCAGGTAGCCCACTGTGAACTTTGGACTGGGCCACATTCCAAACATTCTGGGATGGTCACTTTCGTTTGTAAAGTAAATACTTAAGCTTCTATAGAATTGTTTAACTTGGCATAAATCAATCAGCTTAGGATGAAAAAAGGTTTATAGAATATGTCAGTCACGGATTAGGTTATCCTTTGTTATGGGATTTAAAGATTATCATATGAAAAGGGTTTAAAGGCAATCATTGATTAAGTTTTCATGGATTAAGGTTTCTGGTGGGTGAGGGACGTCCCTCCCACATCTGACTTTGTGTATAAAAGACCCCTTGTAATTCCCAATAACACACATCGCTTCTGCACTAGACTGGAGTCCAATCTCTTTCTTTCTCTCTCTTCTTCCCCCAGTCGCTGATGCCGTCTCCACCTTTGGGGTACCCTGAACCCGGCTGAAGCTGGTCCCCGGCAAGTGGCACCTGAACTTGGGACCTCAAGGTAAGCTTTCTCTTTCAGGACCCCTCTGTAGAGACAGGCAGAGCAAGGAAGGGTGAGCAGTTTAAGAGCCATGGCAGAATCGTGGGCCAGAGTGAGTTTGTTCATAAGTATTCTGATGTCTATTAGTATTTTGCACATATTGTCCGATAGAGGAACCAGTTGTCTTGACTCTTGCATTTTGTATGCCCTAGTTTTATGGAATATTATCCGGGATGTTTTTTACCTACAGTACGATTCCTCCAAAATTCCGGCCAAAAATAAAGACACTCCCCTGCTGGCCGTAGCCTCGGCGCCTCCTTTAGACGATGAATTTTTCCCCAAGGAGGAAATGGAGGAAGTGATTGGGTATCATAAGTGAGAAAATCTTGCTAATGTTGCCAAGGCACCTCCTCCCATACCCTTTACTAGAAATAAGGTGAAAACACCAAAATTCACACCTGGGTATGTGTCCGGCTAATGTAGGTATGCAGGGAGCCAGAAAAAAGGCAGAAGAAGAGGGAGATTTTACCTTGTCTTCTTGCTTTCCAGTAATTTATATGGAAGAAGGCACAGTAATCGAGGCACCTCACTGGGAGCCGCTACCATATAAATTAATTAAGGAACTTAAAGAGGCTTGTACTCAGTATGGTCCTATGGCTCCTTATATTATTACTATTATGGAACAATTTGCCACTCGGTGGATGACACCACAAGATTGGAGACAATTTGCTAAAAGCTGTTTGTCAGGAGGAGCCTATTTACTATGGGAAACTGAATTTGAAGATCAGGTAAAGATCCAGAAGGCTGCTAACCAGCAGAGGGATCCAAATCAGTTTCATATTTCTAGCAATATGCTGTTAGGAAGAGGATTATATGAGTCAGTTGACAGTCAACTAATCTTACCCAAGGAAGTTTTACTCCAGGTAAATTCTTGTGCAAGTGAGGCTTGGAAGAAGTTACCTATTAATTCTACTCAGACTGCCTCACTATCTGATCTTAAGCAGAAAACAGATGAAACTTACAAGGAGTTTCTCTCTAGACTTACAATAGCAGTAAATAGAGTAATCTCTAATGCAGAAGCAGCAAATATCCTTATTAAACAGTTGGCTTTCGAGAATGCTAACAGTACTTGCCAAGCTTTGATTAGACCGATTAGAAGAACAGGACAATTAACTGATTATATCAGGCAGTGTGCTGATATTAACCCTGCCTTTATGCAGGGTATAGCAATAGCTGCCATCTTGAAGGGAGAAACTTATGCACAATTTGTGCAGGGAATGCAAAATGGTAACAATAGATCAAAAAACAGCTCAGTTTTAACTTGTTATAACTGTAGGCACTCTGGCCATATTAGTAGGAACTGCCCAGCTAAACAAGGGTTTCAGGAAGCTCTGATGCAACAGCCTAATGAGAGCTCTCAACCAAAGTCTCTGTGTCCTAGGTGTCAGAAAGGATTTCATTGGGTTAGGGATTGCAAGTCCAAATTTCATAAAAATGGCACTCTGTTAACTAAACAATGATCTACAGTGCCGATTCCGGGAAACGGGCAGAGGGGCTGGCCCTGGCCCCAAGTAACAATAGGGGCAGCTTCCAGCATGAATCCATTTGTTCCCTTTGTCCCATCTCAGAACTCATCAGAGCCACCCCAGGGAGCACAGGACTGGACCTCCGTTCCTCCACCACAACAATATTAACTCCAGATGTTCCAGTTACCCCAATTCCAATGGGAGTGAAGGGCCCTCTCCCGGATGGAGTAGTAGGCATAATATTAGGAAGAAGTTCCTTGTCTCTACAAGGAGTTTCTGTGATTCCTGGAGTGGTGGACTCTGACTACACAGGGGAAATCCAGGTACTTGTTGCCCCCCCTAGCAAAACTGTATAATTTTATGAAGGTCAAAGAATAGCTCAGTTACTACTCTTAGCCTATCATAAAATGGGCAAGTCTCTAACCAATAAGCCCAGGGGTGACTCTGGATTTGGCTCAAGCAATTTCGCTTTCTGGGTTCAGGAAATTACTAACTCCAGACCTCTAAAAGATTTATATATTCAAGGAGTTAAAATTAAAGGTCTGCTAGATACAGGGGCTGATGTTTCTTGTATTGCTGGGAAAGACTGGCCGTCTTCCTGGCCAACACAAGCAGCCCCATCAGGACTCATTAGTATTGGTCAGGCGCCCTCTGTAGCCAAAAGTTCTCAAATCTTAAATTGGACAGATAACGAAACTTCAGGAACCTTTTGTCCCTGCATCATTCCTTCCATCCCCATTACACTTTGGGGATGTGATATTCTTGCTCAAATGGGCACGCTTCTGTATAGTCCAGATGACAAGGTGTCAGCGCAAATGCTACAAATAGGATACGATCCCTTAAAGGGGCTTGGAAGGAACAGACATGGCATAAAAGGACCTGTTCAGGTTACAGAGAGGAAAGACCAGTCTGGTATTGGCTTTTCAAATTTGTCCTAGGGGCCATTGTTCCTGAGGCTGCTGATCCCAATACCTGGAAAGATGATAAACCAGTTTGGGTGGAACAATGGCCCATGCCCTCAGAAACTTAAGGCAGCAAGAGAATTAGTTCAACAGCAGTTGGAGCCTGGCCATATAGAGCCTTCTACCAGCCCTTGGAATACTCCTATATTTGTTATAAAAAAGAAATCTAGAAAATGGAGACTTTTACAGAATCTAAGAGTCATTAATGCCACCATGGAGGCTATGGGTGCATTGCAGCCTGGGCTGCCATCTCTGGTTGCTATTCCTGCTGATTATAACATCATAGTTATTGATCTACAGGATTGCTTTTTTTCTATACCTTTAAATTCTCAAGACTGTAAAAGATTTGCATTTAGTTTACCGTCTCATTATTTAAAGCAGCTGTTCCAGAGATATCAATGGAAGGTCCTGCCAAAAGTTATGAAAAATGGCCCTACCTTGTGCCAGAGGTTTGTAGATGCAGCCTTGCAGGATATAAGAAACAAATATCCTAATCTTTATTTAATTCATTATATGAATGATATTTTATTGGCTCATGCAGATCATGCTCACTTGCATAACGTTTTGAATGAAACAGTAACAGCATTGGCTAATTGTGGCTTGAAACTTTCTCCTGAAAAAATTCAAACCAACCCGCCCTTTACTTATCTTGGCCGAGTGTTAAACACTCAAACTGTGAGTCATCAACCTCTACAATTAAGGAAGAATCATTTGGTTTCCTTAAATGATTTTCAGAAATTATTAGGAGATATTAATTGGCTGAGACCTTATTTACATGACACCACTACAGATTTAAAGGCTCTTTTTGATATACTGCAGGGGGATCCCTCCCCCACTTCTAAAAGAGTCTTAACACCTGAGGGAAAAGAGGCCTTAACTCTCGTGGAAAAGGCCATTGAGTCCCAAAGGGTGAAAAGGGTAGGTTATGATATACCATGGGAATTAATTGTGTTGGCTACTTCTCATACCCCAACAGGGTGCTTGTGGCAGGAAGGACCTATGAAATGGTTACATTTACCGATTTCCTCTAAAAAAGTTTTAGCATCTTATCCGTACTTAGTAGCTTTGCTAATAATCAAAGGAAGACAGAGAAGTGTGGAATTGTTTGGAAAAGATGTGGATAATATCATCATCCCATATGACAAAACTCAGTTTCAAACTTCGTTGCAAACTAATGATGATTGGCAAGTGGCTTTGATTGATTTTAGAGGACAAATTTTGTTTCATTTGCCTAGAAATCCATTGTTGCCGTTTGTGAAGTGTAATTCTATAATTATTCCTCATGCATGTTCCTTAGTCCCCCTCAAGGGAGCAGTATTGGTTTTTACTGATGGCTCTTCTAGTGGTAAAGCAGTGGCAGTAATTAATGACAAATCTCATGTTTTAAGTACTTCAGAGACTTTAGCGCAAAAAACAGAATTAAGAGCTGTCTTATATGCCTTTACTGCTCTAAAAGACAAGAGATTTAACTTGTATACTGATTCTCATTATGTTCAAAGGCTGTTTCCTCATATTGAGACAGCAACTATTCCTGTTAGTAAAACCTGTTGCTTATACAGTAACTATTCCTGTTAGTAAAAAATTGCTTATACAACTGCAACAATTGATTCATGTTAGAAAGGAGCAATTTTTCGTTGGCCATGTCAGATCACATTCCAGCCTTCCGGGACCCCTACATGAGGATAATCAATTGGTTGATAATTTAACAAAACCTGCCATCTATGCAACTTTGGAGACAGAGGCAGTCACTCAAGCTCAACTATCTCATAATATTCATCATCAAAATGCTACTGCTTTACGTTATGAATTTTAGATACCTAGGGAAGCAGCAAGGCAGATTGTCAAGAATTGTCCAGCATGTCTTACTTTTGTTAATGTTCCAGCAGGATTTAATCCATGAGGATTAAAACCTAATGTATTATGGCAAATGGATGTAGCTTATGTACCTACATTTGCAAAATTGTCTTATGTGCATGTTACTGTGGATACATTTTCTCATGTTATTTTAGCCTCAGCAAGAACTGGAGAAGCTTACAAGGACGTGGTGCAACATTTATTTTTTTGTTTTTCACAATTAGGTATGCCAAAACAACTTAAGACTGACAATGGTCCTGCATATACATCAAAATCTTTTCAACAGTTTTGTTCTCAATTTAATATTTTTCATTCTACAGGAATTCTTTATAATCCGCAGGGTCAAGCCATAGTTGAAAGAGCCCATCAAACTTTAAAAAGTCAAATACATAAATTACAAGAGGGGGAGTTTAGGTATAGTTCTCCTCATCATGTTTTAAATCATGCTTTATTTGTTATAAATCATTTAAATTTGGATGCTTCAGGCAATTCAGCTATGGCCAGACACTGGAACCCAGAAGGAAATGTTAAACCTATGGTAAAATGGAAGGATCTTCTCACAGGCCAATGGAGAGGGCCTGATATATTACTAACCAGTGGGAGAGGATATGCTCGCATATTTCCACAGGATGCATCAACTCCTGTTTGGATTCCTGATCAATTCATTCGAAATGCCCCCGCTAACCCAAAGACTGAGATGGATGGCATGAATCCTGTTGAATCAAAGTAATAGACCGGAGAAAAATATAAACAAAATAAGGGCTTTCACTTCCTTTGTCCTCTCCTATTCCTCCTACAACTCCAATTCCTGCCTTCCCTACTACTCTTGTTTCTTGTAATCTGTTCTGTGAGTCCCTTCATCTTTATCTGAGAAGGAAGGACAGGCGTCTACGGCCGTGGCACCTAGCTCTGACTTTCAGTCTTTCTCTTTTACCTTTGGAGAAGGGGTGGGTGCCAAAGGCCACGGCACCTAACCCCAACCTCCAGACTTCTCACCCCCCCCCACATGTCTCTTCTCATAGCGGTGGCTCGGACAAAAGGATGTTAAAAATTCTTCTTTGTTGTCTTCTTATGATAAATTTCTCTCAAGTTCAACTTTCCTAGACGGAAGTAAAGGAATCATATAAGTGAATCCTGTTAGCTAACTACAAAATAGGTGTTAATAAGCAGACTGGACTGGAATGACAAGTTCTTTTGGATGTATTTTATCTCTCAGTCAGCATTGGCACAAACTCCAAAAATTAGAAAAGGGCCCACAAACCCCTCAACTATAACTATTGGACACAGCCTTTAAAGTCTTTAACAACTGGGAGGAGAAAAGAATGCAGGACCAAAAACATAAGATAAACTTACTGCGTGTAGTCTGAGACATCGAGGTGGGAGAAGAGCTCACCATCTGCTACCTGGATATGCTGATGACCAGTGAGGAGTGCCGGAAGCAGCTGAGAGACCAACACTGCTTTAAGTGTGACTGTATCTGATGCCAAACCCAGGACAAGGTGTTCTGCAACTCTTTCACCATCTGTACTGCAGAGATGCAGGAAGTGGGTGTTGGCCTGTATCCTAGTATGTCTTTGCTCAATCACAGCTGTGACCCTAACTGTTCAATTGTGTTTAATGGACACCACCTCTCGGTGTACCTGCTTGCCCCTTCAATGATATGGAAAAAGACTGGTCACTCATCCAGTGAGATACTGGTTTCCTGAAATGGAGAGACTGTGCTTATAACTCTAAGGTGGACTATACTGTACCTGGTGAAAGACTATATATTAGTGACTGGGGTTTTAATGACTCTACACTTGCTGCAACTAGAAGGCACGCCAATGAATGGGTACCAGACAAGCCATTCAACCTCATTTGTGGAGAGCCCTCACAGCCCTTCAACCAGTCAGCCTGTCTAGGCCTGTTGGACAAACTCAGCAGTACCACATTAGGGATGCTTGCAGTTCTCTTATGTGTTTTTAGTATGAAATAAGTACTAAGTTGTTAAAATTGAGTATCATAGCAATGTTTATAAGGTGTCTTGTACTGGGTGTATTTTTAACTAAATGTTTAACTAATGCCTTTTACAGAGGTTTTGTTATTCTTGAGCAGCCATCTTATTTGATGATTCTTGTATAATTGTCATCTCGTTGGTATGATGCATATGGTTTACAGATATTGTATTAGGCTAATGCTCTTTTAGAAAAGATTTTTGGCTACTTTTAATTTTAGGAGTTACAGCTTTAATAGCTACTTTTGAGCTGTAGCATTATCTAGGGAAGTTCATACAACTATGTTTGCTGATTGGCTGTATAAAAACGTTTCTTTTGCCATAGCTATTCAGGAAATCATAGACCAGAAGTTGGAAAGTAAGGTTAGTGCTTTGGAGGAAGGAGTTTTAGCAGTAGGGCAAGAACTTGTGACCTTAAAAAATAAATTGGCTCTCCAATGTCACTCTGAGTTTAAATCTGTCCATACTTGGGACAAAGTAACTTGAAATTTGGAACCATTCAGACCTGAGTATAGACTTTACTAAATTACATCAAGAAATTCAGGCATCATTTGCTGACCAAAAAACATTAATGTCTATACTCATTAATGTGGGCATTTGTGGAGCAGTGATTCTTTTGTTGCTGTTTACTCCCAATCATCTTCAGAGTGCTAAAGAAGAGGCAGCTCAATATGGAATTTCATGGTTTTGTGCAAAAATAAATAAATAAAAAAAAAGGGGGAGATGTTGGGAGCCAGCCATGGAGGCCTACTGAGCAATAGGGATCAGGAAGGGCCGTTGACCCCGAGACCACTAGGATGCGTTTGGGAGCTATTTGACCCCATTTCCTTCCCCTTTCTACTCAGCACTAACCAGATTAAGCTCCTGTGAGCTCAAAACATAAAAACTGAGACTGGGATGAACACAAGCTAACTTTAGAAGCTCATTGCTCCCACTCTTCCACAAACTGCAGTTTTGGCTTTCACACAACTTATAATTCAAATGCGTGTCACATTTAAGAGCCTTAGTATTGGTCACAGGCTTCTGGGTCATGATCTTAGGAATTATTGAAGGTGTAAATTGTAGAATATAGTTTTAGAAGACAGTCATTTTGTTGAAAGAATGAGGCTGGGTTACTTGCAGATAGCCCATTGTGAACTTTGGACTGGGCCACATTCCAAACATTCTGGGATGGTCACTTTCGTTTGTAAAGTAAATACTTAAGCTTCTATAGAATTGTTTAACTTGGCATAAATCAATCAGCTTGGGATGAAAAAGGTTTATGGAATATGTCAGTCATGGATTAGGTTATCCTTTGTTATGGGATTTTAAGATTATCATATGAAAAGGGTTTAAAGGCAATCATTGATTAAGTTTTCGTGGATTAAGGTTTCTGGTGGGTGGGGGACGCCCCTCCCACATCTGACTTTGTGTATAAAAGATCCCTTGTAATTCCCAGTAACACACATCCCTTCTGCACTAAATTGGAGTCCAGTCTCTTTCTTTCTCTCCCTTTTTCCCCCCAATCGCCGACGCCGTCTCCACCTCTGGGGTACCCTGAACCCGGTGGGAGCTGGTCCCCGGCAATCATATATAAGGGATCCTAAGTACAGTTAATAACTGATTAATCATCAAAAGTAGTGGAGGACACAAGGCAGTGAGATGGCATACCTGAAGTGCTGAGAGGAAAAAACTGCCAATGCTTGACAAAAGTATACTTAGAAAATGAGGGGGAAATTAAGATATTCCTAGCTAATAAAACCTGAGGGTTTGTTGCTAGAAGACCTGCCTTATAAGAAGTACTACCTTTTCCAAAAGTGTGGCACTTGAAAAAGAAAAAAAAAGAAAGTAATACTAATTTGAATCTACATGAAGAAATAAACACCACCAGTAAAGGTGACTACATAGGTAAGTATAAACAAGACAGTATAAGTGCAAAATTTTGTTTGTAACTCCTTTATTCTCCTATATAATTTAAAAGATAACTGCGTAAAACATTCAATATAAACCTATGACAGTGAACACAAAATTTATAAACATATAATGTATAACAACAATAGTATAATGGGGGTAGTGAGAGTGAAGTTTTAGAGAAGCAAATTTCTGTATATTATTGAAATTAAGTTGGTATCTATCTGGACTAAAACGTTAGAAATTAAGACATTACTGGTAATCCCCAGGACAACATTAAGAAAAAAAAAAGATTCAAATTATTAAAATCATGAATGAAAGAGGAAAAGTTACTGCTGACCTTACAGAAAAAAAGGATTATAAGGGAAATCACTGAACATTGTAGGTGAATAAATTAGATAAAATGGATGAAATAGTTACCAGAAAGATACAAACTACTAAAACTGACTTGAGAAAAAATAGAAAATCTGAATAGACCTATATCAAATAAAGAGACTGAATTAGTCATCAAAAAATTTGCCACAAGGAAAAACTCAGGACCAGATGGTGAACCTGCCAAATGTTTAAAGAATTAACAGCAATTCTCCATAAAATTTTTCAAAATATAGATGAGGAGAGAACACTTCTTAACTTATTCTATGAGGTTAATAGTACCCTGATCAAAGCCAAATACATACAAGGCAATAAATTACACTAGTATTTCTTATGAGTATAGATGCAAACGTCCTCAACAAATACTAGCAAGCCAAACTTAACAGAGTCTATAAAAAGGGCCAGGGGATAACAAGGCTGTAGATGCTGTGGAGTTCTAGTCCTTTGCTCCTGTTGCTGCTGTTCATTCTGGTCCAGGAACACTTTGGTTAGGAAACCATGCCACAGCAAGGACTTTTGTTTTTTAAAAATGGATCTGTTACTGCAAACATGATAATAATTTTCTCTGAGTTGGAGTCTTACTGCATCACCGAGACCTAAGTACAGTGGCATGCTAATGGCCACCACAATGTCGACCTCCTGGACTCAGGCAATCTTTTTACCTCAGCCTTCCAAGTAGCCAGAACTACAGGCATGTGCTACCATGCCCAACTAATTTTTGGATTTATTGTAGAGATGAGACACACCAAGTTGCCCAGGCTGTTCTTGAACCTGTGGACTCAGGCAATCCCCTCACCTTGGCCTCCCAAAGTGCTGGGAGGCTTGAGGATGATCATCTTTTAATGAGATGAGGTCTATGTTGCCCAGGATGGGCTCAAACTTGTGGGCTAATGGAATCCTCCTGTCTTAACTTCTGGAGTAGCTGGGACCTCAGGCACATGCCACTGTACCCAGCTCACATCCATGACTTTTAAAAATACCAGAAAAACACCCATGGAACCAGAGGTTTTATGAATTAGAATTGTCCCAACAAGCCACAATGTAGAATCCCTGGAGAGGGTGTGTGCTGACTTGATTAGAGGTGCAAAAGAATCTCAAAATGACCAGATTGGATGTCCTCCAAGACTTGAGAACTCTACAAGAGAAATCCCTGTGATGCACCTTGAAAACAGACTGTGTGAAATGAAGCCAGACAAAACAGGCCGCCATATGGTTCATTTATATGAAATGTGCAAATCCATAGGGATGGAAAGTAGATTAGTGGTTGCCTCGGCATGGGGGAGGAGAGAAATGGGGAGTGATAGCTAACTTTTAGAGGTGATAAAGATGTTCTGGAGTTAAAGAATTGCAGAATGGTTGCTGTTGCACAACCTTGTGACTGTCCCACTACTGAATTGTACACTTTGTGACACATCATCTTATAGTATATGGGTGATGTCTCGACTTAACAGAAAAGACCATGGCAATCTATAGGGCACCAGGGAGTGAGGCCGGGAGCCGTGAGCTTGTCTTGCCTTGGGACCTCCCCCATTCTTCCTCTTCTAGCTCATTTTTTCAGGTTTTCCAGTACCATGAACTTGATTTGTAACACTAATATCCAGTAAGAAAATGTTATATAGAAAGAATGTGAGTGCCACGTGACTCTTTACATGGTGTCACAAAATGCTTGTAAATTTGGTGAGTTTGAGATATTTGATGCCGTCTAATCAAGTGAGAGACCTAATGAGCCGGATCTCTGTGCCAGGGCAAACGAAACAGAGACCTTCAGAGTCCTGTCCCCGAGTCCAGCATCAGCAAGTGGATGGGTGGGTGAAAGCGGCCACTGCAGAGGGGCCTCTGCAGCCATTGCTCACTCAGCTCTGGCATGTCCCGGCCCCTCTCTCCAGATCATAGTGAGCTTGTTTAGGTTTCTGAAACACAAAACAGGCAGACCATAATTTCTGAAGTCAAGTTCAGAGGAGACTATTCACCTCGAGGCTAGAGGCCCTTTCTGGCCATTCATGCTCACTATCATTTGCTGGCCTCGCAGCGCAATCATTTAATTTGTGAGCTGAAGGGACTAAAACTCACACTTCTTGTTGCAGAACAGTTGGAAGAGGAAGTCCATGGGATAAGGCTAGAGCCATGCACTGTCTTTGTGAATGTTTCTGTACTACAGTTTAACATTCAACACCATCTTTTCCACACCTCGAAATGGATTCCCATCACCCACAGATCAGCCCTACCTTCAGAGGAATGGATTTTTGGCAAACCTAAGGTTCTGGGCAATTGGGGAGAGAAGTGACCAGTGCAGGGTTTCAGGAATTCTTTCTGCTTTACTGTTAAAAAGCAACAGATACCAAGAAGGCAACTGGTACCTTTTGGTTCCCAGAGGATGCTGTGATAAGCGTCCCTCTTAACCCCCAGAAGTTGCAGACACTTAAGCAGTTAGAGACTCTGCATGCAAGCAGGAATTGATGCTCAATCAAAGGTGGAATTTCATAATGAGTTGGTTGAGAAATGGAGGCTTTGCGTCTGGAATCTCTATCCTGTTCCATTGGCCTAGATGTCTGTTCTTATACCAATATCAGGTTGTTTTGATTTTGTAACCTTATAATAAAGGTTAAAGTCTGGAAGTGTGATACTTCCCACTTTTTTTCTTTTGCTGGGGATTGTTTTGGCTATTCATGGTCGTTTATGGTTCCATATGAAATTTTGTATGTTCATTTCCAGGTCTGAGAAGACTGATGCTGGTAATTTAATGGGTATTGCATTAAGTCTGTAGATTGCCTTGGGTGGATGGACATCTGAAAAAATGCTAGGGCTCACTAAGCATCAGAGAAATGCAAATCAAAACCACAGTGAGATACCACCTAACTCCAGTCAGGATGGCCATCGTCAATAACTCAAAAAACAGCAGAAGCTGGAGAGGATGCGGGGAAAAGGGAACACTTTGACACTGTTGGTGGGAGTTTAAACCAGTACAGCCTGTGTGGGAAGTGGTTTGTTGATTCCTAAAAGATCTAAAAATCAAACTTCCATACGATCCTGGGATCCCCCTTCTGGGAATATACCTAAAGGAATGCAAGTCAGTCCATGAAAAAGATACCTGCACACACATGTTTATTGCACCATTGTTCACAATAGCAAAAACACAGAACCAACCATGCTCATCAAAAGAGGGCTGGATAACAAAATGTGGTACAAATACACAATGGACTATCACACAGCCATAAAGGAAGACAAAATCGAGCTTCGCAGCAACTTGGA
The DNA here is from genome assembly GCA_027257055.1 of Cephalopachus bancanus. Classification (NCBI taxonomy): domain Eukaryota; kingdom Metazoa; phylum Chordata; class Mammalia; order Primates; family Tarsiidae; genus Cephalopachus; species Cephalopachus bancanus. Next base: position 16,535,148 of record JAPVLO010000006.1, read on the forward strand.
TAGATTTAGAGTTCATCACTGAGTTATCTATCACAGAAACAAAGAACTGGTTACAACGTGCTCTCGCTCATAAGTGGACCCCGAACAATTATCATAATAATACAGGAAGAGGGTTGGCAGTAGTGGGAAACTGCCAGGGGAGTGAGAGGGAGGCACACCTCATCAGCAAGGGGACTTGCATAATGACCGTTTGTATACCTAACCCTGAATCGTACCCCACATCTTTAAAATGAAAAAATTAAAAGAGAAAAAAAGTGGAATTTCAAGCACCATCCATGTCAGAGCAGCATCATGGGGCTCCCCTGATAGTGTTGAGGGTTACTTGCTGGGTGCCTTTTTTGCCCAGGCCAAAGACTGGTACCAGGCAGGGAAAGCAGAACATGCCCCACACATGCTGCACAAGCCTCTTGGCCTCTTCATGCCTCAATTTCCTCATTTGAAATAAATGAGTGACTCTTAAGACACACTTTTCAGAGTTCATAATGGGCTTCTACCCTGAAAACTAATAGCTATATGATGTGTTTACATATCAACAGCTGTTTACATGCATTCGACTTCTATCTCACTTACAACTTGCGTAAAAACTGCATGTTGTGCCAGGTTTGAAACGTTTCAAAGCTCGGTTCTGTGTGCAAAATTGCAACTGAGATTTCTGCAAAATTGCAACTGAGATTTCTACAAAAAAAGAAGCAAAGAAGTGGTTCTAATTTATATGAGATGAAACATGTCCTCAGGACTTTCTCCACACACTTAGGAATACTCACCAGAAGACACTGGCTTCTGACTCATACCTTCATATTCACACGTGTGGTGCATGAGCTATACAACAGTGAATGGTCATAAGCATCTGTGTTCATCATCTTTATTTCTCTGGAGCAGGGTTTCACAGCTTCTGTGCTATTGGTGTTTTGGGCTGTGCAGTTCTCTTTTGTGGGGTCTGTCCTGGACCTTGCAGAGTGTTCAGTGGCCTCCTTGGCCTCTGCCTCTCAGATGCCAGGAGCACTCCCACAGCGGTGACAACCAGAACTGCCTCCAGACATTGCCAGATGTCACCTGGATGCCAAAGCACACAGACTGTGAACCACTGCTCTAGAGTGATTCCCTGTGACCTGTGTAATCATTATCACATTCATCTTTGCTAGAGCCAAAAAGCCTTGCTATGTAATTCTAGTAACTTTCTACTAGTAAGATTTTAATCCTATTTCAAGGTTTACAAACATTTTATAAAAGTTCCAAATAAAGTGAAGTTATGTGGTCATATTTGTAATTTATATAAACTGCAGAAATAATAATGGCTCAAGTGAACATCTTTCATAAACTGTATTTTATTTCAGGACAAATCCCTAGGAAGAGGACAAGGAGAGTTTTCACTTGATTTGCTAGTGGAAACCAAATTAGGAGGAATAAATAGCAGAGTTTGGAATGATAAAATAGAACACATAGTCTTTGTCTAAACTCTAAGGCCTTGGACATGGGTTGCTCTCCCTGGAACCTGACCTGTCTGCACCTCTCCTGGAGTCTCACCTTCAAACTCTCATGAATAAAATATTCAACTCTATACACATCTTGATAGATTGTGGAGGTTGTCTTTCCTGACATCAGAAGACTTGATTGGATGCTTTTTTGTAGGCTCCTTAAATTCTAGATTATGAGTCCAATTTTTTCTCTCTCTGTATAATTTCTAGTATTAAAAGGAAAAATCTCACATTAATATACCTTCCTGGTTGAGTTCTGTTTCTCTAAGTCAGTTTAATACCAGAAGAAACACAAGCTATCTTTTCACATCATTTGAAAGGAGGTTACCAATCTAATACATAAGTTTCAACTAGTTCAATTCATTAATGTAATTAATTTCTTTTGTATTAATCAAAGTCATTGTGAGTTCTATCTTATCCTAAGATGCTGTGAAAGCAGGTTCTTCTTTAAAATACTTTTTGGTACAGATAAGGTTAAAATAAGTACTTATGGCTATTTGATTTGATGGTTTCACCTTTCTTATTTTTAAGTTTTATTTCCCCAACATGTGACTATCACATGACTATCACAGGCCTCTTTTGTTTCGTCTTTAGGTCACATCATCAATGAATCATTCATTATCCTTCAGTGACGTGACAGTTACCAGCCTTCCTCTGTTTTGTGTTTTGGTAACGTCATCAAACCTTACTCCGTTTGCTGGAAATGAATCATTCGTTGTCCCTTATATCTACTGCCTCAGAAAGTTCTGCAAGTTTAGATGGATCACCTGCTGAGCTGGAGAAGGTTCTACTTCCTTAGATGGCTCTGAAGGTGGAGCTGCGGTCTCCTGGGGGACTGAAGAGGGTTCTCCCATTTCAGGGGGCTCCAATGGCTGAGTCGGTACCCCCTGCTGTGTTAAAGAAGACTGCTCCTCCTAAGAGGATTCTGGAGGTAGAACCAGGACCACCTGGGGGCTGAGAAGGTCTGACACCTCCTAAGGGGGCTCTTTTGCCTGAGTCAGGGCTTCTTGCTGGACTAGAGAGGTTCTATCTCCTTGGGGGGATTCTGGAGTCTGAGCTGTGGCTTCTTGCAGGGCTGGAGAAGATTCAGCCTCTTCAGGGATCCACACTGGTTTGGAGAAAATCCACCCTGCTCAAGGGAAACAAGGTCATCCTGCTGACTGAAGAAAGTTCAGTCTGTCCATATGGTGAGCGCCATATCCACCTGTTTAACTGTGGTATGAGACAATGGGGACTGATCGCCGACCTTGAAGACAGATCTAGGGATGACAATGTCCCCTCTTCATTAACGGGAGTGCACTGGAGGCTAAGCTTTGTGCTCTTGCTGGGCTGAGGAAGCTTCAACACTCCCAGGGGCTCTTGAGACACAGCTGAGCTCTCCTGAGGCTTGGGGAATGTTCCCCAGGCGGCTGGTAGGGCTGTGTTGGGACCCCTCGGTGGACTGGAGAACTTTCGTCCTAATCAGTGGGATTTAGCTGCTGAACTATGACCTCGTGCTGGTTTTTCAAAGGTTCAAACTGCTCAGGGGACCCGGAGGGCTGAGCCAGGGTCTCCCATAGAGGTAAAATCTCATGAGTGACCTCTGGAGTCATGGTAACCACGTGAACTACAGGTTTCACAGTAACATGGTTCCTGTTGGAGGCTGAGTTTGATCACGCCTTAGAGGAGAAACCGTTACTTTGTGATGCTCACTGGGGTGATGTGGAGGCCGAGCTGGGCCTCCTGCAAACCAGGGGAAGGTGGAGCCTCCACAGGTTACTCGGGAGTCTGACCTGGGACTGCCTGTTGGCTTGGGGAAGATTCTTCCTCCTCAGGGGGCTGTGCAGAATGAGTGAGGACCACTTGATGGACTGGGGCACATGCTCCCCCCTAGGGGGCTCTGGAAACTGAGCTGGAAGCCCCTGCTGAATTGGAGATGGTCCCATCTCCTTAAGGCGCTCTGGAGATAAAGATGAGGCCACGAGCTGTGTCAGAGGGTTTTGCCACCACAGGGATCTCTGAAGACTTAGCAGGGACTGCCTTCGGGACTGGAGAGCATCCTATCTCTTTATACACTCTCAGACCTGAGTCAGAGCCTGCTGGAGAACCAGAGGAGGTTCTGTCTCCTTGGGGGCTCAGGAGGCTGAGGAATGGCCTCTTGATGAACTGGAGGCAGCACTAAGACCTCAGAGAGTTCTGCAAACTGAGATGGGGTCACCGGCTGAGCCAGAGAAGGTTCCATCTCCTTAGTGGTTCTGAAGGTGGAGCTGCGGTCTCCTGGGGACTGAAGAGGGTTCTCCTGTCTCAGTATGCGCTGATGACTGGGCAGGTACCTCTGGCTGTGTTAGAAAAAAGGCTATTTGCATTTTAATTTCTTACCACGTGGCAAGACCTGGTTATGAATTCATACATTTTAATATGAGAAAAATATTTCCTAAGCCACCCTGAAAAGCCACCCTGAAAGAGCGCAGGTGCCCGGGGTGCAGGTCACTACACGGGCTCTTCCCTGGCGCTCACTCGCTCTCCTCGCCCTTCTCGCGCTCTACGGACTCACCCAGCACTGTCCTCGCCATCAGGGCTTGGCTGCCATCCCTGGGCAGGAAAGACAGGCTGAGGCTTGTACCCCTGAAGGGAGCGGCTCGGCCTGCCCAAAATCCTCCCCCAGGCCCAGCATCTTACCCGGATTTCTTGTTGAAGACCTTGTTCTCGTCGGATTCCCTGTCGAGCAGCCTCTGTGCCATGTTCCTCCTACTTGTGGCCTTGAGGGGTCTGTACCTGTCCCTGAGCCAGAGTGGCCACCTCAGCCAAAAGAAGCCCTCCTGGAAGAAGAGGGGACAGGTGGACCTGAGCTCACCTTCCTGTGCCTGTCTGGCAGACGTACCGACTGTTCACTCTGGAACCAGCACCCCTGCGCAACAAAGACCCCAAGAAATTCCTGGGAGCTACATGGCGCGTTAGTGACTATGCTGCTTCCCACGCTGCTCCCTGGTCTCATGAGGACCTTGGTTCGTAGTCACAGAAAGCAAAACCCCCAGGCCTGGTCATGAACAAGTTTCACCTCGTGTGGGACTCCCAGAGTCCTCCATGTGTCCAGAGGGCCCCACGTGTCTCGGGGGAGGCTCTGATGGCTCAGCAGGGCGCAGAGGCAGGGTTGTCAGCCCCACTGACCCCATGGCCGCGGCCCTGGAGCAGTGAGCACACTGCACAGCCAGGCCAGGCAGGAGCACATTCCGCCCTCCCTGGACATCATCCACACGCCTCCCCGGACTCAGTCTCACATGCAGCCTGAGGCGGTAGGCGGAAAGGAGCCTCCATTTCCCTGATGCTCTATCCTCTGAGCGAGTCACACCCGCAAATGTCCGAGTCCAACTAGTGAAGCTGCTCACCTCCCAGATTCCCCCTTGCAGGCGTCCCAGAGCAGAGCGAGCTGTGGAGCCAGTTTAAAGGACGTTACGCTTGGCGATATGAGAATAGAAAAACATCAGAGTTCATTGCTTCAGAGGACACTTGTCTATCCAGTGTGTGTGCGCTGCTTTGTGGCACAGAACAGGATGCGTCTGGCTGGGCGTCATCGGTGTAGGAGAGGCTGCGGCAGGGAACCAGCCTCTTTCAGATGCTCACTGGACACGTGGACCTCGGGGCAAGATAGCCTCCCTTTCTCTTTCTCTGCTTCCTTGGTGTAAAGGAGGAGGACAAGTGCTGTCCAAGTTCTCTCCCAGTTAAAACCCCACGAGGTCTGGATAACAGGAATGGAGAGTGCAGGCCCAGGACCAGTGGGACGTGACGGGGGTTTCCCGCCACTGTGCAGGAAGGACTCAGGTGTTCCATCTGTCCTCAGCTCTGAAGGAGACTAGCCCCTCACCCTAATACCAGTTGGCCTTCCCACCCCTTCCCCAGAACTCTGAGAAGGCCCCTGGCCTGGCCTGACACCCTCCACAGCAGGAACCAAGCATCACCAAACTCTTCCCCATCTCTTCTTTCCTTGCAGGACTGGTGAAAGCAGATGTGTCCTCCCTAGCCCTGTCCAACACAGCTTTGTGGATCTGGTTTCACTGGCACCTGGCCAAGCAAGTGTTGGGATTCTAGGAGCAAGCCACCACTCCTGGCCTAAAGCACTCTTTTAATATGCTGGCGCCTGCCTGTTGAGGACTACACTGTTATGCAGCTGAACAAAAGGTAAACAAGCTCCAGGAGTAGCTCCTGTAGGTAGGACACACCTCGGGGCGGCCGGCCACAGGGTTACAGTCACGCTTTCCCTGGGCCCCTTAGAAAGCACCTCCTACACGAGAGAAGCAGGAGCTACTTGACTCTACTCATCCAGAGGATGGCCCTTCTGTCTGTCAGCTGCGTCCTTTTCCAGGGTGATGGCAGTTGCGAGAGGGCGGAAATTATACATTTCTTGTCATTTCCACAACAGGGAAATAAATCAGCAGCAGAGCGACTAGGCAGTACACCAGATTGTTAGCTTTAGAGCAGAGAAATGTTGCTGTCATCTACACTCTGGCCTTCCTAAACTTCACTTTTTTGAAAGAGTCTCGTGGTTTGCTAACTTGGTTTCAGTTCCACAGAGATCTGCTGGGAGGAAAGTTTCTTTAAACATCCCTGGGACATACTTTGCAGTAAAGAACAAAGTGTACCTCAGTCTTAGGGACTAGAGAGGATTGTCAAGGGTCGGTAGGTGGGACAGTGGTCTTGATTTTTGGCAAAGACAGGATAGCATTCTGGAAATCTGAGTTGATCGTTGGCGTTACCTCATTGAGACAGAAAATTATAATTAGAATCATCACGGCAGCAGTCGCAGATATTGCCAAGATGAGTTTGCCGTTACAGACATATCCTGGAACTTATTTAGTGAGCTAAAAAAAAAAGTTTTTTAAAAATAAAGCAGTGAAAAGGACAAAGCTAGCTATTCAAAACCCCACTCTTCCAGATCGGTGGCCTACAGGCTCTTAAAGAACAGAGCGAGTCTACTGCATTACGTATTCGCGAGACTGCATGTTTCTCTCTGCAGTCTGTCTTGTGTTTGGTCTACTTCGTTCTCCGAACAAGCAAAGTGTAAGGTCCCTGTCGTGACCAAGGTTACTTGATCTACAGGATTCACGGTAACATGGTGCAATGTTGGAGGCTGACCTTGATCATGATTTAGAGGACAAACGATGACTTCCTGATGCTCAGGCCTCCTACTGGCTTGTGAGAAGGTTCAACCTCCCCAGGAGACTCAGGAGGCTGAGCTGGCTGCTCGCGCTCCCTCGGGGAAGGTTCAGCCTCCACAGGAGGCTCAGCTGGGGCCTCTTTCCGGGGTGCAGGTTCCACCTCCTCAGGACGCTCTGGAGGCCATCCTGGGGTCTACTGCTGAGCTGGGGAGGGTTCATCCTCCTTAGTAGGCTCTGAATTTATGTGATCACCACATCCACAGATTTAACTGTAATGTTGGGTGTGTTGTAGACATGAGCTTGATCCTCACCTGGAGGTCGCACTGTCTCCTCCTGATTCGATGACCTTCAGCCACACCCTCCATTGGGGACTCTGGAGGCTGAGCTGGGACTTCCTGCCAGGTTTCAGAGGGTTCAGCCTCCAGACTGGATTCTGGACATTGGGGGAGCTGTGATCTCCCTCAGGGCGGTAGGCTGTTTAGCCTCCACAGTGGATGCTGGGGTGATGGTGAGTTCACGTCCAGAGCTTGATCTGTGATGCTGGATGTTGAGCTTGACCCTGACCTGGTGTTGCAACGGTCACCTCATGACACACAGGAAGTTGGGCTCTGGAGGGTGATCTGGGTTCTCTTGTGTGGCGGAGAAGGTTCATCCTCCATTTTGGATTCTGGGGCTATGATCACTTCCTGGTCCAGAGGCTGAACTGTGAGTTGAGTCAGGCTTAGATGGTCAGTCTGAACCTGGTCCAGATGTTGAAGTGGAAGTGTCACCACATGGGACACTGGAGGAGCTGTGGCCTCTTTCAGGGCTATTGACTGCTCAGACTTTGTTGTGTATTCTGGAGGGATGGTTGCTCTAGGTACAGAGGCTGAACTGTAAAGGAGCAGACTGAATGCTGAGTTTGATCCTCACCTGGTGATGGAACCGTCACCTCTTGATACACTGGAGGTTGGGATACAACTTCCCTGGGAGGATAAGTTGGGTTCTCCTGTGTGATTGGAGAAGGTTCAACCTCCACGTTGGATTCTCGGGTTATGGGAAGTTCTTGGTCCAGAGGCTGAACTGTGACTTGAGTCAGGCTTGGATGCTCATCTGAACCTGGTCTGGCTGTGGAAGTGTCACATCAGGGGACGCTGGAGGAGCTGTGGTCTCCTTCAGGGCTATAGACTGTTCAGCATTCTCTGAGGATGCTGAGGTGATGGTGAGCCCAGATCCAATGGCTGAACTCTGACAGGGGGTGACGGTGGATATTGAACTTGACCCTGACCGGGTGAGGGAACTGTCACCTCATGATAGACAGGAGGTTGAGCTACAACCTCCTTAGGTGGTTCTGGAGGCTGTGTCAGGGCTTCCTGCATGGTGGTAGAAGGTTCAATGTCCATACTGTGTTCTGTAGATAAGGAAAGTCCCAAGTCCAAAGGTTGAACTGTGACACTTGGCGATGGTGGATATTGAGTTTGACCTGGACCTGGTGTTGGAAGTGTCATCTTATGATCACTGCTGTTTAAACTACAACCTACTGAGGAGTCTCTGGAGTCTGACCTGGGACTGCCTGTTGGCTTGGGGGAAGAATCTACCTCCTCCGGGGGCTCTGCAGAATGAGTGACGACCACTTGCTGGACTGGGGCACATTCTCCCTCCCTAGGGGGCTCTGGAAGCTGAGCTGGAAGGCCCTGCTGAATTGGAGATGGTCCCATCTCCTTAAGGAGCTCTGGAGGCAAAGATGAGGCCACGAGCTGTATCAGAGTTTTGCCACCACAGGGATCTCTGAAGACTTAGCAGGGACTGCCTGTGGGACTGGAGAGCATCCTATCTCTTTAGACACTCTGAGACCTGAGTCAGAGCCTGCTGCAGAACCAGAGAAGGTTCTGTCTCCTTAGGGGCTCAGGAAGCTGAGGAATGGTCTTTTGAGAAACTGGAGGTGGCTCTAAGACCTCAGAGAGTTCTGCAAACTGAGATGGGGTCGCTGGCTGAGCTGGAGAAGGTTCCATCTCCTTAGTGGTTCTGAAGGTGGAGCTGCGGTCTCCTGGGGACTGAAGAGGGTTCTCCTGTCTCAGGATGCGCTGACGACTGGGCAGGTACCTCCTGCTGCGTGAGAGAAATGATTCCTCCTCAGAGGGTTCTGGAGGTATAACTGGGGCCTGCTGGGGCCTGGGTAAGGTCAAAAACCTCAGAGGGCTCTGGTGGACTTGCAGAACTAGAGAAGGTTCTACCTCTTTGGGAAGTGTATGGAGACTGAGCTGTGGCCACTTGCTCGGCTGGAGAAGATACAGCCTCTTTGGGGGAATCAGATGGGTTTGGAGAAAATCCACCCTGCTCAGTGGAAACAGGAAGGTCATTCTGCTGAAATGAAGAACGTTCAGCCTCCATAGTGGGCCCTGTTTCTATGGTGACACCATATCCACACGTGCAATTGTGATATTAGGAAATGGTGACTTATCCTTGAATTCTGAAGAAGGATCTAGGGATAACGACATCGTCTCATTAAGGGACAGCTCTGGAGGCAGATCTGTGTGATCTTGCTGACTAGGGTATCTTTATCACCCCCAGGGGGCTCATGACACAGCTGAGCTCTCCCGAGGCTCAGTGAATGTTCCTCAGGCAGCTGATCCGGCTGCGATGGGACCCCTCGAAGGACTGGGGTCCAACAATGGGATTTTGCTGCTGAACTATGTCTTCTTGCTGGTCTTTCAAAGATTGAAAGTGCTCAGGGGAACCAGAGGACTGAGGTGGGTCTCCTGTAGAGGTAAAGCCTCATGAGTGATCTCTGGAGTCATGGTAACTATGTGATCTCTAGATCTTACAGTAACGTGGTGCAGTGTTTAGGGTGACCTTGATCATGACTTAGAGGAAAAACTGTTCCTTCAAGATGCTCATTAAGGAGTTGAGGAGTCTGAGCTGGGGCCTCCTGCTGGCTTGCATAAGGTTCAACCTCCCCTGGAGACTCAGGAGGCTGAGCTGGCTGCTCCCACTCCCGGGGGAAGGTTCAGCCTCCACAGGAGGCTCAACTGGGGCCTCTTCCTGGGGCACAGGTTCCACCTCCTCAGGACGCTCTGGAGGTGGCGCTGGGACCTCCTGGGAGGCTGCAGAAGCTTCAGCACCTTGGAGGCTCTGAAGTTCTGATGATCGCCGCATGCACGGGTTTAACCCTTACCTTGGGCGTGTTGAGATGCCCTTAAGCCTTTCTGGGCGGTAGCACGGTTACCTGCTGATTGGGAGGAGTTTCGGTCACACCCTCCATAGAGGACTAGGAGGCTGAGCGGGCGGCTCCTGGTCACAGAGGGGGGTTCAGCCTCCACAGGTCGCTCTGGAGGCCGGGCCGTGGCCTCCTGCTGAGCTGGACTGGGATCCGTGTCCCTACTTGCCTCTGGAGTCGCCGGATCTCCACCTCCTTCGGCTTCGCCATGACACTGGGCAGGCTCCAGGGCTGAGCTTGGTTCAGGCTTGGAAGTGGCACATTTTCCTCCCGATTCTCCGGTGCTGAGTCTCAGCCCCCTCAGCCTCCTCATGGAGCTGTGGCCTCTCGCTTAGGCCTTTAGCAGGGAGTGAGAAAGTTCAGCTTGCTCATGGTGTCCTGGAGACTCACCCCCTTCTGGAACCCCAGACGTAGGCTGCCAGGATCAAGAGTGTCCATTCTGCACCTAAATAACCGTCCTGCAAAGTGTGTTTGACGCTGAGGTGTGGGTGCAAATCGATGGGGAGTTCCAGCCACCACGTGGCAAGCCTCTGATGCTAAGCCACTTCTTTCTTCGGGTTTTTCAGGAAACAATAAGCTTGGCTGCTTTTGAACTCTGTCAGAGGGGGGATGAGTATTTCAAATGCCTGGCGGTCTGCCGCCTGATCCACATCCACGTTCTGAATCTTGACTTTTGAGCGGAGGAGGCAGAGATAAGGCGGATCTTGATCCTGGTCTAGCCTTGGAAAGTCTCTGGGAGACACTCTGGCCGAATCGGCACTTCAGATCCTGTTGGGCACCAGCAACCTGATCTGGCCCAGGGAGGCTCTCCAGCTGAATCCGAGTCCTCAGGGTCCCGAAGTTTCAGTCACCTTTTGAGGTGGGCCCAACGCCTGGGAGCAAGCAGAGGTCCCCGTGGCGTCAGAGTCCCCCGGGGCCTCTGGGAGTGTAAGCACATGGGGCGGACCGGGGCCTGGGCCCACCCAGAGGCTGAACCTCCTGGACCAGCAGCCACGACGTTTACCGCACGAAGAGGAGGCCGGGGCCAGGAGATGCAGGCGGGACATGACGAGCGAAGGCGACTCAGACCACTGGGGTGCCCGCGCCGCGCCCTGAGCAGGAGCCGGGCCGTTATGGCTGCCCGGAACCGTTGCCGCAGCCCGGAACCGCCTGGCAGCCCCGCGATGCCCGTGGCCTTGGCAACTGCGCGCCCCGCCGCGCCCCGCCGCGCCCCGCCCCCGCCCCTTACTTATGACTCACTCGTGTCCACAACCGCCGTTAGGCGCGGGGCCCGGATCGGCTCTGCGCCCCCACGCGAGCCTCTCCCCACAGTCCGGCCAGGGCCTCCCTGCCCCTGCCCCCGTCGCAGGGCAGGATTTGGGCTGCAGACCCGGGCGGCCCTCTGGGCTCGGGGCGGCAGAGCTTCTGGCAGCCTGTGCTCTTCCTCCTCCAAGCTGGAAGCCCGAGAGGTGTTCTTCCCTCTTGGCCATGCTGTTCCCAAGAAAAGCCACTGACCTGCGAAATGAGCGCCAGTTAGGGCGGCGTGAGCGCACACGTGACTGTTATTTATTCGAATATGTTGCAATTTTCGCTAAACTTTCACCATCCTTGGTTCCAGGATGGGTCATTAATTCACCTCTGCTAGGTAGGGGCCGTCAGGGCATCAGTGGAGGCACCCACATATCCGTGGGGATTTGGAGGTTGGGCAGTTCAGCCTGGGGGAGGCTTGGATCCGAGTGGCCTGCCCTTTACGCCGGCCTGGGCGGGCTAGAACTGTAATCCCACCCTGACCGTGACCCCAGAACCATGACCCCAGAAGGGACAGACTGCTTCTCAGAGGTCGACTCTGTGTGCACACACGAAGAAGACGCTCAGGATGCTGAAGACAGCATGGTAGATACTTTCCTTGAACCGCCACCAGCACTGACACCCAGCTATGGCCCTCACTGCCCTTTGCTAGTTTACAAGGACTTGTGCTGCTTGCCATAACCACAGCCATGTGAACTCCAAGAAGCTGCATCATCTTCTGTTCCCAGGGCCTGGAAAGTCACCTGCATAGTCATGGGTTTAAAACTGAAGTGACTCCAAGACTTGCCTCACCAAGGGTTGGAGCTGTGGCTACAATCAGATTTCTAAAATCAGTGTTTTCTTCCTCTCACATTTCACAGAAGTTAGATTTTTTTGGTTTTTTTTGTTGTTTTTTTTTGAGTCAGAGTCTCTGTCGCCCAGGCTGGAGTGCAGTGGCATGCTCACAGCCACTGTAGCCTGGGAACTGCAGGCGATTATTCCACTTCAGCCTTCCAAGTAGCTTGAAACACAGGCATATGCCACCATGCCCAGCTAATTTTTTTATGATTTATTGTAGAGACCAGATCTTGCCACGTTGCCTAAGCTGGTCTTGAACCCCTAGGCTCAAGCGATCCTCTCGCCTCTTCCTCCCATAGTGTTGGGTCTACAGGCGTGAGCCACAGGGCCCGGCTGGGAAGCTAGACTTAAGGTTTGATGTTTCCCTGGTGGCTTTTATTTAAACTGGATTAAAAGAATTATTTTAAATACAAAAAACTTCAAGTACTCTTTCAGAATCCAACCATTTTCTGTTTCTCTCCCTTCTTCAAAACAAAACATTTTGCAACTTTGAGGTGAGTTAAATCATTAAAAAAAATCTAGACCCATATTAAATTCCCATTGAAGCAAAACACATTTTTGCTCTTTAAAAAAAAAGCCCCCAAAAAACCCCTGAATATAGTAAAGAATGACTATTCTCTTTCAGAGATTAATTGAGCAACTTAATCCCGATTTAAGGGCTTTCATTGACATCGTGTGTTGCCTGCCACGTGAAGAGGAGTTTGAGAAATGTGTCCCTGGGTGATTTTGTCATCTGTGTGGACACCATCGAGTGGGCCACACACACCTACATGGTGCAGCCTTCCATACACTATGGTGCAGCCTGTTGTCCCCAGGCTACAAGACTGTACAGCATGTCACTGTCCTGAATGCTGTAGGCCATTGGGACATGATGAGAAGCATCCGTGTATCAAAACACTGAAAAGGTGCAGTAAAAATACAGTATAAAAGTACATTTAAAAATGGGACACTTAGCCGGGCTCGCTGGCTCAGCCTGTAATCCCGCGCCTTTGGGAGGCTGAGGTGAGTGGATTGCCTGAGCCCGCGGGTTCGAGACCCGCCTGGGCAGCAAGACCTCATCTCTACAATAAATCAAAAATTATCAGCTGGGCATGGTAGCGCATGCCTGTAATTTCGGCTACTCGGAAGGCTGAGGCGGAAGGATCGCTGGAGCCCAGCAGGAGAGGCTGCGGTGGCCGGGAGCGGCCACTGCACTCCAGTCTGGGCGACAGAGTGAGACTCCAACTCAAAAAAAAAAAAAAGGGACACTTGTATAAAGAAGTTCCATTACACTCATATGGGACCACCATCTCCTTAGTGGTTTGTTATTGATCAGAACGTTATGTGGCACGTGACTGTAGTTGAGTCATAGGATTATCAGCAAAATATTCCTTCCGATCCAAGGTGTTGAGATACAGATCACGAGCCACATTCGAAAGGCCTCATGGTTTCTGAAAGCCGCAGCTTGACCATCCCGAGGCCACGGCTACTTCTCCCCACACCCTTGGGATCCTGTTCAGGGGCAGCTCTGATAAGTCCTTTGTTCAAGCAGCCCCGCATCCCTGACCCCTGCTGGGCCAGACACCCCCTCCTGTGTCCACGACTGTAGTAGTGCTCCAACAGCTCTCAGCTCTGCTCTCCAACTTCACATGAGGGGTCAGAGCGAGGGCCAGGGTTTCAGGACGGCCCCAGAAATACCCTGTGCTCAACAGCAGCACCGGAGGGTCACATTTTCCATAGAATGACACGTGCCAGAGGCCCCAGGTCCTGCCGGTCATTTTGAATTATGGCTGCACTGGCCATGTCGCCCTGGAGCCTTCATCTCCACATACTTGAACTGAACCGAGTGATTCTTTCTCCCTCATGACATCTGCCATCTCTTCCCTGGGTCTGTACTCCAGAGCGATTTTACCACTTTCTGAAATAAAGGTAGCAAGGATCATCGACTCAGAATCCTTCTCGTTCAGTGTCTACTTGCCAAAATGTGAAAGAACATTTACACTGAATAATGATGGACATGGGAAGTAGTAACTCAAGGCTCTGAGCTAAGCAAATAAATAATTCTAATAGGAACGTCTCTCCTCCCACCTAGATATTGACTTTTAGAACATTTCCTTCATTACTCTATCGGTGATTTTATGTTGCAAAATTCACAAATAAAGCTTATGAAATGGTCTCCGTGTCCAAAGAGCACTAAAAATTTGTTCTTCACAAAATGATACCAAGTACCCGTTTCACAATCTTTTTGGAACCATCTGTAACATCTGAGTGGCTACATGAAATGGACACTACTTAATAGGTTTCACAATCTTTTTGGTACCATCTGTAACATCTGAGTGGCTACATGAAATGGACACAGATTGGAAACAGGAAAATCACAGTCCAAAAATTAAAGAATGTCGGATAAGTGATCATTCCAACCACAGGAAGTGGAACCAGGATGGAAGCTGGGGGCTGAACAGGCTACAGAAGTGGAGGCAGTATGCCTAGAGACAGTATGGAGTGGAAATCTCAGATTCGATCAGGGTTCGATCAATGAAGCAAGGGACAAGGGCAAGAAGGAGGATCCAGCAAGACCACGGAGCCACCAATCGGGAAGTGAAACGGGGCCTGAATATGGGAAAGAGAATTGAGTTGAGGCGTACAGTGAGGTCCTGTTCTGGGGCCATGGGAACATAAAATTGACCTGAATGTTAACATAGAATAGGGTTTCTACAGTACACTGAAGAACGTTCAGTTCTAGGAACTGAAGGGAGCTCTCAACAGGCAGGGTAAGAGTGGAGAGGAGAACGATGACAATGATGATAAAGCATCCTTTAGTTAAACCTGGCAGAAGGGCTTATCCTGCTCACACTTTTTTGTTTGTCTTTTAAGTTTACTTGTATTTATTTATTTTTTATTATAAAGATGCGGGGTACAATTCAGGGTTAGGTATGCACATGCTGATTATGCAGGTACCCTTGTTGATGAGGTATGCCCCTCCCTCCCCTAGCAGTTTCCCTCAACTGCCAGTCCCATCCCCCCTTCCCTGACAGTTTCCCATCACTGCCAGTTGCTTTCTTATAGCATTATAATTGTTCAGGGTCCACTTATGAGTGAGAAAATATGGCACTCTGTTCTTTGTATCTGTGATAGATTACTGATTGTGATCAACTCTAAATCCATCCAGGTTGCTGGAAAGTCCATATGCTTGTCCTTCTTTATGGCTGCATAATATTCCATTGGGTATAATTACCACTTTTATTTTATAAAGTCCAGCTTTGATGGGCAGTACCTTGGTTCCATGTTTTTGCTATTGTGAGTAGAGCTGCAAAGAACATGTGTGTGCAGGTATCTTTTTTGTAGAATGATTTGAGTTTTCTGGGTAAATTCCCAATGGGGGATTACTGGGTCACATGGAAGGTCAATTTCTAGTTCTATCAGAAATCGTCACATGTCTTCCAAAGAGGTTACGCTAGTTTGCATTGCCACCAGCAGTGTACGAGTGTTCCTTTTTCTCTACTTCCTCGCCAGCATCTGTTGTTGTTTGTTTTATTAATGATGGCCATTCTTACTGGGATTGGGTGGTATCTCAATGTAGTTTGATTTGCATTGCTCTGATGATGAGTGAGGCTGAGCACTTTTTCATGTGTCTGTTGGCTGCCCATATATCTTCTTTTGAGAAGTGTCTATTCATGTCTTTTGTCCACTTCTTAATGGGGCTGTTTCTTTTTTTTCCTTTCAGTGAGTTTGAGTTTCTTGTAGATACTAGATGTTAGGCCTTTGTCATATATACAGTTGGCAAATATTTTTTTCCCATTCTGTGAACTGTCTCCCTGATCTCTTGATGGTTTCTTTTGCTTTGCAGAAGCTCGTTAGCTTGATGAGGTCCCACTTGTCTATTTTATTTCTTAAAGTGTAGGCATTTAGGTTTCAGAATAGGAATTGGTTACAGTTCCAATTTCCACAAGGGTGCCTCTTGAGTTTTCTAAGATTCTTATAGTTTGAGGTTTTACATTTAGGTCTTGGATCTATTTAGAGTTAATTTTTGTGTGTGGTGATAGGTAGGGGTCCTGTTTTAATCTTCTGCATGTTATCAGTCAGTTTTCCCAACATCATTTACTGAATAGGTTCTCCTCTCCCCAGGGGTTGTTGTTGGAGGCTTTGTCAAAGATGAGTTGGTTGAGGAATTGAGGCTTTGCATCTGGAAATCTATCCTGTCCCATTGGTCTATATGCCTGCTCTTGTACCAATACCAGGCTGTTTTAATTACTGTAGACTTATAGCAAAGTTTGAAGTCTGGAAGTGTGATACCACCTGCTGTGTTTCTTTTGCTAAGTATTGTTTTGGCTATTCGTGGTTGTTTATGTTTCTGTATGAATTTCTGTGTTGTCATTTCCAGGACCTAGAAGAATGATGTTGGTAACTTAATAGGTATTGCGTTGAATCTATATATTGCCTTTGGTAGGATGGACATTTTAACAGTGTTGATTCTTCCTATCCATGAGCATGGAATATTTTTCCACTTGTGTTTGTCTTCTTGGATTTCCTTGAGCAGTGTTTTGTAGTTCTCATTGTAAAGGTCTTTCACTTCTCTGGTTAGGAAGATGCCGAGGTCTTTCATTTTTTGTGTGTGGCTGTTATGAATGGGATTGTGCTTTTAATTTGGGTCTCTGCCTGCTTGTAGTTGGTGTATAGGAAAGCAACTGTCTTTTGAACATTTATTTTGCACCCTGAGACTTTGCCAAAGTCCTTTATCAGTGCAAGCAGGCTTTTGACAGATTCTCTTGAATTTTCAAGGTATAGGATCATATCATCAGCAAAGAGGGATAACTTGACTTCCTCTTTTCCTATTTAGATACCCCTGATATCTTTCTTTTGTCTAATTGCCCGAGCTAGGACTTCCAACACAATGTGAACAAGAGGGGTGAGAGTGGGCATCCTTGTCTTGTTCCAGTTCTCAGGGAAAATGTTTCCAGTTTCTGTCCATTTAGCAATATGTTAGCTGTGGGTTAATCGTAGATGGCACTTACTATTTTGAGGTATGTTCCTTCTATACCTAGGTGTTTGAGGGTTTTTATCAAGAAGGGAGGCTGGATTTTGTCAAAAACTTTTTCTGTGTCTAATGATATAATCATGTGTTTCTTGTTTTTACATCCGTTGATGCATTTAATTACATTTATGGTCTTGCGAATGTTGAACCAGCCCTACATCCTGGGGATGAAGCCTACTTGGTCACGGTGGATGATTTTTGAGATGTGTTTTTGGATCCGATTTGCTAGAATCTTTTGAGGATTTTTGCATCTATTTTCATAAGGGATATTGGCCTGTAGTTCTCTTTTTTTTGTTGGATCTTTACCCAGTTGGGGTATCAATGTGATGTTAGCTTCATAAAATGACTTGGGGAGAATTCCATCTTTCTCCATTGCCTGGAATACTTTCAGTAGGATTGGTATCAGCTCCTCCTTGTATGTTTTGTAGAATTCTACTGGAAAGTCATCCAGTCCAGGGCTTTTTTTTGTAGGTAGTTTTCATATGACAGAGTCAATTTCCTGGGTTGTAATTGGTCCATTTAGTGTCTGAATGTCTTCTTGTTTCACCCTGGGGAGGTTGTATGATGTCAGACAGTCCTCCATTTCATTGAGGCTATCAAGTTTGTTTCCATATAGGTGTACATAATAATCTCTGATAATCTTTTGTATCTCTTCGGGATCAGTTGTGATTTGATCTTTTGCATTTCTGATTGTGTTCATTGGGCTTTTTCGCTCTTTATCTTGGTCATTCTGGCTAGGGGTCCATCAATCTTCTTAATTCTTTCAAAGAACCAGCTTTTTGTTTTGTTGATGTTTTCTCTGATATTTTTGTCTTCTATGACCCATATTTGGGCTTCTATTTTAGTGATTTGGAGTTATCTGCTAAAGTTGGGGTTTTGATGGTCTTCTCTTTCCAGCTCTCAACTTGTGATCTTTCTGTTTTCTTGATGTGTGCTCGTAGAGATATAAATTCCCCTCTTAGAACTGTTACGTGGCATCCCAGAGGTTTTGGTATGATGTTTCTTTATTTTCATTTGTTTCCAGGAATTTTTTAATTTCTGCTTTGATTTAATTGTTGACCCAGTAGTTGTTCAGCATCATGCTATTTAGTGTTCATGTCTTTGTGGTATTTGGGGAAATGTTGGTGGTGTTGATATTTATTTGATTCCACTGTGGTCTGAGAATGTGCATGGTGAGATTTCAACCTTATGGAATTTGTTTATGCTTGATTTATGGCCAAGGATGTGATTGACCTTATTGGAGTACATTCCATGTGGTGATGAGTAGAATGTATAATCTGTGGTTGTTGGGTGGAATAATCTGTAGTTATCTATTAAGTCCATTTGTTTGAGTGTCAAGTTTATGTTCTGAATCTCCTTGTTGATTTTTTGCCTCGATGATCTTTCTAGGGCTGTTAGTGGGGTATTCAAGTCCTCTGCTATAATAGTGTTAGAGTTGATATCGTTTTTTAGTTTACTTAGTAGTTGCGTTATAAATGCTCGTGCTCCTGTGTTGGGTTCATATATGTTTAGGATAGATATTTCTTGGCGATGGATTGAACCTTTTATCATTATGTAATGTCCTTTTGCATCTTTTTAAATTTTTGATAGCTTAAAGGTTATTTCTTTCTGACACTAAGATAACAACTCCTGCCTCTTTTGTGATCCAATTTCCTGGAAATTCATTTTCCATCCTTTAACTTTGAGTCTGTGTGCGTCCCTTGTAGTGAGATGAATGTCTTAGATGGAGTAAATAATTGAGTCATGGTTTCTTATCCAGTTTGCCATTCTGTGTCTTTTCAGTGGTGCATTTAGTCCATTCACATTCAGGCTGGCTATTGAAATGTGACTGCGTATCGCTGCCATGAAGTTCTTATTAAAAGTTTTCTTGCTTGTTTTCTTTTGGCTTTGGGGTTGTTGTATGTGTGTGTTTTCAAGTTTCTTGTTGTGCCGCATTCTCTGTTGATACTGTGCTCTGCTGTTCTCTTGGGAAGTGTGTCATCATTCTTTTTTCTCTTTCTTCTGTGCTTAATACCTTTTTAAGTGTCTCCTATTGAGCTAGTCTGGAAGCTGCATAATCTATTAGGGATTGGATGTCTTTGAGGACTTTGTATATAGGGCTCCAGTCCCTTCTTGCTTGTAGTATTTCTGCCGATAGGTCTACTGCTATTCTGATCGGTTTTCCCTGGTGGGTAGTCTGGCCTTTCTCTCTTGCTACCTTTAGGATTTTTTCTTTTGTGCCTACTTTGTGAAAGCGAACTATTATGTGTCTAGGGGTTGGTCTTCTCATTTGATGTCTTGTGAGGGTTCTCTGTATCTCTTGTGCTTGGTTGGTCACATCGCTGGTGAGATGGGAATAATTTTCTTGGATTACTTCCTGGAATACTTGCTCCAAGTTTTTCTCTATTTCCCTTTTTTCTTCTGAGATACCAATCAGGCATAGGTGCAACCTCTTGATATAATCGCATGTCTCTTGTAGGTTTTGTTCTTTCTTCCTGAGTCTTCTTTCTAGGTTTTTTACAGATCAGGTTAATCCATGTTCTGGCCTTCAAGTTCTGAGATTCTTTCTCCATTTAGATTAATTCTGCTTTCCATGCTTGTCATCTTGTTATTTATTTCCTGGATGAAATTTTTTATTGCCAAAATCTCTCAAGTTCTTTCAGTGTGGCATCTTGTCTTTTTTAAGTCTTATTCACCCTTTCCATCCATTCCCTAATCCTTGTTGTATTCTGGGGACAGTTGTTGGTGACTTCCATTGTTTGGGCACCAAGGTTTTCAGCAGTTTTGTCTTTGGTACACTTGAAATTGCCTGAGGTCTTCCTCTGGTTTTTCCTCACTTGTGACAGATCTCTTGTTTTTCTCTTTAGTTCTGTGATCCAGTGTCGGGCAAGAGGCTTTCCCTTCTGATATTTGCTTAGTCCTCTATTCCCTGATCCAGGTTCTGGATTTGTTCTATTTTGAAATAGAACGGCGGATGGGAAACTTTGCTGTCCCTTTTAGTTTTTGAAATTCGAATAAAGTCGGGGGATGGGGCGCTGGGATTCAGAAATTACTTGCAAATTACAATGTTCACTTATTGTGGTATGCATTCGTTGAGACCCACTCCCCACCACCACTCTATATGACATTGCAAAGCAGAACCCAGTGCAAACAGTAATTGAACACACAGACACACACACACACACACACACACACACACACACACACACACTAAAACAAACTGGAATAACAACAAAGTGAAACAAAACAAAACAAACCACAACAACAACAACAAAAAACCCAAGAAAACTAAACACACACACATGCCTAGCACAAACTGAATAGAGAAGAAAAACAGAAAGACCGGAGGGAGAAAAAAAAGAAGAAAGGAATTCAGGTTGAACCCTCACACATATAGTGACACACACCTTAAACTATAAGAAATGAAAGTAAAAAACGCCAGAAGAACAAAAGAATAAAAACAAACCATGACAACAACAAAACTGAAAGATGAACACTCAATTATTCGCAAACACACTTAAACAGAAAATGACAAATAAAAGAATAACGAAATAGAAAAATAAGAAAAAAATTTGGGAGGGATGCAGATCAAACTCTCACATACACATTCATGCACAAAGGAAAAATATTTTAAAAAATAGATGAACTAACAGAAAAAAAATTTTTTAAATCAAAAAAAACTTGAAAATTGAAAAAAACCTTGCCCTTTTGTGGCAGGCTCTGTAATTGTTCCTCTAATCAGGTCTCCTGCAGAACCACCTCTTTCACTCTCTCCTCAGTATCTGCAGCAGGGAAGGAAGACGGGCAGTGGAGGTGGGTGGGGCTGCAGTCCTCCCCGCCCACTCTCATATGGTCAGGGAGATCTCCTCCAGTGGGGAGGAACAGGATTGTGTCTTCCCCAGGTATGTACTCCAGTGGGGTGCCCCAGCCTGGCCTATCCTGGAATGGAGTTCTCCTATTGCTACTGACGTCCAGGCTCCTCCTTGGTTTGTCCCTCTCAGTCAGGGCCCAGCTGTGTGGGTCTGACGTTCAGAGGATTGCTGGGTAGGAGGGGATTTGGGTCAGTCCTGGACTCACCACTGATCTCTTTGGAGTTCTTCCCTGTCCTTTCTGGCCTCATCCTTTGTCCTGTGATTGGATCAGGGCAGGGGGTGGGGCGCCTGAAACTCAGCACTCATCATGTCCCTCCCAAGTTTGTGCTTTCAGGATATTCCTTCTGGGTCACGACCAATCCCTGAGTAGTTGATCTGCCTGTCATAGACATCAGGTCTGTTGCTCAATGGTGAGCGAGTTGGAGCACTTTCCTGCCCCATCTTCAAGATGATGGTGGGTGTGCCTCTCTTATCCTCTTTCACGAGACTTTGTCTCTGGACTCCCTCCGAAGCCCCTGCTGCCAATGTCCTGCAGGCACTGAAGTGGTGAGGCAAAGCCAGAAGCCAGCAGTCTGTCTCCTGCTGCAATGATGAGGGAGAGTCTGGGGCGATGATTTCTCCCCATTGCTTTTTCACAGAAAAACTTTTGTCCGTTTAAAAAAAAACAATGACGCTCAGCTTCTGCAACCTGGGAAGAACCAGGGACAAAGCAGAGAAGCCACTTGCTCACAAGACCCACTTAGACAGTCTCTGCCAGCATTTTCTTCCCAGGGAGGGTTTGTTGATTTTAAAAAAAAAAGAAAGAAAGAAAATGGCACTGAGTTTCTGTGTCCTGGGAATCACTAGGGTCCAAGCCCAGCAGCTGTAACACCAGCCATAACACCAGCCACTGTACCAGGAGAGCCCTGGCTGCTAGCTCCCTAGCCCTCACTCAGTCAGCTACGCACATGCCCATTCGCTCACCAGCACATACACCAAATTTTCCAAACACTACTCACTCACACTGGGACCCGCATAGTCCTCCTGGTTTGGCTGCCATCTTCTCACGCTCTTCCCCATGCTCACATGTTTTAAGTCCACATAAAAGTAAGTATAGCTGGACCCATGCCTGACTTGTGCCTGAAATCCCAGCCATTTGGGAGGTCAAGGCAGGAAGATTGTATGAGGCCAGGAGTTCGAGGCCAACCTGGGCAACACAGTGAGATCCCATCTCTAAAAACAGAAAAGTTTTTTTTAAAAAGTGAATATAAGCAAAACTGTGGTGAAGATGTCCTAAATGCAGGGGAAGCATACAATGACATGGAATTTAGCATCAGTAGGTTTGAGTTCGACCTCTAGCATCCACAACACTTGTCATGAACCTTAAGCAAGTCTCTTCACCATCCTGGTTTTGAGTTTCTTATCCTAAAAAAATGGAGAACTGGAGGATTCACGTGGCAAGGCATCTGAAACTCTTCTGTAAACCAGTGTGGGCCAAATGCTAGCCTATCAGAATTGGATGCAGCCCTTGTTCCAGAGGAGCTAGGAATTCCATGTGAGACCCACCTTCATCAGGGTGTTCTGAAAAGGCAGCTTCTGGTCGCAGGCCATCTGGGCTCTGTGGGCGTCCCTTGCGGAATAAAGCTTGACTGTGGCATAGAAACGGGCCACCACAGCATTTGGGAACACCGGACTGAATACAGGCCAAACTGTGAGAAGACTGCAACAGAGAATGCTGCGGGGGTTCCATGGCGAGTTAGTGCACAGAACCCCCCATCCAGAAAATGCCCACCTCCACCTGGTCCCCAAGCCCTACCTGCCCCCAAAGCCCCTCCCACGGAACCTCCT
Organism: Cephalopachus bancanus; assembly: GCA_027257055.1. Taxonomy (NCBI): domain Eukaryota; kingdom Metazoa; phylum Chordata; class Mammalia; order Primates; family Tarsiidae; genus Cephalopachus; species Cephalopachus bancanus. The sequence goes on from JAPVLO010000006.1 coordinate 16,557,764, forward strand.
CCTCCACTATGCGCTAACCCTTGTTCCTGCTTTGGTGTGTATCTCCTTTGAATTTTTTCCCTGAGGTAATATTTTTACTCCTCGCCCAGTGATTTGTACTTTCCCCCTGTGCATGTGTCTAAGAGATCTTTTCCATGTCAGCACACCAGTCTAATAGCTAGCTGCCTTCCAATGCCTGGAGTGGTTTCAACAGAGGGTACTGAGTCAAACTTGGATGTTAGCCAGAAAAGGGGTTTCTTTCTCTTATTTGTTGATAATGATTAACTTTTGCCCATTTTCTTGTTGAATTATCTTTTCTGTATTGATTTGTAAAATAAGTCGGTCTGGACACGGATCTTGGGAAAAAAATACTTGCATTCAAAGTAATGAACTGGTGTTATGTGGACAGACAGAAACTGAAGCATGGGTGGATACCCATCCTCTTTATGTGTGTGGCCTCGCGTTATTTCTTGACTAATTGTGGAACCGGGCAGCTGAAGCTCTGGCAATCACAAAGTGGGTATTACTTTCTGGATTTTAATATCCCCCACAAGGTGGCCATGATTCTTTTACTTATTCTGTTCCATGAGTTCTTTTCCTACTTATTAAAGGATATGAACTGTGTTTCTTCACATAAATTTCTGAGGAAATGTTATCTCTTACATTGATGAAAATACCTGTTGCAATACTTTAAGAAAGGGATTGGCAGTAGTGGGAAACGGCTAGGGGAGGGGGGATGGAATTGGCAGTAATGGAAAACTGCCAGGGGAGGGAGGGCACACCTAGCCAGCAAGGGTAGTACAAGCATAATGAACATTTGTATACCTAACCCTGAATTGTACCCCACATATTTACAATAAAAATTGATGAAAAAAAAACACATGGAAATCATACAGTTGGGCTGAGAAACTGAGTATATTCTCTGCAAATATGAGTACAAAAATCTAACTGCATTGTAAGATCCTTCATGGTCCAGAATTTTGAGGTTAAAACCCCTAAGGAAAGGTGTTTTCTTATTCATATCCCAAATTAACCTCTGTTGGTTGTAGTTCTATTGGCAGTCAGTTTCTCAGATTTTCCGTTACACTTGACGACCTTCAGCGTTTTCATAAGTATTGGTCAAGAATTTCATAGGATGCACCTCTATTGAGAGGTGTTGGTCAAGAATTTCATGAGATGTGGCTCTATCTGCCTGATGTTTTCCTCATGACTAGGATGGTGTTACCAGTCACCGTATCATTATTTATATAGTGTATGTATAACCTAAATGACTTACAATTTTGATGTTTTTGTTGTTTTCTGTTGATGTTAACTTTGACCACCTAGTTAAGTCATGCTCGTCAGGCTTTCCACTATAAAGTTCTTTTTCACTTCTTTTCCATACTGTACTTTATAGAATAAAGTCACCATGCTCAGCTCACACTTAAGGAGACGGGAGTTATGTTCTACCTCCTTGAAGTTCATGAAATATCTACACAAATTATTCAGAATGCTTCTCCAGGGGAGAATTGTCTTTTCTCTTCTCCTTCCTTATTTATTCATTTATGTATATCAGTATAGACTCATGGTACATTTCCTGAGGACATTTTTTCTAGGTTTTCTGGTTATATACTTAATTTTTATGTCTATAATAAAATTATTTAAGGCTATACTATAATTCCTATTATATACACATATACATACATATACACATGCTTATATTATGGAGTATAAATTATTTGTTGTATAAATACACATATAATACATATATAAGAATATGTATCATACATATTTTTATACTTTTCTGATTTATGTAATTTTGCTTTTCACAAGTGATTTAGGATGACTTGCAGAAAAAAATATACACATTACAATAGGTTAGGGGAGTGGGGGATAATACCGGCAATGAAAAATAAGGGCTTGCAAATAAGATAAAACCAGGGAAAAGAATAGTTTAAGAAATGCCTAAGATCCTGCACAGTTTTGGGTGTGGGCCTCAAATTTGGCTGTAAAGCTTCCTAGTAGTCAAAACAGAGGGAGCCTCAAGATAGTATGCAGTTTTCTGAAGGTTAAATAAGTGGCCTTGTTTTCATTTTTTAGAATAATCTGAAATTTCCTTCCCTCCTTTATTAGCAGTTATTTAAACCTCACATGTCTAAGATATTATTTTTAAAAGCTCTTTTTATTCTATTACATAGGACCTTTGAATATTATGCTGTTGATAACCTGAGGCTTCATCACTAAGAATATACTCAATTTTTGTAAATGGACATTTTATAAGGTGTTTTAGGAAATAAACCCAACCACAGGTGAAATTCCTCAGATGAAAATGTCAGTATGTTGTAGCCCACAGGGCATCAATCAGTATTTTGCTGAAATTATCATGGTTTGTCATCTGGCTTATAGGTTTTGAGCCTGATTTTGTTGATATGCTAAGAATAGGTCATTTAACTTAATTCATGAGATTGATTTAACACCAAGTTTCTGATTAGTTTATATAATCCTCTCTTTATTTTGTTATTGTGCAAATTTTCTGAATGGGACTGCATTTTAACAACGGTTAAAATGACTGATTTGCATATTCATGTAGGAGTATATCAGAAAACGCAGATATCTGAGTCCTTCTTCCTGAAATATTCCCTTCCTCTGATCAAACTACTTGACTTGCCAAATAATCAAACTTCTGCACATTTATTCTTACTGTAAGCAGAGAGACCTGCGAAGATTCAATATAATCAGAAAGTTAAGGCTCCACAAGGAACCAGAAGGAACATTTGACAAATCAAAATTCAACAGTATTTGAATCTATTTCAGAGTGATGTATGTGTATCTATCTCCTTATTGGGCCTGCCTGGCCTGGCCCAGGGAGCCTTTCTTTTCTAGACAGCATGCAATGATTTGAATGCCTGTGTCTCTTCAAAATTCATGTTAAACTTTAATCCCCAATGTAACAGTATTGAGAGGTGGGACCTCTTAATTGATTAGGATGTGATTGGGCCATAAGGCGCTCTGTCCTCATGGATGACAAGGGCTGGAGGGAGTGACTTTGTCCTTCAGCTCTCCCACCATTTGAGGATACAGTGTTTGTTCCTTTTGCCAAGTGAGGAGGTGCCATGATTGAAGCAGAGCCCTCACCAGAGACCACATCTGCTAGTGCCTTGACCTTGGGGTTCTGTTGTACAGAGTTTAAGGTATTTGTTATAGCAGCAGGAACAGTTGAGGTACAGGGCCTTGAATGAGTAGCATTTGCTGCTGTGAACATTTTTCAAGATTCCATGGATAACCAAACCCTTTTATATTTGGCACAGGCCGTCTTTGATTCTTTGCAGATATTTTGAACGCCAGGCCAACTCTTAGCTGTCAGAACCTGCTTTCTCTCTCACACATTGAAACCATTTAAATATGTAGAAGTAAATTAATACGGTAAGTTTCAGTATAAATAGCAGTGCAAAACAAAGCAATAAAATTCATGAATTTAATTATAACCTCAAATTTGGGGAATATGAAGTAGGGAAGAAAAAGTATTAAGTAATTTATTGTCCATAAAGGGACTACATTATGCTGTTATTCTGATAATAATAATTAAATAATAATTATAATAATCACTAATGGAATTAGTAAGACTATTCATATCAGGCCGTGGTGTTCTCCTGCTGAACTTCACAATTCCCACATCTGACATCTGACAAGGTCACCATGATCCTGATGAAGTGAGATACTGTAGTCATGTCTGAGCACATAAAAAGAATCACCACACCAGCCGCAACAATGACCAACCAACCCCTTTGTGTGGCGATCATGGGTGACTACTGATTCGTCTAATTCACTACATAAAAATGAAGATTTCCAACTGAAAAAAAATCACCTCATTTTCTGATAGCACCCAATCCAGAAGAAACCCTCCTTGAGACTTTCTTAAAGTTACCTACACATATTCAAATTCAATAGCAAGGTCCTCCTTACACCTTTTTGCTGAGAAGCACCTACAGACCCAATGGTGTGCAGTCTGTCTTATTGCAGCAAGCATCAATAAGTCTAATTTTGACAACAGCTGTGCCCTGGTGATATTTGACTGATGACATCAACAAACGATGAGCACCCACAAATACTTACTGTACAATTTTTCTATCATCTCCCCATCTTAAGTTCAAAGTTTTGAATTATCACTTTACAATCCCACCCCGACTCCCACCCGCTGGACTGTCCATCCTATGAAGACCTGAGTCCTAGAGCTTTCTCCTGGGCCTGAAATATGGCAGGCTCACAATTAGTTGAGGGAGGAATGGATGTTTTCCTACTCATATATTTCTGTTGATGTTTTACAGGAAAATTGGAAGTGTGTGTTGGTCCTACCTGTCTTGATTTTTTTTTTTTTACCTTCAGTTTATTTTATTTTATTTTTTAAATATAAAATGTGGGGTACAATTCAGGGTTAGGTATACAAATGATTATTGTACAGGTAAAGCTTGGACCTCGCTTTGGTCCCACATCACTTGGTTTGAGATCAGGTACCCATATATATATTTTTTAATCAATATTTTTTATTATGATTTTGTGGGGTACAGTTAAGGGTTAGGTGTACAATTACGTTTCATTCAGGCACCCTTGTTTTGATTTTTTTAAAAAGCTCTATAATCTCGACTAATTTCTATGCATCAAGATCTGTCATTTTGTTATTTTTACATCAATACAAAACGCTTTGTATATTTCTATTGAGAAATTCTGATTAAATATAAAATGGGAAGATCCTAGCTAATGCTCACAACTATGTAAAAAAAACAAATATGCATTGGAGAGACAGAAAAAATATATCAGAACATTGGCAGCGGGTATCTTTAGAGAACTATGGGTTAATTTTACTCCTCTCTCTATTTTTGTTATTGTCCAAATTTTCTAAAGTAAATAGGACTGCATTTTAACAATGCTTAAAATCACTGGTTTGCATATTCATGGAAGGAAAAAGTCTAAGTCTAGAAATTGATCTCTAAACCATTTTTCACAACACAGAGAGGCTCAAGTATTGTTATAAATGTGTGAAATAACATCAATAAATCAAGACAGGGCTCTGTAATGTTTTCAAGCCATGTTATCCTAGAGGTTAATTGCCCAGTAGAACTTCACAAAGAGTCAAGGTCAGAAGACAAAGCCATTGGGTGAAGAAACAGTGAAATCACACACACACAAAAGTCAAGGCAAGAATTATCAGAAGCAAAATGAAACAAAATGGATGTACTATAAAACATGGATAAAAGTATCAGGGTAAGGATATCAGACCACAATCAAGTGTGGGCATGGCTGCTGGATCTGTCACTTAAGTAACCCCAGCCTTCCACTGTCAGCACTCTTCTCCCACAGTAGGTCCTCTTATAATATCCCCACTCCCTTCAAAAAAATCAATTGTAAATATAATGCAAATAAAAAGATTATACTTATCACAATTTAAGAAGGAAGAAATGAATAAACTCATTCATTTCTAGTACAGTTTATGCTAAAATCTTAATTCTAACAAGGCTTTATATAATATGCAGAGTAAATGGTTCTTGTTTTTGCTCCCCCATTCTAATTTTTGCTTTCTAATAGCACCCTGAATTTCCAACTCTTCCTCATCTGTTGGCTATGTCCTTTGGGTGATATTCACTTCACACTCAACTAAGGCCATCCCAGGGAAAGAAAAGAAACTCAATCATAGCCAATGATGAAATGCTTCTAGAACTTCTAGAAAAGACATGCTCTTTTAGCCTGTCCTGACCCTGGATGGAAGGTCTGAAGATGTAAGTGTGGGATCACCATATCCTGTCAAGAATCTGGCATTGTAAGAAGGTTCCATGTGGACTCTGAGGGCAAAACCAGGCTGGAGAAGGCAGAGCAGAGATGAGTCCTTGCTAACACTGTGAATTACCCCAACAAGCCACAATGTAAAATCCCTGGAGAGGGTGTGTGCTGACTTGATTAGAGGCGCAAAGAAAAGAATCTCAAAATAACCAGATCAGATGTCCTCCAGGACTTTGAGAACTCTACAAGAGAAGCTCCCTGTGATGCACCTTGAAAACAGACTGAGTAAAATGAAGCCAGACACAACAGTTCACCATATGGTTCATTTATATGAAATGTGCAAATCCGTAGAGATGGAAAGTAGTTTAGTGACTACCCTGGCCTGGGGTAGGAGAGAAATGGGGAGTGATGACTAACATTTAGGGGTGATAAAGATGTTCTGGAATTAAAGAATTACAGAATGGTTGTTTTTGCACAACCTTGTGACTAACCCACCACTACTGAGTTGTATACGTTGTGACGTATCATCTTATGGTATGTGGGTGACGTCTCAATTTAACAGAAAAGACTGTGGAAATCTGTACGGCACCAGGGGGTGAGGCCGGAAGCCGTGGGACCATGGCTCGGGACCTCCCCCATTCTTCCTCTCCTAGCTCATTCTTCCAGGTTTTTCAGTACCATAAACTTGTTTGATTTGTAACACTAATATCCGATAAGAAAATGTTATGTAGAAAGAATGTGAATGCCACATGACTGTTTACACGGGATTACAAAATGCTTATAATTTTGTGAGTTTAAGATATTTGATGCTGTCTAATCAAGTGAGAGACCTAATGAGCCTGATCTCTGGTGCCAGGGCAAATGAAAGAGAGACCTTCAGTGTCCTGTCCCCAAGTCCAACATCAGCAGGTGGATGGGTGGAAGGAGGCCACTGCAGATGGGCCTCTGCAGCCATTGCTCACTCAACCCTGGCACGCCCCAGCCCCTCTCTCCAGCTCACAGTGAGTTTGTTAAGTAGGTTGCAGAAGCACAAGACAGGCAGACCGTGATTTCCAAAATCAAGTTCAGAGGAGACTATTCACCTTGCGGCTAGAGGCCCTTTCAGGCCGTTCATGCTCACTATCATTTGCTGACATCACAGAGAAATCATGGAATATGTGAGCTGAAGGGACTAAAACTCACACTTCTTATTGCAGAGCAGTTGGGAAAGTCTATGGAGTAAGCCTAGAGCCATGCAGTTTCTTTGTGAATGTTCTGCACTATAGATTAACATAAAACCATCTTTTCCGCACCTCAAAATGAGTTCCCATCACTCAAAGATCAGTCCTAACCTCAGAGGTATGGACTTTTTAAAAACATAATGTTCTGGGGGATTGGGGAGACAAGTACCCAGTGCAGGGTTTCAGGAATTCTTTCTGCTTTTCTGTTTAAAAGCAACAGATACTGAGAAGGTGACTGGTACCTTTTGCTCCCCGGTAGACTTTGTGATAAGCTTCCCTCTTTGCCCCTAGAAGTTGCAGACACTTAAGCAGTTGGAAACGCTGCATGAAACCGGGAATTGAAGCTTAATCAAAATGGAATTTCAAAATGACTTGGTTGAAAAATGAAGGGTTTACTTCTGGAATCTCTATCCTGTTCCATTGGCCTAGATGTCTGTTCTTATACCAATACCAGGCTGTTTTGATTTTGTAGCCTTATAATAAAGTTTAAAGTCTGGAAGTGTGATACTTCCCACTTTTTTTCTTTTGCTGAGGATTGTTTTGGTTATTCATGGTCATTTATTTTTCCATATGAATTTCTGTATTATCATTTCCAGGTCTGAGAAGACTGATGCTGGTAATTTAATGGGTATTGCGTTGAATCTGTAGATTGTCTTGGGTGGATGGATATCTGAAAAAATGCTAGGGCTCACTAACCATCAGAGAAATGCAAATCAAAACCACACTGAGATACCACCTAACTCCAGTCAGGATGGCCATCGTCAATAACTCAAAAAACAGCAGAAGCTGGAGAGGATGCGGGGAAAAGGGAATACTTCTACACTGTTGCTGGGAGTGTAAACTAGTACAATCTGTGCAGAAAATGGTTTGTTGATTCCTAAAAGATCTAAAAATTGACCTTTCATATGATCCTGTAATCCCTTTCCTGAGAATATACCCAAAGGAACACAGATCACTTCATGAAAAAGATACCTGCACACACATGTTTACTGCACCATTGTTCACAATAGAAAAAACATAGAACCAACCATGCTGCTCATCAAAAGAGGACTGGAAAACAAAATATGGTACACATACACTATGGACTATTACACGGCCATAAAGGAGGACAAAAATGGAGCTTCGCAGCAACTTGGATGGACTTAAAGTTCATAACTGAATGATTTATCACAGAAACAAAGAACTGATTACAACACGTTCTCACTCCTAAGTGGACCTTGAACAATGATCATAATACTATAAGAAAGGGATTGGCAGTAGTGGGAAACTGTCAGGGGAGGGAGAGGGAGGCATACCTCATCAACAAGGGGAACTGCATAATGACCATTTGTATACCTAACCCTGAATTGGACCCCACATTTTTAAAATAAAAAAATTTAAAAAGAAAAAAAGTGGAATTTCAAGAACCGTCCATGTCAGAGCAGTATCACGGGCTCCCCTGACAGTGCTAATCCGAGGATTACTTGCTTGGTGCCTTTTTTGCCCAGGCCAAAACCAGTACCAGGGAACGCAGAACACGTCATACACATGCAACACAAGCCTCTTGGCCTCTTCATGCCTCAGTTTCCTCATATGAAATAAATGAGTGACTCTTAAGACACACTTTTCAGAGTTCATCATGGGCTTCTACCCTGCTAACCAATAGCCATATGACATTTTTACACATCAACAGCTGTTGACATGCCTTTGTCTTCTCTCTCCCTACAACTTGTATAAAAACTGCATGCTGTGCCATGTTTGAAACATTCCAAAGCTCAGTTCTGTGAGCAAACTGCAACCATGATTTCTACAAAAGAAGAAACAAGCAAAAAAAAAAAGGAAAAAAACCTCATTCTTTCATAACATTCATCATTAGGCAGTGATTCTAATTTATATATGATGAAGCATAACCTCAGAACATTCTCCACACACTAAGGAAATCTCACCGGAAGATGCTGGCTTCTGACCCCTACTTTCATATTTAAATGTGTGGTGCATGAGCTACACAACAGTGAATGCTCATAAGCATCTGTGTTCATCATCTTTATTTCTCCAGAGCAGGGTTTCACAGCTTCTGTGCTATTGGTGTTTTGGGTTGTGCAGTTCTCTTTTGTGGGGTTTGTCCTGGACCTTGCAGGGTATTCAGTGGCCTCCCTGGCCTCTGCCCCTCAGATGCCAGGAGCACTCCCACAGTGGTGACAACCAGAACTGCCTCCAGACATTGCCAGATGTCACCTGGATGCCAAACTACACAGGCTGCGAACCACTGCTCTAGAAAGATTTTCTGTGACCTGTGTAATCATTCTCACATTCATCTTTGCTAGAGCCAAAAAGACTCGCTATATAATCCTAGTAACTTTCTACTAGTAAGATTTTAATCATCTTTCAAAGTGAAGAGCAAAAAGGTTTACACTTTATAAAATAATATGAAGTTACATTTATAACTTACATAAACTGCAGAAACGGTGGTGATTCAAATGCACATCTTTCAAAGGACAGCATCTTATTGCAGGTCAAATCTCTAGGAAAAGGACAAGGAAAGTATTGCCTTGATTCACTATAGGAAGCCAAGTCAACCTGAACCCCTCCTCCCTGCATGAGGCAAAAAAGGGTGTCTTCCTCCAGGCAGGAGCCATTGGTGTGAGAAGCCAGGCAAGGCCTGAACCCCGGAGGCAGGGTACACAGTCCCTTGTGAGCCACTTCCACCCTTCCCCGTTCTGGGGAATCCACGTGGACCCCAAGCCACTGCAGCTCATTTCACCTCTTCCTAGAAGTGACAAACAGAATCAGTAGAATTTCCACTGCAAGGAGGAACTGCACTTAAGAATGAACAAACAACATGCAAAGGCCAACTCCGTAAAGGAGAGAAAGCAAACTCAAATGTAAGAGCTTTCAGCCAACGACATGGAGTTAACAGAGAAAGCACAGAGGACTCTAGGAGAGCTAAATATTCGCTAACAGATGCAGGCAGACAGTACATCCATGAAAAGAATCCACTGAATATTGCACAAAGTGGTATTTATACAAAACCTTGGCAGAAAGGACAGTTGAGGGATGCATTGGAAAATGGAGAGATCTAGCCAAGGACGACTCCAGAGCATAGACTGAAGAGGACAGGAGAAGCCCAACACGTGGGCCTGCCTGGGAAAGTTATCATGGCCTTGACCTAGTCCTACAGTAGAGACCATGAATGCGCTAGGGGAGAGCGTGAGGTGGTTTCAGAAACCTGATGAGCAAGTGGCATATGACTGTGTCTCTAAAATGGTGCATGAAGGAGTGTTGGCACCTCTACAGAAGACATCCTGTAAGATATCAGAGGCAAACTTCCTGTGCCTGGGAGATCTCACTTCCTTACCCATCACATCAATGGCTTTCCTCCTTTGGCAGCTCTGGGGGTCTGGTAGCATGCTGTGTTGTCTGATGAAACTATTTCCATCAAATTCCATATCCCTGGATATTTACAACATTCTGTTGTCCCTTACTGCATCTGTTGGCCACACATTTCTACTAATTATATCTCATAACTTATGACAAAAAAATGCTAACACCTGGAAATGATGCCACTGAAATCAAGAGCAGTTCTCAGCTAAAAGGCGGTCCATATCATACAGAATGTAGTTATATCCATTTTTAAAAGATTATCAATAAAATGAAAACATGAAAAACTTTTGTATATGAAGTCCTGATTCTTCAGACTCTGACCCTAGATTGAAATTCACTGTGTTAGAAGGAACAGCAGTGATGGTGAGAATACTCTGGAGAGGAACTAGGTGATGCTGTGACTGATTTGTTTTCTCACCTTGGTTGGCTAAGGGTGCCATGTGTCCATGGAAATGATCCGAATAGGAAGACCAGGCCACATGTACAACAATGTTTATAGTAAACTTCTTCACAACAATAAAAAGTTGACAAAGCCCTGCCTCCCTATATCACATAACAAGACTGTATGGCTATGCAATGAATGATATGCAAAACGGACATAGGAAATGATGGAAAGTGAAAAAAAGCAAGACAAAAACAAAATATAAGCACTGACAGAAAAGAGATGGGAGCTGCCCTCAGCAGTCTGTGGCTAGTGTCTTCTCTGAGTGGCTGATACCTAAGTCACACTGTTTGGATAAAGAATTTAAATACCAGGGATTGGCAGTAGTGGGAAACTGCCAGGGGAGGGAGGGGCACACCTCATCAACAAGGGTACCTGCAATGACCATTTATATACCTAACCCTGAATTGTACCTGACATTTTAAAAATAAAAATAAATGAATAAATTTATTATTATCTTTAATCTTTTTTTAAAAATTTAAAAAAGCTTTTTATTTTAAAGACATGGGGTACAATTCAGGGTTAGGTATCCAAATGGTCATAATGCGGGTACCCTTGTTGATGTGGTGTGCCCCTGCCTCCCCTGGCAGTTTCCCTCAACTGCCAATCCCACCCACTTCCTTCCCTGATAGTTTCCCACTACTGCCAATCCCTTTCTTGTAGTATTATGATAATTGTCCAAGGTCCACTTATAAGTGAGAACATATGGTACTTTGTTTCTGTGATAGATCACTGAGTATGATAGACTCTAAATCCATTCAAGTTGGAGCGAAGTCTGTATGTTTGTCCTTCTTTATGGCTGCATAATATTTCATGTACCCCATTTTTTAAATCCAGTCCAGCTTCGATGGGCAGTATGGTTAGTTCCATGTTTCTGCTATTGTGAACAGAGCTGCAACAAACATGCATGTGCAGGTATCTTTTTTATAAAATGATTTGCATTCCTCTGGGTATATTCCCAGTAGGAGGATTGCTGGGTCATATGGAAGGTCCATTTCTAGTTCTTCGAATGAATAAATTTAAATACCAAGCCATTGCAGGAGGTAACTAGGCAGCATGTATTTTAAATTAGCAGTTTCTTTCTGTGAAGCTTTTTGAATAACAGGACAGTAAAAAAGAAATTTTTTTAAATAACAATATATTCAACCTAGAAGGAAAGTTTAGACTGAGAAATGAGTCTGACATCAAAAAATTACCCCTCTAAAGGAGCTTCTGGAATGAGGAACTGGAATGATATATATTAATTGTTGAATTCCAATATTCATTTTGATTGAAACAAAAAATTTAAAACTGTAGAGAATCAGTTAAGCCTAGATCTAAAGTATTCTCAAACCATGAAAATATCAAAACCAGATCTAAATGAAAATTTAAGAAACATTCATGTTTAACTTCTAATCAAGATAATTTTCTGCATTTCACAATATTCATTCTTGATTCTACACAACAGACAATTACCCTTTCCCTTGTTTCTGTGACTCTTTGGAAACTGAGAGTGGGTCCCGGGGGGGAGCGGGTTGGGACTTAAATACATACATGATACACACTGTGGGCCTCCTTCTGCTGGTTTCCGTCTCTCCAAATCACTTATCAGTACTTGAAATTATATCTATTACATTTGCTTGTATATTATATATTTGTAAGTCTCCTGAGAGCTGTGATGTTTGGTCTGCTTTGTCCCTGGACCTGTATCCCTGGCACCAGAAGTAGATAATCCATAAATATTTCTTGAATGAATGAATGGGTGGCAGATGTCAATTTACAGATATAGCATTTTTATTTATTATTAATTTTTTAAAGATTAGTCAAGTGCATTAGTGAGAAGGAGAAAGAGTAGAACAAGGAGCTCAGTCTGTAACTGACTGTGAATAATCGACTGAGATAACCCACTACCTTCGGGTAAGCCAGTACTTTTATTTAAAATAAAACATTCACTTATTATTGCTCATCAGGATAAATACAGTTTTACAAAAAAGAAATGTCTTTCTTATTCCCTACATTTGTAACTCAATTTTCTGTGAGACAAAACTCTTTGGGAATCTCATAAAAGCACTGGACCCTTTCCTCAGAAAACTGGACTTTCTCTAATACACACAAAAATGCATACGCAATTTCCATTTGTAGATTACCCTGTTAGGACAGAGGTCTGTGAAAAGAACAGATTGAATTCAGGGCGGTGGGGGGCAAACTTGGATGGGAAATGAAGTTATATCTCTATCTTTACAAACTTCTATTAAAATAAGCATGTCCTAATCTTTAAAAAAAATTTTGAAAACTGTATTTCAATATTTAGTAATCAGTTTCTTTGTTTTCCTATATGTTTTATCTTATGCGTTTAAAGTATTATTCTAAGAATTCAGGCTTCTGTGGGGAAATATGAGGCCCAATGAGGGAGGCAACAATCGGGTAAATTATACTGAGGAAAGGAATCTCAGGGGAAAATATACAGATGTTACAAAAAACTTGCTGACCGCAGCAAAAGTTGTAAAAGTTTGCTAACCAGCTGCAAATTATTGTTGTGAACTGACCTTTAGCCGACTGCAGTAAAGGGCAAAAACAGTTAGCCATTGCTATTAATTAACCCTATCTTAAAGAAACAGAACACCACAATCAATCAGCCATCTTACAAATCTCTCACATAGTACATAGAATTCATAACTGACTTCCCTCCCCAGCATAGCCTAGCGCAGCACTAAACTCTCCAGCACAGCCTTATAAAAATTCCCTCAAGCCTCTGCCTCTTGGCAAACAATAGACAGCCCTTTTCTGCTGTGTTGTCTGTTCTCTTACAACACATTCTTTCTTAAATAAGTCTGTCTTTCTAAATTCACAACTGTCTTGGTGAATTTCTTCACTGCTTGCAGCCTCAATGAGTCATATGCACAATAGCATCTTCAGATCACTGAGTGGCCAAAAAAAAAAAAAAAAACAACTTTGAAATTCTGTCCTGGGGCCCATGGATCTCAAGTTAAAAACTTCTGCCTTACAGGGTAAAAATCTCAAGATGACTTACTAATCTTTAGACTCTGAGACTTGGGCTATCTATAGTGTATACACTTCCAAATTCATGTTTTAAGAATTAATTTTTAGATCAATTTATTTTTATTAGAATGTAATATATATTCACATGACTCAAAATTCAAAAGGCTTCCAGTGCACAGCCAAACATTTTTCTCCCACCCTGCCCCTTGGCCTACCTCCTTTCTCCACTCCCTTGAGGAAACTAGTGCTATTTATTGTGCCACATGACTTTCATTTTTCCAACAGATCTGGGAAGTAAAATCTGCAAATCAGATGCTATCATGGTAAATATAAAATACATATAGCATTTAAGAATTTCTTTAAAAAAACACACACACACAACTGACTGGTTCTAGCACTCTTTTCTTACCCATAAGATATCGGGCTAAGGCAGGGGGAGCTATTTTAGGGTGGTCATAATCCCTCTTCTTAGATTACTATGACTCTTATGTTTTACTTTTAATTCAAAACTCATTTATGACTTGTCTACATAAAGTGGACTAATGCTGATACACAAACTGTCATAAAAATGCCACTTAATTATTCTGAAAGTGAAGTTTCCCCCCCAAATCCTTTATGTGTCTAAATGGATTCCTTCTACAAATCAATAAGAAAATGCAAAATACTTCACCAGAAAAATGAACAAAGGATAGAAAACTCAGAAAAGAAACACAAGTATTTATTAAACATATAAAAATACTTAAATGAATTAGTAATCAGAAGAATTCCAAGTTAGATGGGACCCTTTTGCTTCACCCACCACATCAGTAAAAAGACAGAGAATACCCAGAGAAGGGAGGCTATGATGAAATGTTCTACTGACTATAGTGTAAGTTGGTACAACTTTTTAAAGAAAAGTTAGTATCTGCGTAGTCTTTATCCCAACACTCCCACCTCTAGATATCTGTTCTGCAGAAATACTTGCCCGTGTCCACAAAGAAGCATGTGCAAGGATTCCATTCAGCCATGCATGGAACAAGAAAACCAGACATCATCTAAATAGGGTAATTGCAATGAAATGAATGATGATACATCATGCTATGGAATACTGTACAGGAGTTTAAATGAATGGGGTAAGCCTCTAAGTCCTGGAAACGACAGAAATCTAAGACATATGGTGAAGTGAAAGGATCAAGGCTGGGCGTGGTGGCTCATGCCTGTAATCCTAGTACTTTGGGAGGCTGAGGCAGGGTCATTGCTTGAGCCCAGGAGTTTGAGGCTGAAGTGAGCTAGGAGTACTCCAGAGACAGAGTGAGACTGTCCCCCCCCAAAAAAAGCATCAAGTTTAAGATGCTACCCTTTATGTTTAAAAAAAAAAGATTAAAAACCCATACAACAAATTCATGTAGATATTTATGTAAGCAGATACCTAAGAAAAGAGTTGGAATGATCTATAGCAAACTCAGAGTAGTGATTACCTCAGGAATGGGGAATTAGGGCTCAAGTAAGGTTTCCATCACAGCTGTTTTTTTGTTTTTATATATTAAGAATATAATCATGGCCGGGCTCCATGGCTCAGCTTGTAATCTCACACCTTTGGGAGGCTGAGGTGAGTGGATTGCCTGAGCCTGCGGGTTCGAGACCCACTTGGGCAAGCGAGACCTCATCTCTACAATAAATAAAAAAAATCAACCAGGCGTGGTAGCGCGCGCCTGTAATTCTGGCTACACGGAAGGCTGAGGTGGAAGGATCGCTGGAGCCCAGCAGGTCGAGGCTATGGTGGCCGGGAGCGGCCACTGCTCTCCAGTCTAGGCGACAGAGTGAGACTCCAACTCAAAAAAAAAAAAAAAAGAATATAATGTGTATTGCATATATAATAAAAAATAAATTTAAGTTGCCCTGATTTATTTTAAAGATGGCCCCCCAACTTAATTTTAAAGTAACTTTAAATCTTAAAAAGAAGCCTAAGTAGATGTAAGCAAATGTAATATGGTATCATGAAAGGGGAACCTGCATCAGAAAGACCTTAGGCAAAAACTAAGGAAATAAAAATAAACTATGAGTTTTAGTTAATAGTAACATATCACTATTGGCTCACTAATTGTTGCAAGTGTACTATACTAATGTAAGATGTTAATAATAGGGGAAACTGGGTGCAGGGTTTCTGTAAATATAAAGCTGTTCCAAAAAATAAAGTCTATTTCATATAGTTGTCCTTTAACTTTTTACTATGTAGAATGTAATGCAAAGAACACTTGTAATTAATGTGTAACTTAAGGACAATACAAAAAACCTATGAATACATCCCTCCACTGGTGAATTAGAACATTACTAGTGCCATTGAAGCTAACCTAAGCTATCATTCTGTCTTTTCCCAACACTGACCATGTGCTGGGTGCCAGCCCCGAACAAGGGTGGGTTAGGACCGCAACGGTGAATCAAGATGGAGAGAAGAGACCACTTGGAGGTAGTTCTTCTGGGAACAGTCTGATTAGGACTGAAGCCAAATTTTATTCGGACTCCTTCCAACTTATATACCTTTTTCTATACCCTCCATCAGTATGATAATCACTTGTTGGGGGCGTACAAATTTTATGCAAATTACGCATCACAAGACCATCACGAGACTTGCAAGTTCCAAGCAAACAATTACAATTCCATGATGCATGACGTGCTTCACAAAATTTACATTAAATTCACAGGTGTACAATTTCAATACAGATTGTTCAAAGTGTTTTCCATAATGTTCAATAAATCATTCATATTATACTCTTTGTTTCAAACCCTGATTAATACAAAAAACTTTTCCAAGTTAAATCCAAGTTCACTGACTCCTAATATTTTTAACGATTAATATTATCAACTTAACACTATACTATAATCTATAAGTTTACTTAAATGACTCAGTTATTCTATTAATCTATTATGGTTCAACGTAGTGTCCTGTAATTCTATAATGATTAAAACTTATTCTTAAATTATAAAACCTTACCATGACTTAAATGAATTTCCTATGTCTAAACTTTAATTTTTCTAATGATTGACCTTTAATACTATTCTATATCCTATTAAGCTAATACCTTATCATTAATTCTTTTATAAATCATATAGTAACTATTATATTTGAATAATGCAGCCAAAGGAAACAAAACAGCAAGCATAAATTTACTCAAATATACTCTAAAATGTAACTATAAGTGTATATGTATATATTTTATCCTAACAAGTCTACTCTAGAAATCAAATAGTTGCTGTCACACTCTTGAATAAGGAAATGCATGGCCGCCATGGCCTCGGGCTGAAGCAAACAGAGTTTCAGTATGTAACGACACAAAAGCAAGGAAATGCATGGCCGCCATGACAGAGTTTCGGTATGTAACGAAACAAAAGAAATCGTTTCTGCCTGGCTAGGGGCAGGGCAATATAACTATTATGGTAATTTAATTCCTAATCCTAGCTCTAGGGGAAACTGCTTTCGGGAACAAGAGCTGACTCACCAGTCTACCAGGAAATAGAAGTTTGAAAATATCTAGAAAGAAATACAACTTAGAAGGGACAAGGTCATATAATTCTGCTGTGCAACTTCCCATCAGGTGTATAGAGATTTACTTATAAGTTTTACTGCCATGTATGCACACTGGTCACTAATCACACGCCAATAGTATAGTTATAACTGATATCCTATGTCAGAGGCGATCTTCCAGATGGGCCTTTACAGACCTCAGCCATGTAGCTATAGATGTTGGCTCCCAACAACCATGGGTATTTTGAGTTTAACATTTATTTTTTTTAAAAAAGCTTTCAACATATGTATATATGTGGCATAGTTTTGTATATATATTAGAATAAGAACCCAATTCTGCTTTTTGTATTAGCGATTTTTTGAAAAATCTCAAGTAAATGAAAAGTTCCAAGTACACTACAAATAACTTTTTTTTCTGAGCTATTGGAGAGTATGTTAGTTACCACATGATGTCCCATCACTACTGAATTGACTATTTTCTTCAAAGACCATTCTGCAGAGCAGCAATATAACCATCAAAATCAAGAAATTAACATGTATATACACTGATATTTATTCAGCCCCTATTAACATTTCATTAAAGCAAAAATACCTCTAACTCCATTTTGTTCCAGTGTGGGGAGGAGGAGGCTATTCTCTGATGGTCTTGGAGCCCTGCTGTCTGAGGGTTGGGGAAATTCCATACCCAGTCCCACCCCCAACCCACTTCCTGCCCATCACCCTAATTCTTTTCTCAGAAAAGAATGAATTAACTTACTATACCTTGAGAAAGAATTAACTTACTATACCTTGTAAGTTCAGTCTTAAATAATTCACTTCAAGATATGGAGTCTATTTCTGGAAGACTCTTGTTTCTGTTGCCTTGCCTGTGAATCTCACATTTCCTAGAAAAACCGTCTCTCTGCTTTGTTGTTCTTGGCACCCTCACAGTGTCAGTGTAGATTTCTGGTACCTATTCTGCTTACAGCGGGTTCCTGTTTAACTGTATACTGGACACGTCTTTGCCTTTGTTCTTGTTCCAAGAATGGTGGTTTAGGCAGCCAGTGCCCCCTACCAATGTGAAAAAACAAGTGGTGAAATTCATGGCCTCATTCCTGATCAGTTGTATACATGGACCAAGAAGCCCTTGTTATAGGGTCTGCATCTCTTCTAAATATACCTGAAAAAAATCTTGTTAAATCTCTTGGATCGTAAGTGGTCCCTCTCCTTGTGGAAATTAATTATCGAACATCTTTCCTTTGGTTAAATTGAATCTGTTCAGGGAGTCAGGATACCTGGAGGGTCTGTTGCAGCATGGGAGTTGAGAATGAAAGAGTCTGATGACCCTGGTGGATTTTGAAAAGAAAAAAAATACCAGTCACACCCATTCTAAGTTATTGTGGGTCAGAGTCATTTCTCAATAGTCTACTTAGCTGAACATTTTTTTCCACTTAATATGTTTAATGTAAGGTACCATTTCCTCTGATTATTTTTGGCCGTTTGGCCCAGAATAACTGTACCTTGATTAATTCTAATGTCTGATCCTCCCCAAGCATCAAGTGATGGTGGCATTAGACGGAGTAGCTGCTTCCACAGCCTGTGGCCTTTGTAATATCAACTCGATACCCCCTTCACTGGGTTAATTTTTGTAGTCTCAGAGCAGTGTTCCTGTGCTGGAGGAGGTGCATTTCTTAGCCGTGAGACTCCTATCCTCCTCCATTGACCTCAGCTTTAAGTTTTCCTTTAAGAAGGGCTTTCTCCGCCTCCTTGGTTAGGGAACTAGCCTAGGTTGGGCCATTAACACTTATACAAGGCCCCAGCCATTTGGCCGTGCCCTTTTCTTGGAGGAAAAGAACCTCTTCCCTTACAGAGGGCTCTATCCCTCTCCAGATTTGGGGGTCAGTGCTCAAGGACTGGTGTCTGCAGGCCAGAGAGCATCGATGAGGAATTTTGAAATTTTAATTGGCTAATGTTATAAGTCTGCCAAACAAGCTAGAATGGTTTGTGTGCTGTGATTGCTAGAAATTGAGGTTCAAATATGGTGACAAAGCAAGATGCATGTTTATTTCATGCTAACCTTAGGGGTAAAGCTGTACTCCATACAGTGACTCAGTAGTCCAGGCTGATGAAGTTTCCACATCCTGTACCTGCTATCTGGAACACTCGGCCTCCTTGATCTACATGGAAGTAGAAGAAACGGTGGATGATCCCCAGCAGCTTTGCTTTTACCTATAGCCCCTGACCAGAATGAACTACATAACCCTACCTAATAGCAATGGAGAAGAAGGAGTACTCAGGAGAACTGAATCTTACAGAACATTAGTGATGTCTACCACCAGGGTTACCTAGCATTTTCCCAAAATGGCTGAGTTTAACACAAGCATATGTGTTAGGGTGTTACCTGATCACACTTGAAACAGAGTCCTATATACATATTTTCTGAACATCCCTCTTCTACCTTATTCCTCTCCTCTTCTGGATTTTTTAGTCTTCAGCTCTATCTCATGGGGTCCTGGAACCATCACGTCACTATTCCTTATGGTAGAAGCCAGCAGATTCCATGCCAAGATTCAGGTCAGTGGTTCCATTCTGAGCTCTAGTCTTGGAGGACAAGGATATATCCTCAAATTTCCGGGTGGAGCATTTGCAACCAAAAACACTCCTAGTGTTTCTCACTGATCATCTTTCATAACATAACTTTGATATGTGATTGTCCTAGGACTGCTTCCTCTTAGGAGTGAGACTAAGAAGACAGCAGTTGGATGAATGCACAAGAGGGCAGCATCCTGCCAGATATGCAAGGGGAACACCTAAACAACCCTGAAATTATCTTTTGAAGGGCAGACCCCTTGTAATCCAGGCTTTCCCGCTAGATAAGCGTTCTGGGAACCCATCAGTTTTTATCTGGAAGTTTTGAGAGGGTTACATTGAAGCAGGATTTTATAGAAAGAATCGGGACACCAAGGCTAGGAAACAGTTTTATTGTGTTGGCACCGGTTCAGCAGATTCACATCCAAAGGTAGAACCCTGAGCACAAGGGGGCATTGTCTTTTATATAGTTTTAGCTTCTTTGTCCCCCAATAAGGCTTACATATTAGTAACATACAGGCTAATTGGGTATTTCACAGCTCAAGGTTATAGCAGAGTTACACATGTGCACTACAGATTGGGGCTACATTCCTTTTTAATATGAATCTTTCAAGAACATTCTTATCTTATGGTGTTAGAAGAACTCTTTTACTGTTTTGGGAAGACTTTTCTCTTACTGTACGAAAGGGAGCCCCGACTCTGTCCTGGGAAGTCCTTCATCTTATTAGGCTTGAGGGAAAGGCTTCCTGCCTCGATGTCATGATTTGTAGAAGAAACATCCTGAGTTGTGGCAAGTAAGTGACTGGTTCTTCTATTGTGACAATGCTACGCCGTGCTGAGTGTTCAGCAATTTTTGATCAAAAACAGCATGACCCTTGTGGCCCACTCTCCATATTCACCCAGTCGCGCCCTGAGTGAACTTTTTTTGTTTCCCGATGAAAGAAGTTCTCATAGGGAATTGTGCTGATGAGGGAGAGACGGGGAAAAAAATGACAGAAGCACTAAAAGGCATCAAAGTGGACAGATTCAAAAACTATTTTGAGCAGTGGACAAAGCATCTGGATAGGTGTATTGGATCAAATGGAGAGTACTCTGAAGGTGACTGAAGTCTAAACATGTAAGAATAAATACACAATTTTTTATAAATAAGTTCCATTTTGGGGGGTTCCCCCTCATAAGTTAGGGAAGATATTCCTATAATGACAGCACTTTCGTGCTCATTCTATGCTTTTAGTGGAAGAGAAAGAATAAAGACAAGAGACTAGAAGTTCACAGGAAGGTTCTTTTAAAAATTAATTTACCTTTAATGTATTACATTATATTACTTATATGATATTACCTTGGAGATATGTGAGGTCATTTAAAAGCTAAAAAAAGTCAGGAGAGAGGAGAAAATGAAGAGTCAGTCAGAAGATGATCAAATGACCAAGGTTCTTGTTGAGAAAGAAGGAAGGTGTCATCTTAGAACAGGCATTTTCTTGGCTTGGAACTTACCTTCTGTCTGTCTTTTAACTTCCTCCCTTTTGCTTATCCATCCTCCCCTACCCATCTCTAAAGTCTCATCCTCTGATCATTTCATTCCACTCCGGTGGAATTCTCCATTCCCTCTCCTGTGTTTCTGTTGAGTCCAGCATTCCCTTCTGGGGGTGCCTCATGCTACTGTGTTGCGATTTTTGTTTACTATTCTGTCTCCCTCATCAATTACCCATCTCTTTTCCTGGCATATACAAGAAGCTCAATTAACAAATTCGTTGCACTTCCTGAACCTACAGTCCAGTCTACCTGGGAAGTTCAGAGCTTCAGAACACCCAGAGCTCCCTAAATCAAGATTGCCTCACCCCTTTCAAAGAGAATAACTTTTGTGTCTAAGGTAGAAGCACTCTGTTTTCTTTTGGAAGAGTCTAGAACTACTAGTTCTCTTAGAATATCAACATACTTAATACCTCACATTTATATCTTTTCTCAGTTTTGCTCAAGATTTTGAGTCCTCTTTCCTCACTGTGCAGTAAATCCCCCTCTGGGATGTGGTGGGGGGCAGATTCACTTGCTGCTAATGGGAGTATGCATCACTTGTGGGTAATGGGTCAAGAATAGGTCAAGTTCAGCAGGACACACTGGAGAGCAGACGGAGCCAGTCAGAACCGAGGAGCAGGTAACATCCAGACATACAGTGAGGTAGGTGAACCTACCTGGAACTAGAGACTCAACCAGTGAGCCCTGATATAGCATTTTATTCTCTTCAAGAGAAACAGACAGGAGAAAGGCTGGTGCCGACTGTAGACAAAAGGCTTTGAGGGCGTGTCAGAGCTCAGGTATGATGACTAGGGTCAAAGGACATGGCCGGACTCCCAGCAAGACCAGTACTGTGCCCTTCAGGGTCCAAGTCTCTCCCGCCTCAGCTGAGCTTTAGTTCCAGGGTCAATTCTGTGGTTGACTTGCAGTTGAGGATCAAATGGTTGTACTGTGGACAGAAAAGCGCTGACAGAACAGAGGGGGGAGGGAGAAAAGGGACAGTACATTATGAAAAAACAGTGAAAGTCCAATTTGAGCAGTAAATAGCACAAGGATGTCACCATAACTAATACCCATGACTGCTCAGTTGCTAGGCCTGCCCTTTGGGGTTGGCATTCTGATAAGCATCAAGTGCTTTTTAGAAGTATTATGGCTAGTTTTCATCCCTCTTCTGGTGTTACTTGACAGAAAGCTCCCTCTCTGTGCTGTCCTGGGAAAGTTTATCTCTTCAAGATCACCCTTCCAAAGTCCTCTAAGTAGAATCTTTTGGATTATTAAGAGCCACGCAAAAAAGACAAACATTCCAATGAGTCAATCAACATTAGTCTGAGTTGCTTCAGTCATATCATAAGGCTTGTTTTTTCTCAGTAGTTTTAGTGAGATAAATCTCAGTGAAATGGGTTGGGGAAATGGGGAGTGATGCATTATTTTTGAGCACGAAGTGTTTGAAAGAAGGGTGGGCTTCTAAGAATTTCTGAAGGGGCAAAGAGGACACTCAGGACCTGGGAGTGGGAGACAGGGAGACGACGGGCTGCAAAAGTCTTTATTGCGTGGGCTAGGTATTTCCTCACCATCCCTCAGCTCCAGGCTCACTCCTTGATGCTTTGTTCTGTGGTGCCAGGTCTGTAATCTGCAAGCCGTATTTCTTATATTCCATTGCTGGTAGGTCTCTGCCAATGGAAGTCACCAGAAAAAGCCTGGAAGGAGGGGGAGAGAGAAGAGACTATCTTCGGTCTCCAGTCCCTAGCAGCGTGTCTCCAGCAACAGGCAACGAGGCCTGCTCCAGCCTCCAGCTGCTCTTGGCCACCTAGCACCAGTGGCACTGCACGCCTTCAGAAGTATCAGCACCCACTGGGGCAGGAGGCAGGGGCGCTTCTGCAGGCTTCTGGGTCCTGGTAGCCCAACTCTTCCATTTTGTCCCCAGTCTAAAGAATGGCAGTTGCTCTGTTCTCTTAGGCTAATCTCTGGGTGATCTCAGCAACCCTTGAATGCTGTTTCAACCTCCAACATTTTCTGGCATTAAACTTGGAAAAGCCTGCCATGGTTTCTGTTTTCCTGAATGGACCCTGGCTGCATATATTATTTATTTATCCATGTGTGTATATACAGTCATGCCTTACTTCATGACATTGTTGTTTCGAGAAATGTAGCAGTAGGCGATTTCATCATCATTCAAACATCAGGGAGTGTACTTGCACAAACCGAGAGGGTGTAGCCTACTACACACCTAGGCTATATGGTATAGCCTGTTGCACCTGGGGCCACACACATGTATAGCACGTCACTGTCCTGAATACTGTAGGCAGTTGTAACCCAATGGTAAATATGTATACATAATCTAAACATAACTAAACATAGAAAAGGTACAGTAAAAAAAAGATGGTATAAAAGATTTAAAAGAAAAGTATACCTGTATAGGGCACTTACCATGAATAAAGTTTGCAGGACGGAAGTTGCTCTGGGTGAGTCAGTGGGTGAGTGGTGAGTGAATGTGAAGGCCTAGGATATTACCATGTGCTGTACACAACTATAGGCTTTATAAACACTGTGCACTTAGCCTGTGCTAAAATTATAAAAAGGAAATTTTCTTTCTTACATAATAAATTAACTTACCTTAGCTTACTGTAACTGTTCTACTTTATAAACATTTTCATCTCAAACTTATGACTGTATTATAATACAACTTTGCTTAAGACACACATTGCACAGCTAGCTGTACAAATTTCTTTATATTTTTATTCTATAAGCTTTTTTCTATTTTAAAAATTAATTTAATTTTTAACATTTTGTTAAAAACTAAGACACTAACACACATATGAGCCTAGGACTACGTGGGCCAGGATCATCAGTGCTAATGTCTTCCACTTCATGTCTCGTCCCACTGGAAAGTCTTCAGGAGCAATAACCTGCATGGAGCCGTCATCTCCGCTGATAACAATGCCTTCCTCTGGAACACCCCTGGAGGGCCTGCCTGAGGCTGTTTTATAGTTAATTAAGTTCTAATAAGTAAGAGTACACTTTGAAATAGTGATAAAAAGTACAGTGTAGTAATATAGAAGCCACTAACAGGGTTGTTTGATTATTATCAAGTATTATGTACTGTAAATAATTGTATGTGCTATACTTTTATCTGACTGGTAGTGCAGTAGGTTTGCTTACACCAGCATCGCCATCAACACGTGAGTAACATGATGCACTATAATGTTATGATGGCTATGAAGTCATCAGGTGAAAGGAATTTTTCAGCTCCATTATAATCTTAGGAGACTACCATTGTATGTAGAATCTCCCATTGACTGAAGCTTCATTTTGTGATGCATGACTGTATTTATTTGTAGATGACCAGTGTCTAAAAACAATCGGAAGAGGTTTTCAACAAAAGCACAGAGACATGACCAGAAATCATTAATACAAGACAAAAGGTTAAAAAAAAAAAGGAACACGGAAAAGGAAATGTTAAAAATTTTCAGCTGAGAAAAAATGTGCATCTTTAAACACATTTATACTGCTTTCCTACTTTTAACTGGGTGAGAAGAGGGAGCTCTTCTCAAGAATTGTGGTTATGTTAAATAAACTCGTTATCTTTCCAAAGCTTCTGCAGAGATTCTGAGCTGGAAAGAAAAGACCAGAAAGTTGGTCTTTTGGTCAGCAGAGAGAGCATCATAGGTAGTGTTAAATATTCCCAGAAAGACCTGAAGCGTAGTTGCACAGGGAATGGAATGCCTATTGCTTTGCATCAGTGACTAGCAAGGACTTTGGAGACTATCTAGAGTCCAATCCAGATGGAAGAAGAGAGGGCCTAAGGCAGTCAACGGCCAGCAACGTCCCCATGTGATTAGTGAATTTCAGAATATTGGTATCTAGCATTCAAATAAATTGCAACTTTACATTATGACTACAAAAGTAATATGAGTAATATAGACTCATCATACAATACTCAAGGAATTTAAAAGTATTTAGAATAAAAACTGCTTCCCTTCTATCTCCTCTACCATTTAGGCATCCAAAGAGATTATACCCATATGTATTATTCACTGGTTTTCTTTTGTCACTTAACAACACATCCTTTTAATGGCTAAATAATATTCCTTATTCTGAATATAACAGTGAATTATACTGGGTAATATTCTCCAATTGATGTATGTCTGGGTTGTTTTTAGTGTTTAAAATATCATTTAAAAGATGTCCTGTGATTTATTTACTTGTCCATGAGCAAGTAATTCTGTAGAAAAGATTCCTAGAAGGGGAATTGACGAGACACTGACAAATTGCCAGAAGCAGTTTCTGAGAACCCTCTCATCAGAGGGGTGGGGGAACTTGTGCTTCTCTACACCCCCACACAGAATGGAATGATCAATCTTTAAAAATGCTCTGCAGTCTGATTGGCAAGACAGGGCATCTCCCTGTTTCCCATTCCTGGATCAACAATGAAGTTGAGCATTTGATAACACATATACATTAGCCAGTGTTTTTCCTTTTGCTGTGGATTGCTTTTGTGTATCCTTTGCTTATCTCTTCTGCAGGGATGCTCACTTCTCTTACCAATTTGTAGAAATTCTTACCACATTGTGGATACGAATCCCTTGTTTGCTATATGTGACATCTACATTTTTGGCTTGCATCTCCATCTCCATGGCACATCTGGGAAGATGTGAGATGCTGCTGCTGCAGCCTGGTGTTGGGATGGAGAGACAGCTCTTCTGAGAGAAGCCAGCCAAGGAAAGAAAAGCCGATGAGCCGTGAGAAGAGGGCATCGGCCTCAGTCACCTCTGCAGGGTGACCAGTGATGTGTTCAGGAAAAAAACACATGATTTGGATACTAAAGGGCTGTGGTTCATTCCTTGCTAACTACATAACCTTGGATGAATTATCTAACCTCTCTGAGGCTTGTTTTTTTCTACAAAAGAGAGAAAGTAATGATCTTAACTTCATATAGGATTGGTGTGGAATAAATGAGTAAACTCGTGTAAAGTATTTGCTTCAGGGCCCCTGGCATCAAACCATGTTTGAGCAATGAACAGTTTATAGTGTGAGCCCAATAAAATCACACACACAGATGCCTTCTGGCAATTTTAAAGGGCTGTGAACACATAAGTTGATGTTAGTTTAATACACATTCATCCTTTTGTCTTAACGTACCAGAAGCCTGTGGAACATTTGAGAGCTCTCTTGGTTCTGAGTTTGGAGACCGGAATTCTCTGAGAGCCAGGTCCCCTCCCACTTTCACTGACCGGCGAATGAGGATCTGGGGGCTGGCAATGAGGAGACTGGCTCAGGAGCAGGGAAAGTGGTGGGGACAACCTGAGTGCATGACAGTGGAGGGGAAAGCCAGCAGTTTTCCTTACTATGGCTGGAACAAAGGCGCTTTTGATGCTGGAAAACTTCATAGATGGAAAATTTTTGCCTTGTAACTCCTATATAGATTCTTATGACCCATCAACAGGGGAAGTGTACTGCAAAGTACCAAACAGTGGGGAAGAAGAGGTGAGTACATTTACTTAAGGAAGATAGAAATGCATTTAATGTGTTGGTGAGTTATGGATGACTTAACTTTCTAAAGGCAGAGCAGGTTGGGGAAGGTGTAGAATTGTTAGACATTGGCAGAAAGAATATTCTAGTTCTAAGAAGGCTGGCCTTGTACCTGGCCATGTCTGATGCAAAGAACAAATCTCGGGTAACTATGTTCAGAATCAAGTCATTTTTTCTAGCCAACTTAACCCACAGCCATATGTGAGTTTTTTTGTTTTTTTTTTTGAGTTGGAGTCTCACTCTGTTGCCCAGACTGGAGTGCAGTGGCCGCTTCCGGTCACCGCAGCCTCGACCTGCTGGGCTCCGGCGATCCTTCCACCTCAGCCTTCCAAGTAGCCGAAATTACAGGCGTGCGCTACCACGCCCGGCTGATTTTTTTATTTACTGTAGAGATGAGGTCTTGCTGCCCAGGCGGGTCTTAAACCTGTGGGCTCAGGCAATCCACTCACCTCAGCCTCCCAAAGGCGCGGGATTACAGGCTGAGCCACTGAGCCTGGCCCATATGTGAGTTTTTAATGTAATTCTTGGACACTCCCCAGTAGGTGTCTAGTCTAAAGTATTATTGGTAATAACTATCACTATTGTTAAGTGCTCCTTTCTCTACCAAGGGTTGCCTGCTTTTACCACTATATCCCTGGATTTCTAAAACCATGTGTCATTTCACCAAAAAACAAAAACAAATCAGGACAGAAAATCCCCGGGCTTTATTTCAGATGGTCTTCTAATGATTCCTCACTTCTTCAAAATACTTAGTAAAGTAAAATCAGTCATTTGAATGATGAAACTCAAAATCAAATTCCCATATATTTTTGCAGTTAGATTTAACATCATTCTTTTTTTTATTCAAAATGCATTACTGTTTATTTATTTTTTTATTTGTAGTGATGTAGAATTGATTTTACACGGGCTATTTTGTAAAATGTTTGAGATATATTTGATTAGTCATCAGTTATTACAGTGAGAAAATAAACATATCTGATGGTAAATGTGGTTGATGTATATATAGTAATTTAATGCCTGACAGATGACAATGTATTCTTCTTATGGCACAAAGAACTAGATTATTTAAAAAGAATTGTGGCCTTCATATGTAAATATATATTATATGCAAAATATTTTTAAAGAACTCAGCATTTTTTTCTATTTTTTTTCATCATTGTTCAAATCTGTCTGGCATTTAAAAAACCTTTAGACTTTTGGGTTAATGTTTGCAAATATTGGCTAATTTGTTGGCTAAAATGTAATCGCAATTTTGTTTGCTTCAAATGACCTAACATAGATGTGGGAAATCTAGCTTCATATTTTTCACTCTTCCTAGTCTCAGAGTGTTTGTCAAAGTAAAGTTAAGGTGATGGATACGTGATTTGATCATTACACAATGTATGCATATACCAAAATATCCCATGTACCCCCAAAGCGTGTACAATTTTTATGCATCAATTTAAAAATTTTTAAATAATTTAAAGAATTTAGTTAATGCAAAGCACATAGCAAAATCTGGATACGTAGAAGTCACTGTTAACCACACCAGCAGCATTTTCTATGAGTGACTTTTTGGGAATTTGGTTATGTCGTTTGTGTGGTGACCATATTTTTCAAGCCAAAAGAAAAATAAAAAACTGAGAATTATGGAATCAGATAAAATGTTTGTGAGTAGGATTGCTGAGAAATCAAAAAATATCTATTTTTCTACTAGCAAGTGCAGTTAAACTTTATTCTATTTTCTAAAAAGTCAAGAGCCATTGGCTGCAGAAAATATTTCAACCGAATTTGGCATGATGCATATATAGTAATTTAATGCCTAACAGGTTACAATTTATTCTTTTTAAGGCACAAATAACTGGATTATTTAAGAACTGTAGACTTCACGTGTAAATATATATTATATGCAAGGTATTTTTAAAGAACTCAGCATTAAAAAAAATTAGACTCACCTTAAACATTGATCATTTATTTGTGTTGGAAATATTTCAAATTTTCTTTTCCAGCTATTTTGAAATACACAATAAATTATGGCTAGCTGTTGTCACTCTACTGTGCCATCAAACACCAGACTTTGTTCCTTCTAACTCTATCTTTGTACCCTTCAGGCAGCCTTTCTCCACCCTCTTTCCCACCCTTTCCTGCCTCTGATAACCATCATTCTACCCTCTACCTCCCATGAGATCACTTTTTTTTTTTATAGCTCCCATGTATAAGTGAGAACATGCAATATTTGTCTTTCTGTGCCTGGCTTATTTCACTGAACATAATGACCTCCAGCTCCATTCATTTTTATGCAAAAGACAGAACTTCATTTCTTTTTATAACTGAATAATATTCCACTGTGCATACACAAGGAGGGTCAAAAAAACCGTATACACATTTTAAGCAATGCTATCTATGTATTACTTTTTGAAGTTGAATTAAATTACAGTAGCAACGTGTAGTCTGATGTTCGTACAACCGTGCTTCCGCCATTTTATTTGACTGCCCTGCCTGTTGCACGGTGACCCTAGCCTTCATTTGATTAACGCCATCTTTTGAGTGAACGTCATACTTAAAGTATACATTTTTTGGCACCCCCGTCTATCACATTTTCTTTATCCGTTTATCTGTTGATGGACACTCAGGTTGATACCATATGTTGGCTCTTGTGAATAATGCTGCCATCAACATGGGAGTGCAGATGTCTTTATGAGGTCACTTCCCTGCTGGCTGCTGCTTGTGGTGATCATCAAAGCCCACAATTTCTTCCCCCGTTCTGTCTGCAGGTTCACATTAGAGATTTAATTTTTGAGGTAAAGCCACCTTCTTTCCAGTAAGATGAGAGTCACCTTGTACTTTACTTCACTCTGAGAGTGACTCTGTGTGCATGACAAGAATCAAGGAGGGGTGTGGGTTAGGTTTCTCGTGAGCAGGCTAGCACAGACTCAGGAGGCTGGATTGTCATCAGGACACACAAAAAGGTGCTTGTGTAAAGGATTGTCATGAGGACACACAAAAAGGTGCTTGTGAGGCTGAACTGGGGCCCAGGGTTGGAAGAGAGCTAAGTATTTGTCATGTATGTGAGAGAGGAGAGGAATGAGACACAGGCTTGGGATTTGCCATCTTTGGAAAAGGCATTGCCTGAGAGACAAAAAAGGCAGATGAAGACCTGAAAATATATTTTGCTAACATCACATTTTGGCCATGAGTTGAGTTGTCTCTGCCCATGACTTCCGTGTTGCACATAACTCCTTATTGTTTCCTTTTGGATGTAACTCCAAAACCGGTACCCAAGCTATCAACCTGTTCAACCACAGACCTCCTCCTCTCCAACGGAGGTCTCATCCACTGGGTAGGGAGCAGGGGTGGTGGTTATGCCATAGCAGGTCAACTTGTGGTCTTGGGAACTACCAAGATCTGGGTTTGGTTTCTGATTCTGTCACGCATTAGTTTATGACCTCTGGCAAGTTACTTGAGTTTGCTGTGCCTGAGTTTCTTCATCTGTGAAAATGGGCATAGCAATGCTCATAGAATTTTTAAAGGGCTTAAGTAGAACAATATAAGCATATCCTCTTATATTTAAAAAGTTATCAGTAAAGGACTAATATGATTAGTCATTCCAAGTAGAAATGACAGTCCAAGGGTGCGATTTCACACAAAACTTTAGACCTTATGTGTCAGAGCTGGATTAAAAGCTTTAGAGAATCCACATTTCTAGATTAAATTTCATCTATACAATATTTCCTTAAATTCTGTTTTTTTGAAGTGATTGACAATGTACATATGTTACAATTCAAATTAGTTTCTTTCTAATTACCTGATGGTCACATTCTGGGCACCTTGGTTGAAATGGAGCATTTTTCTTTGTTTTTTTTGTGTGTGCTTTCCCCGCTTTGCGGGTATCATAAACACCTGTATTGTCTACTTTGTGGGTAGCTGGGAGCTGGGACATGTTAAATATTTGAATCAGGCAGAAAAGAAATGAAGTGTGCAGGGACCTGTGGATTCTGGATTCATCCAACCCCTTAAGAGCAGCCGCTTGAAGGCGACCCTCTCCCATTTGCTTCTCCAAGATCCAAGCCGCGGTGGAGGCCGCCCGAAAAGCCTTTCCCGGCTGGTCTTCCCAGAGCCCCCAGGAGCGCTCGCGGGTCTTGAACCAGGTGGCAGATGTGCTGGAGCAATCTCTGGAAGAGCTGGCTCAGGCGGAATCCAAAGACCAAGGTGAGAGCTTTCTCTTGACTGCAGCGGATGGGACTCCGGCCAACTCGGATTATTCACAGAACCCCTCCTGGGCTGTCAGGCAAGCCCACGCACGGTCATCACGGTGGTGGCAGAGGCGCGGAGCACCACCAACCCTGGCGGGTGGGCGGAGGTGGGGTGGGGGAGTTGGGCGGCGGCCTGCAGCCTGCACACCTCGCTGTGCTCCGAGGGCCAAAGCAAGTCACGTGACTTACCCCAGGCCAAGGGCCAGGCGAATGTACCCTGCCTGCTAAGACTGATTGTGCAATCTTCCACCCTTTCAAAGTAGAGAATTTCAAAGCCAAGATCATTAGAACAGTTACGCAGTCAGGCTATTTAGACAGTCACTATTCTCCCAATACAACTTTCTCTTTTGTTGCCATTGACTGATATGCCAGTCACTATTCTCCCAATACAATTTCTTCTTTTGTTGTCATTGTTTGTTCCACTCCTTCCCAGAGATCAGGGTAATGGAGTAAATATCTGTAAGTCTTTGCAATAATACTTGTTAGGGAAAACCAAGAGCTTTTAAAATTATGTGCGTGCTATAAACCAACCTCAAGTTAGAAAGCAGCCCAAGTCCGAGCCCTTAAAAAGAAAATATTTCCTCTGCTGGCATTCCTGACTGTAGGTCTCTTTGCATCATGAATGATAACTCAGGAACAAGCCAGACAAGTTTATGTTCCTCTTTCTGTTCCATCCAGGAGCTTGGCGTGCATGGGCATGTGATGGGTGAGCAGGTGACACCCAGCATTCCGTGCTAAGGGGTGTATGTCGGTCTTTCTGATGACTACCTTGTATTGAGAGGACATTTAATATACACCACATGATTATAAAAGTGGTGTCTCGTGATGTGCAAATACAGCTGCCAGGACACTCGTATTTCAGCCCCTTTGTCGCATGTACAAAGCCTGGTGATTTTGAATGGCGAGAGTTTGTGTGGGTGAAGTGGTAGCATCTGGCAAACCAAGATGAGGGCTGCAAAGTGTTTGGTCCACAAAGCAAAGGTTATTTGACTTAATTTCAACCCTTCTACCTCGTTTTATAACCTCATGCCTAATGATGTTATAGTTTTGTGAAATGAAACTTTTTTGGGTCTTTATGAAATGATCCACTCTTTATGTGGTCAAGGAATGCAAGGCCCAGACTAGAAGGAACCAAGGCAATTTCAGTGTGAGTAGGGATACATGCGTGGCAGAGAGAGCGTCTCCAGCAACTGACAGGGCTTCACCTGGTTTACTTCTTACAGGGAAAACCTTAGCACTGGCAAGAACCATGGACATTCCCCGGTCAATACAGAACTTCCGGTTCTTCGCTTCCTCCATCCTGCACCACACGTCAGAGTGTACGCAGATGGACCACCTGGGCTGTCTGCACTACACGGTACGGACACCCGTGGGAATAGGTAGGTGTTCTTTGGCACTTGTGTATGGGGGGCCAGCCCCCAAAAAGAGATTTAGAGCATCCCTGGAAGGTGGGGCAGCGTCGGCAAATATTCTGGAGAAATAAGGAGAAAGAAAGAGACTGGACTCTGTCTAGTGCAGAAGCCGATTCTGTAGTAGGGATAGATATTAAAAGACAGAAAGAGAAAGAAAGAAAGTGGACAACTGTTTAGTGAAATGAGCAGAAGCGGTTTATTGGGACCAACCATGAGTCTTTTATCCCAAATTTTCACATGTTAAATCACAAGACTTTCACATGAACACAAGGCCAGGTGAATGAGGTGTATCCCCCCCACCCACCAGGTGTTTCCTTAAGCATGAGAAAGGACAATCCCAAAATTATCTTACTGTTCCTCATGCTTGGTTTATATTCCTCAAAAGCAATATAACAATTCTAACATCATAAAATCCTAATAATCAATAACTTCTAAAACTTATACATACCCAACACCTAATGATTGACTAAAATCCTAATACCTTTCTATTCTGTGTTAACTTTACCTGTACTATAAAAAACTCTTAATTATAGCTCAGACCAGTTCCTAAAGAATGTGGTCCAGTCCAAAGATCACGCTGGGCCATTTCCAGGAACAACTGATTATGATCTCTTAACAAAATGGCTATTTTAAAATCCTATGTATCTATCTTAATTTTTATAAAAGTTTCTAACTCCTAATCCTAGTATATAAAGCTGATCATCAACAATAAAGCTTCTAAAATAAAACCCAAATACAAACTGTAATTGTATTAAAGCCAAAACTGCAATTAGTAGAAAGTGGGAACAATGAAATTTCTAAAGTTAGCTGTATTCTTATAAAACCTTAAAGTATCATGTTTGATCGTGCTTGAACTAACATAATTCCCTCACGTAGCATGACCTATTCTACAATACTTTCTATGAATAAAATAAATTCAGTTTCTATTATAAGTAGAAAAAACTTATACTAATTGTAACTAAAGAACCGGTTTAAAAGAATGCAGCCCAGCCCAAAGTGGACGCTGGGCCCTTAGGAATGTGGCCCAGTCCAAAGTTCGTGCTGGGCCATTTCTGGTAACTCTAGATAATCGTCTATACCATCCAAAGCTGGAAACAGCTCTCTAAATGTATATACTAATTCTACAAATATACTTTTAAATCTTATAAAGAAGCTTGTATCATATATAAGGCTCCCAAGTGTGACCCAAGTTTGAACTGTGTTAAGTTTAAAGCCGAAACTGCAGTCTGTGAGAAACGGGAACAATGGATCCCTAGACTCAGCCATGCCTGTCATATTCTCAGAACTTCATGCTTAGATCATCAAAATCCCTGCCAGTGGGTAATGCTAAACAACAAAGAAAGGAGGAGGGAATGGGCCTTCGGCTCCTGAACCAACCTGGTGGTCTCAGGGTCCGCAGCCCACCTGGATCCCTAACGCTCAGGCGGGCCTCCACGGCCGGCTCCCAACACTTGTGCATAGAGATACTCACAAAATTCTATGGAATTGGCCTCAGGGAACAGACTAAGGAGAAAAAAGGAGCTGGCTTTTTTCTACTTTTACTTAAAATGTGTTATCCTCAAAATTTTAGTGTATTCCTTTGGTGTCAAATTCCTTGCATCTCTGGAACATTATCTTGGAAAATCACAGGAAAAGAGTGATGTTAAAAGTAAATTTGCATACCAGGACTTTTTGTTTTTTAGCTGCCTATCATTACAAAAGAAAAAAAAATCAATTTCCTGAGAGTGCAGTGGTTAAGACTCTAGAATTGTATAGGGTAGTCACCTAACTTCTGTGGGCTTCAGTTTGTCATCTGGAAAGCTGGGATAATGGTTTAATTCTATTTTATGAGTTTTTGTGTACACTGAATAAATTGATGGGTAGGACATTTATAATAGTGCCAGGGATGTGGTGGATAAATCTTGACTAAGAATTAACCACTTCCCTCATTCATTTCTTTGCCTCTTGCTCTTTAATGGACACACACTGACTGCAATGACTAAAGCTATCCACCAGATGTCACTGTTTCATCTGAGAAAAAAACCAACTTTTTAATTAATTAATTTTTTTTTTTTGCTAGTTACATTTCAGGATTATAAGTTAAAAGGAAAGAAAATGGGACATTTTACTGCTTTGGTTCTTTGAAGCTTTTGGAAATAGTATTTTCCAGGCATTATAGAAACCTCCTTTAAAGAAGTATGCTAATGCATTTTGCTGTGAAAATTTCTGTTATCCCTAAAGAACAGGTTGTTCAATGGGAAATTTAATAATATAAAATATACATTTACTTTCATAGCACAGACTTGAGAGCAGAGTATAAAATAAGGTGAATCACTTCCTTATTCATAAGGTAGAATTTATCTTTATATGTTTTGTGTTTGGAAACCTGGATGGTTTCAGAATATTTCATGGAGACACACTCTAGATAATGGCTACATTACTTATCCAGCAAACCTCTCTGGTTAGGATGCAGGTGAGAATCTAAAGGAAATTTGTATTGAAATTTATTTCTGGATAGCTTAAATGGATTTTGCAGCCTGAGCATAAAAGTTCATTGGTTTTACTGATAGGAGGGCCCCTGTAAGAAACTTTCAGCATACCTCATCAACAAGAGTACCTATACAATGTTTATTTGTATATCTAACCCTTAACTGTACCCCACAATTTTAAAATAAAAAATGTGTATTAGAAAAAAAATAAAGTGATGCTCCATTCTACACATACACACACAAAAGAAACTTTCAGAACCTTTCACTTCTGTTTTACAGATAAATCCATAAAGCTTGAGATTTTTTGTCTCCATTCACACAGATTTGAAACAACAGTTTAAAAAAAGCAGCAACAACCTTGTTAGAAGAAATAGCAGCTGGGTAGTTTAAAATAATGAGAAGGGAAGTTTTTAAAAAATATATTTTTATTTTTTGAGTCAGAGTTTTATTCTGTCACCCAAGTTGGAGTGCAGTTGCACACCCACGGCCACTGCAGCCTCGACCTGCTGGGCTCAGGCAATTTTTCTGCCTCAGCCTTCTAAGTAGCTGGAACTATTGGTGCGCACCACCATGCCTGGCTAATTTGGGGTCTATTGTAGAGAGGAGATCTCACCAAGTTGCCCAGGCTGGTCTTGAATCCCTGGGCTCAGGCAATCCTCTCACCTCTGCCTCTCAAAATACTGGGATTACAGGCATGAGCCACCACTCACGGCAGAAGAGAGAAGTCATTTTAAAAAGTAAAGCTCAGTCTTTAAGTCTCAAAATGCGTCACATTCTGAAACTGTTTAGTGATAGCTGACAGCTCGTTAGCTCTGGGGTTTGTTTGTTTACTTAGTATTAAAATTTCTTTTGGAGTCAGGGTCTAACCCTGTCACTCAGGCTGGAATGCAGTGGCATGGCCATAGCTCACCACAGCCTCAACCTCCTGGGCTCAGGCGATCCTTCCATCTCAGCCTCCCAAGTAGCTGAGACTACAGGCACACACCACCACAGTAAGTTTCTTTTAAAAATTCTTTTGTGGAGATGAGGTCTTGCCATGTTGACCAGGCTGGTCTCGAACTCCTGGACTCAAGCGATCTTCCCACTTTGGCCTCCCAGAGTGTTGGGATAACAGGCATGAGCCACCACACCCAGCCAGCTCTGGGATTTATATTGCCTTTTTTCATAGTTAAAATCACCAGACCATCAAGAAATGAGTATATTGTATTGATTTTATGCTTTAAAGTCTTAAAAGACACAGTTTGTAATATATTTCAGAAAATTATTTCCCTGAAATAATAAAATAAGCAAAGTTTGGGAAGAAGTTAGAAGAATGAATGAAGTTCCATGTAGGAGTTCTGTATTCACAACCCTGCCTGGCCATTCGCCTCTGAGGGACATGCCCCCATTGACAATGTGTCTGTTCTGTCTCTTAGCTGGTCTGATCAGCCCTTGGAATTTGCCACTCTACTTGCTGACCTGGAAGATAGCTCCAGCCATTGCTGTGGGGAATACTGTGATAGCCAAGCCTAGCGAGATGACTTCAGTGACTGCATGGATGTTGTGTAAACTCCTGGATAAAGCAGGCAATTCAGTGACGGGGTCTGTGGGGAGGCTTAGAGAGTTGGGTCTGTGGGCACAGAAAATCTTCTGCTCAGCTGCAAAATCGATTCCAGTGACATCCTGGTTTCATGGCCTGATCCTTTTCTGGGAAATCCCCTTCACACGTAGAGGTCACTCATCTCGCGTCTCTTCAATGCCGGATGGCGCTGCTGCAGACTGGTTCTACCCCGGGGTGTTCAGCATAATAAGGGCACAATAGTGATTCAGGCTTAACCAGTCTGATCAAATCCAAGACACCAGCGTTCCAGATAGGATCATCGACAGTCAACTTAAGTCTTACATTTGAACCACAAGTTAATTTTGATGATGGTAACAATGCTACCAGGATCTTCTACAGCTATGGTTTGCATAGCCTATTTTCAAGAGATCTGAATATACATCCCTCGGTTCTCCCTGCATTTGGGACAACTACTTGGAGGCTGATACAATTGGGCCTCTTCTTAGCATTTTGTGGCTCACACATTTGTCGCTTTTTCTCCTTCTGATAACAGTTTAATGGCCGCATGCAGGGCGTGTTCCTGGTTTGTTCTGGGGTGTAATGCCACACAGGTGCAGCCTGGCACCGTTCGAAGGTAACAAGCAGGAAGCCCCAGATGGTAACCTGCGAGGCGACCCCTTAGTGTAAGGTCCCTTGGCTCGTGTCATCCCACAGCCAGGGCAGGAATGATGGTGGCTCGTGGGGACAGACTTACCATCCTGCTGGCTGTGTGGGGGCTGCCTTTCAGTCCAGACAGAGGGCACTGCTGGGCAGTTCCATGTCCACAGCAAGGCTGGCGGATAAGAGTCCATCTCTTCCCTCTGGTTGCCTTTCTCTCAAAGCAAAAACTTGCACATAAGCTCCCAGTAAAGTCTGGCCAGTTCTTTACGTCAGGATTTAGATGACAGCTCAAAACTGAGGCTGTTTAGGGAAGGAGATTGGGCTTATGACTCTAGTATCCTACAGAGGAATGAGGCCTCCCAACCTAGGTCTTCCGCATGGTGTCTATGGATATCCTAGGCCTCTGGGGGTATATGACGTAAATGTGCCAACCTCTTTCATGTCCTCCCTTACAAAAGAGACTACATTTGAATTCCCATTCTTTGCAAAATGGAATCTCTGGTGTCTGCAAAGGCCCAAGATGTTTCTTCCTTGCCTTGTGACTGCAGGATCCCCTGAGTGGGGTAGGAATGGGACTTATTACTCTATTTTGATCCCTTGTCGGGGAAGGGACACATGGAGGTGAGGGTGGCACACAGAGCCAGGTTCCCATGACCACTGTCTCCTAAAACCAAATGCATCTTACTTTGTTTTATTTTATTTTATCTACAAGCGTTACATGTGCAAGTTTGTTACATAAGTATATTGCATGATAGTGAGGTTTAGGCTTCTATTGAGTCTGTCACCTGGTGGTGAAAATGGTATCTGATGGGTGATTTATCAACCCTTATCCCCTCCTCTTCCTCCTCCATTTAGCCATCCCTAGTGTCTGTTATTCCCATCCTAATACCTGTATACCCAGTATTAAACTCCCACTTACAAGTGAGAACATGCGGTATTCGGTTTTGTTTCTGTGTTAATTTATCTAGAATGATGGCTTCCACATTGCTGCAAGGACACAATTTCATTCTTTTTCTATGGCTGCTTAGTGTTTATGGCCAACATATCTTGATCCATAATGAGTTAATTTTCCTAGCCTGTCTGCCAGATCCAAGTCTGCATGAGGGTTCTCTGTTTCCATCTCTTTGCATGGCATCGATCTTATCTATTGGGAACTAATAAGCCTGTGAAACCAAGACAGCCCTTTTCTTCTTTGGCTTTGCCAAACTTTCTCCCCTGGCAAACTCTGGAGTGTAATGCTTCAATTGCAGCTCTCTGGAGTCTCTACCAGGATTGGGAGAAAGTATGAGCCATATCCATGCCATCCTGCCTTAGAGCAATGTATGAAAAACTTTCAATAGGGCGAGGGGAAAAGAGAATATAAACTGCTAATACATTCTGGGTGTTTAAGGAGCTAGCTCTTTTAGTCCTGGGCATTCAAACTAACTTGACAGATAACTTTTGTAGCAGGAAAAATAGAGAGATCGTGACACCGAGACTATTATAGGAAGTGGCACTTTATTACGCTGGCCATCCCAGCAGGCCCGAGGGTCTAATGTGTCCAAATTGAGGGCCTCAGAACAGGAGAAATGGGGTCTTATACCCTTGTTTAGGTAAGGGAGGGAGTTGTGTTGAGTGATTACATACTTCCTTTGGAATCTTACAAGGTTGTACTCAGCAAAATCAGATTTTTTAAAGAACAAATGGTTTCAGGAACTGCAGGCATGTAAACCCGTCAACTTCAGAAGGGGGGTTTTAGATAAGACTCTTTTTCATTTCCATGAAATGGCCATTCTCTGGACCATTTGGCCTTTCTTAAACAAAACCTGCCCTGTGCCTGGCAGGTCTTTAAATTTGCAACTTGCCTTTCAAAAGCAAATGCCTTTAACTACCGCTGGGTTAGTGGGAGATATTCAGTCAGCCCAGGTGAGGCCAACTGCTGATCCCGAATCAGCTACATGCGTTTCTGTGTTTATTTACTCAATCATACAAGAAATATATTTGAGTATTTGCTGCATCCTGCCACACTTTCATTTAAGATAAATTCTTTTTTTTTTTTGACAGAGTCAAGTTCTCTTTTTTTTTTTTGAGTTGAGGTCTCACTCTGCACCCATGCTGAAGTGCAGTGGCACGATCATGGCTCACCATAGCCTCAATCTCCTGGGCTCTGACGATCCTCCTGCCTCAGTCTCCCAAGTAGCTGGGACTACAGGGATGCATTACCACGCCTGGGTAATTTTTTGATTTTTTTTTTGTATATGCGAGGTCTTGCTATGTTGCCCAGGGTCAAATTCCTGGACTCAAGCATTCCTCCTGCCTTGACCTCCCAAAGTGCTGGGAATACAGGTGTGAGCCACCATGCCTGCCCAATAAAATCATTTAAAAAAGTACACCATGAGTACCTCTGTGGGAGTCCTAGAATACTCATTGTCCTCTAGGGGGCACCAAGTGTTTGCGCTCATTCCTGGAGCATCTACTGACTGCTTTTTTCTGGCCCTTCCCATTGGGTTTTATGTTGTGCTCTATTTAGGTTTAGCATTATTCTTGTTGCCACACTGCCTAGTCCTTGAATTTGAGGAGCTTCCTTCTAGTCTGTTCTCATCCATTCCTAACTTGTCTGCTAGCCATCTACTTTGAGCTTTGCCGACTTGGTATTTGCCAATTAAACTACTTTCCTTCTCTTATAACCAGAATCTCTTAAGGGTTAGAAGGTAGGTATTGCTAAAAAAAAAAAAATCATTAATTCATGTCTGGATAATGAAACTGAGAAATAATGACTGGCAGACATCGGCACTGGATCCCAAGGAAATGTAATCGACATGTTAATACCATGATGTGGAAGGCTGTCTGCCTGCTGAAAGAGCTTATTTCCTGGTGGTGGTCAACACGTGGTGTTTCTGTGTTTTCTCTCACTCTTTGTTAAAATGTGACTGTAAACATTAGAAGTGACTCGATCCATTTTTTTGCCTAATAGTCCTCCTCCCCCCATCCCCCCATCCTTCCACACATGAACCCAATAGTTAGCAGAGGTGCCGGCAGAGCTATTCAGGAAAGGGTGGAAATCTTGTCCTTGCTGGCCACCCACCACCCTCTGGGAGATCTTCTCCTCCCACCCTCCTCTGTGTCCCAGTCCATGTGCTCTCGCGTGTGCCAGGCATCCCCCTCTGGCAGTAACCCACAATCTGAGACTGGTCTAAGCTAGATTTCAGCATATGTACACATCTGCTAGAAGTGGGATTCTGCCAGACACCATCAGGACTTAGGGAAACGTCCCACTCATCTCCTTGAGGACTCACCTGGATGGGGCCATTGTTGTCCCCTCAAGGTGATCAGGCTAAGGCTGTGGCTCTGTAGCGAGTTCTGGATGATGATGGATCACTGATGTGAAATTATGACACATACTGTAAAAGCGGTTCTCGCAAGGGAAGGATACCAGAAGCAAAGTTGCAGCTCAAGAGCTTACACACTGGAAGATTTCTGTTCCTACTGTAGGTCAAAGCCTGAAGAATCAAGGGAATACATGCTGCTGTCTCCAGGCAGACCCTACAAACCACCTAGACACAATGTGATTGTACTTAATGGTTTTCCTTTTGGACATTTAAAACTTCCCAAATTCACGAACCATTTCTAGGTTGGATAACATGCACCAAGCATTCATCCACTTGTTCATTGACTTAGCAATTATTTATTAACCTGCTTGACCAGCTTTGCTGCTTACGGATTGTCATTCTACCTCACTTTACTTCCACTTTCTCACTGGTGAGGCAAGTGTAACAATGCATCATGAGGATGTTGTGAGGTCTGAAGGGTATGGGTATCACTGCCAGCAATGGCTGGCCTATGGTGTGCACCCAGTCACTATCTGCATTTACTAGTATTGGTTAGGGTGCCACACTCAGCTGGCTCACAGTGTTTGCAATGGAGAGCAGAAAACATGCCATTTCTGCCCTGAGTTGGCATACCTTCTAGCCGTGGGCAGGCAATGAACGTGTAAATTCAAAAAAAACATAAATAAATGCCTATGGATACAAGGAGCAAGGTCTTGTGATAGAAAATATTGAGGCACCCGTTTTGGTTGTTCTTGGTACTTGTATGTCACAGCCCTAGAGATACGGTGCTATCACCATGGAGCATGGGACCTCCAACTCAAAATCCATCCTCGCTGGGGAGCCTCCCTGGGCCAAGAGAGTCAGTCTCTTTACTGTACCTCTGTGGCATTTGCATATCCCTCTACTTAACATTTTCACACTCCTGGATACCAAGCTGGTGCAGGGCACTGCACCCTCACTGGGCTTGACCTGCCTGAGGATATCTCTGCAGCCTCGATCCCTAAGGTCTAGTCAACATTATGGGATAAATTATCTAGCATGTGTTCTACCCTGTGTCTCCAAAGCAAAGCACCCAGAGAAATTCCATCTAGTGTGTACTATGGGTGGAAGTGACTCTAATCTTTGCTATTACACCAGAGGCAGCCATAAAAGCTCCAAGTGTTGTAAAACCCATGTGCGTCCCCCAACCTACCCACCCCCACTCAAGCTATTGGACTTTCAAGGAGAATCTCTAACCTGAAACTCTCAACATACTGAGGAGAATTCCAGTGACAGATACTGTTTTCCACCCAGGTGTTCCTCCAGGTGTGGTCAATATTGTGTTTGGAACAGGGCCCAGGGTAGGTGAGGCCCTGGTGTCTCATCCGGAGGTTCCCCTGATCTCCTTCACCGGGAGCCAGCCCACAGCCACGCGGATCACCCAGCTGAGTGCCCCCACTGCAAGAAGCTCTCCCTGGAGCTGGGGGGTAAGAATCCCGCCATTATCTTTGAGGATGCCAACCTGGAGGAGTGTATTCCGACAACTGTCAGGTCCAGCTTTGCCAACCAGGTGTGTTCTCTGGAGGTTTTCTCCCTCCTCTCTGTGGCTCTGTCAAGTTTCATCACAGTGCAAAGCCTGGGAGTTAGCGGGTCAACTCACTCCCGTTTCAGTGGAAGCAGGATCAGTCAGTCCATTTTGTATTTCCATTGACTATCTGTTCAATCTCAACGTCAGTCCGTGGCCCTACCAAGTCACAGCTTCTGTTCAGCAAGCTCCTCTTCTTGAGTTACACAACTTTTATCAGGCACCAGCCAGAAGCAGAATGGTGACTTTACTGCTCCAGGCCTCTCCATTCTTTTATCCATGCAGTTGCCATGTCTCTTCTGGCTGTCCAAATCTCCTATTTCCTGTAAACTTTATTCTCCCTTTATTTATTTATTTTTTTGAGTTGGAGTCTCACTCTGTCACCCAGACTGGAGTTCAGTGGCCGCTTCCGGCCACCACAGCCTCGACCTGCTGGGCTCTGGCGATCCTTCTGCCTCAGCCTTCCAAGTAGCCGGAACTACAGGCGCGCGCTACCACGCCCGGCTGATTTATTCTCCCTTTAAATGTATCCTAAATGTATTCACACACTAAGTTACAAATACCTGAAACAGTCTAGAGCAGATTTCTCAGCTTGGACTCATGGATGAGCTTCATGGCATCTTTGCATCTCCTGAAATTATATAACAGATCTTTTTCTGGGCTCCGTAGATTTTGTTAGATTCTTCAAAGCCATCACGCTCCAAAAGGTAAAGAACACTACACCAACTGGACTGTTGGCTTCTTAAAGATGGGAATAGTGTCTGCTTTTGCATGGTATTTTTAGCATCAGTGCCTAGAAAACTGCCTGTGGTACGGCAGATGTTCATAAACACTGAATGATTTTCTCCAAGGGAGTTCTCATTTTAGCAGAGAATAAAGATGTCAGCTGAAAAGTTAGATCTTCCATATAAGGAAAGAGGAGCAGAAATGCATCGGTATTTACCTCACTTGGACATCGTGTGACCTTGTGAACCTGTATTTCTCTGTTAGTAAAATCATGAGGGTAGTAGAGATGCCTCTCAACTAGTATAGAGTGAAAAATATTTGATTATTTTCATGATAATTGCTGCAATTATTTATCTTACCATAATTCCTAGAGAAAATGACTAGAAATATTGAGGGTTTCTGGATCAATAGACAATGCAATTTTATGACGCAATCAACACGATCATTAAAGTAAGCAAATATCAAGTGAACAATTAAACTAAGGGTTTTGATGACTTTGAGACAACAAGAGAGGAACAAATTATGAAGACCGAGAAACTGAGATGAGAGAAAGGCAAGCTCTCTGTTAAAGTCAACAAATTCTGAGCATGAAGATACAGACTGGGAGCTTCTTAGCTACCCGAATTGTGCTAGGATTTGAAGTTTCCCAGAGACCCTTCCTCTTGGGGGCGCTTTATAATGTCAGTGAGGAAAGAGACATGAAATTGACTAATTGACCAATCCAAGGTAACAAATAGAGTTTAGGCAAAATAAATAAAGCAGCTGGATTTCTTTACTTAGTTGAGTGATGAGTTCAATGTAGAGTGCATCGTTCCTCCTTAATTGAACATAGCTGATTCTTATGAAACATCTCTGTGTGACCTCGGGCATGTATTAATTCAAAACTCCATTTCTTAACTGTAAACTGGGGAAACTACCACACCACAGAATTACTACAAGGACGGCATCCTGCATGGTGCCTCACATAAATGGGCACTGGATATATGCCATTGTCCTTTTCTAATTTCCTCTAAAGTCATTCTCCCAGGGGTCTTAGTATTGCCTAAGCTTTCCTGGTACTGGAGAGCAGGAAACCTGGTAAAACCCTCAAGTTTCTTTATCACGCCCTCCCCCCCCCACTATGGCACAGGGCACATGTGCAAATCAAACTGTCAGTGTTTGGACACTTCCCAAGCCAGATATGCAGATGGTTCTAATAATGATCCTGGTTGCAGAAAGAATTTATTATTACAAAACATTACTCTTTAATTTGGATAATGAACCTTTGTGCACATACCAAGATAATCAGAAGCATTCTATCTCCTAGGATTGTGGTGAAGACCAAATATAAACATGATGAAAATAGTTATTTTATGTACTTGTCCTACATACATAATGCTTTGAGATGTCTAGAATGTGGTTTGTGAACTATTCCATGCTATATTCAAATGATAATTAGGATTATTTTTTTCCCTTAGATACCTGAAACCTAACAGGTTCAAAGCAGAACTCTCTATTTCCTTTCCTCCCCCCTCCCTGCAATACTGACCCTCTTCCTGCCTCTGGTTTGCCTTTCCAGGGAACAGCACTTCCTTCTGCTCTGTGACTCAGGCCCAAACCCAGGGCTTATAAGTGTTCTTGCCCATCTTTTCCTCAGATCCAAGGACAGGTCCTATTGTTTCTATCGTTAAAATACGCCCTGAGCCGGACTCGGTGGCACAGCCTGTAATCCCGCGCCTTTGGGAGGCTGAGGTGAGTGGATTGCCTGAGGCTGCGGATTCAAGACCCGCCTGGGCAGCGAGACCTCATCTCTACAATAAACCAAAGAATCAGCCGGGCGTGGTAGCGCATGCCTGTAATTCCAGCTACTCGGAAGGGAAGGATCGCCGGAGCCCAGCAGGTCGA
Source organism: Cephalopachus bancanus (assembly GCA_027257055.1). Lineage (NCBI taxonomy): Eukaryota > Metazoa > Chordata > Mammalia > Primates > Tarsiidae > Cephalopachus > Cephalopachus bancanus. The sequence goes on from JAPVLO010000006.1 coordinate 16,602,400, forward strand.
GGCTGCGGTGGCCGGGAGTGGCCACTGCACTCCAGTCTGGGCGACCGAGTGAGACTCCAACTCAAAAAAAAAAGATACACCCTGAATCCTGTCACTTCTCCAGTGCCTCTAGGCCAGTCTCCTACACTTTCGGGGTCCCATGCCCCCAAAGGACTCTGTTGAACTCAGTGGATCCCTGCCACCCCTCTCCACATCCATGGGTGCCTGCCTGGTCCAAGCTACCTCCACTTATCTGGAATAATTTCTTAACTCTTCAGTCCATTCCCACTCTTGTTGCCTTCCATTCAATTTTCCACACAGTTTCCAGAATGAACATTTAAAAATGCAATCAGGGCCGGACTCGATGGCTCAATCTGTAATCCCAGCACTTTGGGAGGCCGAGGCAAGTGGGCTGCCTGAGTCCCTGCGGGTTTGAGACCAACCTGGGCAGCTTGGCGAGACCTCGTCTCTACAATAAATAAAAAATTAGCAGGGTGTGGTAGCACGCATGCCTGTAGTACTGGCTCCTTGGAAGGCTGAGGCGGAAGGATCGCTGGAGCCCAGCAGGTCGTTTCTGGGCTGGCTGTGAGCGTACCACTGCACTCCAGCCTAGGCGACAGAGTGAGACTCCAAATTTAAAAAAAAAGTAATTAGGTGATCGCACTCTGCTGCTTAAGACCTGTTATTGCTTCATGACACTGAGTATAAAAGGTAATCTCCATATGAGCCTATGACTGCATGATAGTGCCTTGCTTGCTGGTCTCTTGCCTCATCTCCTACCAGGAACCTCCCTTCCCTGCCTCCACTCCCACCTTTCTGCCTCTCCCACGTGTGCCAGCTCATTCCTACTGCAAGGTCTTCCACATTTACTGCGGAGAATTCCTACCTCCAGATCTTTGCCCATCCAGCTCCTTCACGTCAGTCAAGAGTCAATTCAAATATCACCTCTTTGCAAGTGCCTCCCATGACTCCCTTAAGCAAAATAGCTGTTCCTCCCATTTGTTTCTATTCCTATCCTCTACTTAATTTCCCTTTGTTGCTTTAATTACTACCAGAAATTACATTATGTATCGAGTTTGTTGACTTGTGTTTTTGCCTTTCTTTCTCATGAGATCATGTGTTCCACACAGTGGGACTTGGTCTTATTTACTACTATATGCAGGTGCCTAGACCAGTGCCTGATACGTAGCACGTGCTCAAAAGTGCAGGGTGATCTATCCATGATCTTTCTATCTGTCCCCAACCTTGTCACTGTCCTCATTTTTGGCAGGGTGAAATCTGCCTCTGTACCAGCAGAATTTTTGTCCAGAAGAGCATCTATAGTGAATTCCTAAAGAGATTTATAGAAGCTACCAGAAAGTGGAAAGTTGGCATTCCCTCTGATCCCTCGGCCAGCATGGGCGCTCTGATCAGTAAAGCACATTTGGAGAAAGTAAGTAAATATCTACCATGTAAGTTACAGAATAAGTTCTTTTTTTTTCTTTTTGACTCAGTCTCACTCTGTAGCCCAGGCTGTAGGGTAGTGGCACGCTCATGGCCACCACAGCCTTGACCTGCTGGGCTCAGGTGATCCTTCCACCTCAGCCTTCCAAGTAGCTGGAACTACAGGCATGCGACACCACATTGTGCTAATTTTTTTATTTATTGTAGAGATGAGGTCTCGCCAAGTCGCCCAGACTGGTCTCGAACCAGTGGTTTCAGGCAGTCCTTTCACCTCGGCCTCTCAAAGTGCTGGGATTATAGGCATGAGTCACCTTGCCCGGTCTACAGAAGAAGTTCTTATCTGAGGAGAATCTCGGTACACACGTAACATCCATCAGCTTTGACATAGTGTTAATTACTTCCCTATTTTTGAAAAATTATGACTTATGAGAAATTGTCTGTGGACGCAGAGTCTAAAAATTTGGGGTGTGCAGATTGAGTCCAGATTAAAGTGGCATCCCCATGAAATGAATGAGCTTGAGAAGTCAGCATGGAGATACCACCAGCAGAGTGGGGAAGGCAAATTTCAAAACATAAAGATCAGCTTTTAAGGGTGGTGTGGACCAAGAGTAGTAGGCAAACATTCCTTATGGAAAAGGCCTCTCATTTACAGCAGATGGGATTCTGAAGCTCCAGCACAAACAATCCCAACTGTGTGGTCCTTTGTGAGTGGGGGCCAGAGTGGCTGTCTGGAAGAAACTGTTGATGGTCTCTGAGTGATTTATGGAATTCAGATTTTTAGTCACCTTCTGAATGACGGCTTTCCCACCTACCCTGTATAAAACTGTAGTCCTTAGAACTTCTACTTCTTCCATGCATTCCTTTTTTCCTTTATGATTCTTTTTTTTTGAGTTGGAATCTCACTCTGTTGCCTAGACTGGAGTGCAGTGGTATGCTCTTGGTCACAGCAGCTCCGGCGATCCTTTCACCTCAGCCTTTTAAGTAGCCGGAAATACAGACACGTGCTACCACACCCGGCTAATTTTTGATTTATTGTAGAGACAAGGTCTCACCAAGTTGCCTGGGTGGGTCTCGAACCCTCGGGCTCAGGCAATCCACTAGCCTCAGCCTCCCAAAGTGCTGGGATTACAGGCTGAGCCACTGAGTCCGGCCGGAACTTCCTCTACTTCTTCCATGCTTTATTTTTCTTTATGATTCTTAATACCAGCTGACATACAATATATATATAACTTATTCCTTTACTATCTTCCCTTGAGTAGAATGTAATCTTCATGGTCAGTTTTATTCACTGTCGAATCCTTGGACTCTAGAGAAGCACCTAGAATATAGCAGGTGCATAGTATGTGTTGGGTGAATAAGTGAATTAGCACCATATCATGTGTTCTAATTGCATATATTCCCCACAATGAAGGTATCCATTTTTCTTTAATTCTTTTTGATCTTTGGCTTAAACTACCTGGAATTGGGTCCAAAATTCACAGGCCCTGGCCATCTCTGGCCAGCATGACTCAGTATCAAGACTCTGAAAGGAAAAAAACAAAATAAACACCAAACAAAACCCCAGCCTCTTCCCAAGAAAACATTTGAAAATACACAAGCATGGGGCTTCTAGTGTCACTGATCTTGAAATCATAACAATGATAAAGTGGTTGTACAGACACATATGAGCCTTTGAGGTTTTCTTTAAACTCCCTTTAAATGCTTCATCTTTTTGTTGGTACCATTACTGGTGATCTCGGCTTATGCAATAAGTAGTTTTCATATTGAATTTCAGTTTCTTTAAAACCTTTGGCTAAATATGGATCTTCAATACTTCAGTACTATACAAATCCACTTTTAAAATGCTAATTAGAAATTTCAAAAAAAACCGAGATTACTATCAAAATTAATTTGAGATTTCTACAACTACAAATATGCATGCGAAATGATTTCTGCAGGTCCATGGCTTTCCAATGTTCTTGTGTTTCACAAGAACCAACTTATAAATAAGGTGCCAAAATACTTCCATATAACACATTTTAGTTAAAAATATAATTCACATTGCATTTAGATGCTCCCAAACTTTCAAACTTTTGTTTTGTTTTGGTGATTTCTACTAGTTTTCATTGTCCATAAAATGAACACAGAGAATTTAGCAAGGTTAGGTTTCAGGATATTTTGGCATAAAATATCTGCATTTTTTCCCCTATAGTAAAATATACACCAAGAACATCGTGTCTGTAGACTCCAGAATAGACCTAAATTACTTTTTCTTCAGTAGGTTGGTGGTTAGGGTCTGTGAACCTAAAATAGCAGAGAAAGACCCCTAAAGAGAAAGAACGACTTTATTCGGGAATGAATGACAGGAGATTATAAACCGATGTGCGTGCTGTGATAGATCACAGGCATATCCAGGGAGGTAAAGCAAGGAAAAGGTTTTTAAAAGTAAAACGAAGAAGGTGACACATGTTGTTTGGAAACAATTATCCTTGACTACAAGGATCAATAGCAAGGGTTGCCACATTGTGAGGTTGAACAGACAGCTGCTGTGTAAGCAACCTTGTAGAAGTATTTTTTGCCCAAGGTTGCGGTGGCCTTTGTGCAAGGTTGCGGTTTGGGTAGAATCTCTTGTGATGGTTCTTGTTATCGGGCAAATATACATGAGGACCCTCTCTTCAAGGTCGCCCAACCCCATTTGATTAGGGTTTGACATAAGTGACTTCATTCTGACACTGACAATTTTCACAAGTCCAATGACCTTGACCCCCAGCAGGTAGGGAGCTTCCTGGTAGAACTGGGTGGGGCCACGGTTTGTAATTCTTTCTTACCTACTGGGAGCTTGTTTTCCGGTGTTCCTGCCCAAGTGAGTTGCAGGAACTTAACTGCTGCAGATTGAGACTATTGGGGGCAGATGGAAGCAGAGGTCTCATTTGCTCATGCATGTCCCAATAGCACCTGCATGCAGGTGGGAGGAATGCCTCACCTGATGTTTCTGAAGACAGGTCTACCCTCAGCCCATCTCCTTCTGCCTCAGCCCAGTTCCCTGTTCGAGTTTCAGCAAGCAAGTTCTTAGCTGAGTCCAGACTAAGATGCGCAGGGAGAGCCTGGCTTCCCTCAGATTCGCTGAGTCTCGGTCAGGTCTGCGCTGCGTATGCAGGGAAGCAGGATGTGACCCCGGTAACTCCCAGGGAAGAGATTCTCGTGTCAGAACTCCTAATATTTTTACAGTTAATTTTTGTTTCTTGTACCGCCCTCGACTTAGCACCAATATCACCCCATCCTACATACCAGGTTTTTACCAACCCTGTTGTCTCCTACAGGAAGGGGAAATGGGAAAGCCACAGTTCTTCATTATTTCTAGCATCGTAGCCATGGAAGCCGTGGACAAAAGCCAAGATTCCTAATAGATCTAAACCACTTATGATCTTTGATTTTTTAAAAAAAAACTTGAAACATTGGCAAGGCCCTAGACATAATGCCAGCCTCTCCAGAATGTACCTATATTCAGAAATGCCATCTTCTACAAAAGCAAATTGTGCCTGAAAATCAAGCATCTATTTAACGTGTGTGTTGTATTATCTTTGTTTTTAAGATAATTTTTTAATTATAACGATGTGGGGTACAATTCAGGGTTAGGTATACAAACTTTGACACTGAGTATGATCAATGCTAAATCCATCCAAGTTGCTGCAAAGTTCCTATGTTTGTCCTTCTTTATGGCTGCATAATATTCCATTGTGTATATGTACCACATTTTAAAAATCTAGTCCAGCTTTGATGGGCAACATGGTTGGTTCCATGTTTTTGCTATTGAGACTAGAGCTACAACAAACATACGTGTGCAGATTGTTGTATTATCTTGATATAATTTCCAGTTTAGTATACTTAGGTACCATGGGTCACTCTGTAAATGACACTTGCTAATCTTTTTTTTCTCACCACATTCAAACATAAGGCCATAAGCACATGTCTGTCTTTTAAACAAATGTTTTGAAAGCCCCTAGATGTTTTTACCATTGGATGTTTGCTTTCTCAGGCAAAAAGTAAACTTTTGGGGGGGAGCTCACTCCTGTAATCCTGACACTTTGAGAGGCTGAGGTAGTAGAATAGCATGAGCCCAGAAGTTTGAGACCAGCCTGGGCAACAGAGCGAGATCCCATCTCTACAAAAAAATAAAACTATAAGCCAGAGGTGGTGGTCTGCACCTATAGTCCCAGCTACTTGGAAGGCTGAGGCAGGAGGATCACTTGAACCCAGGAGTTGAAGGCTACGGTGAGCCATGATTGTGTCACTGAACTCCAGCCTGGGAGACAGAGCCAACCAGACCCTGTCTCTAAAAAATAAAATAAACTTTTTTTCAAAAATAAACTTTCTATTTTGGAATAACTTAAGATTTATAGAAAGTTTCAAAGATAAGGTAGAGAGTTTCATATCCACTCTCCCAGGCAGCATCTTAAATTCCCAAGGAACATCTGTCCATACTAAGAAATCAACATTAAAGCATCGCAATTGACTTAGCTTCAGCTTTTCAATCAACTCCTTTTTATTTTCTACTTAATCCTTACCAAAGATAATTTTTTCAGCCACCGTTCTTATTAAAGTCAAGTACAGCTAAATACTTTGTATTCATCTCAGAAAGCTTAAAAATCTCTTTAAAGGGGGAAAAATTGTACACAGTTAAGAGGTTATTCACAATTAAAACCTTGAAAATAGTACCAGTCTATTCTTCGGTGGTATTCCCATTTCCCCATGAAACTGCTGGTATCTTTGTAGTTTGCCCGGTTTTGTTGCCTTGTCTGATCCTTTTCACCTAGAGTAGAACTCTTCCCAGCTCTACCCACACTATCTCTCCCATATGAGCCTTAGAGTCATCTAGCTTCTGCTGTGAGACCCCGATCTTGCCACAGCTCAGAAGGCCCCTGGACATCTGCAATCCTCACTGTTCCACTCTGAGCACGTGCCCAGATACGAGGAGACAGCTTCACACTCTGAGTCTCCCAGGTGGACTCCTGATAGGGGCTTTTTAGCTCAGTTCTCATGAGAAAGCCCTGCTGTCTCCGCCCGTTGGAAGAGAGTTAGTAGAAGCAACCAGAGAAGTGTAAGTGTGGCCCTCTCAGACCCTTCACTTCAGTGTGCCAAGCCACTTGGACAGAGGGAGGCAGTGGATGCCCTCTGCAGATGCTCGTCTATCCTTACCTTTCCCCAGAAAGCTTGGGACTGCTTGCCCAGAAAAGCCTGGCTGCCATCTTTGCAATCCAGCACCCTCTGTCTCTGCACTGTCTTTTTGTCTTCTCCAAATCAAGTTGGCCATGCAGAGTCTGGGATCTTTGTGTTTATCCTACTTCTGTGTGATTTTCCCAGTAGATGGCCATGCAGTTGACAAAGGGGTCCAATTAAAATATGTAAAAGTTATTTTGTAATGGCCAACGGCTCAGAGACTTATGGAAATACAGTGTGATCCCAAATGAGGGTATGACTTCACTGGGTCCCAGTGACTCCATGGGGACACACAGTAACCTGCAGGGGATTCTTTCCTCATGGAATGAAGAAAAAGCTCCTTTTGCTTTTTTACAGGGTTGCATTTTGTTTCTCTTTCTACCCTCCTGAATCCTTCCTCACTTGACACTCTGGAGAACCTGGCTCTATGCCTGCCCACCTGCCCAAAGGTGCAAGCAGCTAGAGAGAGAGAATTCTGGAGGGTTTACAGTGAGGCTGGGGGAAGCACAGAGGAATTTGACAGGTACATCTCCCAGCAGACCTAGGCTAAAGGCCTATCTAAGGCTAGTTGTTGTTGTTCCCTATCCCTTTTTAGCAGATTTTTTGAAAAATGACATACAGAGTGAGGGGCATCTCTAAGGTCTCTTAGCTAGCAAGTTCTAGAGTATGCATTATGTCATCGTCACCGTCATCATCATTGTCATCATCAGCACCAGCACTCATAACAACCGATGCTGACATTCCAAAAAAGGCTTACCATGTGCCAAGGGTTATGCTCGATCTTTTACATATTTTGTGTAATTTTATCTAGAACCCTGTGAATAAGTGACTGTGTTAATCCTATTTTTCAGTTGAGAAAAGTGAGGCATATAACACTTAAGACCCCTCAGCTAGTAAATGGAGAATGAGGGTTTGAACACAATTTGACTTCATGCCTTCACTCTTCTAACCTCTATTCTCTGATTTTATGTCTAAAGCTACTAAGTCCTAACTATTCTCTTTCCTCAAAAAAATAAGTGTTTGATAACTCCTTGCACTTATAGCATATTGTCAGTCACAGGTCGCCCCCTCTCCTTATATTTTATTGTAAGTCTCTGTTCCTGAGCTGCTAGGGTAGATATCATTCTATCATCTCGTCCTACTTTCCCTAAGAAATGAATTCAATTTAGTGTGAGTCACCTTATATATTAAAGGTTTTGGTAAGTTCACAATTTAAAAACTGACACTTCTCTTCATATTTTATTATCCCAAGAGCTTCTGAGAGATAAATCGTGGACGCTCATTTAGACACAGTAGTCTAAAGCCAGGGCACCTCTTGCACTGTTTGGAATTACTGACAAAAGTGCTGGCTCCCGCATTGTGGAGAGATGCTCACCTTGATTTCCCTGTTCACACAGGACAATTGCCGTTGGCATCTTTTAATTAACGTGGGTGGATTGTTTCAAAAGGAGCAAGAGAATGGGGGGAAAGAGAGGCCCAGACTTGTTTTAGTCTCCACCCACAAGCTAGAATAGGGAAAGTCCTGGGAAAGCTTTGAGATCATTGCGGATGTTGGGAGAGGGGGTTTAATTGAGGGAAATATCAATCTGTGTCAACTGTCCTATATTTCAAAATCTTTAACTTCATGGCTTATTAGTTGTTTTACAAACTGGAAACAAAGTTAATAGTGGAATAGCATTACCTTTTTTTTCAACATGGTGAATATACATGTCATTCTACCTTGAATATGGTTCTACAGTGGAGTCCTAACCTGATACTTAGCAGAATGCTCAGGAAGATAAATGGTCAGTTGGAATCCAAAACACCATTTCAAAATGTACCCTACCTTTAGTTTACTACTTGACTGCTGTTCTATATTTTTAATTTTTTTTTTTTTTTTTGAGCTGGGTCACTCAGTCACCCAGGCTGGAGTACAGTGACACGCTTATAGTTACCCCAGCATTGACCTGCTGGGCTTAGGTGATCCTTTCACCTCAGCCTTCCAAGTAGCCAGAACTACAGGTGTGCACTACCATGCCTGGCTAATTTATAGTTTTAATTTTTAAGACCATTTTTCCACTTCTCTTATGATACCCCCAGGGACAGAATAGTATATCACTGTGACTTCAGCAAAATGTCTATATATAACTGCCAGAGTCCAGCTCCAGCAGGTCAAGATTTCCTGAAAGAGGGATGGCGTCGGCGCAGGAGAAAAAACTTGGACACTGACTCTGCTGCAAGCAGGACAGATGCCAATTTATTGTCTTTTCCAATTCCCTTTATACCTTACATGTTTTTTGTTTCTAAGGCAATCAGTTACAATTTAATGGACCGGACAGGCAATGTGTCTTTGTTCATCCTGTTTTGATCTTAAAAAATTATCATCCTAAACTATAAATTTTATAAACTTCTAACATTTTTTAATGATTACCATTTCTTTCTTTATTTTTTTTGAGTTGGAGTCTCACTCTGTCACCCAGGCTGGAGTGCAGTGGCTGCTCCCGGCCACCGCAGCCTCGACCTGCTGGGCTCCGGCGATCCTTCCGCCTCAGCCTTCCAAGTAGCTGGAACTACAGGCACACACTACCACGCCCAGCTAATTTTTTATTTATTGTAGAGATGAGGTCTTGCCAAGTTGCCCAGGCAGATCTTGAGCCCGCAGGCTCAGGCAATCCACTCACCTCAGCCTCCCAATCCTGTGCGGGATTACAGGCTGAGCCACCGAGCCCAGCTGATTACCATTTCTTAATGTCCATACAAAACTTACTTATTCCTATAACTATTACATTATAAATCACTACCAAGTTCTAAGCACTATAATTATCACATAGATTAACAAGTCACACTTGTGACCTTTACACAGCAATCTGCAACTAGCTGGGGCAAAGCAACATTTTCAAAGTTTCTTAGCTGCACGTTCGCCTGACTAGTTCTCCCTAATTTCACACCTGGTGTTTACAATCTACGTTAATTATTTCCTGCCAGGGAGAATGAGCTTTAATGTTTGTAAAACAAAAGGCCTCTCGGGCTCAGGTCACCTTAGTTACAATCCCTAACCAGAATTACAAGCCTCCTTAACAAAGGGAAGTAAAGGCAAGAGGGCTCTAATATTTATGGGATTGTTAATTTTTTAAGCATACTATACCACATGTAGAAATTAAGAAATTAAGTAAATATAATTTTTGCATTGGCACTCTTCCTAAAAATACAAACTAGCTTCTCAAATTTCTCCAATTAGTCGCCAATCAGAAGGAATAAAATCTTACAAGTAGTTATCTACCCGCACATGATATTTAAAATCTCTATTGATAATTTCCTGGCAAGGCCAGTGAGTTCCCTGACAAACATTAAATCGAGCACTTTCTGATTTTTTACAATTTCCCCAACTACAATGTTTAATCAAGTGATTGCGTGATCTAATACCAGGAGGCCGGGGACGTGGACACCTAGGGAGGAATTCAAATGAAGGGAAGGTAATTTTTCATGAATTCTCCTCTTGCCTTTTTGCAAGGGGTAGTGGAGGCATGAGTGGAATTTTGCTTTCCATCCTCAGACTGTACAGAACTTTTCAGCTGCACTAATAACAAAAATAGAGGAAGCAAGGGTCTCAGCTGCCCAGGTTCACTTTGCGACCCGGGGTCTTCAGCTCCCTGGACTTTGTCAGCAGGCAGGCCTCCATAACTGGCTCCCAACATATAACTATATATATATATATATATATATATATATATATATATCATTATTATAATGAGTGATCTCTACAACCATTATTGATAAACATCTGTCATTATCTCTGAATTACTGGATTAACTTATTACATAATTTATTTCCTTTTATAATTAGCTATATTAGATTAACCTGGATATAGTTTCAGACTATAATCAGTAATAAGACTGGGAATGAGAAATTATTTGTTAGGGAATCTCAGCTTGGAGGGTATCCTGGTCTTTAAATCATACACATCATTCACTTCTCATTTTCTGTAAGGAACATAAATTCCCAAAAGGGAGAAAATATTTGTTTGTGCATATAACTACAGAATATGCCTGAAGATGAATTCTAGCTTTACTGTTTATTAGCTGTATGAGCCATTTATACTTTTTAAGGCTCAATCACTTTATCACCAAACAGAGGCTAATAACAGATGAAAATAACTAATAGGGTTTGGGGAAGATCAAGTGGGAAGGTATGAGAAGCACTCATCTGTGTGCCTGGTACCTAGATAGTAAACAAATTACTTCCCTTCCCTATGGAGGTGGGTTGAATGCCCAAGTGATGGTCTGAGCACCTTTGCCCTCAAGCTGAGCAGCAGAGTGATGGGTTTAATCAGCCCTGGATTTCTCAGGAATGACCTTACCCCTATTTCTGAGAAGACTAGAAAATATTGCATTTTCTACCGATTTGGATGAAGCCAAATGGTAAGACATTGCTAATTATGGTTTTTACCCACCCAGGTCAGAAATTACATCAAGAAAGCTCTTGCCGAAGGCGCCCATGTCCAGTGCGGCGAGGGAGTGGATAAGCTGAGCCTTCCCGCCAGGAATCAGGCAGGCTACTTTATGCTTCCCACTGTGATAACAGACATTAAGGATGAATCCTGCTGCATGAAGGAAGAGATATTTGGTCCAGTGACCTGCGTCGTCCCCTTTGATAGCGAAGAGGAAGTGATTAGAAGAGCTAACGACGTTAAATATGGACTGGCAGCGACAGTGTGGTCAAGCAATGTTGGTCGCATCCACCGAGTAGCTAAGAAGCTGCAGTCAGGCTTGGTCTGGACCAACTGCTGGCTCATCAGGGAGCTGAACCTGCCTTTCGGGGGAATGAAGAGTTCTGGGATAGGTAGAGAAGGAGTCAAGGACTCTTATGACTTCTTCACTGAAATCAAAACCATCACCGTTAAACATTGATCTTTGCCAATGGTGAGGCGGTTACAGTCAATGCCTGTCTGCAGAGTTCAAGTTGCCCAGTGTGGCAAACAGAAATGGTGGCATGAATTCCAGTCACGTCTTACCTTGGCAGGTTATCTCTAGAGGATTCTTGGTTATTCGTAATTTTACCTGCTGGTGAAGGGAAGCTATCGATTTTCAGTGTGGATTCAGAGAAGAAAAGACGTTTAAATAGATGAGGCATGTTCAGGATGGTATGGCTGTAGACGATTTTTAAATAGAAGGGTACAACCAGGAAGCCAGACAATCTCCCATGTATGTCTTTTTGTTTTTTTATTCTTATTTTTTGAATCAAAGTCTCACTCTGTCGCCCAAGCCAGAGTGCAGTGGCATGCTCATGGCCATCGCAACTTCAACCTTCTGAGTTCGGGCTATCCTTCCACCTCAGCCTTCCAAGTAGCTGGAACTATAAGTATGTGCCAGTACACCTGACGAATTTTATTTTTTTGTAGAGATGAGCTCTTGCCAAGTTGCACAATTTGCTTTCTTGAACCCCTGGGCTCGGGCAATCCTCTTGGGATTACAGGCATGAGCCACCATGCCCAGCCTCACGTATGTCTCCACAGTGTCTTTTACATCATCTGGATCGAATTCTTGGAAACCCCCAGATAATCAAATATTTTCATTTGCAAATATCTGGTTAAGAAAACCTTTGGGGAGATTGCAGTAATGCTCTTCTTGTTCACTAGCCCCTAGTGTGGCTGATTGATAATTGATTGCTCCTCATCATGAAAGAGGGCAGTGGATGTCCTTGGAATTGGTTAGGGCAGGCCTATATGGTAGACCCTATAAAATATATATGTCCAAGAATGAAGAAAAACAACTACCACTTTTGGAGGGACGAGAAGAGGAAATTGATTGCTTGATTCCTGCTGTCGAGTCTAATCAATTCCAATTCTTAGTGTTTGCATCTAATAAAGCTTGCAACTTACTAAACCTAAAAGAAGCACACCATGTTAAATAGTTTTAGTAACCAATGGCATATCCCTTCTGACCGCCTTGTCCTTTACTCTTCTTTATCCCCAGCCTCTTAAGAGTATAGACCTTTTTACTAAGTAGTAAAGATTTATAGTGGTTTTTTTCCTTGGGTCCCCCAAAGGATCAAAGGAGAAAACTGAGATTTACAGAGGTTAAGTGGCAAGCTCAAGTTCACACAGAGGTAGGATTTGAACCCAGGGCTCTCAGATTCCAAAACCCACCTTCTCTGACCACCTCCCACCTGCCTTGCATGGTGCTCCAGAAGCAGTGAAGTACTTGCGGTTCTTGCACCTGTCATGTTGGGTCTCCCTCCACGTCTCCCTTCAGCTTTGCTTCCCCCTCCTGTCTTCTACCCAGCTCCACTCAGCACAGGTGAGGACAACCCGGGAAGGCCTCCAGCACACTCCTTTCCACACTGACAGAAGTGATCTGTCTGCGGCTTGACTCCCCACTGGGCAGGAATGTCAAAGACCAAGGCTAGTGTGACCCCCTCTGTAGAGTCTCAATTTATAGCACTGTGCCTGGCACACAGGAGGTGCTCAAAACATGTTCTGGGAAAGGAACACCTACGGGTGCTCTAGGGTATTTATCTCATGGTTTGTGTGTGTGTGGTTGGGGGTGGTAGCAGGGGAAGACCAAACTTTATAGTTTTGCTGAGGTATATTGGCTTGTTCGCACATGCTGAGAAATAAAAGCCAGCCCCTTTCAGATCAAATGACAGTGTTGGATTATACCCGGTTCCTAGCATCACCTTTCCTCTTTTCTCTTTCCTCGCCTCCTCTCTTCCCCAGCTGAGTCCCTGTGACCTTGATCAGTTTATTCCAGACCAAATTCTGAATGTCAAGAGGAGGAATTTCACCAACTCTTGCCTCTAGAAATCTTTGTTTTCACTCTTATAAATGGCCTGGCCCATGCTCATCCTTATTCCTGACATCCAAGTCTTATCTTGATTCCAGATTCCAGCAACTGACTGTGCTTGTTCCCTATGCCTGAACCCCTAGCTCCCACCCACTTGTCTCTGCCCAGGAGACGGTTCTCTCTAGAACTCGGATCCAGCCCTCTCATCAGTTCTGCCCTGGCTCCACATCCTGACTCTGGGGGGGCCTGCGTCCAGCTGACAGACATGGTGGATGCCATTTTCCTACATTTGTGTCTCCTGGATCTACAGAAGCTCCGCCTGGGCTCAAAGGGCAGCCTCACTAAAGCACGTTTGACCAAATTTTCTTCCTGTACCCTAACATGAACCCAGCTCTCTGTTGTCATAAGCATCACCTGTGTCTTAACACCACAGTTGGGCCGTTCCTAGATGTTCCAGGTGATTCAAGTGAGTGAGTACAGATCTGAGACCTTAGTCCGCCCAGGCCATCCATGCCGTCTCAGGTCCCCACAGCAGCTGAGGGCACCGTTTGGGTCTGTGCCTACATGGTGAGAAAGGCCCACCAGAGCAAGGCATATATGGCTATGGGGTTTCCACGCCACACCGTGAAGTGCCCAGAACTGATGAAGGAGAAAAGCAGAAGCAGGGGAGGATGTTCACGAGGGTTGCAGTTACATTAGTAATGATTTATTTCTAAGTTAAATGATGGGCATGTTTGTGTTCACTACATTATTTCATAAGTCGGAAATCTTTATATGCCAGAAAAGGAAAGTGGATTGCATTGAAGAACAGCCTAGAGCAGCCTGAGAGGAGGAGAAGCGGAGAGAAGGTGGGAGCGACTTGGGAGAGAGGTCCCTTGCTCAGAGGCTCAAGGACAGAGGACAGGGGCTGCCTGGGCAGGAGCCGGCTGGCTGAGGAGCAGTGCTTCTCAAATTTGATGTGCTTCAGAATCACCAGGGACTCTGTTAAAATGCAGACTTGGATTCAGTAGGTCTGAGGTGGGGCCAAGGCAGCACCTGGAATGCCAAGGAATCAAAAGATGCTGAAATTCTGGCCCAGGTCCCTTCTGTCTACTTCCCACGGCTGGTTGCACTTGTTCCTTGCTGGAGACAAGGGAAGGTCTCAAACTCTAGAGTCAAGCATCTTCCTGGGGTGGGTCTCTCTTGCAGTCAGAGACACAGAGCTTGAGCTATCCTAGGACTTTCCGTGCAATGTGGAGAGGAGAAAGGGAAAGGTAGCTTTACCCTGAAACACACGACAGCATTTCCCCACCCATGGTGAAGTCCTCCTCGCTTCATGAGGGAACAAGCTGAACTGTCCACACTCCCTAAAAAGAAACCTATGTAGGCTGGGAGTGGTGGCTCACACCTATAATCCCAGCATTTTGGGAGGCCGAGGTGAGAGGATTGCCTGAGCCCGCGGGTTGGAGACCAGCCTGGGCAACTCAGCGAGAACTCATGTCTACAATAAATCAAAAATTAGCCAGGCATGGTGGTTATACGCCTGTAGGACCAGCTACTTTGAAGGCTGAGGTGGAAGGATTGCCTGAGCCCAGCAGGTCGAGGCTGCGGTGGCCATGAGCATGCCACTGCCCTCCAGCCTGGGCGACAGAGCGAGACTCTGACTCAAGAGAAAAAAAAAAAAAAGAAGCCTATCTCTGATGCACTCACCCACAGGAAATGGGGTTACTTTCCTCTTCAGCAATGGGTCTTATGGGTAAGCTGTATCACCAAACTACAAAAAAGAACTTTGTCAACTACCTGTACTAATCCACAATGTGTTTTTTGTTAAAAATTATTACCGAATGAACCAAGGATTATTACATTTTTGGTAAAAGAAAAATACCAAGATGTGTGAAAAAGCAATTGACTGTGGGAGAAAAAGATAAAAAAAAAGAAAAGGAGACATGAAAAATTGAATTAGTCTCCTCAGAAAGATTTAAACGGATAGTGCGTTCATAAATAACAATAGGCTACTATAAAAAAGAGCAAGCAGAGAACACAAATGAGGTCTTGAGAAACCAAACACTTATCCCCAAATACATTTTAAAAATTAACAGAATTGAGCCATTGGGATGACTGAAAACTAGCTTAGTAATCTGGAAAATAAAATTAAGAAAATCTCTCCGAATGTAAAGGATGACAGAAGGGGAAAAATACAAGACATGTTGAGACATAGGGTAGACCTAGAAAGCTATTAATATGTAACTAATTAAAAATGGAAAATCAAACACAAAAAGGGAGGGAGAAATAATAAAATGAATAGTAAAAGAAATTTTCTTTGAATTTGAGAAACTCTTTTCAGATGGAAATATCCTGTTGAAAATTTCAAATTCCTAGCGTAAAGTTTACAGAGTGAATTAACAAATTACCTACAAAAAAGTATAAGACTATCATCACACTTATTAATAATACTGATGCGAGAAGATAGAGAAGTAAGACTTCAAAGTTCTCTGAAGAAAACTATTTTGAACCTAAGTCCTATAGGGAGCCAAACTGTTACTCATGAATGAAGGCACAGTAAGACATTTAATGACTCAGAAAGTTTTTCCCTACTTACCTTTTCTGGTATGACTTGGGAATGTACTGCAGTAAAAGAAACACAAATTTAACAAACAGAAGAACCGCCCAAGGAATGAAATGGAAAGAAGTTCCAAATTGTCAGCTATAAAAAAAGGCCTAGAAAACCACTGGGCCAAACGAGAACAGGAAAGACAGGATGTGGTGCTTGAACAATGTCTTTAAGACATTAAAATGGACTTAAAAAATATGTCAAATAATCTAGAAGATCTTAGCTATGTAAAAAGTTTAACGGGGATCAGAATATGCCACCCCCAAATATGCAACTTTGGCATATTGATTGTTTTGAGCTGAAGGTAATCAAGAAAAAGCAGATGCAGGAAAAGCTCTTCACTTTCTCCCTATTGCCTAAAAGCAGGGTGTAAATTTCCCCTGAGATGGTGTTCTCTCATGTACCAGGACAGAAAGAACACTTATCACAGGCAATGAAGAAGGCACTGAGATGAATCTGCATAAATAAACCTCTCTAAGTAACACCTCCATTCCTTTTCCTTCCCATATATTTATCTTCCCACAGTGTGCTTCCCCTAGAAACCCAAATCCCCTCTTCTTTGCTAGTCATGTCTCAACAATTTGTCATCCTTTGTTAAAATGGTATTTAAGCCCCCAGGACTAACTACTTCTCTGGATCTTCATTTCTTTTTATGAGGCCCCCATGCATGTGAAATTTAAAAAGTCACAGAACTGAAGAAGGTAGAGGAAAAGCGTTTCGTCCTTTACAGAAATAAGATTTAAAAATATATTGACCTATGTTTTTTGTTTTTTGTTTTTTTTTTTGAGTCAGAGTCTCATATTGTTGCCCAGGCTGGAGTGCAGTGGCATGATCATTGTTCACTGCAGACTCAGCCTCCTGGCTCAGGGAATCCTCCCACCTCAGCCTCCCGAGTAGCTGGGACTATAGGCACGCACCACCAAGTCCTAATTATTTTTATTTTTTGTAGAGACAAGTTCTTGCTATGCCGCCTAGGCTGGTCCCAAACTCCTGGACTCAAGCAATCCTCCTGCTTTGGTCTCCCAAAGTGCTGGGGTTACAGGCATGAGTCACTGTGCTCCGGACTCATCTACTTTTTGTTTATCAGACATGGATCAAATTCAAACCTTTACATTTGCCATGATTATAGAGCTAGCACAGGAATAAAGGAAAAAAGGAGAAAAAAGGAAAAAACGGGAGGAAAAAATGACTTTAAGATCTTTAGGAGCTAAAATTAGAAGTTGTAGATGATATGACCAAATACTGGTCCCAGGACTTTTCCGGTCCAGAATGTTATCTCCTCGGTAAATAGCTAGATCACCCTGCTAGAAGCCTTCATTTTATGAGAGAAGAAATCGTTGTTTTCATAAGTTTAATCCGAAACACTTGTCAGTAAATCCTTAATTTATATTAGTCTATACTCCCAGTTCCACTTTGTTATTAGATTGATTTATTGGTACCTAATTCTCCCTCCTAAGTTTTCAACTATACCTTTTTTCTTCCTTCAAATCCATCCTAAGCACACATTTTGGAGCACATTATAGAAATACTGTGATTTGGCCAGGCTCGGTGGCTCAGTCTGTAATCCCAGCACTTTGGGAGGCCAAGGCAAGTGGATTGCCTGAGCCTGCAGGTTTGAGACTCTCCCAGGCAACTTGGTGAGACTTCGTCTCTACAATAAATAAAAAATTAGCCAGGTGTGGTAGCACGTGCCTGTAGTTCCAGCTACTTGGAAGGCTGAAGCGGAAGGATTGCAGGAGCCCAGCGGGTCAAGGCTACGGATGCCAGAAGCGTGCCACTGCCCTCCAGTCTGAGCGATGGAGTGGGACTCCGACTCAAAAAAAAAAAAAAGAAAGAAATACTGTGATTTATTCTAGGACTTCTAAGGCAGTGGGGGCACAGCCATAGCCTGTCAATCACACGATGGAGAGTAGATCCCTGGGGAGTGCTGCTCAAGGAGTCACAGTTGATGAACTCTGAATGCAGTGCACTTGACCATGGGCTAGACCAGGCCATGCCTGTCTGGGTGGTGGTCTGAGGGCCCTGGCTTCATTCCCTACCACTTGGGCCATGACCTTTACCAAGCAACAAGCAGCTGGTATTAAGTTTTGCATTCTGATGAACCAGAACATCTAGCTTCTGAGCTCTCATTTATGGAGTGTATAGGTGCTACTCAGAAATCAACAAAAACTAAAACAACAATTATAACTTGGTTTCAGCCCCATGGCAAATAAGAGATGTCATTTCTCCAGGACACAGGACAGTTCATATAGTGATTTTGATTTCTATTAAATTCACTGCAGCAGACTTTCGTGTAAGTCTCTCTCTATGGCACGGATCTCAAATCTCTAGGGATAAAAGAAATCTTGGCATGCATCTGATATGAAAACCATCCTTACCTTCAAGGATTTTGCACTCTGTGGAGAATGGAAGTGTGTTGGAACACAGGTTCAGAGCACTGCATGGAAGCATGAAGATGATGCTTACATATGTTTCCAAATACACAAATCATAAAAAGGAAAAAGAAATGACAGGACTGGGATGCCTTAAGATCCTTCAGAGCATGGAAATTAAACATAGCTTTCTGTGAGGCTAACCTCTAAAGCAATCAAAATAGGAGATAAAAAGTTATTTCTTGCTGCCAAGGATTAAATCATTTTTCCACAATGTGTCCGCCAAGACAAAAGGAGCAGAGGAGAGGTGAATGAGATGGGGAGAAGGTTGAACAGTCCCAAGTAATTATTGCATTTATTTAGGTTTCTGCAGCTGTCTATCTGGCCCTTGGCTTATGATAGCAAATCATAAAGAACGGTCTAAGGACAGAAATAGCAACGCTCACCTTATCACACCATGGGGCTGTTATATTCTTTCTCTACACAATACAGTGCAAAGGTTCAGGGAGAGTGAGATGTCTGACCTGAAGCGATTTTTCCACTACTCATCATTTTTGACAGTTATAAGAAGTCCAGAGAAGGGATTTTCTTGTCTAATTATTTCTAACCTTAAAGTTCAGGCAGCCAGTCTTTCTCAAGATTAAGATGCACTTAAATACATCCTGAGGAAAGGGTGCAGTACATTTTTTAAGAATACTCTCTGGGAGATGTGAACTCTCTCCCTTTATTTAGGATATCAGAGGAAGGGACAGGAGGGGGCGGGGAAATCAGTCATCGCAGCTGGGAGTCAGTGCTTCAGTAAGCGCTTTAGTATCTCTTCTGTGGGGACAGTGTCACCTCCATGCTGATGACTGAACTCAGCCTGGACGCAGATCAGGAACTCAGCCCAAATCTCAGGCAACAGCCCAGAAGCCCACAAGTTGCTATAAATAATCCCTCAGCACTGCTTCCTGGTGGTTTATTACTTTTAAGCAGCAGAGTGCATTCCCTGATAATACCTAAACTCAGAGTGCAAAGAGGACTTCAGAAGTATGTACTTTGCTGAACTTGAAACCTCAGAAAAATTGTTCAGAAATTCCCTTCACATTTTTATCTATCTTGGTGATTTTCACATGCTTTGGTTTCTCAAGGATGTTGCATGAAAATCAGGTTTCTCCTCTTAGAAATTCATGAGCTTCCACTGCATCTCCCTGGTGGCAGTCTTTGGGATCAGACACATGGACCCCTTAGGAAACGTTGCCAGGAGTGCTTTATGCCCCAGGCAGGAACCTGCTCCTGCAGGGGAGGGGCACCTGGAGCCGCCAGCCTGCAGCTGTGGGGTTGTCACATAAATTACACAGAGTCAGAGACTGGCATCCCACTCACCCCTGACAGCACCCCCTGAACTTCGAGTCCTCCAGGGAAAGGGTTTCCACTCTTCCCTGCTGTTCACTATTTCTGAGCTCAAAATATTGGATGGAAATACTTCTTGTTTTGCATATAAACTCAATTCCAGCAGTTGTAATTAAGAGCACACCGAGGTCAGCTGCTTACTCTATACGAATGGGAACTCCTAAATACTCAGCAGAATCTGCAATAATTTTTCACTGTCCTCAGAATACCTCTACCCCCTTGATGCTTGCACATATCTGTATGTTCTGCACATTCTGTATTCCAGTTCCACTTGGAGAAATGTTTTCCATAAGACTCTTGGCAAGCCGGTAAACCTCTCTGTGCCTCAGTTGTCCATCTGGGACTGGGGAGAGAGCTTCACAGGGTGACGTCAAGACCTCTGGCAACTGACTTTGTTATGATTCAGCAACTTCGTGAGTCCTTCCTATTCCAAGGAGTATTTTTCAGTGCTTTGTTGGAAATTGTTGAGACACACCGGAATTAATTGCCAGTATGAGATGAGGTTGGAATGTTAAGAGAGCTTCAAGGCAGAGACCCGACTGAAGAATGTGGAGGAGGAGACCTGTGATGAGGTGTGAGATGGGAAAGCCATGGTCAGATGCGTGGAGACAACACATCGTAGGCGGACAGACACGATTAGGCAAATTCCCAACGCCTGATGAACGGCCAGCGGCAATCGGAAGTATGATTTTTCCCAGAAGAGCTGCCTATCATTTATTTGGCAAAAGTCTCCATGTCGTGATGATGATATTTACCCAGGCCCTCGGGGGAGTCAGCACTGACGAGGCTCTGACGAGCTTGGCAGCAGAGATTGCCAGTGCTCAGGTATATTAGACGCATTCTGGAAGCCTTCCTTTAGATGCCCATGCACAAAACGTATTCCTGAAACTACACCCTGAAGCCCTCGTCAGCAAAGCAAGAAATTAGTGACTTGGCCCTGGGACCTCTCAGGGATGAATCTACCCTATGAATGGGGTCCCAGCCAGCTGCAGGCACCCCAAGTAAAGGACACTGGAAATTCCCAGGACATATCCAA
Organism: Cephalopachus bancanus; assembly: GCA_027257055.1. Classification (NCBI taxonomy): domain Eukaryota; kingdom Metazoa; phylum Chordata; class Mammalia; order Primates; family Tarsiidae; genus Cephalopachus; species Cephalopachus bancanus. The sequence continues at coordinate 16,623,169 of JAPVLO010000006.1, forward strand.
GTGAAGAAGTACCAAGGGCTTTGGAATTTCTTTTAAAAATTTGAGCACAGGCTTAGAGGAATAATACCCTCTTGCCCTCTCTGGGCCAGGCAGGAGAGAATGAATAGGTGCAGTGGAGGCAGGGTCTCATGGGGTCTGCCTCTCCGGGGCCTCCACTGAGCAAGCTGGCAATATTTAGGACACCAGAGGACATCGTCACCCTTTGACCCCACTGGGGCACACGTCCCATGTGGCCTCTGGAGGGAGGCATTCTCTCCAATTGTGCTGGGTCTCCCAAGACACCAGGTGATCTCAGACCTCTTAAAGCAGCTGGGGGTGACAGAACTGGAGACCTCAGACATCCTTGGATAACACAGAGCACAAGTTTCCCAACTTCCAATCCTGTGAAAAAAAACTTCACTAGGAGTTTGTATATATACCATTATTATTTATAAAAGGCTGATCATGACATTCTAAAAAAATAAGAATAACTTAAAGAGTTAATGATACAAATGAAAGTCAAAGTGTTTCTCTCTGTTAAGCTAAAAACTCCCTTCCTCATCTGCAGTTCTTCTTCCTAGAAGTAATAATTTTAAAATAGTTCTGGTTTTCAGGCCAGGCACACTGCCTCATGCATGTAATTCCAGCACTTTGGGAGGCCAGTGTGGGAGGATTGCTTGAGACCAGGAGTTCGAGGTTGCAGTGTGCTATGATTACGTCACTGTACTCCAGCCTGGGTGACACAGCAATATTCTGTCCTTAAAAGAAAAGCAAAAAACCAGAAATGAATGTATAAAGAAGAAGCAGAATTGAGGAAAACTAAAATAGTTCTGGCTTTAGGTCTTTGTACCATAGAATTAACCCCCACGGGGCCCTGTATTTCTGGCCCTGTCAGCTTCAAATAATATACATTATATCAGTTTCCTACAATGAAAGACATAGGTTCAGCACACACACCCTACCTCATCCCATCTGCATTTTGCCTTTCAGTTTTTATCAGTTCCGTTAATGTTTTCAGATATGTCGTGGTTCAATGTATAACTTTAAATATTATGCATAAATTCTGTCTCTTGATTTATCTGCTTCGACTCGCTATTGTAAGGTGAGAAAAGCAGCACCAGCCTGGGCCTCCCCACTTTCCTCCTCCCAACTTGTCTGTTGATTAATTTCATTATTTAGACTTGCAATGTTTTCACTCTGTTCTGTAATTTTAAGTTAGCGTTGTATACTTGGTCTATAGCCTGACTTGAAAAACTGAAAACGAACAAAACGTTCATAATATTAAGATCATATAAATATTAAGTCGTATATAAGGCCTATGAAGATGAAAAGGTGACTTTATATTGCCAAAAATATCCGACCAAAAAAGGATGAAAAAATGGATTCCTTTTTCTTATTCCTCTTCTATTTTCTCAAGTCATGTTACTGGCCTCATCTTCTCATGACTTCTAAATAGTTTTTTGCTGTTGTTTCCTTTACTCTAACTGATTAAATAGACATATACCTTATAAGAAGGGAAAAAACACTTTATTCTCTTAGGTTCTGCACCTGGGATCTGCAAATTAGACTGACAAAAGACAGATTAACAGAAAAAAAGGCACACAAAGTTAATATGATATTTTAATTTTTTCACATACAAAGGTCTTCACAGAAAAGAAGATCCCACAATGGTTAAACTTGGGGGGCTTTATACCATCTTAACAGAGGGCAATACGTGTGGAGAAGTGATAAGAGAAAGGAGGAATTTGGACTTCTGAGGAGGGTAAACTTGCTTACCAAAGTTGAGGAGGCAGGGGTTGGTCATTTTAAAAACAGTAAACTCTCTTAATAGTACCAGGTGGAGGGCCTCCTGCAGTAATAACTGTCTGTTGTGGTGTGAGCTATGCTTGTGTGGGCACCCAATCTGGGCGTGGAGATATGGGAGGTCCCCTTGCTTTATCGCTGTTTGCATTCCTTTACCTCCTTCTCCTTATTTTGATTTTTTTTTTTTGGTATGTTTTACATGGTCATCTTATTAGTGTACAGATCTCTGGATTTTTTAAGCGTATCTGCATCTTCAAACATTCTCCACCCTCCTCTGCCTCTCCCGGCCTTAGGTATTTCTTAGATACCATTGGAACAGCCTGTACTCAGAGCTCATGTCATGGGCTCTCCAGCAATCTGTACACACATTTGTGTCACTGGGTATTGCTAAGTAAGATGAAGTGTTAAGATTATGGGGATTAGGTTACAGGTTCTGAGACATCATGTGAAGCGGTATGGCAACCAGTGTTCTCTGGCACATTTTCCTAGCTTGGCCTTTCTGCAACCCGTGCAGTTTGCAAGTAAATGGATGCGTGGATTGGTTCTGGCTGGGTGGCAGAATGGGGATGTGGGAGGAGACACCCATCTTATCTTCTTTCCAAATTGTGCCAAAGATCAGAAACAGAGAAAGGCTAAAGTCCAGCCTGGCTGGTTGTTGCCATTGCCCTGGCATATAAGCTAACTCATGCAGAAATGCCCTCCTTGGTGCAATGAATGCTAAGATGGCTGGCTAGGCAAACATAAGCTCCTTTTCAGGGAGATGCTTCCCTACACGCAGCTGCTCAGTATGGAGAAGAATGGTTGCTTTCACTTTTCTGTTTCTTTGAGGGCCCTCCGGTAGGAGAGCCCTGGGCTGGGAAAGTGAAGCTGCTGAGAGTTGACCAGAGGGACCCTGTGGCCATCTGCAGCCTGTCCCCCATGGGAATCCTGGCCGACAGCAGGGAGGGGAAGTAGGTGACATCTGTCAGATCTATTTGTATATTCTAATCTAACCATCATGGCTTCTGACCACTTGGTTTATGGCTCATGGTCTCTGTCAATCTGTAGACAGGTCAGTTTCATCAGGCTGAAGGTGACTTCATTGCAGAATGTGTTTTGGCTAGTCAGGGAGGATGACAGTGCTCTTCTGGTAATGACTATAGAATCCCTCACTAATCAAAAATTAATTTTTTTAAATTGGAGTCTCACTCCGTCGCCCAGGCTGGAGTGCAGTGGCATGCTCACATCCACCCGTGTCAACCTGCTGGGCTCTGGCGATCCTTCCACCTCAGCCTTCCAGGTAGCTGGAACTACAGGCATGTGCTACCATGCCCAGGTAATTTTTTTGATTTTATTGTAGAGACAAGGTCTCGCCAAGTTGCCCGGGCTGGTCTCAAACCTGTGGGCTCTGGCAATCCACTCGCCTCGACCTCCCAAAGTGCTGAGATTATAGTCTGAGCCACTGAGCCCAGCCTCAAAAATTAATTTTTATATTGGAATCTGAGCTCACAAATCCCAGTTTGCAAAGCTAGTTTCACTTACTAGCACAGGACTTCGAAGGAGCTTGAAAGAACCCTGGACCAGAGCATTAGGAGAGGTGGCTCTGCTGCATTGCAGTGAAGAGTTTGGTACGAGGGGGCATGGCCTGGTGAGTTGCGGGACACTCATAAGAGCCAGGGCTCTGCATTGGATGTTCCCAAAGGCCTGAGACAGGAAGGTCCGGACACCCAGCGGAGCGGTAGGAAGCCTGTGGCAGTGACCATGAGGGGGCGGTTGCTGCAAACAGCTGGAATCTGAAGGCCACCTCCTGTCCTAGGGACATTACAGTGGGAAGCAAGAGAGTTTTCCAAATTCTGGCAAGCAGAGTGTGGCCTCAGGAAATCTGGTTACAGACAGCAGGGCACTGCTGGAATTCGGGGGCAGGGCTCTGATTCCCAGCAGGGAGATAGGAAAAAGCAAGGCGGAGCCCCCGTGCTAGACAGTGATGGGATTACCAGGAAGGTTATCCAGAGAGGAAGTTTCACTAGGGCTGTGGGGAGGATTGAGTCTTATCTCAGTGATCTGGTGATCAAAACTGAGGCACCAGGACAGGGAGAAACTAGCCACCATATTGACTTGAACTTGGAGTCCTTTTATCCCTCCTTTCCCAGCCCAGGGAGGCTCGGCTGAGCTGAATCTGTAGGTGAAGATCAAGAGGGCAATGTACCTGCAGAGGAAGAGAAGGAGGTGGGCTAAGAGTGAGCTATAGACACTGGGACCTCACCCAAACAGGATAATTTTTGGTATAGCAGGGATGCTGTGGGCTCAATATCAGAGATGGTACATTGAAGCAATTTCAGAAAGAAAATCCATGTGAAAACTCTTAGGTGAAATAAGAATGGAAGGTTTTCTATAGCCATCTCATGAGACAGAAATGCCAGGCCATCATCAACCATAGCATTCTTGCCTTTGCTGTTGGTTCTTCTGCAAAAACCCTTCCTTCCTGCCCCAGCCCACACTATTCCACTCAAGTAATGTCTACATGCCTACTTAGGTTTTTGGGGGGTTTTTTTTGAGTTGGAGTCTCACTTTGTCGCCCAGGCTGGAGTGCAGTGGCACGCATGCTCACAGCCACCCCAGCTTCAACCTGCTGGCTCCGGCGATCTTTCTGCCTCAACCTTCCAAGTAGCTGGAACTACAGGCACATACTACCATGCTTGACTAATTTTTTTATTTATTGTAGAGATGAGGTCTCACCAAGTTGCCTGGGCTGGTCTCGAACCCATGGGCTCAAGTAATTCACTTGTCTCTACCTCCCAAATTGCTGGGATTACAGGTTGAGCCACTGGGGCCCGGTCATCCTATTTAGGTTTTGACACTTGTTTCAGTCACCCTTTTCTGGGGAAGCCTTTTCTGCATCCCTGACTAGGTCTCATCTTCCTTTAAAGTTTCTCAGGTAGCTGAGTTGGAATTTCACATATTTTTACTGGGTTATTTAATTACTGTAGGTCTTTCCCACTGGAAGTCATGCATACTGAGGTTAGAGATATGTCTATGCTGTTTGTTGCTCTGTCCCTAGTCCTAGCTCAGTGCCTGGTATATTTTAGCTGATCAGTCAGTATTTATCAACTGATTCCATGAATGTTTTCAGAGAAATAGAACAATTTTTTTAAAGGAGAAAATAGCGGCTGTTTCTGACTGTTGGTATTTGGTATTGTAGAACACACACAAAAATAGGCCATTCTAGAAACATATTTCAAAGACCCCAAGACAATTTGAGGAGACCAGATTGGAAGGAGTTATAACGCCTAGAAATATTGATAACAAAGTGTTTATACATTTGGCCCAGATTTGACATAAAAATAAGCAAACATGAATATAAGTAGATTCTTGAAGGAAATTCGAATTCAACCATAGAGCAAATAGTTGGCACCACAGGCCTATTCCATTTTTCCCTCTCTTCTTACTACGCTCTGCATCCTGTCCCCACAAATCTATGTAGGTAAATAATCCAAAAATACGCAGAATGGAGGACATGGCAGTGAGGTATCCTGAATTTAGTTTTGATGACTGTGAGAGCGCTTTGGTTTCCAGCAGCCGAATCTAATATTGGCCACGGTGTAAGTTGCAGAGTCAAGTGGAAGGCTGGAAAACCAGGCTTGGGATTGAACAAGAACTGGGATGTCTCTATGGAACCTAAGCTACTACTCAGCCTTGCCTGGATTTAGCCTTGCCTGGATTTGTGTGTATTTTTTAAATGTCTATTCCATTTTTATTCTATTTATCATGTAGCTTGGGTTTCAAGTTCTAGGAAACAGCCGCTTGGGTTGTCCCTGTCCAGAGAACCTTAATTAATGCTCTATCCAGTGGGGAGGCTTTACCCAATGAGGAGAAAGAATTTCTTTAAAAAAAGTTTGTGTTATTTCCCAAAGAAGGATGTAAAAGTCCAGGGCACCATCAGTAAATGAATGAATGAACAAAATGTGATATAGACATACAATGGGATATGACTCAGACTTAAGAAGGACTGAAATTCTGATGCTACAACACAGATGTGCCTTGAAAACATGATGCTAAGTGAAAAAAAAACAACTCAGACACAGAACAAATGCTGGTTGATTCCATTTATGTGAGCTTCTCAGAGGAGTCCAGTTCATATGGACAAAAAGTAGAATGGTGGTTACCAGAAACTGGGAGAAGAGGGGTATTGGGAGTTACCGTCAAATGGAAATAGAGTTTCAGTTTAGCATGAGGAAAAAGTTCTGAAGACAGATCCATGGTTGCATAGCAATGTGAATGTACTTAATGCCACTGTACTGTACACTTAAAAATGGTGAATTTTATGTTATGTGCATTTTACCACAATAAAAATAAAGAGTGCAGGGTAACCAGAGTCAATCAGTGTCAAGACAGGGAGAACGGGAGGTCATGGCAATTGGAAGGAGTGGCCACCTGGGCACCTCGTAGAGTGGACTGGAAATCTGCAAACTCCAGCTCTTCCATCTTTAAGCAAGTTCCCAATGCTCCCTGAACCTCTTTTTCTCACTTGGTAGTGACCCTGGCCCCACCTACCTCACAGGAACTGGCTTATGCTGCGAAATCATTTGGCAAACTTTAAATATTCCATACAAATGGAAGGCATTGCTGTTTGAGGAATGGAAAAGGCCTTTGAAAATCCTTATGTCAATGGCCTGGATGATAGGTGGAGACCAACACTTCCTTGGGTTGGTATTTCAGAGGGGACAATACTGGGTAGCTGGAAAGGGCTAGAACAAAAATCAGCAGGAACAGGAAACAGTCGTTCGTGTGCATGCTACAAAATCTAAATTGGTCTGAATTTCCCTCCTGTACTGCTACTCTACTGAGAGTTTACAAGCCCCGGTGGAAGGCTCAGAGGTATCCATAACTTCGATGAAGCAGCTGGTGTTTCTAGCTGAGTGTCTCTAAATGGCCTGCCAACAATAAAACTGTTAATTAGCATCTATAAAAAACCAATAAGGGGTGCCTGGTGGATACATATGATCTACGTCTGGTACAGGGTTTGAGCAAAGAAAATAATGATCGGTTCCAGGCAAAATTCCAAAGTTTCAGCTTTAGAAACCAAGGGTCTATTTCTATGCTAACTGCTTATTTGCTAACATGAGACACATGTTGCAGGATTGAAACAGAGTTTATTGCAAAGGTTCTTCTGGTTCTGATTTCTGCTTAGATTAAAACCTTCAGAAGGGGACCATTATTAGAGTTAGGGGTTAATCAGTCCCTAAAATTATGGGGAGAAATGCTCATAGCTTTAAAATGTTTGGGTGGAGTTTTCTGGTCACTCTTCAGTGATGGCATTTGACTCTTTAACTCTTAGCTTTGTGCAGGGATCCTGGTTCTGCTCCTGCTAGGCAGGGACTTGGGGCTTTAACATTAGAGCCTCAATTTCAAGTTACATGATCCTCCCAACACACCCGAGGGCTGCCTGGCTTTAATGCCTTTGCCCTGCTATGTCCTTAAAGGTCTTATTCTACAAATTTTATTTTTTCCTTTTGAATCTGACTATGCTGCATAAATTTTTTTTTTTTGAGTTGGAATCTCACTCTGTTGCCCAGGCTGGAGTGCAGTGTCATGCTCATGGCCACCTCAGCATCGACCTGCTGGGCCCAGGCGAGCCTTCTGCCTCAGCCTTCCAAGTAGCCAGAACTACAGGCATGCACTACCATGTCGGCTAATTTTTGACTTATTGTGGAGATGAGATCTCACCAAGTTGCCCAGGCTGTTCTTGAATCAGTGGGCATAGGCAATCCCCTCACCTCCACCTCCTAAAGTGCTTGGATTACAGGCTTGAGCCACTGCAACTTTTATCTAACTCTATCTACAAGCACACACTCAGGTGACCTCTCCTTCCAATGACCATGACCTCCCATTCTCCTTGTCTTGACACCGATTGACTTTGGCTGCCTTCTTTATTTTTATTGTGGCAAAATATACACCACATAACAATGACCATTTAAATCATTTAAAAATGTATAGTTTAGTGGCATTAATTATATTACACACGCACATATACACATATATTTCATCCAGCATTTCTACTCATTATTTATGTTGGGAGTGGGAGGGATGCCTCCTATACCGGCTCAATTTTGCATCTCTAATGGGAATGGAGCTAGAAATTGGTGTTATTAAATTCTCATGCTTTTGATGTTGGCCATGCAGGGAACCAAGATGGCACTGCCTTTATGGAACCTGGTCTGTCCCCCTTGGGCTGGTGATTCCTGATCTCCTGATGACCAGCTCATGACCATTTGAACTCACTGCAGCCTTTTGGGAGGAGAGGATACACCCTACTCATTCTCATAGAACTAGTCTTTTTTTCTTTTTTTCCTCTTTCTGAGTCAGGGGTTTCACTCTGTTACCCAGGCTGGAGTGCAGTGCAGTGACATGACCACAGCTCATCACAGCCTCAACCTCCTGGTTTCAGGCGATCCTTACACCTCAGCCTCCTGAGTAGCTGGGACTACAGGTGCACACAACCACTCCCAGCTAATATTTTGATTTTTAATAGAGATGAGGTCTTGCTATGTTGTTCAGACTGGTCTTGAACTCCTGGGCTGAAGCAATCCTTTCGCCTTGGCCTCTCAAAGTGCTGTGATTACAGGCATGAGCCACTGCACCTGGCCTAGGACTAGTCTTTTTTAAGGTATTGAAATGATTGACTTATATTGACTGAAAGCAACTTCCTTTCCACACGTCTAGGAATAGAAAGACCAGAGTTGAAGTTGAATGTTAGGGAGAAGAGAGATGGTCAAGAGGAAAATATACAAGAAAGAGGAGCAGAGAGGGAAGAATAAGAATGAAGACAAAGAAAAGAAAGCTCAGGGAGAAGACAGAAAGCAGAAAGGGGAATTAGGAGGTGAGTGAGTGAGCCAAGGATAGAGAGAGTGCTGCTGTCTTTTTCCCTGTCCTCCCCGGACAGGGCCAGCTTCCTGCTCTATGGCTGTCAGTTTCCAGCAGCAGCCAGCCTTGATCTGTGATTACCTCCGGATGTGGCAGCTGGCAGGGCAGCACCTCTCTAGTCCCCTCCCTTCATTTCTCAGGCTCACTCAAAGCCCAGCTCAGACCCTGGAGCCTGCCTCCATGTAGCTGAGGGGGTGTGGCGGGGGAAGTGGAGGAAAGCTCCTTTTCAGTGAACAACACATCACCTGGGAAAGCAGCCCGGCTGCTATTTTTCACAATTTCTGGATATTGACTTTAGGGCAAGGCTGCTTCAACTGCATTCGTTTTGTTTTTTGAGCTGGAGGCGTGTGGGGGGAAGTTTTCAGCCAGCCCAATTTCTGTATAGCAGGAAACATCATTGAAACTCCAACATGCAAATGTTTGTGATGAAAGGATTTTTGACAGTGTTCTTGAATGTTCTTGAAGATCTAAAGAAGCAATCTATCTGACTGACCTCCTGCATTCAAATTATCTGCCACACGGGTTTTGCTCCAGTGCACAGATTTAATGTGGGACCTCTGAATTGTGAGATTGATGAATTCCAATTAGTTCTCTCTTTAAACAGCAATTTTTGGTGTGTGGTGCTATTTAGAAACTTCTAGTATCCCATTCTATTTATAAATTGCTTTTATAACCACAGGATTTAAAAACTGAAAGAGACCTTAGAAATGCTTTAATGAAAAGAGTACTTTGCCATTCCAGCTTCAAAATCCAATTGTCTGTGACCTTGAATACACCCACTTAACTTCTCAGTGTCTGATTTTCCACCTCTGTAAAAGAAAGTGCTTGAACTGACTGTGAGATTACCTAGGTTCTCACCTTCCCTTATGTATAGCCCCACTGTTGCTTCACAGTGAGAACCCAAGGCTCTGAGAGGTTAAGTGTCCCAGGCAGGGCTGCACCCCTTGTTAGGGGCTTCCAAGCTCTTCTCGCAGGACTTTCCCACAGACTCTGGGGTGTGGTGCAGTCTTGCTCACGGCGGGGGGGCCCGGAGAACCAGACTTGAACCTCGTCAGCTGTAGAGAGTCAGCTAAAATGGAGACCTTTCTCGGTGGGAAAGAGGTGTGGGTTGCAGACCTCGCCACCATGTTTTTTCGGGTGTATTTTTGCTGAGAGGTGAATGTCTTTCCAAAGAGTAGAGACTGTGAAGTAGGTGAAGGTGTTCCAATCTGAATACTGACACGTTTCAAACTGAATTTGACACCTCTTCAGTCTCATTCTCCTACAGCTCCAGGCTACTTTGAACTCTCTTCTCAGCCTAGCCTTTTAAATGCTGACTGGACCCATCCAAACAGGTGGACTCTGGGCCATGACCCACCATGTCAGACACTGACCTCAATACTTGTACCCTGCCCCAACTCAACTGTTCCCTTCTATGCTTTCTACATCCATTAGTACGGTTCACGGCACAAGCATGAACCCAGTGGCCCAAGCCAGACTCATCTAGGTCATCTCTGATCCTCCTCCTTCCTTGCCACTTTCTCCCATCGGCCTGTGTGTTAGTTTCCTAGGACACTATAACAAAATACAGTGGTCTCCCCTTGTCTGTAGGGGATACAATCTGAGTCTCCTAGTGGATGCCTAAAATCGTGACTAGTACTGAACCTTATAAGTACTATGTTTCTTGCATCTGATTACCAAGTTGGCTCCTATGTGACTCCTGGGTAGGCAGCATCTACAGTGTGGATCTGCTGGACAAAGAAATGATTTATGTCCTGGGCAGGACAGAGCGACACAGTGTGAACTTTCATAATGTCACTCAGAGTGACACGCAATTGAAAAATGTATCAGTAGTTTATTTCTGGAATTTCCCATTTAATATTTTCAAACTGCCGTTGACCTTGTAGAATAAATTGTGGAAGGTAAAGCCACAGATAACGGGAGACACCTGTGCCACAATGTTGGTGGCTTAAAACAACAGACATTTATTCTCTCACAGCTTGGGAGGCTAGGAGTCTACAACCAAGGTGTCAGCAAGGTCATGCTCCCGCTGAAGGAAGGAATCTGTTCTAGGAAGGAATCTGTTCCATGCCCTTCTCATAGTTTCTGGTCATCCCAGCAATCCTTGACCTTTCTTTTCACTCCTATTCTGCCTCTGCCATCATATGGCATTTTCCCTGTGTTCCTGCATCCCTTTTCCTCCTTCTATAGACACCAATCATACTGGCCTAGGGCTCACCTAATGTATGAGTATGACCTCATCTTAACTCGATTATACCTGCAATGACTCCATTTCCAAGCAAGTTCACATTCACAGGCACTGAGGATTAGGACTTCATCTCTTTTTGAGGGGCACAGTTTTATTCATGAGAACCTCTAAGTCCTATTAATTTTACCTGTTGATTCTCTCTAGTCCATCTCCTCCTCTTCATTCTCAATGCTATTCTGTTTGTTCAAGTCCTTCCATAGATTTGTTCAAAGACTCCCAGTAGTTCTGTTCCTCCCGCCTCCACATAAATGGCTAAAAACCATCTCCCAGCAACATTTAGAAGTTATGCTTATTTTTTTAAAAACAGAGTGCCTGAAGTAAAATTATTGGCTGAAAAGGAATACAATTTAAAATTTTTGATAGATACTGTCAACTGTCCTCTAGAGGAAGTATTTAAATTTGTGCTTTGCTATGGTTTGAATATGGTTTTCCCCACCCAAACTCTTTTGAGGCTTGGTCCCAATGTAGTGGTGTTGAGAGGTGGTGAGACCTTTAAGAAGTATTTGAGTCATGAGGGATCTGCCCTCCCGAAGGGATTAATGCCATCTTGAGGCAGTGAGTGAGTTCTCACTCTCTTGGGACTGGATTAGATACCGTGGGAGTGAGTTGTTACAAAATGTGAGTTGGCTTCTCTGGTTTTCTCTTGTTTCCTTCTTTTTATCACTTGATACTTTTCACCATGTTGTGAAGTAGTACAAAACCCTCACCACATGCTGGTGCCATGCGCTTGGAATTCTCACCCTCTAGAACTGTAACGAACAAACATCTCTTCTTTATAAATCACTCAGTCTGTGATAAACTAAGACACAGTCTTATGTGTAATGTACGAGAGTGCCCTTTTCCACACACTTTTGCCAACACAAGATTTTATCAGCCTTTAAAATGCTTGCCAACCTGCAAAACAATGGTGTTTCAATATTTGCATTTGTATTTTTCTAATCACTAGGGACTCAGACTACACACCACTACTGTGCTGAATGGTGGGTGTGCCGCCTTCTCTTGCTGCAGTCGTCACTCCCTGTTCCTGCATCACAGGCAGCTGCAGTCAGCCTCAGTGTCTTCAGAATCTCTAGGAAAAAGCAGGTGCCAGTTTCTATGTGTGCAAATGTGAAGGGACACATAGCAGGTTCTTTCATGAAGTCCTACAGCCAAGTAACCATGCTACTGCTTACAGATACCTATCTCTCCTTGTTGTTGGTACCCTCTTTTTCTGTGATCAGTGCCAAACAAAGCTTGTTGGTTGGACTGGGCTGAGGGATTGGAGGGGGAGCGTCCCTGGTCCTTCCAAAGCTCTTTCCCTCTGGGCCTATACCTCCCTACCCGGATGACTCCCTTTTTCTTTTATAACCCTGATCTTCTGCTTCTGGAAGCTGGATGGGGTAGTGGGGTGAGGGTAGAAGGACTAGTGTGGCCAACTCTTTAGAAGGGTGAAAGGTGTTTTGGGCTCTTTGGCACTGTATTTGGAAAATGTCCTTTTGTTGAGACAACTGGCTTCTGCTTTGGAGTTTTAGGCAAGCTTTTGAGATGGAAGGGGAAGACTCATGAGGCATTTTGTTGCATAAATGTTCCATATGTGCATATACATGAAAAAATGTCTGCAGACGCATCACTTACACTCTTTCTCTGGGGAATGGAACATATATGCCTTATTTTCCACATTCGTGTGCATGCATGAGGCACTTTTACTCTGGGCCTTACAGTTTTATGTTTATTAAATTTTATTTTATTTTTAAATCTCAATAGCTTGAGGGAGTACAAATAACTTTTGGTCTGGGCTTTATGTGTGTCCTTCACTCCTGGGCACATTGTACCCCATAGGTGATTTTTCATTCTTCCACACACCCCTCACCTTTCTGAGTCTCCAGTGTCCATTATACTATTCTTTATATCTTTCTGGATCCTTAGTTTAGTGCTGACTTGCAAGTGAGAACATGCAATGTTTGTTAGTTCACTTAGGATGATGTTCTCCAATTCCACCCAAATTGCTGCACCAGACATTATTTCATTCTTTTTGATGGCTGAATAGTATTCTGTAATGTATATATCCCATATTTTCAGTATCTACCAATTGACTGATGGACATTTAGGTTGATTCTATGTCTTTGCAATTGTGAATTGTGCTGTGATGTGAACATGTGGGTGCAGGTGTCCTTTTCATATAATGACCTCTGTTCCCACTACTAGGTAGATACCTAGTAATGGGATTGCTGGATCAAAGGGTAGATCTACTTTTAGTTGCTTGAGAAATCTCCATACCACTTTCTACATAGATTGTACTAATTTACACTTCCACCAACAGTGTATAAATGTTCCCTTTTCTCTACATCCACACCAGCATCTTTTTTTTTTTTTTGATTTTGTAAAACTGATGTCCATTCTGACTGGTGTTAGGTGGTATCTCATTGTGGTTTTGATTTGCATTTCTCTGACGATGAGTGATATTGAACATTTTTTTCATTTTTTTTGGCCTTTTGTGTATCTTCTTTTGAGAAATGTCTGTTCATGTTATTTGCCCACTTTTTAATGGAGTTTTTTGCTTTTTTCTTGCCAATTCTTTGTAGATTCTGGATATAAGTCGTTTGTCAGAAGTATAGTTTGTGAATATCTTCTCCCATCCTGTAGGTTTTCTGTTCTCTCTGTTGATTATTTCTTTTGCTGTGCAGATGCTTTTTATCTGATGTGGTAGGCTGTACTGTTGACCTCTGGCCAGGAGGTGGCACTAGTGGGAGAAAGCTAATGGCTGTGGGGTTTCTCCTTAGAGTGTGTTGGTCTAAGAAAATACTCAGCCAACCTAGACATAAGGTGAGGCTGTGAGAACTACCCAAGTTCTCTATTTTGAGCCTCTGAGGGGAGCACAAGCACCCCATAAGTGCAAACTCCTGGCTACCCCAGTGGGGATTAGAAGAGAGTCCCAGGCCCCTGGGACAATGTTGCTGTACAGGACTAGGCACAGAATACTTTACAGGGGAATGAGAGATTACTATGGCAACAAATCCCACCTGGCTCTGACTTTAGCCTCAGGCTGTTAAAGAATTGAACGTCAAAGTGCCATCGGCCTCAGGGGCTCAGGTGAACTGAGGGCCCCCTGGGGCCCGCTCCACTCCCAGGCTAGCTAGAAAGTGCAAGGGTTGAGTTCCTGGGTTATGGTGGCTGGGACTGCACCTGTCTACTGGGTTTCGGCAGAGCATGTCTGTTGGGTAAGGCAGTTTCCCATGAGGGACTGGAGTCCTGCAAGGCTCAGTGGCCCGCCAAGTCCCAACAGGAGCACAGAACTCCTGAATTCCCCTCACCTTCCCCACTGCATCTGGAGGATGCTGGTGGTCTGTGGCGGTTTAGGCAAGTGTCTAGCAAGTTCCAATCCAGGCCGGTGGATTTTTCTCTTCTTTGCACTATGTTTTTGTTTCACTTTTTATTTTTTATTTTATTTTATTTTTTGAGTTGGAGACTCAGACTAGAGTGCAGTGGCCGCTCCCGGCCACCGCAGCCTTGACCTGCTGGGCTCCGGCAATCCTTCCGCCTCAGCCTTCCAAGTAGCCAGAATTACAGGCATGCGCTACCACACCCTGCTGATTTTTTGATTTACTGTAGAGATGAGGTCTCGCTGCCCAGGCGGGTCTCGAACCCGCGGACTCAGGCAATCCACTCACCTCAGCCTCCCAAAGGCGCGGGATTACAGGCTGAGCCACCGAGCCCGGCTTGTTATTACTTTTTAAAAAATAAGTTGTGGGATGTGCTGCTGGCTCCATTCCTCTCTGGGTGCTGAGGAAACGCTCTATCTTGTTTTATTCCATAGGAGAAACACACTCTAGCTGCCTCACTTGGGCCATTTTCCTGCAACCCCCTGCTTATATTTTAGAAACAAGCCTTTGCTGCTTTTGTATGTACAAAAATGTAAACATCAATAATTCACTTTTGGGGATTTCTCTTTTCATGGATCGTAGAAAGAAAACGTATCAAAATGTTGTTTTTTTCAAAAGGAATGAGATCATTTAAAAATTATTTTCTGAATATACGTCCTATGCACATCTTTGGGACAGAGTGAATTATATTACTTTTCTCTTTGGAAATCCCACAATACCTTGTAGAAGCATTCCCAAATAGAAGGCACTTAAGGCAGAATGAAAATAAAAGAAAGCAGAGCAAAAGGAAGGAAGGGAGGGAGGGAGGGAGGGAGGGAGGAGGAAGCAGGTAAGCATGACCGACTAATCAATGACAATGCAAATCCTGAGGACTGCTCAGAGATGTGCTGGGCTGTCGCGTTCTCTAGACTCCTCTTTAACTTTACACAACAGTCAGTTGTTGTTTAAATTTATTTTTCAGTAAAGATTCTCTCACAAGTCCAATCCTTAGTTCAGTTCAATAAGGAAGTGCTCATCTGATGACTGTCTCCAAGACTCCTGAGCTTGTCTTTCTCCTCAGAGATGGCACAGAGAGAATTCTGTGACTTTTTCAATTAAATTAGGTGTCCAATGGCGATCTGTATCCAAGAAATTTGTGCTTCAAGAGATGGTAGTGGAGAGTGATCCAGAACTGGGTTCTGACTTGAAATGTAACTCTGGAGTCTATTTTGCTGGCTAGTACCTGGGTCTCTTATTTCTTTAGTCTGGGCTTGAGGAACACTGAAGTGGCCAATGCTTTTCTCTCAAAAAATTTAACTGAATTGTCAATTAAAAACCAAGCACTAATGAAAACAGAACAATAAAATAAAAAGTGAATTAAAAATAGAAAAATTATCCAACTTCTCTAGTATCCCCAAATTTGTAAATCTAAAAAAGAACACATTATTTTTCACCTATCAGATTGACAGGAATAAAAATAAAAGAAGAATGTCACCCAATTGTAAGGAATCAAACACTCATATATTATTGCTGGGGGTTAATCAGAGTACAATTTTTAGAGTATAATTTTTCAGTTTGTATATATATGTGCATAAGTTTGAGCAAGCAATAACACTTTTAGAAGTTTATTTCAGAAAATACCCCACAGGAAAAACAGACACTGGTAACACCCAGAAGGGGGGAGGGGGAATTTGGGTACCATGCTTATCACTTAGGCGACAGTTCAACAGAAGCCCAAACCTCACTCCACATCACACAATAGACCCATGTGCCTTTTGAATCTAAAAGAAAAGATCCTAAATACACCCAGTGATTTAGCTAAGTGCTGCTTACTACAATCTTATTTAATAATAATAAAAATATGGAATAAATGGTATATCCAGCAAAGGAAATATATTTGAAAAATTATGGTTCATCTACAGATAAAACGCTACTCAGCCATTAAGATGGGTGCTGTCAATCATTCCATTCCAGCTGTGCTTCCCAGAGCCCTGGGGGCTCATGCAAGGACCTCAGGGAAGCCGAGTGTGGGGGGGCTCCAAGTTTCTCGCACCCCCTCCAGCCAGATCAGCAAAATGGTGCAAGTACCACATGTGAGAGCTACTGCTCAAAACACCAGTTTTGAGACAGGGAGAGGTGGTAGTGGTCTCATGTAAAACAAGAAAAAGACAATCCAGGGGTGTGAACACTAAGTTTCCTTTTGGGGTGGCATGGCGGTTTTGCTTTTTCCTCAGTTTTTCCTTCTTGGAGCATTTCTGTCTCCTCTGTGAGGCAGTGCACATGCAAAACATAGCTGAGGAGCGTCCTTGCAATGGAACTCTAAAGGAAAAATAGAAAAAGGAGAGAGAGAGAGAGAAAGAAGAAGGAGACGGAGGAGGAAGGGAGGGAGAGATTGCTTTTATTTTATTTTATTTCATTTTATTTTTTTTTGAGTTGGAGTCTCACTCGGTCGCCCAGACTGGAGTGCAGTGGCCGCTCCCGGCCACCGCAGCCTCGACCTGCTGGGCTCCGGCGATCCTTCCGCCTCAGCCTTCCGAGGAGCCGGAATTACAGGCGCGCGCTACCACGCCCGGCTGATTTTTTGATTTATTGTAGAGATGAGGTCTCGCTGCCCAGGCGGGTCTCGAACCCACGGGCTCAGGCAGTCCACTCACCTCAGCCTCCCAAAGGTGCGAGATTACAGGCTGAGCCACTGAGCCCGGTTGAGATTGATTTTAAAGCACTAAAAAGAGCTATACTAAAATGTAGTCATGTTTGGAAGACTAAAGATCTCTTTTTATTGTCTTTTTTGTTTTTGTACATTGTTGCACTTTCAATCATCAATAGTCAGACATATAGTTATACAATTTTAACTAGTCATACCTTCAGGACCCATAGCAAATCTGCCACATGAATTCAGTTCATGTGGGGGAGAGCACATAAATCCAGAGAGCGTCTCACAGGGGACTTGTGGAGACAACGCCATTATAGTTTTGTCAGTGCCGGTGTTGGAAATTTCAACTGTGTAGTTCCAGCTATTCGGGAGGTTAAGGTAAGAGGATCGCTTCAGTGCAGGAGTTTGAGAACAGCCTGGGTAGCATAGCAATAAAATTAAAAAGGACTTATCTGGGGGATAATGAGCTACTCAATACCCCTGTGCTCTCACCTCTGAAAACTGCCCTTCTATGAGAGATGCTTATGTCTACTTGGAACTTCATGCAGGTAGGTGCTACTCCTTCTTAAGAATGCTAAAAACCTGGCAGACCCCTAAAGTATATTTTTCATCATATAACTCATCCCTTTCAAGTGATTTTCTTAGTAAATTTGCCAAGTTGTGCAACCATCACCCTAAATCTGCTTTAGAACATTTTCATAACCCCAGTTCAATCCCTCATGCGCATTCACTGCTAATCTCCATTGTCCCCTGCCCAGCAACCATGAATCTACTTTCTGTCTTTATAGCTTTGCCTTTTCTGGATATTTCATAGAAATAGAACCACACCACATGTGGTCTATTCTGTCTGGCTTCTTTCACTGAGCATAATGCTTTTGGGATTCATCTGTGTCTCTGCACATATCTGTGGTTTGTTCCTTTTATTTTGTTGTATCATACTCCATTGTATGGATGTACAAGTAAATTGACTCTTAAGTACTCACTATTTGTAAATTTCAATAGAAGATACACATGAGAAGAAAACCAGCCTGCTGAAGTTTTAGTAGCACCACAAAAACATATTTCCAAGACTATCTTTCTAATGGGTATGGCACTTTGTAATCTTGTGTAATCCGTCAATAACGTGCACTTTCATTTTAGAAAGAAATATTCACTGAACTCACTCGTGCCAACTGCGGTGCTAGGTTTTGGTGATGTGGACACAGATAAGATTTTTATGGGAAGATAAATACAGAACATAAGAGGAAGAAATGAAATGTTGGGTGTTGGTGGAACGCCAAAGCAGCCAGGTCTAAAACTCTAAATTGGAACACTTGAACACATTTTAGGGCTTTTAGTTAATAAGCTTATTGGGTAGGAAAACAAGTCATTTTTAGGATCTACTATTAAGTTCTACAGTAGTAGCGTGACTTTGATGACCTTGAATGAAGTTGTACAAACATTTGCTTACCCACATAAACATGGTGGAAGGCGTGTGTGACAGGCACTCGCTTTTGTTGACCCAATAACCTTAATGTTCCTTTCTTGCTAACAGAACTCAATTTGTTTGGGTAGTAGCAGAAGTCTTTTGATCTCAGGGAGGTAGGGCCCACCCTTAATCCCCGAGAAGGAATCATGATTGTTCTCAACCCATCATTCCTCTGGTCCAAGGACTGGCCTAAGGATGACTGTGTGATCCAGTTTTGGCTAATTAGAGGCAAAAGAATCTGCTGAGTGGATGCTTCTGGGAAAGTCCTTGCTTTCTTGATACAAAAGGGATAGACCCAGCCGGTGTGGAGTTTGACCGTTTGCTCTTTGCCCTGGTTCTTGCCTGGAATGTGCATGTGGTGTCTGCAGGTAGAGTAGGAATCTTGAGACCAAGAGAACAAAAGTAGGAGGTTGAAAGCGAGTTTGCTGAGGATGAAGGATGTGAAATGATAGGAGGAAACTTGGTCCCTGATTGTGTCACTCAGCAGCAGCCTGAGCCCAGGACTGCTTCCAGGCTTCTTGTTATGCGAAATAAATAAAGCATATTTGCTTAGGTTTTTAATGCACAGGTTTTTTTTGTGTGTTTTCTTTTTTTGCTAATTGCTGCCAAAAGCATCCCTAACTGATATTGTGTGCTTGTCAGATTCTTGAATGTTTGGAAACTGAGTTGAAGGGTAAATATATATGCTGATAGAATTGAAATTTTAAAAATACATTCAGAGCCGGGCACGGTGGTTCAAGTCTGTAATCCCAGCACGTTGGGAGGTGGAGGTGAGAGGATTACCTGAGCTTGGGGGTTTGAAACCAGCCTGGGCGACTTGGTGAGACCTTGTCTTAAAGTAAATCACAAAAAAAATTAGCCAGGCATGGTGGCGTGCATCTGTAGTTCCAGCTAGTTGGAAGGCTGAGGCGGAAGGATCGCCGGAGCCCAGCAGGTCGAGGCTGTGGTGGCCGTGAGCATGCCACTGCACTCCAGTCTGGGCGACAGAGTGAGACTCCAACTCAAAAAAAAAAAAAAAAAAAAAAGGAAGAAAAAATATTTTATGTTAGTATATATGCCTTAATACAAAAAGTACCATAAGAGCTAGATTTTTTTCTGCTTTTACGTACACGTCAGTGACCTCAAAAACCCTCTTTGTCCCTCTGTGCCTTGTGTACATCCAGGGCGTCTTTTCACATCCCAGAATCATTTCACCCTGTATGGAATTGCCAGGGGAGTCTTCTTCAAACTCAGTTCTTATCATCTTATTTTCCTTCCCAGAAATCCTCAATGCTTTTCAGTTGCTTACAGTAATAAGCTCAAACTCCTTATCCTTGCATTTACAGAATCATCTAATCATGTCTCAACTTCCCTTTCCTGTCTTATCTCAAACTATTCTCTTACAAAGCTGCACTCAGGTTAAATTGATCTTCCTGGTGTTTCTCAAGCACATTTTGTTTCATTTTTTTTCCTATCAAAAGCTTTTAACATGTTTTCTGCCTCCATTTTTTGGTGCTGACTT
This sequence comes from Cephalopachus bancanus, assembly GCA_027257055.1. NCBI lineage: Eukaryota > Metazoa > Chordata > Mammalia > Primates > Tarsiidae > Cephalopachus > Cephalopachus bancanus. The sequence continues at coordinate 16,643,059 of JAPVLO010000006.1, forward strand.
CATTTTTTTCTCATTATCCCAGAATGTCATTAAAATTCTTGTCATTTTGCCAGATGTGGCTCAAGAAACCCTTCCTCTATAAAACCCTTTCTGGCCCCCAGCTTGAAACACTGATTCTCAAAGTAGCTATTGTCTATACCACTCTTGGACAAATTTGTTGACTGGCATGATTTTTATAATTGTTATTTATTTTTTTATATCTTCATGCCAAATCTCCAAAACAAGAAGCCAGGAACATATCTCGTGCATCTCCATATCACCTTTATCTACCTTTGGTATATAAAATGCCCGTGTTTAATGGAACTTAATAAACACATGATTTTCTCCATGTGGCTAAATTCTAGAGCTGGAAGGAGGCTTGAAGTTCTGGAAGAATGATGAGTTGGGTGGTTGCTTAATGAAGTCAGAACTAAAGGAGACTTCAACTCAACTGTGTTCTCTAAATCACAGGTTTAACTGAAGTGGCTTCTTTTAGTACGCATAATTGAGACTGATTTAGAAAGAAAGATATACAGCATGAATGAGGAATTTGAAGCAAAAGTGAATCTAAAACATGACTACAATTTTACTTGTGGAAAAACCTTTCCCCAGTCTAATTGTCTTGAAGATTCGGCTTCCGATTAAGGCGACTGGATATAGTCAGTCAGTCAAAACCCAGGCTGCTGGTTATCATAGTTTTCACGTGCCACATGGCAACATCGCTATATGCAGCAGATGGCGCTACTTCTCTGCAGAATATTTTTTATGATGCTCAGCCGCTTTGCCCATTCTCAACTGGCTTCACCTGCCTGACCTCGCTTCTGGCCTGACCCAGAAAAGCCCCTGGAATCTTTTACTTTAGTGGAAATAGGAACTGCTTGCATTGATTCTATATTCCTTGTGACCAAGCGTTTCAAAAAGTCAAGTTTTCTTTTTTCCGGTTTTCATTTTAACATGTCTGACCTTGGAAGACTCAGCCCCTCCCTGAGCCCTCCTCGCATTGAGAGGGGCGCCCAGATGCTGTCATCAGGTGAGACTGAGCTGACTTGAGTAGGCATCCAGTCCCACCCACCCTTTCTACAGCTGAGGATCTTGTAGCCCAGATTCCTTGTCAAGGTCATTCGGAAACTCAAAGGCAGAGCCAGGGGTCAAGCTCCTACCAGTCACCGTTGCTGACCCATCCTGTCTTGGCCTGTACCTTGCCACCCACAGAATCAGGGATGTTGTGCCACTGACTGGAATGTGACAAACGGCCACATGGCCTCAATCTGAAGCTGCTCACCTAAAACAGGGGAGCCTTGTTCGTGTGTGTGTGTGTGTGTGTGTGTGTGTGTGTGCGCGCGCGCGCGCGCGGAATTATCTTTGTCTTTTTCTTTGTAGCAACCAGCCTGCAGTCAGCCCTCAACAAGTACTGTGAATGAATGAAAATGGAAGAAAGTGAAGAGAGAAAGGAAGGAAAGAAGGAAGATGGCGGGCTCGGTGGCTCAGCCTGTAATCCCAGCGCTTTGGGAGGCTGAGGCGAGTGGATTGCCTGAGCCCGCCTGGGCAACTTGGCGAGCCCTCCTCTCTACAATAAATAAAAAATTAGCCGGGTGTGGTAGCACGTGCCTGTAGTTCTGGCTATTTGGAAGGCTGAGGTGGAAGGATCACCGGAGCCCAGCAGGGCGAGGCTGTGGTGGCTTGGAGCATGCCACTGCACTCCAGTCTGGGCAACAGAGTGAAACGCCAACTAAAAAAAAAAAAAAAAAAAAAAAGAAGGAAGAGGATGTGTAATAGACTGAATTGGGTCCCTGCGAGACTTCACATGTTGAAGGCTGAGACCCCAGTATCTCAGAAGGTGACCTTTAAGAGGTGATTAAGGTAAAACCCTAATGTGAGCCCTGACATAATCTGACTGGTGTCCTAATGAGAGAGGAGATTAGGACACAAGGAGAGACAGGTCTTTACAGAGGGAAATCGTGTGAAGAGGTAGTAAGAGGACGGCTGTCTACAAGCCGAGGAGGGAGGCCTCAGAGGAAAGCAGCCCTGCACATGCCTTAATCTGGGACTTCCAGCCTCTAGAACTGTGAGAAAATAAATTTCTAGTGCTTCAACCGCTTGGTCTGTGGTATTTTGTTATGGCATCTCAAGCAAACTAATATAGGAGAGAAGAAAGAAAGGAGGAACAGAAAGAAAGAAAGGAAGATAGGGGGAGAAAGGGAGAAGGAGAAGAAAGAGAGGGAAGATGAGAGGGAAAGAGGGAGGGAAGAAGGAGCCCCGTGGTTTGTGGCAACTCCTAATAACCAGTGACGTCTGGTGGATCTGGGGATGATCCAACTGGGTTTAGAGCACTCTCATAAATAAGATACAGAACGCTTTCTGGCCAACTGGATTATTTTGTTAGCTGTTATTTCATCCTATTCTGACAAGGCAATAAATTAAAAAGTGGATTCAGTGGCTCACATATCTGGGTGAGGATCAATTTTCACCTGTCCCCTGGGTTGGATCCGGCAGCTCCCTGCGTTCCCTCTGCTGACATCATGGAAACTGCCCATTCAGGAGGGCAGATGGAACATGGAAGTTTTGGGACCAAGTCCATGTTCACAGTCTGAAAAATTCCAGGAAATCCAAACACATGGTTTTATTAGATTCATGTCTAGAGTGAAAATTATCGCTCTAAGTGGAAGCAGAGCGTCAGAGGGTGTGGCCCCGGACAAGGAATACAGGCTTTCCTATTTCTGACTCAAACATGAATTATTGGCTTTTCTTTTTTATGATGTATCCAATTCTAGAGACAAAGCCTAGATGCCCTGAGTTTTATTTCTGTGAATTTCTCTCAGACCCAGCTCCTCCAAAGGACAATGTCTTATGCTGTGAATCTCACTTGAACTAATCTGTTATCAGAATTCACCTGTCATGGGACATAAGTCCTATTTCTTCAGGACCTTGAGAATTGATTAAATACATTGATCTGAACCGAAGCAATAATTCTTATCTTAGAGAACATATTTGATTTTTAACATAATGCTTTAGCCCAGGAGATAAATCCGTTCCACCATTGGAGATTTCTGACATTTTGTCATGATGAGAAGGAGGCGCATTTGAATCACTCTGTACTCTCTTGGGTTGCCTGCCTGTCTCACCACCTAGGCAGCCATATGTTCTTCAAATGAATGAAGAGGCTGTATAAGAAAATCATTCATTTAGCAAACATGATTGAGGACCGCCTGGGCAACTTGGCGAGCCCTCCTCTCTACAATAAATAAAAAATTAGCCGGGTGTGGTAGCACGTGCCTGTAGTTCTGGCTATTTGGAAGGCTGAGGTGGAAGGATCACCGGAGCCCAGCAGGGCGAGGCTGTGGTGGCTTGGAGCATGCCACTGCACTCCAGTCTGGGCAACAGAGTGAAACGCCAACTCAAAAAAAAAAAAAAAAAAAGAAGGAAGAGGATGTGTAATAGGTGCTAGGCACTGTGTGGTCGGGGGCTGAAGCACAAAGAACAAGTCAAAAGAGCTCTATGCCTTTAGGGACAAGACAGACTTTTCATTGCAGAGTGCCGAGTGCTGGAATTGGGTGGCAGTGGGTCTGGGGAGAAGAGGGTAGAGTTCAGGCCCTTGCAGAGGTAGATTAGTGGCAGGGCGCAGTGACTCAAGCCTGTAATCCCAGCACTTTGGGAGGCTGAGGCGAGAGGATTGCCTGAGCTCACGGGTTCGAGATCAGCTTGGGCAACTTGGTGAGACCCCCCGTCTCTACAATAAATTAAAAAATTAGCTGGGTGTGGTAGCGTGCGCCTATAGTTACAGCTACTTGGAAGGCTGAGGCAGAAGGATCGCCAGAGTCCAGCAGGTCAATGCTGGGGTGGCCATGAGCATGTCTCAGCACTCCAGTCTGGGTGACAGAGTGAGATTCAGAGTCAAAAAAAAAAAAAAAAAGAGGTAGATTACAACAAATAGTGGCTGCCCAGTGCTAATGGAGAGAGAAAGAAGAGCAAAGATGACTCCCAGATTTATTTTAGAAACCAGTTGAGTAAAATGAAGTGTAGCTGTAGAGGTAGTCCATAGTTACACAAAAGTATGTGTGTGTGTGTGTGTGTGTATGTGCATGTTGTGTATGCTTGTATGAGAACACATGAATATGCAGGGAAATGGGGATGGTATATCTTCAGTTTGGAGCACTAACCATTTTGAAAGTTAAGCCTCAAGAGCTCTCACTAGTACTGACCAGAAATACTGTACGTAATATACTCTTGAACGTACTTATGTAATTTCAATCATTTAAAGACCAGACTTGGTTTTCGTTCATTCTATATGAGTGGTCAAACATGCACAGCTCTTATGTCTAGGAAAAACTATACAGAAAAAGACCATAAAGACCACCGAACACATCGGCAACTTGAATTTCATGTGATTTTCACATGTCATGAAACTTTCTTTTGATTGTTTCCAACCATTTAAAAGTGGAAAATTCATTCTAAGGTTGTTGGCTGCTGTCCAGGGCCGTGCATCAGATTTGGCCATGGACTGTAGTTTGTTGACCCCTGTTCCAAGGCTGTTAGTAGAAGTAAAGATTTTTCCTGAGAGCAACAGGAATTTGTTGGAGGATTTTAAGGGAGTCTGGGAAGAGATATTTGTAATGTCATTTCATTCATTTACAAAATGAATACAATCTAAAGAATATTTGTAAAATTATTTTACAGAATTACTTTGAAGATTATGTGGAGGGGGAATGTGTGGGGCTATGAGTGGAACAGAGGTGCATTAGGAGTCTGGCGCAGTGGTCCAGGAGAAGTCTAGTGACGGGCTGGATGGGGGCGTGTGACATCTTCAGAGCAGAGGCTGGGCAGCTGCCTCCATGCAGAGAGGATTAACACAAGCTCAGATCTGCCCTGTACCAGGCCGTGTGCTGGGTCCTCCTCCACTTCTCCTCTTTATTTGAAGCCAGGTGCAGATCTCCACAGTCCCTCAAATATTCCTATTTCCAGGTTTAAAGATGCCAAGATTCTGGGCATTCTAGCTCCCTGTTTCAGTGATAGCATTGTCCCCTGAAGCTTCTGCTACCTGGGAGATGGATAAACTCACAGATGGAAAGAAGCCAATAGTCATGTGTAACTTGTCAGACAATCTGGCTATTATCCTTGAAAGTGGAAAGTATGGCCTGAAAGAAAGGGACCAAGAAATGAAGCATTCTGAGTGGGTGAAGAAAGGGAAGACCATGGCATGGGTGGTGCAGGAGAAAAGATAGAAATATTGACGGGTTATGAACTGAATTGTGTTCCCCCAAATTCATAGATGAAGTCTGAACCCTCAGCACCTCAGAAAGTAACTGTATTTGGAGATGAAAGGGTCTTCAAATTAACATGAAGTCTTTAGGGGGGGCCCTGATCCAATATGACGGGTGTCCTTATAGGAAGAGGAGATTAGGACACAGACCCACCGAGGCTCCCAGGTGAACATGCAGGGAGGAGATGGTCACCTACTAGCCAAGGAAGGAGACTTTAGGAAAAACCCATACCTTGATCTTGGCCTTCTGACCTCCTCAATTTTGAGGAAGTAAATTTCTGTCGTTTGAGCCACCAGGTGTGGTACTTTGCCACCAGGTACTTTGCCATGGCAGCCTGAGAAGACTAGTACACTAACCAAAGGCTTGAGCAGAAATGCTGCTGCTTGGGTAGCGATTTCTCCAACCAGAGTCGGTTGCCATTAAGACTTTACTGTGGGTTGGGACATTTTAACAACTTTTATGCTCTTAAAATGCTTTTGCTTTATCTCTGTGCCAGCAGGAGAAAGTGGAAGCCGGAGAACCTCTTCAGTAAGTGCTGTGGAGTACCCAGCTAAGAAAGCCTCCTTAACACATTCGAGCTAAGAGATTTGGAAGCCAATGACATCATTGTCCGTTTGTTGGGCTCTGTGAAGTTGCGATGACACTGCTGTTCTGTGACAAAAGAAAATTATGTCCTAGCTTCCTTTTGCAAGTTAAAGAGGCTTCCAAAATCCGTTTATGACATTCTTCTATTCTGTATTTTTCTTTTTTGAATTGGAGTCTCACTCTGTCACCCACGCTGGAGTGCAGTGGCATGCTCACGGCCACCACAGCCTCGACCTACTGGACTCAGGCAATCCCTCCCCTTCAGCCTTCCAAGCAGCTGGAACTACAGGCATGTGCCACCAATACCCGCTAATTTTTTTGTTTATTGTAGAGATGAGGTCTCGCCAAGTTGCCCAGGTTGATCTCAAACCCGTGGGCTCAGGCAAACCTCTCACCTCAGCCTTTCAAAGTGCTGAGATTATAGGCATGAACCATCATACCTGGCCTGTTCTGTATTTTTAATTCTGTATGGTTTGTCTAAGTAAAGTATGAAAAATGCTTTGAGGCCGGGATCGGTGTCTCAGCCTGTAATCCCAGCGCTTTGGGAGGCTGAGGCAAGTGGATTCAAGACCAGCCCGGGCAACTTGGTGAGGCCTCATCTCTACAATAAATAAAGATTTAACTGGGTTCGGTAGTGCATGCCTGCAGTTCTGGCTACTTGGAAGGCTGAGGCAGAAGGATCACCGGAGCCCAGCAGGTTGAGGCTGCGGTGGCCGGGAGCAAACTCAAAAAAAAAAAATATGCTTTGCGATTTGAGTTCTGTTTAAGATGAGAGCCTCAGGGGACTGGTCTTCTTCTTCACTTTCCTTCTTTCTCATAGTCTGGCTTTTCATTAGGGGTTTCTAAAAATTAATTTTTTCAAGCATGGGAGTGCACAGCTAATTGATTGAGTTCTCTACTTGTCCTTGAAATTACATGGAGGTAGAAAGAATGCAGAAGGAAGAAGAAAAGCGTTTGAGCCTAGGCGGGTTATCCTGCTTGACCTTGGTTCCTCAGCTCTGTCTTCCACCCTGGTGTGCCCTCCTCTGCTCCCTGGGAGTTGGCCTCCATGGCCTGTGGCACCTGGGCTCTTGCCTTCTGCTTTCTGGCTGGTTCAGTGGGAGGCACTAATGGCGGGCAGAGTTAGGCACAGAGAGAGGCCTGGGTAGATTTCTCTACCTGTCTCTACACTCTTGCCACAGCTCCTGGAATATTCTCTCCCTGAGGTTAGAGCTCCTGTTGGTTGTTTCCAAGAACGATGTCCTTTCCCTTTGCCCCTGCAATCCTAGGAGTAGTGATGGCTCCTGTATCTTCTGTTGCTAGCACCTGGACCCTTCACCATTCCTTGTTGTTCCCTTCAATTCTGCCTACAGCTCTAAAAAAACACAACAACAACAAACAAAAATCGGAGAGTGTGGTGGCTCACACCTATAATCCCAGCACTTTGGGAGGCAGAGGTGAGAGGATTGCCTGAGCCCAGGGGTTCAAGACCAGCCTGGGCAACTTGGTGAGACCTCATCTCTACAATGAATCAAAAAATTAACAGGGCGTGGTGGCGCATGCCTGTAGTTCCAGCTACTTGGAAGGCTGAGGTGGAAGGCTGGCCTGAGCCCAGCAGGATGAGGCTGTGGTGGCCATGAGCGTGCCACTGCACTGCAGCTTGGGCAACAGAGTGAGACTCCAACTAAAAAACAAAAAACAAAACAAAAAAAACAACAACTTTTTGTTAAATTGCTCTCAGTGAAAGCTTTGAGTATGGCACTGTTGGGACCCACATTAATATACACTCAGCTCAGAGGGCATTTGCTTGCTTATCTTATATACTAAAAGCAGTTATCATGGGTTCTAGCACACTTTGGTACCATTTCTCCTTCTGTATACTTTATGGAGAGAGGCTATAGAAGCGGTCCCCATTACTAATTTCTGTGTGAGTTCTTGTGCCTTTAAAAATCATCCATGCATAGGCACCCTTGTGATTTTCACTGTGCACGCAAGCAAGGAGAGGAAGGAGTGTGGCTGCAGGTCTCCATGTGAAGCAATGACAGATATGGATATCCAGTGATTTGCCGGTCAGGGTTAAAGACCAGCTCTGGTGGGAGTGAGGGGCGGCAAGCCCTGATCTGTGGCGTTTGCCATTTTCTGTGGTGTAAATATTTTTACCACACTGATTTTATTTTATTTTTAATTTTTAATTTTTAATTTTTTTTCAGTTGGAGTCTCACTCTATCGCCCAGACTGGAGTGCAGCGGCCGCTCCTGGACACCTCGACCTGCTGGGCTCCGGCGATCCTTCCGCCTCAGCCTTCCGAGTAGCCGGAACTACAGGCGCGTGCTACCATGCCCAGCTAATTTTTTATTTATTGTAGAGATGAGGTCTCGCCACGTTGCCCAGGCGGGTCTCGAACCCGCAGGCTCAGGCAATCCACTCACCTCAGCCTCCCAAAGGCGTGGGATTACAGGCTGAGCCACCGAGCCCGGCGACCATGCTGATTTTAAACCAGATGTGTAACACTGTTGAACATACACTGGGAAGAGATGCTACCCAACCCTCAGCTCTTACAAGCTGATACAAACTGGTTCTAGGACTCCACTGTTTATACCCATTGTTGATGGGTTCAAGGAACACATTTATGTTACAGTGGAAATTGAATAGGTTAGAGCATGACAGTAAAGTCGTTTATTGAGAAAGTCATTGTGGAAGTATTAACTAGTCAGCAGGTGAACATAAATAGGAAGCACAGGTGCGTTGATGTTCTCAACCAAGGGTCCAGCTGCTGTTCAATCCTTCCAGGTTTCAAATGCAAAGTGAAAGCAGCCTTGTAATCCTAGAAGCCTGCCACATCATCCCAGTTTCTGAACTATGGCATGTGTTGGCTTATTATTTGCAAATAAAGCTTCAATTAGAGCATAAGACTTATTTTCTCCTTTCTCAAATCAGTTTATGTCTAACTAGCAACATGAGGTGGGAGTAAAAAAATTATCTAAAAATGGTAGAACAACCATTGCATTTTCACTGAAGTTCTCTGAATATAGTCCTAAAATATGGCCAAAAGTATTTAATCAAATCTTGACATATAGAACCCAGAAGACAATTCTTAATGCTTGAAAGAATAAAGTTTGGGCTGGTTTCGGTGGCTCAGCTTGTAATCCCAGCACTTTGGGAGGCCGAGGTGAGAGGATTGCCTGAGCCTGTGGGTTCGAGACCAGCCCGGGCAACTTGGCGAGACCTCGTCTCTACAATAAATAAACAATTAGCCGGGGTGTGGTAGTGCGTGCCTATAGTTCTGGCTACTTGGAAGGCTGCGGTGGAAGGATCGCCAGAGCCCAGCAGGTCAAGGCTGCAGTGGCCATAAGTGTGCCACTGCACTCTAGCCTGGGCGACAGAGTGAGATGAGACTCTAGTTCAAAAAAAGAAAAGAAGGAAAGAATAAAGCTTGAAGAGAGCAATGTGCAGGCATAAACTGCAGGTATAAAAGTTTTAGTACTTACAACCCCTAATGTGGGCTGTGATGATAGTATCAATAGGTCTAAAGGTGGTCAGATAAATTCTGGGATAAAAGGAGTACCATAAGTAAGTTATTATGGAAAACTAGTTAATTTTCAAATTAATACCAAACTTAAAAAAATTTTTTTTCCTTTTAAAGATGTGGGATACAATTCAGGGTTAGGTATATAGATGTTCATTATGCAGGTACCCTTGCTGATGAGGTGTGCCCCTCCCTCCCCTGAGAGTTTCCCTCAATTGCCAGTCCCACCTCCTTTCCCCTGGCAGTTTCCCACTACTGCCAAACCCTTTCTTATAGTATTACGATAATTGTTCAAGGTCTGCTTATGAGTGAGAACATGTGATACTCAGTTCTTTGTTTCTGTGAAAGATCACTCAGTATTATAGACTCTAAGTCCATCCAGATTGATGCAAAGTTCATTATTTTGTTATTCTTTATGGCTGTGTAATATTCCATCATGTATATACCCCTTTTTTTTATCCAGCCCTCTTTCGTTGGGCAATACGGTTGGTTCCACGTTTTTGCTCTTGTGAACAATGCTGCAAAAAACATGCATGTGCAGGTATCTTTTTCACAGAGTGATTTGAGTTCCTCTGGAATACCAAACTTCTTAAAGTGGAATACATGCCAACTGTTATCCCCTGCATGCTATAGCTTTAAATAAAACTGTCAAAATCCATTGGAGGCTTGGACAGACCGAAAGGAATCTATTCCCATTTTGCTTACCTTGTGTGCAACTTCAGTTTCTGCAACTACATGTTTCATTAAATCCATTGGTAGAACTTGGTGGTATAGCAAGACAATGCATCTGTGCTGTAATACATAGATCCATTGTGTATAAAGGATTTAAAATCAATAATAAAACTGACAAAGTCAGTCTGCTTTTTATCATCATCATGAGCTAACAATTCTAAATGATATCCATGACAAAGTACTCCTTGAAGAAAATCTGTTGTTGGCTTAAGCTCCAAAGAATTTTTATGGCTACTACTAAGTTTTAATAATACATATATCAGTTCCAAATTCACATATATTATTAGTCCTTTAGTAAACACCATATTTCATTTAGAAAATTCACAGCTATTCCAGTTAGCACCCAGGACATGTGGATTTCGCTACACGCTTGTGTCTGGAGTAAGTTCCTAACAGTAGGGAGTTCAAGCTCACTTCGACAGAGCTTGTGTCCCTAACTCCCTGGGTACCACATATACCTGCATTTAAATAGTAGATTTGAAATAAACAAGATAGTATGGAGATTGTAAAGATGATAGCAAAAACACGGAACCAACCATGCTACCCCTCAAAAGTGGACTGGATAAGAAAAAAAAAAAGATGGTACATATGCACAATGGAATATTATGCAGTCATAAAGAAGAACAAAATTATGGACTTCTCAGGAATTTGGATGAAGTTAGAGTTTATCATACTCAATGATCTATCACAGAGACAAAGAACTGAGTACCATGTGCTCTCACTCATAAATGGACCCTGAACATTTACCATAATACTGTAAGAAAGGGATTGACGGTAGCTGGAAACTGCTGAGAGTGAGGGAACATAATATTCAATAAGGGTGCCTGATTTCAAATCAGGAGAAATAGGGACCAAGGGGAGGCCCAAACTTTACCCACACAATGACCACTTATCTGCCTAATCCTGAATTGTATCCCACATCTTTTTTTTTTTGAGTTGGAGTCTCACTCTGTCGCCCAGACTGGAGTGCAGTGGCCACTCCCGGCCACTGCAGCCTCGACCTGCCAGGCTCCGGCGATCCTTCCGCCTCAGCCTTACGAGTAGCTGGAATTACAGGTGTGTGTTACCACGCCCAGCTGATTTTTTATTTATTGTAAAGATGAGGTCTCGCCAAGTTGCCCAGGTGGGTCTCAAACCCGCGGGCTCAGGCAATGCACTCACCTTAGCCTCGCCCGGCTTCCCACATCTTTTAAATTAAAAAATAAAAGATGAAGAAACAGAACTCAAGTTACATCTATTCTTCATTTTTGAGTGTGGCCACTTTACTTTTATTTGTGTTTAGATTAAAAATAGTGTTACAGTACTAGCTGCAGGGTGTAATGTTTTTGTTTGGTTAATAAACATCTAATTCTTATATAATATAGTTTTCTGAATTTGGATCATTCTTTAAAGCAAAAATATATTCTTTTTAATTTTTTCATTGTTTTAATATGAAAGGAAGTCAATAAAATAAAACATTATTTTATTGGTGTAATTTTGAAGTCACCTAAATTTTAACTTTTCTAGATGTTTTGACTTTATTAAAATCACCAATTAATTTTTACTGGCATGGTTATAGATACAAAGTTAAATAAAAGAGAATTTTAACTGCCTGCATGTATTTTGTCTATTATTATTTATTTCATTTTGCATTTTTACTAAAATTAATTTTGTCATCCAGAGGAAGGGGTGAAAATATGCTATGTTGTAGGTACATGTGCTAGGTAAATACTCTAGGTAAATATAGTAAGTAATAGTTATGTGAGGGATCTAAGAGGAATACTTTTATACAATCAACCCCTAATTTACTTGATTTGTGACTCTAGTGTTTTATTTATCATTTAAAAGACAGACTGGGTGCGGTGACTCACACCTATAGTCCCAGTACTTTGGGAGGCCAAGGCAGGAGAATTGCCCGAGCCCAGGGATTTGAGATCAGCCTAGACAACAAAGTAAGACTTTGTCTCTACAAAAAATAAAAAAAATAGCCAAGTGTGGTGGTGCGTGCCTGTAGTCATAGCTACTCAGGAGGCTGAGGTGTTAGGATTGCCTAAGCCCAGGAAGTTGAGGTTGTGGTGAACTGAGATTGTGCCACTACACTCCAGCCTGAGTGACAGCGTAAGACTTCGACTCAAAAAAAAAAAAATACATAAAATAAAAGAATTATTCGTAGGAAGCATTAAGAGCTTACCCTAAAGGATGCTGGGTATAATAGACTAGTGACACAGAAATAGAAATGAGATCTGTCCACGGGAGCCTGGGGAGGAAGAACCCTGTGCACATCCAAGTCACCTTTCCCGACATGATGGCCACTGCAGGCTCAGAGACCAAATGAATGTCCCTGGAAAATTGCAAGCCCAGTGCTAAATAGTCAGAGGCCAAGAGACAGAGAAGCATAAGAAAACGTCCTTCAAGATTTGTTGCTGAACAGCACACGTGTCACGCTCATGTGTGCGTGACACATTTTAGGAAGACAGCATCTTTTCTTCCTTTGAGGGTGTCATCACCCCATGGGAACTCTGCCCATCAGTAATTCACATATAAGTGCAGTGAGGAATCAGACTGCCTCGTCACTGAGCATACCGATCACAACCCACTCTATTGTTTCCTGCAAAATATAATACCTGGAGATGGAATTCATCCTTGGAGTCTCTTACCAGTAACCAACAAAATGAAAATGTTGCTGCTGTTACATTTCAAGTTGCCTACCCAATCTATTATCTTATGTTTTTGAAAGAAAATAACTTGTTATGTCCTGGGTGAGGGTAGACTACTGTGCAACTGCGTTCAGTCACTGGGAAAAAGCTAACTGTGTTCAAAAGCAGATTTTATAGTGCACAAAAAAATTGCATGTTCAGAAAAGTGTACAATTGGGACTTAATTTAAAATTGTTTTTTTCTTTTGAAGAACATGCGTTACGAGGGCAGTATGCTGAATTCCCAGGACGAGTTAAGACAGGCTCTCTGAGCTCCTAATTGAATGTGCCTTAATTCAATCACATATGGAATCAGTATTATTTATTTTTTAAAATTAAATCTATCAGAGTTTGGCAGCATCTCTTGCGTAACGGAGTTTGAGGAAAAAATTAACTCCTTGATGTGTCAGTTAATAAGAGGTGGCAGATGGGAGCATTTTAAACAAGTTTCAGGGAGTATAATCTCCATTTCTCCAACTCTCTTTTTCCAAGTAATCTTTGAGTGTAAATTTGGAAGCTCGGGACTTAATGAAGTAATTTTTTTTTAAAAAAGAGGTATATTGTAGGCCAGGGAATGAAAGATATAGCCACTTTCTTTTTTTGTTTTTTTGGGGTTTTTTTTTATTTTAATTTTTTTAGTCAGAGTCTCACTGTATCGCCCAGGCTGGAGTGCAGTGGCTCTCACACTCACAGCCACCGCAGCCTTGACCTGCTGGGCTCAGGCGATCTTTCCACCTCAGCCTTCGAAGTAGCTGGAACTACAGGTGCGCACCACCACACCTGGTTAATTTTTTGATTTATTGTAGAGATGAGGTCTTGCCATGTTGCTCCGGCTGGTCTTGAACCCATGGGCTCAGACAATCCTCTCACTTCGGCCTCCCAAAGTGCTGGGATTATAGATGTGAGCCACCACAAGATATAGCCACTTTCTAAGCCAAAGCCAAACCTCTTAATCACAGGCATATTTGTCTCATTCATCTTATCAAATCTGCCTTTTTACCTTCAAGTTAGATAATTCCTTCTATCCCTTATGGCTGCTAATGATAACAGAATAGAAAATGGCTTAGGTATTGGAAAAACCCCATATGTAGGTTCAAGTAAGACTGACAATGAATCTGAGTGTTTAAGAAGTCGGGTATTATCCTGCAGTAGGATAGTCAACTTGTGAAATCAGCCTACATGTTCTTTTCTTCCTTGTGTGACTATACATACCTCAGTTGGGCGAGAGATTTGGGGAAATTGTCAGAAGCATACTTGGAAAAAAAAAAGACAGCAAGTTCTTAACCTTCCAAGCTTAAAAGATCCAAATACCAGTCAAAAAGAGTTCCCAAGAGTTGTATCTGCTTCCAGAGCTGTCCCCCTCTGTCTTTGACAGAAAAATACCTCCTGAACTGGACTGGAAGTAAGAAGAAAGTGTGGAAATGAAAGGGTGGGGCAGGAATTGACATATTATGACATTTTTTTTTTTTTTCTCCTTGGGAATCTGAAAAACAAGTGTACTTCCTGGTTGGTACTTGAGTACTGTGGGCTTTGTAGGGAATTAACCCCAGCCTCAGCTCCAGACCCATGCCTTCACAAAGTGGTAGCCATATGTAGAGCCCGTAGCAAAAGGAATCCAAGCTGGAGAAGCTACCCAAGATTTGGAGTCCCAGAGTGGGTGGGACAATATTTGGAAATTTCTGGGGCACTTGGGCAGCTCCATAGAAGCTCAGCGGAAGTACAGTCCAAGCCCAAGTTCTTGATCCTTGTGTTATAAAGTTTACATACTGAATGAAGCAGAGTGACTGATGACACTGTGATAAACCTGGCCAAGCAGTTTTGTCTTCTGGTTTATTCTCTGGGGCTTACACTAGCACACATGAACTGTTAGTGGCTCTGACAGAATCAACGGACACAAATGCTGGGGAAACAGTCAGAAAAATGGAAATTTTAAAAAATGTATAATGAACCCTCACTGAGCACACGGTGTCAGAGATAGTTGTTTATTTCTAATAGCTATACTACTGTTATCTGAGGACCTTGTGGCAAGTTCCTTGTGTTTCTGGACTGTTATCATCAATATTGCTATTGGGCAAGAAATAGCAAGCTTGAAAGTCTCCTTTTCGTGTGTAAGGGTAAAACCTAAAATATCCTAAGTCATTTGTAGTTTTAACAATTACAAATGGAAAGCTTTTTGGCATTTACTATTTTTTTCCTCACTGGTTCCACAGTATAGAATCTAAATCAATACTGTCCGATAGAACATTCTGTGTTGATGAAAGTGTTCTATGTCTACAACATCCAATATGGTAACGACCAGCCTACATGTCACTACGAAGCACTTGATATGTGCCTAGTGGGACTGAAGGGCTGAAATTTTGATTTAATTAATTTTAATTTAAATAGACACATGTGGCTAGTGTCTATCATAATTGGACAGTGCAGATCTAAGCTTTTTATTTTCTCCAAAGTCTACATAAATAAGTAATTTATGAAATAGCCATAACAGAAATAAAGACTGCATAATTTTCATATAACATGTACTCTCTTCATTAGTCAGTCAACACTGGCTTTGCTTCTTACTGTTTTGACTCACTCATAATCCATGCATTCCTTGAGGAAAGCTGTTATGAATTTTATTTTTTGCACCCTTTAAGCATCTACCACCGAACACTGTAGCCAATAGTAGATGTCAATAAATATTGATTGAATCATAACGTATGTATGACATATATAGCTAATACTTATTATGTGCAGATTCTGTGTTTGTGAATTTATCTACTCAGGAACATTTATTTGTATCCCCCAAATCAACACTTGCATGTGTTTCCGGTTCTGCATGGATGTGTGCAGTGTGGTAACAGATTTGAGCTGCTTGTTGTGTGTGTTCCCAGCTGAGGTCAAACAAAGTAACAACCTGCCTCTTGTTCCAGGCCTCATATATAAACAAGCGTCCTCTACACAGTCTGTTTGGTATTGACGTCTTTCCCATTCTTGTGCTTTTTGGTTAGCACCGAGGATAGTGCTGAAGGGCTGTCTAGTGTTGCAAAACCCAGGAGGTCTATGACGTGCCTCACAGAGAAACGACATGTGAGAGAGGCTTCCTTCGGTCACAAGTGACAGTGTGGCTGGCTGTGAGTTCCATAGTAGTGCATCAGCAATATGTATTACATAGGAATCTTTAAACAGATATGCACACAAAACAAGGTTGTTTATTGATTGGGTAACAAAGACGCTATGACCAGAGGCTTGTAGGAACCTAATCCTGTATTTCTCCTTGGGAGCAATGCTTCGGTATTCACTAATTCAGTGTTTACAGATACTTTATAGAACATAAGGACGATGAATAATGACAGTCTACAGCATATGTGTGTGTATATGTGTATGTATATATATGCGTGTGTGTATCACACACACACACATATACACACACACAAAATCTGGGATGTATGGAACAAGTCCATTACTAAGCCCACTGACATTATTCTGAGGCTGGGAAAGGACTGATTTTAGTGGGTGATTTGTAATGACACCGAAGTGAGATGACGTTCTCATGGAAGCCATGCCACCGTTTCACTGGTCTTGTGGTCACTGCTGTCAATCTCATTTGTATCTTTCTTCCTAATCTTTGGAGTCTAGTTCTGCACGCTCGTGTTTTAGTCTTAGGCTCTGCCACGGGGAACATGTTGAAAGAACGCCCGATAGCAGGTGTTGAACACAGAAGCTTCACCAGCCTTCCATGGCTTGCGTGCATCCCAGGGAGGTTTAAAACAAAGCTATACATGCCACTTCTCAATGATATCACTTTTCTCAACATAATACCTATCATTTCCTACATTCTCCTGGGGGGATGTAGGACTTATCCACTCTTATTTCAGTAATAATGGTTGTGCTGGTCAATGGCAGATAAAATAAGGACCCTGTAGTCTTCAGTTTGTGCTAACTTGGTAGCAAGTGCAGGGAAACTAGGTCCCTTCGAATAAGTCATGCTGTCATTTTTATCTGCTCCAGAGCACCTCATCTTTGAAAGGAATAAAGACAAGAGCCATGAGTGGTTTTAGTAATTGGGAATCCTTCGTGTGTGAATTAAGATTCCAAAGATTAAAGTGAAGAAATGGGATCCCTAAAAAGCTATAGAGCTGTAGCAGAGAACAAAATAGCTGTTTTTCCACCACAGCATTAAGTAAAGTCTGTGAAACGGGAGAGAAATCTGAATGGAAGCTTGCTGCTTCTTGAAGAGGTACGGTCAATTTTAACCAAAATTAACTCCCAGTCTCAGGTAGAACAAACTTTAACACTGTCTCTCACTTGAATCAACTTAAAATTTATCAGCCCTAAAGACTTTCTAGAAAACCAACCTATTTTCTTGATTGCAAGTATTCAACGCAAGAAACTGGCATTCCCTACCCCACAACCCACATGTGTCAGCACCCACGGAGTGTGGATGGTTATGTTTGTCGAGCAACTTTCGAGTCAGTTAATTTTAGTGTCCTCCTCCCCAATGTTAGATGCAGTTATGACATGTATCCTTAACATCATTTGTCTGAAAATGGACAATTTGCCAGGATTGTTAAGCAGCTGCCATTTCATCTGTATTCACTAACCATATTTTATTTATTGAGGACATTTTTTGTTTGTCGAAATGCATATATCTTTTTTACTTGTGACTTTTTTAATTTTTATTTTAGGAGGGCATCTGTTACTTCGTTTAAGCCTGGAAATAATTTCAAAAGTTAGTTGTCAAAATTTGTCAGCAGGCCTCATTCTCCCTTCTGTTTCCCTCCCCTCACACTCTTAAAGCTGGGTAAGCATGGAACCAGAATTTTGTCATTTAATATCCTTTTCCTTACAACGAATCCTCCCACCTTCCACAATGGTCTAGGCTTCAAATCCTGTAAAACCTGGGTCGGTCTCTGCCCCTGTGGCTACTTGGGTGAGCTCTAGACCTGTGTGTCCTTTCCCGTCTTGTAGAGTAGGCAATCCCTCTTGCCTTAGGAAGCTGAGGCTGTCCTAGTTCAAACCTGAAGGCTGACAGGCTGCAGTAGAGCCAAGAAGAGCAGGTGTTCCAGCTCAAAAGTCTACCAGGCAGAAGAATTCACTCTTACTTGGAGAATGGTCAGCTTTTTGTTCTATTCAGTGGAAAGCATTCGTCGAAGAATTATTTTATGTCTTGTAAACAAAAGTTAGGAAATATAGTAAAGGGGACAAATAAGATCTTGTCTTTGAGAAATCTGCCATCTAGGTGTAAGCCTGTGGTTAGCCTATTCATTGAAACACCTCAAGGAGAATTCAAAGACAACAAGACAATAATTTAGTTCAGCTCAATACATAGATTTTAAGTCGTCTTAAAGGGAGGCAGAGGTCTTTCTGGAGAGAACTACTCAGGAAAAACTGCAGGTGAGTTTTGAGGCTAAATCAAATAAAACAAAACAAAACAACATTGCAGTTGACTTGATGGAGACCAGTTGACTTGATGGAGACCAGGAGGTGGGAATTCCTGTTAGATGTGAACAATATCTATAGAGATGTCCAAAGCACAGTATGGAAGCCTGGTTGATGGAAGAGGCAGAGCTCTATTGCGATTGAAGAAGCTATGGACAAACAGGCAAGATGAGATCAGTGTAGTTGCCGCAAAGTTTGAATTGAGAGGTGGCTTCTCACAGCAGAGAACTGACATTTAATGAGTGAACTAAATTTAATAACTGAACTGAAGGAAATAGTAGCTTTGAACAATAAACAGAATTCTTTTTATTGCAGTACTTTTTCCACTTTTGAAGACCCAAGAGAGTTGTTCCTAATAATATTAGTATATGTCTGTCTTTGAAAACTATGAATTTTTTTTCCTGAGGCTAATTGAGAAACTTCCATATATGAAGGTCGTTGTTTTGACCCTAAAATGCTTTTATTATTATGCCTCATGCTGTCTATAATAACCTTGGATTTACAAGTTCAATTCTCTTTCCGATGTCAGTGGTTTCAAGTTGCTTCAAGAATACCTTTGGGAGAGGGAGAGAAGAATCCTGTTTCACAAGCTGTGTTTCTGTCTAGAATGGGAGTCCTGATTAAAAAAATAAATAAATAAAGTCATGACCATAGGTTAAAATCAACAGTTGCAGATAAAACAAAAATGAAATTAATGAAGCTTAGAAAAGTATGTGAGCGCATGTGTGGTTGATTTAGGCAGAGGTGGGGAGAGAGGGAAGGAGAAAGAGGTGAAATGAAAAAGGTTGTTTCATTTGCCAAAACATTTGGATACAGAATCTTATCTAATATGTCTATACAACACAAGATGGAGCACAGATATATATTTTATAAGTGGGATAGATACTAAAAAAAACTCCCACAAACTAGCCATCAACTTTGTGAGTTAGAGCAGAAACCTAAGAAGTTAGTATTTTAATTTTCCTCATTTCTATCAAGCAATACGTTCAAAAACCAAACATTAGACCAGCTTTAAAATTATTTAGTCTGGAATTTAGTTTAATTCTTCTTAGTTCATGTTTAGTCTAGAAGACACTGTATCGTAAAAAGACTAAGTATAATTTATTTAATTATTTCAGATAAATTAGTTGCTCCTTTGGGAACTTGCAAAACAAGGCTGTGATGTGTTGAAGAATGTCTAGGTTGGAAACTCCTAGCTTTCTATCCAAACCTCAATATCTCTTTTTGTTTCTATAATTTAAAATGTTATTTTTATGACCAGAAATCCACTTTACATCCTCTGGCTGACTCTATTTCTTGACTCCTCACCCCCACAAAATCCCTTGTTTATCTAAATCAGTGGTCCACCAGGGGTGATTTTGTCCCCCAGGAAGTATTTGGCAATGTCTGGGGACATTTTTGCTTGTTACAGTGGGGGTGGGCTGGGGTAGGGAATGGGTTGCTACTGGGATCTAGTGGGAAGAGGCAGAGGTGCCGTTACATTTGATTTCATTGATCAGTTGATTACAATGCACAGGAGCATCTTTGATGAAGAATTCCGATGACAGTAGTTCCACAGTTGGAAAACCCTGGTCTAAATAGGTCTATCAAGTCTCATTTTGTGCTAGGTGTCTGATAGATTGTCCATTTTTCAATGCATTCTTTGCTGTAAAAAGTGAAAGACAGCATCTGTGATCTCAGCAGAAAAACATGTGTGCAAGTATTTTGCCTGTTTCGAGTTATAAATGCTACACCTCTTGTAAGTACTCTTAAAATAATGAAATCAAATCACTCTTGTGCTTGCAAGTCACATGAACAGAGGCTCCCCACGCCCAAGAGAGAAAATACTGATTAAGGAATTTCTAAGTAGTGAGAATAGCATATTCATGAATATCACATTAAAAGGTAATTCAGGGCTTAACACCTTTCCTCTGTTGACCTTTAGCTGAGATTGTTGACAAGTCTCATCTGATACTCAGTAATAAATTATCACTCCAATTCTTTGGAAAACGGGCAGCAGTTTACATAAAATTCCCTTACATGCTCTTTATATCACCAATGAAAATGATCACACCCGCCCACAAGGAGCGCGTTTGTGCTTTGCCCTCCAAATGGCAGTAGCAGTCTTCCCAAAGGCAGCAAACAGAGTGTCAATGGATGCCCAATAAATATTGTTGAGGGATGGAACCCGCATCACACTTGGGTGAATTTCTTTCCTGACTCTCAGCATATCAGTGGCATAACTGCACCCCCATGTTCATTACCGCATCCTTCATAACAGCCAAGATATGGAATCAACCGTGTCCGTCAACAGATGATTGGATAAAGAAGATATGGTACCTATACGCAATAGAATATCATTTAACCACAAAAAGAATGAAATCCTGTTCTTTGCAGCAGCATGGATGGAACTAGAAGTCATTGTGTTAAATGGAATGAGCCAGGCACAGAAAGACAAGTATTATAAACCGGGCTCGGTGGCTCAGCCTGTAATCCTGCGCCTTTGGGAGGCTGAGGTGAGTGGATTGCCTGAGCCCGCGGGTTCGAGACCCGCCTGGGCAGGTGAGACCTCATCTCTACAATAAAATCAAAAAAAGAGCCGGGCATGGTAGCACGCACCTGTGATTCCGGCTACGCGGAAGGCTGAAGCGGAAGGATCGCCGGAACCCAGCAGGTCGAGGCTGCGGTGACTGGGAGCGGCCTCTGCACTCCAGTCTGGGCGACAGAGTGAGACTCCAACTCAAAAAAAAAAAAAAAAAAAAAGACAAGTATTGTATGTTTTAACTCATACATGGGAGTTAAAGACATTGGTCTTGTGGAGATAGTGAATAGGATGGCAGTTATCAGAGGCTGGGAAGGGTGTAAAGGTGAGGGGTATGAAGACAGGTGGGTTGAGGGGTACAAACACACAGTTAAGTGGAAGGCGTAAATTCTAGTGTTCGGTAGCACAGTAGGGCGACTGTAGTTAACAATAATATATTGTGTATTTCAAAATAGCTAGGAGAGAAGATTTGAAATGTTCCTATCACAAAGAAATGATAAATATTTGAAGTGGTGGATATCCTAAATACCTTGATTTGATTACTACACGTTGTTTGCATGTATTAAAATATCATGTTTACTCCATAAATATATCTGATTGCTATGCATCAATTTAAAGAGATTTTAAAAAATAGATTCTCTTTCTCTAGTGATAAACAATATTTTCTCACAGTTCATGTGGTATTCTCCAACATATATAAACTTACAAACAATAGGCAAGGGGGATGAGATTTTCATCTTTGAGCATTTGCAGTGTGATGATGCTTTAAAAAATTCTATTTCCTAGCCGGGCTCGGTGGCTCAGCCTGTAATCCTGCGCCTTTGGGAGGCTGAGGTGAGTGGATTGCCAGAGCCCACGGGTCCGAGACCCGCCTGGGCAGCGAGACCTCATCTCTACAATAAATAAAAAAATCAGCCAGGCGTGGAAGTGCATGCCTGTAATTCCGGCTACTTGGAAGGCTGAGGTGGAAGGATCGCCGGAGCCCAGCAGGTCGAGGCTGCGGTGGCCGGGAGCGGCCACTGCACTCCAGTCTGGGTGACAGAGTGAGACTCCAACTCAAAAAAAAAAAAAAAAAATTATATTTCTTACAAGTAAAGACAAGGGATATTCAAAACAGCCCGCTGAGAACTGTTTGTTTAACATCAGGTTTGCTTGCCCTTGTTTTGACATCACATGCACCCTCTTATCTGCCTCAGGATGAGAATTTTTTCGTCAGCTCCTGCAAAATATTTTGACTACAATGAAAGCTGATCTGTCTTGTTTTGTTCAAATGGATTGGGAAACAAAGCTATGTGGAAAAACTCAGGGATAGAAATTAATCCCAAATGGATTAAGGTTTGTTTTTAATTCATGAATTCTATTGGTCTAAGGCCACCGTTTATAAACTGAAAATGCAAGCTACGTTTAGTTAGTCCCAAAAGGTAGTTGAAACATGTTTATGGGTAAACTGTGTGGCTTACGGGTCTGTTTCTGAGTTTTGACAGTGCCTTTTAGTTCTTGAGAAGCTATGAAATGGGCCACACCCAGCCTTAAGAGTAGGCACAGTATGTACAGTAGACCTTTTGTCCCTTTCAGATTGTGCCAGGGTGTAATGTGACCTCACTGCTGTTGGGAGCCTTGGTACCATACGGGAATGAATGTCCAGAGATCATCATGGGTCCTTTGATAAAGAGGGCTGATCTCGAATAAAGAAATCCCAGTCAGCCTGAGTAATCATGTAATCAGAGAAACCACAAGGGGCAGGCAACTCTTAGCCACTGGCATGAAAGGCAAAGTCCACTCGGGTGACAAGGCAACCTTTTCCAGAGTCTCAAGCAGGGAATGGCAGCAAGTGACCCATAAAAGTGGGGCCTAACACTAGGCCCATTTTATAACGAGTTTGCTGTCACTTAAGTATTGGATACACAGTTTATGTTTCCTGCTCTGCCTTCTCCTGCTTCCTGGACTGTTAGCCAGCTTGGAGCTTAACACCTTCAGAAGGACGTTGGTTTTCCTAGAGAGATGTTAGAACACTCTGCCCCTGTGACAACAATAAAAAAGCAAGGGTGATAAGTACACCTTTGTTTTTTAATCCCATTGTTTCTTAAAATATACTTTCCACCCCCCCCCACCTTTACTTGACTAAAGACCAGTGGCTTTTTGAATTTTTTGGCTTAATTCTCAAACCACTTATGAACAGATGCAGCTCAGTGGGCCAGAAGTCATCACTTGCATTTCTCCTCCTGGACTTCA
Source organism: Cephalopachus bancanus (assembly GCA_027257055.1). Lineage (NCBI taxonomy): Eukaryota > Metazoa > Chordata > Mammalia > Primates > Tarsiidae > Cephalopachus > Cephalopachus bancanus. The sequence goes on from JAPVLO010000006.1 coordinate 16,665,966, forward strand.
GTCTGTCTGCCAGAGATTAGCCCTGAGGGACTTCACATTGGTGTTTGGGAGGCTGAAGTGAGTGGATTGCCTGAACTCGCGGGTTCGAGACCCGCCTGGGCAACTTGGCAAGACCTCATCTCTACAATAAATCAAAAATTAGCCGGATGTGGTAGCGCACGCCTGTAGTTCCAGTTACTTGGAAGGCTGAGGCGGAAGGATCGCCGGAGCCCAGCAAGGTCGAGGCTGTGGTGGCCGGGAGTAGCCACTGCACTCCAGTCTGAGTGAGAGTGAGACTCCAACTAAAAAAAAAAAAAAATTTTCATGATAAACGGATTTCTTCAGTAGATTCTCAGAGAGGAAGGGTACGGGGGTCACTGTTGTTTTACATTTGAAGATGTCCAGGACAAAGAAACAAAGATAGTTGTCTTAGGTCACAATGATATTGAATGAATGAATTAGGATTTGCTCCAGGTGTTTTGGGTCCAAGTTTACCACTTTTTTTACTACATTACTCTGCCCAAAATTATGTCGTCTCATGGTTGGGCAATGAAAATAATCATCATAATAAAACAAATATTCATAGTTAAACCCAGGTGCCCGAAAGACTCAGCCACAAAAGATAAATTTAGTGTAGCCTGGTTTCCATGAACATATATCTTCAAAGGGCTTTCCTAAATGAGACACTTGATTGATTGCAATGGCCAAGTGAATAAGCTGCTCCCCACGGGTTCCAGTGGTCACCAGGGAAGAGGCCTGCAGGTTTAGAGTTTGATGCTACCCTCTTCTGCTAACTCATAGCTGGACATGTTAATCCGCTTCTGGTTATAGGCTCCTTCCCTCCATTCTGTGATTCTCCACAAGATCTCAAGGATTTGAGAAATAAATACTTTTGTTTTCTTCTCAAACTGGGAATAGTCTGAGTCATCTACTATTCTGCATTATTTGTTTCTCTGTAAGGGCACCGTTGGAGTCTCCTTCCTCACAAGCAATTAATTATCATCCCTCAAGCCAAAGGACGGCCTCAAGTATATGTTAAAGCAAGAGCCGCCAGGGTGTAATTTAAGCCCACTCTTAGCCTAGGGCTGTCAAGGGCCTGAAGAAGCATTCATCATTCATGAAGTTTCTATGGTAAGCCTCTTTCTATAGGCCAGGTCTGAAGGAGTGAGTCTCCTAGCAGGGTATGTACTTAGTAATGAGACTTAGTCATCAGGGGTACTCTGCTGACCTTTGCGGAAAATAGGGAAGAAGGAGGCTGGAACAACAGGCCTGCTGCTTTGCCTCTCTGTTGTGTTACGTGGGATGGAAAATGAGCTTCAAAGCTTAACATGTTTCAAAACCTGGAATCAAGCTGAGCCTCCTCCTGTCAACCCACTGAGAGGCTGTTACCAAGAGCAAATGCAGCTGATGCTTCATTATTTCTGGGGGAAAAGGTGGTGAGATCCTGTTATTTTGGTTCTAAAGTGTAAAGGCTTCTTTTATAGTTGTGTCATCTTCACAAAAGGCCACATATTCGTGTGATTCCATTTATACGAAATGTCCCAAATAGGTAAATTCACAGAGGCAGAAAGTAGATTCGTGGATGTGAGAGGGATGGGGGAGAGGGACTGCGGGGGGGTGACTGACAATAGGAAGGGCTTCTTTTGGGGGTGATAAGATGTCCTGGATTACATAGTGGCGTTGCTTGTACAACATAGCAAATATACTAAAAACACTGAATTATACCCTTGAAAACAGTGGATGGCTGAGGTGAGTGGATTGCCTGAGCCTGAGGGTTCGAGACTCGCCTGGACAACTTGGCAAGACCTCATCTCTACAATAAATCAAAAAAATTAGCCGCTCATGGTAGCGCGCGCCTGTAATTCCGGCTACTCGGAAGGCTGAGGCGGAAGGATCGCCGGAGCCCAGCAGGTTGAGGCTGCTGTGCCGGGAGCGGCCACTGCACTACAGTCTGGGTGACAGAGTGAGACTCCAACTCAAACAAACAAACAAACAAACAAAAAACAACAACAAAAAAAACAAACAAAAAAAGAAAACAGTGGATTTTATGTTATGCAAGTTATACTACCAAAAACCAATCAGGCCATTGCCTTGCTAGACTCTGGTGTGACCATGTGCTCTTTGAGTTATGGCTGTGATCCTGCTTCCTAGCTTTGGCCCCCAATCCCACCTTGGGGAGGTGAATCTTCTCTCTCTCTCTCTAATTTACTTTAAATAAACTATATTTTCTAATAAAAAACAATATACGGTTGTGACATCTTAAGATGAAAACTGGTGAAAAAGTGATAGGTCTTGCAATGCTCTGGATGACGATAATAGCAGTTCATGCTTCTTGTACACGAGTCATGTTCTAAGAGCCTGACCCGTCTCATCCATTTCACCCTCACAATGACTCCCTGAGGTGGATGCTATCACAACCCCCCCCCATTTTCCATATGAGGGAACTGAGGCACAGGGAGGTCCTGTGACTCGTTAAAGGTTGCACAGCTGGGGCATGGCAGAACCAGGCTCCTCACCAGACAGACTGGCTCCAGACTGGCTCCTCACCTGGTGTCTGGCCTCCATTGTGGCGCCTTTCCTGGATTTGAGCAAGATCACAGCTGGCAGGATCCGGAAAAGGCAATAGGAGAGGTCACGTGAGTGCAGAAGCTCAAGGTGACCCAGTCTGAATGTTGGTATAGGCTCTGTCTGCAGCAAAGGTTATATGCACAAACAGATTAACCCACCTGGCTGTCGTGCCAACGCTGAAGTTGACGTCAATCCACGCGGGCCCCTGTTTGTTTAGAGCTGGGGCCCCCAGCCCCCAGGCATCTCTCCCCGAAGATTGGTCTGTGCTGACACGCCTCTGCCTCTCCAGGAGACCTCCCAGTGAGTGGGTTGGGTAAGGTGGCACTCACTTCTGATGCAATATTGGCAGCTGTCTTAATGCACCATGACCTGGAAGGTTATTGTGTGCACAGGACACCATTCAATTTAGGTCTTCTGTAAGAAATAAGCTGTAAAGCAGTTTTGCATATGTTTTAAAATCAGACAACTGATCTCTGAATGAAAGTAAATGAGTCACTTCAAAGATCTTAAAATGACCTTCACTTTAAGTCAACAAGATATAGAAATAATGATCTAGCTACTTTCCATTTTGTTGAATACATCAAAATATATGATGTACAATGTCCAATGTTTGAGTTTATTTTTCTATTTTCTTTTTTTTTTTCCTAGCAAGTGAAGCATAGGTTCATGCTTGGTCCCTTTAAGCCATGTGAGCTGAGAGACTAGATAGAGTGGTGGAATTTGATGAGATAGAGTTGTGGTCACCTATGTTAGGAGCCCTGCTTGGTCACTTGGCAGCTGTGCACCCATGGGCAGGTTTATTTGGACTCACTGTGCTCCCATTAGAACATGGAAGTATAAAATGACACCTACTTGCTAGTGTTGTGGAGTTTAAAAGGTCTCACAAGTGCAAAGCACTTACAAAGGAACTGGCACGAGGCCTGCCCTGCACCGGCTATCTACCTTAAATCTGGATATTTCAATCTGACAAATGAACAATTAAAATGGCCACAGTCAATCATGCATTTGGGTCAATGCTTGTCCTCTTCAGAGCATGTTTTATTCATGACCTCATTTGATTCTAATATGGTCCCCATTTGGCAACACGGGGAAACGGGCCGAGTCCAAGGTGTCAGCATCACATGTGGGATTGATGTCTTAGCTGCTCTAGAACTCAATTCTCCTTATTTTTAGGCCAGTTTTATTTATTCATAAAAATAATTTTTCTATATAACACCACAAATTTCTTAGTGAGAAATTTACCGAAAAAAAAGAGGGTGTGTTTCAGGATTCAAAAATATTTAAAGATCAAACAACAGAGGTGCATTGTTTTAGGGACAGAACCTAAGTCCTGAATTCTAGGTTCTTGTGAATCCACAGTTACCAGAGAAAGTTCCTGCTGAGTTATGTGTTCATGGATTATAGATTACTAGAGCTAGTAGGAATATCAGGGAGAGTCAGTCTTAACTTTTCACTTTGTGGATTAGGAAACAATTTCCAGGGGACTCTTGAGACTATGAAGCAAGTCAATATAAAACTTGAAATATGACATATTGGTTTAGTTCCAGTGTGGCTGTCTTTCCATTTTGACAAATCCTCTCTTGTAGATAAGGAAGCATATTCAGCGTGTCATTGGAATTACATCAGACCAGGCATGGCCTCCTTCTCAGATCTCTGTGCATTCCTCTCCTATCTCCTTACGCACCATGCCACAAGGCCCCAGGTGGGAAGGCTGCAGGAAGCAGGAATTGCCTGTGATGCTCTTATATGCCCGAGATGCATATTCATGTAGCAAGTGCACAATGGTCCTCCCTTCCTGGGTTACAGCGAAGTTCTCCCTTCTTCTGGTTCCAGCCCTTCTGCCATCTTTTCTAGTGTCTTTTCTGCCATCTCCTAGAAGGCTTGGCAATTTACTAACTGCTCTGTGAATCAGTTTTCCTGCTGGTAAGATAGGTATAATTCTACCCACTTCATAAAATAAAGGTCAAAGCCGGGCTCGGTGGCTCAGCCTGTAATCCCACGCCTTTGGGAGGCTGAGGTGAGTGGATTGCCTGAGCCCGTGGGTTCGAGACCCGCCTGGGCAGTGAGACCTCATCTCTACAATAAATAAAAAAATCAGCCGGGCGTGGTAGCGCATGCCTGTAATTCCGGCTACTCGGAAGGCAGAGGTGGAAGGATCGCCGGAGCCCAGCAGGTGAGGCTGCGGTGGCCGGAAGCGGCCACTGCACTCCAGTCTGGGTGACAGAGTGAGACTCCAACTCAAAAAAATAAATAAATAAATAAATGTTGAGACTTGCCTTATCTTGTCTCACTCTCCTTTGCCCTTGGTGTGACCCTCCCTGTGGCCTCCGTTCATGTCCCCTGCTCACCATGTCCACACCTGCCATACAGGACCTGGGGCCACCCCATCAAAGGTCACCAGTGCTGTTCATATGTCATTTGAGCCATCAAGTCATGTACATTAAATTAAATTTTCTTATCATCACATTAAGAAAAATGAAAAGAAACAAGTGAAAGTAAGTTAAAAATGTATGTTATTGAACCCAATAAATCCAACGTATCAGTTCAAAATGCAATCAATATAAAAATATTTGAGATAGTGTACATTCTTTTTTAACACCAAATTGTTAAAATATAATGTGTGTTTTGTACTTATAACACATTTCAATTTAGTTTGTTTTGTTTTATTTTATTTTTGAGGTCTCTGTTGCCCAGGCTGGAGGGCAGTGGTACACTCACAGCTCAACACAGCCTCAACCTCTTGGGCTGAGGTGATCCTTCTGCCTTAACCTCCTAAGTAGCTGGAACTGCAGGCATGTGCCTCCATGCCCAGCTAATATTTTGATTTCTTTGTAGAGATGAGGTCTCACTATGTTGCCTAGGCTGGTCTTGAACTTCTGGGCTCAAGAGATTCTCCTGCCTCAGCCTCCCAAAGGGCTGTGATTATAGGCATGAGCAGCCATGCCTAGCTTAACACATCTCAATTTAGACGAGTCACATTTTAAGTGCTCAGTGGCTGCACATGAATAGTCCCTATGGCATTGGGTAGTACAGGATTGTGCCACTGACACTCTAGAAAATGCAAAATCGTACTCACAACAGTTGTCTGGAAGTTTGCAGTAAAAAGTCTTGTTCTAACACAAAATTCATAAATTATGGCAATTTCCCAGTACAGGCAAAAGGACTTGAGGAGTGGTACCTTTTTTTCTAATTCACATGCAGATGCTATCTAAACCAGTGGCCTTGTGGCCACAAGGTTTTGGGCATATATTATTTCCTCTGCCTGGAAGTCCACTTTCTGCCCTCTTTGACTGGCTGTCATCTGCTCCTGTTTCTATTGAGTCACTTCTTGGCCGGGTTCGGTGGCTCAACCTGTAATCCCGTGCTTTGGGAGGCCGAGGTGAGTGGATTGCCTGAGTCCGTGGGTTTGAGACCTGCCTGGGCAACTTGGTGAGACCTCATCTCTACAATAAATCAAAAAAAAAAAATTAGCCGGGCGTGGTAGTGCACACCTGTAGTTCCAGCTACTTGGAAGGTTGAGGTGGAAGGATCGCCGGAGCCCAGCAGGTCGAGGCTGCGGTGGCTGGGAGCGGCCACTGCAATCCAGTCTGGGCGACAGAGTGAGACTCCAACTCAAAAAAAAAGAGAGTCACTTCTTGTGTGAGGCCTTTTTTCTGTCTTCCCACAGAAACTTATTTCTTTGCTTTATTGCACTTATTTGTATTTGTAATGTGATAGTCCCTGGTGAATGGTTTGATGAAGCTTTGTCTTCAACTCTCAGAAGCCAGTTCACATCTGGGTTTGCTCACCACTGACTCTCCAACTCAGGAGTGTGGCACTTGGTGCAGGGAAAGAGCTCAGCACAGATGTACTGAGCCACTGCCTGGCTGACCACAGGAGGCAATAGCTACCAGCCAGAGCAGCCCTGGACTCTCATGTTCTTATGACCCCAGACACAGGCACCTTATTCTCTGCCACTAGGATCAGGGAGAGAACGGGATGCCGTTCAGTTTCTCTACAGGGAAGAAAGCTAACTGGCCCTCTCTCATGGCTTGCACATTTCTCACCCAAGTATGTGAATGCATCTGATCGGTTTCACCTGAAGCCATTCCCTGGTGCCGTCACGCTATGTTTCTCTAAAGCTCAGTGACCCTGAGTTTTATCTTTGACTCATTCAGAAGATTTAATCTTTAATGGCCACCTAAAAACAAACACATTTGAAAAGTAGGTCAGTTGGCTATAGAGAAAGCCAGCAACTCAGCTGAGAAAACACTCTGAATTTTGAAACATACATGCTTGTGCAAGTTCTTATCTGAAATCCCAGAGATGGCAAGCTGGAAAATGGTTTCATTGCTTCATGGGCCATCTTCTCCCTTCCCTTAGTCCTAGTAGTCCCATAGTAAGACAAAGATGCCAGGCATGTGGGTGAGTTATAAAGAAAAGCTATACAGTGAGTAAGGAACATGAGGCAAAATTTGTGTTAATCAATTAGTATTAATTATATGTGTATAGTGTAGAATGTAGTGGTTAGGATTTGGAGCTCTAATGTCATCAGACAACCTGAGTTCAAATTCACCAGCTGTGTGAACTTGGGCAGATTACTTAACCTCTCTGGGGCTCAGTTTACTATTTGTAAAAGAAAGTAAGAAAGGAACAAATACCTCATAAGTATGTTCTGAGCTTTAAGAGGGCTACTGACTATACTGTACTTGCATAATATGTGGAATGTAAGGTGAGTCATCCCAGGTTACATTGATTATTTGTAAAGGAGTTTGCATTTATATGACACGAAGGAGCTGCTTAAGAATGAGCATTCTGGCTAGGTGCTGTGTCTCAGCCTGTAATCCCAGCACTTTGGGAATCCTAGGCAAGAGGATTGCCTGAGCCCGAAGGTTTGAGACCAGCCTGGGCAACTTGGTGAGACCTTGTCTTTACAATAAAGCATGCACACACGTACATACACACACACACACACACACACACACACACACACACACACACACACACACAAACTAGCCAGGCGTGGTAGCGTGCAACTGTAGTTCCAGCTACTTGCAAGGCTGAGGCGGAAGGATCGCCTAAGCCCAGCAGTTGGAGACTGCAGTGACTGTGAGCGTGCCACTGCACTCCAGCCTGGGTGACAAGAGTGAGACTCCAACTCAAAAAAAAAAAAAAAAAAAGAATGAGCATTTCAAGCAACTATTGTGCAGAAACACCCTCATTTTGACAGGAAACAAACAAGGTCCATGACCCATTAATATTTGATTATCCCTCAAGTCCTACTTGATAAGACCTTACTGTAAAAATCTTGTGACAGAAACAGACCTTCCATGAAGAAAGTAAAAATACAACTGATGACTTCAGGTTGTTGGGCCAATTCTCACTGAAGTTTCCTTCTGTCTCTGAATTAGAAATCTGTATCTGATACAGACACTCGCTAATGTTTGTCCATATTACCACAGCCCCTAGAGAAGGGCATGACAAGGGTGTAAGAGCTCCTGCACATTCCTGAACAATATTCCTGAGAGTTAATAAAAGATGCACTTCCCCTTATCTCCTATGCACTCCCAGTAAGCAGCTTCAGGGAATCCTTGACTTTCCTGTAGTTTACGCCCAATCATCTGAAAGTAGTGAATTCCCTTTTTCTGAGTGGTTATAAGTTTGAATAATACAGTATCAATGTAATTGTAATTCTTGTGATTTGTATAACTTTTGTATCAATGTAATCATAAGTTTTGTGATTTGTATAACTTTTGCATAATGTACGATGTCTTAGGCCTTATAAACTCATTTTACTATAAAGCAAGTGTGATTAACACTTTGGCCAGGCCCTACTGATAAAAGCTATGAGATATCTCTGATACATGGCACCAGGAAGCCTAGACCGAAAAATGTCACTATCAATAAATGCAGCTGAAGTCAAGTTCTGTGGTCACATGGCTAACACACAGGTACTAACAACTCTGGGCTTATAAAAGTAAACTGCAAAAGCCTGGAGGGTGAGCAGAACAATTTTAGAAAGACCTTAAGTCTGGCTCTGCTCACTGGATTCGAACTCAGAAATAAACTTCTTTCTACCAGTTCCCTGCCCCTTTGATTTATTGGTATCAAGGGGAGCAGCCAAGCATTACTCAGACCATAACATATCTTGTGGCTAATAGGAAACACAGCTAAGTGAAAGGTAATAGAAGCATTTCATAACTCGAGAAATGCTCAGGACTCATATTAGCCAGTTTATTATAACTGGACTCTGAAGATCCTGAGGAGAACTTGGTTCCATCAGGGAGGTAAAGCAGCACATTTGTTAAACAGTTTCTGCGTTATTTTCTACCAGGCTTGACAAGATGCTTTGTAAGGTGGTTTCTCATACAGTGAAGAGGAAGCTACCTAGAGGTATCTTGCCCAGATTGTGTCTTGCACAAATCTGCCAAAGCACCCACCAGCCCCACCATTAAGATCTGTTCCTTTGTGCTGAGGTATTTGGTCTCAGACAATACCATGTTAAAATGAAAGTCTCCCTCCTGTCTCACCCCCACCAAGGAGAGCGAAGACTTGGCCATTCTCAGCCCTATATAGCCACCTTGGTTTGTCTCTGACACTTGGCATGGTAATTATGGGAAGGACACAGGCTTCTAGATTGGAGATACCTGGGCTTAAAATTGGGCTTTTAAAAACAAATTTGTGACCGGGCTCAGTGGCTCAGTCTGTAATCCCAGCACTTTGGGCAGCCAAGGCGAGTGGATTGCCTGAGCCCGCGGGTTCGAGACCAGCCCAGGCGACTTGGTGAGACCTCGTTAATACAATACATTAAAAAAATTAGCCAGGCATGGTAGTATGTGCCTATAGCTCTGGCTGCTTGGAAGGCTGAGGCATAAGGATTGCTGGAGCCCAGCCAGTTGACGCTGGGATGGCCATGAGCGTGCCACTATACTCCAGAGCTTGGGTGACAGAATGAGACTCTGACTCAGAAAAAAGATAAAAACAAAATTGTATTCTCTTTATAAATTATTTGAGTTCTTAGGGCTTGTTTTGTTGTTTATAATAAAAGAGTATTAATAGACTACTCATTAGAGTTGTTGTGAAGATTAAATTATGTGATGGCTTTAATGTCAGGATTACCTAGTTGCTCATAGTGGTTGTCATTTCCCTGAGAAATGGTGAGGTAAATTATAATCGACGAAAGCACAAGTCCAGATTAGTGGGTCCTGACGCCCTGCAAGATGGGAGACGGTGTGAGGTCATGGGTGCTTGAGTACGGGGGAGGGGTTGAGGGGGAGGGGAGAGGAAAAGGCAGAGGGTCTGACAAGCGAGGAAGGACACCAGCACAAATGTCACTACTTTTGACTGCGGACTTATCATCACATGTGGGTGATGTATGTGAACTAGAATTCATAGGATGGAGATGATGATGTCAATACTTTCATCACAATTAAGGCAGAAAAAAATAACATACTGCATGTATGGGAAAGAACTGATCATTGTAACTCAAATTTTGATGAGATTCACTGAAAGGTGGTACCTACAGAAACCTAGAATAAACTTAGTTTAGCATACTCTTTTTCCTCAGCACAACCATTTTTGCTTAAACTTTACCTATGACACACTTTGAATCTAGCACAGGTTAGACATAGATAAGTTTCCAAAAGACAGATTTTAGGAGGCATTCAGATATTTTAAAATTACATTTTACTGCAGGCCAAGCAACAACCTACCCCACTCTGTCAGCAAATCTCCGTCAGATGCAAGACAAGGACAGAGCCATAGAAATGATAATGGACTACTTTTTTGCTAAGGAGTTTGTGGACTGACAAGTCTTTTTCAGGAAAAACCCCTGCCCTTGTCTCCCACCTAACCCACCACCGTGGCAGCAATCATGTGACTAACCCACCCATCTGCCTGCTGTTCATCACCTGATGTCAGTTCCTGTGCTTATCTGCCCTTTTGTGATAACGTGGAACAGACCACCACCCCATCACCTTAATGACCTGTCCTCATCCAAGGGAAATGTTTAAAAGGAACCACGAGCAGCCATTTTGCCATTGCCTTACTAGACTCTGGTGTGGCCATGTGCTCTTTGACCTATGGCTGTTGCCATGCTTCCTGGCTTTGGTCCCCTCTCCTATCTTGGGGAGGTGAATCTCCTCTCTCTCTCTCTCTGTCTCTAATTTACTTTCTAAACAAACTGGATTTTCTAATCTAACTTCTGTGCAATTTTTTGCATCTTTCTTGTGGCATCCGCACACCAGACAATTACACCCTCAGTGGACCTGAACTAACATTTTGGAGGCCCCGCTGGGAGTGTCACCCTAACATTTACTTTTTTATTCAAGCTGTGTTGACTGATTGCTCAATGCCAGACACTGTTTTGAATGGGGGTATAGCAGTGAAAGGAATAACCTGTGACCGGTGAGCTCAGGAAAATACCAGTGAAGAAATACAGGATACATCAGGTAGTGAGGAATGTTGAGAAGAAAAATAAAGGTAAAGATATGAGGCTGGTTGAGGGATAGTATTTTAGGTGAGGTGATCAGGGAAGTCCTCTCTGGTAAGGTAACAGCTGTGTGTGTGTGTGTCTGTGTGTGTGTGTGTGTGTGTGTGTGTGTGTGTGTGTGTTTTGTCTCTTTGTTTATCCAACTCACTTAACACGCCTTTATTGAATTCCAACTATGTGCTAAGTTCTGTGCTAGGAGTTGGGAACATGGTGTTAAATTCCCTCCCCCCTTTCCTGGAGGTTTCTTTCTCGTGAAGAAGGGGAGAATTGATATCTTCAGAAAACTTTAACAAATGTGCAACAAAGATTAGAACTTATATGTATAAACATATAATTTACATGCATAAATTATTTTTTAGATATATATATATATTTGTGGTCCTAGAACATCTTTAAAACATCAAAATATGTTAATAAGAATTTAGGCAAAATTAATTTCTATATAGAAGAGAATGAAAAAAATTGCTGGATTATTTTATATATCTCTTGCTTTCTTCTTTTATTATCTCCCCACTGATACACCCAATCTTCCCCTCTTCATTGTCCCCCCACAACTTGAGTATTTTAAAATAGATATCAACCTTCTTCATCCATTTTACCTGTTTGAATCATCTCAGCATGTCCACCACTTTCTGTCATCTCCATCTACAACTTAATATTGTATAAGGCACTCTTTATTTCCAGAATTATCTTGAGATCTCTACATAGTAATGTGGCTATCCACACTCTCCCAAAGTGAAGGCTTAAAGTTGTCTTTTTCAGATCTATTTTCTGATATTGGGACAATGTTTAAACCATTTGTAAATGATCCTAAACAAAATCCCCTCAAAACTTTTTTTCAGTAAAACTGGCTGGGAGCTGAAGAATAGATTCCTTCCAGTCATCTTTGAAATGGACTCAAAGTCTGTTCATTGAGGGTGTTATGACCGGAGTGCGAGAAGGTAGATTGTCATTATGCAGAGAATTTAATTAATAGTCTTTTATTTATGCCGGCTACCAAGAGCGATCTATAGTCCTAAAGGGCTCTTGGCCCCGAGTGAAGCAGGTGGTGGGCTTATAAAGGCAAAACCCGCAAGAATACATAGTAACTTTGCAACCATAGCAACCATAAACTAGCAACTTAGCAACCAAAATGGGAACTTTTGATTGCTAGAGAGTTTTGATTAACTTTATGTCCCAGGCACAGCTGGTGACTAGAGCAATTAGGACAGTTTCATGGAGACAAGGTGGAAGGACAATTATTCAATGGAGTTACCTTGGTTAGGTCACGAAGTTACCTTGGTTAGGTCACTAACAAAATATAGGCTTATAATATGAGAATGTAACAATGGAGTTTTGCAAGGCGTAACATTTGAGTTCAACTTCCATCATGCCCTACCTTCCTTTCTTGTAGTTCCTATAGTTCTTTCTGGCCCTTATGCTATGTGCTTCCAACTCTCCTTCTGGCCTATCCATTCTTGGAGAGCAAAGATTATTTTATTATGTGTGGAACTCTAGGACCTGGTATAGACCTGGTATAGAACCCAAAACATGGCAGGAACTCAACAAATATCTATTAAATAAATGAACAATTACATAAATGAACAACTAAGTCTAGGAACTGGATCAGGACTGGCTTACCCATCACCTTCACTAAAGTGAGTGGATATAAGTTTTTACCTTTTATCTGCCAAACTCTCTTCCAGGGTCTCCTCAGCACATGCATTTTAAGTGGAACATATGTTCACTTATTCCCTCATTCACTCATTCTTTAAACATGTCTTGAGCACTACTAAGTCCCAGCTAAACTCCGTGATGCAAAAATGAATACCAAGAATCTCTGTCCTCAATGAGCTCACAATGTAAGGAAGGAAGACAGCTGATGAATGAATGATTGCAATACAATGGACTATACACTTAAGTTCTTTTAAAGAATTTATTGTGTACTGTGTATTTTGTAATGTATCAAGTTTGCATAAAGAAGAGAGTTTCTACTCCATTTAAGGACACCAGGGAGGGATTTACAAGAGGACATAAGGACTGAATCTAGAAGGATGTGTAGCAGTCAAGTGGAAAAGGTAGGAGGAGACATGATTCCAGGGTTCTGCAAATGTTTAAAATGAAGAGCATTTGAAGCAGCAAGAAAAGTACAAAGACACAGAGACACATAGGTCCACAAAATACTGAGGGTGTTCTCCCTAAGTGGGGAGATGAACTTGGGAGGCAGTCAAGGTCCAGGTCCACGCAGATTTTTGGGTACCCCAGGTAGGGCTGCAGATTTGGCTTTGAAGCACTGGGGTACCAGTGGAAGAGTTTAAACATGTGAGTGAAGTGATCCATTTTTTTTTTTTTTTTTTGGCTTTTAGAGTGATCACCCTGGGATTTGAGTGGAAAATTAGTAAGGTCCTGAGTTAGGACAACTGCTGAGGGGATGGAGAAGGAGGGATGGATTTGAGAGATGCTCAACAGCTAGAAAAACAGAACTCAACAGCTGAATAAATGTGGGGCCTGAGAGAGATGTGGAAGAAGAGAAGGGAAGGTTGATGCCACTAACTGAACTTGGGGTACATGGTTCTATCTCTTTAAGAGAATTACCCAGATACAATAGGAGGCTAAAGCATTTTTTTAAAAATGTACTCATTTGACCAGGCTCGGTGGCTTAGCCTGTAATCCCAGCACTTTGGGAGGCCAGGGTGAGTGGATTGTCTAATCCTGTGGGTTCGAGACCAGCCTGGGCAACTTGGTGAGACCTTGTCTCTACAATAAAATTTAAAAAATTAGCTGGGCATGGTAGTGCATGCCTGTAGTTCCAGCTACTTGGAAGGTTTAGGCAGAAGGATCTCCAGAGCCCAGCAGGTTGAAGCTGGGGTGGCCATGAGTGTGCCACTGCCCTCCAGCCTGGGTGACCGAGTGAAACTCCAACTAAAAAAAATAACAAAATAAAATAAAATGTACTCATTTAATTGAATGAAAACAATAACTTGAGAACTTTTTATTTTTTGCATATGTTGCCTTTAAGAACTTTTGTATCAGCAATATGTTCTAATAATCCTTTAGATAAAATCAACCTCTCTAAGTTAGTAGTTCTTCAACTTCAGCCTCCTTGGCTCAAGTGATCCTCCCAAATCAGCCTCCTGAGTAGTTGGGACAACAGGCATATACCACCATGCCCCGCTAATTTTTTAATTGTTTGTAGCAACAAACATGTTGCCCAGACTGGTCTCAAACTTTTGGGCTCAAGCAGCCCTCCCATTTTGGCCTCCCAAAGTGCTGGGATTCCAGGTGTGAACCAGCATGCTCAGCCTACCTTCAGATCCGAAGGCCCTGGGAACAAGAAGGGCATGGGCAGGCAGAGTTCCAGGCCATGTCCAGGCTGCGACACCTACAGAATCTCCACCCTACTTGTTCTGACACTGGAGTCACATTTGGGATTCCAAAAATGACTCTGGGGCTTTAGAATCTTCGAAATCACTAGTCTAAACACCAGTGACTCATGCAATATGCAATATGTTTTATTACATATAAGTGTGTGGCTGTAGTTCTGCATTATGAGATTCTTTTTTTTATTGTTTGTTTCTGTCTTGGAACATGTAGATCACCTCAGGGGAGCTATATTCGTAAGTCTAGTATTGTATATTGTGCCTGATTGTCTTTAATTGCAGATAAGGCTGCTTCACTTGCCACATTTTCAGTTTCCTAATCAACACACACACATCTCATCTCAGGTCACAATGGTCGGTGTTTCTCTTTCTCTCTTTCTTTTTTTTTTTTTTTTTTGAGTTGGAGTCTCACCCTGTTGCTCAGGCTGGAGTGCAGTGGCATGCTCACGGCCACCGTAGCCTCGACCTGCTGGGCTCAGGTGATCCTTCTGCCTCAGTCTTCTGAGTAGCTGGAACTGCAGACATGTGCCACCTTGCAGGGCTAATTCTTTTTTTTTAAATTTATTGTAGAGATGTCTCACCAAGTTGCCCAGGCTGGTCTTGAACCCATGGGCTCAGGCAATCCTCTCACCTCAGCCTCATGTTATAGGTGTGAGCCACCACACCCAGCCTCATGTTTCTCTTAACAGTGACATTAGAATAAAACAACTGCCTCCAGAGTAGACCACAGGGCCCCTTGTGCTCTTCTGCCATCAGTCCCACCGAGGTGAAAAGTGAAAGCAAGACACAAATCAGCTGAGAATGAGTACAAGCTGTTGCTGTTGCGTTTTCCAAATATTTTCCAACTCCCATTGTGTGTTTTTGTGTTTTGTACTCCAAACCCCTGCCAATACCTCCACCAACAGCATTCCTTCCTGGGTTCCTGAGTCATTTGGATAGCAAACAAAACTTCTCATAGGTCATTAATATAATGGACATATTTATATGTGTTAAAAGTGAGTCAATGACCAGAATACATATTTTTACTACTTTGGAGCCCACAAATTCATTAAAAAAAAATAAGTCCTTTGTGAACTGAACTTATGTAATCTACTTTTGATTTGTATTTGTTTCAAATGAGCAAATATTGAAAATGTATCTAAAATGAAAACTAGCCTCTCTTGCATTAGTAGGTGAAGTTGAGGAAAGGATGCATAGAGTGAAGAAGCCAGAAAGTTGGCTGACAACTGGAAAGTACAGACATATCCATATTGCTCTTTTTCTAACCTATATATTTTATTGCCTGTGGATAGATTATGAAGAAAGCGAAGGGGACACTAAAAAACCTGGAATTTACTTATATAAAATTGTGTATTTATTCTTACATGTTTAAACCTCAGTCGCGTTCAAAGTACTCTGTTTGTTGCAATGCACCCATTGAGATACTTTTCCCCCGGCTCAAAACAGTTTTAAACTCGGTTGCCTTTTAGTGCTTCTGCCGTTTTTTGTTTTACCTCTTCCACATCAGCACAGCATTTCCCTTTGAGGACATTTGTCATCCAAGGAAACAGAAAAAAATTTTTCATTCAGGGCAAGATTGGGTGAATAGGGAGGATGGGGCATGGGGATTGTGCTGTTTTGGTTCAAAAACTGCTGAACACAGTGCAGTGTGGGCTGGTGCTCTTGTAAATCACCATCATGGGCAAGTGCTTGAAATAATCTCAAAAATTTTTTTTCTAAAGTGTTGTCTCACAACAATGCTAGCTATTACACTGATGCCAATGGGTTCCTAAAACACTCACTGTTAGGGTCACACTCTTCCAGTAGGACCTCCAGAATGTTAGGTCAGGCCCGCTGGGAGTGTGGGTCTGGGGTGTGATCTGATGCCATGTGAAAGATGCAAAGAATTGCACAGAAGTTGATTAGAAAATATAGTTTATTTAAAAGCAAATTAGAGAGAGAGAGAGATAATGAGAAGATTCACATTACTAAGGTAGGGGAGTGGGCCAAAGCCAGGAAGCATGGTGGCAGCCATTGCTCAAAGAGCACATGGCCACACCAGGGTCTAGCAAGGCAATGGCGAATGTCTGCGGGTGGTTAAGTCCTTTTAACCATTTCTTTTGATGAGGGAAGGTCACTAAGGTGATTGGGTGGTGGTCTACCCCACATCATCACAAAGGGGCAGGTAAGTGCAAGTATTGATGTCAGGTGATGGACAGCAGGGGGATGGGTGGGTTAGTCATATGATTGCTGCCCTGGTGGGATCTGTCTGTGTCACATAGGTCACAAAGGGCTGATTAGGTTAACTTGGGGGTTTGGGTCCAGAGGGGTTTTTCCTTCAAGAGACTTGTTAGACATTTGCAATCTGCAAACTCCTTGACCTAAGGTGGTCTTATTATCATTTCTTTGACTTTGACCTTCCTCCTTGACAAGGCACCTGAAAGTTTACTATAGATTATTATGCAAAATGATTAATTGAAAGGTTGGGCTGTCCTGGTCTTGCACCTGATGGAGATTTGCTGAAGGAGTTCAATCGGCTGCTGCTTGGCCTGCAGTACAATGTCTAAATGCTTTCTAATGGTTATGCTGAGGCAAAAAGACTAAACTAAGAATAAACTGGCCAGGTGTGGTGGCTCAGCCTGCAATCCCAGCACTTTGGGTGGCTGAGGTGAGAGGATTATCTGAGCCTGGGGGTTCGAGACCAGCCTGGGCAACTTGTTGAGACCTCGTCTCTACAATAAATCACAAAAACTAGCCAGGCGTGGTGGCATGCATCTGTAGTTCCAGCTACTTGGAAGGCTGAGGTGGAAGGATAACCAGAGCCCAGCAGTTCGAGGATGCATTTGCTGTGAGCGTGCCACTGCACTCCAGCCTGGATGACAAAAGAGTGAGACTCCCGCTGAAAAATAAAATAAAATAAAAAAGAATAAGCTAAGTTTCTTCTAGGTTTCTATAAATACCTCCTTTCACTTACTTAGTGGGGGATGCCTATACTACAAGGGGATTACCCTCCAGAAGATAATTTCGGGTTTTGGGGGGGAACTCTCCCTCGTATATTTCTTTTGTTGGATGCTTTGAATTTTCAGTATGCTTTCCTCTGTAATTCTTATTAAGTTCCTTAGGTAACAACAAGACAATTTTCCTTTTTTCTAGTTATATTTATGGGAACTGTATTAAAACTGATGAAAATAAATCATGTGTGTTAAGTACTCATCTTATTTTCCTTCTTTTATTCTCGTGGCCGAAGTAACAGTGTTGAGATGGGTGCTTTTGTGCCCTAGGAAAACAGAAAACAGTGGCTGTCCATCTTTGCCAAGGAAATTGATGTCTTAGTCAATATTGGGACATCTGGGAAAAGTGGCCTCTCTTCCCACAACTCCTTCCTGCTTTTCATGTCACCAGAGGTCATGATCTTGTTCCTTTCATTATTATAGTCAGAGAATGTCACGCTTTAGTAACTCCCTGCACACAATGCCCTTGAAAAAAGATAAGAAAGTGTCATAAAATAATAGGTTCTCACCAGGCTCGGTGGCTCAGCCTGTAATTCCAGCCCTCTGGGAGGCTGAGGTGAGTGAATTGCCTGAGCTCGCGGGTTCGAGACCCACCTGGGTAACTTGGCAAGACCTCATCTCTACAATAAATCAAAAAATAGCTGGGCGTGGTAGCGTGCACCTGTGGTTTCAGCTACTTGGAAGGCTGGGGTGGAAGGATCACCAGAACCCAGCAGGTCGAGGCTGCAGTGGCCGGGAGCAGCCACTGCACTCCAGTCTGGGTGACAGAGTGAGACTCCACCTCAAAATAATAATAATAATAATAGGTTCTCATATAATTTCTCCACCAATTTTTAAAAATGTTCTTTAAAGTCCTATTGCATTGAACTCAGTTTCTCCCTTGCTTGGGGATAATAGGTGTTACAGGCATCCAAGGTCTACCTAGGGTTTGCCTTTGATACTTATTATAGTCAACACAATAGTAAGATCTTTTCTATAATGTCCCTTTCACATTTCATATTGTCTCCTTACATTTCAAAACATTTAATAAAGGCTACTAACATTAGAAGTCAACTCTCTGCTTTGAATTAAGTTAGTTAGTTCCACCCTGAAACAAAAAAGGGGAGGGGGTGTTGGGCAGTTTATTTCTTATTATTTTGAAACTATGTTTCATTTTTCTCTGTAGATTTTTAAATGTGAAATCTGTTGTGTGATTTCAAAGACTATGAAAAGGTTTGAGAGAAAAAAGAAAAACATCTCTGAACACACTAATATCTTAAACCCCTATGGTATGTACAGATAAAATCAGTTGTAGTTTGTATGTGGGATCTTGATTATGTAGCTATGAGTTATTTAAACACAATTTATGCAACATAAAGAACAATTATCTAAACTATGAATAATCACTTTCTTACTTTTGAGGTTGTATGCTTAATGGTTCTGTTGATGTCCCAAAGGAATACTTTTCTTTTTTTTTTTGAGCCGGAGTCTCTGTCACCCAGGCTGGAGGGCAGCGGCACATTCCCGGCCACTGCAGCCTCTACCTGCTGGGCTCAGGTGATCCTTCCGCCTCCGCCTTCTAAGTAGCTGGAACTACAGGAGCATGCCACCAAGCCCGGTTAATCTTTTGATTTATTGTAGAGATGAAGTCTCTCCAAGTTGCCCAGACTGGTCTCGAACCCCTGAACTCAGGCAATCCTTTCACCTCGGCCTCCCAAAGTGTTGGGATTATAGATGTGAGCCACTGCGTCCATGAAAGGAGTACTTTTCAACTCTACAGGCCTGTTTTCAGACTTGCCTCTGGCTGTGACCACCGTGTCTCTCTAAGTTCAATCTGTTGTGCGTGGAAACAATGTCACATGTGACAAAACCAGGACCCACATACCACATGCCGACTTCAGGTTGGCATCTGTGACATTCAGGCTGAATCTGGTTTCAACAAATACGTACAAAATTATAGCATCCAGTTGATCTGTTTTCCACAAGGGAAACAATATAGGAAAATAGCCTCAGGTTCTGAAAGTTGCTAGGACTTTCACTTTGGTTATCTTTATTTTAGAGTTTGACTTAGCTGTGTGCCAATGCTACCTTTTACTTTTTCCCCTTCTGAATTAGCTAGAGCCAACTAACAGGCCATTTGAATTACTTTACCGTACATAGAAAAGACTCCTGAAGTGGAATGAAGACAGAGTAATCTCTCTGCTTCTTTCTCCCTCCCTTTCTCCTCTTACTCCTTGTAGGCTTGAGGAGGCTCCGTCCATCAGTGATAAACAATAAATCCGACACTTGTGTTTAAAAGTATAACCAAAAAAAAAACCAATGGGGGCAGGTCTGATGTAATGAGCATTTAATATGAAAAACAAGCTCCCCTGAGTAGGAGTGGATTACCAGCTGGATGTGAGTAAGGAGTGTGCAGAGGCTTTAGCCCTGCGGGGACGTGTGGGGGCACCAGGGAAGCATCCTGCAGTCATGGAGCCATCCTTTGTCCTCTTCAAGCCTTTTCACCACTGTTTGTGTCCGGGCCATGCAGTTCAAATGGAATTTGCCCAGAACTTTGAGAGCCCCATATAGAGTGACCAGGATAATTAGATTTCAGAAATAGTACACTTGAGTCATAAACAAGAAACCAGAAAGTATGGATTTAGGATGGCGCATAAGTACACTTCTGGATGTTTGAAGGGTGTAAGTGGAAGAGAGGGTGCATGCCTTTACAGAACAGAATTCTGGCCAGCAGGTAGAATGAAAGAAAAGTGTACTCTAGCTTAAGGAAAGGAAGCCATTTCCCATGGTCTCGACTCTCTGAGGTGGGAGTGGAGACCATAAGATGCAGTGAGCCCCTGTCCCTGGGGTGGGTAGATGGTGGCCGCTCCCCTTGGGAAATGTGGCAGGGATTGTACATCTCTGTGGAGCCTGTCAACACAAAGACCCTTTGATTCTCTTAGTAAACACAAATTTTCTGTTTCTAAATGTACAATGCTTCACTGAATACCAGAGCCTTTACAGAAACAAAACGGACATGTATATTAGGAACATCAGGCACATTAGGGGTTCTGGAGGGATGCTCTCTGGGTTTGCCACTCGTGAGACTATATGCTTACCACCTCAGTGTTCACATGTGTAAAATGGGGGTGACCATAGAATGTGTCTCATAAGGTGGTAGCGAGGATTAAACAACTGGATATATGTAAAGACATTAAACCGGGGTGGGGTGTGGTGGTAAGCTCTGTACCTAGTTGTTCTGACCATCACCTGGCACTTTTTGAACAGAAGTACTAAGTTAATGCTGCATCTTAACCAGATTCACGTAACCCTACATTCAGAGGGTGAGGTCCTGGTGAGTGGGGTTCTACTGGGAAGGCTGGTCCAAGTTCATCCTCAGGCTTTTGTGACTGAATACAGAACACTCATCTAGAGAATCTTTTGTACCATTAGTAGACAATCATTTTTCTGACTTAAACAAATACCAAAATGCATCACATTCTTGTTTAACTAGCTGCTTTCACAATGAGCCAATAAACAATGTAGGTAACGTTTCTTGGTTTCATCTAAAATATCAAAAGCTTTCTAATTCACTCCTGCTGGCTAAACTCCTAATTATTATTCCAGTAACAAAACCGGGGCCAGTTCAGGAAATCAGTGTGAAATGACTTCCCTTGAATTTTAACATAAATAAATAAATAAATAGTGCCCAATTTTGGCAGTAAATGAATTAGGGTATGTTTAGTGCAAGAAGGAACTGCAGTAGAAAAAGGATTCAGGAGAGAGAGAAAGGGACATTTTGGATCAAGGAAAAAAAAATAATGGCATGTGTAATAGGTTATTAATGCTGAATCACTTGCCCACTCCCTCAGTAATGTTTAACAAGGCTTTATTGATGACAATAGCCTTGATTTGTAAATGGGAACAGAAAATCACGTTGTGGGCACCGAACCCAATCCACGCCTACAGCATCTGCTGCAAAGACTTCATTAATAATTGATTTTAGGGGGATTACATGAACCCGTATGGGCCTGTCTTTTTGCCAGCATGCTTCATCACAATATACAGCTTGATTTATGAATACTTGTAGGGTATTAACTCTGGAAAGCACCACAAACTGCAAAGTGGAGGACCTCATCCATGCAGAGCCGGAGTCTCTCAACAGAATCTGAATGTTGACTGCAGATAGAAAAAAGCCCTAGGCCAGTCACAGTGGTTCATGTCCATAATCCCAGCACTTTGGGAGGTGGAGGCGAGAGGAATGCCTGCGCTCAGGGGTTTGAGACCAGCCTGAGCCACATGGTGAGACCTTGTCTTTACAATAATCAAAAAATTATCCAGGTGTGGTGGCACATGCCTATGGTTCCAGCTACCCAGAAGGCTAAGGCAGAAGGATCGCCTGAGCCCAGCAGGTCGAAGCTGTGGTGGCTGAGAGCATGCCACTGCACTCCAGCTTGAGTGACAGCGAGGCTCCAACTCAAAAAAACAAAAACAAAAACAAAAAATCCTTACAATAACTTAAAATATTCCTTCAAGAGGCTCACTACAGGTGACCTCCAGACACCCTTTACTTCATCTTCTGAGCTTCCCCATGAGGCTGAATCTCTGTGTTAGAGACCATGAAGACTGAGATCAGAAATTGCTTGTTCAGTGAGAAGCACAGTCGCTGCTAAGTAGGAAACGGCCTCAGGTGGCCCAGTTCACATTCCAGAATGCTGTCCAACCTCACATAACATATTCAATTAAAACTATAGTTTTGGGCCATTGCTTTCACTAAGCTCTAGTCATGCCATGTGGCTCTTTGAGCTATGGCCATCATATTATCCTAACTTTGGACCACTTCCCTACCTTGGGGAGGTGAATCTCCCATCGCTCTCTAGTCTACTTTCTAAATAAACGATGTTTTCCAATTTTAAAAAAAGAGAAATATTTGAGCCAAGAAGTTAAAAATCAGAGATGCCAGGTGGGTGCTGGAAGATGAAGCTGGGAGAGAATGCCCAGGGATGCTGGTGCACACCTGTGGCCCTTTCTGTAGGGGAACAGCGGGCTGTCAAGGGCAGAGTAAACCAGGCATCTGGGTGAATCATGAACCTAACCCTAACCAAATATTTCTCTACTGTGTTTCTACCTTGCCCATGATAATGGCTGTCTCATGTGGGCTGCCTAGTTGGTGTTCAGTTTGGCCCCGGTCATCCTGAGCTGCACGATCTGTGGGACAGTACCAAGTCATTCCTGGTCATACCTGGCGTGTGTCTGACAACCCACAATCTTGTTTGTCTGGGAGTGGAATTCGGACAATCTATGAATTGCCAATTGTGTGGATTTATTGTGGGTTGGAGCTGAAACATTGTTCTTCCCAGAGGGTTCATCTGTAACCTTCCCACAGCCGAGTGCTCTAAATTCACGGGAACGTGAGGAGTGTGCTTCCCCCCACTACCTGTGCTGAACTGTGGCCGTTGTTAATGTAGGATGACGAAACTCACACTGCCTATAGCTTACTGGCCCCTTCCAATTTTAGAGCAGTCAACTACTTCTTGGGACCACAGAACACCATGGCTCTTCCTAGCAAGAAATGGCCAAAAATATCCATCACAGGCGCTATGGTGGGGGATAGGGTGGAAGAGATGGACGCACTGTCAAGGCATGACACAAACAGGCCCTCTGAGGACAGCCCCAGGAAAGCCTCTAGAAGGTGTCCAATGCCTTGGGCCTTCAAGTCTTCCCAGCTACATATAATGAGAACAAAAACTGTTCTTGACCTTTTCACCACTCCCTATAGGAATGGTGATTTCCTGCTCTTTTTCCTCTCACAGGGGGCTTCTCTTGTCTGTAAGTGTCCACAGCCTTCTGACACCCATGATCTGGGCCCATCATCATGCCAGGTGGCCAGCCTCTTCTGTGTAAGGTTCCTGTTTTCAGTGCTTAACCCTGGAGTTTCCCTACCTCACTGGCTCCTGCTATGATTGTACCTCAGCTCTCAGTCTCAGGAAGAGGGGATACCTTTTTGCACTGAACTGCTAGACCTGGAGATGCTGGGTTGCATCATGGATCAAGGTCTGGTCAGAGAGACTCTGCTTTCTACTCCCTGCTAGGCAGGGATTCCATTACCTGGGATCTGGTCCCATTACCGCCCGCTGAGGTCTTATCGCAACCTGGCACTGCTGCACTCTGAACCCTTTAACCATGTGGCTGTCTTAGGGAGAACCACACCCTCAGCCTCTGTCGTCACCAGCTTCCACCTTCACGGTAACCATCATGCTGGGAATTCCAGTCAAGCAGGCACTTGCCTCATGGGAAGGCATTTCCAGTGTAGAGTTGCCTGAAGTGCTATTGTGAAATTGCGCTGGCACTGCAGGCTCTTTCCTTGCTGAGTGGATTACTTTTCTGCTCTTGGAGCTAACATGTGACCCTGTGAAGCTGCTTGTCCCTGACCGTCTTAAGTACCCAATGTTGGCAAAAGGTCTCCTGGTCTGCAGACTGCAGTCTTCTCAGGGAAGCCCTTTCTAACATTTCATGACCTCGGTTCATACAGTCTCTATCAGGTGTAACAGGGATGGCAAACTTTTTCTACACACACCCAGATGGTAATTATTTTAGGTTTTATGGACCACACTTTCTTTCTGGCAATGACTCAGCTCTGACATTGTAGTGCAAAAGCTGCCATAGAGAATATGTAAATGAACAGTCAATGAAATAACTGTACTCCCATAAAATTTATTTTTGAAATCAGGTGGTAAGCAGTCTCTTGCAGATACCTGAGGCATTACAGTACCCTGTCTGAAATGCTCCTGAGACATGTACTAGTCAAACTTGAGTAGAGTTTTAGTACCATATTTTCTACAACTCCAGTCATAGAATGATAGATAGAATTTCAGCTGTTCTAAAATAGCAGTCCTGCCTAGGTCAAAACATCCAATATTTTCTGGGATTAATCCCTTTGTTTCTGTGTCTTAAGGACCTTGGTTTCCTCTACCCCTTTTTACTTAGTCTTTGTTAATTACTGCCTCATCTGGGAAGCCTTTACTGTTGAGTTCTTTTTATTCTATGTCATATGTAAGTTTCACAAGTTTCACTGGCTGGCGCAGTGCCAGGTTCATGGTAGGTGTCCATGTCTGTTCTGATTGTTTTACATTTGTTCAGCTCAGCTTGGTCTCCATGCATGTTTCTCCCAGCGGTGGCTCCAATGAATGTGAACAGTCCTCCCTTGTAATGGCTCTCACCCTGGAGGCTCTCTGCCTTGTAGTGTATTGGGATCTAGGGCCATGGTTCTCAGCAAATTTCTATTCTATTTTTCTATTTTGTTGTGTGTGTGTGTGTGTGTGTGTGTGTGTGTGTGTGTGTGTGTATGTTTAGAGTTTTCATTTCGTATTTATTGTGCAGCTGAAACCATAGGCAGATATGCTCTCTCAGAATGCCAACAATAGAGACGAAATCCTTCAGCTTGTAGATTCTGTGGTCATCTGGCTCTGTGGACAACTGACAGAGGTGATCTAGCATGGAAGTTGGTTGTACGTATAATCCAGGCTTCTGAGAGCTGCAGGGCCTCCAGCGGCATCTCTGAGAAGGAGAAAAAAGCAAGGGAGCTGGAGGCATGAGAGGGAAAAGCTGGGGAGGCAGCCCCCACCTCAGATAGTTCCCACCTCCTGTGGTTAGCTCGGGCTACTACTTTCCTGGGAGGAGAATTTAGAAAGGACACACCCAAATCTCCGAGTAGACTCTTGAGCGGGCCAAGGAGCAGCTGTTTCGAGCCTGGTTATCCTCTGTGGTCTGGCAGCTTCAGAAGCATGACAGTCCATTTTGTTTTCTATCCTACTGGGTGTTCACTTGATGAATGGAATGCTAGCCTTGACATGAAATACTACAGTCACAGCATCGGCCGATGCATCATGATTTTTAGCGTTTTGCTCCATGTGAAACGTCTGGCATTCATTTGGAGAAAGATGTCAGCCCAGACACACATCTCGTGTAATCTAGCGCCAAGGCATGGAGAATGGAGTAGGGCCTTGCAGGACCTGACACTTTAATGATCATGGCTAATAAGAGCAACAATAGCAGGATTGGCGGGGTTGCCCGTGGCATTGAGATTTTAACAAGAAGCTACTAGAATATGCTGACCAACTTCAGAAACAGAAAACTTTTTTTTTTTTTGAGTTGGAATCTCACTCTGTTGCCCAGACTGGAGTGCGGTGGCTGCTCCCGGCCACCGCAGCCTCCACCTGCTAGGCTCCAGCGATCCTTCCGCCTCAGCCTTCCAAGTAGCTGGAATTACAGGAATGCGCTACCACGCCCGGCTGATGTTTTGATTTATTGTAGAGATGAGGTCTCGCTGCCCAGGCGGGTCTCGAACCCGCGGGCTCAGGCAATCCACTCACCTCAGCCTCCCAAAGGTGCGGGATTACAGGCCGAGCCACCAAACCCGGCCAGAAAACTTTTATAAAGAAATGCTGGCCTCTAGTTTACCAAGTAAGAACTGGTTGCCATGATTGTCTTTTAACGACACCTGCTTACTATTTTTTCCTCTGACATCAATGGGACTGATGTCTTCACAAAGCCAGTGGAATCCGAATTTTCTGGAAATATGTACATGGCTTTGCTTTTCCGATGTTTCAAGTGATTTTTTTCTGCTCCTTTATTTGTTAGCCCATGGTGTTTACAACTGCCTTATTTTCTTTCATCACCTCTTTTATGTATTTATTTATTTTTTGTTTTTGTTTTTTTGAGTTGGAGTCTCACTCTGTCACCCAGACTGGAGTGCAGTGGCCGCTCCCGGCCACCGCAGCCTCGACCTGCTGGGCTCCAGCGATCCTTCTGCCTCAGCCTTCCGAGTAGCCGGAATTACAGGCACGCGCTACCACGCCTGGCTGATTTTTTGATTTATTGTAGAGATGAGGTCTCGTTGCCCAGGCGGGTCTCGGACACGCGGGCTCAGGCAATCCACTCACCTCAGCCTCCCAAAGGCGCGGGATTACAGGCTGAGCCACTGAGCCCGGCTCATCACCTCTAGTCTGAAAAGTTTCTATTTCTCATGTAAGTGCTTTCAAATGTTGGATGAGGATGATATGATTAAAAAGGACAATTGTAAATATTTAATACTTTCAGAGGATTTATATAAGAACAAAATTAGAGGGGAACCTAGAACGTTTCTAAATTTAAAATTATTTTATTCTAATAAATATTTCATACTCTTAGTTAACTCTTTACTACAAAGAGATGAACTGGGAGACAACAGTTTTGTGTTCTTGCCCCCACATTGACAAACAATTTATTTTCAGGGACTCTGTTTCATCAGCTGAGAAATGAGGAGACCATTTTATGAAGAAAATACCTTCAAAGTGCTTGGGTTAAGTGCAATACTTTATTTCCTAGAGACCTCATGCAGTCTTTATGCTGTGGCACATGATTTGACAGTGTCTAATTACTTCTAGAGTCCAAGTTCTCCATGATGGTATCTGAGCATCTTTCTGTTCTAATCCTGAACTGCCTTCCACATCACTTCCCATCTGTCCCCTTCTTGGGCCTTGGAGCCTTTATCATAAGACATCCCTTTCTAACTCTGATCCGTTGTCCCTGCTGTTCCCCCTGCCTAGCATGCCACATTCACTTCTTCAGAAACCAAAGGTCTACCTACCTCAAAACTCGAATCCAGTGTTTCTTCTCTTGTGAAGTTTTTCTAACCTCAGCAGAATTAAATTTCTCCTTCCCTTTATGCTTTCTTAAAAAGAGCGTTTATCAGTCGGACATGGTGGCTCAAGCTTATGATCCCAGCCCTTTCGGAGGCTGAGGCAAGAGGACTGCCTGAGCCCATGGGTTCAAGACCAGTCTGGGCAACATGGTAAGACCTCGTCTCTACAATTTAAAAAAAAAAAAAAAAAATATATATATATATATATGCCAGGTATGGTAGCAGACACCTGTAGTTCCAACTACTTGGAAGACTGAGGCCGAAGGATCACCTGAGCCCAGCAGGTTGAGGCTGCAATGGCTGTGAGCGTGCCACTGCACTCCAGCCTGGGCGGCGGAGTGAGACTCCAACTCAAAAAAAAAAAAAAATAGTGTTTATCACATGAGACAGTGACTTGTTTATGTGTTCTTTTTTCTAGGGTCCTGAGGGTAGGGAGATGCCTGGCCCCTGGAACACAGTGGGACTGGTCCAGCAAAAGGTTGAGAACATAAAAGATGGATGAATAGATACACTTGACTGAAGTTTGTCCACACACTTGCTCACAGACCTCTCCCGAGTAATACCCAGAGTTATTTTGAAGGCTGCCAAAGTGTCCTAATTTGGTAGTAGGTGGGGAAAGGCAAGCATCATATCAGCATGCCTGAATGAAAAGCACAGTCTGGATCTTCATAAGAAATGATGAAACTTTGATTTGCCACACCAGTTGGTGAAAGCCCCGAGGCCATGACTAAGAGTGCTATTTTGCTGAAAATGTGAATCACGAAGCATTCAAAGGACAACAGCCCCTGATGGATATGGCCTTGAGGCAGACAACTCTTGGGGCTGTGTTGGAAAGACTGGCATGAGAAGAGATTGAAACATGCCAGCAGGCAAGGGGGCTGAGGGTGAGGGCTCCACTGTGAGATGCTTGAGCTCTGGAAAACACAAGGAAGAGAAAAAGGTCCAGAAATGTTGTCTTGAAAAATTAGGGATGTCAGAGATGGGCAAGCCAGGTGTTCTTTCAACCCCCATAGATGGAGTTGAATCACAGCACGTCTAGAAGACTCTGAAAAATTGCCACTAGATGATGCTGTTTCCCCATTTGGCAAATGAGCCATCTTGCCCTCCCCGATCCCAGATGACAGAGGCAGGAGTGCCTGGGAGTGTGGGGGTCTGGGACCTGGTTCCCAGTCTGCTCCTCACTGGAAGGAGGCCTGGAAGAAACAGACATCTGAGCCACTCTGGGATTTCTCGTCTGTACAAGTAAGCCTGGACTGGGCAATTTCAGAAACTTCTTCAATTACTCTTTTGATATATTTTTTTCCTTTTTAATTAAACTTTAGAAATAGTTTTTGCCTTTTATGTAACCATAAACTCTGTGTACAAAGATATCAATTTTTATTTAACCAAATTTCATTTAGATAATTAGGCTGTAAAACATACAGGGCAAGTGTGTACATTGATATGATTCCTGGGCATAAACGACAGTGCAAATTGGAGACTAGGATTATAGGCACAGTCTTAGAGGTTGTGTTTATAATTCAATCTCTTATTCATCTAATATCTAAGTACAAGCTTCTCCAGGAAAAAAAAATTCTCTTATTTTTTCCATCACGATGACTTTTTTAGGGTCTGTAGTATTAGACCCAGGTCCTTGTGCTCCAGGCCAGCTCTGCACTGTCTTCTCTCTACAGATTAGTACATTTGACACATGAGTGCTGAAACTCACTTAAATTCCTTTTTTTTTTTTTTTTGAGTTGGATTCTCATTCCGTCGCCCAGGCTTGAGTGCAATGGCAAGCTCGCAGCCACCACAGCCTCGACCTGCTGGGCTCAGACAATCCTTCCGCCTCAGCCCTCCAAGTAGTTGGAAGTACAGGCATGTGCCACCATGCCCTGCTAATTTTTTTTTTTTTGAGTTGGAGTCTCACTCGGTCGCCCAAACTGGAGTGCAGTGGCCGCTTCTGGCCACCGTGCCTCGACCTGCTGGGCTCCGGTGATCCTTCCGCCTCAGCCTTCCAAGTAGCTGGAATTACAGGCATGCGCTACCATGCCCAGCTGATTTTTTGATTATTGTAGAGATGAGGTCTCGCTGCCCAAGCGGGTCTTGAACCCACGGGCTCAGGCAATCCACTCACCTCAGCCTCCCAAAGGCGCAGGATTACAGGCTGAGCCACCGAGCCCGGCTAATTTTTTTATTTATTGTAGAGACGAGGTCTTGCCAGATTGCCCAGGCTGGTCTCGAACCCCTGGTCTCAGGCAATCCTTTTGCCTCTGTCTCCCAAAGTGCACGAATTACAGGCGTGAGCCACCGTGGTGCCCAGCTTGAAAATTCTACCTGAATCACTGAATAAATGAATGACATCGAGTACCTAGCTGGTATGTTGAACGACCTTTTTTTGCCCGCTCTTGTAATACAGTTTTATAAAGCAGGTCTTCTCTCTGCATGTGCTTCAGATGTTTTCAATTACGTGGAAATTAAACTCCAAGGCAAGAATATCGTGGCAATCAAATCCTGTAACTGTCCATCCCAGCCCCCACCCAGAGCAGGCATCCAGCTCTGTGTCTCTGCGTCTTGTTTACTGTGAGGGGAGGCCAGATTGTTTCAACACATAGAAGGGCTCATGGCTTTTCCTGGCCTGGTGAGTCCTAAAGCTTATTTGTTTGCTGCTTTTTACAGTAATTGTAACAACCATTTATCCCTTGTAAACAGACAGCACACTCCTAACCTACATACCACAGTCAAAACGTTATCCCAGTAGGACAAGCGGGTTGCTGACAAAGGGATTTGACAAAATGGAGCCAAAAGTAGCAAGGCGTAGGCTATCTCTTACGAATGTGGGTCGTGTATATTTCTATCTGGAAGAGAAGACGGACTTTGATTTTGTTCTTCCACTTTCTTTTTATACCCCAATGAGGACAGTTTTTAGTACATATTTAAATCCTCTTGCTTTAAGAAGAAAGACTGAAACAGTCCAAGAATGCTCCAACTCCCCAACCCCCCACCCTAAAGACCCCCCAGGGACCCAGCAACTCCTCTCACTAGATCAGTTCAATTCCCAGTATTCATAGTTAACGAGGTTTCATTAGGGCTGAAAAAGAAATTTGCCTTTGCTTCCAAACACCGGTTGAGCTCTGATCCGGCCTCAGCAGGGAGCAGATTTTCCTTTTTTATCTTTTTGCTTCCCTGGTGTGTCATCTTGTCTTTTGAAATAGTTGCAATCAGAACAAATTAGCTGAAGAGTGGGGAATGAAAAGATTTCACAGTCATTGTGGATGCTTTTTTGGTTTTCTTTCACAATTGGTACCTTCCCTTAGTCACTGAAAACGATCCAAGAATCTGCATGTTCTTGGTAACATTTTGCTTAGTGTGTGTGCTACAGCGTCTAAGGTGGCAGAGATGGCTTCAGCCAGTACTTGGGAGCTCAGGAAAACCAGGAAGTTGCCTTGTTGCTGGGCCCCTCCCTCCACAGTGATGACCCGAAGTATTTGAGGCAATTGCTGCTGTGGTTGGGAGAGTCAGAGCCAGGAAAGAGGACAGGGCCTTGCGGCTGTTCTAGGCCCAAATTTCAGATGCAGAGTTGAGTGTGATTAACACGTCCTTTCTCCTTTGCAGTCTGAGAAGAGGATAAAGAATGGTACTAGGGACACACCTCATCAACAAGGGTACCTGCGTCATGAACATTTGAATACCTAACCCTGAATTGTACCCCACATCTTTAAAATAAAAAAAATTTTTAAAAAGAATGGTGCTCCATCAGATCTGCCCTTGATTTTCCTTGGGACTGTAGTCCCACTGAGGCCTGGGCTATTGTCGGGAAGGCAGCCTCCCACGTCTCTGCAGCACAGTGGGGGCTTTGTTTTCCTTCCCCTCCCCCTCCCATGTGCATTGGAAAGTGAGCATTTGTTTTCCTCGGTTTAAGAGAGATGAAGAACGTGCCTGAGTTCACTAGCACTGTATCAGTCTGTTTTCTGTGACTATAAAGAAACACTCGAGTCTGGACAATTGATAAGAAAAAATGGTTTATGTGGCTCACAATTCTGCATGGTGCTGGCATCTGGTGGAAACTTACAATCATGGCGGAAGGCAGAGAGGCAGCAGGCATGCCACGTGGCCAGCGGACGCAAGAGAAGGAGGGAGAAAGAGGTGCCAGGCTCTTTTTAAACAGCCAGCTTTAGGGTGGAGAAAGAGAGTGCATACTCACAACGAAGAGAAGCTTTTCATGAGGGATCTGCCCCTCGATCCAATCACCCCCACTGGGCCCCACCTTCAACACTGGGGATCTCATTTCCACATGAGATTTGGAGGGGACAGCAATCTAAACTATATCAAGCACCAAGCAAGTGTTTGAACCTCTGAGAAGAGAGATGAAGGGATTATACTGAGGGTTGATCAAATCCTTGAAGATGCTTGGAGGGACCACATCGGATGTTGTTTCTGTAGCTTCATACCTGGTAAGTGAAAGACGGTGGCAGTGAGACTCAACACCCTTTAAGGCAAGAGATTTAATGGGGATGAGCGCGGTGGCTACAGAACCTGAGAATCAGATTGCAGCATGGAGGCAGGGGTGTGGCAGGTTTTATAGAAATTTAAAGCGACCTGTCGGTTACCTATTGGTCGGCAGGTGAGGCATTTTTGGGATTGGCAGGGGGTTTCGCGGTGCGGGAACGGTGGGCTTTGTTGTGGAAGAAGAACCTGGAAAGCCTTGTCCGAGCCTCCATGTTAGTTTGTCCAGGCGCCTTCTTAGGCGGGAGCGCCATTTTAGGTGGGGGCCACGCCTAGGCTTAGTTTTTGGAGGGTCGGGTTCCTCGTCATGGCTGGCTGGAGCCTTTCAATAAGTTAGAGATGCGTGGAAACAGAAACAGCATGTTTGTGAGGCTACCTTCTTGGACGAAACACTGTTACCGAGACTCACTCAGAAGGCGGCAAGAAATATGCTAGAGCTAAGTGTCAAGGGAAGGTTTATGGAAAGTCATTCATGGAAAGTCGGGTGCAAAAGAACTAACACATGTCAAGATACCATGCTTCTGTGTCTAAGTCTCTCTCTCCCTCTCCTTCAAGACGGTAAGTACGTGAGTTGATATCCACTTCTGGTGCTTTCAGCATATTACCATGAGTTGAATGAATGAATGAGAAGAAGTTGGAGGCACTCTAACTAGAACCTAGGACATTCTGAACCTTGTGTTACCTAAGACTAAGGTGTTCATAGGATGGGCCATGTCTGCAAAGTCCTGGGGACCTTTAAGAGGTGATAAAGGCTCAGATATGGTGTAGTGGTAGGGATTTAAACAAGAATGATTTTTGGATGGCAACTTAAGAAACTGGATCTTCACTTTTTAAGGGGTAAGGACATGAGTACATTGAGAAAAGTGGACATAACAGCTTCAAATCAGAGTACGTCTAAATGGGAATCAATGCAAGTCATCTCTGTGGCATATTTAATACAAAAGAAGGCATCAGGGTGCCAGGAGAGTTTGGAACCTGAAGCATAACCCTCAGTCTGGGTATCTGCCAGTGAGCTCAGTCATTAGGGGACTGAGTTCAGGGTGGAAAGTCCAACCCCTGGTGGCTATAGACTCCCAAGGTCAGAGCAGAGTAACCCATTTTATCAAGGCTACCACACCAACTTCAAGATAAGGCCCAGTGTCCTCTTTTCTTCCTTGGAACAACGCAGACAGTCTGTTTACTCCTTGGATTCATGATTGAATCCTGGGTATTTCAAATATTCATATCTGTCCCCCTTTAGTCTGACCAAAACTTTAATATACTTGACTAAAAGCTATTGAAAAATCAGGATAATAGGCAGAGTTCAGATTAATTTCCAACTTGCAAGATAAAGTAGAAAAAGTATTATACTGCTCTTTGAGCTTGAAAACAAGTAATATTACCAGCATTGCTTCGACCACAGTATCACAAGATAGAAGGATAATTGTAAATTTTAACAGCTGCAACTGAACTACATTTTGCATGGATTGATAAAGCAGCCTGTGCAAAAAGGGATAATGAGTCATGAGCATGTCTGTATCAGAATTCAAGATTCATTAATCTTGAATATATTTATGTCAGAGTCATCTCAAGATGCTTCTGATTTGAGTCTTGTGCTAAAGAGTAAGAGTTCTTTGGAGTTATTTTCTCTAGAGTTATGAGAAATCCTCTTCTCTCTGCCATGGTGGTGGTTTAACATGTTTAACACATCTGGTCTAGAACGTGGTTTAACACATCTGGTTTAGAAAAAGCAGTGGATCTCTGCTTGGGTCAGAGAAGTGCTAGTGGTGGACATGAAGAAAGATAATGGTGAGGAGATAGTTTTTTGGGCAACTCTGCTGGACAACTCCTTGAATTTGGCCTGTTTTACACTCTTCTTAGATTTAGTCAGAAAAAAGAATACTGGCTTGATACTTGACCATCATTGAAGCTTGGTGGTAGATAAAGAGGGCTTATTAGGCTGTCTTTAACTTTTATTTAAGTTTTCTTTTATAAATGTTAAGACAGTTCTTCAAAGTAGTTCCTAGAAAATCTTTTTGTATAAGTTAAAAATAATTTATGGGATTTTTGTATTCATATTAGTTATTAGTTTTCTTTTTTTCTTTTTTGTTGGAGTTCACTCCATCGCCCAGGCTAGAGTACAGTAGTACACTGTACTACCACCCCAGAGTCTACCTGCTGGGCTCTGGTAATCTTTCTGCCTCAGTCTTCCAAGTAGCCAGAACTACAGGAGCGCACTACCACACCTGGCTAATTTTTTATTTATTGTAGAGATGAGGTCTTGCCAAGTTGCCTGGGTTGGTCTCAAACCTGTGGGCTCAGGCAATCCACTCGCCTTGGCATCCCAAAGTACTGGGATTACAGGCTGAGCCACCGAGCCCTGCCTACTTATTAGTTTTCTTAATTGAAATCCTACATAAAAAAGACAAGTACATGTGTTCAGTTTATATATGCCTATTATTTTTCATGTTTATATATGCCTATTATTTATGTTTCTAGTGTGTAAGAGAGAGAAAATGAACAAATTTAGGGTATTCTCCCTAAATAGACTATAAGTTTATTCTTACCACACTAGTGCTTATAGTCTGAAGTTTCATTCAGATATGGAAAACAGATAACAGGAACCCACTGTCTATCTACTTTTTGAGACAGGCTTAGGAAATGAAACTTTTTTTTTTTTTGAAAGCAGGATGTTTGGAGGACAGAAAAGCTCCCACAGTGGGAGGGGACCCAAACAGGTTGCCCAGGAAGTGTCTCTTAATTGAATGTACACCAAAAACATACACTTGCCTTTCATTCCACTGGCCATCTTTTGTGCAAGAAGATTGTAATGAGCCCTGGTGCTAGTCCTGAGCTGTGCTCTGCAATATGCATGCAGCAAGGTTTCTTGATAACTCATGTTCAGGCGGGAACAGGCTTGGCTTAGCCACACATACATCATCTTTATTTTAACAGTTAAGTCTAGCTTGTAAGTTTCAAAACCATAGACTGATGGTGTCTGGCTATGTGTTTTTTGTTTTTTGAGTTGGAGTCTCACTCTGTCGCCCAGACTGGAGTGCAGTGGCCGCTCCGGGCCACCGCAGCCTCGACCTGCTGGGCTCCGGCGATTCTTCCGCCTCAGCCTTCCAAGTAGCTGGAATTACAGGCATGAGCTACCACACCCGGCTGATTTTTTGATTTATTGTAGAGATGCGGTCTCGCCAAGTTGCCCAGGCGGGTCTCGAACCCACGGGCTCAGGCAATCCACTCACCTCAGCTTCCCAAAGCTTGGGATTACAGGCTGAGCCACTGAGCCTGGCTGGCTATGTGTTCTTAAAGATCTGTGTGAAAATTCATTAAGGTTGATGATGTGTGTGTATGTGTGTTCTTTTTAAGTACAGGAAATATAAGTACTTGGGGAGCAAAATCTATTATTGTTGTTATTTTTTCCCTTTTTTAGAAATAGGGTCTCTCTCTGTCACCCAAACTGGAATGCAGTGGTGCAACCATAGCTCACCGCAGCCTCGAATTCCTGAGCTCAAGCAATATTTCCCACCTCTGCCTCCCTAGTAACTGGGACTACAGGTGCATGTCACTGTGCCTGGCTAATTTTTAAATTGTTTTGTAGAGAAGAGGGGATGTAGATATATTGAGCAGGCTGGTTTTGAACTCCTGGCCTCAAGCTGTCCTCCCACCCTGGCCTCCCCAAGTTCTGGAATTACAAGCATGAGCCACTGCGCCTGGTCTCAAATTGTTGTATCTTATAGAATATTAAGTAAAACTTTAGAACCATCTCTTTGCTAATTCAATAAATTCATGAAATGAAGAAATGCTTATGAAGTACTTTTGAGGGCCAGGCACTGTGCTGGGTGCTTGATACAGCAAAGAGCAAAGCCCTGGGGTCATTGTTCTCTTGGGACTCCCAGACTTGTATGTGAACAAACATGAATCTAAATAACTACACATGTGACCATGTAATTACACACACTACTAAGTGGCATGAGAAGTGACAGAGTGCCTTGCAAGTGCATCATAAAGCATCTTCACCTAGCTCAGGGGTCAGGAAAAGCACCCCTGAGGAGGTGACATCTGACCTGATATCTTAAGGATAGGAAGAGCACCAGGCTGAGGGAAATACATTGATTTTGGGGAGAACACGGCAATTTGGAAGTCCTAAGAGCCAGGGTAGCTGGGGAGGAAAGGACAGAGGGAGGCTGGGGAGCGATGGAAGCAGAGAGGCAGGTGCAAGCCGAGTCCTGCAAGGCCATGTCTCCCATGGAAAGTACTTATTCTATGTTTTAAGAGCAACTGGGAAATCTATTAAGGGTTCAAAGCAGAGGGATAACAGTGTCTGTGTGACACTTTTTTTTTGAGTCAGAGTCTCACTCTGTCGCCCAGACTAGAGTGCAATGGCCGCTCCCGGCCACTGCAGCCTCGACCTGCTGGGCTCCGGCGATCCTTCTGCCTCAGCCTTCCAAGGAGCTGGAACTACAGGCGCGCGCTACCACGCCCAGCTAATTTTTGATTTATTGTAGAGATGAGGTCTCGCTGAGTTGCCCAGGCGGGTCTTGAACCCGCGGGCTCGGGTAATCCACTCACCTCAGCCTCCCAAAGTGCTGGGATTACAGGCTGAGCCACTGAGCCAATTTTAATGACGTCACCTTGGCTGGGCTCTGGAGAATGGAATGGAGGAGGGCAGAAGAGTTTGGAGGGCCGGGAAAGGGTTTGGTGATGAGTCTGCTGTGAGCCAGCCTCTCGGCCACGCATGGGGAATGTGTGGGAGGTGAGTGGAATGTTCTCCCACCCTCTTCAAGGTCATGAGCTATGGGAAGTCAGGCTTGTAAACAGATGATGACACAATGTGATGAGCTTCACGTTAAAGGTTCGTAAAATGGGCAACCCTCTCGGGTCCCCTCCCGCTCTAGGAGCTTGTCTGTCTTCTCAATAAATCCTGCTTTCTCAAAAAAATAAAAATAAAGGTGAATAAAACACGCTTCAGGAGACAGTAGAGAAGGCGATTAATTTTGACTTGGTGGATAAAGGGAAGATACACAAGGAGGTACCATCTGATCTGGGCCTTACAGAATGAGCAAGAACGAAAGAAAAGACAGCATTATTCCAACAGCTGGACTCGGTGGCTCAGCCTGTCATCCTAGCACTTTGGGAGACCGAGGCGAGTGAATTGCCTGAGCCCGCAGGTGCGAGACCAGCCCAGGCAACTTGGTGAAACCTCGTCTCTACAATGAATAATAAAAAAAAAATTAGTCAGCCATGCTAGTGCATGCTTGTAGCTCTGGGTACTTGGAAGGCTGAGGCGGAAGGTTCGCTGGAGCCCAGCAGGTCGACTCTGGGGGGGCTGTGAGCGTGCCACTGCACTACAGCCTGAACAACAGAGGGAGACTCCAACTCAAAAAAAAAAAAAAAAAAGTAGAAGAAAATTATTCCAACAAAAGGAATAGCAAAAGCAAATTACCAAGTGAATTTAAAATGCCCTGAACTTCAGAGAATGGTGAGCAGTCTGAGGTGGCTAACTCATTGCCGATCCACAGTCCCTTCAGCCCAGAGCAGAGGCTTCCAGATTACTTTCTGCAGTACCTTGGCTTCACTAATTCTTTGATGACACCAGGGCCAGGAATCCATAAGACCCTCCAATTTACCAATGTGCCTATTCCCTTTGTAACCCTTATTGCCCAAAGTAAATCCCAAGAACCATCATTGACATCATTTTCTGGTACAGGCCCTCCATTTCCCTACCTTTCTCTAACTTTGGCTTAAAGACTCAATAACTCTCAACCCTGGTTTTCTCCAACTCTGCCTATCCCACCCTTGCCTGAGAAGCTGCTCTTGGCTGTAGAAAGACACATGTTCGTGTGCTCTGCTCTTATTTGGAGCCACTACACGCGACAGAGTGCTCAGCGCAGCCAGGCCATCCTGAGACATCTTACTCATTTCGCTCTCCCACTCTCCTAGACCTTTCTACACTTTCTGCTCTCCTCTCAAAATCGGTAGACCTCTATCCTCACTCTCAGCTGTGAACTTGGCCTCCTGTTTCCATGAGAAAATAGAAGCAGTGAGAAGAGACTCTGCACACTCCCACACCACATCTCCCCACAAGCCCAGTCGACTCTGAGTCCATCAACCCTATCTTCCTCCCACTGCTGTTAGGAGCTGTCCCCGCTACTATCAAAAGCTCTCTCCTTTACCCATGGAGATTGTCCCCTTAAAGGACACAGACCCAGCAACTTTTTCTGTTCTTTTCCTTCACCATTCATTTCCCCCTCTGTAGAATTATTTCCATCAATATGAAGTGTATTGTACTAAATCCCACCTTAAAAAATAAAAGCAAAATTCTTTCTTTCTTGACCCCATATCCCTAAAGACTGCCCCGTTTCTCTGCTCCCCTTTACCATATAACTTCATTAAAATTCACTTTTTTTATTCTAGTTACTCTTACATTCATTCTTTCTTTCTTTCTTTCTTTTGAGTTGGAGTCTCACTCTGTTGCCCAGGCTGGAGTGCAATGGCACACTCATGGCCACTGTAACCTCTACCTGCTGGGCTCCGGCGATCTTTCCACCTCAGCCTTCCAAGCAGCTGGAACTACAGATGCATGCCACCATACTCGGCTAATTTTTGTGATTTATTGTAGAGACGAGGGCTCGACAAGTTGCCCAAGCTGGTCTCGAACCCCTGGGCTCAGGCGATCCTCTCGCCACGGCCTCCCGAAGTGCTGAGATTACAGGCTGAGCCACCGCACCTGGTCCCATTCTTTCTTAAGCCCATTCTAATTAGTTATCTCCTCTAATCACGTCTCTGACGTTGTTCTTTTTTTAATTTTTTTTATTTTTTGAGTTGGAGTCTCACTCTGTCACCCAGACTGGAGTGCAGTGGCCGCTTCTGGCCACTGCAACCTCGACCTGCTGGGCTCCGGTGATCCTTCTGCCTCAGCCTTCCAAGTAGCCGGAATTACAGGCATGAGCTACCACGCCCGGCTGATTTTTTGATTTACTGTAGAGATGAGGTCTCGCTGCCCAGGCGGGTCTCGAACCCGCGGGCTCAGGCAATCCACTCACCTCAGCCTCCCAAAGGTGCGGGATTACAGGCTGAGCCACCGAGCCCGGCTGAAGTTGTTCTTTATATCACCAACCAACATCTACATCTTGGTTGCTAAACGCCATAGTAGATTCAGTCTGCATTTTACTTAACGATCAACATTATTTGATATAACTGATCATTCCCCATCCTTGAAACATTCTTTATTTTCTTCTCAATTCTCCTGGTGTTTCTCTTTTTTTATAGGCCGCTCTTCCTCAGTCTTCTTTGCTCCATTTTCTGTTTCTCATCTGCCTCTAAATGATAGCAGAGGGCTTTGGGCTCAGTTCTTGACCTTTCTTTTCTCTATTTGGATTCATTTCTCAGATGATCTTCTCTAGTCTTACAGATTTCAATGCGGCCATACACAGGTAACTTCCTTTTCTCCCTCTTTCTTCTCCAACCTGAATTTCTCCACTGACCTCCAGCTCAAAAATATGCCTACCTGATCATTTTCATCTGGTTCTTCAAGAGGTACCTCAAACTTAGAACTGCCAGCCGTGACCTTCAAGCCCGTTTCTTGCTTTTTCTCACACCTTATATCACCAAATCCCATCAGCTATTATATATACACAATAAATACCCAAGATCTGACCATTTTTTGGCTACTTCCACTGCCATCACCGTAGTCCAAGCCACCAATGAGAGACACTTGGATTACTGTCATGACCTCCTAACTGCTTCCACTCTTGCGTCTTTACCCTTACATAGCAGTCTCAACTCAATATCCACAGTACCCTTTTGACAGTGTAAATAATATCTTGTCACTCCTCTGCTTAAAATCCCCCAAGAACACTCCATCTCAATAGAATGACCTCCAAAGTTCTTACACTGACCTATAAGGCCCTGTATGATGGGACCCCCTGTTTCTTCTTTGACTTCATCTCCTAGGGACCACCCCATGGTTCCCTGTACTCCAGGCATCCTGGCCAACTTGAATGTTCCTTAGACATAGCATTAGGGCCCTGGAGCTCACTGTTCCTTCTTTCTGCAAACATTTCCTCAAGAGCTTCACTTGCCCTGCTCCCTCACTTCCTTCCAGTCTCTGCTTCTGTCACTTGAGCAGAGAGGTCTTCCTGGACCACTCCATTTAGATTAGCAACTTCCCCCCCCACGTCACATGTCCTTCCTCATCTAGGCATTATTTTTCTTCATAGCATCGATGGCCATCTGATCTATTAGTTGGGTTAGTGGTAGATACTGTGAACATCAAGCCCAATATTTTTGCAATTTAACACATTTTAGGTATATCACACACTCCCATCACAGTTCATTGTTAATGTTCCCAGTTAGGAGTAGGTGCTTGAGTCTCAGGCACCGAGATCCTTCCATCTTGAGGCTCTGTCTTTAGGGCTTCAGAGTTCTCTGTGTATAGCAGGAACCAGAGAAAGGATAGTAAGTGAAGAAAACACAGCATGCTTTTTTTAAAATAATTTTTTTTTTTGAGTTGGAGTCTCACTCCATTGCCCAGGCTGGAGTACAGTGGCACGCTCACGGCCACCCCATTGTCGACCTGCTGGGCTCTATCGATCCTTCCATCTCACCTTTCCAAGTAACCGGAACTATAGGTGTGGGCCACCACACCTGACTAATTTTTTTTAAAATTTATTGTAGAGACAAGGTCTCACCATGTTGCCCAGGCTAGTCTCGAACCCGTGGGCTCAGTCAATCCTCTCACCTCGGCCTCCCAAAGTGCTGGGATTATAGGCTTGAGCTACTGTGCCTGACCAC
This sequence comes from Cephalopachus bancanus, assembly GCA_027257055.1. Taxonomy (NCBI): domain Eukaryota; kingdom Metazoa; phylum Chordata; class Mammalia; order Primates; family Tarsiidae; genus Cephalopachus; species Cephalopachus bancanus. The sequence continues at coordinate 16,706,238 of JAPVLO010000006.1, forward strand.
AGCAGGTTCTTAAAAACCCTGTCCTGGGAAGTGACACATATCATTCCTACTCATATTACATTGATAAGACTTAATCATACAGACATAGTTGGTGTCAAGGGAAGCAAGCAAATGTAGTCCCTGTCTGGGCTGCCACCTGCCAGGGACAACTTCACTCTGGAAATGTTAGCTCCCAGACGGTCATCCCTGTCACACACACTATTACCATTACTTGCCTAGTGACGGTGTCCCTTCATTAGAATATAAACTCTATAAAGAATTTATATTTTTCTGTTTCTATCTCTCTTATAACTCTAGGACATTGAACAGCTCCTGGTTCATGGTAGGTATCCAGTGATGATTTGCTTTTACTTTTATTTTTCTTTAAAAGTTATTGACAGGAGGAAAAGAGGGGTGATAGGCAGTGTGGGAGTAGGGACTGAAGAAATAGTCAGGTCATGAAAGATGTGTATACTTGTAACCATCACGAGCATGGGCTTCCCTAATGTGTGCATGTACCCAGATCACAGGCCAACTGGACTACAACCAAAGCATTTGGCCACATTTTTTTTTTCCATAAAACCATTTGGACAATAGTTGCACAACAGGAATTTCTCTATTGCCATCCTGTGGCTTTGTAGATAAGCAGCAGTGAATCAGCCCAGACCAAAAAATGTAATTCTGTTTGATTTAACTACACTTGTATACACATGGCCTACGCTCCTGCATGGGAAAGTTTTACTTTGCTCAGTGAACTGCGTGTTAAATCTGTGGCATAGTTCCAAATTTTTTCTTTGGATTTTTCCCTCTACATGTTCTCCTAATTTAGGCTTGAACTGTTATTACATGAGTGAGTGTAAAACGCTTTGGGTAATGGTGTACCTCAGTCCGTTTAGTGTTACTGTAACAGAATATTCCTGACTGGGTAGTTTATAAAGAAAAGAGGTTCATTTTGCTCACCGTTCTACAAATTGGAGAGTTTAAGAAGCATTGCACTGGCATCTGCTTGATTTCTGGGGAACAGAGCCTTTTGTGTGTTGTCACAACATGGTGGAAGGTCAAAGGAAAGTAGCCACATGTGAAAAGGCAAAACCAAAGTGGTGTCCTGGCTTTATAACAACCCACTCTTGCAGGAACGTTCCCTTGAAAACAAATCCAATCTTGCGAGAGCGAGAACCCATTCACTCTCACAAAAACAGCACCAAGCCATTCCGCTCCTATGACCCAAACACCTTCCATTAGGCTCCTCCTCCCAACACAGCTACTCTGGGGATCAAATATCCACAGGAGTTTTGGTAGGGGCAAACTCAAATCATAGCATGTGATGGAGGTAATTTCAGACTCAAACCAAAGCTTGGAGGCGCCTAGACTACTTCCCCTCATGTCAACATTTGTTACCAGACACTGAATTGAGTGGACTGTGTTTTTTATTTAATAATATACTTTGTGTTCCTTTAAAATACAGCGCAACCACGATATGTCAAACTGAGAGAAGATACACATGTATATTTGGTTAACATATGGCCAGACATTCAGATATTTGGAAATGTTACATAATTGACTGAATAGTAGCTCTGTTGGCATAATCTTTGTGTACTTGTAGGTATTTTTGATTGGTGACATGACTTATCTTTGCATCATAAAATTGTCCATAAGATGCACCCTCAAAACAGGTTATGTAGTATGAATGACAAAAATATGCACAAAATACTGGCTTTACAAAATCTTTTACTAATAAAAAGAAAAGCATGCTTATTATTTGAAGAGAAATCAGTCCAAAGAACCTGTCAACCAAAACAGTGGGCATGTACTTGCAAGGATGCTTGCACAGCTATCTGAGAGAGAGAACTTGGCGAGTAACTCATAGACCTCTCATGCTCTTACTCAGAAATATTTTTGTTTGAAAGACCAAGGCATGTTAGGATCAATTTATTATTAAATAATTTACATCTCAAGGCAAAACTCTTTCTGAAACATCTCCATGGACTCTGGGACCCATCATACTGTGTTTATCATGTAGGTAAGATTTAGCTACTTGTATACCTCAGATTAGGAGGTGGGAACAAATAGGAAATATCCTCATCTCAAAAGTCTGGGAGTTCCAGGACATAACACTGAGTAGGTGGAATAAAGCTTTGGTCCTTGACTGTCCGTATTACATGACTCCCCTGATCACAATTACAGACATACAGATTGATGCTTTTCTATTAAACAGTAGGTAGAACAAGACTAAGGATAAGATGTGTGAGAATTTTTTCCCCATTTTTTTCTTTTACATTTGCTAGCATGTTTTTCCTCTCTAGAACACCAAAAAATACCATTTACATTGAGTAAGCTGTTTCTCTGAGTTAATTCATTGTAGAGATACTTGCATCTCCTAAGAGCTGTGACTATCACAATTGCCTTTCAGAAAACTGTTGATAAATAAATTTACTGATTGATTTTTTTCCCTCTAATGTAAATACTAGCTAGTAATCTGATAATCTCTCCCCTAGTTTCTGGTGATTTGCTGGTAATCTTTGGCATTCCTTAACTTATAGGATCATCCTAATCTCTGTTTTCATCTTCACATGGCATTCCCCTTGTATGTGCCTATGTCCAAATCTCCCTTTCTTATGCGAATATCAGTCATATTTGGTGAGGGGCCCACCCTACTTAAGTGTGACCTTGTCTTAACTATTTACAACAGCAACAACTATTTCCAAGTAAGGTCACATTCTGAGCTGCTGGGGGTAAGGATGTCAACACATAACTTTTGTGAGGATATCATTCTCCCCTAACAATATCCATCCAGTGTTCCCAGAGAAAGGAAAGGAACACTTTATTTATTGTCGCTACAATAAATAAAAAAAAATTAGCCGGGTGCAATAGCGCACACCTGTAGTTCTGGCAACTTGGAAGACTGAGGCATAAGGATCTCCTGAACCCGGCAGGTCGACGCTGGGATGGTCGTGAGCATGCCACCGCACTCCACCCTGAGTGACAGAGTAAGACTCCAACTCAAAAAAAAAAAAAAAAGCACTGTCAGTGATTTTGTTTAACTATATTACTCATATGACAGGGCAGATATTGACTGATGGTCCCAATAATGGCACTATTGATTAGTTTTAGGAAAGTAGTATGTGTTTAGTGGAAAAGTTTCAGGTTGAGTGTTCCTAGATTTGAATCCAGATGCTATATATAGTATATAACGCTTATATATGCATTTAGTACGTGTAAATTGGGGCAAGTAACATCTCTAAGACTCAATTTTATTTTCTGTAAAATGAGGACAATAATGCCTACTTTGCAGGGTTATTGAGAAAATTAAATTGAATAGCTTATGAAAAATCAATGGAATTAAACGTCTTCCTTAAAATACCATTTTTTTCTTGCTCATTTAGCACTTTGATTTTGAGTCACTATCTCTGCATTTTTGGAAGTGGAAAACAATTAAAATTGGTTAACGAGAACTCTACACAACACTCCTTTTTTTGTTCTTTCTTTTATATACTTTTTGATTAATATTCATTGGGTTTAAGGTTTTAAATGTGGAATTTTGATTGCTAGATGTTTTCAGAGTATACCGGTTCCTGACATCGCTGTATTAATTTTTATGGAAAAGTGGGAACACTGGCAGCAAATCCTGAATTCTAGAGAAGCGAGTGAGCTAAGAAAGATCCAGTGTGATGAATGATCCATTAACTTATGAGAGGTTTGGGTACACGCTGCGAGGCAGGACAGAACTGAAGCCACTGGACCATAGCGTGGTTAAGCATTAAACTCTGTGTAGGGTGCAGAAGAGGTCTCCATGGCATACCTGTGGACTGTTTTAAGTAAGTATCTGGCTTTGAACAAGTCACCATTATTAATGAGTGGCCAATCTTTCCCCCTTAGAATCTTCATGCTATCCGTGTTCCAACAATGCCACTGGTGTACCAAGAGTCTTCAAAGTTGGAAAATAAACAGTGGAAAACAAGGGAAGTGATAACGTTTATTTACAATCGGTTGGGTTTTAAAGACAGAACCATCAGCTTTTGAATTGCTGAATCTATTGTTCTTTTTCCAAATCAGTTCAGGTACACTTTGAGAAGCTGGATCTGAAATTCTAAGAACATCTATATGATTTCAGTTTCTTTCTATGCGTTAAAGGCAGATGTTAGCACCTGTTTTTATTCCAAAAGCTGTCTTCAGAAGATGTTTCTGCCTCCTGAGGTATTCTACATTCTTGCATAAGCAAGTAGGAAGTTTATTCAGAACATGGACTAACAAATTATTTCATTATGGATCATGAATTCATTATAATTTGGCTAGAAAATCTCTGATTCTGTAGAACCTTCCACTTTTGAGTGGCTCTAGTGTGTATTTCAGAAGTTACTGCTCCATCTTCTTATGTGTGATCAATAACAACGGATGTGGTAGTACTATGTTGATAGATATTGATAGTGTGGTCAGGTTTTTCTTCAACCATAGACAGTCTCTGATGACCTTTCATTCCCACTGGTAGATAACAACAGTGAATAAATAAATTCAAAGAGCAAAGGGACTATTGCTTCCTCCAGGCAGATGATCTTTGTAAAAAGATGCTGAGCTAAAGTTATTTTTCCTTTCTAAATCCATGAAGGCATGATAAATACCACCCTTTGATGTGCTGAGAAGAGTCAAGCAAGTTATTGAGATCTAGAGTCTAGAGAAGGCTTGCATTAGCTACTGATATTATTGAAGATTGAAACAGTCAGACCAGGAGGTAACAATGTATATGAGACAAGTTTTGAGATCCATGTATGATCTGTGCACTTCAGCCAAAATATTAGGAGTATCATCAATAAAGGAGAGAAATTTGCTGATTGAAGACTATGACTCTGTGGGGTCAAGGGTGGGGCTTTTTGGTCGACCAGGTGGCCTGATATTTGTCTTTAGGCAGGAAGGGATCAAAGTTAATGCTTCTTAGAGAGCAAACAAAGAAGAAAGCTGAGGGAGCCTGAGCCCATGGTAGAGCAATAAAATAAGTGTTGAGTTGAACTTTTGGTCTGGCCAGCAGCCAGAACAGCAGAGACAGAGAACTTTTCAAGGCAAGTTTCAGACATAGGACATGGGGAAACTCAGACCCTTGTACCTACCCACATCCCAAAGGTTGATGGTATAGGTTGGAGATGAAAGGAAATCATATCTAAAACAAGTCCTAGAATTTTGCCTTTAGATACTCATTAGCTGAGAAAAGCCAGGGCTTAGTTCTCTTGATTTCAGAAAAATGGAATTACTAATTTAAAAAGATCAGGGCTGTCCTACCACTTGAAGTGAGCAAATACTGGGAATGCAGCAAGTGCAACTCTTCTACAAGGCATATTGGTACCATGGGTGCCTTTTCTCAGATGTCTGCTATAAAATGCCCGTGAATGTCTGTGAAATTGTACTGTTGCTGGGGAGGCGATTGTGTGGCTTTACGTGTGGACATAATAGCTCTTAGATTAAGTGTTGTCTGGAAAATCATCTATAATTTCCAAGCAAAATATGTTTTCTGCTGCAACAGCTCATTGCTTCACTGTTGAACTGTTTCATTCATTAATTCTGCCAATAGCGGCACTGACCGTCTAGCAACATGGCACTCTTCTTGTACACGTGAATTGCATTTGCTCTGATCACTGCCCTGTGACTGGACATTTAATGCCATTTAGACAGGGATAGAATGTAAATGTGGGGGCAAATTATAGATAAGTCTTTAGGATGAAAGATTCTAGAGATGTAATAGCATCAATTATTTCCATGAAAAACCACAATACAAAAGACTGTCTTCCATCAACATGATTTGAAGAAAGATTTTTTTATAGATACCAGGGTTCATGTCCTGGCTGGACAATTCATCTTTACACAAAGAAATCCCAGGTGAATCTGCCTGATTTCCAGGCTCTTTGCATTCACAATGGAAGGAACTACCCAACTTCATGTGCACTTTGTAAATGTTTTTTTCATCCATGCATAGCTTTTCTACAGCATAAATCTCAAAATATTTCCTATACCTCCAATGTAACATTAAATTAAAGGAAAACTCAAAATTTGATATCAAGAATAAATAAATAATTGTTTACATTTTTTTTTTTTTGAGTTGGAGTCTCACTCTGTCGCCCAGACTGGAGTGCAGTGGCCGCTCCCGGCCACCGCAGCCTCGGCCTGCTGGGCTCCGGCGATCCTTCCGCCTCAGCCTTCCGAGTAGCCGGAATTACAGGCATGCGCCACCACGCCCAGCTGATTTTTTTGATTTATTGTAGAGATGAGGTCTCGCTGCCCAGGCGGGTCTCGAACCCACGGGCTCAGGCAATTCACTCACCTCAGCCTCCCAAAGGCGCGGGATTACAGGCTGAGCCACCGAGCCCGGCTTGTTTACATTTTTTATGTAGCAACCATACTAGCTGAGATCAAAGCATGTCTCTCCTACTATAATAATAGCCAATGCTTGTTATGTCTTATGATGTGCTAAGTGCTTTGCACATATTTAGTATTTTTAAAAATTTTTAATTTTAAGGATATGGAGTACAATTCAGGGTTAGGAATACAAATGTTCATTATGCAGTTACTCCATATTTAGTCTTCGACTCTTGAAATGACCCCATGAGGTTGTTACTATTGTTTTTCCTATTTTACAGATGAGAAAACAGAGATGCAAAGGCCAGACAATGTGGCCAAGGCTTCAATGCTAATAGTAAGCGCAAATCTGGGATATGAACTTGGGCAACCTGTCGAAGTAGATGCTCATAACCGCTACTCTAGGCAAGGAGGAACAACGAGACCAAAATAGGTGGTTATTGGGCAATCCCTTCGGGTCCCCTCCCACTGTGGGAGCTTCTCTGTTCTCTCAATAAATTCTGCTTACTCAAAAAAAATTTTTTAAAAGGTGGTTATTATGTGATAATTGTCTTCCCACTCTCATGTCTTGATTTATTTCCAGTCACTATTTCTACCTTGTTGAAAATGAGAACAAATCAAAATATAAGAACTAGAAATAAGCCAAGTGTTCTTTCCACTCTTTGGTCAAGGGCTCTAGTGTGTAAATGTGTTAGGGGCTAGGGAGGAGCGGGTAGAGGCAGACATAGGAAGCAATTGAGACCAGATGCCAGCTCCAGAATGTGATAATACAAATGTGAACCATGTACATGTAATAAATAACAGGCCTGGTTCTGAGCTCATTGACTTATCTCCAACTGACTTCAGATTCTACACTGGTGGTGGGGACGGGGCAGTGCAGAGGAGAGTCATGCAACAAGAGGAAGACCACTGATACAGGTATTAATTCAGATCAGATACCTTCAGGAGCAAAGAGATATGGAAAATGTAGGAGGAAAGGCAGAACTTTAAAGGACTAGTTGTTGGTGGGGCTTTGGGTGATCCTTGCTTCTGCAGGAACAGAAATGTGTGTGATGAGCATTAGGTCAGGGGAATGTCCTTAGGCTTACAAAAAGAGACCTCAGGCAGTTGGGGTTTGTTTGGAGTCAGGGCTTGCCTTGGCAATCTGCTGATGGCCACAGGAACCATAGCCAGAAGTGCTTCCCCCATAGAGGTCTTTTTGAGCTTTGCTATGGAAAGAAGGAGAGGAGACTGAGGAAAAGAAGTGCCTCGCCAAAATGAGGCTTTCTCGTGGCTTCCTGAAATCTCCACACCAGTCAGCAGGCATGTGAGCTCCTGGTCAGCACCTCCATTGCAGGAATTCCCTTGAAAGCACAGTCCTGCTTTCTGATGCTTCTCTGCCTTGCCTGGCGAGCAAGGGTGTACATTGACATTCAAGGTCCAGACTGAAAAGTAAAGCATCAGCTGTGTTACCTTCTGTTACCTGCACCATACACAGACCTCTGAGAGACAGAATTTTATACATCTGCATCTCACCTTTATTCCTGTATTGCCTGGAAGGACCTATGTACAACCTGTAAGAGATTGTGCTTAAATCTGGCAAGCAGGTCCCCAAACAAGCTTCATATCACTAAGTAAAGAGAAAAGCCAAACGTTTGTTCTATTCCTCCATTAATATCTACAGTGTTTGCATTATGCCATTTAGTTTTTAAATAAATATACTTAGTGACATTTACGTCAGCCGTTTAATTTTTTCCTCAGAGTATCTCGAGCATGTGAGAGGAGCCAGGATGAAAGGCACCTGTTTATCAAGGTCACTTTCCTCTGACTGGCTCCTACAGTCTCTGATCTCCTGAGATTTGCTGTGAGATGAAAAGCCAACTTGCCGTCATCCAGGTGTGCCTTACTTTAAGAGAAAGATATTGCAAGCATTGATGAAAGACGTCTTTGCTTTAAAGGTATTTGTGACAGGTCATTTCTAAATAAAGCTGCTTTTTTGCTTTTAGAGACCATTTGCATGAACTTTCTCATAAACCAGTTTACTTACTGTGTGCTGCTTGGACACTAGAGCTTATCCTGAGGAGGGAGAGGATGTACAAGAACTCTTTGGTGAATCTGGAGGACACACTCTGGTTGGAGGCCTTGTGGCTTAGTGATAAAATACCCAGGGGTGGCAGCAGATAGCAGACACTCTTGCTGTTGTCCTGCCCTTTGTGCCCTTCACAATGTATCTTTCCTTTAATAAACCTACCTTTTAATTAAAAAAAAAATTCCCTGGTCTGGTTATAGCATTGTCTTGCCCTCCTTTCTGGTCAGGCATTTCCATACTGACAGGTGCTTTTCTGAGAGCCTAGAGCAGATGGAGAGGTGAGGTGTAGCCAGAAACCTGGGGTGGTGGTACAAGGAACCACTGCTGTGGGCTTCTGCTGTCCTGAGAACCAAGCCTACATCTAGGTTGGAATTGTGGCCTTGGGTGACTTTTTTAATCCTATGGGATTTGGTTACTTTACTGGGGAATAGAACTAGTCACACATGTTTCACAGAGTCGTAGTCAAGACTCAATTTCCCCTTCCTTCCCAGTCCCTGTTTTTGCTTGGATAACCCCGGCCCAGCCTTTCCTCCCCAGCTGAGATGTCACTTCCTCCAGAAGCCCTCCTTCACTGTCTGGATGGGACTCCCTCCCTCCTATGGACCCTGACTTTACTCTTTTCTTCAATCATAGCTCTTTTCAGGCCATATCACAATGTATAAATTGCCTGTTAAACTGGAAACTCTGTGAGGCTGGGAAACAGAAATACCCTGTTTATCTCGCACTTGTCACAGTGGCATAGTTGGCTCTTGCTATTTGTGGAGTGGAGTTGAATTAATGCACGTGAAATACCTAGTACGAGTGTGACCTATGGTGGCATCTCTTTCCTGTCCTTGGTCTTTCTTTGACACAGTACAACTCGAGGTGGGCGACTCCTTCACTAATAGCCATTTGCCCACACAGTTGGATTTCTCTTCTGACCAAATCAATGCCTGAAGCTAGAACTTCTTGATTTCTCTGTCTCCACAAGCACATTTATGTCTAATTTTTTTTCTCGTTTGCCTCAGAGTTGTTTTGGAGATTTCCTGAGACCGTCTTAAAAGTTGACTCTTTGATGTGCTCCTCTGTGAGTTATCATCGTAGGAACCAAGGGGGAACTCTTCGTTTGGTGTTAAGACAAATAAGTAAGTCTTAGTGATGGCGAGAGGAGGAGGGTGGGGAGCATGGCAGGGACGAGGGGTGGGTTGGTGGTGGGGGGTGGAGGGGAGAGACCAGATTGGATTGTGGGGGAAGCCACACAGAGGGGAGGGGAAGACATGTGGCATGAGGGATAAGGACCTGGCACACCCGTGACATATTTTGCAAATGAAAATATAAGACGACATATGAGTGTTCGTCACTGATGTTTGCTTCTGAATGAAAAGGGTGAGGAAGAAGAGGTAAGAGGGAAACTGTGGTGACAGGAAAGTGAAAGAAAGCTGCTGTACTGCCATCTGGCCCCAAACCAAATGGGGCCTATCTTGGAACAATAGCAGTTGCTTATTTTTACCGTATTGCTTGGCCCATAATTAGCTCTCTGTGTCTTTACCTGGGCCGGCTCATTCCTGCCTCCTGGTTCCCACGGCTGCAAAACTTGGCTGGGCTTGAAGAGTTGAGGTTCTCTTGAGAGAAAGATCAATTCTACTGCCAATTCTAAGTTACACTGACCTTCTTTAATAATAATGATTAACTTCATGGCTAACTGTCACTGACCAATGAAAACTCAAGTAATTGTCATGCTATTAATTCTCACCTTTCACTGTGGATTCTTGGGAAAATTCAGTGAGGCAAGGTACAGGGGACAAGGTGGCTAAGTCAGCATGCCCTCAGAGGACAGACAAGCAAGGAGTTTCCGTGTCACTGAAATAAACAAAATTCAAACCACTAAGATGGAGGTCTTGAGAAAAGGTAGATGCTGAGTAACAATTTTCAGGTTCCAGTGACCTGGATTTAGGTGAGCAGTGGTTGAGGGGCACGTGGTATGTGCTCAGCTGTTTTCTGAGTTTGAACAGAGTGGACTCCCTGGCGATGTGCCCTTTACTCCCTGGAATGCGGGTATCAAGGATGCCACCAACCAAAACAGTCCTCCATAGCTGTCTTTGCTTGCTTGTTTCTATCTCTTTTTGTCCCACTAGTTTTATGTGTACTACAGGATGAACTGGTCTCTTTTGTTTATTTTATCTTTTTATTTTTTGAGTTGAAGTCTCACTGGGTCACCCAGGCTGGAGTGCAGTGGCACACTCCCGGCTACCGCAGCCTTGACCAGCTGGGCTCAGGCGATCCTTCTGCCTCTGCCTGCCAAGTAGCTGGAACTACAGGCATGTGCCACCACACTTGGCTAATTTATTTTATTTTTTTTATTGTAGAAATGAGGTCTCGCCAACTTGCTCAAGCTGGTCTCAAACCTGTGGGCTCAGGCAGTCCTCTCACCTCGGCCTCCCAAAGTGCTGGGATTATAGAGATGAGCCACAGAGCCTGGCCAAGCTGGCCTTTTTTTAATGTGCACTTATGTGTTCCTAGGATTGAGCCCCTACCATCCCAATAAGTCTCCGTTATTCTCATGCCTTAACTGCCTCAGTACACTTGTCTACCCTGTACTCCTTGAAATGTCACCTTTAGAGATCTGCTTCTCTGTGCTTAAGGCATTTTGGGATTTCCAATGCAAATAATTCCAGTGACCTATTCCCCTAGCTCGCTCAGCGTACCCTCACTGTGAGTCAGCTTGCTGGGTAACCCAGATCTGGGTGCAGAGAGAATAGATGGGGAGGAAAGGGGAGGGGGAGGAGAAGGGAACTTGGGAACTCAGAATTCTTCGTATGACTAGTACAGGGCAAAGTGAGTAAAATGTGGTGTAACCAGCATGAGAATGGATGCAGAGGTGACCTGGAGTTTGTCAAAGAACGCTGAGCGGGGAAATGGGCAACCAGGAGGGAGTGACCCCCGCCTTGCCATCTACCCTTCTCCTTTGGATTGGGAGGGGTTAAATGAACACCGCTTGTCTGAGAAAAATGTTCTAATGTCACCAAATCTTTTAAAAATATATGATACTTAAAATGATGGAGTATCTTCAAATCAGGGGGATTCTGATTTATTTATACCTAAAAATGAATTTAAGGGAAAAGTGTCAAGGTTCCCCCTCCAGAGCAGGAACAGGAGCATATGATCCAAATAAATATCCCATGTATCCTGTGACTGTCCAGGATACATGGATTCAAGGAGATGGGAAATAAAGAGATAGGAATTAAGAGAAGAAATAGAAGATTTTTTTTTTTTTGAGTTGGAGTCTCACTCTGTTGCCCAGGCTGGAGTGCAATAGCACACTCACGGCCACCACAGCATCGACCCGCTGGGCTCCAGAGATCCTTCTGCCTCAGCCTTCCAAGTAGCCGGAACTACAGGTGCGCGCTACCATGCCTGGCTAATGTTTTATGTGTTGTAGAGATGAGGGCTCGCAAAGTTGCCCAGGTTGGTCTTGAACCCTTCAGGCTCAGGCAGTCTACTTGCCTTGGCCTCTCAGAGTGCTGGGATTACAGGCTGAGCCACCGAGCCCAGCCAGAAATAGAAGATTTAACAAGGTGGGAGAAAAACATCAGAGGGAAAGTCCATGCCACATTCCAAGGCTCTCCCTATACTGGATATGAGGCCTGTTTGTTGGAAGCCCTATTGTCCTGCAAGTCCTGTGGCTCTTCCAGGTTGGGCTTTGTGTCCCAGACAACTACTGTTGTTCCTTAGTGTTAAGCATATCCTGCATGCCTTGGTATCGTATAGCGGCTTGTCCATTTTCATTGCAAATGCACCAATTGCTTATGAAATCAAAGTATACTTTTCTACCTAAAATATTCGAACTGAAATATGATAAACAATGTAACTAAAATGTGAATAAGAATTAGGGCTTAATCTCTCTTAATGTCCACCATTTGGATTTAGGGCAAGGTAGATATAATGAAGCTTGCCATTGTGTTCCCAGCTAAAATTTTCATGTATTTAGTCTGCAAATGTTCATCATGTGTATTACAGACAAGGACATGGCACAGTGCAGGGTACAGGGTGTGCCAGTTGGACACTGTACCCACTGTTTTGTCACATGTGTCCTGTTAGAGAAGACAGACATTAATTAAATAATCACACACATCTATGATTACAAATGGGGTATGAGCCATGAAAGGAGAGTGCCCTATGCTCACACATCTCCCTGTAGGACACTGATCTCCGGAGGGAACAGGCAGGTCTCCGATGAGACCTACATCTAATGGTTGTTCTTCTTACTGCAAACTTGAAAAGAGGAGAATGAGGATGGGCTGAATTACTGAAGACTTATTGGACAGTAAGAATTTTATTAGACTCAGGACAATAGTCTCTGGCCCAATAAAGCTGCTAGTAATCTTCTTCTTGGGTCACTGGGAGTTCAAGTTAAACTGACATGGCTTTGGCTCTAAATCTATGAGGTTGAAGCATTTTTAAAATCCATCCTTGGAGAAAAATTAACTTTACAAAAGCTCCAGAGTATGTCAGATGATGTTAAACTACTTTCCATTCGTTAGGAATAACATTTAATACATTAAAATGAGCACTAGTCATAAAAATTTAATTAAAATAATAATTAGTGTAGCAGCCAAAATAAAAAATATCTAATTAAAATGAGAGGCTATAAACATATAATGTGACTCTACAATGAGATTTTTGTTTAATGTCTCAATAAATTGTCAGGAAATTAGATTTTCAATTTTATGGCAAAATGATACATTCTAAATACATATAAATGATAAAATATTTTGTTTAACGTTCAGAGTTTACACAAAAATTTTGCTTAGATTAAAATAGCCATCCAGAATGTTTTATACCTAAAACAGATATAAGAAAGTTAATCTGAAGTCCAAAATCTATTACTTCATTTATGATCAGATTCTTACAGAAATTTAAATTTGCAATGTTTATATTTATAATTATTCATTATCCCATGTTAATTTTTCTTTTGAGACTCTAAACACTTCACTTTCTCTTTCTCCTGGTACCAGACCCCTCACTTGCCATCTCGGTCACTACTTATGACCCCCTTGTGATTTCACACGCTCACCTAAATAATTTGATTTCAAAGGTCTACAAGCTATTAATGCAGTAAACTGTAACTTATTTCAGTGATAGACTTTGACAGATACTTCTGTCTATAAGAGGCATTAGTTTAGTGCTCAAATGTGGGCTTAAATTATACTGTACTGCCAGAATAGTTTCATGTAGTAATATCTCCTGTTTTTGTTTGTTTTGAGTTGGAGTCTCATTCTGTCGCCCAGACTGGCATGCAGTGGCACACTGCTCGTGGCCACTGCAGCCTCAACCTGCTGGACTCAGGTGATCCTTAAGCCTCAGCCTTCCAAGCAGCTGGGACTACAGGCATGCACCACCACTCCCGGCTAATTTTTTTATTTATTGTAGAGACGAGGTCTCATCAAGTTGCCCAGGCTGGTCTTGAACCTGTGGACTCAGGCAATCCTCTCATCTCAGCCTCCCAAAGTGCTGGTATTATAGGCGTGAGCCACTGCGTCTGGCCTGATTTGCTTTATAAAATATGAAAGATAAAGGTGGTTTCCAGTCATACAAATAGTAATAGTTTATAAGGATTTGGTCTTAAAATGGCATCTGGTTTCTTTAGTCACAGACTGTGCCTATACATCGTCTCTGTGGCAGCTTGACAAAGTGTCAGATGACCAGTTAACATCAGTCCTTGTCTCCTCAAAGAGCTTGTGAACGCTTGTCAAGGAGTCCTAAGTTCTAGACTTCAGGATGGATCGACTCCCTCCCCATTGCAATTCCCAGTGTGGAAATATACACATCTGCCCTAATCATCAAATATGAAATTTAATCAGAGAAATTAATTGACAGGGAATATAAATGTGTTATTTCAACTTTATGTTTGTAGTAATGTGTTTGCCTTTTACTGAAAGGACCCATAAGAAATAATCAATGAAGAATCAATCTATCACTGTTCTCAGCACAGGCATCCCCTGGAGGGCTGGTTAAAATGTAAATCAGATCACCAGATCCTGCCTCTAAAGTGTCTGACTCAGAAGATCCATGGTGGGGCCAAGAATTTCATGTCCATCAAGTTCCCAGGTGATGCTGACATTGGTCCTCATCCATACCAGGAGGACCACTGTTCTCAGGGCTCTCAACCCTGGCTGCACGTCAGAATCACCTGAGTAAGTTCAATGAGTTTAGGTAAGTATTGAAGGTATTTTGTGCTCTTTGGGAAATGGGTACATTTTTCTGACAAACAATGTAGGAAAACAATGTAATTGACACTATTTCCATTTTTACTTTGGGTCACAAGGATTCAGAAGCAGTTTGTGAATCAAGTTGTTACCCTGTTGTGGCCTATAAATCTGGGTTCTATTTTTTCCCATCCGATTCTAACATTATATTCTGATTTATACATTTTAAAAATTTATTTATTTATTTTATTATAGAGATGTGGTGTACAAGTCAGGATTGGTTACACAAGTAGGCTTTGTGTAGATGAAGTTTGGGCCTCCACCTGGTCCTCACTTCGCCTGGTTTGGGGCCAGGTATCCTTTGTGTTGTTGTGTGTCTGATTTATATTTTTCTTGGTGTTTATTTTAATTTTACTCCTTTATGTGTATATTTCTTTTAAAGTCATCTCGGAACTTTGGTGATTTAAGAAAGATTATCGATCAATCAGTAAGAAAACTAGGATAGAAATTTCCAATCACTCTCATAAACCTTGTTTTCTGACATTATTTCTTGCAAATGGTCAGGCCCTGTGGGTTTTTGGATTAGTATGTTAGGAAGAGACTGAGAGACAAAAGCTGGATTTCCTTGGAGCTGACACCTCCCACTATATAAAGAGGCAGCTAGCTCTTTTGTCTCTGAACCAAACTGCTAGGATTCTGAGTCATTCATTCCTCATTCTCTTGGAAGAGAAGGGATTCAGATTTGAAAGAGGCAATTTCTCTCTCATGGTGAATCAAAAAGATCTGTTTTTTGTAGTATAAAATCTTGGGAACTTTTAGGATTATTGTATTTTCCTTATTTTTATAGGCAATCTAATTCAAATGTTTTGTCTGGAAATCAGTTCATACTTATTTTCATAGTTTCATATCTTCTGAAAGTTTCAGGTTTTACAATGTAAAAATGTCAACAACTGAAAGTATGTTGGATTAAGTGACACATTCGCACATGCCAGATTCCAGGGCAGCCTCCCCCTCCCCTGTAGAGGTCTGGACTCAACCTTGAATATCCCTGCTCAGTCCTCTCCATTCCCAGGGAGTACAGCATCAAATTAGAAAACAATAGAAGAAGGAAGAAAGTTTTATATTTTACTACCCTTGAAGGCGTTTTTCTCCTGATTTTTAAACAAGGGTCCTGCATTTTCATTTTGCACTAGGTCCCCAAAATTATGTAGCTGGCCAGGTCTGAGAACTTAAAAGAAAATAGAGTCTCTAGTCTCATCCCAGACCTACTAAATTAGAACGTGCATCTCCAAGATTTCTGGGTAATTTCTCCATACGTTAGAGTTTAAGAAGAACTAACCCAGATGTGCCCTGTTAAAACGTACCACTAGCCACATGTGAGTCTAGAACACTTGAAATGTGGCCAGTTTTCGATGGGCAGCACAGTTGGTTCCGTGTTTTTGCTATTGCAAATAATGCTGCAATAAACACGCATGTGCAGGTATCTTAAAGAGAACTGGTTTAAAAAAATGTGGTTCATATACACGATGGACTATTATGCGGTCATAAAGAAGGACAAAATTATGAACTTCGCAGCAACTTGGATGGACTTAGAGTCTATAATACCGAGTGATCTATCACAGAAACAAGAACTGAGTACCACATGTTCTCACTCATAAGTGAACCTTAAACAATTGTAATACTATAAGAAAGGGTTTGGCAGTAGTTGAAAACTACTGAGGGTGGGGGTGAGAGTGGGATTGGCAGTAGTGGGACACTGCCAGGGGAGAAGGAGCACACGTCATCAACAAGGGTATGGTATCTACATAATGAACATTTGTATACTAACCCTGAATTGTACCCCATATCTTCAAAATTAAAAATTAAATAAAAAAGAATGTGGTCAGTCTGATGAAGGTATGCTCTATGTGCCAAATACACACAAGACGCTGAAGACTTAATATGAAAAAAAATGATATTTCATCAATAATCTTTATATTGGTTAATGGCAAAACAATAACATTTTGGACATATTAGGGTAAGTAAGTATATTATTAAATGTAGTTTCACCTCTTTTTTAATGTTTTTAATTTTGGATCCTAGAATACCTTATGTTACATACTGGCTTGCATTTGTGGCTTATATTTTTGCCTCACATTATATTTTCATAGGACATCTCTGGCTAGATCCCTTTGCTACTTATTTTTCCATTTATGCTTATTATCCTTTATCCCATTCTTTTAAGAACAGTTTAAAAGATTAGTATATTAAAATTGCAAACGAATTCAACCTAAAGTACTAGCATCAATCTAATAAATCATCATGTTACAATTTCTAGACAACACCGAATTTTAACTGGTATCTTTCCTACTTTGTTCTATTGCAATGTTCTCTAAGTTTACCTTACATGGGCATACCCTGGAAGGGTGGTTAAAATGCAAATCAGATTGCTGAATCCTGCCTCTAAAGTGTCTGACTCAGCAGGACCATGGTGGGGCCAGGAATTTCACTTCCAGCAAGTTCCTAGGTGATGCCGACACTGGTCTGGTAGCCACACTATAAGGACTGTTGTTCTCGTGGTTCTCAGCCCTGGTTTTACATCAGAATTACCTATGTAACTTCAGAAATTACCTATAAGTGCCTAAACCCCACTTTCAGAAACTGTAATTTTGTTGGTTTGGGAAGGGACTTGACATTTTAAAAAATGACATTTCAAAAGACTCACCAGGTGATCCTTCCGTGCAACAGGGTTGAGAATGCATGCCTTAATTCAAATGCAATAACATGTAGGAATTACAGGTATTCAAACAAGACTAGAGTAGAGATGCTTTTCTTGGTTAGCCTTCACCATACCTGCCGGGACAAGTAAGCTGATTTGCACCATTTTAATTTTGTCAGCAATGAAGCTGAGGTTTAGGAAAATGCATTGATTTGCTCTACATTTGGGAAGATAAAGGGGCTCATTGCTCCCTCTTTCTTCCTTTCCAGCATCCTCCAAAAGCCCCTGATGTGCAAGAAGGTCAGGACTTGGGCATTTCAGGTCTCTCTTTCTTGTGTTGCCTGGTGTGCTTCACTCCACTCCGTGGCTTTTGAAACACATGGCTCTGTCTGCTGTGCAGAGATATTTGGTTTACTTCAGGGAAGCTTGGCATCCTATGAAGTTACCATTTTTGCTTGCAAGTCTGATGTGTTTGTCAAGAAGATGCTTTTTAAAAATAATCTAATCTCTTGTGTTTGCCTTCAAGCATGGGGAAACATGAATATGAATCCAGTTTAGTGATGAATCATCAGCTCAGCATAAACCTTGATTTGACTGACTCAACCAAGTGTGTGACTCACTTATTGTTGGATTCATATTGTTTAAAGATGGATTTCCATGGCCTCTGGAGGTGCTATGTTTTCTTCTAAATGTTTGAAAACCATTGTTTATACTTAAGAAAATTAAAAAGCCAATACAAATAGTTAATAGTGAAGTATTGCTATAGCATGTATGTATACATTAACTCTGGCAGAGAGAAAAGCTGTCGTTTTTAAGGTTCTTGATGTTTACTTGAAGTAGAGTAAGCCCCTCATCTGGACTAGATCAATTACAAATATGTGTTCCTTCTTGACAAAATATGATTGATGTGCGTGAACAACCATCTCCAGGATATATATTTTGAGTTGTTTCCCAACAGTATGGATGAATTTGAATGTTAGTTCATTTCTCCCTCTTTTGGGGCCACCTGTCACTCTATGAAGATACAGAATATGAGCATTTTTAAAGTTCAAATTCCTTAGGCTTATTTCTTGAGTTTTGGCTCAAATTACAGGGATTATAGTAGTCCTCAATGCTTGAGAGCATTTTAATCTTTTCTCTTCTTTTTTTAGATATAAACAAACTAAATTCCATGTTTCCTGGGTTCTGAATTCAGCGAGACACCACTCCACTGCCTGATGTTCTTTCTAGCACAGGTGAGACGTAGGTGTCCAGTCAGACTCATTTGCTTCAACTGTGGAACTGCTAAGGACATTGCTCTTTAGAATAAGGATTATCTCTTACCTTGGTGATTACTCAGTGCATCAAGAAGGTGTCTGTTCACCAACCAAATGGTATGACGACTGAAATCAGTCTAAGTCAAAGCATCCAAGGCAATATGCTGATAATGTTAACAGCATCCATTAAGTGACCAGGAAGATTATTTTCTTGGGACAATCCATGTGATAGAAGATATTTTAAAGGATTGCCTGAGCCTGGGGGTTTGAAACTAGCCTGGGCAACTTGGAGAGACCTCATCTCTACATAAATCACAAAAAAAAACTAGCCGGGCATAGCGCCGTGTATCTGTAGTTCCAGCTACTTGGAAGGTGGAGGTGGAAATCACCCAAGCCCAACAGGTTGAGGCTGCGGTAGCAGTGAGTGTGCCACTGCACTCTAGCCTGAGTGACAAGAGTGAGATTCCAACTCAAAAAATAAAATAAAATAAAATACCTGAGCTTTTCACTGGGAGCATTAGTCCCTGGGCACTGCTAAAGGAGAGAGGGAAGAGGGCTAGGGGCATAAAACCACCCCCTGAGTACCATGTCCACTACAGGGAGAGAGAGGGCTCAGTAGAAGGCCAAACCTCTCCTTCTTGCAATTTATTTATGTAACAAATTTTCACATGTGCCCCACAACTCTGAAATTAGAAAAAAAATAAACAAAAATACCTGAACTTTCCAAATGTTCGTGATGCAGAGGAAATTAAATTAATTTGGGAATCTAAAATAAGCACCTTAATGAAGTTGTGCAAAACATTTACTGTCTCTAATATAATTGGAAAACAAAATCTCTAAATTATACAGAAAGCTCATTTTAACTTGTCTACTCTCTTACATACCATTTCACAGTGCTAATAAAAACTGTGGAAGTGATTGGTTTGGTTTTTATTTCCTTTTCATGGCTAAACTTTAATTGGTAAAGATGCAATTGATCAGCAAAATGTTTAAAAGGACTGTAGTAGTTATGCAAAGAGCCTGCTTTTAAAAAAATGTATAATTTAGAGTTTATCTGAAAGTGTTGAGTGCAAAAGATTTGGCAGACATCATCAAACCAACTTAATGTAAATAATTTGCAAATAACAGTAAGTCTGCTAAAACAAGCTGGAAACTTAAAAAAAAAAATCTGCTTAAGACATACATAACTATATACACCAGTAGATATCTTTCATTTTCCCAGAATGTTTTGTGATGTATTTGTCTTCTGATTTTAGTGACAGGGTCTCTTAAGTGCACATAACAGAAAACCAATACAAGCTTTCAAGGCAGAAAAAGAAATGTGTTAAGTCCAGGGACCCAAGTGTTGTTTTCAGGATTCTGTCTCCTTCTATCTTGCATCTCCTGACTTTTTACATATTGGCCTCATATATCTCTATAGCAGATGGCTTATTTCTATGATTAGGAATGATGACTGTAGGCAGCTCAGGTTTCATTGTTCTTATGACTTATCATCTTTGAGAAAGAAAAGCCCTTTGTTTACATTTCATTTACTATTTTGCAAACCTACGTAAGAAATCTCAGTAAAGACTAGACTGATCCTGGCATACTCTGGACTCCTCCAGCGGAGATAGGAGAGGGCAGGGTTAGCCTCATTGAAACCACATAAGCTACAGTCCTTTTAGGAAAGAAGTATGCTTGTTTCTGGAAGAGAAGGGCCTGCTGGATGCAGGAAATACAGCACCTATCCACTGTTTGGTCATTTTATTGTCATTTTTTAAAGTCATAAATTTAGCAACAAATCTGTCTTGTCTATAGAGAGATTTCTACATGGGTTTTGGGGTGTGTGTGCCTGCATGTTTTTGTTTTGTTTTATTTTAGATCTATGATTGCATTCTTTAAAGGAAAATTCAGTTTCTACTGGGAAATATATTCATCTAAATCCTGAACTCAGCTTGTCCCCAGACTTTATTCTTGGCATTGCTTTGGAAGCTCTGAACTGGAAACAGTCTGGTAAATATCCACATAGAGACTGAGAAGAAAGAAGCATGGATATAGTGTGCAAAGGGGAATAAAAATACAGTGTTGATTTTATAACACTACCTTTAAAAAAAAACCCTAAACGTGGGCAAATTATTCTTCTCTACTACTGCATAAAATGCATGTATGAGCTATTTTTTTAACCAGCTATATAAGCAACCTTAAGAAACATTATACAAATTTTTTATTTAGCCTCAGGATATTTTGGGACTCTGAGGAAGGTACTCTTCATAGGCAGAAACTAAATGTATTATGAGGGCTTAATAAAGGGAAATTTCCTGATAATTGTGGCAGGGAAGTTAGAATGAGGAATTTGTCAGGGACTATAAGAACTCTTGAAAATACCTTGTCCCCTGGAAGAGGGGGGCGGCTTTGCCAGGCTGGTAGTGGCAAACGTGAAATGAGATTATTGAACGATACCAGGGAAAACCTAGAATGTTTGGCTTGAAATAAAATAAAAAATTATTATTGATTTAAAAATGCCTGTTTGAAAATTCAGGTTGAACTTCATTGAGCTCACATAAGTAATTGGAAGCACCAAGCTCAATTGCACATCCTGATCTATATTTTATTACTCTCAAAAAGAAATAGTCTTGGAATACAAAAAAAGAAAGCATGATGGCCTTGCACATACAGTGTGCCCACGTGACAGCGGTAGAGGAATTGCAGGACAATGAGGACATGTAGGAAGGGTGGAGAGGGTTATAATACAATGCCGTATTTGTCCATAACAGTGCCTAATTGCGTATAAGAAATTATGCCAGGAACTTAACTTCAGGTTTTGTAAAACAACGAAAAAAATTTATAAGGAAAATACTGGAAAGACAAACCTATTTTTAAAAAAATTGTGTACATTTTATCAGTTCCCAAGCCTTAAGATAACCTCAGTAGATGAGCAGAAACTCCTTTGAGAGACAGTCCAGAGTATTGAGAATAAATCTCCACCAGTCACTTTCTGTAAAATAGAAGAAAACTTGAAAAAGTGAGGGCAGACAGACTATCGAACCAATGAGGTTGTTGGAAACTCAGTGACATAAAAAGTCTGTTCATCAGGATTTGCACCTGACCTTGAGGAAGGAAGAACTGGGTTCCTCTTCCATTTAATCTCGATGGCCCTGTTCAAGACCCCCATCTCCACTTGAAATGTGGCTTCAACACCCATCTCTGTGAGACTGCCTGCTAGTTTCCAACCCAATATCCATTTTCCTTGTCTTTCTAAGTAAAATAATTAACTTTTAGTTGGGCTCGGTGGCTCAGCTTGTAATCCCGCGCCTTCGGAGGCTGAGGTGAGTGGTTTGCCTGAGCCCAAGGGTTCGAGACCCACCTGGGCAACTTCGTGAGACCTCATCTCTACAATAAATCAAAAAATTAGCCAGGCATGGTAGCACATGCCTGTAGTTCCAGCTACTTGGAAGGCTGAGGTGGAAGGATTGCCAGAGCCCCAGCAGGTCGAGGCTGCAGTGGCTGGGAGTGGCCACTGCACTCCAGTCTGGGCGACAGAGTGAGACTCCAACTCAAAAAAAAAAAAAATCAACTTTAGCCATGCGTGGTAGCGTGCACCTGGAGTTCTAGTTTCTTGGAAGGCTGAGGCAGAAGGATTGCCTGAGCCTAGCAGGCCGAGGCTGCGGTGGCCATGAGCATGCCAGTGCACTCCAGCCTGGGTGACAGAGTGAGACTCCAACTAAAAAAAAAAATCAATTTTATTCCAGAAGGCAATGTGCTCAGCTATAAGACTTCATTTTCTAGTTTTGAGAGTAGAGATAGGCAATGAGATCAAGTGCAAGTCATTGGGTAGGATTCCTGGGAAGCATTTAAATGCGCAAAATTACTGAATGCCACATTTTTTTCACTTCTCTGCTTTTTCTTTTCTCTAGCTGGGAACCTGGATGTGATCGCTTGAACGCCATAGCCATTTCTGATGATTAGGGAAACTTGAATATGGAAGATGCACTAATGAGGAGAAGCAGCAAGATGGAAGAGGCCTGTGTTTCTATGACCCTGGAGCAGCCACATCTGACCTTTGTCTATGTTGATCACTTCTGAATCCTCAGGATATACAGCAATGTCAATTACATAATTGTTGCTCATTAATTTTTGAATGGCCAAATAAATAAATGATGTGTGCTCTCCTGGACTTCCTCCAATCGTCTGCAGCTGGTTCTGTGCCATCCTATATATTTGATGAGGTTTACTTCCCAGTTCTACCAATCTCTCCTTGAATTTAACTTTTGCATCTTAATTTTGACTCAGCTTTGGAATTCTTTACTTCACTGTCCTATTATCACTTGGAATATGCCATATGAGGTCTGACATTTAGGTTCATGAACCATCCTAGAAAAAGTCCACTTGTCAAAGAAATTTTGGAACTCTTTTTTTCTGGAATGGCCATCAGAGCTGTCATTATTATTTGTTGAGTTCTGACAATTAAGTTTGCACACTTTCCACCGTGTGCTTACATTGGCAGCGCTGTACAAATAACTGTATTGGAACACCCTCCCTACTCAGCTGATTTGGCCCCCAATGACTTTTTTCTTTACCCAAAGATAAAGTAAACATTGAGAGGAAGATATTTGATGACATTCAGAACATCAAGAGTAATATGACGAAAGCTCTGATGGCCATTCCAGAAAAAGAATTCCAAAGTTGCTTTGATGGGGGGACTAGGTGCTGATATCAGTGCGTAGTTTCCCAAGGGGAGTACTTTGAAGGTGACCATAGTGATATTCAGCAATGAGATATGTAGCACTTTTTCTAGGATGAGTTGGCAAACTTAATTGTTGGGCCTCATATGCCTGGACTTTCACTTTTATTTAAATGACATGTAATTTTAGAAAACGCGAGGCATCTTAGGAAAGGTCACCACAATTTGATTTATTTCAAGACTAGAAAAGAATTCTAAATATTCTGTCTTGAAAGCAATTTTCAAATATACAAGTAAATTTGTTTTTCAGAAAAGGTATCAGACAAGTTTTCATTTTGTACTGAAACTAAAATAAGAGGAATAAAATATTTAGAAGAATTTAAAAATAAGTTCTAACTATACTACTTTCACCTGATGGTAGACCCATTTCGTTTGGCTGTAAACTTGGGCCTGCCTATCAGCTACTCTTTTTCAACATGGGAGCAAAATTGAAGCAGTCAATATTTCTGATTCTCAAATGTGTGCCTTGCTTGGTAGACTGGCTACAGAAAACTGGGTTTCATGGGACATTTCTACCAGGATGTTTCCGAAATATTATTTTAAGTATGTAACCATGGTAAAAAGCATTCATATATTTCTTCAATAAACTTATTAAGCACCTATTACATGTGAGGTGTTGGGAGTAGATGCTAGGTTTACAGTGGTAAACTAAACACATATGGTCTCTCCCCTCATGGTTCTTAAAGACTATTGGGAAAGCTATACATTAAACAATCACACACAAGTTACACATTGTGGTAGGTACCATAAGAGAAAAGAACAGGGTGCTATTGAGCCATCAAAGAAGGCCTCTCTGATATCTGAATTAAGACCTGAAAGATGAGAACTATTTAGCTAGGAAAATGGTTGAAGGAAGCGTATTCCTTACAGAGGAAAAAAATGTGCAAATGTGTTAGGCAGAAATAGCTGAAGAGCATCAAGGAAGTCAAAAGCAGTCTTAGGGTGTAGAAAGCCAGGAGAATGCTTGCTACAGTTAGGTGAGAGAAGTGGGCAGGACCAGATTATGCAAGGGTCTGTGTGCCATATTGTATCTGTGGTCTACAGCTGCTAGCAAACTGTCCTAAATTTCAGTGGCTTAAAAGAACAATCATTTATTTGCTCATGATTCCACAGATCAGCAATTTGGACTGAGTTCATCTGTGTGGTTTTCTGCTGGTCTTGTTTGGGCCCACTCAGACAGTTGCACTCAACTGGTGACTGTAATAGCTGAGTTGGTGGGGCCTCCTTCTTGATGTTGTCTTTCTTTGCCTTAGGAGGCTAGCCTGGGCTTCTTGACATGGCAAACTCAGGGCCGCAAAAGGGTCAGAGAAAGAGCAAGGCTTCTCGTGGCTTTCCTTGGAAGGTGTACATGTTACTCTACCTCATTCTATTTATTAGTCAAAAAAAAGTCGCAGGGTCAGTCCAGATTCAAGATGTGAAGAAATAAATTACAGTTCCTGATAGAAGAAGTTGCAAAGAATTTATGCCATTTTTAATCCCCTAGACTCATTAAGATGTATGAAATGTATTTTATGTATAAGGAAAAGCAACGCAAAGCCTTTAAACAATGAAGTGGTATCCAGTTTATGTGTGGTGTTAACTCTTTCTCCCTCCAGCCCCATTCATGTCCTGGCTTTTGAGATTAACAAGTCTGGGTACTGAGGGGGAGTGGAAAGGACTCAGTGTATATGCCATAACTTTGAGGGAATATATGAAATCTAAAAGTAAGGACATCCTGGTTGGAGAGCCCTATTCTTATGGATTACTTGAAAGAGAATCTTGAGTCCTCTTCTTCTGGGGTGCCAATAGGAATTGTGGGGGACAATATCAAAAATCTCTTTTTTGAATTTTTTATTTTTTGAGTTGGAGTTTCATTCTGTCACCCAGGCTGGAGTGCGGTGGCATGCACATGGTCACCGCAGCCTCAACCTGCTGGGCTCAGGTGATCCTTCCACCTCAGTCTTCCAAGTAGCTGGAACTACAAGCATGTACCACCATAGCCAGCTAATTTTTTGATTTATTGTGGAAATGAGGTCTCGCCAAATTGCCCAAGCTGGTCTCCAACACAAGGACTCAGGCAATCTTCTCACCTTGACCACCCAAAGTGCTGGGATTATAGGCATGAGCCACCATGCCTGGCCTCAGAATTCTTATATTCTGTTACGGGATGACTCAGTAGTAATCTGTGTATGCTGAAGACCAAAACATCTCAGTAGATGCCAGCATGGATAGATAGCAGAAAAAATTCAGGTGCTCACACGCCCCAACCTTACTCCTACATAGTGATCCAGAATTAGATACACCCCCAGAAGCAAGAGAGCAGAAAATCCTTGAATTTGAAGGACAGAGTATAACTCAAAATAGACAGTGAGTTATATAAAATAAAAGAAATCATTTTCTTGAACAAACAAGTTTATTGCTAAATATACAGTGCATATATATATAGATGATATATATGTTTTTAAAGAACCCTTTCATTGAAGTATTAAATACATGACATATAATGCGTTTGGCTTATTTTACTCAGCATTATGTTTGTGAGATTTGTCCACGTAGTTGAGTTGAGTGTAGTTTCTTCGTTCTCCTTGCTCCTTGGTATTCTGTTGCATGAATAGGCCATCGTTTAGATAGTCACTCCCATTCTATTATTTTTGACGGATACTTAAGTTGTTTCCAATTTGAGGCTACTATGAAAAGTGTTGCTATGTACATTCTTAAATGCTGTTTAATGTTTAAATACATTTATCTTGCTTATATACCTAGCAGAGAAATGACTAGATCATAGTGTGTGTATATACTCAGCTTTAGTAGATGGGTCACATTCTTTTCCAAAATGGTTGTGCTAGTTTACGCCCCTACCAGCAATTGAAGAGAATTCTACTTGCATTCACATATTTACTAACACTGGGTATTGTCATAGTTTTAATTTAATTTTAGTTATTTTAGAAGGTATGCGTGTGCTTTTAGTTTGCATTTCCCTGATGATTAAAGCAGGTGAGCATCTTTTCATGTGTTAATAGGCCATTTTAATCTTATTCTGTGGAGTGCATGTTCACGTCTTTTACTCATTTTCTACTGGGTTCTCTTTCTTTTTCTTTTAGATTTGCAGGAATCTTTTTATAGATTCCAGACACAAGGCTACACACACACACACACAGTTTGCTTTTTCACGACCGTAATTGGATCATTGAAAAAAGGGAAATTCATATTTTATTGTATATTGTATTTCAGTCTATCATTTCTTTTCTTTTCATCTTCTTCAATGTTTTCTTGGTTATTCATGGCTCTTTGTATCTCCATATACATTTTACAGCCAGCTTGTCAATTTCCATAAAAAACTTGCTGGTGCTGAGATTGCTTTGAATCCAAATTTTAGAAAGATCTTTCTTAGGAAGCCACATTTAGACGTAGAACCAAGGAATTAGAAGAAGAAAGTTATGTAAGAAGTGGGGGGGCGGGTGGGGGGAGAAGCGATGGAGACTTTTCTAGGGCAAAGAGAACATCATGCACAAAGATCCACAGTATAGAAAGGTGTAGCAAAGTCAAGAAACTGAAAGGTGACTGGTGTGGCAGAAGAAAAGGGATTGAGATGATGCTGACATGTAGGTCCAAGCCCAGATCCTACAGTCTTGAAAGCTATTGTGAGCAGTTTAGATACACAGTGATCAGCAGAAACTTAGAGACTGTAGCTTTGTTTGCTTTACTTGCTTGTTATTAAAATGCTTTTTGCTGAAATAAGATTTGACTTTAGCATTTAGTCAACTACATAAAAAAAGTTGATCTAACAAAAGCCCTAAGAAATTCACAAAGCTATAATTTGATTCTCTTTGACTAAAAACAAAAGTGTAGTGTACATTTTGTTTGACTCAAACTTGGGCTGAATACATTTGACTCAAACTTGGGCTGAATACATTCATGGGTACTTTCTGAATCCATTTTACTCCCACAATTCTCTGTATTGGAACTCAGCACACTAAAATGTTTCTTTGAAAAATAAGCACAAATGTCCTAAACATGACTCAGTATATGTTCACTTCATATTTACTTTCATTTTTCTTTGTTCATCAGGAAGAGTCTCACAAAAGAGATGAGTCAACTGCAAATGCAGGAGAGTGAATCTGTGCTCATTATCCTCAAGCATCCATGGAAACACTTGTAGCTTAGAACTCTTATCAAAAGATCTTTTGTTATTTCAAGAGCAGCACTAACACACGCAATGACTACACATTTTTGAATGCTTCAAAGAATCTTTGCTTTTCTCTAGAAAGAATGGACCTACCTTGGCAATTGCACACCACTCCACGTGCTTTCCAAGCGGGTTCAAGCTGTTACATTCATGTCAAGTTGGGCAACCTTGACAAAACTCTGTCTTTATCAAAACAATTGTACGTGGTTCTAGAAAGTAAATCCTTGTTACTTTGTCTTAATCCTACAAAAAGAAAGCAGCTCAGTAAAGAGTTGGGCAAGTGACACTGTAGGACCCTTCTGAGGATGCAAAGATAACCAAGGCGGAAAAACGAGTATTAAAGGCCTTATCTATACCAGAGGACAGGAGGATGAGATGTTCTTAAAGAAAATAATGTGAAGTAGGAGAGAGGAAATAGAGTAACATATAAGTAAGGGAGACTCTACTAAGTACAAAGTGACCTATGCATAATATAACAATGTCAATTCTTGATTTTCCAGCTCTGCTTGACTTTTGTAGCCCTGCTAGCCAGAGTGTGGTCTGGAAAACTCTTGTCACCTGAAGTAAGTTACTTAGTAGGCTTGGGTCACTTTCTTCAGTGTATAGTTATTGCTGGATCTGAGCTCCACTCTGAACTCCTGAGCCCTGGTTAGGGTCTATCCTCTTTTCTGAGGGTACGACACTAAACTTGCCAATTAAAGGTTATCTTAGTCTCAGAATTTCTCTTTCAGATGAGCATAACCCATTTTAGATAAATATTCAGTCAAATTCAGATTTTGAATTTCTTCCTTGTGCTATTCATCTTTTTCTTCAAGATAGTGCCTGGGTGTAGGAACTCTTTGCCTACATGGCTATAAGGGGTGGCAGTTTCTGTTGGTCCTTATGCTGACTTCTAGGCCTTTACTGGTCTTGTTTGAGATGTCCCTTGCTGGGTGACCCACTGAAGTTTGCAATTGGTTAAACTATTGATCTATTTTCTTGAAAGTTTAGAGTTTCGTGATCCGTTTCTGAAAATTTTTCCCACTCTGTACCTCCACTGATTTTCAGTCTTAAGATTAGTCAATATTTCTGGAAATAGACATGAGACTTGAACAGGAATCTTACAAAGTTTCTTTTTTCTTCTCATTTTGGCATTATTATTTATTTTAAAGAGGGTTTTGCAGAACTTTTTCAAAAAGAAGAATTGCTGATAATTTTAGTGCTAATATTTGACTGAAGAAAAAACAACTGCCAGGTGTGGTGGCTCATACCTGTAATCCCAGCACTTTGACAGGTGGAGGTGAGAGGATGGCCTGAGCCCAGGGGTTTGAGACCAGCCTGGGAAGCTTGGTGAGACTTTGTCTTTACAAAAAAATAAAAAAATTAGCCTGGTGTGGTGCACACACCTGTAGTTCCAGTTACTCGGAAGGCTGAGGCGGAAGGATCACCTGAGCCCAACAGGTCAAGACTGCGATGGCCAAGAGCATGCCACTGCACTCCAGAATGGGTGACAGAGTAAGACTCTGACTCAAAAAACAAAAGCAAAAACAAAACAAAAAAAGCCACACACACACACACACACACACACACACACACACACACACACACACACACAACCCAGCATCTTTTTCCTCAGACTCCCATCTCATATCTAGTACCATTCTACAAAGGTACCTGAGGGTTGACGAGATTGGTAAAAATCAATAAAACTGCGTGACATGAATATACTTTTCCCAACAAAAGAAGTAATTGTCATGAGGCTAAGGCAATTTAATTCCAATCATGGAATTTGTTACTGAGCTGCTCTCTGATAAAAGGTGGCAACATTCATTGCAGGATTGGTGGGAAAGGAGCCAGTAGAAACCACTTCAGGCTCCTTCTGACCATCTGCAGTTACCTCATAGATTCCTGTTACTTTATAGCCGCTTATCAGCAAAATTAAGTTTTCCTTTAAGAAGTGAGCAAGAGGAAGAAAAAACCAGTTAGAGAGAAAAATGAAGGCTTATGCAAGATCAGCCTCCAAATCTGAGAGGCACAGAGAAGCCATTGAAGGATTAAAGATGACCTTCTCTGAGGACATGTTCCTCTTCTCCTAGATCCTGTCACACTGCCCCTGTAGAGACTGAAGCAAGTCACAAGGCTCAGACAATATGAGAGCTGGGACGTGGGGCCTACTGACCCAGTGCTCTAATGGAAGCATGCATCAAAGCACTGTTGGCCAACTCTCTTGCCGCTGGGCTGAGAGACTCCACTATCAGACTCGTGGGAAGGGCCAGCACTTCGACTTGCTCCTTTCTAATCCTAGGTTTGTCCCTCCAGCTAGCTGCACAAGTGATTCCTTAATCTACAGTTTCCAAGAAGGCTTGCAGTGGGGATTAGGTATAATGTACCCAGAACAGAGCCTGGAATCAGCAAAGTTTTCTGGTAAGTGATAACCATGATGCTGATGCTGATGATGACAATGAGGAAGATGAAGACAGTGGTGGTGGTGATGGTAATGAAGAAGAGGAGGCGGGCTAAAAGAACCAAGCATTGAGCCGGGCTCAGTGCCTCAGCCTGTAATCTCGTGCCTTTGGGAGGCTGAGGTGAGTGGATTGCCTGAGCCGTGGGTTCGAGACCCGCCTGGGCAGCGAGACCTCATCTCTACAATAAATCAAAAAATCAGCCGGGCGTGGTAGTGCATGCCTGTAATTCCGGCTACTTGGAAGGTTGAGGCGGAAAGATCGCCGGAGCCCAGCAGGTCGAGGCTGCGGTGGCCGGGAGTGGCCACTGCACTCCAGTCTGGGTGACAGAGTGAGACTCCAACTCAAAAAAAAAAAAAAAAAGAACCAAGAATTGGCTAGGACTAGCTTTTTCCTAAAATTTGGATGAACTCAACTCACTACCCAGATGAAGGTGCTTTCTTCATGATGTAAAAGTAGACATTACAATGCATCTTCCTGTTTTTATACTAAGATTTTGCACACACACATACACACACACTTGTCAATTCTATCATTTCTAGACTCACAACAAAGCTTATAAGAACAAAGAATGGCAGTCTTCAAGCAAAATTTGATTTTTTTTTTTTTTTTTTTGAGTTGGAGTCTCACTCGGTTGCCCAGACTAGAATGCGGTGGCTGGGCAGCCTCGCCTGCTGGGGTCTGGCGATCCTTCTGCCTCAGCCTTCCGAGTAGCCGGAATTACAGGCATGCGCTACCATGTCTGGCTGATTTTTTGATTTATTGTAGAGATGAGGTCTCGCTGCCCAGGCGGGTCTCGAACCGCGGGCTCAGGCAATCCACTCACCTCAACCTCCCAAAGGTGCGGGATTACAGGCTGAGCCACCGAGCCTGGCTCAGGAACTTGGCGAGACGCCATCTTTACAATAAACCAAAAAATAAATAAATAAATTAGCTGGGCCTGGGGGCGAGTGTCTGTAGTTCCAGCTACTTGGAAGGCTGAGGCTGAACAGTTGCCTGAGCCCAGAAGGTTGAGGCTGCAGTGACCATGAGCGTGCCACTGCACTCCGGCCTGGGCGACAGAGTGAGACTCCAACTCCAAAAATTTGGATAATTTTAATTTAAATTAGATTTTCTTTACAATTTTTTTAAGGAATGAGAGAGAACATGCTGTATTTAGGGTAATTCAAACATCCTGAAAGAACAGGAAAACGTGTAGCATAATTAGCATATGACCTTGACTTTTGATAGTTGTCGGCATCAATTTATAAAGTCAGTAAACATTTTGTAGGTGTAATATTACAAATACTTTAAACTATGCATAAGTCGAGGTGATTTCTAGTAGGGTCTTTTTCTGAGAAGTTCTCCAATGAAAGCAGTGGCCCCATAGTGGGGGTGGAGAAATGCTCAAGGACAGTACTGGGTAAACCCACAGTTTTCATTTTGGGAATTCTCCAGGAAAAATAAATATATTTGCATAGATGTGTATATATACACGACTATACTGCAAATCCAACTGAATTGTACTCTAGACATATTCCAGCTCATATCTCTTTTAGTGCCTGCCAAATGGCATCGTAATGAACTGTTTTCTCTTCCCCTGGGTTGCAAGATTTTTGCAAATGGTCTATTAGTGCAGGAGGGGATGGAGGAGTTGGGTGACAAAATTGTAGTTAATTCATTATTATGTTTCCTATCCTGAGTCTGGGTTGTCATAGAGCTGGTGTTCAATGAATGCTTGAATGAATAATGGAATAGAAGGCACCTTGTTAGAGACTTGAAGATACCCTGTTCTTGAAATGAAAAGCAATATGCTTTTCTTTTTCATTTATTTTCCCAATTACCTAATTTAGTCTCTGGTTGGCTTAGGGAAGGCTGGTGGCAGCCTATAGTGTGACTGGACTAGGTCATCTGCAACCAAATTGCTCATGCCTGCAGTCTGAGCAGACAGAGAACACTATTTGAGAATAAATTCTGACACTGCTGAAAGCCAACAGGTACAATTGGTGGGGGTAAGCTTTGAGGACATTTAACAATAAAATTCAATTTTTCATCAAATTTATGGACTCCTTAAAACTCAAGAGAGTCACGATTCTCAAAAAGCTTTTCTTTGCAAATTGTATATTGACAGTTGAGCACATAGCAGTAAAATTGATCATTAAGATTACTGGCAGAATAAAATTCGCATGTAGGGTTATTACATTAGAACTTTTTGAATGAGTAATGCACTCATAGAGATAAGCTTTATTGCAGAAAAGTGATTAACAAGTTTATCATCTGTAAAGTACATGTTCTTCTTTCATGCTGAGGCTACTGGAAAATCAGATGGAAGACATTTGAAGTATGTTCTTTTTCACATTCCTTGATTTTGTCTTACTTGCCTCAAATCCTTATATGTGGGTAAGATAATATCTGGAAATTTCCCCTTCTATTAATATATTAAGATACAGTATGTTCTTGTGATCAAAGTCAGCATTATTTTGGAAATCTGTATAAAGCATTGTGAGTAAGTTTATCTTCTTCAGTCCCTTTCTAGACTATATCAGCTGTAAATAATCACAGACTACAATTCAGAAGTAAAGAAGACTAAGTGAAGCTCAAATACAGAATGTGGATAATCTCTCTCGAGTCCCATTCTTTCAAGTTAGGCATTTGTAGAGGGTTTTTCAGTGAAAACAAATTCTTAAGACATTTCTGTGATTCTGAATCCTCCCTATCAAATGGGTATTACATTTGGACTATCTCCAAAAACAGAACACCAGAATGTCCATTAGGGTATGTTTCAGGGAAGAACTTCTTGCATAGAGAGCCATGACTATGCCCTCTCAGAGCAGAGTACTACAAATGTGGCTGGTTCATCTGACCCTCAGGACTAGTACTTGTTGCAGATTAACTTCACTCACTGAACTTTTTGATACCATCAAATTTGCTACATGATGTTCATCAATTGCCTCCTGGTGGCACAGCCATCTTGGTAGAGGGGAAAGAAGAGTCATAGACAAATGCCTAACATTCAGGATCTACAAGGAACTCAAATGTGCCCAAGGGGGGGGAACAGCCCCATTAAAAAGTGGGCAAAAGATGTGAATAGACATTTCTCAAAAGAAGAGAAACTAGCAGCCAATAGACACATGAAAAAGTGCTCAGCCTCACTAATCAGAGAAATGCAAATCAAAACCACATTAAAATACCACCTAACTCCAGTAAGAATGGCCATCATTAGATGCTGGTGAGGATGCAGAAAAGTAATGTTTCTACGTTGCTTGTGGGAATGCAAACTAGTGCAACCTCTTTGGAAAACAGTGTGACACTTTCTGAAAGAACTAGAAATTGAACCTTCCATATGACTCAACAATCCCCCTATTGGAATATACCCGGAGGAACTCAAATCATTCTACAAAAAAGATATCTGTACACACACACATTTATTGCAGCACTATTCACAATAGCAAAAACATGGAGGCAACTGTGCTGCCCCTCCAAATTGGACTGGATAAAGAAAATATGGTACATATACACAATGGAATATTATACAGCCATAAAAGAGGACAAACATATAGACTTCACAGCAAGTTAGATGGATTTAAAGTCTGTCATACTCAGTGATCTATCACAGAAACAAAGAACAGAGTACCATATGTTCTCACTCACAAGGGAGACTTGAAAAATTATAATGCTGTAAGAAAGGGATTGGCAGCAGTGGGAAACTGCTAGGGGAGGAGGGGGGGAGCATTGGCAGTAGTGAGAAACCGCTGGGGAGAGGGGGCACACCTCATCAACAAGGGTACCTGCCTAATGAACATTTGTATACCTAACCCTGAATTGTACATCTTTAATTTTAAAGATGTAACTGTATCACATCTTTAAAATTAAAAAGACAAAGAGTCATAGAACAGGACCATAAGCCAAATTAATTCTGTATTAATTCTATTTTTATCTTATGTAAGGTAAAAACAAGCTAAGGGTAGTGGAAAGCACATCATCCTTACAGTTAGAGTAGCGGGGTTCTGGCCCTACCTTTGCCACCTGGAAACCTTGGGCAGGTCAGATGCTGCAAACCATCTTCTCCATCTGCCCTGTCTAACAACAGGAGTATCATGAACATTGAATGAGATAATCTATATACAATTGCCTTGTGAATTGTATATCTGTAAGGTTCCATTTTTCTCTCTAAGTTACAGTGAATCTTATTTTGGGTATTTATTGAAAGACTACTTAAGAATATTTTTTACCAAATTAAAAACTTTCTAAGTTTTCTCTTTCTGGCATATCTACTCAAACAAGATTCCTTGGTGATCTAGGTATGATATATATATACATATTTTTTGAGTTGGAGTCTCACTCTGTCGTCCAGACTGGAGTGCAGTGGCCGCCCTGGCCACCGCAGCCTCGACCTGCTGGGCTCCGGCGATCCTTCTGCCTCAGCCTTCCGAGTAGCTGGAACTACAGGCGTGCGCTACCACACCCGGCTAATTTTTTTCTTGTCCTACGTTAAAAATATCCTAACTAAGCCGGGGCTTGGTGGCTCAGCCTGTAATCCCAGCACTTTGAGAGACTGAGATGAGGTCTCGCCAAGTTGCCCAGGCGGGTCTCGAACCCACGGGCTCAGGCAATCCACTCACTTCAGCCTCTCAAAGTGCTGGGATTATAGACTGAGCCACCAAGTCCGGCTTAGTTAGGATATTTTTAACGTAGGACAAGAATGTTTTCCCTTCTCTTAGGCCTTTACAATCATCATGCCCGAGCCTTTGTCACAGTCCCATAGAATTACATAAGGAACCAGAAAGCCTGGGTCTGTGTCCAAATCTATCATTAACTGTATGGCTGTGGGTAGGTCCTATCACCCATCTGAGCCCGTTTCCCAACCAACAGAAAAAATAATAGTGCTACTCAATTTGCTTATCTCACAGAATTATTGTGGAAAGCAAATGAGAAAATGTACATAAACCACTTAATAAGCTATAATAAAATCTGCTCAAACATAATACATTATTTCTCTGACATTACTATTAATATTAGTTTGATTATACTTTAAGTAAACTTGACAATAAGAATAGCTTTTTATTTTTGTTTTTTTCCAAATATACAGTTAAGTGAACTCATTATATCATTTTATCAACGTTTGCATATAAAAGCCAGCAAGAAATGGCTCTAAAATATATAACATCTTTAGTGCAGTAACTACTCAAATGTAATTGCAATGCATAATCTCAAAGTGTTAGAAGATAGACTATTGACTGCTTGGTTATTACTTCTAAAAATAGTTTTCTCTAGGCTAGATGTGGTGGCTCACGCCTATAATCCCAGAATATTGGGAGACGGAGATGAGAGGATTGCCTGAGTCCAGGGGTTCAAGACCAGACTGGGCAACTTGGGGAGACCTCATCTTTACAATAAATCCAAAAATCAATCTCATGTGGTGGTGCATGCCTGAGACTCCAGCTACTTGGAAGGCTGAGGCAGAAGGACCACCTGTACCTAGCAGGTTGAGGCTGCGGTGGCCGTGAGCATACCAATGCACTCCATCCTGGGCCACAAAGTGAGACCCCCGCTTAAAAAAAAAAAGTTTTCTCTCTATAAAAAATTATCTCTTGGGGGTAGACATTCAATATCATAAGCAATTAGTTTCAAACTTTAAAACAGTTTGGTGAAGGTAACTTAGCTTGTTTTATACCACCTAAAAAAAAAAGACAATTTCTTAAGAAAACACAGATAATTAATTCAAATACTTTAGCCCAGTATTCCACCTATTAAAGTTCATGGCATCCCTTTAGTTTCATGAGTAGATGATTCAAATCACCATTCAAAAAACCTTTGGACTTCAGATTATCCAAACAGCCTATATTGATCCAATACATCAGACACCTGGTGAGCAAATATCAAATTATCTTTGTGCTATGTTGATGTAGCACAAAGGTGAATTATATATTAATTGACCCTATAACTTCCAAACACAAAGCAGATCACAATCTACAAGGGGAAAGCCTCTTGCTGGCAATAATGTACCACTGGCATCCGATGGAGGAACCAGGAAATGTGGTTAAAACCACTCTTTGGTCATGACTGTGTGTGACAGTTACAAGACTGATTGCATCCCTGACCACTTTGAAAGATAGAAAATTAAATATATTATTGGGTTATCAAAGGATTGAGCAAATAACTGGAGTTTACTTAATATATGACAGAAACTGGGGATAAGTCCTAAACTTGTCATCAAGAGGGTTCTCAACTTGTATTTCCAACATGTAGCCTGCCTATAAATTAAAGACCATGTGGTAACAAGTCATTGAGGGCTGCAAGTTGGCTGCAAGAACCCTCCATGTGATAGACACTAAGGATTTGTCACTAGGTCCTTTCACAGGATGGTAACTAGAAGTTTGAAACTGAGCCCTCCAAAATGAAGATGTGTAATCTGAGTCATATTCTGCTGCTTTCTTCCTTGTTTTTTGTTTTTGTTTTTGTCTTTACCTTGACAAGGGCTCACTAAAAGCAGACCAGGAATTTTCATAGTTTATTTAGTTTGAGATAATTGAAACTACAGCTCTTGTTTAAAATAGCAATATTTGTTAAACGCCATGCCCCTTACATCAAATGAAATTTCATTATGAAATATTTTGTGTGGCCTTTTATTAACTGGCCACCTTATTCAAAGTTCTTTTGAAAACATTCTTTTGCCTTGTGCTGGTATTTCTATGACAAGACTTCTGCTAAAGTATTGCTTCTCAAATTTTCATATTCATACAGATAACTTGGGGATTGTATTAATAGGAAGATTGTGATTCAGTGATGATGGGGCCTGAGAATCTCCATTTCTAAGAAGTTTCCAGGTGCTCTTCGTGAACCAAGGGCATACTTTAAGTAGCAAGGCACCAAACTTGGCCTCATCCCCACCACTTTCTCCACCTAATAAAAGACTGATTTATCTAATTGAGGAGATAGAAAGAATGTGTCATGTATTCATCCATGATTCTCCTGTGAAGTGAGTTATAGGGGCAGAGACCACTCTTTGCATGTAGCCGCCTTGCTTGTCCTCTGCCTTCACAGCTGCCCTGCCTAGGAGGGGTGGTTCTCACCTCCTTCTGGCAAACCTCCTGAGCAGTTTCTTCTTACTGGGACAGGAAGACTACAGCTGGTCTTAGGACAGAGACAGTTCTGGAAAGTCAGTGGACTAGGTGAGGCTGCATATTAAGGAGTCCCTCTGGCTTCAGGTTTATATACTGTTCTTCATCCAGCTCCACTGACAAGAAAACTGATCTTTTGACCTTTCACTTGAATCCTGTATATAGTTCTCAGTTTGTTCTGAACCTGGTAGGGACATGAGGGTAATTAATTGGTCCTTTTAATTCCAGCCAATGCTGTTGAGGTTACCCTTTTCTGATATAGCAACTCTTCATGACCTTCTGGGCTATCTGAAGGTAAATTTTCTACTGTGGGAATCTTTGGCTCTCTCTTTTTCATCAGTGTCCACGGGAAGGTAAGGGTGAAGGTTGTTTTGAATTGGTTTTGAAAACGGGGTCAGCTGTGCTGCTCTGTTGCTGGGATTCCTACAATGTCAGAACCTGTCAGACAGGTTTAAGTTCCAGTTAGATTGCTGACATTCAGATTTCAAGAGGTCCTATTTTACCAATGGACTCCTTGGGAAAGTCCTTGGCTGTTGGGCTTCTCCTTATGTAAGACCAGGCTGCTATTTTACGGTAGTTAGAGGCTCCACAGTTTGGTTTAATCAACCTTTGGTGTGTTAGGCCATAGAAAATGCCTCAAGTTTTATTCATTTTGATTCCACTGGTGCTCATCTTTGAATACCTTGTAGTGTTCAATTACTCCCTCTCCATCAGCTTGCAAGTTTGCCAGTCACTCAGCCTCACATGGTGATATTGCCTTTAACCTTTCACCAAAAGTCTAGACCTGAGTCAGCCATCACCAATTATCCAATTTTGTGTTCTCTTCTATAGGAATTATCTTGGCTCACATGAACTTGGAATGGGAGGATCTGTGAAATATTTCAATATTTGTGGAATATGGTCTACAGTGTCAGAAACATCAACATTCAAATATGTTGTCAATTTCTAGCTGGATCCTTCAGAGTCTAGGGTTTATTTAACCTCTCTGAACTTCCATTTATTCATCTAAAAGGTGAGAAAAATGTTTAGGATTAAATGAGATAGCATAAATAAAATGCCTGGCCCAATAAATGGTGGTCGCTATTATTAGTATGATGGCCTGTAGGACTCAATCTTCTCTGCTTGCTATTCTGCATGCTTTGGGAGAGCACTGCTTCCAATATCCACTTTTTGCCATCATTACCAGGAAAACACACACACACACACACACACACACACACACACACACACACACACACACCCCTGAAGTGAATTTCCTACTATTTTTAATATTAGCCTACAAAAATAAAGGCGGTGTGCCTCAAAATATCATGTACACAATTCAGGATCAGCTGTTGTGTTAACAGCTCTGACACTATCCTCCACTCTCTTGATCTTTGATGTAAAGTAAACAGACAGCAAGGTGTCTCTGAAGACGTAGCATTTGAGATCAAGAGCAAGCCTCTGAATTCCAGTCATAATAGGCAGTCAATTTCAAACGAGTGAGCTCACTCACCAGATGACTTGAATCCTTTTATATTGAAATAGAACAGATACTCAAGCTTGGTGACCGGATGTTACTTCTTATGATAGAAAACAAAAGGAAGGTATTAAGAACGTTAAAATGTGACCTTGCAGGTTTGATGTAATATGCGAAGTAGTGTGTTACAATAAAAACATCTTCCCTTTCCTTCTTTAAACACCCATAAGGAAGTCACAAAACCAGTCTTCAAACGCTTCGATTTCTTGGAGAGCCTTTGGAAGCCATGGTGCGAAAACCAGCTAGTATTTACCTGTCCCCAGATTCTTGCCTCTTTTCAATGAGATAGTACCATAATTGAGTGCCCCCAAGCCTGTGCTGATGGATGCTAGTGAACACTCCACACTCTGCTCCCATCTTTCATGCAAAGAGCCCGGTCAGCACAGAAACAACTCCCGTTGCCTCCTCACAAGTCCTAGGAGCTAGATTAAAGTCTAGGATTGCTCAAAAGATCCTCTCTAGTGTGAAACCATGTAGGAAATTTGCTTCTCCCAAGAGATTTACCTCAGATCTAGAAAATGAGTTTAGCAGTTACCATTTTAAGATGAGTTCAGGCCCCATTTAACTAGGGGACTCGGATTTTTCAGGGGGCTTCAGATTGTCCCAGGACTCCTTCACTGTGACTCGATACCTCCTGTCAGGGAGGAGTTAGGAGAGAGAGAGATGGTAATACTTGAGGGGCCAGAGCTGAGCAAGAAAACCTCAGGCCACTTTAGTTTGTCCAGGTTTCCTACAGAATCCAAAGATTTTAAAAGAAAACCAGGGAATGGTGAGTAGTTGTGTGATTGGGAAGCACCAGTTCAAAGGTCCCTTTCTTTACACAGCACAACCAGAAGCTTACTCGTGATTCAGAGCGAGGGGCGATCCTTCTGTTCACCCCTTTGGGGCTATCATTCCTTAGCCATGTCCAGGTATATGGACCCTGCTGCTAACCTGCCTTCATGGAAAATAACTCCCTATGGAAACCAATGATTACACTCACTTTTAAGGACTTTTGAATCACTAAATATAATGGTTATAGCCACCTAAAACTGTAATTTCATAGCAAATCCAGAGGCATATATATTTAGCAAGATTTTTTATTTTTTGGAAGAGGGTAGGGATGGGTAGAGTTATGTCATTTGATAAAGATAATGCCGAGTATAAAAATGTGAACTGTTGGAAAAATAGCTCTTTTTGAAAATAGCTCCTTTTGATCAAGATAAAAGTTTCAAAGGAGTTAAGATAATTTGGCAATTGGCAAAAAATGGGTGCTCCTTTAGGGAAGGGCTCTTCATTTGCTCATTTAGGGAAGGGCTCTTAATCTGACGTGTGCACAACACCTAGAACAGCACCTGACACACAGCAGACACTTAATAGATATTTGCTGGATGTACTCACATATCAACATTTTATATATGAGCAGTAACACTATCACATAAATTATCAAAGCAAGAATTCACTGTTGTCGAATCATCTTAAGGCAAGAGCATTTAATCTATTTTCTTACATGTCCAATTGATAGATTCTTCTGTTCTTTCCTAAAAAGAGAGGAACAAAAAGAAAAAAGCAATTTCCACTTTTACCCATGTGACCCATTCATTCTTCTAAATGAAATGTGAGAATGCTGTCAAATAAGTTCAAACCTAATTGCTCAACTCCATCCTGCTCTTGACATGTCTGATATCTCAGATGTCAGATAAGTCTCTTCAGAGCCTCCTTCAACGGTGACTCAAAGATC
Source organism: Cephalopachus bancanus (assembly GCA_027257055.1). Classification (NCBI taxonomy): domain Eukaryota; kingdom Metazoa; phylum Chordata; class Mammalia; order Primates; family Tarsiidae; genus Cephalopachus; species Cephalopachus bancanus. The sequence continues at coordinate 16,746,428 of JAPVLO010000006.1, forward strand.
TGAACTGCTTTCACCTTGAAACTCTGTCATCTTAGACATCTTTGCTTCCAGCCATACAGATAACAGGGAGTGTGGAGAACCCATGAACACTTTTAATTGCCTTGGACTAGAAGGGCACACCATTGCAACTCACATCCTCAGTGGTAAGGTCTTAGTCACGTGATTCTCATCTAAGTGCAAAAGAGGCTGGGAAATGAATTGTCTCTTCCACAGTGAGCATCAGTAGCTCAGACTTGATGGCGACAAGTGGTTTAAGGTGTGCATGGTTGCATTTTAGTGCAAAAATCTGGTGGTGGGCAAGGAGAAATTCTCTCAGTTGTATCTACTGATGCCAGGTGGGGTGTGGTACAAAACTCGTGGATTCTTTGGCTCGTTTCTAAAATGAATTTTAGAGTGGCCAGCAAGGTTTTCAAACAAAGTTTATTACAGAAAGAAGGGAGAAAAGAAAGGGAGACATGCCAGAGTTGGCATGGGCAAAAGAAACCACACATTTGCTTTTTACAATAGACCTGATATACCTTCACAATGATTGATATGCTAAAGAGGGTGGTGCCCAGGTATCTGGAGACGGACATCTCTGGGTTCCTGAAGGGAGGAGAGAAGGGAAGGGGGTCTTTTCCTGACCACATTGTCTTTTGCAGCGAACTGCCAGACATTTCCAATTCACAAGTTCCTGAGCTAAAAGATGGTCTTATTTTCATTTCTATGGCTCTGGTCCGTTAAGGGACGGTCTTTGGCCCTCCGCTTTTGCCTTCCACAGGGAACCTGAAAGATTCTTAGAGACTATTATGCTAAACCATGAATTGAAAGGTTGGGCTGTCCTAGCCTTATATCTGGTGGGGTTTTCTTTTGATTTGCTGAGGGGTGGGGTAGGTGCCAGCTTGGCCTGCAGTAAAATGTCATTTTAGAAAAGACTGAATGCTTCCTAAAACCTACCCATGGGAAATGTATCTATGTCTAACTGGTGCTAGCTACTCTGCCTCATCTACGAGCATATTTTATTTTTTCAGTCAAGTAAAAATGATTCTGAATATTTATTCCCACTGATGGATGTTTCTTTTGATCCTTTTCAATGTTTTCCTTTCAATGGGTTCGTGGCTTGTTAGCAACTCACATTGTTTTTCTTCTACTTTTATTAGCAGAGTAAGCTCTTTGATCTCCTTGATGCTGGTTTCAACCAGTCATACTGCCATGCAATCTGGACAAATGTGTCATTCGTTTTCTTTAACTGATCCTAGAAATTAACTAATTATGTTTTCAAAGTAGATATACTTTGCCTCCAGATTCTGGAATGAGAAAGTAAGAACATTTTACTCAGCAATTCAAAATATATTCAAAGGTTAATACACAACAACAGCAGCAAGAACAAGAACAAATAATTCTTTGTTATTTAAGGTCAGAACACACCTTTCCTTGTGTTCAAGTACCTGTTTATTGTATTATATACTGAATAAAGCAGTTTGAATGCTCTCATAACTTGTATCTGTTTGAGTCTCCAACTATGGTTTTATCAGTTGCTTTGTCTTTTTATCAACAATCTGGAAACTTTTTTCTATGTTAACAAAACTGATTTGCAACAGTGATTACATATATTTTTTCATCTAAGATACAATCCTGATCAAGCCAGGTGTGGTGGCTACTGCCTGTAATTCCAACACTTTGGGAAGCTGAGGTGGGAGGACTGATTGAGCCCAGGAGTTCAAGACCAGGCTGGGCAACATAGTAAGACCTGTCTCTACAAAAAAAAAAAAAAAAAAAATTAGCCTGGCATGGTGCCTATAGTCCCAACTACTTGAGATGCTGAAGCAAAAGGATTACCTGAGCCCAGGTGGTCGAGGCTATGGTGAGCCAAGATCATGCCACTGCACTTCAGCCTAGGTGAGGCTTACTTACACAGTAAGACCCCAATTCAAAAATAGAATAAAACAAAAATATAAAACATTTAAAATAGTAATCAAATTACCATGTGATCATCACTCCTTTAAGTTCTGTATAATTTAGTGATTGTGTAAAGAAGCACTTACAGCCTGTTGGGTCATCCCTGAAATCTAGAGAATCTGATTTGTATAGGAACCTTTGCCTAAGTTAATGATTTGGGAAATAATCAGGGGCTTCACATAAAAGGGTAAACTGTTAGATTCTTTTCTTACCCCTTGGTTGATAGCACCAAACTTTTCTCCATTTCCGTGATGCTATTTTTACTTTCCAAGTCAAAGGACAATTTTTGCTGTAAAAATTCTGACTTTGAGCTTTCTGCATATTATCTTGTTTTAAAAAATGTAGAGCCTTGGATATTTAGGGCTATTTCTTTTGGTTATGTTTTGAATACCTCCTAGATGATCTTGTACAAATATTTGAATTAAATGCATGTCTATACATAGAAAACTTGCTGACTTTTTACTTCTTTTCCTTTTAAAGCCAAACAGTATTTTTACTTTTTGAGACTTCCTCTATATATCCTGTTTTCTCTCTACTGAGACATCTGCATTTTAGAGTATGTATCACAAATTACTGAAAGGACAAAGGAGTGATTGTGGTCGTCTACAATCTGTAAGCTCCAGGAACCTAATGATTGAACACTTTCACTCGCCTCACCCTCAGAATAGTGATAGTGAAAAGAAAAGAGAGATTGAGAAACATTGTGATACATTTAACACAGAAATGTTTGATGAACAAGACCTGATAAAAATGAGTGGAAAAACTTGAAAATTGTTAACTTGAAAAATGCTAAATAGCACAACATACAAATCTATTGGGAAAGTTTTTATGACTCAGAGGTAATAGATTTTTTGATGTGTTAAATATATCTTTCTTTTTAGAGGAGAACAGGAGTTCGAAGGAAGATCAAGAAGTAGAAGAAGAAGGAGGTTAGACCTAACTGATTTCTAAGATTGTTGTCCTGTTGTCAGTCTGTTCACCTTAATCTAATGAATCTAATTTCAGCCCTCGCCAAACAAGTATTTGTTTCATTGTGTCCTAGTCAAGCCTAATTTACTTTATTGACCAGGAGGCAGGCGGTAGAAATGCTAGTTTCTTATGGTATGTCTATTTCCTCCATATTTTTTAGTAAAAGAATTTCATGCTTTTGTTTGAATGGCAACATACCTAGAATTACTTGCAGGTAAGGTTGGTCATGTGGCTCAATTTTAGCTAATAAAATGTAAGAGGAAATCCAGTGAGTAGAGCTTCCAAAAAATAAAATACTTGTTTTTCTAATAAAATGGGGAAAACTCAGTTGGCATGTGTCTTTTATTCTTTGCTTTCCCCCCCTTCTTCCTGCCTGGAATAATAAGTTTATGTTTGAAGATGCAGGAGATATTTTGGGATTATACTGACAAAAGTAATATGTTTTTTTTTTTTCTTTTTTTTTTTTTTTGAGTTGGAGTCTCACTCTGTTGCCCAGACTGGAGTGCAGTGGCCGCTCCCGGCCACCACAGTCTCGACCTGCTGGACTCCGGCTATCCTTCAGCCTTCTGAGTAGCCGGAATTACAGGCATGCACTACCATGCCTGGCTGATTTTTTTATTTATTGTAGAGATGAGGTCTCGCCAAGTTGCCCAGGCGGGTCTGAACCTGCGGACTCAGGCAATCCACTCACCTCAGCCTCCCAAGGCGCGGGATTACAGGCTGAGCCACTGAGCCCGGCAAAAGTAATATGTTAAGGGTGACAAAATATGACAAAGTAGGAACTTGTATCCCTGAACACTTGCCTTATCCCTGTACTGTTCATCCCTAGTGTCCTTATAAAATGAGACCAATAGCTTCTGGGGTTTTTTGTTTGTTTGTTTGTCTGTTTGTTTGTTTGTTTGAGTCAGAGTCTTACTCTGCTGCCCAAGCTAGAGTGCAGTGGCACGCTTGTGACCGCCTGCAGTTTCGACCTGCTGGGCTCAGGTGATCCTTCTGTCTCAGCTTTCCAAGTAAGTGGAAACACAGGTGTGCACCACCATGCCCAACTAATTTTTTTTCTTGATTTATTGTAGAAACAAGGTCTCTCCAAGTTGCCCGGGCTGGACTCGAACCCATGATGGGCTCAGGCAATCCTCTCGCCTCCGCCTCCCAAGGTGCTGGGATTACAGATGTGAGCCACTGCGCCCAGCTGCTTCTGGTTTGTTTAGGTCACTTTAGTTCGTTTTTGCTCCATGCAGCCGAACGCATTCCTCAGTTTAATTAAACAGTTTTCTAAGTCGCTCAATAGAATCCTGTCAGCTACTTCCATGGTGAGACTGGAGACCAACTGTTCTATTGTCTGCTTCTATCTCTGCCTAGAATTGACATTACAAAGATGAAAAGGCTAAAGTTATCTTGGGAGGTATGTCCTCTCAGGTAGCTGAAACAGTTGACAGAAAGAAATGATGCACTGCTTTTTACTGGTTGGTTTTTTGTTTGATCCGTTTTCCTACCTTCCATCCCCCTTAACTGCCCTTTTGGAAAATGCTTTGGAACATACTCGTTCCCTGTTCACATCTATCATGCGTCACCCTCAACACCCCTCTCCTAACCTGTCTGCTTTCGTTATGGATTCTTCAAATGTATAGCTCTCCGAACTACAATCACTTTAGGGATGAAAGGACCTGAGACATGGTTTACTTCAGTTCTATCATTTTACTGAAGAGGAAACAAGGAGAAAAGATAGTAAAATAGTTGCCCAGACTAAAGAAACAAAAAACAAAAACTTCCAAATAAAACAAAACTTACTGGCAGTCAACTGTGTGTGACAAACACAAGTCACCATGGCAAACATTTATGGCACTTTTGCTATATGCCAAACCAAGTACTGAGCATCATTTATGCTTTGTTGGTATCGAATCCTCCCAACAACACCACGAGGAAACCTTTATAAGCATTTTCATATTACAGATGAGGAAACTCAGGTCCAGAAAAGTGGAGTAGCTTTTCAAGGTCACATACCTAGGTCTGCTTCAATTTCAAGAGAGTCTGGGTAATGGAATATCTGGCAGCTCAGCCTTTCTCATAATGGATGTCCAACAAATCAACCTATAGCATCTGCCAGAAGTGGAGATTAAAAATAACATATAATTAGTCTGTAATAGATTCATAAAAATTTTAAAGATCATTCTGTCACCTATTAATCATGTATAGGTAGTTTGAGGATAGTAAGATTTTTATTCATTCACTCAACAAACGAGAGCCTATTATATTTCAGGCATTTGGCCAGCCCCTGGGAATATAACATGGGACACATTCCAGTTCTTGCCTTCAAGAGACTTATAGTCTATAGTGGGATAGTGAAAAATGAACAGGCAAGAAAGTTATTTCAATGTGATTGGATTTGTATTTCAGAAAAATGAGGCAGAGTGCGGTGGCTCAAGCCTATAATCCCAGCACTTTGGGAGGCCGAGAGGATTGCCTGAGCCCGCGGGTTTGAAACCAGCCTGGGCAACATGGCGAGACCTCATCTCTACAATAAATCAAAAAATAAGCCGGGCGTGGTCACGCGCACCTATAGTTTCAGCTACTTGGAAGGTTGAGGTGGGAGGATCGCCTGAGCCCAGCAGGGCGAGGCTGAGGTTACCAGGATCATGCCACTGCACTCCAGCCTGGGTGACAGAGTGAGACTCCAACTCAAAAAAAAAAGAAAAAGAAAAGAAAAAAAAAATCACTCTGGCAGCTCCATAGAGGAAATATTAAAAAGAAGTTTTTTTTATTTTGTTTCAAAAATTTTTTACTGTCCTTGTTTTCCACATTCTTTGCTTTCATACTATTTATAATATATACTCATTAGAAAACTTGAAGAAAAAAACAATTGTTTTACTTTATCATAAATACATGAGGACCCTGGAGCCAAATAGGAGTTGAGTTTACTGTGTATGCTTGGATGATTTGGTCAAAATTGCTTCGAGTGAATAAGAACTGCTCTTATTATGGATTTTGGACCAAGCAGTATGCTAAATTTAACATACTTATGCACATCTGCCTGTGTTTGTTCAAAGCCTTCTAAGGCTGAGCGGGAATGCACTAGGCTTTGTGCTAGCAAATACTACACTTCATTTTCCAGACTTATACATACGAAAATAAAAAATATTTCCTGCTCTTTCTGAAAGGTCAAAGGCGCTACCCTAAAGGGCATCTCTCTAAGTCCAGTTCCAAGACATTCTCATCACAGTTGAAGACATTTTTCTAAAAATATAAAAAATATCGCAGTGACTGCTCTGTGCCATATGAAGGTTGTGACACAAAAATGATGACACATAATTATGTAAATGGAAGCTTCTCCAATTGTGCTAAATATTAATGATGGTCTTTGTGTTCTTTGATTAATTTTTGTGTTCAGATCCATTAACATGTTTGTGACTGCCCTTTCTAGACAAATGTGGAAGGAGAAAACAAAGCCCCCACTTTCGGCATCATATCCAATAATGATTTATCTGCAGCAAATAGAGAACAAATAGTGCTGATGCTATTTTGAAATATGCTGTTATCTTGCTGAGAAGAACAAGGAGTTCTATATTATTAACTCTGTATTGGATGCAAAATTATTATTAAATTAGCGAATTTTTCTTAAGGCTCATAGCAGGTAAATGAAAATAGTCTGTGTAGTTATTTTTTGCTTTGATATTTATACAAAAATATTGTTATTTTTGGTACTTTTTTCCTCCTCCTTCTCGTTCTCCACCTCCTTCTTTAGATCTGTCTGTGTCATTTACCAGCAGTGTGAATTTGAGCTCCTGAATCTCTCTAGGACCCTATTTCCAACATTTAGATTCTAGAAAATGTAGGCAAATAATACTAGTACAAGGAAATGTTATGAGGATCATACAGGATAAAAGAAGTGCAGATGCTTTACACAATATTGGGTGTATGTTAAGTTCTCAGTGAAAAATGAATGAAGTCACTCTCTTTAGACAGCAGAGGTAACATCTTAAAGTTAAATGAAGGTGAGAGTGACAACAGTTTTACGTTCTTTTCATGATATTTTTGCTTCCTTCCTCCAAATTCAAAGTGAGAAATGTCAACAAAATTATTGCTGTTCTTACACACTTAACTTTAGGAAGGCTAATGAGAATTTGAAAGGCATTAAACTTGATAAAATGAGCAGTTGCTATATGCTATATGATTATGCTGATTATACTGTATTTTTTTCCTGTATAGTTGATATGAATTTCCTACTTAACTTCATAGTAAAAGATGCCACATTGATTTAGTTTAAAAATATCTAATTAAATCTGGCTCTGAGCCTCCAGTCTTTAAGGTGTCAGGTTTTGGATATTTAGAATCATACGAGGACCTGTATTAAGAATGAGACTCTGAAGCATGGTCATAACTCTTTTTGCCTTTGCCGGTTTGTATCTCGCTTGGCTGGTGTCTCACCAGAACCTCATTGCCCCTCTGTTTCAGGCTTGAATGATATACCATTTGACAGAATGTGGGATTCTATTTCCTGAAAGCCACCAACAGGTTGGATGATGGTGAAGTACGGCAGTCCAGGAGGGCTGGCTTCCTATGAGGTGAACCTTGAACAACTGTAAATGGGAAGAGCTAGGATAAAGTATCTGGTTTGTTTTGCTTTGTTTTCTGGTTGTTGTGGCCTGCTCTAATATGCAGTTCCTTCTTGCAAACCCTACTGAGGAAGACCCTCATGCCAAGTGAATGTACTCAGGGAACAACCTGCAATCTCTCTTCACAGTTTATGAAGTGGTATCCAGCTGGTAACTCCTTCCATCGCATTGCTTCGTGTCTTTCCAAGGCTCCTTTGCCTGTCTTCCTTATCCTCACTGGCTTGAGCTTGCATCTTCCAAATGAAGTTTATCACCTTAATCTTTGCCCTGGTCTCTACTTTATAGAAAACTGGGCTAAGACATCCTTCAGCCATTCCCCATCAAGTGCTGCATGGAAGTGGAGCATGAATCTTTGCTAGAAGAAGGAATGTCCCTTCCAAATTACTTCCTCCTGGTTGCAAGGACAGGTTCTTTCCTCTACTTTCTTAATGAGTTTAGATTCCCAAACAAAGCCTGAGTGAAGACTCGTCATCAGGGGCTTCATATCACCTATTTTCACCCCGAGCATCAAAGTCATGAATTAATTCTTGTGGTAGAGAAGATCAGATCTGGAACATGAGATTGACTCCTATATTAAGATGAAGGGGAGAAATACTTCTTTCTTATATCTCTAAAAATACAAAGAAAATAATTTCTCATGTGATTATCTTGTTATACCGGCAACTCTCTGCTTTAGTGCCCCATGTAGGAATTCATGCAGCTAAAGAATAGAGCAAATTTGTTAAAATCCCGCAGGATGCTTCAAAAGCATCAGCGGTTTCCTCTAGCTTCCTGAGAACTTAAGATTTGTACTTTCTCTATGAAAATGTGAACTTTAAATGTAACCTGCCAAAACTGTATGGCTAAACCATTAAGACAAAACTACCGCATAGGAAAGAATTTCTCCTCTGTTCTTTTTCACTTCAAAGGTGGGATAATAAAGAAATCTAGAAAAGAAGAGTAAAAATTCCCTTTCACAAAGACAGCAATTCTCCCTTAATTTTTAGATTTATTCACACTGAATCTAAAAAGTTCATATGAGAAGACAGACATTCAAGAATCGCCAGGACAATTCAGGGAAAAAAGGAATAAGAAAAGAAAACTCTGGAAAAAATGAAGCTGGCCACAAAGTTACAGTAATTTAATAGTGTGTTACTTGCTGATAGACTAGACTAGAGTTCAGAAATAGAGTCAGATACATGTGGGGCAAATCAGGCCCTTTTAAATTTGGCTAGTCTCGGCGAAAATTGGTGCAACCTTTTAAAAGGACATTTTCTTTTAAAGTTTTCAAACAAAGTTTATTAGAGAAAGAAGGGCAAAAAGAAATGGAGAAACGCCAGAGTTGGCATGGGCGAAAGAAACTGCTTAGAAGACAATTTTTAACAATATCTAGCTAGCTTAAAAATGCACACACTCTGATTTAGCAGTTCTATTTTTAGGAATTTATCATATAGACATACTCAACATTCAAATATGCGCAGCAGTATGTACACATATATGTGTTGTAGCATTTCTGTGATAATAAAACAGCAAAAACAAAAATAAAAGCCAACAACATCTAAATGTCCAAAAGCTGACAACAGTTAAGTTAAATAGTTAAGTAAATGATGAAATTGACATACAATGGACTATTAAGCAGCTATTTTAAAATTCATGAGGTAGTTTTAGATACACTGATATGGCTTGACTGTCAAGAAAGTGTAAGTGAACAAACCACGGAGCAGAATAAATACATAGAAAAGACACCACATATATATATATGTATACACATACACACACACACACAGATAATTGGACTCTCCCATTCTAATATACCATTAAATGAATTGAAAACATTCCTAGGAAGTTTGCTTTTAATAGCAATAGTAAAAGCCTCTAATTCACAGCCAGTCATTCTTGTTCTCTATCCTCTAGTCCCATACATAGCTATGGGCTGGTAACTAAATATATAGTCATATTTATTTATTTTTATTTAGAGATAGTATTATTTTTATTTTACGGGTGATGAGAGAGGCCGTGAGAGTGAAAATTTAAAGCCACAGAGATGAAAAAACTTACAGAAATAGAATTTAAACTACAGGCTAGAAAAATGTTAGATTTTGTGGCTAAACTCAGTACATAAACATTTCAGTTTGTTTGCATAGTATTGTAAACAACAACAAAAAAGTTGAACTAAATATTTGCATTCAAAGATTGTAAGATTTTTTTGCCTCTTTATTTTATTTTGAAGATGTGGTGTACTAGTCAGTATTAGGTACAGAGTGATCCACACACAGTGAAGTTTGGGCCTCCCACTGGTCCTCATTTGTAGACATGTTTAAATTTCAAAGAGATAAAGCAAATTTACCAATTAAAAATGTTAAACCTTTTGCATAAATATTTTAAGTATCAATGCTTATATTAAGGGCTTATTTATCTCAGTTTGCAACATATAATAGATAGCAAAAAACTTCTGAAAATATTTGGGTCTACATTTCTGAAAATATTTATTTAATTAAATTAATTAATTAATTTATTTATTTTGAGTTGGAGTCTCACTCTGTTGCCCAGACTGGAGTGCAGTGGCCACTCCTGGCCACCGCAGCCTCGACCTGCTGGGCTCCGGCAATCCTTCCGCCTCAGCCTTCCAAGTGGCCGGAATTACAGGCATGTGCTACCATGCCCGGCTGATTTTTTTATTTATTGTAGAGATGAGGTCTCGCTGCCCAGGCGGGTCTCGAACCCATGGTCTCAGGCAATCCACTCACCTCAGCCTCCCAAAGGTGCGGGATTACAGGCTGAGCCACCGAGCCTGGCTGAAAATATTTATTTGCTAAGAGGATTAAAAACTTCGAGAGAGAACAATTTATTATGATTTAAAGTTTGCTTTTTTTTTTTTTTTTTTTTTTGAGTCAGGGTCTTACTCTGTCACCTAGGCTGGGGAGTACAGTGGCATGATCATGTCCACTTCCTGTCTCAGGCAATCCTTCTGCCTCAGTCTCCCAAGTAGCTGGTACTACGGATGAGTGCCACCATGCCAGGATAATTTTTAAAATTTTTTTATAGATAAGGTTTCACTATGTTGCTGGGGCTGGTCTCCAACTCCCAGGCTCAAGCAGTCCCATCACCTCATATTTCCAAAGTGTTAGAATTACAAGCATGAGCCACCATGCCAGGCCTAAAGTTTAATATTTTAAAAATATTTCCAAGTCAGGTGTGGTGGCTCACGCCTGTAATCCCAGCACTTTGGGAGGCTGAGGCGAGAGGATTGTCTGAACCCACGAGTTTAAGACCAGCCTGGGCAACACGGTGAGACCTTGCCTCTACAATAAATCAAAAAATTAGCCAGAAGTGGTGGCATGCACCTGTAGTTCCAGCTACTTGGAAGGCCGAGGTGGAAGGATTGCCTGAACCCAGCAGGCCGAGGCTGTGGTGGCCATGAGCATGCCACCTGCACTTCAGTCTGGGCCACAGAGTGAGGCTCTGACTCAAAAAACAAACAAACAAACAAACAAACAAACAAACAAAAATATATATAGGCTTATTTTTTGAAATGTAACAACATGGACTATATATATATATATATTTTTTCCTTTGGTGGATTTCATGACTTCAGGATCATATTACTCAGTATGTTCATGGAACCTTGTTTTTTTCTTCCATGTTGTTACATTCAAAAAATAAGCCAAAAAAGACTGTATCTGCTTATATTTGAAATGAGATGTCAGTGACTATCTAAAGAAATAGAGCGTAGGAAGGAGCTGCTATTGGGGATAGTAATGTAAAATAAATGTAAATATATTCCTATTTATACTCTTTTAATCAAAGACTTTATTTTTCTGAAACTATACATAAGTTGATTAAACAAATAAAAATCTCATTTGCAGTTTATCTTGGGTTCTCTTGTATCAGCAAATCTTTAACCAACCACACACAGTACTTTCCAGAAATTACTTTCTGTTTTCAGAAGCATTGACCTCAGTCAGATGATGGTTTGCTGGTCAATTATCAGACCAAAGTTCAGTTACTTCACTTCATTTCCCATTTTTTGGTTCAGTTTTCCAATGCAGTCTGCTTTGTCATGTAGTACTAACATTAACTACATAATTAGTAGAAACTAGGGTGGAGCCAAGGGAAATGACAAGAATTATTTTCTTGAAGTCTCACCTTGAGTCAAAACCATGCAAAGATAGTAATTGTCTAGCATAGATAACCATAATAAAAGAGTTTCATGGTAAAATTGCCTCTTGACGATTTGAAATGTACAACAGCATACTAAAGCCTCTGAGAAATCCTGCACAGAGGAATCAATCTTTGTTTAACCCCATTTTCCCTTGAATTTATTTGGCCATGAAAATCCTTTTCTGCATCAGGAAACTTGGACATGCTGGTGTGGTCTCATTAAGTATAAATATCTGCAGTTTTCCTTATGCTATGCTGCCGTCACCATTTATCATGTGTATGACTCAACCACTGATCTAGTCTGACATTTGTTGTGTCCATCTGGCTTCCTTCACCCTCGTTCTGTCACCACTCTTGGAATGACATCCTTCCTTGATAGCTCACGCACTAAGATGCTCTCTTCCTTTAAAGTTAGATTCCTGCTGGCCACTGACATCGTATTTCAAATATCAGCAGTATTCTTGGCTTGTAAAAAATGGAAAAATATGGGAAATGACTAAAACTATGACTCCTACCTGCGTTTGCTGTCACATTGTCTCTTGTGACTGTTTGTCACTAAGAACAGGATGAGCACACGCAGCTTTGATGCAGGGGACCTGGCCACCGTGCACCGTGGCCTCCCAGTGCCACCGTGGGAAGTGAGCCAAAGATGACCATCCTGAGAGGTGGCATTCGCTGGGATTAGAGCTCCTGAAGATACATACAAAATAACTCTGATTTGTACCTCATGTTTACATACTGTCTGCTGACCTCGCTTTACCATTGAGCTGAAGTGTGTGTGGGTGTAATGTGAAACTAAGTTTAGGTCCTGCAGTCTGTCTTAAACCAAATTGCAGAGGGAAGAGGTGGGGGGGAAGCTGAACTTGTACTGAACTTGTCTGCTTCCTGAATACATTACTGAGCAGGGGGAAAAATTCCCCAAACCTTTCCATGGAGATTTAAAGGGCCTGACTTCAACCTAGCCGGGTCTTGCTGCTGCCAGGATTCCACACATCAGCATCTGTGTGTGTCCCTGGGGTGTTCACTGGCTGTTGGCAGGATGGGCTGTGTCAGGGAAGTGGCCAAAACATCAAGAATAAAGGGGTGATGGACAGGAAGGCTCTATCAGTGAGGACTTATGCAATCCAGTGGGTTTCCCTTGTCACTTTCATCGTCTGACCTCTAAAAGTCCCGACATCACTCTCTCTGCTATGATCTTCAGACAGATATCTCATCTCTTATTGTTCATTGCTTTCCTGGCCCACCCCACTAAAGATCTTGTTTTGATATCTCTGCCAGGGCATAGCTATCATCCACAGATAACAGATCTTATAAATCATGTACTTTGTATTCTTCAAGTGATGAGGTGTCCAGCACCATGGAGCTCTCAAAGCCACATTTGATTGAATCTAGGTAGGAAGTATTCATTTGAGTGTTTCTTTCTCCTCCTATTGATGAGAAAATTATCTTCAATACCAATTTCAAGAATCAAACAAGCTGAGGAAGGAATTAAAATAGCGTCAACACAGGTAAAGTGGGAAAGGCTGAAAATTAGAAGTTGTGTAAATAATTCGGTAATTCCTGAATATTATGAAGTTTGACTCGTTTGTAAACAATGCTGAGTGCTGTGTATGCTTGAGTGGCAACTGAGGTTGAATGTCAACCGACCTCAGTACTTGCTGATTTAGAAATACCACCTGCAAAACCGATTACTGGAAGGAAGTTCGGCCATAGTCATAAACCATCTGACGACTCTTCCGTGTCCATAGAGCAACTCAGAGATGCCAGGGGCACTCTGTGATAGTGTCTTCTTCCCCTTGTGTTGTAGAATGGAAAGAAAAGCAATGGAAGTTTCTTCAGTCTGCGAGCACTCCTAGCATTCTATGTAGCACAGCCCAGTGGAATATGGAATTTCAAGTGGGATTTCCCATTCAAGCTCTTGCTCATCATGTGCAGTGGGAAAGCCTCATCATAATTCACTCCGAGCCTTTCCTCGGGCTCTTCTTCTGCTGCTATCCCACTATTAGCTGCTTGAGGTTTTGCTTCTCAAGTTTCCTTCTTCGTAGCTAATGATTATGGAATCATGTACTTGGTCAATTTCCTAGAAAATTGGCATGGGCCTAATGATCAGGACTAGAAAAAATCAGTTATTTTTAACTTTTTTTTTGAGTTGGAGTTTCATTCCATGGCCCAGGCTGGAGTGCAGTGGCACTCACACTCAGGGCCACCCCAGCATCGACCTGCTGGGCTCTGATGATCCTTCCGCCTCAGCCTTTCAAGTAGCTGGAACTACAGGCGTGCACTACCACACCCGGCAAATTTTTTATTTATTGTAGAGGCAAGGTCTCGCCAAGTTGCCCAGTCTGATCTTGAACCCTTGGGCTCAGGCAATCCACTCACCTTGGCCTCCCAAAGTACTGGGATTATAGGCTGAGCCACTGAACCCAGCTTATTTTTTACTTTTTGATGTTAACGTATTAAAATCCTTTCCTACCTAATTACATATCTTTAGAGATTATCAGACATTCATTTACTCCTGCAGTTGTGTTTTTAGAGTATAGGTGAAAAAGTTCTGTTTCTGTGAGCGGAGGAAGAAGTCTGAAGCCTGGAGGGAATTCTTTATCCAGTGACATGTGGTCAGCCTTACTCAGTTACTATGGAGGGAATGGCATATGGCAGGAGGTGACCCAAATGGTGTTAAGAATTCTTCCAGGTTGTAGGAGAGAAATATACTTCTTAAGAAAGTGCTGGTTCTCCTTGACTTATGTGTTGCAAGTTAAGTGGATTATATGTTGATAAACCCATTATAAGTTGAACACATCGTAAATAGAAAATGCATCTAATACACCTAACCTACCAAATATCACAGTTTAGGCTAGCCTACTTTAAATGTGCTCAGAGTACTTACATTAGCCTATAGTTGAGCATAACCATGTAAATAAAGACTACTTCAAAATAAAGTCTGGAATATCTCATGTAATTTACTGAATACTGAAAGTGAAAAACAAAATGGCTGTATAGGTACTCAAAGGACAATTTCTACCAAGTGTGTTTCACTTTCACACCACTGTGCCATTATAAAAATTTGCAGGTGACTCCATCATAAGTCGGGACTGTCTGTACTTGATGTAGAGCCTCAAACGTGGACAGTAATGAATGAATGAGCACCTAGTTCTCATCATGGGCTGTAGTATCTGCTTCATGCTTCTGCATATCTGAGGATAATCATCCCTAGTATTATCTCAACAGGTAAGAAGAAACTACCTTAAGACAATGCTCAAGATTGGGCAGGATATTGTAAAGGAGGTAGGAGTTTAAGAAAGCCTGGTTCCTCTCTGAGCATAGGGGAAAACATTTAAAGCTTCATGCCAAAGACTGATGTTGGAAAAGCCCCAAAACTGGGTTTTCTAGTTGGGTAAGAAAAGCACTAGGTTGCCATTTAGGAGGCTAAGATTCCAGCACTGGATCTACCACTGGCTAACTAAAAGCTCTAGCTTCCTGTCTGTGACATAAGGAGGCTCAACAAGAATGATCTTTAAGATTTCTGTAAATTTTTTTTTTCAGCACAACCATGTAGCTATGTGGTAAATAGAGTTACAACATTTTCAGATTTGCTCTCTGCGTGGCCAGGGATTAACGCATATTGTTCTAACAAACAAATTGGCATATTTTAATAAAATATGAATGCTTTTAAGATTTAAAAAAGCACCACTTCCACAGAGAGATTGGAGTTGCATATGTATTTATTTTGCTACAGTTTCTCATTTCAGAAGGGATTCACAGCATAAATATTCAAATGCAAATGGGTCTAAATTTTAGTGGAAAATACCACGCTAAGAATCATATGAAATTTGGAGTGTCAATGAGAATTAAGTCAGAAAAAGATATTCAGTAGACTTTGATCATATAAATAATGGATTTATAACTATTTAGCCACAAATGCAAATTTGGGAGTACGTCCCTAAAATGAAGTTAACATTCATTTACTTTTACATATGGCTTTTATTTGTCACTCTAAATCATATTATCTTCCTGATACTTTTGTTCTCTTTTTTAGTTTGCTATTATAGCAATCAACATGCATTTTTTTCCTGGAATTGCAAATTTGCTGTATTTAAAATCCAAATATAATGAAATTTACTTCTATATATCTTTTCAATCCCCAAGAGAATTTTGGTTCTAAAATATATTAATTGCATAAGATCAAAATCACTCCCATGTGAGCTGAAACACATGCTTTACCAGCTTTTCCCCCCTTGACTTTAGACCTCTGCAAAGTTGATTCCCTTTCTTCTCAACTACTCTGGTAGTCCCCAAGGGGAGTTGTGTACATTGTACTCCATTTCCATGTGCTTTTTTTTGATTCTAGCTTCCTTTCCTGTTCCAACATCTTTGAGCTGAGTGTCTCCCTCTCTGCCAAGAGCCACTGCCCTTGGTGTTGCAGGACCTGCCAGGCACTTCTACTACTCCCAGGAGGATGACTGTCTTCTATTGGGAACAGCCTTTGCTGAACGACTGGAGCCCAACTACTGGAGTCTTTGCTGAACTACTGGAGGTGCTGCAGGGAATAGTGTTCTGTTGTGATGATGATGTGTCAGAGACCTTTTCTCCCTTTCTGGTGTGAACATTTGTATGCCCCAGAATTTATATGTTAAAACCTTAATCCTAACATAATAAAATTTGGAGATGGAACTTTTGAGAGGTGATTAGGTTAGGAGGGTGGAGCCCTCATGGATGGGATTAGTGCCCTCATAAGAAGAGACCAAGGAGCTAGTTAGCACTACTTCTGCCACGTAAGAGAAGTTCTGAGTCTGTAACTGGAAAGAGGGCCCCCACCAGAACCTGACCACACTGGCACCCTGATCTCGGACTTCCAGCCTCCAGAAATGTGAGAAAAAAATATCTGTTGTTTATAAGTCACCAAGTCTATGACAATTTGTTATAGTAGCCCGAATGGAACAAGACAAACCTCTTTGAACATTACTTTCTGTTAAACAGGTACAAAATCACTACTATTCCCCATCCCCCCCCCATAGAACTCTTGGTAAAACGATTTTTTGGTCTTTTATCTTGAGTGCTACCTTTCCCCACACGACTCAGGCACAAATTTATAGGAGATTAGGCTGGGGGATAAATGCTATCTTGTTACCGTAAGTTATCTATATTGTAACACTCATCTGCTCCTCTTGATACCAATAAATCCAAGGGTCAGAGAACTAGTAGAAAGAAGTTTATTGCTGAGTTCGAATTCAGGGAGCAGAGCTGGACTCGAGGTCTTTCTAAAATGGTTCTGCTCACTCTCCAGGCTTTTATAGTTTGGTTTTATAGTCCAGAGTTGTCCATACCTATATATTAGCCACATGACCAGAAGAGTATTATACAGAACTTAAGTTACAGCTGCATTTTACATTTAGATAGTGACATTTAGAGGAAAGAAAGTTTATAAGGCCTAAGACATCAAGCATTGCAAAAGTCATGCAAATTGCAAGACTTATGATTACATTGATATTATATCGTTCAAAGAAAGGGAGTCAATAGGGATTTACATCTTTGGGCGCAGTCTGCAGAAAAGTCGAGAATCCCCTGAAACTACTTATTGGGAGTGCATAGAAGACAAGCAGATTCTCAGTAACCTGCTCAGGAATGTGCAGGAGTGCTTGAATCCCCACCATGCCCTTCTCCAGCATGGAGGGACATTAATGGATCCCTGTATCAGTATTAGAGTAAAAAAACTGTCTCTCCTCTTGGACAACCAAATCATTGTCATGCCTAATTCTTCTCCCAGAGTTGGTGGCTTCTTGGGTCCCCATCCACATACACTTTAGGCATCCCTTCTCCCCAGGTCACAGACATGTAAGATGTGTCTGAAACTCATCAGTGCATACAACTTCTGTGTAATTTGAAGCCCCATCCCTGTACAAGGATAAATAGAGACATTTTAAAAAAGGAGATATAAAGATTATAAAGGTGCTGGGTGTGGTGGCTCACGTTTATAATCCCAGCACTTTGGGAAGCCTTGGTGAGAGGATTGCCTGAGCCCATGGGTTTGAGACCAGCCTAGGCAACTTGGCGAGACCTCATCTCTATAATAAATCAAAAAATTAGCCGGGCATGGGGGTGCATGCCTGTAGTTCTAGTTACTTGTGAAGCTGAGGCAGAAGGATCGCCTGAACCCAGAAGATCAAGGCTGCGGTGACCGGGAGCATGCCACTGCCCTTAAGCCTGGGTGACAGAGTGAGACTCCAACTCAAAAAAATTCAATTGAAGCCGGGCTCGGTGGCTCAGCCTGTAATCCCACGCCTTTGGGAGGCTGAGGTGAGTGGATTGCCTGAGCCCGCGGGTTTGAGACCCACCTGGGCAGCAAGACCTCATCTCTACAATAAATCAAAAAATCAGCCGGGCGTGGTAGCGCATGCCTGTAATTCCGGCTACTCGGGAGGCTGAGGTGGAAGGATCGCCGGAGCCCAGCAGGTTGAGGTTGCGGTGGCCGGGAGCGGCCACTGCACTTCAGTCTGGGTGACGGAGTGAGACTCCAACTCAAAAAAAAAAAAATTCAATTCATTTAAATTTAATTTGATTTTTAAAAAAGATTATGAAGATGGTAAAGGACACAGTAAAGAAGCAAGAGCGTTTTTGCAGAAATGCCTTGTGAAAGATCAAGGAAGTTACCGGAATGTTAATCTTAGAACACAACTCTAAGGCCATCTGGGAGGGGAAAGAGAGGGAGTGTGAGAGGGATCAGCTGAGACAGAGGAGAGGAAGGGAGTGGGAGGCAGGATGCATGCTGGAGCTGGGACTCAGGGTGTAGGAGTCGAGTTCCTGGGTCTTACAGTTACAGAAACATTAATGCTACATCGTATTCCCTTATTCATTGACCAGCATTCAAGTGATAATACTCAATTTGAGAAAAGGTATGGTAAGAGAAACTCTCTTTCCCAGTTCATTTGTTGCCTTGTTCTGTAATCTTTTTTATTTCTTTCAATTGTCACTCTTAACTAATTTCTGCACACGATAGAAATATTGCTCTATACAGTATCCCAGGCAGAAATGTCGGTCAAGGCCTTATCCGAGCAGATGCTTTCCTTTGACCTTTTCACACGTGTGACAGGACTTTAGGCACGATGACATGTCTGTAGCTGGGAGAAACATGAGCTGCGTCTCACGTGCAGTGAATGACTGTGCTGTGCTCTTGGTCCACTTCTCTGTGGAAGGCGCGCTCGGTCAGACCCAATTTCTTGAAAGCATTTGGAGCCTCAGGAACACATTTCTCTTCTGGCTTTTGGTTTTAACAGAACGAAGTAGAGAATTGTAGTGGCCTCCATTAAATTGTATGTGATTAAGTAAATGACTTCACAAATACCATCTTCCAGTTATTAAGAAAATTGCTTAAATAAATTACCTTCAGATATAATTCAGAAAGAAACATTTGTCCCATTGTATTGGAATAAAAATAGCTTCTGTTGTTAATATAATGGTGCCAAGGGGTTTTTTCTTATGCATTTAAAACCAATTTTGCAGATTTGCTTAGTTCATTAATTCATTTCCAAATGTGGCTTTTTGAGTGGGAGAAAATCAGAAATGCATTAGATTTTAATGACTGAAGGGAAGGACTCCAAGAGTAAATTGTAATGTGAGTTATCTATATTTATCAAGTTTATTATTTATTCTATTACAAATAGATTCTTTTTTTTTTCTTTTGAGTTGGAGTCTCACTCTGTCGCCCAGAGTGGAGTGCAGTGGCACACTGCTGGAGTGCAGTGGCACACTCACGGCCACCACAGGCTTGACCTGCTGGACTTAGGCAATCCTTCCACCTCAGCTATCCTTCCAAATAGCTGGAACCATAGGTGTGCACCAACACACCTGACTAATTTTTTTTGATTTATTGTAGAGATGACATTTTGCCAAGTTGCCCAGACTGGTCTTGAACCCATAGGCTCAGGCAATCCTTTCACTTTGACCTTCCAAAGAGCTGGGATTTTAGGCGTGAGCCACTGCGCCCAGCCCTACAAACAGATTCTTTAACTTAAGTTTGTTGGCAATGAATATAGAAAGGAAATAATACTTAATACTATTCGAAGCAAATGAGTCCATATATATCATCACAAAATGTGCTCAGGATCATATTATTTCCATGTTTAATTGGGAAAGGAAAGGAATAATTGTCTGGTATATCAAGCTATTTTGTATCAAGCAACTGAGAAGCAAGTAAAGGTCTTAGGTTATTTTTACTGTGTATCAAAATATTCATTTAGAAGTTTTAAAATGAAGGATGTACATGGATATCTAATTTCTTTCTTTCTTTTAGAGACAGGATCTTGCTGTATTGCCCACACTAGAGTGTAGCAGCATGATCACAGTCCACTGCAGCCTCAACCTCTTGGGCTTAAGCGATCGTGCCACCTTGGCTTCCCAAGTAGCTGGGACTACAGGAGTACATTACCATGCCCAGCTAATTTTTTTTAAAAAATATTTTTGGAGATAGTGGGTCTTGCCAAGTTCCCTGGTCTTGAACTCCTGGCCTCAAGTGAACCTCCTATTTTGGCCTCCCAAAGTGCTGAGATTACAGGCATAAACCACACCTGGATGGTTTCTTTCTGTTAATGAAGAACATTTTGAAAGTCACTTATAGTTTCACAATAATAACGCAACTGTTGTCAGTTTCACGCTTCCTCCATTTTCTACATGTGTATACATAACATTAGTTGCAATTTTATCAGCCTGACCCACAGGCTGATAAAGATTTATTGTAATTCTTTTGGTTTAGATCTCGACCCAGAAACCTGGAAGAATAATTTATAATTCAATACTTCGCTACTTTTAAACTTTCCTGTTCGAGCTACAAAGATACTTTAATAGTGACAATGTCAAAGTATCACTTGGGACCTCACCAACAGGAGAAAGCTCACTTCTTCAGGATCCTCTAAGGTGATGCTGGGGTCACTGTTAGCATTTCTGCTTCTCAAAGGCATGTAAATCCATATTCATTATCTTCGCCTCCTTGATCTTCAGCCTGCTGACATCTGCCTTCAGACTTTTAAACCGCATTCACAAAGGTCATCACATGGCTTTTTAAATTGCCAAGTTCAGTATTTTCTTGAGTCTTGGTCTCTTGGAAGTCTGTGATCAGGTTTGGATCATAATACTGAAAGACACAGATCTGAACACCATAATCCCAAATGTTGAAATTCTGAAAGATCAAAGTCCCTAAAGTCTAAATCCCTAAAACCTAAAACCTCCAATATCTAAAATCCCCAAAAATCACAATCACAGGATAGTTGCATCATGTTACGTGGAACTATTACATTGTTATTGTCTTTATTTGGAAATTTCGTATGATTTAAGGAGGGGCATATAGGTGCCAAGTTGACAAAGGGTGAATTTGTGGTCTTAATTTTAGATGCCAACTTGACTGGATTAAGGAATACCTAGAAACCCGGTAAAATATTATTTTGGGTGTGTCTGTGAGGTGCTTCCAGAGGAAAAATATTACTGTGTGAGTCTGAGTGGATTAGGTGGGGAAGATCTGCCCTTAGCGTTGGGGGATACCATCTAGTCGACGAGGGACTGGGTGAGAATAAGTATAGAAGGCAAACTGGTCTCTGAGAGCTGGGAGGTTCTTCTTCTTCTTTTTTTTTTGGTTCATGACATCAGAACTCCATGCTTGCCAGCCTTTAAACTCCAGAACTTATACCAGTGGTCCCGTAGGTCCTGAGGCTTCTGATTTGATCTATACACCAGGCATTTCAGAGTCTCCAGTTTTCAGATGGACCATTGTGGGAATTCTTAGCCTCCATAATCATGTGAGTCAATTCTTCTAATAAATACTCTCCCATATATCTAGAAACCTATCTTATGGGTTCTGTCTCTCTGGAGAACCATGACCAACACAGATTTGGCATTGAGGGAGCCAAGTATCATTCCTTTGTCAACATATAACAAATAGAGAAAGGCTTTTTAAAAGAAAAGATGTTTATTTGGGAACAGAAAATTGTGATGGGAGTATGCATGCCACAGAAGGCTATGTGTGCATTCAGGGAGGTGAAGGAAAATGTAGGTTTTTAAAGGAAAAATGAGGGTTATCTAATTGTTTCGAAATGATTATCCTTGGCTATAGAGATCAATAATAAGGGTGATGTGAGTCCAAGTTTGAATAGGCTATTTCTGGGCAGACGTCCTTGCAGAAGTATTTTTCGTGTGAGGTTGCAATGGTCTTTGTGCAAGATTGTGGTTTTTGTAGAGTTTTTTCATTATCAGGTGTACAAATATGAGAATCCTTTCTTTATGGCTTTCCCAGCTGTATTTGTCGGGGTTTTCTTGAAATTAGTAACTCCATTATGGTTCTGACAACTTTCATACCTTCTTACTGTATTTCTTGCAACACAGTGAAAGAGATCTGTGAAACTGTTCCCTCTCAAAAAGGCCATGATAAATGTGTGAGGCTACTTAATGATGAAAGAAAAAAAAGTTTCAAAGCTAATTATTATTGGTGCTGTGAAAGCAGAAAATCCCTTAATTATGATGGACAAGCAATATCCAGACTTTCACATGGACAGCACATACTTAGAAATTTGGAGACCACATCCACTCTCCAAATACAAGTGCAGCAAGTATTTCGAAGATCATAGAAGTGAAACGCAGACCAAAAATATGAGAAATTTCCCCTGACAAGTTATTCAATTATGTACAACTTCTGCTCCTTCACACATAGTGCGTTGCTTGCCTTTAAAAACCGCCCTTCATCAGAAATAAAAATAATTCGACAAGCTCAGCGAACTTCTGAACCAAAGACACTTGCTGATACTGAGGTTTCTCCAGTGCTACAAAACACATTAAATGTGAACTATTCTTGATTAAGGATTTGACTGTCGGAGAAAATAGACTTATATTTACCACTAAATCTGACATAGAAAAATCCAGCACGGACTTCACGTTGGCTGATGGATGGCACTTTCAAAACTGTCCTCGATATTTTTTTTTATCAGCTATATGCAAGTCATATCCCTGTTGGAATTGAAAATTCTAGAATGTATTTGCTCATTTATATATTATTAATGTCTGTAAAAATTAAAGAACTTTATAAATGCTTCTTTAAAGATTTGGTGGACTTTATAGAAGAAAATGGATTTCAATGGAATCCCCAAACCATAATGACAGATTTGAAATTTGGTGTGATCAAGGCTTCGAAAAGTGAATTCCTTATTTATTTATTTGAGTTGGAGGCTCACTCTATCTCCCAGGCTGGCGTGCAGGGGCACGCTCACAGCCACTGCAACCTTATCCTACTAGGCTCAGGAGTTCCTTCCCCCTCTGTGTTCCAAGTAGTTGGAACTACAGGTGTACACCACCACACTCCGCTAATTTTTTTGATTTATTATAGAGATGAGGTTGCCCAAACTGGACTTGAACCTCTGAAGGCAATCCTCTCACTTCTGCCTCTTAAAATGCTGAGATTACAAGCATGAGCCACTGTGCCTGGGTCTAAAAGTGAATTTCAAGGAGTTACCAGAAAAATATTTTTTTCTATTAAGCCCAATGCATTTAGTGGCGAATTCAGATGAGTGTAATGGCAATGCGATACGACAGTGATGAACACCTCAGTTTAAAAATGTGTCATTTGCCTGCATTGGCCTTCCTTCTAGCTGATGACATTCCAGGAGCTTTTAAGTGAATTAAAGTCGCATTTGCCTGATGAAGCCAGCAAAGTTATTGACTGTAAATTGTCAGCATTACTTTTTACTATTTGCTATGTATTTCATCTTTGCATCTTTATTTTCTGATTTAAGTCAATCACTAAAATGTGAAAAAAATATGAATAATAAGCTAATAGTGGAGATAAAAATGAATTATTGCAAAATGTATCATTAACACAAGAAAAAGCAGAAAAAGAAAGAAAAATAAACAACAGATAGAACAAATGAAATGTAGCAAGATGGTAAATTTTAATCTCTTAGGCTATTGACTTGTTTACTTTTGAATCACTGGAAAAATCTTAATTCATGTGACTAAATAGAATAATTTGGAAACAATCTTATTGGGAAGCAAAGCTGCATCATTTTTAATACTGGAAGTATAAATTGTATAGAGACTTTTAGAGAGTTCGAATTTGTTTTATGCACTTTTTTTGTTGCAAATTTGACTCCATAAAAGTATATTGCAACAACATTGATTATGTGTGTAAGCATTGTGCCTGTGTGTAAAAATGTTGAAATGAAGATGCTTTATTTTTGTAATTAGCACTTGTGAAAGGTAGCATTTTCGAGATCTTGGCTCTTTGGGTTACGGCCTATGTAATGGGACTCAGCTTGGATTTTTGTCAATTTCATCAAAAGACTTAGGTTGTTCAACACAGTATTTCAAATAATCACTATTATAAAGCTGAGTGCACACAACTACCAACCATGGTAATATGCTTTTACATATTTCTCTTTTTGACCTATTCTTTATGAATGTGATTCCTCTGCTTATAACTGTTATACCGGTTCAACTTTGGCACTATACCTGATTATTTATGCTTGCAAAAATATGTATGCTATTATTGCCTAGCTTATTGTATAAAGTGGCCTGTGATATGTTCTATTTTGTTTATATATGTATTTCAAATACATCTCTTTTAAAAAAATACATATCTTTTACAGAATTTTTAATTTTTTTTTCCAAATTACATTTTTTTGGATTTTAACATTTGGGGTAATGGTGTTTGTGCTTTTTGGGATTATGATTGTCTCCCCATGTGATCACAGCCTCACTGAATCCCTCTCTTCCTTCAGCTTCCACAGCCCCAGTCTCTGTTTGTTTGTTTGTTTTTGAGTTGGAGTCTCACTCTGTCACCCTGACTGGAGTGCAGTGGCACGCTCCTGGCCACCACAGCCTCGACCTGCTGGGCTCCGGTGATACTTTTGCCTCAGCCTTCCAAGTAGCTGGAACTACAGGCGAGCACTACCACGCCCGGCTAATTTTTGACTTATTGTAGAGATGAGGTCTCGCCAAGTTGCCCAGGTGGGTCTCAAACCCGCAGACTCAGGCAATCCTCTCGCCTCAGCCTCCCAAAGTGCTGGGATTATAGGCTGAGCCACCGAGCCTGGCCTGCTTTGTTTGTTTATTAGTGTTTCCTTTCTGTATCTCTACTTCTTCCTTAGATTAATTTTCCTGTGTTTTTGGTATTTGCTGCCCTCAAAATCCATATGACTCTATGTGTCCAAGGACAAGCAACATCAGCAACACCGGGGACTCTTATTAGAAATGCAGAATTCAAGCCTCGCCCCAGATCTACTGAATCAGAATCTGCATTTTAATAAGATCCTCAGGTGATCCACTTGCAGGAGCAGGGCTCTAAAGGAGAGTGTCCCCTAAGGTTCTGTCCTCTGCTCTTTTCTCTTTTCCTGAACAATCATCTCTGCAACAGGCTTTGACATTTACATCCTTATGACTTTCAAAGTAAATCCAACTAGATGTGTCTTTTGAGTGCCAGGCATTCATTTCGATTTGCTTAACTACTTGCATATCCCTCAGGCACCATGAGCTAAATATGTCTAATATTGAACTAATTTTCATTTTCTCTTCTACCTGTCCAAGCACTCAAGCCACAGACCTATTATCCTTGACTCCTCCTTCTCCCATCAGTGTAGAATACACTAATATAGAAGCATCTGCTATAGAGAATGCCATGGGAAAATTTAAAATGAAATGTTCCTGTTTTATTATAAGTTGTTTTCTCCCCCTCCCTCCCACCCAAAATAAGGGAGAAAAAAAATTCCATTAAGGCCAGCTGTCAGATCTGGTTTGCTTGCGGCTTCCTGAGAGAAAGAATGGGAAAGGATGGAGTGTTTTCCATTGGAAAATGCTTGCAAATTTGGCGTCGGCTAGCTCTTTTCATTTGTTTTTAATAGTTTGAAACCAGAGTAGAGGAAGAGTGAATCCTAGACAAGTCGGGTTAAGAGTGGAAGTGGGGCCCTTTTTTCATGCAGGAGATGGCAAA
The DNA here is from genome assembly GCA_027257055.1 of Cephalopachus bancanus. Taxonomy (NCBI): domain Eukaryota; kingdom Metazoa; phylum Chordata; class Mammalia; order Primates; family Tarsiidae; genus Cephalopachus; species Cephalopachus bancanus. The sequence continues at coordinate 16,772,042 of JAPVLO010000006.1, forward strand.
AAAATGTATACATCCTGGTTTGCCTTCTGACCGCTAAAAGAAAATATCTGTAATGCTTTGGAAGCTCACAGATGTTGCCATTTCCTTATTCTTGAAGCTATACACTTTCAAGAGCAAATGTTTATATTAAAATGTCTTGTTCAGGACTTGAGTTGCCCCCGAATAACATGTAGATTTGAGTTAATCTGTTTGTAATTACAAGCGTGGGGTTGGAGACTATATCCCGCATCCCTTCTTCCTCAGGGACAGAACCCTGACTTGATGTGAGGTGGCCGCTCCCCTGAAGTCATTAGCATGGTAAGCACCCTGGATAACAGCCACATGCTGAGGCGTGCCAGCCACACTCACAGCCCTCCTCCTGCCTAACTCTGGAGAGAGCATCCTTCTGCGGTAACCGCTAGCACTCAGGACAGACTGCTGCTGCTTGTGGATTAGCCCAGAAATCCCAGTGGAGTGTGTTTCCTCCCCCCAAAGTCTCAGCACGGTGAGAAGCAGAAGGATCTCTGTGTCAATGCAGTGGGAAACATGCTCCAGGCCCCCACCTCTGATTCCCTTCCCCATGGAAACAGTCTTGGAAGCTCAGCATCTCTGAGTCTCTTAATATCATCATCCATTCACCTGGATTGTATCTACGGCCATTTGCTCTCTGGACTGGATAACGAACCACCATCTGTAACACAATTTGTATGGGGAAAATGTGTTTGGCACTCCAGACATCTAATTTACTCAGCAACATTTGCAGCACGGCCTGTGTGTGTAAGTGGATACATGCCAGGGTATGTGGACTGAGATGAATCAGGAATCAAGAGCCTCAAAATGAAAAACGGATTCGATTCCTAAATATGACTGTGACTATGCATAGGAACAGATTTAGAGAAGTAACACCCATAGATTGTTGAATTCAGTGAAAAAAGCCAATAACAACTCACAATTTGATGTAATTCAACTATTTCCTTACTCACCCGCTCTGCTGGAACCAAAGTGGTTTAACCTATCTTTTAGCTAATGCTCCAAGATACCCTCAGATAGAAATGGAAATCAAGCCACTACTGAGTCACGAATGCATCCCCAGCAAATGCCCTCGCAAGATGAGTATTGGGTAATGAAATTGCAGTTCGATGTCCCTCCTGCTAACAAATCGTTATTTCTATAAGAACTGGCAGGACAAAACCTCAGTTTGGCATGACTTTAAATCTTCTAAACCAGTGTATCATACTAGGTCACTATTGTTCCTCACTGGTTTTTTTAAAAAATTACTTTACAAGGGTACCTGCATAATTTGTATACCTAACCCTGAATTGTACCCCACATCTTTAAATGAAAAATTTTAAAGTTTAAACAAACAAACAAAAAAAGAACTTGAAGTATGCACGTTTCATAGGATCCATCTGGGGTTTATTTCTTTGTAAGTTGTCAATTTCTTGTAAATTGCCAAATCCTTGTAAGGAGGTGGAAATACAAAGGAATAATACAAGGGAAATAACAATTTTCTGTAGTTTTTCCAAAGGAATTGAGAAGTAAGAGCTAATTAAGTAGGTGCAGATTAAAGAAAGGTTCAAAACAGAGGGGAACCAAAGAGAATGTGAGTTGCGAAGGCGATGGTGCCACAGGTGGCCAGGAGCCATTTCCCGGGGGTTAACCAGACCCAGGTGCGAATGTGGACTCTGTCCCTTATTGGCTGTTTGGACATGGGGACGATGTTGAATATGCTTAAGCCTCAGTTTCTTCCTCTGTAGAACGGGGATGGTAACGATCAATGATGCCTGCTGCTATTGTTGTTTTATCAAAATAATCACCCTAGGCTTGAAATGGTGCTGATGAAAATGCCTGTGTTTTAGAATGTTATTATGGCTCTTTTAGGCTTTCATGGACCAACAATTTGAAGTAAATTCCGCATTTGCTTTTGAAATCTGACAGAAAAATAACTTTTTAGAAAAAAGAGACAGTTGGTTTTTAAAAACGCATACTTTAAAGTATATTATTTTCTTTATAGTGTCTTTGAAATTCTTCTCACCACCTCCACCCCCCCAAAAAAGCATAATTGTACCACAATTTCATTATTGTTTTAAGAGAGGATTAAATATACTGTTTTGCTTTTACTTTTGGCTACCTTGTTACCTGAAGTTTTACTGAAAAGATTGAGATGAAAATCAGTTTGATGTGTTCTCACATCAAATCATATGAAACAGTAGAGGTGTCTTTTAAATGTCCTCTACTTCAGAGTCATATGTCCTAATTCTCGTGAGGGTGCTAAGGGTACCATTATTTGCTGAAAGGAGAGCAGGATATGGACAGATACTCTTCTGTTGCCATAGAAGTGTGAGACACCAATTTGACATACCGTAGGCTTGAGCTAGGGAAGTAGTTAAGCAGGACAGTTACTAGTATTGTGTTCTTTGAAGTCCTAGAAATCTCTCAGAGATCTTCGAGAGCATCAAGGCAGGGTGGGGAGAATGACTTTGAGTCTGCCCACCCAATCCCGCTAAAACCAGAGGACTCCACTCTGTTTCACGTCGTGGCTTCTATGATGCTTCGTGTAAGAGGTGGTAAAGAAGAGAGACATTTCTATAGCTTAAAAAAATACCCCACTGAGTTGCAGAAAGGATAAAGTGGTGGCTGGATACATAAGATATGCAGATGTTATTTGTCTGAGAAACACAGGATGTATTGTTTGACTGATTGTCTAAACCAATTAATTTCTGGAATGGAAGACAGGGAGAATGAGGAACAAAACTGTCATACAACTGCCATTGGTAAAGGGATTATTTCATTGGTCTAATTACTCTCTTAGTCAACTGAATAATTTTCAAACACACTATATGCTTCTCCCCAGATGACGTCAGCAGTAACCTTTTTATGTATTACTTTTTAAAATTCTATGTCATGAATCCAGTGCAATCTTAGAACACAGGCATTATTTTATTCCTGTACTGTGTTTTCAGGACCTGGCTAAACAATGGACTGAACATAACTTCTCTCTCTTCAAGACATGGAAGAAGAATGTGAAAGAGTTAGAAGAATATATTAGATGCCTTTCTTCTACCAAATCATTCCCCCTTAAGAGCAAAATGGAGCAAACTGTTAGCAGAGGAAACTGTTTAACCAAGAGAAGAATGAAGTCTTTAGGTTGCTAGATTATGAAATGGTATGGAGTGTGATCCCATTTCCTGTGTTTCTCTCACTTACATCTTCTAATTCTGTTCCCTTCTCAAAGCGCTGTTCTTGTCTTGCCTTCTTCTTGACAATCTTTGGGAATGACCTGGCACTTCTCTGCCAGGGTACACACCTAGCCTTGATTATGTGGTTATATTCCACTCGTTTGATCTTCCCAGAGCATTTGAAACCTTCCAATACTAGGGTCTATCTGATATATATATATATTTTTTGAGTCGGAGTCTCACTCTGTCACCCAGACTGGAGTGCAGTGGCCGCTCCCAGCCACCACAGCCTCGACCTGCTAGGCTCCGGCGATCCTTCCGCCTCAGCCTTCCAAGTAGCCGGAATTACAGGCAGGCGCTACCATAGCCCAGCTGATTTTTTGATTTATTGTAGAGATGAGGTCTCGCTGCCCAGGCGGGTCTCGAACCCGCGGGCTCAGGCAATCCACTCACCTCAGCCTCCCAAAGGCGCGGGATTACAGGCTGAGCCACTGAGCCCGGCTTGTTTTTTATTCTTGAAAGGGGCATAAACTAGATGTTTAATAAAAATATTGCCAGCGCAGATGCAGACTACCAGGAACATACCTGTAGTTGAGCAAGGGTAGTTTATGAAATTGCAGTGAGAGAGAATGCACATCACAGAAAACTATTAGAAATGACTCATTATAGGATTTGGGCTGGTGATGGGTAATTTGAGGGAGAGCTTAAGGAAGCAAGGCTTTGCTTTGGATTGAGTAGTACCAGGATGCAGGGTCAATTGTATGATTGGATATCTTAATACATTTTATCTAGAAAGAAGGGTGACTAGACAAAGGTTAAGACTGGGATTGGTAACACAGCAGCAGTTTAGCTAGGCTGGGTGTTTAGTCATTTTTGTTGCTTGGGTAGTGTTCGTATTTTTATGTTGAGACATTATTATGGGGTCTTGTGGTCTTGCTTTGGCCTGATCCATGGTCACAGAGTGGCCTTGTCTAATGTTGATTGCTGTGAAATTGTTTACATCCACAGGAGAATACTAGGACCTGTCTATGAACACCAGGCCAGCACCCACAGTTGAGGGATGCTTTGTTCTTTCTCAATATTGAATGGAGTTGATTTTCAGCAACAGGATGTCTTCATTAAAGATCCACACTGGAGTGGGTGGAAGGTTCCCCCAAGAGACAGGACCTCTGAGCTCTAATATCTGATCTCCCCTTTCTTACTGTTTGGAAGGTTTTGGTAAAAATAAGCTTGCACCTATTTAGTCCAATCATACCTAGGTATCATACCTAGGTATGATTGGATTAAAGTAGCCATTGGTTATTTGTTTGTAGTAAATACATTTGAGCAGTGGTTTATAATCCCAGGTACACAGTAGAATCAAAGGGAAGCTTTTAAACAGAGACCCTGGTTTAGCTGGTGTGATGCAGGGCCCAAGTGGCTATTTATTTCTTTAAAAATATGTATATTTCCCAGCCAATTCTAATGAGAGTCACTGTGAAAAATAAAAGGGTCCGTTGCCTTTAGTTTATGGTGTAACGTATGCTTTGAGAAGATCATGGAAGCTTTGTAACTCTTGATATCAAGCCTTGGTATGATTTTTTTAAAAAATAGTGATAACATATTTGCTTAAGGCAGTGAATTTTATGTGATGAGCTGTTAGAAAAGCAATAGTAAGTTTAAGACTCAACTAAAGAATGAGTTGTCTTAAAACAAAGCAAAACTGACTCGTTTCTCCAAGGCTTTGGTGAGTTAAAATAATTCTGTGTCCCTGGTCACCTCCCTGTCCTATAAACAGGATGAGGGAGCAGAGACAGTAAAAACTCCGACAGCGAGTGGCGCGGGGTTGACAAGCAGACCTATAAACAGAGTCTTGGGAGGAAGCTGTGTTTACAGCGACTGAAGGGAAGCCCTGACCTCTGAAGTAACCCGGGGGGCTCTGGTGCCTATAAATAGACGGGTTATTTCCAACAGTTGACAAAAACTCTTCACCAATAAATATTTTTTATTACATATTGTGGATTAATCATTAGTTTGACACACTTGCAGCTATTGTACTTAGGGTTTCTGCAAAAATAATTATAGACTGAGCGACATAACTTCCTAGTGTATAAATAGCACTGTGTTTCAAGCCACCAACTCACAGTACCAAAACTCTGAAGAAGGTGACAGAGGGGTAGATATAACCCCTTTAACTCCTCTTCTGTGAAGACCTTCTTCAAGGGCCTGTAAAAGTGTTCCTGTGTAACAAATTGTAGTGCTTATGCGAGAGAAAAATATTTGTTGCCAAGAAAAGGCATGGAGAGAGCAATGTTTTCTGAAACATCTGAAAATAAACTTTTGTGAATTGACAGATGTTATGTAGACATAAAGAGGTATCAAACTCGTAACGCCTTAAGTTAGTAAGTTAGGTTCTTGGAATACATGATTACTTTCAATTGCATTCTAAAGTGAAGCTTAACATTTTATTATAATGGAAATATACTATGTGATGGTCTCAATTTTTAAGATACTATGAGGGGGTAAAAAAGGAAATGTAGTTGAGTGGTTAAGGTAAAGAATTTCTGGCCGGGCGCAGTGGCACAAGTCTGCAATCCCAGCACTTGGGGAGGCTGAGGAGAGAGGATTGTCTGATCCCAGGGGCTCGAGATCAGCCTGGGTAACTTGGTGAGACCTCATCTCTACAATAAATCAAAAAATTAGCCGGGCATGGTAGCATACATCTGTAGTTCCAGCTACTTGGAAAGCGGAGGAAGAAGGATAACCTGAGCCCAGCAGATCGAGGCTGCAGTGGCCGTGACAGACAGAGTGAGACTGCAACTCAAAAAAAAAAAAAAAGATTAAGAACTCTGAATGTAGGTTTTTCCATTTAAATACTAACTCCATCACATACTCGTTCTGTGTGATTTGGAACAATATTTAAGGACTTTTTACTTCCTCCTCATGCAGACGATAATGACAGTCACAGAACTGTTGTGAAGATTCAATTATTTAAAATAATAAAATGCCTGAAACAGTGTCTGGTACAGAGTAAGCTCTTGTTTTAAATACCAGGTGCTTAGATTTTTGGTCCTTCAGAGAGGGTTGAAAAGGTGTAAAATAAATTTTTACCGAGCAAGAAAATTTCCTGAAATAATCTTTGTATATTGAAGATTACTTTTTGGAAATAAGACCCGGTTCAGTGTAGTAAAATTTTATGCTAAGTATCTGGTCTAAGGAATGAGGCTTAGAAAACCCTGAAGCTAGGGCTGTTGCCTTTGTATCCATTGACCTTGTACTTCCTATGATTCCTGAAGGGGAACAATAATTTCTTTGAGCAGAAATCTGTTTCCATCTCAAGTTGGAAAAAAAATTCATGCCTAATAAAATAATTTCAAAAGGTTCTTGTTTACACTGTGAATAATATTTAAGTATCAGTTATAGAAAGTGCATTCATAAGTGTGAGAGCCCTGAAAGGCAGAGAGGTCTGTAGCCCTTGTCACACATGTCCTTTCATCTTCAGGGACTTTAAACGACTAATTTATTAAACTCACCAGTGGCCTTGTTCACTCACAGAGCCAAGGCTCACTCACTGACTGTTCTTGAAGGCAGAAGTCTGACAGGGACCCTGTGAGTAGCGGAGACTAGAGGCTCACTGGTTTGCATTTGCTAAGCCCCCTCCTTAAATATGAACCAGAAACACTGAAACCACCTATTCGCGGGCCTGGGGAGACTAGGAGATGTTTCCACACTGGGGCTGTTGGCTAGCCTTTATTAATAAAGGAAATTAAGCTGATTTATCATAATACATGAACTCAGATGCTAGGAAGTAAATGAAAACGATTTTGAAGCTATTTATGTGTTCATATCTGAGGAGGCAAGATAAGTAGTTCTACTCTGATGACCTTTAAATGACATGATACTGCAGTCGAAATTGAAAGTTTCATTATTTAGCAACCATTATCTAAATAATAACAGCGGCAAAACCAAAATTGAATGTTCACTCTACATGTGTTGCATGTGGGCATGGTTCTGTGCTTTACATATTAGGTATTACTAAATTCATTCTCCCAACAACCTAGTAAGTACCATGACTAACTCACGATCCCAGCGTGGGTGGTAGGATCTTGTAAGTTAGAAAATGCATGATAGAGTAAGTGACGCTGGGACTTACTAAAGGCATAAGATGGTTTCAAGATCACAAAGACTGGATCAAACCCAGTTGTTCTGCCCCTGTGTCTTATGATCCAGGAATTCTTCAGCTACAGAATTTCAAAATGAACAAGAGAATAGCTCCTAAAAACAGATTTATTCTCATGTAAGGCTCTGTTCTATTTGTTTGGTGCACCTCACTGAAATTACTGTTTTCTATCAGTGTTACCAAGGCACGCAATATAATTCAAAGACTTAAAACAAGACAAAAATTTAGCTTGTTCTTCGGCTGTGTGCTAATCCTCGATGCAGTGGGAGGCCTTTTCTCCCACAGGAACTGTATCCTGTGAAGCAGTGATTTTCCTAATCTCTGACACAGTCCCACAGTCCTGAGTGAATTACACACTTTCCTTCTTGTCCCCACTCCTCCACATTCTCCCCGACACTGAAAAAACAGCCAACTTTCCTACCAGGGAAAGAAGAGGCCATTAGTTTGTGTCTGGAAAGAGTGAAGGAATTACTGAACTGGTTGCAAGCTCTGCACATGTGGAATCAATATAATTTTCCATTAGATGGTTCAAAAATGTATTCAAATTATGTCGTTTTGAAATGCTAAACTTTGGAATTTGGTTCTTAATAGGAAGGTTTTTAGGATAGTTTGCCTGACGAATGCTGCTAGTGAATTTGAATAGCAAATTGTTTACAATGGTGCATAGGCAGTCTTTATTTATGTTTTATCCACATTTCCTGAAGGACAGGGCCAAGTCTCACTATGTATGTTATTGCTCCTTCTGTACTGGGGAGGCGAAACCTGCAGAAAATTAAAAGAAAATCAGGATGTCAACAAATCTCTCTGCCTACTGCAGTAGGCTCCTGTTCAGATATTTGCCTGTGAATTTGAAGTCATACCTATTTAGCTGTAATTTGACTTCTAGGCAAGATTTTTCTTTTCTTCTTTTTTTTTGACTTTTGATTTTTTTATTTTAAAGATGTGGAGTACAATTCAGGGTTAGGTATAAAAATGCTCATTATGCAAATACCCTTGTTGATGAGGTGTGCCCTTCCCAAGATTTTTCTTAAAGAATACGACAGTCCTTAAGAATATGTGGAGTTTTAAATGAGACTTTTGAAGCACTAAACCAAAGGTAAATAAGTGATTAACGGGAGTTGGATATCTACAAAAACTCCTGAGATTCAGCGCCTCAAAATGTAGTTGAACTGGGTTAAAATACATAAACTCCTTAAAGTCAGTGAAACGAGAAGTGTTATTTAAGCAATATGTCAACCAAGACTCATACCTGGGCCACATGTGGCTATAGTAATGAGGATGTAGCAGAAAAGATGAACATTGAATTACTATTAGAATAACAATTTACATTTCTGTAAAGTGCTCTCACATGGATAATCTCTTTTGATCTTCATTAGTTAGGTGTGATTATTTCCATTTTACAGATTAGAAAACTGAGGCATATGAATAATAACAGAAACGCTCATAGAAGATAGCATCGTCTAATGAAAAGAGGCTGAGAGGTTGGACTTTGGGATCAGACAGGTAGGTTAAAAATCCAAACTCCGGCCAGGCTCAATGGCTCAGCCTGTAATCCCAGCACTTTGGGAGGCCAAGGTGAGTGGATTGCCTGAGCCCGCAGGTACAAGACTAGCCCGGGCGAATGGGTGAGACCTTGTCTCCACAATAAAACTCAAAAATTAGCCGGGTGTGGTAGTGCGCACCTGTAATTACGGCTCCTTGGAAGGCTGAGTCGGAAGGATCGCTGGAGCTCAGCGGTTCGATGCTGGGGTGGCCTCCAGCCTGGGCGACAGAAGAAGACTCCAATTTTAAAAAAAATCCAAACTCCACCTTTCAGTGTCTCTATGAACCGTTGGAAATACCGTTTAGTCTTCTTCGGCCTCATTTTCACCATCTGTGAAATGGAGATAATTCTACTAACCTTAAAGAGTTGTGAGAGCCAAAGGCAATAAAAGTATGTAAAAAGCTCAGCTTAGCTTTTTGGGAAGATATGGGACTTGACCCTGCGAAAGTCCATACCCGGCTTTTCATGAATATTTGGTTGAGATCTCTCTTTTGACATTTGTAATGCCATGACTTGCTTTTCTGGGCTCTGTTCCTGAAGCCATACAGAGCCTCTGTCAAGACAGGAGTAAAATGACCTCTGCCCCAGATAAAAAATCATGACCTTCGTGATGCATGATTTCCCTCTTGGATTTAGCTCTAGTTATGCCCAAATGGTAACAAGATGTAAATGTGTGTGTACAGTAAGAAGCGCACGGTCCTGCTACATTTATTTTACATGCCTCGTTTTAAAGGAATTTTGTGGACACATGTGTTCTCCAGCTGGAAGAAACCGCTCCATCCTTGTACAGAATTATCGCCCACTGCATGCGTTTACTGGTCTCTCCAACGTGCGCCATTAGGGTCATTTATTTGTAACATGCAGGCTTTCGCTGTCTCTAATGTCTGCAAATGAGGAAGATGACTGATGTTTGCTCACTCCTAAAATAGAGAAGTGGAGGAGTGGGGAGGAAAATTATTTGTACAAAATTACACAGAAAGCCCATGACGCAGCAGGAGCGAGAACTCACATTGTGGATCTCTTGTCTAATTCCCTCTCCTCCAAAGAGCGTTTGGGCATACAATCGCATCTTCACTCGTTTGCACACTCACAAGTATATTTTCCATGGAAATCACTGCATGGGCCTCCACCCACCCACATGCAACTTATATTTAGCTCTAGCTCCAAATCAAAAGGGAGGTGAGACTGTTGGAGCTTAGATAGGTGGGGACAGGCAGGGAGAAGCTTAAAAAATTGGCTCTGTAGAATCTACAGAAAGATCTCTGACCTTGAGGTCCTTGGAGAGAAGCAGCTCCAACCCCAATGATGACAGAGTTGAATTAAAATAAAAATGCTTCCAAATATCTATTGCCAGGAAGCAGATGACATGCTAAATTACTCTGCAGATTGACTACTTAATTCAGCGATTTCCTGAGTCAGGAGTTGCCAGAAGAGCCATTTTGTCCTTTCTGGCAAAAAAGCGGCTGGGATTGCTGTCTCCAGTCCTCTTTCCTCTGCTTCCTGCTGTAGGAAGGCCTGTTTCCTGCAGAGAGATGCCTGATTAGACAGCACTATTTTAGTAGGCAAGGGACTAGGTTACAAGTTAGGTCTTTCATTTGACACTGATTCTGTGCAGTGTGGATGTCATGTGCATCACAGACATACAATTCCTTTTAGAAAACATAAAATAGTGAATCAAAAGCAAACTAGACAGAGGAAAGTTCTGAAAAATCATGATGCTGCTTTTTCATCAGTTTTATTTTCAATGTTTGGAAAGGCCTGACTTATTTTTGCATAAAGAACCCTGTTATAACCTCAGTACGGTTTTCGGATCTGAATTTTGAGGATGGGATTAACATTTGCCAAGTGGGTATGATGCTGCCAAAGAGTCTGATGTCAGTTAGGAGTGACTTGGAGAAGGCACAGCAGTAGGCTAGCGGTTTAAAGCTTGACCCTGCGACAGAAGGAGGATTTTATAGAAACTGATAGGAAAGCCGTTGGTATTTCAGCTCATAACCACTTCTCTGTACTCTCAAGAAATACCTCCACCTTATCTCTACAGTGACTGAATGAGATGCAAACAATCCAGCAAAGCTGAATAAATAAAAAGCTCAGAACACTCAGGCAAAAGGAAAATAAAAGTAGGAAGCAAATTGGAGGTACAGATAAATTGGTTCACAAAATATAGAGAGTGAAGATGTATTTTTTTTTCGGATACTTGTTTGGTATCGATTCTGCATGACCTTGTGTTACTGTGTGTGTGCCCTGACCACTCAGATTGTAAGTGTCTCAAGAGCGAGGCCTCTGTCTTTAGGATTCTTTAAAATTCACGTCTTGTTCAGAGCCTTCCTTGTAGTCTGTGTCCCTTAAATGTGTGCTAATATTGATGATGATGGTTGAATTTCTTCTCATCCGCAGGCTCAATGTTGGAACCCCCAGTATTGCAGCATCAATAAGCAATTATTTCTGGAGTTGTTGGTTTGGATCGCAGAGCACCTTTAAGCAAATTTGGGGTCACTTTGTTGAATAATTTCTGATTTCTATTTTTAGTTTTCACTCCAACAGCTGGGTGTTGGTTAGAGGGCAACCTGTTACTAAATGTGTTCATGTAGTATGTCTATTGGCCACAGGGTGTTGTAGAGAAGATTCCTTCCCTGGCGGAGGGGGAGGCTGGTGCCCTTTCTACCCCATCATGGTTGATTCCAGGCAATGATTTTGCAACTGAAACTCTGTAACCTATTCTCATATTTTGTATTCCTTAGCTCTAAAAAAAAGAATATTTAAAAAAAATACTAAATAGGTAGGTTTAAAGTTTCTGCTTTTGACTTTTTTAGGGGATATTTTTCTGTAAGAGGATTATACAGACCTGAGAGGTCACTGGCTGTATCGTCAACCAGTTCTGGGACTTCTTGTCACCTCTGCAAAAGAGGGTCAAAAAATAAGGGAAAGAAAGAGAAAAATCTGGTTTTCTCTTTGGTTTTTTTCCTAGTAGCTCTGGTGAGAAGTTTAGGGGGGAAGAAGTAAAAAATGCCAACCAAAATGAGGATTAGGTAATATTTTTATTGAGGTTTGCTATTCTACTCTATTAACATGGGTAATAGATAATTAATTCTAGTATATACCAGTAATGGATAATTAATATCAGTGCATTTCCAGATAAAGGGGAAAAAAATCTAAAAGCAATCATCAGCTCCCAGCTTGCAGACATGGAATGGATATAAATTTTATCTTATCTTAACCTGCATTTTGAATTTCTTTTTTCTTTGTATCTGATATTCTCTGGAGGACCAATTTGAAATAGAGAGCAGATCTTATCTGGAAGAGTAAATGGAGACAGAAAAAAATATATATTTTGAAAAAAGAAAATACTTGTGGGAGATGAGGAAAAACTTTCTACATATTGAATTATGCATATTCTTCAGCTATACTATTAAATCAGTATGGTGCTGACAGAAATGTAGCCTGTCCAGTGGATCAAAGTAGCCCAGAAATATATCATATTATAAAAGATCATCTTTAAATATAAGAGTGACATCATAAAACAGTTTGAAAAGAGAATATTCAGTAAGTGATGTCAGGACAATTGGTTAATTATTTGAAGAAAAACCCCACAGGATTCTCATTTAATACTATACACCAAAATAGATCAAGATGGATAAAATATAGTTTCTTATTTATTTAACCTTGTTGTGGAATAAGCTTTCTAAGGAAAAAAAACAAGCCTCAAAGGGAAGATTGTTACATTTAACAATGTAAATAAAAAACATTTAGAATCTCATATGTTTATTAAAAAACCTTGATTTTTAATAGCAAAAAATTATTAAATAATATTGGCATCATACACAATACACAGGGTTACCATTATTATATAAAATGCTCTTATAACTCAAGAAGAAAAATATAAAGATATTAAGCAAAGATACTTAACAGTTTTTTGACAATAGAAAATGTGGGAAAGTCTAATAAACATTACAGTTCAGTCTCTAGTAACCAAAGAAATGCAAATGAAATCAATGTGATATCTATTTTTCTCATCAAATTATTAGAAATTTTAAAATTATTCTGTCCTATGTTGTATTCACTGTTGATAAGGATGTAAATAGATATAGTTTTCCGGAGGGCAATTTGGAATATTTATTTTAAAAGTCTTAAAAATTTGTCCTTTGATCTGGATATTCTACTTCTAAGAATTTACCCAAAGGAGATAATGAGATGTACACAATGATTTATGTGCAAGTACATTCACATGACATTGTGTCTTATTACACAGTATTGGCAAACAATGCTCAACAATAGGAAAATAATTAAATAATTACATACAATTTGAAAGATCTATATGATGGCTCACTATGCAATTAAAATGTTTCTGGCCTGGCTTGGTGGTTCAACCTGTAAACCCCACACTTTGGGAGGCTGAGGCGAGTGAATTGCCTGAGTCCGCAGGTTTGAGACCAGCCTGGGCAACTTGGCAAGACCTTGTCTCTACAATAATTCAAAAATTAGCCAGGTGTGGTAGCGCACGCCTGTAGTTCTGGCTCCTTGGAAGGCTAAGATGGAAGGATCACCGAAGCCCAGCAGGTTGACGCTGGGATGGCCGTGAGCATGCGTGCTGCTGCACTCCAGCCTGGGCAATGGATTGAGACTCCAACTCAAAAAAAAAAAATATGTTTCTAAGAATAATGATGCAATGAAATGCTAATAATGTATTTTTAAATCTAAAAACATCAGCAACATGATCTGAATATTGGGGGAGGTAGAGGGCAAAGGAAAACATAAGGAAAAACCGTGTGTGCATATAAATTAAGAAAAACAGAAATAGGAAGGGGGAAAAACACAAGTTAACAGACTTTTTAAATATTGGAGATCGACATTTTTAATATTTTATTTTTATACTTTTCTGAAAATTCCACATTTTTATTTTATAGGCAGAAATAAATCTCACAGTAAATGTTCTTTTTAAAACATTTATTATTTTTTTGTTAAGAGCACATGGAAACAAATTTTGGGGTGCTGTGAGCGATAAGCATTCCCAGTGCTGGGTATGGCCACCCTGTTTGACAAATTGGGCTTATCAGTTCTTTCCATTTGGGACACCAAGAGAGTGACTGCAAAGTTGGCCAGGCCCTTTTTGTTCAAGAGCCTCTCCTAAACAATATATTTAACTTGGCAGTTTATAAGTTCAACAAAAGGGCGGGTTAAAAAAGTGAACTGCGTTGGGAAGGAAACATGGACAGTGACCAGAGAATGACCATCCACGATGGGCCTTTGCTTCCACAGACCTGGTCCTCTGCTTATTATTCTACCCAGCATCTCACAGTGCAGGGTCATGAAATTCATTGGGTGGACTCTGGCATTCACACCTTCTGAGTGTGTCTGTCCAAGGATGGATTCTTTTCCATGACAGCCAAGGACAGAAATCTTCAGATAGAAGCTCATTAAACAGAAGTTGCTGAGCACAACAAGTTTGATGAGTACTGTGAATGCACGTGGTATTTAGCAGTCAGAGACCTGTTATTTCAGCCCCACTGGTGTCTGATGCTCCTGCAGGATTGAAGGTGGGAAGATGGCAAGTAAGGGATTTCAAGTTCTCTTAGAAGATTCTGGGAATTGCTTTTGTTACATGGTTATTTTTGTGCAACAACAAAAGAACTGAATGAAACATACTCCTTGGTTCATAAGACATACTCATTGGTCTATGCAAGGCATGCTTTTTATTTGTTTTTGTTCGTTTGGTTTTTTGGTTGTTTTTTTTTTATAATGCAATAATCACCATGAATCTACTATCCTATAACTTTCAATTGGCCTTCTAGTCAATGGTTTTCCATAATCTCATTCTTTGCATCCTTCTCCCTGAGGTAACCACATCCTGAATCCTTTATTCATTATTTTCTTGCTGTCCTTTTTAAAAAATGTCATCTCTATCTATTCCTAGCAGTATAGTTTTAAATTGTGTTTTTATTTTTTTGCTTTATATAAAAGGGTGTCATCCTTAGGTACTCTTTCAGGTTAATCCATATTGTTTCCTGTTACTCCAGTTCATTTTTCTTTGCTTAATATTCCATTGTGTGACTCACTATATCATAGGCTACTCCTCTATTCTTTTATCAACAGGCTTTAGGTTTATTCCAGGTTTTCTGTTATTGAGAACCATGAACACTCTTGTATATATCTCCTGGTAAATATGTTCAGAGTTTTTCTTGAGTATATGCCTGGGAATGAAATCGCTGGATTAAAATATATGGGAGTGTTCAACTTTAGGAGCTAATGCTAAAATATTCTCAAATAGTTTTATCAGCTTATACACCCACCAGCAACATTTCCTAAATGCCTTGTGAATATAGAATTTCTCCACAATGAGGTGTTATTAGATTCTTCAATTGTTGATGATCAAATGGACATTGTGTTTATTGGTCAAATGTGATTCCTCTTCTGTGAAATGATCACAATTTTTCTGTTGGGTTGTTTGTTCTTTTCTTATCGACTTACTGAATTTCTTTATATATCCTTAATATGAATCCTTTGTTGGTTGTGTATGTTTCAAATATCTTCCTTCAGTTTGTACTTTGTCTTTCCATTTTATTTCTTAATTTAATTCCTTAGTTTTAATGAGGTTGAATTGACAGGGCTCGGTGGCTCAAGCCTTGAATCTTAGCACTTTGGAAGGACAAGACAAGAGGATTGCTTGAGCTCAGGCGTTTGAGACCAGCGTGGGGGACACAGTGAGACCTTGTCTCTACAAAAAAATAAAGAAAATTCACCAGGCATGGTGGTGTGTGCCTGTAGTCCCAGCCACTTGACAGGCTGAGTTGGAAGGATTGCCTGAGCCCAGGAGGTCGAGGCTGCAGTGACCCATGATTGTGACTCTGTACTCCAACCTGGGTGACAGAGAGACTCCCTAACTCAAAAAAAAAAAAAAAAAGTCAAATGTATGACATTTTTGCTTTTAAAAGTTAGCATATTGTGTGTTTTATATAAGATGTTCTTTGCTACTTCAAAGTCTAAACACCATTGATTTATAGTTCCTCCTAAGAGTTGTAAAGATTTGTTTTTGACATTGAGAGAGAGACAGAGAGAAGGAGTGAGGGAGTAAGTGAAAGAGAGAGAGAGATTTTTTTTTCCACTTTAAAGCAAACCAGGGTTAACACTGCTCTCCTGAGATCGAGAAAAGTAAGAGCAGTGTCTCAAATTAGACAATCTGCAGCAGAAAGAGCAGCACCTGACAAATCCAAGGAAACCAATAAAGATGGTAATGCTGTGTCCTGTGACATCTGGGTGATGAGGCCTGATTAGGAGAAGAAGTGAGAAGTAACTTACCAGTTTTCTAACCAAGCTTAGTTATGTACACCTGGGGACTCCCAAAATAACCAGGTGATATGTAAAGGGCGTGAGTCTTTTTATCAGATGGGAGAAAGTACTAGTGATTGGACTACATTATTACTCAAAACCATTGAGAAAAAACTGAATGACACTGATTACAGTCATATCTGTCTGTTCATCCGATTTCACTCATTCAAATCCAGTTTTCTGTGCAGGGCATTTCAAAGGTAAACCTCCCCCGCTATCCGTCATTGAAATAAAAAGACTTCTGTGGGCATCTATTATTTTAGGCAGGAACATGAGTATTTTCTGGTGATTTCCTTGAAAGTTTCTTTCCTTCTTCATTTGTTTCCTTGTTTCTTGCTATCTACATCTTTTTCCATTTCTTTCTTTGCTTCCAGCGCCACTTGAGGCACTGAGGGTGGTAGGTGGGGTTGTGACTCCCTTCTATGTTCCTAAGGCAGGGCCAGTGGCTACATCTATGCATTGCCTTGCAACTACTGCTTGTGATTCAAGTTGCAACAGGTGTCTGAGTGGGCTCTGGGCTTCCCACTACCG
This sequence comes from Cephalopachus bancanus, assembly GCA_027257055.1. Lineage (NCBI taxonomy): Eukaryota > Metazoa > Chordata > Mammalia > Primates > Tarsiidae > Cephalopachus > Cephalopachus bancanus. Next base: position 16,788,756 of record JAPVLO010000006.1, read on the forward strand.
GATTTGTTTCTGTTACTCTTTGGACAATAGTTACAGACATTAGCACCCAGAAAAATGAAGAATAAAGATTACAGTATGATTAAATATCCCCAGACTTTGAAATAGCATTTGCATGCACTAACAACTTCTTGTCAAATGAAAGACAATGCATGACATCCTTTTAAAGACAAAAGCCCTTTTTTACTTGTGGGTCATTGCAAGCTGACTTTTGCATCGGGCATCATGCTTCTGATCTATGTGACATGTAGCCGTGATTGTTGCCGGCCCCTAGAAATTCATGTGCTCTGGTATTTGGTGCTAAAAACTGAGGATTCCTTGCAATATAGTTTCACTATGTAAAAGGGTTCTCTGAGTCTGATTATGTAATATAATGATTATATTTAGGAAAAAGACAATAGAAGAATTTAAAGGCAGTGAGTCTTAAGCAGTTATTAGGTGCTGTTATAAAATGAGATTACTATTCTATTTCTATTAGATTTTGAATTAGCAATAAAGTTACTAAAAGCAAGGCTGAAATAAGGACAATTTCTCTGGCAAAGATTTACGCTTGAGTCAGAATATTTCATGGAAAAAGAAAAGTATTTAGCCAATATGCAAGTGATGAGGTGTTCAGCATCATTAGTGGTTAGAAAAAGGAAAGTCTCATACACAGCAAATACTATTTATACCCAGGCGAAAATTTTAGAGTCCGATATTATCAAGTGTTAGAAATGGTGAGAATCAACAGGATCTTGATACTGTTTGAAGGAGTACTGTTGATACAATCTCTTTGGAAAATTGTTTGACATTCTCTCCTAGAGTTGAATATCATGTCCCCTTACTCTGACAATTCTGTTACTGAGTAGATACCCAAGAGAAACTTACATACAAACAACAGGAGACATGCATTTAAAACGGATAGCAGCACTGTTCATTATAGCAAAATAACTAAGAAACAGCCCAAATGCTCACCATCAAGACTGGATGAGTAAATATATACATGGTGGAATATTGAAAAATTTAAAAAATGAAAAATAATGAACTACAGAAGCATGAAATAACATAGACAAATCAAAGTTTAAAACAACAAAACTAAAAAGATGTACTTTGTAAGGAGTGCATATAGATGCAATAATATTACTTTAAAAGGAATCAAGGGAATATAGAACACAGAATATGAGATAATATTTACTGCAAATCAGTTGAGCTTGGCTTTGGGATGCTGGAGAGTGTGGAGTTCAATGGAGTTTGGTGTCAAGGTTCTGGCTTTTGTTTTGGGTGGTACATCTGTGGGTGCTTATTACATGTATTAGAAATAACTAACTGGGCCAGGCTTGGTGGCTCAGCCTGTAATCCTAGCATTTTGAGAGACTGAGGCGAGTGGATTGCCTGAGCCCAGGGGTTTAAGACCCACCCGGGCAACTTGGCGAGACTTCATCTCTACAATAAATCAAAAAAATTAGCTGGGCATGGTAGCACGCCCCTGTAGTTCTGGCTACTTGGAAGGCTGAGGCAGAAGAATCACCTGAGCCCAGCAGGTCGAGGCTGTCGTGGCCGGGAGCGTGCCACTGCACTCCAATCTGGGCCACAGACTCCAACTCAAAAAAAAAAAAAAAAAAAGAACTAACTGAACAACCAATAAAAGCAGACTATGCATTCTCAGTGATAAGTGCCATTATTGGTGGTCCTATTCTGTCCACCTGAGTCTATTGAAAGGATAAAAAAAAAAAGAAATTTTTTTTGTTATTTCTGAAGTAGACCATGCAGGAAATGTATAAAGAATAGAAAGAAGTCAAAAGTACAGGGTCATGACAGGTTTGAAATCTGATTCTCTCTCTTACTAGCTGTTTGATCTTCAACAAGCTATCTAACATCATGGTGCCTCAGTTTTCTCACCTGCAAAATGTGGATCACATTAGCATTTTTCTGATAGTGCCATGATAAGAATTTACTAAAATCATATTTATAAAATGTAATGAATTATCACAGTGCCTGGGACAAGTTAAGTATGAAACCAATGGCTGACAATATGAGTTGCAAGTGGTCTTATACTACTTGGACTAATTAGATTAAACATTAAGCTTCTCCTTTATTTAGTTCTGTTATAGCTCTTCTAATCACTGTGATCTATTTTCACTCTTCATTACCAGGTTAGGTTTAAGTCTCCACCTCATGCCAACTTTGGAGAAGAAAGATTCTTCCCTGTTTGAACTTCAGATCTCTGTCTTTGGCTTCTTGCTACCGCTAAATCTGCAGTCCCTGTGCAGACCCTATATAAGTTGCTGGCAGATGCTTACGATTTCTTATTTAGGCAAATTGACCAATCATAGAAATGAGAACATGGGAAAGTTGGTATGGTTTTTGACAGTGTAAGTGTGGAAAATAAAAGTTTGCTGGCTGAAATGGCTTCTTTCTGTTTGTACATTAAAAAAAAAATCTGGGCCAGGTTCGGTGGCTCAGCCTATAATCCCAGCACTTTGGGAGGCCAAGACGAGTGAATTGCCTGAGCCTGTGGGTTCAAGACCAGCCCCGGCAATTTAGCAAGACCTTGACTCTACAATAAATCAAAAATTAGAAGAGCATGGTAGCGCGTGTCTGTAGTTCTGGCTATTTTGAAGGCCGAGGCGGAAGGATTGTCGGAGCCCGGCAGGTTAACCCTGGGGTGACCATGAGCATGCCACTGCACTGCAGCCTGGGCAACAGAGTGAGACTGCAACTCAAAAAAAAAAAAAAAAAAAAACAATCTAAAAGAGCTATCTATGGCAGGAAAAAAAAATGTATGTCCACATTTTTGTCTACACCAGAGGCAATGATGAGTAGAGATTAGATTTTCTATCTAGTGATAGAACTTTGATCTAAAGAACTCAGTATATTCTATTCATTCTGATAACAGATAAAGTATGAATTTAAAAAATTCACTGATAATAGAGTTATGTAATCACAGTGATATTATTATGTAAAATTACAAATAAAATTTCTGTAGTGAAATTTTTACTCATACACAAAATAGGATACTAATTATATTCTTAAAATTGTTTGAGGTTCCAAGTGAGAAAATAAGCCATATGGCAAAAATAAAAAGAAATCTAAAATTTATACATTAAAAAAAAATTACTGTTTGTGTAGTTCCTGAAATTTTATTGTTGCATTAAAAAATTCTGCATTAAACTAAAGGATAGCAGTTTGCCCTTCCTGAAGAAAGTGAATAAAGAAACTTCTAAACTGCAGTTAAAAAAATAAACCCTGTATCATAGCAATTTTTCCATTTATCTATAAAAATACCCAGTTTAGCTACTTCAAAAGAAGTTTCATGAGACCTCTGCCCTCAGACCTGTGTGATTTCAATTGAAAATGGCTGTCATTGATTGTTGAGGAATTGCGGAGCACAAGAGATGTGTCCTGAGAGAGGATAGGGATCAGAAAATGTCCTAGTTTTCAGAAATGGAAAGAAGATGAGACTCCTCAGACCACAAAATAGAAAATTTGATATTGATACTGAAAAAATGTTGAACTATGTTTTCATTTTGAGCCCATAGAAAGGGGAGGGGTGATCATCTAAGTCATAATGAGATGAATAAGAGATCCCTTGCCAGACTTCATTTCCTTTTAATAGGGCCACTGAGCCAGCAGATTAAGCGACTCATGGTCTCTTGATGACTCTGCAGCTGGGTGGGAGGCCAAATATGCTGGAACCCAAAATAGCTTGACAGGATGGAACAATGGGCCAAATCTAACAAGATAAGAAGTAAAAGGGAGATCTACAAAGGCTGCCCTTAGTTCCAGAAAGTTAGTGACACAAACACAGCAGAGGCGGGCAACTTGCAAATCCACCAGGTCAGGTCCAGCAGGTTGCATGCCACACAGGAGCCCAATTGAGGGCACGAGTACGGGCTGTGTCCACCCAAAGAGGGCACCTCTTCTCAATTTGCAAAAAAGTAACATAAAGCAGAAAGGTGTGCTTGAAAAAAATGTAAGTTAGGGTTTTTAACTAGGAACTCCATGAGTGACAGCTAGAGTTTGGTCACCAAGAATTGGAGAGGGTATTTCTGGAACTGCCACATCCAGAGAAAGGGTGGTCAAGGGTCTGGGTTCAAGCTGAGCTGTGCATACTGAGAGTGGAAAGCACAGTGGTAAATTGGAGCACAGCTAGAAGAGAAAGGTAAAAATCTGGAAATGATCATCTCTAAGGAATGATGAATAGAAGAGAGAATGTTTAGTCTGTGGAAGGGAAGACTCAGAAGGGCCATGATGTTTTCCCACTAGCAAGTGCAGGATTCCAGCAAAGTGAGGGCATCCAAGACTAAAAGGAAACCAGAAAACATTTTGTAAAAGAATCTGGTATTTGAAATTTAAAAAGAAAACATCAACTTTTTCATTAGGAGGAAATTCAGAACTTTATTTTATTCTCCTATTTATCAATTTAGCCTTTTAAAATTTTTAAATTACATACAACTTGAAAAGCAGGGAACATCATAATCCTTTTAATGCTCAGGGTTACTAAAGTCTTAAGATCATGCAAGATATAGAACTTTTCATAAGTCTTATTTGTCCAAAAATGGAACAGAAAATGCAGCACTGTGATGTGGTTAGCCCCTTGTTGCTAGGCTGGCTGAGAGCAGGAACAGTTTCCTGGACATGAAGAGACTATTTGCTTTTACAGTGGCTCTGTAGTGCTAGATGGTTGTTAAGGTCCCTTCCCACGTGAAGCTTCTATGATTCTGAGAAAAGGCAATTTCCCTTAAGAAAGAGGAAAACTGAGGTTACCGATGGCATTGACCTTTCATGAAGAACTCCAGGAATGAAAAGAGAACTGTAATATTTGTGATGTAAGAATCTGGAAAGTGCTTACTATTTTCTTCTTGCTTTTGAGTGATTTGCCAGTGGTGTCTTCATGAATCTCCTTCTCAGGCCTTGAGTGTCAATGGTTGAGATTTGGGACATAATACTGCAAGGTCTTGTGTTTGATCTTGGTGAGGGCTAGTCAGCTCTGAAAGGTGTGATTTCAGTGCAAGCAAACCACAGCTGTTTTATTATATAAACTTTATTGAAAACTGCAATCTTCTTTACCGAGTATGCTCAGAGTGACAAATAGGCAATAGAGAGTGGCTGGATGAGTTAATATTTGTCTTTCCTGCTAGGAAAGTGGTGTAAAGTCTTGTCCTTCATATTTATGTTGGGTATCAGCAACTTCTTGTGTTAGTTCTTATCACAATAAGACAGACTGTCATCCAGAGGTAAGCATCCTTTTGAATGGGCTTTGGGCTTATTTTACAAATAATCTAGCATGTTTTTCTTGATACCACCAAAAAAAAAAAAAAAAGAAAAAGAAAAAGAAAAGAAAAGAAAGAAAAAATACACACTGGAGGATTGAAGAATTATTCTCATGTAATGAATCATCTAATAGAGAAGAATTTGATTTTCCTTAGTTACATTCTTTTTTAATTTATTCTTAGGGAAAGGACAGAATGGTTGATGAGATAGCAATTAAAGTAAAAGACAAAGCCACCCAGTACTTGCCATGCCCTAAATATGCTCTTGCCTCTATTACCTACTTGGTTTTAATCTCATTGTGGGCTATGCTGAGACACTGGGGAGAAGATCAGCTATGAGGCAACCTGTATTGTGTCATACACTTGTTCTAGTGAGACAAAATAAAACATACAGCAGAAGCATCTCTGAACGACAAGAAAAACCTTAAGGGCAGCCTAAGGATGTGTGTGTGGAGGAAGAGGCTGTCATATCCACTTGGGTTTGATTGTTTTCATTACGTTTTTCCACAGAGGCCTTCTTAACATGTGTTGGCGGGGCAAGAGTGGGTTTGTATCTGGAAACATTGCTCTGATTTTACATGGGTTATAATCATAACCTCAACAAACAGCCTGAACTTCTTGCTTTTAGTCTAAGGTCAGGTAGAACAGAAATTCACAGCAGAGTGACCTGGAATAAACAGGGTCATTGGAACTTGTTTCATCAGAGGAGCAAAGTCATAGATGGAGGGACTTTGAGAGGATAAGCAGTTCCTCTGAAGTCAGGGAGTATTGGATAACAGATCGGCAGGGGCGGGTGGGGTGTTTTTTAGACATGGCACTTTCCATTGTAGATTGGTTACACTTTTAGAATTAGCAATGTTCTATGCCAGTTTGTGCCAAGCACACAAAGTCTTACCGAGTAAGTGAAATAAATCACTAGCTCTTTGTCCCAAAGAGACATATTGCAAGGTAACACGAACCTTGAACCTTCAGCTCTTAATCTAAGTAGAGCTTCGCCTCTAGTCCCACACAGAGTTATGTAACTTGCTGCTTAAGCCTCTTTGCATGTGGCTGTTTTGTTGTTTAAGTCATCACTGTGGTTACCTTCTGAGCTTGGACATTGCACAGGCCTCTAGGAGGACCTGTGTGGGCTTATGGGTCTTAGAATTATGTTCCAGCATGGATCAGTAGCCTTTTTAGTCCTGGGCGTGTTGCAATAAGAATTCTTGACTGTCTGATAAGAAAACAAGAACATGAGGATGTATTTGAGGGAGCAAAATGAGAGAGGGAGAGGGAGAGAAAAAGAGAGAAGGAGAGGAGGGTGGGAGGAGGAGAAAGGAAGGGCAATGGTAGCAATAAGAGAAGCAAAGAATGTAGAGTAAGATGCAGCTATTGGGATGCGCTTGGGCTTTACCAGAGGACAACACAAGCAGATAAGATCAGAGGATTCCAATACATTCCAAAGTGATTCCTGTACTCTGGAGTGTAGTTGTTTGGGATATAGGAACATTCCAGGGGTTCTTTATGAATTGGGTCAGATATATAAATCCTTTCCACTAAGGTAAACAGCAGTTATATGTAAGCCTCTGAAAGACAAGTCAGATTTCTTTTACTTAAGGAGGTAAATCTCATCTTTGGATTGTCTCTCTAGTTACATACATGATTCTGGCAAATTCTTCTAAGATCATGAGTTAGGTTGTGAAAACTTGGAAAAACTATATATTATATGACAAGATGCTCCCCTGAAGACTGATGATTTTACTAGAGATTTAAGTTCCTGACCAAGATGTCTGTAAGGGACAAAGTAGGGTATATGTATACAACATATGGGTGTATTATGTTTATATACATAAATCATATATATATGCATATACATATATGTTTAAACTAACAAATACTAGAACTTTTTTAGGTGTCTTGAGGAAAAGGATATGCATTGGGAAGAAATGCTTGAAAATTCAATGTAATGAATTAACTACCAGCTTCAATTTTCATTCAGTCTTTGCTTGCACCCAGACATTATAAATTCAGGTAGATTCTAACGTGAGAAGAATTTGTTCTTAATTGAGGAGGCCCTGAAATTGAGGAAGGGGAAGGAGACACTACATAATCTTCTTATGTGAAACTTGGTGTTGGGGAGAGCAATGAAATTGGCTCTGTTCCACATTCAGGCAAGGCCAAAACCTACAGTGTTAACTCCCTCCCGGGCAGAGGGAAGAACACTTGGGGGACCCAGTGAGGAGAGAGGGGGCAAGAAAGTGGCTGGGGGGAGAGAGAGCATCTCACAGAGAGTTTCTCCAAGTCCTTGTGTGCCATGATGACTCTGAATTCTGTCACTACTGCTGGTCACAGCTAAGAGATTGTCAAACCACTGAATAGTTGGGTTTGAACTAAAGCAAAGTAGAGCATTTCCATCTAAAGACTTACCTTTCAGCCGGGTGCAGTAGCTCACTCCTGTAATCCCAGCACTTTGGGAGGCTGAGGTGAGAGGCTTGCTTGAGCCCAGGAGTTAGAGACTAGCCTAGGTAACATAGCAAGATCTCATCTCAGGGGAAAAAAAAAAAGCCAGGTGTGGTGGTGCATGCCTATAATCCTAGCTTCTCGGGAAGCTGAGGTGGAAGAATCCCCTGGGCCCAGGGGGTCAAGCCTGCAGTAAGTTATGATCATGCACTACACTCTGGCCTGGCCGACAGATTGAGACCCTAACTCAAAACAAAGAAAAAAAAAGAGAGACTCAGCTTTCAATATGCAACTTTATATCTAACTTTCAAATCTCCATGTAAAAAATCAAAAAGCATTAAGTAATTTGCTGTAGATGTCTTTAAATGGAACAGTATGAATGGATAGAGGCACTACTTTGCAATGTTTGGCAAGTAAAAGTGACATGCAAGGAAGCAAGTCCATGAATCATGTTTTGTTCCTCCTCTCCCATCAGATGTACGACCTGGCCATACCAATGTGCATTTTACACTTATTTCCATTGTCTACCCCTTTCCCTCCTGATTCCCATGGCTCTAGTTGAGGTTCATGTCCTCTGCAGGCCAGATGGGTACACTATGCAATAGCCACCGAATGTCTGCCCTGCATATTTCCCTCTGCTTTGTGCTCAGCTAGAGTTTTAAAAACTACATATGGGTGCTCTCATGGAGCTTATGTTTTTGTGGGGAAAACAGAAAATGCACAACCAGTTACACAACTCATTATTAGTTAAAATGATGACGAGGCCATAAGGGCGAAGTGCAGGGTGCTGGGTGCAAACAGCACCAAGAAAGTCTTCCTTAGTGTGACTGTGAGGGCTGAGCCCTGAAGGATGGGCAAAAATGAACCAGGTGAGAGAGAAGCTCTAGGAACAGGAAAGAGTATTCCAGGTGGTGTGAAGGAGCTCTGGAGAAGCTCAGATGGTGGTCGTGCTTGCTGGAGCAAGGAGAGAGACAGGAAGAGCCCAGACTGAAGAGGGAGACAGGACTGGGACCCACAGGACTCTGAAAGTTGGATGAGGGCTTGGTATCTTCTTAGATAATACATATATACATTTTTTTGCAGATCAGTTCATGTGTCTTCTCTTCTGGGCAGCTTTCTATGTTTCCTTGATATTCATTCTTTCTCTCTTTTGCTCATTTATTCATTCTCGTATTCTCTCTCTCTTTCTCTCTCTCTCTCTCTCTCTCTCTCACTTCCCCTCACTGGGCTGTTTGGTGCCCATGTACACAATGTACACCATATATAATTATTTACCATGTGTCACCATCCTGCATTGGATGGGAAGCGTCATGGACAACATAATACAGTTATTTGCCATGTGTCACCATCCTGCATTGGATGGGGAATGTCACAAGGTCAGCAATCACATATTATTCATCTCTATGTAACCTCATATTAAAGCTTTCCTAATATGCCACTCTGGGGAGTCTTTTGATGCCATTATGCGCATAACTGTCATCCTAGGGGAAAAATCATGAAAGACAGGAGAAATAATCTTCGGTCAGTAGGTAAAGAAAATTTTTGAGAGTATTTAGTGAAGTAGAAAATGTATTTTAAATCTTACAAGAAAATGTGCGTGGAAGACATCAGGTGCTAGACCAGACCAGGGAAGACAAATGCACTGAATGAGAGCCTCCCCTCCCTCGTGGCCTCCACTACTCCCATCGGCTGTCACCACAGCAGGCTTCTTTCTCCACTTTGCTTGTGTGTTCCCACTGAATCTCACCTGACATGAGTTTCCTAGCAGCCACCACTAACCTCTGGAAATGAGACCTGGACAGTTGTGCCTGGAGTCCAGTCAGAACGCCTGAGGTCCTTATTCATACACCTTGACAGAGCTTCTGTGTTTTCTAAGTGCACTGGAAAGAGGCCCAGTTCTAAACCTAGGCATTTCTGGCCCCTGTGTCATAAAGTAGGCCATATTTGCCTCTGGGAACAAATTATAATCAGAGATTACTTTCACATAAAATTGTACCTTTTTCTACCAGGTTTTCATAAAACTAAAATGCATCCGTTTTAAACTTCTATAATCATCTAAAATATTAAAATTATATTTGAGGTTCTATAAACGTGTACTAATATACCATTCATTCTGATTCTACAAGAGTCCCTGTTTGCTATAAAGTGAACATAACTCTCATGGAGTATGGTTTTATTGTACCATAAAATCAATATAAAGCAAAATATTCTGGCTCTAAGAAGGCAGATTAATTATAAAATTCACAAACATTTTTTTCCCTCAGAGTTGGATGTTTCGAATATATTTTGAAAGCATTCCAGGGGTATATGTGCAAATATCTTTTTTTTAAACCATGTTTACACTGATAAGTATTCAAAATCATTATCTGACCTTAAAACTGGACTTTTCTAATAGTCTTTAGCTTCCCCACCCTGTCCTTCTTTTCTCCAATCTCTAGGTGAATTAAGTAAATAAAATGCTGAAAATTCAAATGCATATCTATTTTAAGCAAAGTCAAGAGAACTGTTGAGAAGCAGACCCTGCCTCCAAAGGCATCATCTTGTTTTCCTCTTGCCATTTTGATGTGCCCACAGCTGAGCTGGAGTTAGAACTAGAGATTGCTCTGTCGCTCCCTCTCTGGAAGATTCCATGGGAAGATGTGCTTTGTAAGGACACAAGCTCAGGACCCCTGTGTATTAGTCTGTGTTTAGCGTATGATTTTGTGGTAGAGATCAGCAGTGTTTTCTAAGACATGTGAATTCTGCCCACTAGACACTTATGATTTAGACTTTGAAAATTAAGTATGTTGAGAACATAAAAACTATAACGATTAACAAAACTAATTCAGTCTTCCAAAGCCGTTAAGAGACATTTCCCATTTTAGTGAGATAGTAAAATTACCAGACAACTCTTAATGACCTCTACCCACCAGAAAAAAACCATAGGTAGCATTCAAACTTCTTTTGAAAATGCTACAGATTTTACAAGATAAATACTAAAAAACAGAGAAATACAAAAGAATGATAACCACAGGTAAGAGACGGAGGAAGAAGTGTTGCTAGCTGGACTCACACAATTCCAGCACCCATTTCCATTGGAAAGAGTATTTCTTTGTTCAATCTTTGACATTACATATATATTTTAAAACACATACTCTTCTGAGGTTTACCAGTTATACAGTTGCAAGGTGGCTTAAGAATACCGTTCAGGCCAGGCTCTGTGGCTCAGCCTGTAACCTCAGCACTTTGGGAGGCCAAGGCCAGAGGATTGCCTGAGCTTAGGGGTTTGAGACGGGCCCTGGGCAACTTGGCGAGACCTCATCTCTACAATAAATAAAAAATTAGTCAGGCATGGTAGTGCATGCTTCTAGTTCCGGCTACTTGGAAGGCAGAGGCAGAAGGATCGCCGGAGCCCAGCAGGTGACACTGGGGTGGCCATGAGCGTGCCACTGCACTCCAGTCTGGGCGACAGAGTGAGACTCCAACTCAAAAAAAGAAATACCGTTCAATCAGAGCAAAACAGGCACCTGGTTTACTCAGATTTTCTGTCTAAAGTATCCTGATGAATAGTGTTCAATATTTGGGTCCATGCTGTCTGCATCCCAAGAAGTATCTTATCTCTGCCTCACATTCTTTGTTCCTACCTCCTCCTGTTGTAGAAAAACTGATCCTTGTATTTCCTTGGTTATTAAATAACTGGATATTTTTAAGTGTTTCAATGAATTGAGACAAATATGCCGGTGGATCCTGTGTTCTTTGTACTTTGATACTGTGCTATGCCGGTCATTTGAATATGCAAGACAGAGGGTCTGTCTCTTGGCTGCAGTCAAGTGAAAATACAGGAGTACATCTATGTGACATAATCATTTCACCTGAACCAAAATATTGTCTAAAAGAGAGCTGGCTATATGCAAACATCCAACAGTGTTGTCTCCTTGTATGGGACTTAACAAAAATATGTTCAGTTTTCATTACTTTATAAACAGTATGTGCATAGATAGTAATCTTACAAGTGGGGACTTATCTTAAATTTATTTCACGTATAGGAGAGTGTGTGTCCCGGTTTTACCTTTGGAAGATGTGTTTGGAAGATGGCAGGACACTGTGGTCAACTTTGCCCCTGAACAGATTGCTGTGCTAGTATCTGTAGATGCCCCAAGGCTGAAGTTTCTTTAAAAATTATTTTCAACTGCTTGAATGTTCAACCTCCCACCCTTCTCCATATGGCACGTTCTTGATGGTGTGATTGCAAAGGAAACCCATGGTTGTGATGTGTGTGTGTTAGAAAGAAAGAGCAGCATATAAAGACAAGAGAAACAAAATTATCTGGAAAGATTGTTATTTTCTCAGAAACGATATTTAGATACAAGTGTAAGTATTACATCAGTCTGTTTTTCTTCTGGTCAAAATTAATAATTATTTCCTGTTCTATATTGTACTTTAAAAATGTATACTACATTTATTGTCATAATCTGATGTGAAATAGTGCATGTGTGCGTATCTTTCTAGTCCACATAATAGTGATTCCTTGGAAAGTAGAGGCCATGTTTTAGAGTTCCTACCTCAAGAATATTCAGCCAGTGGACACGGTAGATGTTCAGTTATGATCTCTTGTCTTGGGTAAGCATTTCAGACCTATGGAAAAAACTAGCTGCTTGGTAGGACAACTTCATTTTGTTTCTCTATGAAGGACTATGCTTAGATTAAGATCAGAGACCCAAGGGGGAATTGTTTTTTATTTTGAATCATGTTTATGTTCGACATGTAAATGAAAGAGCTTCATATCGGTGGCCCTTCCACTGCGGCGTGGCCCAAGGTGCATTGTGGAGGCATTTGATTTCTCCTCTAAGCTCATGAAACCACGCCGATGTCATCAGGCATGTTGGCTAATGCCCTCGGCACACGTGATGGCAGGAGTGTGGGATGTGGCTCAAGGTGGAGTGGAGATGGACAGTTAGCAAAGGGAGAGGAGGCATTCAGCCAATGGATGTTATTAATATTTGAAGCACCGTAAATCTCGCGTTGTTGTCAAGGAAAAAGCTGCTATGAATTGCCCTAGAAAATGTAGCTCACGAAATGGCTGCCTGAAACACTACATGGAGAACAAACAAACAAATAGACTGACTTCAAGAAGTAATGGCTGAGAAATTATACCATTATGTTTAAGAGAGTGCCAACAGGGATTTGAAGTGTGGAGATGCCTGTGGCCGGGCATCAGAAATATGTTTTGTAAACTGTGAAGAAACACAGCTCCACCCGGAGATCACACTTATCATCCCTTTTGCGTAGGGTCCAGGGGCAGGAAAGCTTCTGAGCCAAGTTTTTCTTGATTCTGCGCAGAGCTCACTGTGGAATGTTGTGGCATTTTAGCTACTCACATGAGCAATGTTATGAGTTATTTTGCGTCCTGTCCTCCCAATGATGGTCCTTGGAGCAACTAAGGCAGTACAGACAACGCAGGCAACCAGTCAACTCTGGTGTCTCCTGGGGGGCTTAAGATTCATACATGTGATGACCAAGCTCTCCCCAAGAGGTTTTGATTAACTGGACAGTGTGAAGCATTTTGAAAAAGCAATTTGGATGATTCTAGTAGAGCTAAGAAGTCCAAGGCTGAGAAGCATATGCCAAAGTATTCAGAAGAGGGCTGTGGAAACAGCAGAGTTCAAGGCATGTGCAGCAACAACCCAGAATGTCTTGCATGTCTCCTCACTTCCCTGGGCGCTGGCTAGAAGCACTGTCACTCTTCAGCTGGTCAGCACTCATTTGTTCAGTAGCGTCATATCCTTGGTGCTGGGAACAGGGCAGACAGAGGTGGACAAGACCTGATCTCTGTGTTTGTGTAGGGGAAACTAACATTGCAGACACATGATGGAAGTATGAACAGAGTACAAAGGAGAGGGGGAGGGGGTGCTCATTCCACCTGAGATGGGAGCTGTGTGGCAGGGAGGACAAAGCATTGCCATTAAGCCCACCTCGTGGCTGGGGGTGGGGAAGGTGCCAAGGTGGCGGTGGTGATGGTGGTGGTGATCATGGGAGGTGTGTTCAGGGAGCTCTATGTGCTTGGGACGGGCCAGGGTCACACAGTGGAGAGCCTGTGTGTCCCCTAATGAGATAAGCTTTCCCCAGGATGCAGAGAAGATGTAGCGTAGGGCTTGGAAGGGGGTTGTGTGGTCAGGGGTGGTTCTGAAGAAATTATTCCAGCATCGGAAGGTGATACTTGGTGGCGGGGGGTGGACTATGGTGGAGGGACAGGGCCTGTTGTAATTGTCTGGAAGAGTAAAAGTGAGTGTTTCAATAAAAGGAAGAAATGCAGGACAGCAAGGAAGAGGATGGGTCAGAGGGTATGGAGCACTCTTCTTTCCTGAGTGTTCATCGATTCCTTACAGCAATCGGTGGCCTGCCTGCTTATGAGCCTACTTAAGCCAATAATGGTAGGAACAGTAAAATCTTCTCTCTTGGTGTTTAGTGATCTTCTTTGTCCATAAGTTAATCACTAAGAATACACATATAACACAATCCCTGCTCTCCACAAATTCTTGTTCCAGAATATTACAACAGGCTACATCTCCCCAATACACAGTCACACAGACTCAAGAATGTGATCACTGTTCTCTGAAAAGCAAGCCTTGATTAGGTCACAGATGCTGGATGGAGCTGATCAGAATTAAACATTTATTGAAAAAAATCCACTTGGGACACGTAGAATAGTGGCTCAGTTTCACTGCTCTGCCCACTAAGCTTAGGGGAGCAACAGTCAAGGGGATGGAAGGGATTTTGGAGGGACCATGAGAAAGGCTCTGTAAAGAACCCACACCCAGCTGTCTTCCTCCTACTCTCAGGATCTGTCCAGGAGCTATGAGGCCTGGGTTCCTGGTCTTCCTAATCCCCATACCGGCTGGACAGTGTGCTGGCAGGCCGAGGCTAGGGCCTAGCAGAGCTGTCTCCAGCTCCAGGGCAGAGTCCACAGCCTGAGCTGGCCTGAGTCTGCTGCTGCATTCTGGCACTAGCAAAACTCCATCTCCTTTCCATAGCACTGATACGCCCCAGCACCCCGCCATGCCTAGGATTGCTAGTCTGGTGGAACATATCCTCCCTGTAAGAACACCCTTGGCATCTGGAACTTTGTCAAGTGTAAAGAAAACTATGTCTTGAATCTTGGAACTGCTGTTTCCTCTGCAGGGGAAGTAGCAGTCAAGGTTGTATCGGTTGGATATCATTTCAGAAAAATCTCGATTTCCCAGGAGAAGAGACGGTAGGAAAAAAAAATCCTAGAGGATGTATAGAATATCTTTCATTTAGCAAGATAAAAGTCAGTCTGCTAAGTGAAAAAGAGCATGTTCTGAGGACTGGCGGAAACAACATTGGGCTTGTTGTTATCCTAGCAATGCTTGTCCCCTGCTGGGGTGATGGCAACAATAGGGCACAGTACAGACTGGAAAGCCTGATGGGTACCTCCTCCTGGACAACTGATTTGTAACATAGGCTGTGGTCTCATTTCTCTGCTTGTAAAAGTTATATGGTTCTCACTTGGGAATAAGCTTTTAACATCCGATAGAGCCTCAAGGAATATAGAATTAGAAAGGGGACATATTTTTATGACATTACTCCCAATCACCTAGCTTTTAGGCATTTACTTCCCCCTTGGAAAACCAGTAAACGTCAGATGAAGAAGAGATGTGACTCTGGTACTGGTACTTCATCAATGGTGGTAATTTCCCTAAGGAGCTGTATAGGTTACATTTTGTATTTGATTCCTTGACTAACCTCTCTCAGCAGGACTCTCACAATTCTTAGACTACATTTATTAAATTGTTGGATGTTTCCAACTAACCCACCACTCTGTAACCTTGACTAGGTGGGTTCTTCATTTCCTGGTCTTATGCCACACTCTGAATATAGTTCTAGTGAGGAAATAGATGCAGCAACTTTTTCATTTGTATGATTTTTTTCATAGCTTATGTTTGTATGTCCTTTGCAAGAGAAAATATTTTATAATACAATGGAAACAAGTTGTAATGACATTAAGAGGGACAAGCTTAATACAGAATATAGACTTCCTGTGTTTGTGAAGGGGAAAGTGGGTAGCTAATAGGTATACTTTCTTATGATGACCTGATATAATTTGCAATATGGCTGAATCAGTGACAGACAGTGGTTACTAGCACTTTGTATCATTATGGCAATTCTGGGATTTTTTTTTTAGTTGGAGTCTTACTCTGTTGCCCAGGATGGAGGAGTACAGTGACACAATAATAACTCATTTCAGCCTCTACCTTCTGAGCAAGTGGTCCTTTTGTCCAGCTTTCTTAGTAGCTGGGATCACCATGGGTAGGAACCACCATGCCTGAATAATTTTTTTGGTGGGGGGTAGGTAGAGACAAGATCTTGCTATGTTGCCTGCTGGTCTCAAGCTCTCGGGCTCAAGCAATCCTCTTGCCTCAGCCTCCCTAAGTCCTGAGATTACAGTAGTGTGATTCCAGTCTGAGCAACATAGTAAGACCTCGTCTTTATAAAAAATATTTAAAATTATCCTGGCTTGGTGGCATGTGCCTGTAGTCCCAGCTACTTGGGAGACTGAAGTGGAAGGATCACCTGAGTCCAGGAGGTTGAGGCTGCTATGAGCTGTGATTGTGCTATTGCACTCCAGCCTCGGAGACCAAGGGAGAATCTGACTCTGACTCAAAACAAAATAAAACAAATTGCATTTTAAAATGATCTTGACCATCAATTTAGGATATTTTATTTAAGACCACTGTGAAAACATGTGTGTCTGAGTCAGAGAGCCTGCAACGATGATTTGATGTCTTTGTGCTCACATCTCCAACTATTTTACTCATTTAAGAGAGTGTACTTCAGCACTCTACCCGACTAATCCAAAGATCAAAATTGTGTATTTCAGCACCTTAAAGTAACTGTCATTAGGTGAGCAGGAATTTATGACTTTCTAAGCATGTTTGCATTGCCCAGTGTATATGTTTTGACAATGTGCACTCACAATGTTTTGCATTACAAAGAATAACAGGTACAGCAAAAAGGGAGGCAAGTTACTTGAGGATACATTCTCAATCATGTATGTCTTGACTTTTGTAAATATATTATTATGACTGCCACTGTGGTATTAATTGTTATTAAACTTGTACCCCATAAATGTATGCAAAAAACCCTAAAGATATATCTTTTGGAATACAGCGAAACTCAACCCAGATGAACTCAGAAAACCATCAAGAAGTAGTCTAATAAAAATCTCCACTTCCAAGGGATGGTGCCATCGTATATGCTGGGGTGATGCATTCCCCAAGGCTTTGTCGATCACACGATATTAATGAGTGGAGAGAGGTACTGAAGCTTGCAGAAGAGCAAGAACTCAGGTCTGCTGATTCAACCATCATAGGGAGTGATGACAAGCACTGAAATTCACCATACACCCATGCAGATGTGATGGCGGAGATGCGATGAAGGAGGTGTGAGAAAGGAGACGTGACAAGGATGCAATGGAGGAGATGTGATGGAGGAGCTGTGACAAAGATGCAATAAAGATGTGATGGAGGGAATGTGATGGAGAAGATGAGAGGGAGAAGATGTGATGCAGGATGAGAGAAAGATGTGCCAAAGATGTGATGGAGAATATGTGATGCAGGAGGTGTGATGAAGAAGATGTGAGGGAAGAGATGATATAGACGAGATGTGATGGAGAATTTGTGATGGAGGAGATGTGAGACGTGGCTCATTTAAAAGGATCAATTGCCCTTGCAATCCACCAGAGCAAAAGGACATGACTGATTTTTACGGCAGGTAAATTCTTTTCTTTTTAGTGGATATATTTAGAATTCAGTCTAAAGTGTACCTGTACTTAGAAGACAAGCAGTAAAATGTCTTTACGGTCATGATAAAGTCATCTGGAAGTCACTCCGAATTTCTAGAGCTACAGTTTCTGTTAGGATATGTAAACCAAACCCATCCATTTCATGTTATTTTATGTCATGTGAAGTCTGTCTGAAAATAGAACTGAAAGAAAAATCAAGGCTAATACAAAAAGACAAAATCTAAGTCCTTTTCAGCTGCCTTGATGTTGAAATCTTGGACAGAAATCAAAGCAAGTCTTTATTATTACATATAATAAAAGTTATTGGAAAGTTATTTTAATAACAGTTATGTGAATGGCTGCAGAGAAAAAACTTATCCTAGTCAATTTATCCAACATAAAGTACTTTGGGGTTTTCCACTATTTTTGAGGTCATTAGTTTTTGGAAATTCATTTTACACAGTTTTATGAAAATAAGATACTAGTTTTCTCATTGGATACAGGCTATGGATCCCCCTCCTCCATCTCCTTGTTATGTCACTTTATCTCAGTTTCCTTACATAAGAATTTTCAGTGTTTAAAACCCTTAGTTTTAAATCTTTATCTGAGACTAAGTAGAAGGCTGGCTTTCTGTAAATATTTATTGATTGACTCTTTCCTCCTATGTAATTTTAGTTCATCTGTATTGAATAGTGCAAGGCAAATTATTAAACACCAGCATTTCATTCATGTGTTGAATTCTCTTTCATAATAAACATCGATTTTCTATTTTACGGCTTTAATTACTGGTTTTGTAGACCCTTGTTTCTTATAGTTATTTAATAAAATGTAACAGTGTAACACATTTTACAACAGAAAATATCTTGTATATTTCCCCTGGTAAGTTAGGAACCTTTAACTCTGACTTAGGATGCTCTTGGTCTTCAACATTCCTATATTAATGATGAAAGAAGAGGGATAGAAACTCAGACAAGAAGATAAAATGACAGATGACAGATCAATGACTGACTGAGGACACGTGGCCCTTCACACAGAGTCAGAGTTCAATGCGTGTTCAATAAATGAATAAAGGTATTTAGGGATTTGGATCTCAACCCTGCAGAATGTGCACTCAATTATGCGAGGCTTAGTAAGACTAAAAGAGAAGTCAAGTTTCTCTCTCTAGTAATTAATTTGAGGGAACTAACATATTTCTGCAGAAAAGTGAGTGGTAGTCCACTATTCTGACTTCAGATGATACCTCACTAAACTTGACCAATTTCAGAAGCCCTCATCAGGAACTGAATTGTCTTGGATTCTAACATGCACGACCTGATTCTCACACACACACAAATTCATAAATTATTGCTGCATGGGGTGCTGAGCATTACCAATCTTTCAAAAAAACTGAGATTTTTAAAGGCCTAATATGTTTAATCAATTTTCAGAAATGTCTATGTGTATTTTAAAAATACAAGTCTTGTGCTAATATTGCCACAAAAGTCAGTTTCTGCACCTCCTGTCAATGTTTTCCCTGTCCTTCAAGGAATTCCCTTACTTTTTTGCCAGTAAAAATTGCATTCAAAGAACATTTTAAAAAATACATTTTATCCAAAATTCTTACATGTACTAGACTAGGAAGGAATCTTGCTTTTGAAAATGGAAAATCTCTGTAAGTTTAGGAGAAATTATTTTCTTTCTCTTTCACACATTTTTACCTCTATTACAGCTCTGATTATACTGTATTATAATCAAGTATTCAGAAGTCTGTCTTCTCCTTTTGATGTAAAACACCTTGGGGTGAAATGTCTTTGTTATGCTCATTATATAAGCTTTTGCTTGCTTCAAACATAGTATTTTACTAATAAATTTACCTTAAATAGCTTAAATTCATCAACAGAAGCCCTGAAATGGGCAGAAAGAAGGTAGAGAGCCTTTTTTGTATGTGTCAGTTTCTATGATAATTATTTCTAGAAATACAGAAATGAATAATTTGATAAATTCAAGTAAAAGTTCTCGGATGGGCAGTGAGAGTTAAACATTTGAACCCAATTAAAATTCTTTCAGGGAATAAATTCAAACTTCCTTTTAGGTTCACCAACATTCCACAAAATTAAATGATGTTTCAAAGGCTAACTCACATGTGTTCTTTAGTATTTTTAATGTAAATTTCCTCTAAGCAGATTTGATAGAGTGACTTTTCTGAGCTTGATCAGTGGAATCTTTGAACCCTGTGTGCAAGTGACCATATTGGGGCTGGGGTACAAAGATGGAGAAGAAACTCTCTGCCTTCTTCTCTGCCCATTTCAGGGCTTCTGTTGATGAATTTAATCTATTTAAGGTAAATTTATTAGTAAAATACTATGTTTGAAGCAAGCAAAAACTTATATAATGAGCATAACATAGACATTTCACCCCAAGGAAACATCAAAAGGAGAAGACAGACTTCCGAACACTTGATTATAATACAGTATAATCAGAGCTATGATAGAGGTAAAAATGTGTGAAAGAGAAAGAAAATAATTCCTCTTAAACTTACAGGGAGTTTTCATTTTCAAAAGCAAGATCCCTTCCTAGTCTAGTACATGTAAAAATTTTGGATAAAGTATATTTTTAAAAATGTTCTTTGAATGCAATTTTTACTGGCAAAAAAATAAGGGAATTCCTTGAAGACCAGGGAAAACATTTACAAGAGGTGCAGAAACTGACTTTTGTGGTAATATTAGCACAAGGATTATATTTTAAAAATACACATAGACATTTCTGAAATTTTTTGGAAGATTGGTAATATACCTATCATATCTTCTTATTACTTTGCAATTAAATTAATGTTTTATACATTCAGAAGGTTAAAAACACACTTAAAATCAACAAAAAATTAATAGAAACTAGGACATCTTTTGGAATGAATAATAAAAAAAATGCTATATCAAAACTTGCGGAATGTAGCTGAGAGTGTGCTGAGAGACAAATTTATAACCTTAAATTCTTATATTAGAAAAGAAGAAAGGCTATAATATATAAGCTAAATATCTAATTTCAGAAAAAAATCGACTGAACAATATAAAGAAAGTTGAAGAGATAGTAATTGATGAAGTGGAAATCAAACATACAAATGAAAATAACAAAAGTTTGCTTTTAAAGAGTAATAAAGTGGCACATTTTGTGAGAATTTATCATGAAAAAAACAAAAAGTCACAAAAAATAATACCAGCAATTTAAAAAAGCAAATGTTACTATAAAAGCATTATGAGATTAGATAAATGATTATGAGATTATGAGAGAAAGCAAGTTTAAGCCAATAAATTAAAAAATTTCCGAGAAATGGATATATTTATAGGAAAGTAAAAATGATCAAAACTGACTCAAAAAATAAGACAAAACCGGATTTGTGCTATAATCATTAAATAAATTGATTAAACATTTAAATTCTCTGTGAGCAAAATTTGGGGCCCAGACTATTTTTATAGCTGAGTTCAAGATATTGTTAATTCCAAACTTCAACTCTTCTACCCATATTACCTTATAACCTTGATACCAAAATCAGACAAGAACAGCATGAGAAAAAAAATTAAAGGCCATGCTGACTGTTGAACATGGAGGCAAAATTGTGAAACAAAGTATCAGCAAACAAAATTTAGCCATTTATTAGGGGGAAAAAATATCAAAGCTAAGTAGTAAGACCAGGTTAGTTAGCAGGTCAGGAGGGTGTGGGAAGTAGGAGGGAAATATGGACATCTCTACAATTATTAAAAAAAAAAAACAATAAAATCACATTCATGATTTAACAAACAATGAAGCTTCTTGAAATAGGAAAATGACCACTACCTTCACTGGAAAAATGCGAGTCTTTAAAATTTTATTTATTTCTCAGAGAGACCTGGTAGCCAAACAAAAATAAGTTTTTTCCTTAACGGGAGGATGAGAAAAAGTTATTAATATTTAAGCTATTTTCCCTATTACGTATGTGTGCGTGAGAGTATTTATACAAATATAAATATGGATAATCACACAAAGAGAAGCCCAGGAAAAGACAAGACTGTTGCATAGTAGTTCAGAACACGAGTTCTACAGGCAGATGGCTAAATTAAAATTCTGGGACTGTCTGGTTTGGAGAAAAGTTTTCAGCCTCCCTCCCCGTGCCTCAGTTTTCTCATCTGCAAAATGGGTAAGGAAACTAGTACCTACCTCACTGGGTTGTTGTGAATGCTAAATAAGTAAATACATGTGAAGCACATAGAAAAGTGCCTGACAGAATATAAACACTCAGTAACTATTAGTTGCCATGGTGAGTTTTAAACATCGAAATGCTAATGTGATGATCTTTGAGTAAATTCATGGGTGTTTTTTAAGTTTTTCTTTATATTTTTCTGTATACTCAAAAATGGTCTATAATATTTCACTTCGATAAAAAGAGCTGTCAAAACACAAACACACTGCTCCTATACACCACCACAAAAGCTCAAGCCCTTTGATTCTAGTTGACTCATAAACTTCCCTGGAAGCTTTGGTCGTGGGCAGAACATCCCTTCTGAGACCTCCGCTTCCTGCTGCCAGGTAGCCCTAGGAGTGCTGCTTCTCCTAAAGCAAGACGGTACCAGCATGACTCTAAACATACGTCATCCCCTGCAGCACTCTACTGCAGGTAGCGGCAATGCCAGTGGCAAAGGAAAGCTCTTCCTAGACCTGTTTAGACAGAGATGCATCAAAATCTCTTATGGCACTTCCATACCAAGGCTGTTCGGACTCTTCTCCCAGAGAATGTGATTAGCGGGCCTCCAGATGGTGACACTGATGGGCACTTGAGTGGGAGTGGCTGCTTTATTTTTTTATTTTTATTTTTTTCTCTTTTAATTTTTATTTTAAAATTGTGGGGTACAGTTCAGGGTTAGGTATACGAATATTCCCTATGCGGGTACCCTTATTGACGAGGCGTGCCCGCCCCCTCCCCCGGCTGGTTTCTTAAATCTTGTCTCACATCCTGACACAGGCAGCCCTGGTTAGTGCATATTAATGGCATGTAGGACTTCTCAATTAATTTTAAATATGTAGATAATGCTCACTCTTTCATTCAAAAATGTCTATTGGCCCAGTTGTCCAGGAAATGTTCTAGATTAGAAATTGAGAATGCACAGGTGAAACTAACAAAGTTCTTGTTCTCAGAAGTTTAAGTTTTCACAGAGGGAGGCAGAAAACGAACAAGTTAATACATATGGTAATTATGGAGTATAATGAGTGCTCTTAAAAGAGGAAATAAATAAGATGATATGACAGAGTTACAGTAGGGGAATCTTTAGACTGGTGCCCAAGGTCAGCAGGTGACATGAGAGTGGAGACGTGGAGGATAAGAGGGAAAAAGTCATGCTCAGAGTCAAGGTGAAGGTTGTCCAGGCAGAAACTACAGCCAGTTATCTGCAACAGGAAATAATTCAGCATGTTCAAGGTTAGTGTGTCTGGAACATAACATTTAAGAGACAGGGTCACCTACAAATGTCAATATGCTGGCGAAGTAGGTGCCTAAGGACCTGTCATCCAGGCCAAGAACTTTGTGTTTTATTCTAAGTGAAACAGAAAACCACCAAAAGCTTTTAAATGGAGTCGGGTGAGGTAACAAGGAAATTTGTTTTCAAAGCTTATCCTGGCTTATGTATGAAGGTTAATTGTTAAGGGTAAGCGCAGAATCCAGGAAGCTAGGTGAGATGGAGACAGCTTGGACCTGGGTGGTAGCAGAGGAGATAGAGGGGGCGAACTGAGTAAGAATGGACTGGTGGGTGTGGACTGAGTGGAGGGTCTCCTAGGAGGTAGGAGGCAGTTAGTACACATTGTATTACAGATTCATGGGTTCCGATCGGCTCTGTGGCTATTGGGACAAAAGTCACTGTAACATTTCCTTCCTGTGAAGGTAGATGGAAAAAAGCTAATTTCACAGGCCCAAAATACTGGAGATGTCATGCTTTTTGTTTTTTTGGTGTTTTTTTGTTTGTTTTTTGTTTCTGGTTTTAAGGTCTTTTTAGCCATGAGAATAGCTATTTTTTTTTTTTTTTTAGTTGGAGTCTCTGTTTCCCAGGCTGGAGTGCAGTGGCATGCTCAGGACCACCGCAGTCTCCACCTGCTGGGCTTAGACGATCCTTCCACCTCAGCCTTCCAAGTAGCTGGAACTACCGGCGTACGCTACTATACCTGGCTTATTTTTTGATTTATTGTAGAGGTGCGGTCTCGTCAAGTTGCCCAGGCTGGTCTCAAAATCCCAGGCTCAGGTAATCCTCTCACCTCGGCCTCCCAGAGTGTTGGAATTACAGGCTGAGCCACCGAGCCCGGCCTAGAATAGCTATTAGTGGCTATTGCAAATACCCTGCTGCTTCCAAATGGTGAGATACTTTTTATGCTCAGGAGAAGATTTTCAACTGCTGAAACATGTAGGATTCATGAGACCACCCCTTTATGGCAGGGGTAGAGTAAGTCTACACCTCACTCATTGGTCCTAAGGGGTCTGTTCTAGATACAGGGCAGTCCCCGGAGTCCATAGGGCATGGCTGGAGTGAGTTAGCTCCATGCCCCACTGAGAAAGCACCAAGGAGTCCTGACCTGACATCACCTCTGGGACTCCTCCCTTGTGAGGTTTCAGAGCTAACCTGCTCTTTGAAGCCTTTTTCTGAACCAAAGCCAACCTGAGTCCAGGTCAGAGTGCTCCTCTCTGTGTGCTTTTGTTCTACGTGGCCATAATCTTCCTGATTTCCTGCTCAATCTCTTGGGATAGTTCAGAGAATGGAGGGCTGTTCACTAACTGGGGAGATGGGACTGGAGGACAGAATGTAACATGGAGGTTATGAAAACTGTGGACAGAAAGCAGGGATGGAGTTAGTACACGTCTCACTTCCCTATTTCCCTTCAGAGACGTGGTGAGGTATTGCACAAACTCTCTATGGGGTATATAAGTATGGCCTGATGGAACATTCTTCATTGCACAGCCTTAAAGAAAACATAAATAAACCCAGCGTGTACGTCAAGTGACACACCTATTGCCCACAAATTAGAAGACATTTGTATTTTGTATGCATGTTAGCTACAGGTTATGTGGGTGCTCCCAAGAGTATGATCTAAATTCTTTATCTCATCTGCGCAAAACTTTTATAAAAAACTCGGACCGCTGTGCTCTTGAAACCGTGGGAATGTCAGGAATAGATTTAGAAGCAATTTGAAGATGTGAGAGTTGCAACCATATATTTCATAGCTTAAAAATACCACACAATAATGTGAATATAAATGCAAGAATGTTAAATATCATGTAAAGAACTTATTTAGACTCTCTTGAAAGGCAAGTTTCAGAATATCACATAAAGTATAAAACACTTAATAAAAACTAAAAAATGTGGTGTTTCACTGATCTAACAAGTCATCAAATAGAAGACACAGCCCAATTTCAGAAATGTTAGTATGTGATAACATATGCATTTAAAAATCATTAACATTTTTATAAATTTTTAAATATATTCTTAAAAATAAATGTTTTAAAAATGCATAAGGTGGGTTAGGACAATATATTCCAAAAACACTTGAGAGAAATGTGCTTTAAAATATTAGCAAGATACCTCTGAGAGATAGATAAAACGGCCGTATACATTTTCTCTGTTATTTGGATTTTTTACAGCAAGTATGCATTCAGGTAATTTGTGTGTGTGTATGTGTGTGCATGCATGTCTATAAATAACACCAGTTCATATTGGGTAATGCTATGTGTAGATTTGTGAATCAAAAATATTTTTGGATATGGAACACCTAGTCTAATAGATCTTCATTTTATTAAGCATGGCAAACACATAATTCATGGAAGGGCAAAGAAATTTTCTGTCTGTGCTGCAACTGCACATTCCTACCTGCTGTGAAATAAACCCAACCACCCTGCTGGGGTCTGTTGATTCAGCTTTGCCATCTGGAGCATGCCAACATTCACAATCTGAATGGAAAAACGCTGCCTGGGTCAGGGTCTCTGCTGGCAGGAAGGTTTGTGGTACACAGTGTTGATCACATTCTTTGCATCAAATAGCAATGCTTTATGTATACAACTGGGTGGAAATGGTTGAACACAAGTGAGAGCCAAGATTCAGGCAGTCCCCTTGCATTTCATCTGCTATCGCACTTGGGAGAGGACAGAATCTAGATTCAGGTCAGCAGGCAAAAGGTCTGTGGCAAGGGAGAACACTGGGCCAGGGAGGCTGTGAAGTCCAGGAAATGGGCTGCCTTGTTATTCACGAGGCCTGGTGCTGCTGAGAACATTCTGTTCCCTGTGCACACTTGGCTTAGGACAAATTCCAAAGCCATTTTTTTTTATCGCTTAGAATCTCATTTTCAAGGCAGGTAGATAAGTAAGTGTATGGTTAAACATTTGTGAGCCAATACATTCCAGCAAAATCCACCCACGGGCCACGTGACCAAATGACATTACAGTGCAGAAAGCAGCATTCTCAAGCCTACTGGAAAATAATGTTCATCCACTTCTTTCATTTCATTCATTTCTTTCTTCATTTGAAAAATTGTTTGTTGAGTGCCTACTATGGGCCAGGCACTGTGTTAGGAATACACACTGCTGGAAATAGACAAGTTCCTGTCTTTGTAGAGTTTATATTCTGGTAGAGTTGACAGAGAATGAACAAAGAAGAAATAATTATAGATTGTGATAGTGGTATAAAGGAATAGGGTGACGTGACAGAGAGTAAATGGGAGTGAGAGTGAGTGGAGCTCTGTGTATGGTGTAGGTGCAGGTGAGACCTCTCTGGGAAATTGTGCCTGGAGCTTATTGCTGAAGGTGACAGGCAGCCGGAGTTGCTGTGGGAAGCACCTTTCCCTGGGGGAGGCAGAAGTGGACTCTGATCTTGCTAGTACATGGCCTCTGCCTCTGTAGGTCTCCTGATCCCTCTGATCAGTTTCCACATTTTCAAAAGGAGCAGTATGTGACTGTAAATAATTACTAATCAGTTAATTGAAGAATAATAACTTTTATGCGAAAATACCATGTAAACTGTACAAAATTACCCTATTTGATCTTCATGATAACTCTTCTAGGTAGGCAATAAGGATTAATATGAGTTGGATACTGGTAATTCTGACTGCATAATTTGTGCTGCACAGAGAAAAATGTTAAAAAGCAGCCCTCTTGTTAAAACGATTATGAATTTCAAGACGGCAGTGGCAGGACATGAGACCAAGTGCAGCGTCGTTTTGATCATGAACTGTTCAGTGGCTCTGAATACTGTCATCAGATTTGGTGTGTGTATGGGTATATGTGTATTGTGTATTGTGTGTGTGTATGTGTGTGTGTGTGTGTGTGTGTGTGTGTGTGTGTGTGTGTGTGTGTGTGATTTTTAGCTGCCTTTATAGCCAAGGCACATATTTCTGCAAAATACTAAATTGTCGAATACTAGTTCTTATTCATGTAACCATACCATTAAGTCCTATTTCAGGACATCTGATCTGTTTTTCATTTGGTGTTTCTACCCTCTTGTTTCAGTAATTTAGAAATCTGTGAGAGTGCTGAGAGGGCCAACATTTTTCCAAAAATCTGCAGCAGTTGAGATGTTTTGCTGTAAGTTGTCTGGGCAAGTGACTTTTGTGCAGGAGCAAGCTCTTCGTTTAAAATAAGAATACCTAAATATGAGTCCTGGTTCTGCCATGTACTGTTTGTATGACCTTGAGCAAATCACTTAATCTCTCTGAACTTTAGTTTCTTCTGCAAAATTGAAGAAATATTCCTTCATATATGTGTCAGGCCTGTTGGTAGGATTCAGCGAGGTCATGCAACATGTGGAACACACAGAAAATGCTTCTTGGGTGCTTTTCTCTCTGAAGTCCAGCTTGCAACTGTTGTTAATGCAAGGGTCATCTCTGATTGGGGGGACGTGTTCCTTGCTGGAATTTTTTGTTTGTTTGAGTCAGAGTCTCACTCTGTTGCCTGGGCTGGAGTGCAGTGGCACACTCATGGCCACTGTAGCCTCGATCTACTGGCTCAGGTGATCCTTCCACCTCAGTCTTCCAAATAGCTGGAACCACAGGCATGTGCCACCAAGCCCGGCTAATTTTTCTTGATTCACTGTAGAGATAAGGTCTCACCATATTGTCTAGGCTGGTCTCAAACCCGTGGGCTCAAGCAATCCTCTCACCTCGGCTTTCCAAAGTGCTGGAATTATAGGTATTAGCCACCATGCCCAGCCCCTTGCTAGTTTTTAAATATTTTGAATCCCGCACTTGAATGGCTGGATTTGTACTAAACTTATTTGCAAAAGAATAACATGTTTACAATTTTATTTAGTGTATTAACAACATCTCTATCAGAAAATATGCAATTTAAATTGAGGTAAGAGTCACATAACATGAAATTAGCCATCTTCTCCCGAGTTTTATTGAAGCAGAATTGAAAAAGAAAAATTGTATATATTTAAAGTATATAAAATGATGTTTTGTATGTCTATAATGAGAAGTAATTACCATAATCAAGCTAATTAATACCCCCCCAACCAAACTCAGCAGGGTTTTTATCCCCATCGATTCTGCCAGGTCCATTCCCTAGGCTGTGATTTCCCTGGAGAGTAGATAGGGATTGGGAATCTCATGTGTCCATTCAAGTGTATCATTAATTTTATGATGAGGCATTTAGCTACTTAAGGAGTCGTGGTTACTCCTCTGTTTATCCATCCTTCACTGAATTTCTTAATTTTGACATTCAGAGCACTGGGCAGAAATCAAATCATGTCAACTCTTGCTGCAAGCCTTTGTGAAATTAGTCATTCTAAAGCAATTCAATAGCATAAATGTACACTCACAATGTTGTATAATTACCACTTCTATCTAGTTGCAAAACACTTTCACCATCTTGAAACAAAAGCCTATACCATTAAGCAGGCATTCCTCATTTTCCCTTCCTCTCAGCCCCCAGAAAACATTAATCTGCTTTCTGTCTCTATGGATCTCCCTAGACTAGATCTGACTTATAAATGGAATTATGCAATATGTCTATCACCTTTTGTATCTGATTTATTTCATTTAACACAACATTTTCAAGGCTCATCTGTGCTGCAGCATGTATTAGTATTCATTTCTTTTTATGGCCAAATAAGTTTCTGATGCATGTGTGTTGTACAGTTTGTTGATCAAGTATCTGTTGATGGACATTAGGCTTTTTCTACCTTTTGGCTATTGCGAATAGTGCTTTGTGAACATACATGAACATGTGTTTGCTTTAATACTTGTTTTTGGTTCTTAAGAGTGGATATCTAGGAGTGAAATTGCTGGGTCACAATGATAATTCTATGTTTAACTTTTTGAGGAAAAAGGCAATTGTAAGCCCAAAAGGTAATAATATGTATTATTATAAAATATAATAATCACAAGAAAGCATTTTTATGCTTTTTCTTGCCTTTCTGACCAAGATGCCAATTATTAAACTACTGCTACCCTGAAAGTGATGGACCAGGACTGAGAACTTGGACTCCAGAGTCCCTTCCTTGGATCAGGAAGCCTCTCAGCACAGAACTCAGAGTGTCTTAATTTACAGTGCCAGGTCATCTTCTCCTGCCCATTATGTGAACTTGTTGCTTTTAGTAATCCCTGAGTCAGTCTAGTGGAGAGAGCTATAAGCCAAGGTTAATTATCATCACTGAAATGCGAGTAAATGAAGGAAAGTGAGTCATGCACTAGTGCGATTTTATGATGGTTATGAAGGAAGGGTAAATCAAATGTACAAATCTAAACTACAGGGAACATTTGAGTGGCTGAATCATACATCTGAGTGAATATATACTTTATAGAGTGTGCTTGTAGATCCTTAACCTAATTGTCCCAATGCTTTGGTCAGACTGTTCTCTTCCTGGAGGCCCTGTGGTGACCTCTCTGACCACTTTGAGTTCAAGTGAGGCGTTCATATTGGGAAGAAAGAAGGCAACACATTTACATTTCTACTTCAGGGTTTCATCAAGAGCCAGTTCATGGTCTGCAACTGACTGTTTTTTTCTAGAAGTTATTATTTTTAACATATCTTAGCATGGTAGCCTGAGCAAAGGAGCATGTAGGGGCGTACTTGGGAACAAAGTGACCAGAGCAAAGTGTTTCTCCAGGATCTCCCTCACCCACATATGCTTGCCACAGATGTGTTCTCGATGTCTGACTCTAGATGTCCTATCCCCTTTCTTCATGTATTTGTTTATTCATTTATTTAGTTAATGGTGATGATTTCTAAGTCTGCCCTAGGCACTATTTAAAGTGTTACATGGAATATGGACATGAATCAGAATGAACTCTATTCTCCAGAAGCTAGCTGCATTGAAGAGAAGGTTGGGTGTGAATGCCAAAAACTTTAGCATGGTCAGAAGTGAAGGGTAGGAGTTAGATCATGGACCCTGCCCCTCACTGTCTTGGCTTGAATCCTGCTCCAGCTTGGCAGAGTAATCTGTTATCTCTGTCCCATCTGTAAAATGGGGACAATAATATTTCCTATCATATAGGGTTATTTTGAGGAAAATATTTGAAACAGTGATTGGCATTTGATAAGTGCTACATAAGGGTTTGCTAAACAACTAAGTGACAAATATCCTAACAGAATTAACTGAGGTGCTCTGGGAGCTCAGAGAGACAGACATGTTTACTGGGAGATCAGAAAACACTCCTGACAGAGATCGCATTTAAGCAAGTCTTGAAGGTTCTGATGAACTTTCTATACAATGTCCTTTGTTCATCTGAGTCAGTGCTACCAGCATTACATAGGAAAGACATTGCCCAAATTTCTCTGTGCATATCTTTCAGAGTTTAATATACAACTGACTTTTTTTTTTTTGCGTTGGAGTCTCACTCTGTTGCCTAGGCTGGAGTGCAGTGGCTTGCACTCCAGCGATCCTTCTAGCTTAGCCTTCCAAGAAACTGGAACTACAGACATGCACTACCACACCTGGCTAATTTTTGATTTATTGTAGAGAAGAGGTCTTGCCTAGTTGCCCGGGCTAGTCTCGAACTTGCAGTCTCAGGCAATCTATTAGCCTCAGCCTCCCAAAGTGCTGGGATTACAGGCTGAGCCACCGAGCCTGTCCACAACTGACTTTTTAAGCATACTTTCTGAGGATGCTGGGGAAAAGAATGATTTCTTACGTAGAATGAGTTATTTTCTCTTCAAATAATCAAACCACTATTGCTTGACTTTAAGAAGGTCACTTAACTCCTCTGAGATTTCATTTATTCATTTGAAGTAGAAAAGGTCTGAACTCAGGAAGTATTATGGTCTTTTAAAAAACCTCT
Organism: Cephalopachus bancanus; assembly: GCA_027257055.1. Classification (NCBI taxonomy): domain Eukaryota; kingdom Metazoa; phylum Chordata; class Mammalia; order Primates; family Tarsiidae; genus Cephalopachus; species Cephalopachus bancanus. The sequence continues at coordinate 16,819,479 of JAPVLO010000006.1, forward strand.
AAATTATTGTGATTGTGATTATTAACAATATTGTTATGAGTTTTAGTCTTGTACTTCATTCACACTGTGTATTAAAAGTTGAAAACAAATTATGTAAATTTAGGCTTGAGTTTTATGTAGTTTTAGGAGGAGCTTTCTGAGACCATTTAACTATCAAAAATATTTGACCAACCAAGTTTACGATATATATGCTCCTATTTACAAATTCTTCTTTATCCAAACACCCATCATTCATCTGTCCAATTTCCTCTATTTCACCTAGTTAAGGAAAATAACTAGCTTACTACTGCAGTAAAGTCAGAGTTCATTTGACAAATACAGAAATCTATAAAGGGAGTTGCCTTTTTTTAGAGATTTGTGACCCACTACCTAATTTCACTCTGTTTGGGCTTATTCATGCTTGTAATGGATCTACATACTTGCATTGCTCAAAGGAAAAAATAGAGCTTTCATTTGTTTTCCATAGGCAAGAATCATTGATGCATTTTGGAGTATCATTGTGTCCTTTAGTGAGGATACAGGACACACGTTGCAGATAACAGACTTCACTAGACTTGTTTAAGTGGAAAGGAGCTTAGTGGAAAGGAGCTTAATCCAGGGAAGGGCAGGAACAGGTTCTATAGGCTGAGTTTTAAGAAACTACCACCGAATTGGTCTATATGGGTATCATTAAGCTAGGAATTCATGAAACGAAAACCATAAATGTTGGCTCTAGGAAAGCTCCACTAGCCTATAACGTACATGATTAAAATAAATATTACTCTCTCTCCATTTTCCAACTCTCACCACCCACAAAGCTAGAGACCAGACAATGGGATCTATATTATTTTGTCAGACTGTTGTGGCAAAGTCCCACAAACGGAGTGGCTTACCCAGTAGAAATCTGTTGTCTCATGATTCCGGAGTCTAGAAGACTAAAAGCAGTGTTGGGTCCTTCTGAAGGTTTTGAGGGTAACATGTCTTCTTCCAGTGGTTTGCTGGAGTTCTTTGGTTTTCCATGGCTTGTAGATGCATCACCCCAATCTGTTCTTTCATGTTCATATGGCATTCTCCCTGTGTGTGTGTCAGTCTTTGTGCCCAAAGTTTTCCTTTTCATAGGGATGCCCATCATATTGGATTAAGGCCCACCTTAATGACCTCCTGATCTTGACTGTCTGCAAACATTCTTTCCCAATAAGATCATATTCATAGGTACTGGTGTGTTAGGATTTCAACAGTTGGGGAGGGGGATACAAATCAAACCATGACAGGACCAATGCAACAATTGTGAAAACACAACAAAACCGAAGCCATCGCAGCAATGATATTACTACAAATAGCAGAGGTGGCAGAATGGCCTTAATCTTGTGATTTTTCATCTCTGCTTTCCAAATCTTATGTTGTTAGGTCGGCTTGAAGGAAGGAACTGGTATTGTAGGAAATCTGGTAAATGACATAATGTCTTTAGTTTTTAGGCCACTGAGATGCTGTAAAATCTGGTATAAGGTGGTTGGAGCAGAGAGGGATGAGCTACAATGGAGCTAGATGAGCCAATCTGTATCATCTTCCACTTAGAGAAGCAGAGAACGGTAAGAAATGTTGTGAAGGCTGGTGGGTCAGAGAGTGATGGAGTCAAAGCATCATCAATTGGTAGTGAATTATACTCTCCAATCCAGGATGCAATTTATCAAATGACCTTTTCACTACTACAAGAAATTTATCCAAGGTCTAGAAATTGTTCTTATCTAAAAGGGCAAGTGATTTATTCTCTTCTTACCATCAAGAGTATATTAGACCTAATATCTTTGAAATCTGTTAGAGCCTAGGGAGAGTGTGGTAGATAAGCACAAGGGGAAGAACCAGGAATAAAGAAAAACCTTGACATATGCCTGGATGAGTTATAGTATATACTCACTTGCTCTCTTATGTCAGAACTCTTAGAAACATCTTCAAACTTCCCTTCCTTTTACTACTTAGCCCATTATTTTTGTTGCTAAAACATAAGAATTTTGCCTTAAAATGAATCTCAGATTTGACCATCCCACTTCATTCCCATGACCATTTTCTGAATTTAGTCCCTCACTGCCTTCACACAAACATTTCTAATAATCTGATTCGTTTCAGTCCAGGTCTTCCATGACATGGCCAGGAGTTTTCTTCCTAAAAACCCTATCTGGCTACATCCAACCCACTTTCCAAGTTGCTGCTCTCCTAATTATTGTTATAAAGGGCCATTGGAGAAGGAAATATTTGTTCTTTTGATTTTACAATTTTCCTGAACATTTCCCTACACTCCTGTTAACTTTTAAATTTTAGATCCTGTATGCTAGATAGCTCCCCCCTGGACAGCCAATGGGCATTTCAGGCCCTGAAACAACATGTACGAAATTGAATAATTATCTACTAATTTTCTTTACGGCCCTACAGACCAAACCAAAACAAACAAAACACGAACTTATTTGCTTTCCCATTTCCTACAACTGCTTTGTCACCCACCAATACTACCATAATATTGATATCTAGTATTTTGATTATACAGTGAAACGACAACTTTCAAAACCAGAGTCTAAGTTATTAGCAACCAAACTAATCTGGTTCCTTCCCTGAGGTCAGGAAGAATCAGGTCTCAAAATGCTACCTGGAGGTAAAAAACTCTCATTCTCAGGGTGGGCTTATTAATTCAGTAAAATAAAATGAATGAAAATGAAGACAAAGAATATCTTTCTAGCAAATCAGGCTCAATAGGAGTATGTGGTTCTAATCCTGGTATTCAGTATTTCACAAACTTCAGTGGCTTCTGTTTGCCTACAGAAGTAAATCATTTGGAGGAAATTACACTTTAAATTTTTAAAACCCCAATTGCATCATCTAAAAATCTAAAAAAGCAAGCCAGGCTCGGTGGCTCAGCCTGTAATCCCACGCCTTTGGGAGGCTGAGGTGAGTGGATTGCCTGAGCCCGCGGGTTCGAGACCCACCTGGGCAGCGAGACCTCATCTCTACAATAAATCAAAAAATCAGCTGGGTGTGGTAGCACATGCCTGTAATTCCAGCTACTTGGAAGGCTGAGGTGGAAGGATCGCCGGAGCACGGCAGGTTGAGGCTGCGGTGGCCGGGAGCGGCCACTGCACTCCAGTCTGGGTGACAGAGTGAAACTCCAAGTCAAAAAAAAAAAGTATATATATATATATATATGTATATATATATATATATATATAAGCAAAAATTAATGAAACTAAAACAAGAAATGGACAAATTCTTCATCACAGCAGAAGACTTTTATACTTTTTATTTATTCATACCTATTTATTCAATGAATCTATAAATATATACACTATCTGAATGAAGAAAATCTACAAACTTGATCTAATGAGCATTTATGTAACACCATAAACTAATAACTAGAGAATAGAAATTCTTTTCAAGCACACATGAAACATTCATGAAAATTTATAATGTTCTAATACATAAAGCAAACCTCAATAAATTTTCAAAAGAGGTATTCTATAGACCATTCAATTAGATTGAATACACACTTCATACATAAAAAGGAAAAGAAAGAAACTAGATTTCTTAAAGTAGGAAAAACCAAGGACACATTGGCTGAGGTGGCCACGGGGGGAGCCAGACACTTGGACTCAAACAGGAAAGTTCCTCAAGTTTGGAGTCCCCAGACTTGAAAGTAGGAGCAGCCAGAGAAGCCCCACTCTTGAACCTGAGGACAAAGGGACAGCGGAAAACTGTTTACTTGGAAAGAATGGCTTAGTTTTTAAACATGATGATGCCCTGTGAAAATCTGATAAATAAGAAACAAACTTGTTAGAGTGTCCACCTATGATTAACTTTAATCTCCAAACCTCCTCAACTTGTCTGGGGCTCTGACCTGCGAGCAAAATTTGCATGTATGTGTTTTAAGGGGTGTGTATATGCCGGGAGGTGGTGAAGAGTGAAGGAATAACACGCTTCTAGAGAGAACAGGAGGAAGTATGATTAGAAAAATCTCTCTTTATTAAAAAAAAAAAATTGCTCCCAGGCAATGTGAGCCGAAATGGTACTTAAGAAAATTAACTGGAGATAGAGCACCCAATCATACTGATGCGTGAGTGAAAAGAAGGTCCATTGGAAAACATAAAACGTAATTCGATTGCAATGTCCTGATGAAAACATTTTCCACACATTTTCTATCTCCTTGCTCCTCTGGTCTATTCTTGTTTAAAGGAGAAAATGGCATATTCAGGAGAGACACAGAGGGACAATGATGAGACTTGGGCTGAAGGTGCACTGTTGTGTAAGACTTAGTTTATTGTTCTTACACCAGGGACCACCTCTGAGCCTGCTGGAAATGAAAAGCTCACAGAGTTACCAGTGACAAGGACATATGTGAGACTTTCTCAATTCACCTAAAGCCATTGTTGCTTGTTCTCCTTTAACCTGAAGACACAGTTTTTTGCAGGTATCTAAACACCCAGGCTTGGAGTCCTTATCCACTTGTCTCTTCAGGGTTCAAGAGACTCTGCTTTGCTCTGGGTATCTGGTTAGGGGAGCACACAGACAGATCTCTAGTTAGGTGGACATCATCTCCTTTATTAATCTGGGCAAGTGTGCTTTAATGCTTAAAATGCAAGGCTCCTGGTAAAGCTTGTTGGCTAATATAGTCTAGGCCTGAGGCCAGAGTGGGGCTTCCTACTCTGTAATCTGTAAATTAAAACCACCAATGGAAAGACACAACTTCACCCTTCCAGACACAAGAGTAGAGCTAGATAAGACAGAGATAACAGCCATCTCTTTACCTGCAGGGAGATTCTTCCCAGTTGTCCCTATGACACAGGAGGGTCTGCTGATCACAGAAAGTAAAACTTTCCCAGTAAATGTCACCCTGAGCAATCAAATGAGCCTTCTTCTTCCTGTGGAAAGAACTGGCAAGGGGTGCAGAAGAGAACAAAGCCTCCCTTCCTGGTGCTCCCTGTTCAGGGGAGAGGGACAAAGCCCTCCTTCAAGGCTGGTTTCACTGTGTGGAGAAGTAATTGAGTTACTCTGCCACCTCTCAAGTGCCCTCTGTCAGACCCAGTTGAGACCAGAGGATTGGAGCTGCCTGGGACTGAGAATGTGGTGTATGATATCCAAGTAGCTCCCCATGTTTCCAGAAGCAGAAGAGGAAGCTTGCATATACCAAAGAACATTGAAGTGCTCCAGGAAATCCCAGGTCACTGCAAGACATTCACATTCCTGGTCGGGATAACTTGACTTATGATTTCCCATCTCAGGAAGGCCATGCAGGTAGCTTATTGGCTGTTTCACTTCTTGTCCATCTGGCAGAGAGGAAGCAAGATGAACTCCAAGCACAATTTGTTTCTTTGTCTTGCATTCCAACATTCACCTAAACAGACTTTTAATTATTATGTATTTTCATGGGCATTTATTGTATGTTAACTCATGAATTATGAGATAAAAATCTTAATTAAGACAGTCTATAACACAATAAATCTGTCCCAATGACTGGAGGCTTGAGAAGCCCATAGAAACTTCACCTTAACTTGGCATCTTGTCATCCAGCAACTCTTCCAAAATCAACATTCTTGTGTGAGTTTTGGTATCCTCTGATGAGTACCTGTTCCCTTGTGCTACTGGTCTAAATCTTTTCCTTCTTACCTGCCAAAACCCATAACCTCCCCCTGCCCTCTTCCAGCCATCATTGCGAACATTACCCCTTCATTCTACACCAGCTTCTTTGCAATCTTGTGGGTTTCACTTTAGATTAACCGGTAACATTTGTCTTATGTTGATTATTTAAAAGCAAAACAAAACAAAAAACATGGGAAGTAGACATAGGAACCTTTAACCTAATTATTTCTCCCTAAAGATCAAAGGACAAATTCAGAATCTTCTTGTGTATGTGTCCATGAGTATGCATGGAACCTTATAAAATCCTGACAACAAGCAAGCACTATACATTCCCTGGCCTAATTGCTGCAGATTTTCTTTTGTTTGTACTTTTGTTTGTTTGGAATATTGCCTTTATTTTCTTATTTATTTTTAGTTGGAGTCTCACTCTGTCACCCAGGCTGGAGTGCAGTGGCATGTTCACGGCCACCACAGCCTCGACTTTCTGGGCTCAGGGGATCCTTCTGCCTCAGCCTTCCAAGTAGCTGGAACTACAGGCATGCCCAGCTAATTTTTTGTTTTATTGTAGAGAAGAGGTCTTGCTGAGTTGCCCAGGCTGGTCTCGAACCCGTGGGCTCAGGCAATTCTCTCATCTCGGCCTTTCAAAGTGCTGGGATTATAGGCCTGAGCCATGGAATATTGCCTTTATGTAATTTTGTATCATTAAAAGTATGAATCGCATTTTATTTCCCAGTTGCATAGCATGTGGTAAAAAACAAAAACAAATCATAGGCTAGTCTTTTTGTCTTTCCTTGGGAGGCTTCAGTGTGGGCATATTTAAGGTCTGAGTTCCAGAAGAATGTTGATTCTCATCTGCTCAGAGAGAGCATGACCTGAAAAGGAAAAAGCTGAATTAATTTCTCATTAGTCTAGCTTTTCCTATAGCTCCCTTTTTTTTTTTTTTTTTTTTTTGCTACACATCCATTTATTATGGTGCTATGTATTGGGCAGTGTTGTTAATTATATCCTGAAATTTGAATATTTGGATTATGAAATTAGATTGTTATAAGACAGTAAAAAGAAAATAGAATCTGTGGATAGTCACAGGCAGTATATGTGTGGTATGTGTGTGCATTTCTGTGTGTCAGTGGTGTGATCCCAGAGTCTTCAAAACAGCCACACGAAGAAGAGTCTTAGAAATGAACCATGTGGCCAGACTTGGTGGCTCAGCCTATAATCCTAGCAATTTGGGAGGCCTAGGCAAGTGGATTGCTTGAGCCCCGTGTTTGAAACCAGCCCGGGCAACTTGGTAGGACCTTGTCTCTACCAAACAGAAAAAAAAAAAACAAAAACAAGACATGAACTATGTATAGGAAGGCTGAGGCGGAAGGACTGCCTAAGCCCAGCGGGTCAAGACTGAGGTGGCCATGAGCGTGCCGCTGCACTCCAGCCTGGGCGACAAGAGTGAGACTCCAACTCAAAAAAAAAAAAAAAATGGAAATGAACTATGTAAACACCTATTTCTCATCCAACATGAAAATAAATCCTCATCTATGTGAATATGGGTTTCCCAGGCTGTATATTTTCTCTGGGGAAATGACCAGATTTCTCTACAGGGGAAAAAACAAGTAGACACAATTATGATAATATATTGAAATAAAATATATTTTCTGCTGTTTGTAAATGTAGGGCCATGCCTACCAAATGTTTCTCACTCCATACTCTGACCATCCTCTTGGGAACCTACTGATCGCCTGTGTTCTCCTCTGCTGTGGGGATTGCAGGACTTTGACACCCAGCCTAATTCTTGCCCAGCCTTCCTGGGCCTCCTGCACTCAGGGTATAGAGGACTCACTGGCCTTTCCTTCCGCAGACACGTCAACATACAACATGTACCAGTAACAAAATATTTTAGGAGGACACTGAGTACTGTAGTTAGGAACTCCTATTTACGCTGAATGTCTCATAAAAACAAACAAAAACAACAGAAGTAGAAGGCAACACAGTCAACGTACTGAGGGTCAGAGTACCAAAGGACACCTTTAAGGGAGTTTGGAAATGACAAAACAAGACTTCTCACTGAAGTCTAGGTTTCTGGAAGAAGGTGGGTAGTCTTTTACCAGCTCTGGTGATTATTAATATACCCTGGGAAAAACGAAAATGCCAGAAAACTCTACTCTATCCTCTTTCTTTCTTTCTTTCTTTCTTTCTTTCTTTCTTTCTTTCTTTCTTTCTTTCTTTCTTTCTCTTTCTTTCTTTCTTTCTTTTCTTTCTTTCTTTCTTTCTTTCTCTTCCTTCCTTCCTTCCTTTCTTTTTCTTCCTTTCTTTTCCTCCCTCCTTCCCTCCTTCCCCCTTTCCCTTCCTTCCTCCCTTCCTTCTGACAAAACTCTTCCTTTTTCTTTGCTAAGAATGGGCACTTTTTTCTAACAGAGGCCACAAACCATTATCACAACACTCACCATATAACAAAGACCCATTTTACAACGCCAGCCTTCCTCCTCCCATCTCACCATCAAAACCACATGGTGAGAATTTACTGCTGGCTCTCTCTTTAATCCTCTGTTTTGGGAGTACGGTATCAGAATTAACAGTCCTTAATATAAAGTAAAATTAGTAGCTCTTAGCACCAGTACACTTCTATGTATAGGTATGCACACAGACCAAGTGACATAATCAGAATTCAAATTTACATTGGCCTGACTTTAGTTTGTACTTTTCATGAAAGTTTAAGATGTACTTCCTGTTGTAAATTACATGTCTGACTACACCCAGTATTATGAAGTCTGAGATGACATGCTTGTTTTCTCTAAAATTTGATTCATCCAATAATTAGGGATGGAAGTAAGGAACACTTAATTTTAGAAAACATGTTGATGGCCAGATGAAATTCTGCCAAGATCCAAATCTAGCCTGGAAGTTTCCTATCCCTGTCTGCTATTGGTCTTTCTGCCCTCAAAAATATACAGATCAAACATTTGCTTTAAATTTGCCTTTTAAGGTCTTCAAGAGCAATATAATAATTAATCTAGAATCTGCATATCTTTATTGAAAATGTATGTATATAATAAGTTACTACTTTTTTTCTAGTCAGACAACACATGCACTTCATTTTACACAGATTGCATTGAATTTGCCAGATTTTTCTAAACTAGGCACTCTTTATACTCTTCTGCTTTAGCTACCAATTCTTTTTGAAACAAAGGCCTCTTCCCCTTGATCTTTTCCAAAAGTATTTGGACTGCAATGTTATGTAATGTGTTTAATGGAAACTGGGAGCAGTAGCATAAACGTATTAATCCCACATAACCTTGAGGTTATGGTGTCCTGACCTGTATCCTAAAGACAGAGAAGGGTCTGGAAAACTCTACAGAACATCCACTGTGTCCCTGAGGATCAATAATGGAAGAAGTCTTCAGCATGTATGGTTTCCATCTGAGCGGTTTGTTTATTAACTTGTAGGTAGCAGCATATCATAAACGTTCTTTTACACACAGAGGAATTAGATTTTTCTTCTTTAAGGAACCAGCATCATTTGCTATTTATACAGATAAAATTATTTATAGTGCCGCCACATCTAAAGAGCTGTCACAAAGAAACTCCTCCAGCGTCACTGCCAATCGAATCCAACATACATTAGCTCATTCACCTCTGTTCAAACAAAGCAGGGGTTTCAGTCAAGTATGTTAGACCAGGCAAATGGTGGTAACCCAAAATCGGGCATCCGCTAACTTTATTCTCTTAGTGGTTTTTCCACAGACATAAGAGGAGAACTTGACCTTTGAGTCTATTTACCTGTCTGAAAAATAACAGTAATAGGCACTTTGGTACTACCTACTTACCTTCTTTTTTGGTGTACCAAGGATTTAAGAGTTAAGCTCCCTTAGTTATCCAAATGAAATGTTTGGCACCAGCACCCACTGTGATTAAGGAAATGAGCAAAGTGACAGGCATTCTACCACCAGGAGGTATTTCTGGAGTGAACTGATTTTACCTTTTGATTTTTCATCATCAAGCCCATACTGAGACACAGCTTAATATGAAGCAGGTAGAATAAATTGCCTTCACTTTTCATGCACGGAAGAGCTTTACTTAATTAGGATTTGGTTTGGAACAAGGGGGTAAAGAGGTGTTATCAGTGATTACTCCTGACACTTTTAAACAGTTTTTAAGTTCTTAAAATACACCTAATCCTGAATTTCAAAGAATGGAAGGAGTTATGAGGCGATGATAAATCAGAAAGGATTATGTCCTTCCTGTAAATTGCAGCATAGGGTATTTGAACAAACCTCTTTAGGGTCCTAAGTTAACTTTTGATCTTCTTACTGGAAAAAATTGTGCAAGTAAGAAGTGCTTAACTTTTCCCCTATTTGTCCATGGTATGTTGGAGGAGGGGTAAGCCTAGGAAGTTTACACTGAAGCAAAACACTGTGGAAAGTAAGAATGAGAAGCATGTACAAATACATGTTCTTCTGCAACTTATCCTACAGAAGAATTTTATACTAATATATACATTTTATGAGAAGAAAAGATAATTAGTTCCTTGGTTCTAGTCCTTGGTGACTTTAATTCAAGAAACATCAAGCATCTACTATATGCAGGCACTGGTCTTGGGCCTCAGGAACCACAAAAATGAATAAACCACAGATGTTGCCCTCAAAGTTCCTTCTGTCTAATGGAGCAGACAGATGGGTAAACAAGAAATAGAAGGTGGATTTAACAGTCTGACTGGAAGTAGAACAAATGACATGCACAGGGAAAATAAAGAAAGAAAAGATTAAATGTGACCTAGGTGGTCAGGAGAGCTTTCAAGAAGACTTTGCATTTGGTTGGAGCTTTGGGAAGATTCGGGAGAGACATTCTTTGGTGAGCACTGGCAAAGAAACGGAGTCACAGAGGGGCCTGTTTAGAAACTGAAGAGAAGACTAGTGAGGCTAGAGGGTAGGACGTAGTAGAAGAGGTCGTTGGAATGGTAGTTTGGGGTAGGATTATGGGGTAAGAGTGATGCTGTTCTCTGACCGAGAATAAGATCCCACATGAAACTGCAGAAATTCTTCCTCAGTTGTCTTTCTTCAAACGCATGTATTCTCTAGAACAAACAGCACCTGATTAACAGTCTTGCCAAACAAAATTCATTTTAACAAGATCCTTAAAGTCATCCCAGTGTTAAAATCTCCAGGTCATTTAGCGATGGGTCATAGGTATGAAGTAGCAGTTAGAGTTGGAAGTATCCATAGAGGTCACCTTGTCCCATCTTGTATGATTATTGTGGTGACAAACTGCCATAAACTTAGTGGCTGAAAACAACCTAAATTTTCTTTCTTATAGCTCTATTGGTTAGAAGTCCAAAATCAGTTTCCCTGGGCTGAAGTGAAAGTGTCCACAGGTCTGGTTCCTTCTGGATGATAATCAAGTTTCTTGACGTTTTCAGCTTCTAGCAGATACTTGTCTTCATTGGCTTGAGGCCACTTCCTTCACCCTCAAATCACATCACTCCAATCTCTGCTTCCACCATCATATCGCCTTTTCTGATTCTGAATGCTGGATCTCTTTACAAGGACAGTTGTGATTAAATCGGGCCCACTCATCAATCCAGGATAGTTGCCTTATCCCAAGATCCTTAAGCTAATTGCATCTACAAAGTCTCTTTTGCTGCAGTACTTCATGATTACAGGTTCCAAGAATTAGAAAGTAAACAAATCCGGGGAGTCATTATTTAGCCTGCCACAAACCTCCACTTTTTATAGATAAGAGAGTTCATGCCCAGTGTGGTCTAAGGCCATATAAGTAGCAACAGAGCTAGTCCTGCATAACTCACTGTGTCTGACTCCTAGGATTTTTTTAAAAAATTTTTTGCACTACACCATGATGTCAATCTTTCATGTTTTTCATGAAGAATCAGTGGTGCTTTTTGAAAGACAGACTGACCAGGCATGTCTAGAGTGGCTCATCTAGAAGAAAAACAAAACTCTTCATCCTTAGTGTCACTGGGCAAGGACCATCCTGAGAGAGAAATAAATGCTCTTTGTTGAACCAGAAAGGGCTGAGGAACTCTTCTTCCACTGAGTGGAGAAGAGATCAGGCAAAAGAGAAGAAGAAGAAAAGGGTACAAGGAAGGAGAAGAATAGAAAGGGTAGAATGCACAGAAGAGAAGGAGAAGCTGTGGCTCAGTGAAGCCGAAGGGAAAGGAGAAGAAGACAGTCGTGATAAAAATGATGTCACAGTTGCATGTGTGTCTGTGTGTATATTTCTGAAACTAAGTGGAACTCGAACACTCTTCATTAATGTCTAGAGTTTATCTTCTCTAACTGTGTTCCTTGTTTATGGATTTGTATTTGCTGATCACAATTTATGTTGTTTAGTGATTTCTTCCTCAATATTAGATTCCCTAGAGAGCGGCAGTAATTTCCATCTCTTTGTACACCACAGAACACAAATAGGTACCTTGTAACAACTTTAATCATTTTAAAGATAATATACAGAGTGCATCACGCTACTATCATTAGCATTTTTCTTTGAAAACATGCTGGAAAAATTCCAACCTAATTTTGTCCTATAACTGAAAGAAGAGCTTGAGGCTAATATAAAGAGCACATTGTTTTTGAAACTAATAAGGAAAATGAAGATTACCAAGAAATAGCAAAGGCAGATTGACATAATGTTGGAAAGATAATGCAAGAGATAACATGGAACATTTGAGAGGAAAGTATAAGTTTTAAAATTATTTTTATCTACAAATGGAATAAGAAGAGGGAATATGAACTGTTTTCTCCATTATTCTACAAAGAAGCAGTGCTGTTGGATGATACTAAAATAGAAACAAAAAAATTTTTCATCTTCACCCAAAAAGTGATCTATAAAAAGATTAAAATCACACATTAATTAGAAGGAAAGTTAATCAAGTTCAAAGAATATGGACCATTATCAATATATTTACTAAGAAATATAAAATATTTTGTATACTAGCACTTCTACATCTTATAATTTCCTAGCTTCTTGAAGTTTTATGATATTGTTATAATTTGTCCAATACCTATTAACAAATATCAATACACAATGGGTACTTATAAATATGTGATAATGATTATTAATATTAACTAAGTCTGTTGACAATATATGTTGTGCTCATATCGGCAAACTTAGATATTTAACTTAGAATATTAATTTATGCTCATCAAAACAGAATATATCAAAATTAAAGTGAAATGCCTGAAAACCCACTCAAATGCTCTTCATTCTCAACCATGGACGTCTGATCTATTCTTCATGGTCAAACATAGTGGCCACCCCCTCATAAATCTTCCATGGTCCTCTAAATGATTTCTGACTCTTCCAAATTTCTACACTCTAGATAACTCACCTTGTCCTCACAATTGCATTATTGAATTTAATTAAAATTCCTTCTGTTAAATATATATCATCTACTAAATTATAATTTTGCAAAGGCCAAGACTGTCTATTCATCTTTGCGTGCTGTATGCCTAATATACTACTTATCTACAAGTAAGCAGCATAGATATAAACAAATAGACATAGATATAAGAATAACTGAAACAATGTAGTGACTGTTCTAGAATAGTAACTCAGAAGTACCTTCATGAGCCCCTACTTGATCCACCTGTTGGATCATTTCCCCTGGGTGCAGGAGGAGGATCTACAAATCCATTATTTTTAACAAAATTCCCAAGTTATTCAGAGATAGCTTGTCAGGCACCTGACATCAGAAGTAGTTGGGAAATCACTCATCAACAAATGGGTCAGATATTAAGTTCATCTTTTTGTGTGCCCATAAGAAATGTTTACTACAAATATGGGTAGTTAGCAGAGAATGGGTGAATTGCTTTGGGGGAGGAAGATTGCATGATTTCAAACATAAAAAATGCAACGCATCAAGTCTAGGTGAGGTAGGTTGGTAATTTGGAAAAGCTAATCTTCTGAGAAAAATCTGAGTCAGTTGTGCTTAACAAGCCCAGTTCTTTCATACCCAAATGGAGAGTTAAATTAAGACACTAACTAGGCTCTGGAGTACTATATTTCCTGTTCTCTATAAACCATCAGGATAATTATGAGTCATTCTCCTTCCTTTCCATCAAAACCTGTTATAATAATTTACCTGTATGTCTATACATTTAATTTTACAGTAAATTGGAAAACTGCCCTTGACTACCTTCTAAGTATCTAAGAATACCTTCTAAGTATCAAATTGAATCTCATTTTTCATGTTGTCAGTAGTTACTTACGGAATTGTTTTTAAGGATAACTACTTGAGTCCTTCTCAGCAATATAATATGCAAGTTTAAAAAACTCAAAGATGGCCAGGCATGGTGGCTCAGCCTGTAATCCCTGCACTTAGGGAGGCCGAGGCGAGAGGATTGCCTGAGCTCAGGGGTTCAAGACCAACCTGGGCAACTTGGCGAGACCTCATCTCTACAATAAATCAAAAAATAAGCCGGGCGTGATAGCGCACACCTGTAGTTCCAGCTACTTGGAAGTCTACTTGGAAGGCTCACCAGAGCCCAACAGGTGGAGGCTGCGGTAGCAGCGAGTGTGCCACTGCACTCCAGCCTGGGTGACAGAGTGAGATGCCAACTCAAAAAAACAAAAAACAAAACCTCAAAGATTAAGTTAAAAAACAGAGGAAGAAAAGTTAGGCGATGAAAAATCTCAACCTTTTACAAAAATGAGATGGAAAGAGGATGAAGAAGTGATAAATGAGAGTGAAGGAGGTGACAACTGACACAGCCTCTAAAGTAAAGCATTAATGAAAAGTGAGCTTTATTTCTATCAAAGAACCTCTAAGAGACCTAACACTGCAGACACCAGGTTCTGCAGACGGTGGGAACTGAAAGGAATTGGTTTTAAGTCATGCAATTTAGTGACTGAACTCTTGCACCTCTTTCTGTACTGCGTATAACTTGTGACTAATCTTCACTCCTACCACGGGCAGAAAATTGGAGGTTTAGTCTCAAGCAGCATTGAATGGAGGAGCCTTGAGGCATGGAGGCACCAAGAAGATGCAATGAGATACCAGGCAGATCACGGAGGGATTGAAAGAGTCTGCATATTGAATGGTAGGAACCCCCTCCCTCCTTCACTCTTGTTATCTTCCAGATATTCACTTGTCAGGTAGAAGACAGGATTCCTTTCTGAAGAAAATGAATGCCACCTAAGAAGAGATTTCCACATCCTGGCATTTGGAATTTTCACCCAAAGTATCTGATTCCCGTCCTGATTATTCCACAAGTCTCATTGGTTGATAAGCTCTGTGCTTGCACATAGAACTTTATAGTGCCTTGATCTTAAATGTTAATTGATGGTCAAGGATTATCAGATATTTCAGGAAAGCCTCCAACATGAAACAGGGAGATCAAATATACAAACAGAAAAGAATAAAAAAACCTCAGATATTCAGACTTTTTAGAAATGACTTCATTTTTCCACTTCCTCCCATTTACAGCTAGCCCTGCCCCAGTTCTAATAATTTATTTTGCGCCTGTTTCCTTTTAAATGAACGAGTTCTACTGCTGCACTTCTTCTATGGGTTCCTGTCGTATTTTCTTATTGCCAAGACTGTGTCCTGATGACTGCCCCACACTCACTTCCTCCCAGCCCTGAGTTCTGCCCTACTCTTACCTCTGTTCCTAGCCACACACAGGTCACTTGTCCCTAACGTACTCCGTTTCTGATCTAGAAACCCAGCCTGTTAGTTTTGGCCTCTTGTTCTCCACTCACTATCTTCTCTGACACGCCCACCTGCTTGCAGAACTGAGACTTTCTGCTACTTGGCTCGACTCACCTGCTGTCGTGCTCACATTTTGCTGGCCCTGCTGTGGGTGATGGCTGCCCATGCTTTCCCCTCTTGTTTATCTCCAGCCTTCAGGACACTATCTGTTTTTCTCCCACTGTCTGTAGCTGCATCTGCTCCCCGAGAACCTAACTCACTTGTCTAGATAAGTGTTGTTTTCAATTCCTGGCCCCTCTATGGCAGGGTCATCCTACTGAGACTTTAACTGAGTACTAAGTACCAAAGTGGTTTACATAAGAGTCATCTACTACCCAATGGGCCAGAGAGCAGGTTGGCCCAAAATTGTCCATTAAAAGGACACAGTAACTTGGTTGAAGGAAGAAAGAACCTTGATTGTTCTTAATTCCTTTACCGCGAGCTGGAGTTCTGCTTGCCTGGGTTGCTCTGTGATATAGGTTAGCAGTGTGGTAGAGGTTTGTTCCTGTTATGGCCTCCACCAGGTAAACCATGCCCTGCCACCCCAGATTCCACAGCCATGAAGCCCTGAGTAACTAATGGGCCCCTAGTGCTACCTTCTTCCATCCACATGAATGCCAAGTAAAGTCTCTTGGGATGTTTCTGCTTCCAGAATTTCATAATTGAATTGCTCTTGATGATTTGAATGTTCTAAGGAAGGAGGGAAGGAAGGAGGGAGGGAGGGAGGGAGAAGGGGGGGGAGAGAGAGAGAGAGAGAGAAGAGAAAGTTCTTTGGAGGTGAACTTAAATCTCAGAATGATGAAAATGTAGGCCGATGCATGAAAATACACTCCCAAAAGATATCTTCAGGCCACAGTCTTTGAATTTTTTAATAGATTCTAGAGGAAATAAAGGAGATTAAAAAGCATTATTTCATTTTTTGTACTTGTCTTTCAGAAGTAAACATTCTAGTTGGTGAGCCATTAAGTGCCCAGTAATGAGAGAATAGTCTTAAAGTGTAAATTGAAATAGGGAGAACTTCTAAGTCCACCTACGTATATCATTGTTCTTTCTTCAGAAGTCTTACTTAAGTGTAGCTTTTCTCATAAAGTTGAGTTTCTATTTTAGCTTGCGAATATTGCCTACTTAGTCAAATGTTATAAATCCTTTTAAAATGGTGAAATATTATCTTTAGCAAAACACATCATCATAATGCATAATCATACATCAGAACACTGATTTAAAAGCTTTAATTTCACAAATTCGTTACTTTGGTTATGGTTGTCTTTTTAAAATGTAGTCTGGTGCTATCCATGATATGGAGGTGACTTTTTAAGAAATATAATAACAATGATTAATAATAAATGAATTACATACAGAGAAAGCTATGTGCTTTTAATTTTTTCCAATCCTTCCTTTTATTACTAATATTTTATTTCAAGTCTTTAACATTCATTTATGTCCCTAAAAAAAAAAGAAGAAGAACCGAGCATGGTGGCTCACATCTGTAATCCCAGAACTTTGAGAGCCAGGATGGGAGGATTGCTTGAACCCAGGACTTTGAGGCCAGCCTAGGCAATGTTGTGAGACCTTTCCTCTACAAAAGATTAGCAAGGTATGGTGGCAGGTGCCTGTAATCCCAGGTACTTGCACAGCTGAGGAGAGAGGATTGTTTGAGCCCAGGAGTTGGAGCCTACACTCCAGTCTGGGCGACAGAGTGAGAATCTGACTCAAAGAGAGAGAGAGAGAGAGAGAGAGAGAGAGAGAGAATTCGCAGACCTCAGGCACAACTTTTCTACATTCCAGCTGGAGTTAGAATTACATTGTTATGTTTTTATTTACTTATTTTAAAATAATTACCTCTTATTTATGACAGATGATGTTGGCATTTAATTTGTGATTGGTTTATTCACAAGTTTTCAGTTATAGTAACAAAATATAATGTTGGTTTTTAAAGGAAATAAAGTCTTTCAACCCCCCAGAAATAAATACCTATGTATTGACAGCTACTGTTTATCTTTACATTTGAGGGAAGATTGCAAATGCAATGCCATTGAGAGCCAAGAATCTTATAGTAGGATTTAATAAAAAATAATCTTTTGGAGGACCAAGAAATGTT
Source organism: Cephalopachus bancanus (assembly GCA_027257055.1). Lineage (NCBI taxonomy): Eukaryota > Metazoa > Chordata > Mammalia > Primates > Tarsiidae > Cephalopachus > Cephalopachus bancanus. Next base: position 16,836,872 of record JAPVLO010000006.1, read on the forward strand.
TGTATATTTAAATATATATCTTTATATATTTTCTACATAAAACAGTAAAATTTATAAATGTACGTAGAATTTCTAGAGCTCACCACAAAATACACACAGCACCTCCTTTGCCACATATACCTTAAATGTGTGAAAAACATCTGGCATAGTATTGGCTTAACTATTTTTTTCTAATTTTTTACTCTTTAAGACTAACAAACTCCAAACAATATGGACCCTAAAACTGAAATAAAAGAGAAAATATTGTCCTCCTCTGACAAAATCAGAACATGGGTGGGCTAACAAACCACGCTATGAGTTGGTACTATGATTTGTGGCTCGTGTACCCCCGGGCTCAGAGGAACAGAGGTACAAGATAGTAAAACACAGGCCTTAAAGAAACAGATCAGGCAGGAGGCCAGGAGAGGAGAGCAGAAAAGCCATAAAACCAGAGAAGATACGTTGAGGGCCTTTCATTACACAAATCAATGTTTTGGGGAAAAGTCATCAATAGGAGAATCAAAACAAAGATCTAGAAGAGGTGACTTCTGAGATGGACATTGAGGTCTGAGTAGAATTTAGACAGGGGATATTCTAGATGGATCACTCTCGAAACTTTTTTTGAGAATTTGCCCTGTACCAGGAGCTGTGGGGGAAAAAAATAACAACATAATAATCATTTTTAAAAGGTATCCATTATAGAAAAACATATATATCTTTATATATTTTCTTCATAAAACAGTAAAATTTATAAATGTATGTAGAATTTCTAGAGCTCACCACAAATTGTTACTACACAATGTGCTAACTGGTGCAATAGAACTCTTTGGGAACAACTAAAGAGGAAGAAATTAGTTCTGTCTGGGGAATTGGGAAAGCATTTATAAAGGAAATGAGCTTTGATCTGGACTTTGAATGATGAGTGGAATTTTACCAGATGGAAAAAGATGAGAAATATATTCCAGGCAGTGAGCACAACCTATGACAAGGCATGAAGACATAAAAGAGGTAATGTGTCTTGGGAGGTTAAGAACCTTCTGTGTGGTTGGAGTGGAAGTAGGATGGGGACGAAATGGAATTTAATAGCTAAATTACCTGAAAAGACATGCAAGGGCTAGTTTGTGAAGGGCGATGTAGGCCACGCTAAGGAATTTAAGCTGCATTCTCTATGAAATTATTTTAAGTACAACAGCACAGTTTATATTTTTGTTTTGGAAATATCACTTTGGTGACAGAATAGAGGTAGAGTCATGAGACGCAGCATAGGAATGGTTAAAAATACAAAAGCCAACCTCAAAAGAAAGTGTCTTGTATAATATGACACTGGGAGTAGACAAGTTTGGGGTAAATTAAGCCTTGGAGATCAGATTGAGGAGCTGGCACTGAGTTCTGTGACAATGCTGCACGTTATAAAGATTGATTTATGGAACAGATTAGCACAGAAAAACCCTAGGCCCTAGGACATAAAGTCTACCTTCACGCCCCAGGCCAGGCAGCAGATAGAAGCAGCACACACTACTGGTCGACCATCCACCATCCATTCTGCCCCTGTTTCCTTCTTCCTGACTGAATTCCAGTTCTGGTTCATGAATCTTCTTCTTCCTCCTAGCTACAGTTTTCAGAAGAGGAGGTCCCATCCCCTACCCAGAGGATGAATCCACTCAGAGTCCACAGAGTCCACTAGTGAATGTGACATGAGAATTCCTTTAAGAGCCTTCTGGAAAATGTCTTCCCTTTTGGAAAAAGGGAAATAGAAAAAGAAAATCTTTTCTTCTGCTGGAAGTTGTCTCCTTGTGACACTTGGAACTTCCATGACACCACTTTGTTATGATAGGAGGAGTTAGTCTGTGGACAAAGCCAGTGTGGACGGAATCTGATTCCTTGGTGATGATTTAAACAAACCTGAAAACTGCCTTCCCTAAAGACCTCTTGTTATATGAGATAATTAATATTCTTATTGTTTATGTTAATATGAGTTGGCGTTTTCCAACATATGCAATCGAAAGCATTCACACTTAGGTAAGAAGTTTTAAGAATTTGAACAAGAGCTGGGCTCAGTGGCTCAGCCTGTAATCCCAGCACTTTGGGAGGCCAAGGTGAATGGATTGCCTGAGCCTGCGGGTTTGAGATCAGCTCGGGCAACTTGGCAAGACCTCGTCTCCACGTTAAATCAAAAATTAGCCAGGTGTGGTAGTGTGCACCTGTAGTTCCAGCTACTGGAACTGAGATGGAAGGATCACCAGAGCCCAGCAGATCGTTGCTGGGGTGGCCGTGAGCATGCCACTGCACTCCAGCTTGGGTGATAGAGTAAGACTCCGACTCAAAAAAATAAAAAAAGAGTTTGAATGAGAATGGCAACAGAAGGAAAGTCGTGGAGAGCAAATGTGTTGGAACCAGACATGAATTGACTGCAGTTGTAGAATTAGTTGATTAGGCAACTGAGTATCAATGGAAAGGAGAAATAGGACCAAGGTCCTAGGGCTGCTTGGATCATCAGGAGACTTGAAAAGATGTGAGAAAAACAGAATCAGAGACTTGAAATGATGAGCCAGTTTGGGAAAGGAGTTAATAAGCCAGATTTCATATATTCCTACTGACTATGAATTGACGATATCTACAAAGTTCAGGGTTGGCCAACTGAGAAATGAGGCCAAAAACCACTCATGGTTCTTTGTCTTGCCGTAGACCTGGAGGAGTTCTTACATTATGAATGTTTACTTCTTACTGCATCTTTCATGATTATTTATGTTTTCATAAGTATTATTAATGCAATTTATATCAGTAACAATTTAACACATGATGTAATCAACAAGCAATTTCTTATATGGGAGATTCCATAAGTACTTTCACAATACTAACGTTGGTAAAAGTGTTCAGCTATTACTTTAATTCACAGAAGTGTGCTCCTGTGTCTGTTATACGTACAGCAGAAAAGAAGGAACCCCGAGTCCTGTCTCAAATATCTACTCCTCTACTTGGTTACAATTTGGCCACAGCAAATGGCTTCATTACTATGAGGTTTAATTTGATTACATTTTAAATAGGTTTCTTAAAGCCTAATCCGCGGGGTTATGCATAATGATGATAATGATAATTACTGAATGCACCCTTCTCTTCAAAAATTGCATTCACTTTTCATTCTTGAGGTTTTGAAATTTGTTGGTTATAGACTATGACTACTTATCCTTGATTTCCATCTTAGTTCTTCATCTTCCAAGGTCATTGTTGCCTTGATACCAGAAAGGAGGTACCAGAAAGGAGTTGCAAATCTGCTTGTTGAGCTCAAAGCCATGGTTTTGACCATGTCATTTGTCTGGCACATTCATTGTGTCAAGAGCATAGGCCCCACCATTGTGTTTTCTCTCTCTCACTTATGGCAGGAATGAGTTTTCAGAGCTTTGGAGAACACATCTCTTCAGACTCCATAGTTAGCTTGGAAAGACTAGGACTCAGAGATGCAGTGAGGCCCATGGTGGACTTGAACCTATAACAAGGGCTCTAATTCAGCTTACCAGAGAGCACTGTTGGCATCCTGGAATCTCTTGCAAATAATATGTATTTTTCTTATTCACTTGTCCTTGTTTCTTATAGGTATAGTTGTCCCAGGAAGATCACTAGGAGGTGATGATTAGGCCAAACCAGGATTCAGGTTTTTGTACTATTGTTTTTTAAAACTTAAGTAGCATTATAAGATCCAATAAATATTTACTGACTACCTACTATGTACCAGCAATGATTTATGCTATTACAGACCTTTTCTGTTTTGTTTAAATAGAGGCTTTTATTTTGAGAACGTAAGCCAGTGATGTGCATAGAAGTCAGAAGTTTTCACTTGTTGTTGAACCATTATCACGTCTAAATCTAGGTTCCAAGTCTACAAACTGCTTGTAAACATAGAACCCTAGTAACCATTAGCACAAAGCACTGAGACCCTGTCTGTCCATAATGTCAGAGGGTGAGGACTCTTAAATAAAAGGACTACACCTGCTGACTCACCTAGCTCACGTGTGCCCTGCAACCCAGCTCTTACCTGCACACTGGTTTCCACCAACCCAAGTACAGCAAGTTCTGTCTTGCTTGTGACGATCAAGACTCCAGTGACCGACAGAGTTGGACACATTTTGACTAGTGGCCCTGGATAACCACAAACACTTGGAAACATTCTCTTTTACTTTAGTGACCACGTATCCCTAGTGTTGCCTTTCTGTGTGTGTAAGAGCTGCCTGGTAATTACGGATGTCGACTTTCCTTTGACAGTTGGAAACATGTTTTCATTTTACTTGTGAAACTCAAAATCTTGCTTTTATGGCAATAAATTCATTACATAAACTCTAAAATAAATCAGAAGTATTTGGTCATTAAATGATTTACTCCTTTTATTTTTTTAGAACCACTCACCCAGAGGGGAAAAAAAGAACAATTTCATTTTACTTTCCTTTTCCTGGGAGTAGCCCAGTAGGAAATCTATATATAGTGAACACATACGTGTGCAAAGAAGGGAAACTTCAGTCTGGAGCTCACAGCCCGTACCCCACACTTTCTGGGTTGACTTGGGTTTCCTGCTGTCCCTGTTGCACACACTCAAAGTCTGAACTTGAGGTGAGTGAAGCAGAGGAAAACAAGGCTGAGATATTTTATTCTTTGCTGTATTCGCAGAGCTTAGTGTATTGTCAATTTTCAAAAACTACATCTTGAAAGTTAAATGAATGAAAACCCAACGTACTGTTAAAACAATGGAATCTGCGTGTGGCTTTGGCGTTTTTAGTCTTCCCTCCCTAGTGTTCTGCTTTGGACAGATGAAACAATAACATCACCCCACCATATGCTGCTCCCTCCCTCCTCTTCATCCTTGTCCTGTTGTAACTATCTGGCATATCTGTATCCTACAATTTTTCTCATATAGGCTTGACACATAGAGAGAAAGTACTTTCCAATCCACCTTCAGACATTTCTCAAGTCAGCATTTGACACACACTAAGCAGGGAAAAAAAACCCCAAACATCTGCACTTTCTCTTCTTTCCCCTATTAACCATTACAAGGTTTTACCAGCAGGTAGTCAGGCTGTAACGTGTATTTACTCTCCTTCTAGTCAACGGGAGGAGAGGCGGAATCTGTGATCGGCTGCAAATGTTGGAAACAGCCAGGAGGCCTGGACTGGGGTTTTTTTCTCCACTGTTGATCTGGAACTGACCCAGGCTTTCCTGCTGCCGAAGCTCTGTGTGGCAGTGGGCAACAGTTCCAGATCTGTCTGTGCTCATTACCTCCATCTGTAAAAGGAAAGTCATAGATCACAATGATTACTTATTTCCAATATGAAGCTATAGAGAAAATAACCACTGGTTACTTTATACCCAGTAAGAAAAAGCACTGTTGGTGATCAGACAATGCAATGGACACTGACTTAGTACCTAAGCCTCTGTTCCATTGAAGGCACTGGAACAGGTATTGCAATTAAAACCTTTAGGGTCTTAAAGAGTGAGGTCAGTATTACAGGCAGAAGGTAAAAAGTAGGTGGGGTTTACAAACAATTCTTCCTCCTTCTAGAGTTAGAGAAGTTTGAGAAAAGAGAAAAATCTCTGCAAGCTTGTTTTGGCATTTAATTACATGAGCATATAACCACTTCTTGGAAAGAAAGAATAAAGAAAAGGGAGCCTAATTCTGTCTATCCCTTTCCTATTCTCCTCACTCGTTCCCCTGGTTATCTCTGAACTTCTACTCCAGAATAAGCCGGGCTCTGGTTTATCTTCAAAACCTACGTATGGTTGTCCAACTTAAGGCTGTTGAGTTTACAATTCAGAATTCATTAAAAAATTATGTATTGTACTCCCACGATGTGTAAGAAATTAGATGCAAACACAAATAAGGTCGCCAAGGGGCTTGCATTTTAGCAGATGACACATTCACGAAGCAACACTTTTATTATTCAGTTACAGTCATAATGAGTATCTTGAAGGAAAAGAAGAAGCGAGTGGTCTGAGAAGGTTGCAGAGTCCTGATTTAAGCTTCTGTGTGAAAGTGGTCTTTCAGTGAAGTTCTGAAGGAGGGATTGGATTTTGGAGGGTGAAGGGGGTGAGGAAGATTCTCAGGCAGAGAGAGAAGCAGGTGTCAACGTGCTGAGGTGGGGAGTAACCTTACATAATCAAGAGCCCCAGAAAGGAGCCTTGTGGCCCAGGCCGCACTCCAGAATGCTCCCAAGTGAGAAGTTAATGAGGCAACATGAGCCGTAGTGCAGACTACTCCTGGATTGAGTGTTCCTCTTCATTCATTTACCTGACACACATTTAGCAGGCACCTGGTATGTGAAGCCCTCAAAAGTTGTGGCTTTCTTTTGTGATATTGGCAGTAGGAACTCACACCCTTCTCTCTGGAAGATCTCTTGACTGTCATCTGCTGCAGTAGCAGACAATGAGCACCAGGGGGCAGTGGGCATTCTCCGGCATTTGCTTTGGTAGACCACAAAATGGTGAAATGTTCGCTAATTTGGATCTAAAGTGTTGCACGAGGATTTAGCAAATGAAGCTGCTGCCATGGTTGGAAACCAATGCCTTTCTAATCTTAGCCGGGCATTACAAAAGCAAACAAACCCAACTCATAGCGAGTGTCTTGGGTATGATTTAGTTCACTCTGAATTAAACCAGGAAGTATAACTAGCATGTCTTAATGAAGCTGTGATATCCATAACAATGATTTAAAAAGAGGGGCATTTGAGAGGAAGTCTCAAAATCTGACACCGGGGAACAAGAAAAGGCAAAGAATAGAGACTCCAGCTCTCTTCCAAGACCTCTTCTGCACAGGAATGAGGGTGGGAGGAGACCCTAAGAGAGAAGTAGATCTTAGATACTCAGTTGGGTAGGTCGATGCAGATTGAGAGTTTATATGCTATTAATAGAAAGACAGCACAGCGTCCACTTGAATGAAGCTGATGTAGTCTCACCAGGATTATGATGAACTGGCAGCTATGTTTCCAACGCATGATGAATAATGATACCTCTGTGAAAAAGAGTAAAATAAACAGGGCTACTCATGACTACAAATTGGTCATGGACTGGGTAGTATTAACCTCACACTGATCATGTCTTACTGATTGCTGCAGATGGAAGTCTCACGCCAGCCACGAGTCTAACCAAATAATTAGCAGATGTTACCAATGCCAATCTGCTGATGTTTTAAAATGGAACACGTGAATCAGCAACTATTTAGGAAAGCAAGGCTGTGCCAACCATTCTGTCATCAAGAGCCTTGTAAGGACAATATGGTCTATGTGTCATCGAGGTCCCTCAACATGACCATGAAAAAGAAAATAGAATCCTATATCTCAAGCATAATTATGAGCATTGACAATGTTTATAAATGCTACATTATGTAGATGTTTAAAAAGTCTCAAATAGTATTTAAAGCTAATTACTAGGGCAATGCCTCCCTGTTATTATTGTCATTGTCACTGTCATCCTCAAAAGCAAATGGTGCTGTTTAAAGTGAGGCATGATCTCTTTTCTCTGGAAGCACAGTAATTTGATAATATAATACACATGAATGTAAGAAACATATAACAAATAAATAGACATGGAACTAAAATAGAAAAACCTAACATAGGCATCATTAAAATAAGAAAGGACAGTGTTATTTACAGAAAGCTAACAAAGACAAACTTATTACGTGGCAGGTATTGTGCTGGGTACTTTACAAGCATGACTGTATTTATATTTCATAGTAATCTTGTGAAATTGAGTTTACTATTATTTCCATCTTACAGTAGACTCGGAGGAGTGGAGTAATTTGCAGAGCAAGGAGTAGCATCAAAGATAGACACAAATCTGTCCATCTCTGTAGCGGACCTTTGTTTATACTGATCACCCAGCATCCATCTCTGCTTCCTGTCAACATCTTCCATTTCCTTTGGAGGATTTACTTCTTCCCCATTGTGGGTAGACTTGGTAGGTCAGAACATTCAGATAGTTTGTTCTTCCTCAATGCAGGCAAAGTGGTTCCAGAAGTAGCCTTTGGACAGGGTCTTCTTTTTTTTTTTTTTTTTGAGTTGGAGTCTCACTCGGTCGCTCAAACTGGAGTGAAGTGGCCGCTTCCGGCCACCGCGCCTCAACCTGCTGGGCTCCGGCGATCCTTCCGCCTCAGCCTTCCAAGTAGCTGGAATTACAGGCATGCATTACCACGCCCGGCTGATTTTTTGATTTATTGTTAGAGATGAGGTCTCGCTGCCCAGGCGGGTCTCGAACCCGCGGGTTCAGGCAATCCACTCACCTCAGCCTCCCAAAGGTGCGGGATTACAGGCTGAGCCACCGAGCCCGGCTTTGGACAGGGTCTTCTTATTGGAAAAATCTGGAAGAAAGACCTTCTAAGATCTAAGCCTGGTCAACTGGACTTTTTTCTTCAATCCTGATACAAGGAGAGAAGAAACTGTCCCTGACAAACGCCCTTCTTCTGGTTCCTGTACCAAAACTAAACCTGCTTCTCTAGGCTTCCATCAATTTGGTGTGTTGTGCTCACCAACATCCTTCTAATAAGTTAAACCAGAGTTACTTGTACCAAAAACTTCAAAGTAAATGCACTTTTGATACCTCTGAGCCCCAGTCTTGCCAAGAAAACACGATACTTTTATTTTTATTTTAAGTACTAAAATAACTTCACAAATAATAGATTAGGTAGAAGTCCTTGTCATAAATAGAAAAGATTGTTTATCAAAGCAATGTGGACCTTTATTTTCTTTGCAATCATTATTTATATGTAACTTCAACATATGGAGTTGGTTATAGCTCTGTGACAAATAACTTATCCTCTAGGTGGGTTAGAATTTTTTCTTAGATTACTATTTGGACTCTCTTCTACTATGGCCCCTTCTCTTAGTAATATAAAGGTCAACTCCAGGTACTGTGACTAGATTAGACCAATTCTGAATTTGTGGGTAATGCACAAAATTGTTCTTATTAACTGGATCCTTACCAAGTGTCACAAACTATGCTAAACTCTTCACATTCAGTAACTGCATGGCAAATGTTACTATCCCATCTCACACATGAAGTAGCTGAGGCTTGGAGAAATTTAATGACTTTCAAACAGTACCATACCTAAGTTATCATAAAACCAGCGCTTGAACCTGGTCTGAGCACAAAGCTTCCCATGTTCCTACTAGGTTATTCTGCTCCGTGCCTCTACTGAAATGCAGGGCTCTCCCTCCTCACCTCACAAGGTGGACTTTTGTCACCGATTCACAGATAAGAAAATCAAGACTTAGAGAAGTGAAGTGGTTCGTGACAGTCATACTAGCTATAGTAAGTCAGTTTGTAATGTAGTGGCCTTTGTAATTTTGAAGCCACTCCCACACTGAGCTATCTTCTTGGGAGGTTTCGTGGCATGTGGATTAAGTAAAAGCACAATCACAGCATGTTTACATAACGATTAGGATTCTCCCAGTGCATTGCATGTTTCCAAGAATAAACTTTTATCAATTACATAGATTCTTTTAACCCACTAGGGCACAATAATAGATGCTCGATAAACATGTGCCAATAGAACCAACATATTAAAACATTAATACTCTTTTAATGACCTTTGGCAAAACAGAGAATTCTAAAGTGAAAAGGAATTTAGAGTACCTTATTCCCATTATTTTATCCCAACAAAGAAACCAAAGCCAAGATTTGCCCAAGGTCCAGAATTTCTAAGTCACTGATGAGCAACTAGTGGACAGGTCTCTAGATTCTCAGGTGAGCGTTCTTTCTACAAGATACTTTTTCTCCTGGGCACAATTTAAATGTAAAGCACAAACTAGCTTAAGAGAACATCAATGGCCTGATTAGATAATCAAGTTTCAATTCTTTAAAAACATTTTTATGCGTGGGCATTTGCCTGCTAAACAGATCCTGGGTATATGGAATTAGATGCATCTTAGGATTGCCTAGTTTGGAATGAATGCTTGATAAATAACGGAATTTTCGCAGACAGGGAGACAGCATGATGGCAGTGGTGGGAGCAGAAGAAATGTGGGCTGCCCACTCGCACTTTTACCTCAAACATTCTCTAAAGCTGCAAGGTATTCCTCTTGTGCTCATCTCACTAAGTGATCGCCCCGCCTCCCTCCCTCCCTTCCTCCTTCTGCGAAATAATCTTGAAGGGATCTTGATTGACAGCTTGCTTCCCACGCAGTACACCGATCTCCCACCCCCATCCCTGACAGCCACTTACTCATTCCTTGTATTTGATATGTCTTCTTTTTCCATTACTCTCTCACATTTAAATAGAAGTCTTGGCAATTCCTAAAGAACTATGATCTTTTTCTTTTCCTTGTACAGCATCTAGCACTGTGACAAAGCAAAGCTGATGATGAAGGGGAAGTAGATGGCACAGGCCTACAAGACAGCTTACGAGTCAAAATCCAGTCATTTCATTTAAAAAAAAAAAGGGAATGCTGTTAACTGTAGCAGGTGAAATAGAAGGGCAGGATATCACTTTCTTTCTCCTTAACATTTCTTCTGCAATGGAAGATCCGTAAAATGCGGTGTACCTCACTGCAGATGGAAGGAGACTGGACCAGTCAGTGTTACAGACTGTGGGAACCCTTTAGACCCATGACACAGATACAGAAGCTGAATGGGGAACTCCCTGGCTGAGAGCCAGCAGGTTGCTTTTTGCTGATGCAGTCAGTAACACAAATTGTTTCAGGTGCCTACCCTTGCATTCTTCTCTCCTTTCTTCCCTCACATTTTAAAATTAACATTCTGTCCATTGTCTTTTCTGGTTCTTTCCCTCCATTTTTCTCAACCACCACACTGGAGATGTCGGCAGTCAGATGGCACTGGCATGCCACCTATGGAGAATTGCCTCTGGCTTGAAGCCCAGACCAAGAGAAACCTAGAACTGGAATTTTTGGATAACGACGTTTTGAGACAGATGGCTTACAACTTAGCATGGTGAGCGAAAATTGCCTGGTTTTGCGTTTTGACCATTGAATAAAAAAAGGATCCTGTTTAGCCAAGATTTCTGAACTGACCTTTGGGGTCGCTTTGGTTTCAGAGGTCTCCTAATAACTGTGGCTCACTTCGAAGAAGCAGCTCCCAATTCCCAAGAACTGGGAAGAGGTGTTGAGGGGAGAGGAATCTTGTCATGCCAGTTCATGCAAAGCTAATTGCATTGTATGCATACAGATGCTTTCTTCCTGAACTTCAGAGGCCTGAGAGATGACATTAGATGTTAACTTGTACAAGCTCATACAGCAAGTGAATAGCAGAATAGGAGTGACTGCCAGGTCTGAGCTACACGTGTGACACCAGCTCCACCCCACTCATTTCAGAAACTAAATGTGAATTTGCCAGATCTATTCTCAGCATGAAAATACTTATGTTTTCCTGTGTATAGGTCTTATCTCTCTAGTCAGATCATTGGCCCCTTGACAGATAGAACCTAAGTCTAATATTTGTGCTCTCATCCTTGCAAACAATAACTATTCCATGAATAAATGCCAATTAACATAATAATAAGATGGTTGCAAAGTTATGTTTTCAGCCCTGGCCCACCTTACAACTTTTATTTTTTATTTTTCCCACTTAAAACCATTGCCAAGCCAATACCTGCTCATTGTAAAAAAGATACTGCATATAAAATAATCGTCTCCTACCTCTGCCCCGTTTCATATATCCAAAGAAACCAATTAACCAGGTAGGTAGTCTCTTCCTTACCTATTTTCATGTTCACATAAGCATAAAACATATGGACACATATACAGTATTCCCCTTTCTTATTTTTTACAGCAAAAATAGCATTATCCTATGTACATTGTTTTTTCACTTAAGTTTTATATCATGAACATCTTCCCAAGTCAGTCAAATGGGGATATCTCCATTCTCAAATGGAGATATCGTAATTTACCCAGCCATTCCCACATCCGTAAAAATTCAGGTTCTTGCTGTCTTCTAAATGGCTTCCTATTTAATCAACATGTTGTATGGCCTCTTGAACTTTCACTCCTGCTTTTGTAACTAGGATGTGCCTTGTTCAAAATGATGTCATCCATTCCTTGGGTAAATGCCCCCATGTCTCTAGGAAATTTGTTTTCTATGAATGAAAATAACCATACTAAGGTTATATCTTCTATTCCATAATTAAGGCTAGAGTATGTCATTTTTGGTCACTGTTGTCTTTCAGGTCATGCATGATATGCAGAGAATCTATAATTCCTCTAGAAAATGGTGTATTCTGAGCTTACCAAAGAATCTTAAATCTTTTGTGAGAGTATAAAATATATGTATAATTGTAGCATAAGATTTCTTCCCCAACAACAACAGCAACAAAAGAAGATTTGAGGCTACTTTTGCATTCTCTTAACTTTTCAAAATTGTTCATTCATTGCAATTTGCTACGGTTTGACAACTAAGTTCATGAACTCATCCTAGAACACACGCTACATAACTCATTGCTGAGTATCACTATGGTCACCTTTGAAGTACCTTCCTTGGGAAGCTATGCATCGAAGCCAGCACTTAGTCCACCTGTCAAAGCAATTTTGGAACTCTTTTTCTGGAATGGCCATCTTGCATTACCCTTGATGTCCTGGATGCTATCAAATGTCTTCCTTTCAATATTTCCTTTATCTTTGGGTGAAGAAAAAAGTCACTGGAGGCCAGATTAGGTGAGTAGGGAGGATGTTCCAATACAGTTATTTGTTCAGTGCTGCCAACCTAAGCGCACAATGGCAAGTTTGTGAACTTAATTGTTAGCCTTTGACAAATAACGACGACAGTTTTGATGGCCATTCCAGAAAAACAGATGCAAAACTGCTTTGACGGGTGGAATAGGCACTGGTGTCAGTGCATAGCTTCCCAAGAGGAGTACTTCAAAGGTGACTGTAGGTGATATTCAGCAATGAGTTATGCAGCACTTTTTCTTTTTTTTTTCTTTTTTTTTTTTTTTTTTTGAGTCAGAGTCTCACTTTATTGCCCAGGCTGGAGTGCAGTGGCATGCTCATGACCACCTTAGCCTCTACCTGCTGGCCTCACGAAATCCTCCTGCCTCAGCCTTGCAAGTAGCTGGAACTACAGGCGTAAGCCATCATACCCAGCTAATTTTTTTTTTTAATTTATTGTAGAGACAAGGTCTTGCCATGTTGCCCAGGTTGTTCTCGAATCCACGAGCTCAGGCAATCCTCTAGCCTCCGCCTCCCAAAGTGCTGGGATTACAGGTGTGAACCACCATGCCTGGCCTGTAGCACTTTTTCTAGGATGGTTTGCGAACCTAATTGTCAGATCTCATAAACTACATAAAGGTAGAGAGTTTACCTGGAACACACGCTACATAACTCATTGTATCCATAATACATGGCATGATGACTGATGTATACAGCAGGGCTGTAGAAATACTGGTTGAATGGATGGAAATCTACTTTTAAATTTCACAAACACTTAATTTCCCTCCTTTCCCAAATGCCAACAGGTGAGTTGGGCAGTTCCAGATTCCTGAGCGCTATGAACCCCCAGAAGTCTACCCCGGGGTCTCTCTATGAGTTAGCTGAGGGCGGAGGCACAAACCCAAACAACAGCTGGGAATATAACTTCCAGTACAACTGAGAGGGGGAAAAAGTGGTTTAAAAATTGAAGCCTGCTGGTCTCAGTGGCTCAGCCTCTCATCCCAGCACTTCAGGAGGCCAAGGCGAGTGGATTGCCTGAGCCCGTGGGTTCGAGACCATCCCAGGCAATTTGGCAAGACCTTGTCTCTATAATAAATAAAAAATTAGCCAGGCATGGTAGTGCATGCCTGTAGTTCCGGCTACTTAAGACAGACATGGAAGGATAGCTGGAGCCCAGCAGGTCGACGCTGGGTGGCCATGAGCCTGCCACTGCTCTCCAACCTGGGTGACAGAGTGAGACTCCAACTCAAAAACAAAACAAAACAAAACGTTGAAACTCTAAAAGCATTATTTATCTTGAAGCTGTAAATATTTGCCTCAACTGGTTAAGCAAATCATAATGCAGAGGAATGCTGGACTGGCATTAAAAATGATGGTGCAGAAGAATACTGAATGAGGTGGTGAAATGGGATATGTAAATGGCAGAGAGTATGACTCCGTTTTAGTTCAAGGAAATGTACACCTATTTGTATATGCACAGAACCAGAACAATATACACCAAAATGTTAACAGTATTTTAGGTAAAGTGATTATGATCCTGAGTAATTTTTAAAAATTGTCTTCTCTTTACTTATTTTTCTATCAAAAAATTTCTAAAAGCAAACAAGAGTGATTTCTGAGACTATTACATAACTCATATTCTCCATCTTATCAAATCAGAGCAAATGTTTTCTTTTAATGAAAACTCTTTCTACAAGATACTGCTTTTATTAAAGGGGGAGGGAGGAGAGAGTGATTTATTTTCCTAAAGCCAGAGAAATAGCAAGCAAGACTCTCATTGCCAAAGGAATTGGAAAAACAGGCCAGCTAAATTTTCTATCCATGAAAGTGTTAACTGCGTTTTACCTGACTATTATACTGACAAATTTTAGTTGCAGAGAAATGGGCGGAATTACAAGAATTATTTTTGGCCAGGCACGGTGGCTCGAGCCTGTAATCCCAGCACTTTGGGAGACTGAGGCCAGAGGATTGTCTGAGCTCAGGGGTTCGAGACCAGCCTGGGCAACTTGGCGAGACCTTGCCTCTACAGTAAATCAAAAAATAAGCTGGGCATGGTACCGTGCTCCTGTACTACTTGGAAGGCTGAAGCGGGAAGATCACCGGAGCCCAGCAGGTCGAGGCTGTGGTGGCCGTGAGCGTGCCCCTGCTCTCCAGTCAGGGCAACAGAGTGAGACTCCGACTTACAAAACAAAACAGAGCAAAACTATTTTTTTTCTTGTCTCTTAAGAATTATAAGAATTTTTGACAATTGTAAAGACATTTCTTTCACCAAACTGGCAAGTTTTGTGTAGAAATATCTTACTTTGCTTAGAAATTGCCCACCGGTGCAGATGCTATGCATTGTATGAACATTTGAAACATTGTATGAACACTGGAATCAGCTATGCATCGTATGAACATTTGGATGAGGGGTAAGCAGCATAGAAACGAATTTTGCTGTGATTTGAGACCACACATACCTTGAACTGGCAAGCATATTTCACTTGAAGTGGCTTTCCTGGGACTAGACACAGGTGTGTTGTATTGCTTTGTGGTCTGTAGTCATCACTGCTCGCCAACGTGACTAAACTTCAGTTGTTCCTTCTGGTTCCTGATCATGACAAACTATGGAACATTTTATTCTGGAAACTCCAGGTTTGGTATAAAGGGTCAAATGAACCCCAACTCTGACACTTAATGGGACATAGCAGAAGAACAGCTAGAAAATGACTTTGGGTTTCTGTAGCTCTTGCTTGGGAGACCACAGGCCGGTAGTGGCTAGGGAAAATTCCATGTCCCTAGCACAATCCTGGCGCATGAATGCTTCCCAACAAATGTCTGTTAAATGAATGAATTTGTTGTGTAGGTGTTTTGATATAGGGCCCTGCTACAAATGGACACTTTCTCTCTCCTCCCCTAGCACATTCACTAAATTAAGTAAAATCGACTAAATGAAGTTAAATCATCTCTTCAGGTGGTTCTGATCTAGTTCTGCTGAAGACCAGTCTCGAGTCTCCCGTCGTTTTTAGAAAATGTCTAGAAACGTCTCCAACTTTTATTCCCTTAATTCTATTAAGAACATAAAAACGAAGACACAGAAGTCAACACAAAACAAATGTACACAAATTTTTGTAGTTAAACAATCTGCTAGCAGCATACTTCTTGTTAAAAGGCATCACACACACACATACACACACAGATGACATTAACTAGTTCTTAGACAGAAACTAAAATCTGTAATAACCTATCATTTCATTGGGAGATTTTTATATCTGAACTCACTAAAATAGTTCCCTTTGTTCTCCTCCTTCTCCTCCTCCACTTTTTCACTACTTTATTTTATTTTAAAGATGTAGGGTACAATTCAGGGTTAAGTATACAGATGTTCATTATGCAGATACCCCTGTTGATGAGGTGTGCCCCTCCCTCCCCTGGCAGTTTTCCTCAACTGCCAATCCACCCTCCCTCCCCTTGCAGTTTCTCACTACTACCAAGACTATTTTACTAATTTAAACAACTAACAAATAGAACTATACCTAAATGAGGAGATTAAAGGGGGAAATGAGTAGAATTTCTCTATTATTAAGCAGCTATTATACGTGGACATTTATTCTAGGCATTTTACATATACTATTTCTTTTAATCCTCACCAAACCCTTGCCAAGTAGATACTATTAACTTTATTTTACGGATCAAGAAACATATTCAGAGACGATAAGAGATTTGTACAAACTCAAAACAGTTGAGCATTGACTGAGCTAGACTGTGAGCCGTCTTTCTGTCTTAACAGCCGGCAGTTTTTCACTGTACCACTGTCAAAATTGTAGAAATATTCCTGATCTTTAACAGGGCTTCTCCTTGGAAGACTGCTGGTGACTTGGAAGGCCAAGGATAATAGTCATTTAGCTGTAATGTGGTGTCCTTCCTTGGCCTCCACCTATGTGGCTGTGGACTCTCATTCTGAGCAATGAGAGCACTGTGCCGTCTGGGACTGCCCTGGCTGACACGACACTTGTCTGGGCAGCGTCTCTGTTTACTTCTCTTCCTCTTCTTAGTTTCAGGCCCCAGCCCTAATGTCTGTGTCCTTTACACAGGGAACAAGTGGCCTTCCACGCTTCCACGGGGTGACAGTCCACAATGTTTATGGTGATTAGTCTCACGCTGTACAGTACATTTTTTATTGCACCAAAGATTAGCGTGAACTTGAGTTTTGTACATAAAGGTGAAAGATCTCTCTGGCAAGAGCTGGGCATACTCTTGACATTTAAAAAAAGCCTGCTTGCTTTTTTAAAATTTGTGTTCCTAACAGAGATCCTAGATTTAAATAACTTGTTTATTTTTCAGTTAAACATCACAATAGTTAACATTGTTTCTATGTTACAAAATTAATTTTGATGGTGATGCGTTCAGGAGTACATTGGGCTATTCTTTCATAGCCTCTGTTTTGCAAATGTTTCATGAACTTGAATTCATCTATTTACTCTGAGCGCTAAGGAGGTGACACTGACATAGTCATGCGTTATCTGTAAAAAATATACAGTCTTTCTGATATTCACGTTCCTGGTTTTCAGTGCTCATGGAGTCAGAAAAGAAAGATAAAATCCTATTAAGTTCATTGTCATCATCAGCTTCATCCAGTTTACCAAACACGTGGTCTCCCTCAGGGTTCATCCCTCAGGAATATGGAGGACATAATCATATTTTTCCCATCATATCCATATTTACATCTGGGTGTTACAAAATTGATATCGTACAATATATGCTGTTCTATATCTCACATTATTTACTTAAACATACATGGTAACTATTTTGCCCAATTCAACACATATTTCCCTGAAGCATAATTTTTTTAGGTTGTGTACTATTTCTTCTCAGGAGGTGACATAATTTATTTAACTAATCGCCGGTTATCTAAAATTCTAATTGCCTTCCATTTGTTCTTGCTATAAAAAAAAGTTAAAAATATTTTTGTGTGTGAATTGTTAGATATAGCCATTCTTACAGTAAATTTCTATAGATATGGGATTACTGAGTAAAAGGTATAAACTTCTAAAGGGTTTTGATAAATTCTGGAAAGTGTGATTATGCCATTTTTACTCTCTCCAACAGTTTTATTCCCCTGCCTTCTCCCTTGTTTTGCCATTTCTGTGTTGACCTTATCTTCCAGGGCATGATTTGGGCTCCTTCAGGAGCTGGGAACATATTGTATTCGTCTTTTCCACTCTGCTTACTCTGCTGAACAAATCTGTGATTGATTATAGATAAGATTTCTTCTCCAACTAGTTTTCTCATTCTTCTATAGCATAAATGTTGTGCTTTCCTTCAGATGAAATTGATTAAACAAAACATAGAGAATTATATATTTTTGAATATATTCTCAGGACTCATCAGTACTAGTTTAAGTTTGTCAATTTAAAATGTATTGATCTTATATCCTCCCATCTATTATCTAGGATGTCTGGGCATATAAATACAATACTAATTCATTTCTTTCCCCTGAAATTCCTGTCTCTTCTGTATTTCTTGGCCAGGTTAAAGGAATTCAGATAATATTTGTATTAGGAATGTAGAGACAAGTGTACCAGTCACCAGCTTACTATAAAAACATGGGTCTTTGGCATTGACTAAGAAAACAAGTTCTCTCATTTGGTGCATACACAATGTCCTGAACAGCTATTATGATTAATTAACTTTTCCATGTTGATGTAGGAAGTTTTACTAGCTCTTAGAAAACTAGCTCCAACTAGCTTGTAGTCTGATCAAATAGGGAACAAGTCAAGTGAAAATGGAAAAAGCCAAGCAAAAAATCCTTTAAGGGTCAATAATGATTTTTTAAAGGCATCTCAGTCTAGTTAATACAGTCTTACCTCTCTTCTTAAAAGGGATATTACTGTATATGAAAATTATAAATGCTCATTTGAATATTAGATTTTAATATGCTTATTTGCTACTCTCTGATCCTATGTGGCAATCTCTACCACAGAAATACCCTGCCTTGACCTCTTCATGGGAGATCTGGCTCAGGAGTTGTTCACATTTAGCTTTACCCTTGCATTAGAGCAGAAGCTAACTACACATGCCTTTTTTACGCAGTGAAAAACCGTGATACCTATGCAGTGTGGTGCCTAGTGCTAGTGAGTTGGAGTTTCTTAATGATAAACGCTTCAACTTTTCAAGCACTCAGTATGTGTCAATAGTTTACATTTGCTATTTATTTCTATTTGATAGACGGTCAAACTGAGGCTTAGAGAAGCTGAGTCCCTTAGTCAAGGTCATGTGGTTAATTGTGAACAGTTGGAATACTCAAAACCAGGTCCTTTTCACTTCAGAGTTGTCTGTTGTAGAACACTTCTGAGTCTTTTCGTGGATCTACTTATGCTATTATTATGTGAGACACAGTGGAGGGAATCTCAGGTGAGGAAGGGAATGCAGAGCTCATCCTGCTTCTTCAAACATGCCTTCACCTAGAATCATCAGCCTTTGACAACATAGCAGTATCTCTCCTTCTTAAGCCAGCTTCCAAGAAGCAGCAGAGCCGAAGATAGGCGGATTTTGCTTTTCATTCCACAGGGGTACCTTTTTAGGTGTTCTTGAGATATAATGTATAGAAAATGGAGAAACCCCAGAGAGATTAAAAATAGCACAAGCATAAATAATAATCACATATATGTTCCTCATCAGCACACATGGAGAACACATTTTTCCAGTGTGGCACAGCTAAGGTCAGCAAGGACAGTGAGGAGGAAGATACCCTCTTTTTAAATTCAGATGCTCTAAAATTCACTGGTAGTTTGTTAGACATATTAGGAATGGCAATGTGGCCTCATAGGTTGAATAATGGCAAAAATATACGGGCATTCAGAACAGCATCTCTTTAGCCACTGATGTATCTTAAAATTCTGGGCAAATTGTTCATTTTTATATATTTTTTTAAAAAGTTTGGTGAAGTATCACAAAGATGCTTTTTAAGTTAAATTTTTTAACAATGGTAATAAGTTCTTTATAACTATTGGTTCGCAGTTTCCTGTCCCAGCAAGAGTATTTCAGATGAAGGGTTTCCTAAGGAGATCAGGATGGGCCAGAGTTTTTCAAGTTTCCCGAAGGCAATGGTGTTCTCTCTGTGCTAGGCACTTTCACTTTCATACAACACCCTTTGAAGGTGGTAATAATATTATTGCACCCAATTTTCAGATGAGGAAATTGAGACCTAAGAGAGGCTAAATAACTTGTCCACTAAGATGGTAGAAAAGTAGCGAAGTCAGAATTCAGACCCTGGTGGTGTGGTGTCAGCACAGAGAGAGAAAAGCATGCAAGTGGATGGGAAGTGAATTGTTTTTGAACACTACTCTGTGTTCAAGGTCACAGAAAGGGCTCCAATCTAGGCTTTATAGGATCACCATAATCCTCAGGAATGTACTGGTTGCATTGTAGACCAAAGAAAAGAAAGGAAACTGCTCAGGATACAGGCCTGAGGTTCTGTGAAACTGATGAAGACCTGTAGGAATGGAGAGCCCTCCTGGGGCATCATTCCTGCACAGAGACGGGAGAATATGAAAAAAAAATCTCTGGGTGGAAAATTACTTGAGACGTTATGAAAGGTTCACATTGTTAGAAGTGATGACTCTTGCTCACCAGTCTGTCTCCTGGGCTCATGCCTCGGCTTTTAAACGATTCTTGACTTTGGCGCCTGGCATATACAGAGTAAAGCATCAGTGCCCTTTACCCCCAGCTTGGACCTTTCCCACACATCACATTGTGTTGCTGTATGTGGCCCACCCACGTGGAGTTCCAGTGGTTTTCCCTTGGAAAACACATGGGGTTTCACAATTCTGTGGCCTTGCTTGGCCCATCCCCGGGTAAGGCTGTGAGCTTCTCAAGGTAAAACGGCTTCTATCTTTGGGAAGCTCATCTAAAACAAGCAAAACTGCTTTATTTTTAGTCTGATCATTAGGGCCCTAATTGGATCAGGCCTATACCATTCACCTTCAGATATTTACGGCATGTTTTTTCTCTGAGTGTGTCCCTTTCTAGGGTCCAATCAGAGAGCCGAGGAGAGAAGACGGTCATTAAGTTGTGACCTGTTGCTTAGAGGTGACTTACCCTCGGTGCATTTAGGCCTGGGTGGGACACTTAGAGTGCTTGCAAAAAGAAAAAGAAAAGGAAAGTAGCATTTTGTGCTGAAAGTGAGGTACTATTCCTATCTTGGTATTGTTTCTGAGTTATGTTCAGACAAATTTAAGGAGTCTCGAGTTTATCCGCTGTGGTTTCTTTACTTAATTCTGTTTTCATTTGGGTTTTTTTGGTTTTTCGTTTGTTTCAGTTTGTGGTTGTTTATTGTTTATTTTGTAGATTTGTTTTTACTTGGAGGAACTACTGTGAACGAAGAAGATAGTATAGAGAAGTGGTATGTGTTGGGACAAGATAACACTGAAAATGGTGACCTAGGTCCTGTCCTAGTCCCAGCTGTCAAGCAGTGTGACCCTGGAGGGGTCACATAACTTTTCCATTTCTAATACGTTGTGGGCTGCATCGGTGATTCCCTCACCTAACTGTCCATCACATAATCACTGGGGGTGTCTTTTAGAAGGAAGTATATGCTGCAAGGAAGCACAGGGGAACCTTCTGGGTCAACGAAATTGTTCTGTATCCTGATATACTGGTGGTTACAAGACTGTATATGTTTGTCAAAATCTGAGACCAGTACACTTAAAAAGAGTGAACTTTACCGTATGAAAGTTGTCCTAGACCGGGCTCGGTGGCTCAGCCTGTAATCCCGTGCCTTTGGGAGGCTGAGGTGAGTGGATTGCCTGAACCCGCGGGTTCGAGACCCATCTGGGCAGCGACACCTCATCTCTACAATAAGTCAAAAACTAGCTGGACGTGGTAGCGCACGCCTGTAGTTCCGGCTACTCGGAAGGCTGAGGCGGAAGGATCGCCGGAGCCCAGCAGGTCGTGGCTGCGGTGACTGGGAGCGGCCACTGCACTCCAGTCTGGGTGACAGAGTGAGACTCCAACTCAAAAAAAAAGAAAGTTGTTCTAATTTTAAATTTAAAAAATTTAAATCTCCTGAATATTAATATGGTGAAAAAAATACCTAGGCCACCCCAAACCAACTACCTACTGAAAGCTCTCTGTCCTCTCAACCATCTCCATATTTGTGAGTCTAATAGGAACCAACTCAAACAATCTAAGTTGCCAAGTCCCAGGTTCAGGTGTTGTTTGTCAGCTGTGTCCATGAAGTTAAGAGTGGCCTGGGGGGAAGAGAGTAAAGCGAGCCCCTGCAGTCACAGAGTGTCTGGATAGGATAACGAAATCACAAGGGAATTGGAGGGAAAAACATGGCTACATCCTGGGTTTAACACTCATGTAAAGCATCCATTTCAATTAACAAGCAGGAAACGTGAGCGCCAAGTACAACGTGAGCGCCAAGTACTGATCACTTATCAGAAACCAGCGTGAAGATATAGGATGCTGAACTTAAAACTATGAATAAAAGCTATTGTTTTCAGTTTGGGGCATTAAAAAGATAGAAACAGTGCTGTGGGATGTATCTGACACCGATTACAGGATAGCATGTAAGTGTCTGGCAGACACGAGCTTGGTGATTTGAACTGTGTGGATTTTGAGGGAGAGGATAATGCACCCTTATGGTCAACATGTATTTTGGGGTCCAGCATTAACCTCTAAGAGGATTTCACCCTGATGCTAAAAACAAATACAAGACCCTCAGAATCAAAAGTGTTTCCTGACAGCATTCATGGCAAGCTGGACCCCTAGTAGGAAAATGGGGTGTTGAAAATATTCAGCTTTTTTTTAAAAGTTCATGGAAGAATGTAGTAAATATGTTTTAGGCGACGTGTCTCATCCAAAGCACACTTCCATAGGCACACCTCTCTCTAAGCAGCCATTCGATGAGGGCTTAGCTGTCTATCTTGCTAGAGTGTAGCCACCGATCCTAGCTACAGCTGATAGCACCATGGTAGGCACCAATGAAAGCTTGATTGGAATATTAGGAGACAAAGATCATTCTCTGGGGGAATCAGAATGCAAGGTCACACTGGGAGAAGTTTGCATTTGTGCCATGGAAAGGCAAAATCATGGACAAACTCAAATTAGGAGGAAGGCCAGGCATGGCGGCACACGCCTGTAATCTCAGCACTTTGAGAGGCTGAGGCAGGAGGATTGCTTGAGGCCAGGAGTTTGAAACCAACCAGGGCAACAGGGTGAGACCTCATCTCTACAAAAAAAATAAAATAAAATTAGCTGGGCATGGTGGTACGTGCTGTAGTTCCAGCTACTCAGGAGGCTGAGGCAGAAGGACCACCTGAGCCCAGGAGGTGGAGGCTGCAGTGAGGCGTGATCATGCCACCGCATTTTAGTCTGGGAGACGAAGTGAGACCCCCAACTCAAAAAAAAATAAAGAATTAGGAGAAAGTGACTATAAGTAGTAACAACATCAGCGACAACAACAATAATAATCATTTCTAAAACTTATAAAATGCTTCCTGTGTGCCAAGCACTGGACTAATCCTATCTGGTGGATAATATCACTACCTTGATTACAAAATGAGAAAACCAGGACTTGGATGTGGTCACTTTCCTAAGGCCACACAGGTGGTACGTGGCAGAGCCCGGGAGGCAACCCACGTAAGACAGTTCTCAAGCTAGTTTATGAAAACTCCATCAGCATAATCCTGCCTCTCAGGAAGCCATCAGAGCAGCTGCAGTGAGGAGCATGGAAGAAATGTGCACAAGAAGCCGGGCTTGGTGGCTCAGCCTGTAATCCTGCGCCTTGGGAGGCTGAGGTGAGTGAATTGTCTGAACCCACGGGTTCAAGACCCGCCTGGGTGACTTGGCGAGACCTCATGTCTACAATAAAAATCAAAAATCAGCCGGGCATGGTAACGCGTGCCTGTAGTTCCAGCTACTCGGAAGGCTGAGGCAGAAGGATCGCCTGAGCCCAGCAGGTCGGGGCTGCGGTGGCCGGGAGCGGCCACTGAACTCCAGTCTGGGCGACAGAGTGAGACTCTAACTCAAAAAAAAAAAAAAGAAAAAGAAACGTTCACAAGAGGCAAGAGCGTCAGACACAAGGGTGCAGTGAGGAAGGCCTGGGGTGCAGCCCTACTTCTGAGATCCTCTGGGGTCCCCAGCTCCAGTTTGCATGTGACTCTGCTGTGTTTGATGGGAAAGCTATACTATATCTTAAACAATCCTCTTTCTCCTTCTCCCTGCCTTTATCAGAACTGATTTCAGTGGATCTCTGTTTCTTAAGATCAAAACTGTTAAACTAGAATGCAGAACTATCTAAAGGGGTGTAGGGCTTGGTCAAGGTGGAAGAAATTAGCCCACACTCTCTGGATGGGACAGTATTTTTTTTCCAACCTTCTCAGGTTTAGGAAGATGAGCACCTGCAGTTCATTAAGGAAACATCAAGGGAAACTCCAAAAGAGGATACTAAGCTGCTGAATAAACTTGGAATTACTTAGCAATATACTTAGCTAAATTTCAGCCTAGAATCAGGTTTCTTAAGATGGTCTTTTTTTAGGACCTTTGCCCCAATTTCTTCAGTGGAATTGCCCTAGCTTTAAAAAGTGGGATTCCTTGTTCATTTTTAGTGGTTCTAGTCACCACTAGCTTCCTCACTGCACTCGTCACCTCTCTCTGACGCAGACACCATTTGTCTATGTGTGTCTCCATTTGTATTTTATTTATTTATTTGTTTGTTTGTTTATTTATTTACTTATTATTTCAATACCTTTGGAGAATACAAATAACTTTTGGTCTGAGCTTTAAAAGTACCCACCGAAGGCTGGGTTCGGTGCTCAGCCTGTCATCCCAGCACTTTGGGAGACCGAGGAGAGTGGATTGCCTGAGCCTGCGGGTTAGAGACCCACCCAGGCAACTTGGTGAGACCTCGTCTCTACAGTAAATAAATAAAAAATTAGCCAGGCATGGTAGCGCGTGCCTGTAGTTCCGGCTACTTGGAAGGCTGAGGCGGAAGGATCACCTGAGTCCAGTAGGACTAAGCTGTGGTGACTGGGAACGTGCCACTGCACTCCAGTCTGGGCAACAGAGTGAGACTCCAACTCAAAAAAAAAAAAGAGTACCCACCACGCCCACCTGTGTACATTGTACCCAACAGGTCATTTTTTTTGTTCTGTTCTCCCCTTCCCCTCTCCCTCTTCTGAGTCTCCAGTGTCCATGATACCATTCTCCGTGTCTTTACATATCCTTAGTTTAGAGTCCATTTGTAAGTGAAAACACGTGGGGTTTAGTTTTCTGTTACTGAGTTAGTTTGCTTAGGATGTTTTCCATTTCCACCCAAGCTGCTGCAAAACACATGATTTCATTCTTTTTGATAACTGAATGCTATTCCATAGTGTATATATACCACATTTTCATTATCCATTGATCGGATGATGGGTATTTAGGTTAATTCCACATCTTTGCAATTGTGAATTGTGCTTCAATGAACATGTGGATGCAGGTGTCTTTTTCATATAATGATCTCTGTACTTCTGTGAACTTTCTGGATCAAATGGTAGATCTACTTTTAGTTGTTTGAGAAATCTCCATACCGCTTTCCACAGAGGTCGTACTAATTTATATTCCCACCAACAGCGTATAAATGTGTTTCCTTTTTTTCTGCAACTGCACCAGCATCTATCGTTTTTTTGGGTTTTTTGATTTTTGATTTTTTGATTTTTACATGGCCATTCTGACTGGTGTAAGGTAGAAGATATACAAATGGCCAACAGTCACATGAAAAAATATTCAATATCACTCATCGTCAGGGAAATGCAAACATCATTTTATTTTATTTTATTTTCAGACACCATTTGAAATGACTGACATTCTCCTGAAGAATAAAGTAATGCTGGAATTCTAAACTAAGTGCTGGAGTCTTTGGTATACTTTTGTGAGAAAGCTTT
Source organism: Cephalopachus bancanus (assembly GCA_027257055.1). Taxonomy (NCBI): domain Eukaryota; kingdom Metazoa; phylum Chordata; class Mammalia; order Primates; family Tarsiidae; genus Cephalopachus; species Cephalopachus bancanus. The sequence goes on from JAPVLO010000006.1 coordinate 16,862,394, forward strand.
TCTATTGTGGAAACAGAATGAACCAGCAATTTCCCTCAGTCATTCGGGTTAGCCAGGGAGGATGGAACCGAGCGGTAGTCTGGGAGTCTGGGAGCAGGAACACTGTGAGAGAGCATTTCTTGTTGAGATGCTCCACTGGAGGTCAGCCAGGTAGACACAAAGAAGCCCGTGAGCAGGAGGATGTGCAAACTAAATAGCAAGCCGGTCACTGTGCAAATTTCAGAGCTGTGGACTCATGGGGGTCGGTGCCTGGTTGTCTGGAGAGATGACTCTGGTTATTTCAATTACACCGAAACACACCAGCAAGGGAAAAACCCACTCTGACCCACCTGTTTGTTTATTCTGCTCTCTTGTGACTTTTCAAAGGGCTTTATTAACACTGTGTGACTTTAGCTCTTTGATCCACCGAAAAAGGGCTTGGGAACCGACAACGGTCTCCCTAATCTTACCTTAGTGTGCTTTCTGAATTGACCCACTGAGGACTTCTCCCCACAGGCAGCCCCAGCCGGTTGGACACGGCATCAGAGCTGTTGCTGGGTAAGGCATCTTAATAGATCAGGGTCAGCCTGAGGTGCCAGGTTGGCACAAATGCACAGGTTACCTCACCTGTCCTCCTAGTTAATCTTGTTATGTTAAGGATATGATTTCCCCACTGTGGAGACAGGGTGTTCTTGGCACCTGGACAGTGCCCTAAGGCTTGACTCAGAGGTGTATAAGAACTGGTGAAAAACTCAGTTGCTGGGAGGAGGGACTGCGGGAGCTCCCTGACCTGAGAGGAGTGCCAGGTTCACGGATGGTGCACACCTGGGGACTGTGAAAGACCTGCCCCAGGAAAGCAGCTTCGCAAGAATGCAAGGAACTTCTGGGATTTCTTGGGCCTTCAGCATGTGTTTTCATTCTTTATGGCATCACAGCGTTCTTTTCCTTTCCCAAGGGAAGCATACATTTTTACATTCATGTAGGGCCCTGAATGTGGTGTCCTAGCTAAAACATTCCTGTCTGTCTGCAGAAGGCTTCCCTATAACCAGGATTAGCATTGTTAAACTTTTATGGAACACCTACTATAAGGTGTGTGTTAGCTGAGAGGGCTTGAGAACTAGATTCAGGGCACTCCTTCCTCATATGGATGGAATAGTCCCCAATAATCCCAAGGGGGTTTATTAATTTTCCTGCTGTCTGGAAAGAAATCTGTATCATTAAAGACTGGAGAGCTCATCCGGCATTTACACACTGCCAGGCAGCCTGGGGAGTCGCCACTAGCCATTTACAGAGGTGTCTACCAACAGCAAGAAAAGTCCATTATTTGTGGCTTCATTTATAATCCACAAAGTGCCTAGGAGGAAATGTACCTGCTAATACAGTTTCGTTTTATGATTCAGAAAAGAAAAAGAAAGGGTCTGAAGCATATTTTTGGATTGTGTTGAAAAGTTGGGTCATTTCTGAAACTTTGGAAGGAGTTTCTACTAGACAAAAAGAGAGAGAGAGAGGAAAAAGGGGAAAAAAGAGCTAACGGAGGCAGAGTTCTTTGCTTGTTGACTAGCCAAGAGTTTTTTACCTTGAGAGGTGGGTCGGAATCCTAGCTCTGCCTCTTTCTGCCTGAGAGCCCTTGGGCACTTTAATTAAGCCCGAAAGCCATTTCCTTGGCCAATGTTCGCAGAGTAGATGAGAACACATTTGAAAACTGGCTAACCCAGCTGACCCAACAGAACACACAAATTCCTGTCATGCCTTTGAGCTAGAAGTTGATAGCCATTTTTCCAAAGGAGGCTTCACAGAATCAGTGTCTGAATTTCCTTTCCACAAGAACCACCTCAAGAAAAGAACTTCCAACCCCTTGCATTAGGAATACCTTAAACAAACCTGACCTAAGAAAACCCTCTTTCTCTTTTGTTTCCAAAGCTGTGGGAGCAATGTCAAGATAATGGCACAAAATCCTGAAATGTGTTGTCTCTCCAAACGTCTTGAAGGAAAGAATTTGCGAAAAGGCTGAATAGATGGTCAAGGTTGTAGAGTCCTGAAGTCACTGAATTCGAGTTGTGGGGAAGATGTTACTCCTGTATCATTTGGGGTAACAGCCATTTGACTAGAGCACAATGACTAATAGATTCACATATATGAACATGTGCACTTTTCATTAACTCTTTGGATCCACCTATTTTTGTTACAAATGTTTAGAATTTTCTTTTTAAGTGTCTCAAATAAAAAATGGCTTCCTTGTGTTTCCTGGGTCACCTGCACATGCCCATAGGTAATGTGTTTCTCTTAAAACTCCAACCCCTTTTCTCCTCACTAGTCCTGGAGGTAATCAAGAAAACTGGGTTTAACTCTAGGTTATTCCTTTTATTAACTGTATGAGTTTGGGCAAATTATTTACCCATCTTAGCCTTAGTTTCTTCATCTATAAAATGGTGACAATAACATTCATTCTCTGTTGTAGGTTTTTGTAAAGATTACATGAGAGTAGAGAACTCAGCATGTTTGGTGTATATTGAAAATTCCATCATCGCTGTTATTATTATTATTATATTATTGTGATGTCAGTGTCTGGCATAGTTGTTGACTCATAGGAGACTCAAAAAGTTTTTAAAACTTCATTTACTGTGGTTAAACCACAGTCCTGCTGATCCAGCCCTCTGCCTGCTCTGTGTTTGACTTACAGGGCTGAGCGTAGCTAGAGGACCTGACCATTCATCTCAAGTGGGCATTAAGGCTGCTCCACCCAGCAATCATACTTCATTTCTCTAATCCAGGCATCTTCCCACTCTCTTAGGTGAGAAGTTCATGCTTCCTTCTCTAGCCTCAAACCTTCCCATTCTCACTCTTAGCTAGTAATCATCCCTCTGCTTCAATGAAGAATAAAATGATGCAGTTAGAGGAGATGGCACCCACCATTCCTGCATCTCCTCGCCTGCGTCTCTAGATGCCTATGGATTCCATGTTCCTTGAAACCAGGGATGGGCTGCTGTGCCCCTGACTAAAGCCAAGTCTCCCATAAGCACCAGGTCCCAAGCCCTAGTACCCACTCTAGCATGCTGCTCCAGCATTCGCCTCATCTCTCTGCATCAACTTCTTTCACTTCTGATTGTTGCTATTGGCATGCAAGTATTTGGGTTTTTTCCCCCCTTCGTTATATCTCCATTTCTCTCGTTCTCTTTGCAGCAAAGCTCCTTGAAAGAGTTGACTATCAGCTGTCTCCAATTTCTCTTCTCCCCTTCTCTCTTGAACCCATTCCAGTCACGTGTAGCACCTGCAACTGTTCTTGTCAAAGTCATGGCTAAATCAAATGGTCAGTTCTCAGTCTTTATGTTCCATGACCTAGTAGAAGCATGTACAGAGCTGACCACTGCCTCCTTCCGGACAGCGCATGTAACCTGGTTTTTCATTTACCTGACTGTTTTTCCTCAGTCTCCTTTGCTGATTCCCCGACCTCTATCTGCTGAAGAACCTCAGAATTCAGACTATGTATCTCTTTTGTTCATTATCTGTGCTCGCCTCTTATATCCTTCCTACTTAAAGCCCTTTCCTTGTTTAACACGAGAGTTAAAAATAAATTTAAAAATATAGTAATTCTCTCTTTTTTAATTTTTTTGTGATTCTTGTTAGGATTAGAGAAAAATTCTGTTTAAAAAGAACTCCAAGAACATTTTTTATGTTTTATTTTCTCATTGAAAACTAGTCAAGGCTGGGAGCAGTGACTCAAGCCTGTAATCCCAGCACTTTGGGGGGCTGAGGTAAGAGGATTGCCTGAGCCCAGGGGTTCCAGACTAGCCTGCGCAACTTGGCGAAACCTCATCTCTACAATACATGAAAAAATTAGCCGGGCATGGTAGTGGGTGCCTATAGTTCCGGCCACTTGGAAGGCTGAGGTGGAAGGATCACTGGAACCCAGCAGGTTGATGCTGCAGTGGCCATGAGTGTGTCACTGTACTCCAGCATGGGCAATGGAGTGAGATTCCAACTCAAAAACAAAATAAAGCAAAACAACAACAACAAAAGAAAACCAGTCAGATTTGCTTCAGCCTCAAAGAGCGTGTCTATGTAAAAGTAAATGAAAGTGGCAGTGAGCTGCAATTTTTTTTTCTAAACTAGCAAAAGGTTAAAGTTGGGGACCAGCAATGCCAGCTTCACCTGGTAGAAATGTCCTACCCCAGACCCACTAAATCAGAACCTGCATTTTAACAAGATTCCCAGGATGATCCATTTGCACATTAATATTTATAATCACCCTAAGTGATCCCACCAAATTTCATGGCTTTAAATCCCACTTAGTGGCTGACTTCACTCCCAAATGTATATTTCTAGTCAAGATTCCTAGTAAAATACAGACTCATTCATCCAATCGCCTGCTCAACACTGAGCTCCCATGATTCCCACTAAACCTGCTTCTCCAGTATTCTTCCATGTCTTCATTCATAGCAACTCCATTCTTCCATTGCTCAGGCCAAAACCCTTTGGCCTCTGGTCTGTCAACAAATCCAATCAGTTCTGTTTTAAAATGCCATCAGAATTTAACCCCTTCATCATTCCTGCTTCCTTAGACCCACTAGGCTTCCCCCCTTCCCCTCATCTATTTTGAAAATGACAGCAGGAATACATTCTGATAGATGATGTCACTCCCCGTTCAAAGCCTCACTTAAAGTACAGCCCACAAGACCCCATGGGACTGTTTTCCCCACCACCTCTCTGAATCTTCTGCAATTTTCTCCCCTCCTTTTTCACTTTGTTCCAAACCCTTCATCTCTTTTTGTTGTTCCTCAAACATAGCAGGTTGGCTCCTGCCTCAGGGCCTTTTTGTACTAGCTGTTCTCTCTGCCTGAGTGCCTCCACCTACCCTATCAGTGGTGCTGCTCCCTCCCTGCATGCAGGTCTCACCTCAAAAGTCACCTTCTTACCAGGCCTTCCCTGGACTTGCCATGTAAAATCTCAGCCTCAGACCCTTCTCCACAGCATAACCCCATTTCCCGTATGTATTTATTCATTAGCAATCTAGCATTCTCTTCTTTCTTTCCATTTGCATGCATGTACACACACACACACACACACACACACACACACACACACACACAAAACATGCATGTAGGGGCACATATGCATATTTTCACTGGTTTTATTTGTCCACATCTGTGAAAATGCCATAATGCTTTAATCACTACAGTTTTGTGATAACTCTCTGTTCTTTGACATTGGAATTGGCTTTTCTTGTCCCTTTTAGAATAGTTTCTTGAGATCCATGAAAACTCTTCAGCATTTTGATTAAAATTACTTTGAATTTATGGGTTAATTTAGGAAGAACTGACATTCATTAAGATGGAGACATGGACATTTCCTGTGCATGAAACGGTATTTCTCTCTGCTTATTTAGGTCATCTTGAATGTTGTTTAATAAAGTTTTTGTTTGTTTGTTTGTTTGTTTTTGAGTTGGAGTCTCATTCTGTTGCCCAGGCTGGAGTGCAGTGGCAAGTTCATGGCCACTGCAGCCTCGACCTATTGGGCTCAGGTGATCCTTTCACCTCAGCCTTCCAAGTAGCTAGAATCACAGGTGTGTGCTACCATGACCGGCTAATTTTTTTTTTTTTAATTGTAGAGATGCAGTCTCGCCAAGTTACCCAGGCTGGTATTGAACTCTTGAGCTCAGATGATCCTCTCACCTCGGCCTTCTAAAGTGCTGGAATTACAGGCGTGAAGCACCTTGCCTGGCAAGTTGTATAATTTCCTTATAATGGTCTTATACATTTTTGTTACATTTGTTCTATATTGCATGTTTTTCCTTATGTTGTAGATGTAATATATGAACACTTTAATAGACTTTTGGAGATAACTTTTAAATTTATGGAGAAATTGTAAAAATAATACAGAGAGTTCTCGTATATCCCTCACTCAGTTCATCCACTTTCAGTTTCCCTCGTGTTATCATCTCACATTCAGCCTAGGGTATTTGTCAAAGTGAATACACCAATATTAGTGCATTCCTGTTAGCTAAAATCCAGATTTTATTTGGATTTCACCATTTTTTTCATTAACGTCCTTTTCTGTTCCACAGTCTCATCCAGGATACCATATTGTGTTTAGTTGTCATGTTTCCTTAGTCTTCTGTGAGTTGAGATAGTTTCTCAATCTTTCCTTGTTTTCATGACATTGACAGTTTTGAAGATTATTAAGTATTTTGCAAGACATCCCTCAGTTTGGGTTTGTGTATTTTCTTCTGGTGGGCCTGGGGTTCTGGAAAGCACAAACAGCAGTGACATGCCATTTCTCATTACACCATGGCAGGGCTTTCTTGCAGCCCACAAGGCATCACTGGTGATGTTAGTCTTGGTCACTTAGTTATGGTCCTATCATAATATTTTATAAATTTGACTTACTTTTCCTGTTTTGTATATGTGTTCTTGTTTTTTGTCTTCTAAAAATTTTCATCTTTTTTGTTCACTGCTGTTTTTCTGGTGCTAACACAGTACCTGGTATATAATGGGTGTTCAAGAAACATGTTGAATAAATTTTTTTCTCTATTTTATACCAGCTACTCATTATACTCAGCAAAAATGTTAAATATTTCACATGAACTTAAGACACAGAAAGTGATTTATGACTGACAGTTGATAATTGCTCCAACATAAAATTGGGTTAAATGAAACAAAATAAAAAACAAAAATAAGAGTACCCGGTCGGGCTCAGTGGTTCAGCCTGTAATCCCAGCACTTTGGGAGGCCGAGGCAAGTGGATTGCCTGAGCCCGTGGGTTCGAGACCAGCCTGGGCAGCTTGGCGAGACCTCATCTCCACAATAAATCAAAAATTAGCTAGGCATGGTAGCACGCCTCTAGTTCCAGCTCCTTGGAAGGCTGAGGCGGAAGGATAGCTGGAGCCCAGCAGGTCAACGCTGGGGTGGCTGTGAGCATGCTACTGCACTCCAGCCTGGGCGACTGAATGAGATAACAACTCAAAAAAAAAAAACGTACCCAAACTATCACGACAAGAATGGGAATATTATTAAGAAAAACCAAGCTGAGGAGAGGAGCATGAGAACAGGGCAAGTTAAAACACCACAAAGCTTACTATTCTTATTGTGATTTAACCATTTTTATAAATATTCTTCAGGTTGTTGCAATCTTTTGATTTAAAAAAAAGGAATAACTAGCCACGTTTTAAATGACAAATATCTTGTGGTTGTAAAGTAAAATGAAGCTATTCTCAATCTTTTGAAATTTACTTATTTGTTTATTTTTAATTGACAAATAAAACTGGTATATAGATATGGTGTACAACATGATGTTTTGATATGTATGAATACATTGTGGAATGGCTAAATCAGACTAATAATAAATGCATTAATTCACATATTCAACATTTTGGGGGGGTGTAAGAACACTTAAAATCTCCTCTTCTAGCAAATTTCAAGTCTACAATGTATTGTTATTGACTGTAGTTCCCATCCTGTACAATGGCTCTCTTTAATTTACTTCTCCTGTCCAGTTGAAATTTTGTATCCTTTGATCAATCTCCTCTGCCCCCTAGCCTCTGGTATTCTCAATCAAGGTAGCATTTTTAAAATACCAGAAATTTATTAGATGACTCAGATAATGCACTAGATGTGCTAAAAAACCAAACACGAACAGGGACGATTTAAATTGGATACTTCCAGTTCCCTCTCTCCACCCTCCCTACCTCTCAGGTGTATGCAGCCTCCCCCTGCTCTTCCTGTAGTGTATGTGACTTTCCCTTCCACCCATTTTTCTTATCCTCGTTCCTTTGCTTGGAATACTCCAACCCTCTTCTTGTACACCCTCTCCCCACACCCATTTCTTCACATGACTAACACCTACTCAGTTGAATCCATAAGTAGTGCTGAGCTAACTCGGGCATTTGAGATGATTAACTTTCAGATATTGCTCTCTTGACAAAAAGAGCCTCAGAACTTGAGGAGACATACTCTTAGATGACCTGGAATTTTATCGCATTGTATCAGTGAGGATAGGTCAGGTAATGCTATGTTAACACAGACAAATGTCAATGACTTTTACGCAATGAAAATTTATTTCTCTCCCATATTTGTACATAAAGCTCTGTCCCCTGTCATCATTCAGGGACCTAGAACCAAGGTAAAGGAAAGAGAACTTGGTAAATGGGGCATTGGCTGTTAATGCTTTCATCATGTGTCACTTTTCTTCACATTTCATTGGCCAAAGCAAGAAAAATGACCATACTTTAAAGGACAAAAGAAGTTCAGATCTATGATGTGTCCAAAGGGCAGATGGTCAACAGGGATATTTACATACTGTTCCTATGACTAGCTCAGGGGTCCACTGTCACATGCTCCCCCAAACCTCATAGTTACTCAGTATTGCTAGTGTAGATAGGTAGATAGGTAGATATTAAACATACACACCATTAAAACAATGACAGAAAATTATAACTAAAGTGAAGGAGAATACAACTATGTCAATTTTAAATTTGAATATGTAGTCATAAAAAGAAACAATATATCAGGTTATTTCATATGAAAACGTCATTCTGCTGTATCCCAGGAGACAACATTTAGATTCTGGTAGACATTGCAGAGCATTTAAAGAAAGCTGAGTAAAAGGTTGAGGTGGAATCCTGTGGAACACCAAAATTTAGATGAGTAAAGTAAGTGACAGGAGAAAATGGGAGACAGGAGAAAATGTAAGCACTTAAGAACCAGAAGGGTCTTGATCCTACAAAGTGGAATATCTGCCGAGATAATGCATAGTTCACAGTGTCAAATGTGACAGGGCATTCCAAGAAACTAAAGAGTGAAGCAAGACCAAACAGACCTTCAGTGCACCTCAAATTCAAAGTCATAGTTGTGAGCTGGTCATCCTTCTCTCCAATCATACTTTTCCTCCTGCAGTTTCTATTTTAATTTTTGGCATCTAGCCACCAAATGCTAGAAAGCTGAGTATAATTATATGCTCCTGGAACACCCATATCCACTCAATTTTGTGCAGATTTGTATTCCTAAAAATTCCTCAGATCCCACTCTCCTCTCCATCTGCACTCCACAGCCCTAATGCAGGCCCTCATTAGTACTTAACTGGACTATTTTATGACTTCCTAACCAATCTACTTGCACCTGGTCTTATTCTCTTAAATCCGTCTGTGTTCGTTATCTATGGCTGCATTATAAATTATCCTAAAATTGTAACTCAAATCAAAATTAATAAGCATTTTCTTGTATAATTTCTGTGGATCAGGGATTTGGGAGAAGCTTAACTTTGTGGTTCCGTCGTGGGGTTTCTTATAAAAATGGCAGAAAATATGTTGGCTGAGGCAATAGTTTTCTGAAGCTTTGACAGAAGCTGGAGGATCCATCTAGCATGGTTCTTTCACATGGCTTGTATACTGGTGGGAGCTGGTGGTGGGAGTCATCCTTGGTATTCCTCTCCACAAAGTTGCTCAAAAGCACTGATGGCCTGGCAGCTTAGCTTCTTCCATGACAAGTGATCCAAGACATCAAGGCAGAAGTTGCAATTCCTTTCATGACCTAGCCTCAGAAGGTACCTTTTGTCACATCTACCATACTCTACTGGCTATGCATAGTCTGTTGGTGGAAAGAGACTACATCATTGTGTGAATATCAGGTCATGATCACTGGGGCCATCTTGGAAGCTGGCTACTGCAACAGCCTTCTCACTACTATCAGAGTGATCCCTTAAATTTGAACCTGCCTGTTTAAGGTGGAAGTGGTGAAGATGCAGTATGGATAAAGTGACTGAGAAAAATGGTGGTTTGAAAGAGGATACATGATGAAATAGTAAATTACTGTGCTGTGGACAAGCAAAGAGATATGTTGAAAGGCATTAAGGGTTTAGCTGAAGACCAGTGCTAAGCATTTTAGCTGTAGAATAATGGAGCACAGATCTTGGGTGTGATGCAGTGTTGGGACTTTAACAGAAGCATATGGCATGAGAATGATAGTGCCTGGAAGTTGGGTTATTGGAAATGAATTGAAGTCTTCAACCATGGGTCCCAGACTAGGTAGAAAAAGAAGTGACTTTAGGAAGAAACTGGTTATCAGGAGAAAATTGAGTCATCAGGGGACTTGAGATAGATATAGAACACCAAAAATAGATTTAAGGGCATTAGTGAATGTGAAAAACTTCAAAAGATAAGAGATAAGGTCAGAGAGTAGACATTAGAGTTCAGAGTCATGCAGAGGGCTCTGGGTTATAACACAGTCTAGAATGTGGCCATAGGTATAGGAGGCTAGAGTTTAGGGAAAGTAAAGGCCACTGGAGTTCAGAAAGTCAAGAACCTGGGAAGTTGGAGTGTTGGAAATGTCATCCACACGGTCACTGATGGACACTGGTGTTACAGCAGGACATGGAACAGAGCAGTCAGCTATGAGTCAGGTGTCAAGGTCTACAATGAACGTCAAGCAGCGGGTAGGGGGCAGAATCAGAAGGATAAGAGGCAAAATAATCAAATGTCATGAGGGTGTTTATGCAAAGTTGGAGAAACATGGGTTTGGAGACATTGAGTAGCTGGGAGAATACTGATGCCACCTCAAGGTCTCTTAGTTGATGGCACTGTCATTTGGATGGGTTCTGCTGGTGTGGAGCAAGAAGAGGTTAGCATCCTTCACTTCCTGGGGAGATAGTGTCTTTGTGAAGAAATCTAGTTTTACTTAAGATGAAGTTGTCATTTGTGAAAGTGTGTTTGAGAGAGAGAGAGAGAGAGAGAGAGAGAGAGAGAGAGAAAGTTTAATGGCCACAAAACAGAAATTTTAGAAAGTATAGTTGAAAATATTTTGAAGGAAGGAAAGAAGTGAAAGGTCGGATTATTGCCAAGGGCACACTGAGATATCAGAGGATGAGAACAGGAAAAAAAGAGATGAGAAGAAACTTGCATTTCAGATAGTGACCTGTGAGAACAGAATTTGATGCAAGGTGGAAAAAAGTGTCCTTGTGGTTCTAACTAAAATTCTTGCATAAGAGTTTGGCAGAGATACAGCAGACTGACTTTGAGATCATGAATTTGTGATTTCATAATTTCATATTTCATTTGAATAGAGTCTCCCTGTTCAAGGGAGTCTGAAATGTTCCAGCTGAATCGTAGGGTCCTCAGCTCCAAGTCCCCAAGAAAGGAAAAATTACTTTCCTTAATAACCTAGAAAGTTATTAGAAGGTCAGGGAGCCCAAGAAAAGTTTCAATTAACAGGCAAGGAGTGTGGGTTTAAACCTGGATATGGTCTGATGTCAAGTTAACAATGTTGTACAAAGGCCAACTTCTTGTTTTTGATATTCTACCACAGTTACATCAGACTTTATGATTGAAGGAAGCTGGGTGATAGGTACATTGGACTCTGGATCTTTTTTTTAATTTCTGTAAGTTGACAATTATTTCAAAATAAAAATTTAACAAAAAAGAAGGATATAAATCAGGCACAGTCTAGGGGCTCTAAGTCCTATGGAGAAGAAAGTGAAGAGTAGTATACATCATGTATACATCGTGGGACTAAATGAGAGCGTTGCATGGTTGAGAGATATGTCCTCATGATTGTTTCCAAATTACTAGGGGTCTCCTTCAAATCTCTGTCGACAGGATACACAGGAAGCTTACTTAATGGTATGTACTGAATGTAGCACCAAAGCTCGCTATGGTCAGAGAGTTTTACCTACTTGGATGACTGCAGGGCCTCCAGCATCCAGGGCAATCCGTCAGTGTCTGGTATACATAGGTATTCTTTGGTTGAAAGAATGCATGAATGATACCTTGGGAACAGGTACCAAGATCCAGCTTCTAAAGGGTTATTTATGTTTGTTCACATTTTCTTCTATTGATTTTCCAAGGACTCAAACTTACCAAACATTGCCATTAGTCTCTCAATAAAGATAAGCAAATGACTTCTGGAGCCCATCCTCCTTATTTTAGGGAAGGAATTCTTGTGGGGGATAAAATTTTGCTCGGGAAGTAAAATAGATATCTTCTTTTTATGACGCTCTGGTGTTCTTAACAAGCTATCTAATAAACTTCCATTTCTATTTAAAAGAGAAACACACATAACTCTGTCTAGAAATCTCTGCCCTAAACAACATCTTAGCTTGTTAATGAGGAAATAAAAATAGTAATAGCTACCATTTATTGAGCACTTGTATGACCTGGCATCATGGCAAACAACTATACACATTATTTTCGTTTTCCCAACAACCCTCTGCAGCTATTAGCTCTGTTTTATAAGTCAAGAAAATGAGACTCAGAAAGGTTACAACATAACCTTTGGTCACGTGACCAAAAGCCTGGACTTGAGTGCAATCTGATTCCAGAGCCTGAATTGTGAAGAAAAAATGTTTTCTATCAAGGTATAATTTACATACAGTATGATTTACTATTTACAGTGTACAACTTTGTGAGTTTTCACTAATGCATGCAGTAGGGTGATCACCATCAAAATCAAGACGTAGAATATTTCCATGGCTACAGAAAACTCACTCATGCCTCTTTGTCATCAATTTCTCCCATACCTAGCTTCTGGCAGTCACTGATCTGCTTTCTTGTTCTGAATAACATATAAATAGAATCATAAATTATGTAACCTTTTGAGTCTGGCTTGTTTCACTTAGAAGAATGCATCTTGAACTTCATCCATGTTGTCTCCTGTATCAGTAATTTTTCCTTTCTGTTAATGCCTATTATCAAAGGTTATGTGTCTTGTCACCAGTTAAAGGACATTTCAATTATTTCTGGTTTTTAGTATTTACAAACATAGCTGCCATGAGCATTTATGATCAGGTTTTTTGTATGACCATAGTTTTCATTTTTGGGGGGTAGGATTATGAGTGGGTTGCTGGTTTATATGGTAATTGTATGTTTAATTTTATAAGAAATCCTGCACTTAAGGCTACTGTAGTAGTTCAAGTAATTCTTCTATAACTGCTCCGGAAGGAGGTAATCAGACCAGTAATAAACAGGTTAGAGGAAGAAAGATTGAATGCTGAACTCCAGAAACCTGGTTATAAAGCTTATATCTTGTTACATTGCACATTCATCTAAAGATTGATATTAGAAAACTCCATAGAAAAGAGCGTCATTCTTGCAGAAAAGGTCTTTTCATGGGACACTTGACAGACCTATGTTTACAGCTTTCCTCTTTTCAATCATATTTCCTTCCTGTCATTTAATAAATTAATTTAAAAAATGATACATTAGAGGTGAAATACAAAACAAAAAAACCAAAGAAAATGAAAATAAAAGTGATAATGAAAAATATAATTAAATACTAGGATTAAAAGGAGAAAGAGTAAATAAAATACAAAGCGATAGAAAACTAGAAAAATAAAATAACAAACAAGAAAGGAATAAAAGAATTCAGGAACACACATTACTAAATAAAAGAATTCAATGAACACACATTACTGTTCCAAGCAGAAAAATTATGTTATTTTTTAGGTATATAGGCGAATAAAACCAGATTTTATTTTTATTGCCATGAGGAGAGTAGATTAAACCAAAAGAGTACCATCCCTGTGTTATTTTGACATTTTACCACACTTACCTTCCCAAAGACGTGTGGTACTCCATAGGTAATCCTTCCGTGGAGCTCCTTAAGTCTGAGCCCAAGACAAAGGGACCTTGACCTCATCCAGAAGACTCTTCACCTTCAGCGTCTCTCCTATTTAAAAGTAATGTGCTGTGTCCACTCAGCATGGTTAAACTTGGCTGCAATCCTATCCACTTTGGCCCCTTTGCAGTTTCACATGCACCTGGCAAAATAATTGCAAATATCAGACCAGATACACTAATCTCCTTGGTCCAGATGGAAGGCTGTGGAAGTCCATGGTTTTTTGAGTTAGACAAATGTGGTTCCACTGCTAACTACTTTGTAGTTTTGATCTAGAGCTTGGCAATAAGGGGCAGAGATAGCTCAGATCGTGAGTTCATGGTAGCGATTCACATGGAGGCAAATCTCAGTGAAAACTAAGGGCAGAAAGCACGGTTGTGCTGGGTCTTGTTAAGCCTGGAACTAGAACAGTATTGAATTTAGGGCAACGCTAGAGACCCCTGGGCTTGTGGATCTACCATTTTGTGACGAATGTGGCTCTCGTCTGTTTCCCCATCTGCCCTGTTCACCTCTCTGACTTCTCTTGGTTTAAAATCATCCTTGTCCACTTTTCAGTTTTTCTAAGAGGTATGATTATTGGCTCAGGTCACTTTATTTTTCATACTTCGATAAGTCAAAAGTTGCTGGACATCCTGTAGTTGCCTCTTCCTTTTATCCATTCTTGGTCTAATCACCTAGGGTCAGAAGAAGAGGGCAAGGGAGGAATAGGATCAGGTGACCCAAAATATGGCCCCACAAGCCCCAGAGACTCTAGGAGTGTCTGATAGAAGAGTCTGTGGCAACCAGTTAATGCAAACATATATGTACATTGAACCTCAGTTTCCTCCTCTATGAAACAAACATACTATTCCACAATTCAAGAGGCAGTAGAGTTTAGTCACTAAGAGCAAACACTCTGATATCAGATTGCCTGGATTCAGCCTTGACCATGCCATTTCTGACTGCAAAAACTTAGGAGCTTTCCTAACCTCTCTGTGCCTCGGTGTCTTCATTTATTAAGTGAGGGAACTAATAATGTTGTCGATGGAATATCTGTGTACTGTGATGGCATATCTGTGTACTGCTTAGAATAGTGTCATTTAGAGTGTGCTTATTACTGTTATCCTCTCTGTGTTGTGAAAATTAAATAAGATGAGATAAGCAAAGCACCCAGTATACCATAGATGCCCAGTGGATGCACACTTTCATTAAACTGGTTTCCTGAACACTTGAATCCTATCCGCCCTGCTTTCAAGAGAGCCCAGACTCAAACAAGCGCCTACTATGTGCTGTCACTGTGCCTCTGTGAACGAGAAGTTAAGGAAATGAACACCTAACACAAATGTGTGATGTTCTATTTCAAAGCTACTGATTACAGAATAAAGTGTCATAGTCTTATTACACTTTGATATTTTTCATTTTTTAAAAATACAAGACTTCTGTATCTTTAAGACTTTGGCATCCCTATGTTTAAAGAAATAAATTGCCTTCTGCTAGTCAGAGAGTCCAGCCTCCTTTGGCATGGTTATTTGAAAAGTCCCACATGTGGTTGGCGTGGACAAATACCAGTGCCCCGCCCACTTGGAGCCATGCAGTATACACACATGAAAGGTGTGACAGTCACCTGGGGCTGGGAGAATAGGAAAGTGCCAGCTCCTCTCCTTCCCATCAGCCAAAGCTCAAGAACCCAGCATTTCTTCAAATTCTCAAGCAGGTGTGCTTTCTCAGGAAATACTGTGGATTTGAATTTGATCTGAGAGTGTTTCCATTTCTGCACGCTATATTTTGTCTCTCCCCTGTCAAGGAGCCAATGGTGAATCCCCGTGTCACTCAAAACAGCTATCCGAGGTGTCTATTGATGAGTCTGTGCCAAACACCTCAGAAATAGCCAAGGGCTGAGAGCAAGCTCTGAATTTGATGCCTGTGTGAGGGTGGCTGCCACTGGGCAGTCAGCATGTCATTAAGTGAAGAGTTCCTTCTCACTCAGCATCTAGACTCACTACACCACAGGCACAGCTCAGAGGAGTCCTCCAGGGTGTGTGTGTGGGGGGGTGATACAAGATGAATTATTATCAGAAGCCCTTAGGCTTCCCAAAAAAAGTTGTCAGGCTGAAAGCATGGGTCAGAATCTGAGCAGGACCGTTTGCTGCCAGAATAGACCTCTCCTCAGAAGCTGCCCTTGAAATATGTCAACCCCGCTGCATTCCTGTGTAAGGCTCACAGAGCAAGCCCCGCCCTGGGGAGTCACTCAATGACATCTTTTCTGTGAGGAGTAAGTGGGCTCTAGGCCTGAAGAAATGCTGCTGGAAAGTCACCCAGCCCTTCAGCAAAGCGAGGGAAACACACATCTCATCCTGTACCCACCGACGTCTCTCTTTCTTGGCCCACAAAGATGAGACTTCTGTGTCCCAGTAGAACTAAGGGTCCTTGTGTGTCTGCCTCTAGTTCCTGAGCTCAGGACCACTTAGTAGTTTAGAAGACAGAGTCCTAATCCAGAAGGCTCGAGAGTAGCTTCCTTGAGAGCTCTTTTGAGTGGACTTGCTGAGCAGGGGTTGCAGTCTGAGCTGCTGGTGCTCTTTGTTGTCATGACCTGACAGGCCCTAACGTCCTCCTTACCTGGACACATTCTACCACCAGGCCTGGCAGGTCTACCACACAAAATTGTGCTACTGAACACCGTATAGAGAAGCCCTTTAGAAAGGTCAGATGAGGCTCAAATCTGGCCCCCAGCCTCCAGGCAAGGTGGGTGGCTGGTGCAAGGTTACTCCTACCTGGCAATGCCATGTCACCTTCCAGAGGCTGATGCACTGGCACTGGCTATGTGGCCAGAGAATTCTTCATGTATTCACACAATTCCTTTACCCCTGCTTTGTCTGGCCCTCAAGCCCTGCCCTTTTCATCCGCTGCCTTCACCCAGCTCAGGCAGCCAGAAGCAAGAAGAGTTCTAGTCTGTGGTAGGTGTGTCAGCAGCCCCTATACCACATCCAGCCTAGCACCGCATGGCAAAGCTGGGGTCATGAGAACGCACTTTCAGAAATCTCATGTTGGATTTCTATTTTTAACTTCTCTTTGCATCTTTGTCTCCTTTTCTTTTTCAGCCTCATTCATCACATCTGGTAGACACCATCATGCCCCTGTTGTGGGCCAAGAGCTTAGCCAGGCCCTGTGAGTAACATAAAGATGGGTAAAGTAGACCCAGTGCCCTAGGAACTCATTGATTTTTCTGAAAAGTCAAATAAAAATTCAGCCTTTTCCACATTGCTAAACCTTGTTTGGAGCCTGGTCTATTAGATTGGATAAGAGTTTGAGTTAGACTATGAATCAAGGAGGTTCTTAAAAACCTAGATAGATTTTCTGTGAAAGAAGATAAAGTTTGGCACCATAAGGCCAACCAAAATGCACAAAATGAATTGCGAGCTTTCTGAATTGTATTCACTTAAACACAGAGACATTATCAGCATTTTGAAAAGGGTACAATAATCTGAAAACAGAAAAATATGAAGAGGTCAAAAAATTGCACGGTGAAAAGAGATGCATCAGATTTTCAGGACCTTCGATTCTCCAGTGATAGATTGAGGTCACTGACATACACAGGAATCCTACTGAAAGCAAACTGGACCAACTTTAAAAAAAATAAAGACTATTGGCCAGGCTCGGTGGCTCAGCCTGTAATCCCAGCACTTTGGGAGGCCAAGTCGAGTGGATTGCCTGAGCCCGCGGGTTCGAGACCGGCCCAGGCAACTTAGCGAGAGCTCATCTCTACAATAAATAAAAAATTAGCTGGGCATGGTAGTGTGCGCCTGTAGTACCCGCTACTTAGAAGGCTGAGGCAGGAGGATTGCCTGAGCCCAGCAGGTTGAGGCTGCGGTGGCCAGGAGCATGCCACTGCACTCCAGTCTGGGTGACAGAGTGAGACTCTAACTCAAAACAAAATAAAAATAAAAATAAATAAAAATAAAAAAGACTATTATCATGTGTAACTGTAAAAAGTCCCTCACCCGGAAATGTTGCATGAGACGCACAGGTCTGACCCAATGGAGCCAGATTGCAGGCCTGGCCTTCCATGTGGCACTTGACTCCAGTGCATCATGGCTCATAGGCACCGAAGTGGCCAGAAGTGACCAATGTGACATCACCTGCTTCATCTCAGTTTTCTGGGCTCTTCGTTCTCTCTTGGGATGAGCCGTGGGGTTCTTTGGGTCAACTCCAGTTCATGAAGAAAGGGCCTGCCTGTTTCCACGTTGGGTGTGACCTCATACATGTTTACTTATGAGACTGAATCAGCAAGGCTCCAGCCTCTTTCTATTGCTTGTTTGTATGCAAGAGTCCAGAATGTCCCTCTTGACAAGAACATTACTCATGTTTTTATCTTCCTGACGTAAAGTCTGCCAATGCAGTGATCATTTTTAACAGTTGGTACTGAGCACTCCTCCACACCTTGAAGTGAGCCTCCTAGCCTTCCGCACCTTTAGCCACAGACCATTTTTTAAAAATGGTGATAAATCCACTTCCTTTCCTTTCTTTAACTGTAACAAGACCAAACTTGAGCTTGAATTTTGGAGGCGATATTAAGAAGAAAAACAATCTGATTTAATCACTTGTGATCGACTTGAACACTTGCACACAAAGAGTAAAATCCAAGTATATCTAGCATTTATCTCCCTGGAATTGACAGGCTTCAGAGATAATCTTAGCATGATGACAAATAATACATTAGCTCCACCTTCCAAGGCACTGCAGCTTTGTGATTTGTGATCTAGCCTTGCCTCCCTCACCTGTTATTCCTCCCTTCATTAAGTTCCTGTTCATGGAGAGATTTCACTTTTCAGACATGTGATGATGCATAACATTAAAAGCAGCAAACTTCATCTTCTTTTTTATGAGCAGGAGAGAGGTATCTTAAATGCCTAAGGTCAGATAACTTTGATTTTAGAGTGAAGCATCGTGAAAACTAGGAAAAAAATAGGGAAAGGCAAGATCTGGTCCAGTACCAGAGCTGCAAAGTTTCTGCTCTGCAGCCTGAAACCAGTGGGCTCCACACACCTCCTCCCTGGGCCCTGGCAAGAGGCATAGGTCAAGAGTTCAGACACTGGCTGTTTTTTCAAGGAATAAATATACTACAGTCACATCTCCAACTTTCAGCTGGGTAACACAGGAAGGTTGGGGGAGAGTTTGATTCTTCCATGGTAAAAATGGTTATTTAAAATGTCAGCTATAGGGAAGTGCCCAACTCAATTATAGCATATCCACTTGATGGACTATTATCCAGGCTTTTAAGGTGAATATTTGAAGATAGGAGGTAACCTAAGAAATGTTTATAATAAAACTTTAGTATAAAAATATGCATGCCCAATTTCATCAGCTAGTGCGTAGGAAGAAATATGGAATAAAAAAAAGAAAATAGGCAATATGCTATATGTGGGGAACTGGATGCTTTTTCCTTTTTATATATTTATAAAGTTTGGTTTTTTTTATGGTACAACTGCATTATGTTTTAAAGTGAAACCTGGTCTTAGAGGCTGAATCGTGCCATTACATGCCAGATTTTTTTTTAAAGGTCGTGTTCTTGAAACTAGGGCAGCATCCCTGAGCAGTATCCACTCTCCATTTTTCTCTCTTTTTTAAAATCTCCAGAACCTGTGAGCAAGAATAATATTTAAAGTATCATAACTCCAGAGAATTTACAGGAGAATCTTTGAATGGCAGGTATAACATCAGAACTATCATATTAAAATTTCTCATTGAAACAAACAAAAACAACTTTCTCTAAATAGTTCTTCTAAATAGTATTGACTTTTTAAAATAAAATTTACTTTTTGAGTTGTTTTTGATTTAGAGAAAAATTAGTACAATAGTATAGAGAGTTCTTATATATCCCATACTCAATGAGATATACAACATCTTACATTAATTAGTATGGTACATTTGTCAAAATTAATGAACCAATGTTAATAAATTATTATTGACTCAAGTCCCAACTTTATTTGTATTTCCTTCATTTTTACCAATGTCCTTTCTTTGCTACAGAATCCCATCCAGGGTTCCATATTTATACTTAGTCATCATGTGTCCTTGGGCTCCTTGTGGCTATTTCTCAGACTTCCCTTGTTTTTGATAACCATGGTTCTTTTGAGGTGCACTGGTCAGGAATGTTATAGAATGATCCTCAGTGGGGATTTGTCTGATGCATTTCCTATGTTTAGATTGGGGTTTTGGGTTTTCCAGGGGTGGGCCATAGAGGTGAAGGGGTCATTTGGGCCACATTCTATCAAGGGTGCACACTCTTGACAGGAATTATGTTGTCAGTGTTGACCCTGGTCCCCTGGTTGAGGCAGTAAGAAATTTTTTTGAAACATTTCACTGAGATTCTGCCAAGGAAAAAAGAGTTCAAACAAACATGACAAGAATTCAATAATCATCAAGCAAACAAACATGGCAAGACTTTAACCTATGACTCCCAGAATGTATTCAACAAGAAAACACCACACTTCAAATGGGTTTCCTTTCCTCTCCACATATTCCTACCTGTTGTCACTCTGCCCACCCTGGCATCTTTATTTGCTTTTATGTATATCCTAGTGAGATTACATTTATGTACAAATATATACTTATATTTATATTACCTCAGATATTAAATGAATACATCCTTCAGAGCCATTTGGGGGCTCCAATGTTTAATTTTGGGCTGTGAAGACATAAGCCCAGTTTTTATGTGGTGGTGGAGATTTAAAAATATCACTTCTCCATCCTGACAGAATAAATAAAATTCATAGAGGTGTCAAATCAAATACGTGCGACAAGTGATGAGGGCCACTGCCTGACCCTCTACAATTCTGCTGGGGGAGGGGGCTTGCAACTCAGGGAACCACTGGAAGTGAGTGTTTCTAAACAACCACATTCCTCCACCCAAATTGTTATTTCTCCACTATGTCTGACTCATTGTGGCCGCTTAACAAACACGTGTTAAATGAATAATTCCATATTTTAATAAAGAGCCAGGAGAGCATCAGAAATAAAGTTTCCAAATGATTGGTCAGTGTCAGCTCTGCCACAGACCTTTCTGGGGAATGTGTTCCGTGCAAGGCCTCTGGAAACTCTTGAGCTGCATCCCACATGTGTACAGAGACTGGCCAGGCCTGGCCACTAGACAGTCAGTGCATAGCTCACCAGCACCCACTCACCACACGGGCTCACCGCCACCTACGCAGAGGCTGGCATGTGAAGATGGGCTGGGCTAACCAGAGTCTTTCCTATGGAAATTTGGAGTAAGAAACAAAGAATGAATTACCAGGAAACAATTTTACTGGAGCTGTAAAATTGTCACAGGCTCAAGTAAGCTGAAACCATGTGCAAGATGAAGTTACAACATGGCATAGAGAAGAGAGAAGAAGCTGGCTGGGAAAGAATGTTCTTGTGAGAATCTGAGTCAGAGAGAGACCATGAGAAGGGACATGAGAGAGACCAAAGGAGAGAGACCAGAGCCTATACCTGGGACACTTCTAGCACCTTATAACCTGATTCACTTTAGTCTGTGTGAATACTTTCAGAGAACAAACATCCCCTTCCCTGAGGTAAAGTGAGTCTCTGTTCCTTAGACTTCAAAAATGGTGAGGTCCCGCCGGGCTCGGTGGCTCAGTCTGTAATCCCAGCACTTTGGGAGGCCGAGGTGAGTGGGTTGCCTGAGCCCGCGGGTTCGAGACCTGCCTGGGCAACTTGACGAGACCTCATCTCTACAATAAATCAGAAACTAGCCGGGCGTGGTAGCGCATGCCTGTAGTTCTGGCTACTCGGAAGGCTGAGGAGGAAGGATCGCCGGAGCCCAGCAGGTTGAGGCTGCGGTGGCTGGGAGCGGCCACTGCACTCCAGTCTGGGCGACAGAGTGAGACTCTAACTCAAAAAAAAAAAAAAAAAAAAAAGGTGAGATCCATAGGCCCCCAGTCAACTAATAGCCTTCTAACTAAATTTTTCAGATTTGCAAAATGGAAGATTTTTTTTTTAGAACTGTGTATCCTACAGTCAAAATTCCCAATTTACTGTTTGTCAAAAGGTTGATTGAGATATAGTACCGGAAACAGGGATAAGATGGGAAACCAACAGTGGCTGCATCCCTGACTTACCACAGCTAGCCAGAAGCTTTTTTCCCAGGTCACACCCATGCTGTTTTCTTACCCTTCTGGATGAACTCCATTGCAAAATCTCTGAAGTTCAACCTTGCAAATGCACCCAATGATGCATCTAGATGCTTGCTTCTGAAACGTACTGTACTGCCACTCTTAGTAATAGTGTAGGCATGTTTTCTTCCCATCATTGGTGATGTTTTTATGAGAGCAGTTATGTTATAAGCTTGTTGAGTAATAAGGACACTGCATTTGTTATTTCATAACTGTGCAAAAACATGACCAAAGATTGTCTTAAAACACGCCAAAAGTAGAATGTTATGATAGCAACTGATTTATAAAACAAAATAAGTTTATAGCTATTCAGACCAACAAAATCTTAAAAAATAAATATTTAAATAATTATGTTTCCCTTGAAAGTAGTCTGTATTTCTTATATATAGTAATTTATGTCTTCCCTTTAAAATACATTTACTGATACTTCCTTGGATTTCAACTTTCTAATTTGGAGAAATTTAAAAATTTTTTTTCAATTCATAGGGTACATGTGCATGTTTGTTACATGAGTATGTTGCGTGATGGTGAGGTTTTGGCTTCCATTAAACTCATCATCTAAATAGTGAACATAGTACCCAATAAGTAGCTTGTCAACCCTTGTCCTCTCCTTCCTTCTCCCTTTTAAAGTTCCCAGTGTCTGTTGTTCCCATCATAATGCCCATAGGTACCCAATGTTTAACTCTTACATAAGTGAGAGCACATAGTACTTGGTTTTTTGTTTCTGTGTTAATTCACTTAGGATAATGGCCTCCAACTGCATCCATGTTACTGCAAAGACCATGATTTTGTTTTCTTCTAAGACTGCATAGTATTTCATGGTGTATATGTATTACATTTTCTTTATTCAATCCATCATTGATGGGCACCTAGGTTGATTCCATGACTTTGCTGTTGTGAGTAATGCTGCAATGAACATATGAGTGCAGGTATCTTTTTGGTAGAACAATTTATTTTCCTTTGGGTGTATACCTTGTAATGGGATCACAGGATCAAATGATAATTATATTTCTAGTTCTTTGAGAAATATTAATTTGGAGGAAATTTTTTTAAATTCACTTATTTTAAAATATTATTGCAAAGCCAAGTGCAATGCACATTCCTATGATCCCAGCTACATGGGAAGCTTAGCTGGGAGATCACTTGAGCCCAGGAGTCTAGGGCAGGTCTGAACAACATGGTGAGACCCCATCACACACTTCCCCCCATAATAAAATTATAGTTGTTGAGTCTTCAGTGGATTCTTTAAAAGAACAAATAAGCATTTTTCTTTTTGTAAAAGAAAAAAGTTTGTCATTCTTTGTGCTTCATGGATTTGTTGAGTATGAAACTTGAGAAGATTTTATTAGGTCATACTTCCCGAGATGTAGGATTGTATAATTAAATTCAAATTAGATTTATATAATTATATCAATTACATAATGGAACTGAGTTAGAATTGTTCTTAAGATCAATAACATATCAGCAAACAGTAGCCAAGTTTTGTTGACATTGAAATAGATTTGTATTCAATTTTGCTTTTTAAGTAAAGCCTGATCAAGATGTAAAGTAAAGTAAAGTAAAGTAAAGACCAGATCAAGATGTCAGGCAGATGGAGTAGAAGGCAGGTGGAGTGGGAAACTAGGAAAACTAGATTATTTAAATGAATTTTGTTTCACGTTTGAAGTTGAAGCTTTACCTAAATTGGTTCTCTTCTGGAGAGAGACCGTGAAAACTTAACGTGAGTTGTTACTGTAGCCCAATAACAGGATTCAAGAACAGTCCAAACTCTTTTGACCCAGAGAATACCTTAGTCTATATTTGCTTTTTTATAAGAAGGATTGATAGAAACTTAATTTATAGGGGCATGTGCAAGCCTACCTATTTGAATTGGTGAAAGTTATACCCATTGGGCATTGAAGTATTAAATGAATAAACCTAGACCCCTTAGTTTCTTTCTTATACATATGTAATCCTGTTAACATAACTTAACTGTCCTCCGCTGCTATTTCACTTGTATTTGTATTTCTAGGCATTATAATTTATAATCATCTCATCTGTGCCATTTTCTTGGAAGCTGCTGGTGGTTCAAAACATGTCTGCCTCTCCTTTCCTTGGAAGGGTCCCATGGTACCTGAGATAATGTTGTGATCACAGAGATGATTCCGTGAACACAGTGGTTCTTAGGTGACAATTAAGTTGAATATGGGAGGAATAAATCATTTTTTTTCTTTCTTTCTTTTCATTTTCCTCTCTCCTTTTTTTTCTTCCTTTCTTTCTCTCTCGAATAAAAAGGTTGTTTATTTATCTTCTCTATTTTTGTAAAATGCATTGTTTTTAATGTTCTTAAACCAGGAGGAGCTCCTTTTCTATTTTCAACATTTAATTCTTCTAGTTGTTTTCTCAAATTTAAAACGTGCTGAAAATTATTATAAATATTTCTGTGAAAAACAGTATAAAAGATCTTGTGAAATTTTTGTACAAGTAGCACTTAAGGATTTTTTTAGTGCTTCTTAGACTTTTCCACCAAAGTGGTTTCAACTGGCAGAGGGTCAAACCCAGAACCCCTCAGTCTCAGACTAGAACTTCAAGTAAGCTGCCTTAAGCTCAACATTTCTTGGGTCTCTCTTGTTTTATCTTGTTGATTTTTCTTTCTATCTTATAATAGACATTACATTGACTTGTAATTTCCTCCAAATATTCATTTATATGTGGATACTTCAAAGTGATAGACATTATACTACCTCTGAGTTGGTGGCAGACACACACTCTGTATACTCCAGTTTGAGAAGTATGAGCTAAGATTATCATGAGACAGCCTCTTTTGCTATTTTTAAAGAAAAAGTTACTTTACCTATGACTGGAACATGTACCTATGCTACATGTGATTTAAGCATATAAACAAAATGATCACATTTAAGGTATCCTAAAATGAAAGCTTATAACTCCAAATTTTTAAAAGAAATCCATGATGATTTGTTTTTGTAAGCTTAACCTGAAAGTGTATTTAAAATAATAATGGTCAGAAAAGGCACAACTATGAGTTGCTGAGAGCAGTCTCTGGGGTCAGGGTCAAGTCCTGACTTTACCGCTTATCAGCCATGTGACCTGCATCTGTCACTTCAGCCCCTGTGCTCAGTGTCCTTATCTCTAAATTAGGGGCAATGATACTACCTATGTTATAGGGGTGTTGTAATGATTAAATTAATAGATATATGTGAAATGCTTTGAACACTGCCCAGTATATAGTAAATACTACAGAACTATTGAATAAAAGATCGCATACATTAAACGAAGTTGATCATGAGATTTTTTTTAAATTAAAGAAGTGGCAGTAATGCAGGGTTGATTTTAGAGGACTTGGAAAGTGGGACTCACGTCCTGCACTGCCGTGTGAGTAGAAACACCAAAAATTAGCCTGATGTCTCTCTCTGCCTCTTATCAAACTGTAACAACAGTTCACAACCTGCTATCTCTCCTAACTCCCTGTCCCAAAAGATAAGCCATGAAGCCACTGGAAAGAGGCCATGTATCATGACATCACTTGGTATAATGATCCTCAGCTCTCGGTGTCAGCTGGAAGTATGCTGGGCAGGACTGTCAGGAAACTGATGTTTTATCTTTGGCGTTATCTTGTCTCTGCATGTTGTTGTTCCAGGATTTTTTTTTTAACCTTCCCACATATGGACTGGGAAACTTTAACCTTTCAATGATGAAGATGCTCACTGACATTGGCCTCAGAGACCACCTCTTGGTGGAACCACTGGCAACTAACGTTTTCTCCCTTCACCTTGGTCCTTTATAAACCCTATCTGGATATTTTTTATTGTGATCATAACCTAGCAACCATGCTTTGGGAGCCCATGTTTATACTCTACAATAAACTTGGTTTCGCTGAATCTGCTCCTACTACAGTCCTGAGATAATACTTCAAAATGAAAAGGGCTTCATTGTGGTTGTCAGAACATGAAACTGAAATAAGTTTCATAAACAAGAGCAAAATATAGGTATTGTGTATGTAGAAGAACAATGAGAACAAAGCTCTCTTGATGATGTTTACACATCTGAACCTCTGGAGAGTGAGAAGAGTCATGAACATTTGGAGTTCAAAGCACCTATTGTGCAAGAGAATGGGATTTCCCTCCGAGCAGATCACCGTGGAGACTGTTTCTGTCCATGGCTGGTCACCTGTTCGGGGCCGGAAACTGTACACCAAAAAAGGCTTCCTCTATGAGTGCTTGAAGCACTTGTTCTTCTCCCATGGAGCACAGACAGGTGAAGGCATAGCAGAGAATTATAAAATAATGCCTGAATGAGCTGTTTATTAAAAAGAGAGATGAATGCAAAGTCTTTTACTGCGGGGAATCAATGCTATTGACAATATCAGACATGAATTTATGCTGAGCTCGAGGTATTGGACTTCTGTTGTCAAAATTTAAGGCACATTGTGGGCAGCGAGAGATACAGGAGTGACTGAAATTGGGGTTCTGCTTATTGGAACTTAGGGAATGATGAGGGGAGTATTTTAAGAGAGTTTTGGAGCCAAAATGATGGCAGTGAGTAAAACTATGGGCTTCAGTTTCATTCCCAGACAGGCCAGGATTCAAATCCTAGTTCTGCTATTTAATGTGTAAACTTGTCTAGCTTCTTTATATTTTAGTGTCCTTCTATATAAAAAAGAGAAACTTTGTATGGCTGTTGTAGTTTTTTAAAAAAAATAATATTTGCAAATTTCCTGCATAATAGGTTTAAATAAATGGTAGTAATTATTTATCTGTTAACTAAAGAAGATAAAAGAATAACATACTTTGTGATTCTATTTAGTGGTTGTACATAGTAAGCCTGCAGAATAGAGTTACATCTGGTACAACAATTCTGGATTGATCTATTAAATAAGCATTTCTAAAGCTTCTACTATATGTCATGCTCTTTGCTGGGTATTGCAACAGGGATAGATATGAAGAGGCCACTCACACAAGCTAAGTTAAACCCTTTAACCTAGCATCTTCATGGGATTGTATCTCACTTATTTTCATAGCTATGACTCTTTTTTTGTTTTTTTGCTTTTTAATTTGGAGTCTCACTCTGTCACCCAGGCTGGAGTGCAGTGGTACACTCACGGCCACGCCAGCGTCGACCTGCTGGGCTCTGGTCATCCTTCCGCCTCAGCCTTCCAAGTAGCCAGAACTACAGGTGTGCGCTACCACATCCGGCTATGTAGCTATGGTTCTTAACACACAAAAGACAATTAATAAATATTCAATGAATAAGTGAGCCCATGAACAAAGACATTTATAAATTAAGATATAATTTCTGTACTAAAAGAAGCACTCGGTTCAGAGGAAAGAAATATGTGTAGTCCAAAAACAATAGGGAGAAAAATAGGGAAGGGTGTTGCTGAGTGCCTCATCTGCCAGATTCCAATTGAAATGTTTTAGAAGCCTATGCTGGTAGAGTGATGATTTCCGGGAATCTTTCAAACATCTGCACCTGGAAGAAACCTAAAGAGGAAGGTTTGCTGAAATATCAAATCAGCAAACTTTGATGGATGCCTAGGACATTCTAAGCCCAGGGCTAGACAAAGGACACACAGAAGTAAATCATGCTTAACCGAGGATCTTGAGAAGCTCACAGTTTACCAGAGCTGCTGTTGCTCAAGTCTTTCTGTTGTTACATTGGGTCAGACAAAAGGCCTTACTGGATAGATATCTTGCTTTTTGCCAAGTATAAACAAAATCACCTTAAATGCCAAAATAGGGTTAATGAGTTTGGCCAACAAAAGCGAATTTTAGGAATGAACCATGTCAGATGTTACACAGGAAAATGTATGCTGATGGGCTTATGTTTAATAACATTGAAATTTTATCTTTTCACATTTTAACCTTGGTGAGCTCTATAGATTCAAAAGTAAAATAAACAGGAATACATTTTATCTTTTATTTTTCCTAAGAGTAATTTTCTTGTCTTAATTATCGGTTACTACTACAACCCATTCACCATGATTCAGAACTAATCCTTCCACCATCTTCCTTTTGTTTATTTCACTGGGCTCCAACAACCTCAGCACAAGTTTATAGTAAAAGGATACAGAAAAGAAACTCACTAATTTGTTCTATTTGTTAACTGTTTTCCTCCAAGATTGTATGCTGAGCAGAAAAGTGAAATTGTTAATTAATTTGGTTGTATTTTGAATAATCAGAATTTGACCTTCCTTGGCCTTTTGGAGATCTGACTATTCCCATTGCAGGCTGTGTGACACAACACTTATCACCGATTGTGACCACAAATCTATCAATGCATCTCATCTTCCTTGAATTCAGTTATTATTCCAGGGATTGGCATATGACCCAATTAAGGCCAATAAAATTTTGCTAGACTTTCTAGAAAAGGTATCCCAGAACTTCGCTACTGGATGTGGATCTAACAGGATAAAGCAGAAGATTCCACCATTCCCATTTTGCATTTTTGGCTAAGACTGCAGTAACATAGCTGAAGGAAAAGCCAAGGTTTCAGTAGCATCATTCCAGCCCTGAATATAGGCATACTGAAACCATCCTCTAATCCTAAAAATTATAGTAAATGAAGCTAATAACATTTTCTTCTTGCTTAAGTCATTTTAGCTGGGGTTTTTTGTCACTGTCAATCAAGAATCCCCACACATTCTAATTTTCCAGGATAGTGTCAATATTATCTTCTTTTCAATTAAGACAGTTACTTAATCGTCAGTGAACCATAAAACTCAGTGCACCTTAATTTTTATACTACTGCAAGAATTTTTATATAAATGAATTTTAAACAAAAAAGTTCCCTCCTTGTGTATATTTTTGTTCATTTTTTGATACAGAAAATATTGGTTTTTTAAATTTGTTAATATCTTTTTTTTTTTTTGAGTTGGAGTCTCACTCTGTCGCCCAGACTGGAGTGCAGTGGCCGCTCCCGACCACCACAGCCTCGACCTGCTGGGCTCCGGCGATCCTTCCGCCTCAGCCTTCCGAGTAGCCAGAATTACAGGCGTGTGCTACCACGCCCGGCTGATTTTTTGATTTATTGTAGAGATGAGGTCTCGCTGCCCAGACGGGTCTTGAACCCACGGGCTCAAGCAATCCACTCACCTCAGCTTCCCAAAGGCGCGGGATTACAGGCTGAGCCACCAAGCCCGGAAAGATATTTTTTACATTCTTATTTCCCATAGGTGTGAATATATTATCAAAGAAGTAAAAGCATCAAGAAAGATAAAAACATCAGATAAGAACTCTCTGAATTTCTTCCCACCAAACAATCAATCAAATTGTACCTGTATGTATCTTCTGTTTTTCCTGTTAAGAGGCATATTCCTCCTCTGATAGACCAACTCCTCTGCCATTGTTTTGATTCTCATTCTTTCCTTCCCTCTGCAAAAAGTTATAGAATCAACTTTCCCTTTTTCTCAGCCTCTTGCTCTCAACTTTGCCTCCTTAAAAAAAAAAACAAAAAACAGAGAAAACAACAACAACAAAATAAAAGCAACAAAATGCTTAAAATACTTATAACCAATCAATCGATCAGTCACAATTTTCAACTCCACTTAACCTGGCCATCTTTCTCTTCTTCACAAACTTCTCAAAAAAATTATCCACATTTATTATCTTTAGTTCTTAGTTTTTTTCTCTTACTCCTCTACCTACTCTGTGCTGATTTCTGATCCCTTCTTTCTACCAAATTCCTCTTACTAAGTGCATTGATTACGTCAATGTCAAGAAATCCTGTGGTTATTATTTATTTATTTATTTATTTTGCTCTAGTCTTACTTGACTTTTCAGCAGCATTCACTTTTGTATACTTATTCCTGTTGAATTTCCACAGCATAACACGTACTTGGCTTTTCTCTAACGTCTTTGACCACTTCTCTGTTTTCCTTTTCATGCCAACCTGTTTTTACACAGCCATCAGATGCCCTTGGCAAACTCAGTTGCACCCATTCCTTTAATTACCACATATATGTAGATGACTTCAAATCTCTATTTCTATCCTTCTCACCTTCTCTTGCATCCATCTATACCTTGAAAGTTCTTAGATACCTCAGCTTGACCAAAATCCAGCCGACCCTCTTTCCCACTCTTACACAAAAACCCACTTCTCAATGTTTCCTTTATCAATGAATATCACAGCCATAACTTGGAACTTTATCTACTACAAACTCTCTGTCCAGCTGTCTAATTGTTCTATTACTTACTGAGAGACAAGTGTTGAAGTTTCCAACCATAATTGTAGATTGTTCTATTTTTCCTTGCAGTTTTATCAGTTTTTGTTTCATAATTTGTGCAGCTCTGTGACTTGGTGCATACACAGTTAGATTGTTGTATCTTCTTGATGAATTGACTCATATCATTATGTAATGTCCTCAGATAATCTTCTTTGTTCTGAATTTTACTTTATCTGAGGTTACTACTTCAATCCTTTTTTTGTTTTACTGATATTTTGATGGTATTTTTCTTCTTTTTACTTTCAATCTTTCCATATTGAAGTGTGAGTTTCTTGTAGGCAGCATATAGTTTTTCTTTTCTTTTTATAACTCACTCCACTAATCTCTGTCTTTTACTTGGTGAATTTTGACAATTTACATTTAATGAAATTATTGATAGGATAGGGTTTATGCCTGCCAATTTTTATTATTGTTATTGTTCTGTTTTCTCTGTTCTCTGTTTTCCTGATTTTTCTCCTTGCCTTCCTATGGATTTCTTGAATGTATTTTAGAATTCCATTTTAATTTATCTAGAAAGTTTTTCAGTGTATCTCTTTGTATAATTTTTTTATTGCTTGCTTTTGTTATTTTACACAATTTATCACAGTCTACTGGTATTACTGTTTTACCAGTTTGCATGAAATATAGAAAACTTACTTCCCTTTAAGTACCCTTAGTATTTTTCCATTTATAATATCAGTATATTTTGGTCATCAAAGCTCAGATATAGGGCTTACAGTGCCAAAGAACTACATATTAGATAAGCAAACTGCTGGTTATCCTGTCATTCTTGCCCATTTCCAGTGGGCTAAAAGTGGAAAACCTAGTGGCAGTGACTGACCAGGAGAACCTGTCATCATGGCATCTCAAGTAGTGTGGTCAGTGGAGGTGATCCAACCTGCTCAAAGAAGACACTACTCTTGCCCAAGGTGGTCACATAAATCTGCTCTTCCATTTTGATAGTAGGCATAATTTGTTATACCAGAGAGTAATACTATGAGAGCTCATGAAAACTAATAGTAGTATTTTGGGTTCCCTACATAAATTTGTTTTCTGAAGAGCTTCAAGCACTTTCAGATATTTCTGTTTTTATTACTTACCTAGAAAAACAAAAGAGCTTATGTAGGATCAAGGAATATACTACTAAAAAAAGAGAAACAAGGCCAGGCTCAGTGGCTTAGCCTGTAATCCCAGCACTTTGGGAGGCCGAGGCAAATGGATTGCCTAAGCCCATGGGTTCAAGACCAGTCCAGGCAACTTGGCTAAACATCATCTCTACAATAACTTGAAAAATTAGCTGGGTATGGTAGCTCACGCCTGTAGTACTTGGAAGGCTGAGGCGGAAGGATCACCAGAGGACAGCAGGTTGACACTGGAGTGGCCATGAGTGTACCACTGCCCTCCAGCCTGAGTGACAGAGTGAGACTCCAACTCAAAAAAAAAGAGAGAGAGAGAGAGAGAGACAGTAAAGGAAAGGAAGAGAGGAGAAAAGTGGGGGAGGGGAAAGCATGAGAAAGGTGAGCATAAAACAAAGTTTTCTGTTAAATTTCTAAAATTCTAAAGCATTTGCCTGGGTCTTACAAAACTGATCTAAATGAACCGTCTTTTCCTCTCTCTCAATTGTTTGACTAGCTAGTAAGCCTGTTGAGGATTTAAGAATGACCATGTTCTAAAAGACTCCTGACAAGGAAGGTTCTGGGGACGTGTAAATCAAGCCCTTGCAGCAATCCAGGCAATCTCTCTTCAGTGTCTCTCATTAATGCCATTTCTACAGGTCAATGCAAAAAAACTCCAAGTCTGAATGGGATGGAAAAAAAAAACGGTCTGAATCCTTTAATCTATTCCTAGTAGATCACTGTCATTATCTACAATCAGTTCTATATGTAATTAGAGGGTTTATTTTTGCATTACAAAAACTATCCCTAATTATGTGTCATTTGCAAATTGCTGCAGATCCACATTCATCTTTGTGATGAAATGGGGGTCTTGCTCCTCACTGTATTAATATCAGTTCTACGCTTTTTTGCTCCCTCCCCAAATCTCCTGATTTAGTGACAGGAATGTTCAAAATGTCTTTTAAAAGCATTTATCTGTCTTTCTAGCACCATACAGCATGTTCTGTGTCAAACCACCTATTCATCACTTGCTTATCCTCTCGCAAAAGCAGAAGGAGGTAAATCGTGATGGGAAAAAGGCAGAAACTGGATCAGACTTTTATATAAATGCTGTGTTCTCTACCTTGGGGTTCAGACAAAACTTCTTCCTATAGGTGCTTTTTTGTTCCTTTGTTTAAAAATGTCTAGTATGTTATAATGAGGGATATACTTTCAGATGGCGCTCTTTGAAGGAAAAAGATTATTTTACAGTAAACATATAGATCAAGACTGTCCTATAACTGAGTAAAGATAGGATAATGGAAAATAAGTTGACTGTTTCTTCAAATTTTATTACACCCAGGGATTCATGGACTCACAAAGTGAAAGAAAATTTTTATGAACAAGAACAAATATTTCAGAATGCCAAGGGATGTGCAATTGGACCAAATGATCCCGTAGTCTTAAAATTTTATTTCGGTGATTATCTAAATTATTGCCAGAACATTGATCTATTAGCTATACAGAAATTCCTTATGTTAGTAGCTACTAACGTGTAAATAACAATCCTGCCAGCACTAATAGACCATGTCCACTGACGAAGGGAAATGTAAGGGATTAAAATGTGTTCCTGTGATTATACAAAAACTATGGACACCAAAAATTAGGTAGTTCCAAGCAATTGCAAGGGTTAACAAAACCAATTGCGTTTTCGAAGTTTGAGGTCAAGTTTAGATATTGAGTATGAGTTGTGCAAAAAGGACTAAAACTTAAGTCTCCATACTGAATGCTTATTTTTATTGAAACTAAATGAGTCAACAATAATAAAAGCAGTTTTCTTCATATTGATGTCCATCTATCTATAACACAGGTTCATCTTTTTAGGAAAAAAACATAAATTATATTGTCTCCACGTTAGTTTTTCCATTTTCAGCAATTTCAAAAATCCAGCATAGTTGAAAATATTATGAAGAAACATCACAATATGCCATTAAACAATAACTTAGTAAAGTAGTCCTTCAAGATACCTGAGAATACTTATTTTTCACCATCAATATTATTATAAAAAATACTTGTTAAGCTCTTCTCTGCATTATTATTCTCTGTGTTAAGAAATCCAACACTCCTTGGAGAACTCAGACGGGCTCAAATACTTTTCTTCTGTCTCTTCTAATACTTTATTTTCATCTGCTTCGAATATTTGATGTATTTCAGGATTCAGTATTTGACCCATCGGCATAACATCCTCCCAGGCATCCTCATTCTCGCTGCACTATTAATTACTCTCAACAAGCAATAGAGCAAAGTGAGGACTGGAACAGCATAATGGCTAAGAACTCAGGCTGTGGTTGTAAACTTAGGCTGCCTAAGTTCAAATCTTATATCTGCCACTCATAAACCTCTTTATGGTTCCGTTTTCTAATCTGTAAAATGTAAGGAATAATAATACCTACCTGATGGAGGTGTGAGGTTTATATATGTTAATACAGTAAAATACTTAGAATGGTTTATCACGTTGTAGATGGTCAGTGACGGTTATTATTGTCTTTACGTCAGGCATTCCCAAATCTACATTTCCAACCTTTCTCCAAAGCTTTGGATCTAAAAAAATTTCCTCAAAATAAATTGTCCTCGGCCTTCACTGGTATCACCTGGGACGCATATTCAAAATGCAGATTTCTGAGCCTCATCCCATTTTCTGTGAATTGGAATATCTGGGGATAAGACTTGGGAATTTGCATTTTAACAAACCGTCTGGGTATTGCAACACAAACTAAAACTGTAACGATTTTTTAGGTTTTTGTTTATTGCTCTTGGGTCATAGTTGGGCTGACCTTCAAGCACCTGGAGCTGAACTTGTTCCAAACTTGTTTTATCATGCCCCCTTGAGAAGACACCTCTTCTCAGACATTGGTATCATCCTCTGCTCAACATTCATCAAGACATCCTGGAGTAATCTCTGACTTCTGACCTTACCAACTCCATATTTTATTTCCATCATTTCCATATTTCCAAAATATATCCTGCCTCTCTCCAATCCTATTGCCACTGACATTATACATTCATTTCACAATTATTTACTGAGCACCTGCCATGTGGCAGGCAAGGGATATAGCCATGTGCATATTTAAACTTGTTGTAGCTCAGGCCCTTACTATCATTCACCTGGATCATAATAACTATTTACTGACTGGTTCTGTCTTCAGTCTTCAGTGCTTTTCAAATAATCCTTCACATTGTTAACTAAAACCAAGTCTAATCATGTCAGTTTTATGCTTCAAACTCCGTCACTTCTGAAATAAGGTTAACCCTCTTCGTGTCAGAGATGACCTTGGCTGACATCTCTACGTACTTCACACTACTCTCTCCACCTAGGATGTTTGCTTCAGGAGCACTATCTGTAGATCAGTTAAACACACATACATCCAGCTTCTACCCTTTTCCAGCTGTGTGTGAAGGATTTTTTGCAAGATATGAATGAGACCATAGACAGAAGGCCTTCAGCCAGCTTAGCACGGTAGAAAAACTTCCTACTCCATGCCTTGGGGCCTCCCAGGCAGATACCTCTCTCTCCACCCTGTCCTCCCACTGTCCCTCTTGCCTCAATGCCTTCTTTCCTACTTTACCTTGTTCATCCATACAAATTTGTCCTGCCCAGTCACCAGCCTATATGACCCTTCCCTGTTATACTAACGTGATCTGTTTATGTGTCTGCCATTCTGTCCTGCCTGAAAACTCGAGAGCAGAAATCTTTTCTTATTTATTTTTAAGATGGCATGCTTTCATTTATCTCTCATTTGTTAAAAAATGTTATCTTTATCACCATTGAATCCCTGGAAGCCCTGGGCTGAGCTACTTACTGTAGGCATGGAGGCCTCCTTGCCTAACCCTTCCTCCTCCTCCTCCCACAGCTGTTCCCCATTCTTTATGAGAACACATCCAAAGTCTGTCCAAAATCCATCCCCTTCCCCTTTGACCTGAAAACCGTGACCTCTTGGGTCTAGGAATGTGCATATCAGAAGTGCTAACCAGCCCCTGGAAACAGACCTGGAAGAGGCTACAACAACCCAAGAGGAGGCTCAGCCCATCTGGGCAGGGAATTACAGGTCCCAAGTATTCAGAGTATGGTCTGGGGTGGGGGAGAGGGGCCTGGGGTGGCATGTTCCCTTCATTTCATGGGGTGGGATGAGGTGGGGGAGGGCGTCTCTAAAGCACAGGGCTCAGAGGAGGCCCCCGTTATCTAAATTTAAAGGCAGGACCGACACTGAACTGAATGCAGAACAATGCCTGGTATACAATAGGCATACAATACATGTAGTAACTGTGAATAACCAACTGGCGTATGGTTCTCCAACCTGTCAGCCCCAATGTTATGAGAAACTCCTATGTTTTCATTACTGCAAAATGGGTGGAAAAAATATTGTGGAAATGTATAAACAAATGACCACAGATGTAGAATTGTCTCTCCAATGATATCACTCTGACTTGCAAGTTGAGCTGTTCAGTGACAGGAAAGAAAGTGGCAGTGTTGGATCAAGAGCTGCTGAGAATTCTGGATGGCCCACACAGCTGTATCATATTTACCCAAGAGTGAGTTTTGCTGTTAGTAGTTGAAAAAATATAAATGATAGTTTCCACTTATGGGGGAGGTGGCACTTAGCCAAAAGTTCAGTTTCGCTGTGAACTATATTTTCTAAAAAATAAAAGCTCTTAAAATGCTGGTGGCTTAAAGTTTTAAACACTCTAAAGAGAAATGAATTGTTCTAAATTGGTGAATACATAATGAAATGTCATGGACTTTGAAGTTTTGGATGTAGATTCCAATTCTAACTCTATTTTTTTTTGAAAAAGTAATTTCAGTTTTCTGAGATTTATCTTTCCATTAAAAAATAAAATGAGCTGATGGTACCCGCCTCACAGGTTGGCAATCTAGCATAAATGAGCCATTATATGTCAATATCTAGGCCGTGCCAGACATGGACCCTGATTAGTGTGTAAGGGGTGACATGATAGACTTTTATCGTCATGTCTGGTGTTTATATAATAGGACATGAGATGAGGAAGCAATAAAAGTGAACCACAAAGAGAAAAATAGGAAAATGACCTGCAATAGAACCAAAATTGTCTTTGAGACATTCTTTTGACTGTCTTGATAAAGAAAGCAAAACAAAAACTCAATAGCAGCAAAAATCACAGCTGAGCTCTTCATGGATCTTCCCTTTTCAGAATTCTTTAGTGAGTCAAATATTAGGCAGAGGGAGTCGTTACCTGCACCTAAGTGAAGGGGACAGCCAGGCAAGAAAGCAGCAGCTCTCGGGGCAGTCACCACACTTATATCCAGACCGGATATTCTTGGAGGAGGTGAGCAGGTGTCAGGTGATGGGGCCAAGCGTAGTGGTGGGCCTTCTGGAAGTCCAGTCACAGAGGTAGTATGAGAATGGGGCAGGGTCTCAGAGAGGGGGAGAGCATGCCTGCAACTTCAGAGAGTCACTCAGAATGGGCCCAGCTCATACAAAGGTGCCTGTGGGTGGGAGACCTGCTGCAAAAAAGCCCAGATGTCAGTGTGTTCCAGGTCAAGGTCAACCTGACAGAAAGAGGAATCAAGGCTGCAATAAGAGCTAAAATTCACCTCCCAGGGCTAAAGGAGTCATTCAATACCAAGGCCTCTCAGTAAAGGTGGAACTGCAGGGTCTCCTGGGAAACAGGGGAGGCAGAGAAACAAAGGAGTGAGGCAGAGGGGCAGCTGGTAGCAGATGTACAGAGGTGCCAGTTTGTTCAATCATTCACTCTTAACTTAGCTGCTACTAAACTCAGCTTACTCCATCTTATGTGAAGCGAGTTTTTCTAAACTCACTTTTTTGCTTCTCTTCCAGAATCTCTTGGCCAGTGATAAGTAAAAATGCCAGTTATCATTGTAGACACATTTTTAATCCCTTACCAAAGCAGATTAATATATCCTTTATGAAATAATGTCCAAATAAAGATAATGTTGAATTAAGCTGATACATATTAGGCTGGTTAGGAAGTTAAAAGACCATCTTGTTCTCTACCCTAGAAACTTATTTCACTCATGGGTGAGCATAGATTACACAGTGGCACAATATAAAATAGACCCAAGGGGAGGTGCTTTGGATGAAAAAAGGACATGGGGGCAGAAACTCTGGAGTTCTGCTAGGTGGCTTATCTCTAGCACCTCTCCCTGCTCAGAGGACAGAGTTTAAAACACACCAGTCAAGTTCAATTGCCACCTGTCTACTCCCTTTTTTAACATCCACATCACACAGCTGCCCACCTAAAGGGGATAAACCTTACATCCTCTCTGGCATTCTCTCTGGCCAGTTCTCCCTTGTTCTGTACTACCAAACTTTGCCTTTCTGCAGTGTCTTGCCATCAGTGCTTGTTGGTACCACCTTAAGAAATTTTATCCTAGCTGGGCTCGGTGGCTCAGCCTGTAATCCTGCCTTGGGAGGCTGAGGTGAGTGGATTGCCTGAGTCCGCAGGTTCAAGACCCGCCTGGGCAACTTGGCGAGACCTCATCTCTACAATAAATAAAAAAATCAGCCGGACATGATAGCGCGCACCCGTAGTTCCAGCTACTTGGAAGGCTGAGGTGGAAGGATCGTGGAGCCCAGCAGATCGAGGCTGCAGTGGCCGGGAGTGACAGAGTGAGACTCTGGGCGACAGTCTGGGCGACAGAGTGAGACTCCAACTCAAAAAAAGAAAAGAAATTTTATCCTAAGATCCTATGATTTGCATCAAAGAAGTTTACAAAACTCCTAAATTATATTTTCAGAATACATCTATGCCTCGTTCCTTATTGCAAACATTATCATACTAAAAATGAAATAATATTAATAAAATAACAATTAATAAAATAATGTTAATTTTGAAAAAGGAAAAGTCTTCTTGTGAAGCAATTTCAACAGGATTTGCTAAATAAACAGCATACAAATCAATCACATGTATACATAAACAAAAACATGGTTCCTCAAAATGAAACATCTGATCAACACTGGAATGTAAAACTAAAAAAAACAAAAAAAACAAACCCAACTTGCAGAATTGTCTTAGTAATAACATTTTCTTGATTAAGAAAAAAAACTCAAAATCAATTCAGATAAAAAGTATGTTGAAGCCATATTTATACAGAAATAATGCAAAATTGACCTATAAAGAATAGTCTAAACAGTAAGCATCAAATGCAACTTATCATTAATAGATAATATACATTTAACCTCAAGAAAGATAATTAATTAATGTGATAGTGGAATTGTACTTTGATTGTCATGACTTATCTGTAACACAGGTTCTATCTTCAGAACCTGTTCAAATACTTATAATCATGAACAGCTATGTCAGGTTGGCATCAGGCTACAATGTGGTTGATTGCCATAAGCAAATGGTCTTTCTAGTTGTTACTGATAAGTTCAGTAAAGACTACAGTGTGAATGTAGTCACCAAATAGATTAATATGATTTTATGTCCCTGTAAAGAGGGACATAGCTCTGGATAGCAAAATCTAGATCAGGGATTTAAGACAAAAGATTGTTTCTGTGATAGATCACTGAGCATTATAGACTCTAAATCCACACAAGTTGCAGTAAAGTCCATATGTTAGTCCTTCTTTATAGCTGCGTAATTTTCCATCACTATATGTACCAAATTTTTAAAAATCTAGTCCAGTTTCGATGGGCAACATGGTTGGTTCTATGTTTTTGCTATTGTGAATAGTGCTACAATAAACATGTGTGCGCAGGTATTTTTTGGTAGAACTATTTGAGTTTCTCTGGGTATATTCCCAGTAGGGGGATTGTTCCAATCTCCCTCACACCAGTAGAATATTGTAAAATTGTATGTATCCTAAAGGAAGTGGACAGAATGGAAACCAAATTATATAAGGAAAAAAAAGGAAGTGGAAATATCCAGTTGGGAGGACAGATGAAGCCTGTGAGATCCAATAGTCATTCCCAGAGTCTGGAAGGCTGTCATAGGAATAAGAGAAACATAGGTCTTGCCTCCACCTGTAGGAATGTCCAGAAATAAAATGAACAGCTACAGAAGAATTCAGATTCCTATAGTGGGGGTGTGTAAACAGAGGCCAGGGGTCCACTTGGTGGAGATATTTTGCTTAAGTATTTTTCAAACTGTGGCTCAAGATCTATTTGAGACTCATAAAATAAAGCTGACTTAGTAGATCACAGCATTTTTCTTTCCTTTAAAGAGACCATGCATAGGTGGGGTTAGTGGGTACTCTTAAAGCCCAGACCAAAAATTATTTGTACCCTCAAAGGTGTACATAAAAAAGCATAAATAAACAAGTAGATAAATAAAGAGAACAAATAGGAAATAGTTTTCTGAGCCTTCAGGACAGGTACATAATATTTTGTTATTAGTTCATAAAACTTTTGTTTTACACACACACACACACACACACACACACACACACACACACACACACGAATTGTGCTAGGTCTCAATAAAAAATGAATTTCTTCTTAGGAATTGCAGTCAAAACAATGTGAAAGTCACCAGCTGAGTCATTATCTTCATTATTTTCAGGAGAGTATCAGGACCCAGACACCCCTGAACTGGTCTTTCAGTCACAAAACTTCTAGTTATTTAACCGTCTGTGGTTGCTAGGCTTCTCATTTTCAGAAAATGGGGAAAACAACCACAGTTACCTCGGAAATGTACTTGTATATATTTCATTTTCACAAAGATTTAGCTAAGGGTTTAAAATGTTTCAAAGATTATGTAAGTCATCATTTCTGCTTTTTAGTGCTTCAAAATTACTTTACAGAAAACACAGGACCCCAGAAAAAGCCTCATTTGTTTATTTATTTATTTTTATCCATTGACACTGACATTACAGACACAAGCAGCCCTAATATGATAAATCAGTTGGACCACATCCTTGAGAGCAGGTTGAGGGGGTGGAGAAGGCAACAGAGCATGTGCTCAGTTCCTTAATACAATAGCAAGATTCATTCCCAGACACCAGATGTGGCTCTATTGCACTCGGCAATGGCTTTGGAGGGAAAGGAAGCCTTTCCATTTTCCTCAATGGCTCTTTTGCAACTGTTCACTTTGGCTGTTGGTATCTTCCCAGCTGACACTGAACATTCATGTTATCAGAGAACTGAATGTCCCAGCCCCTCGTGTGTAAGCCCCATTGTCTGACATGGGCTGCTGTGCAGGGTACTGTACCACTGGGTTTTATTGCTGTTTGTGTAACAGGAAGAAACCTGGTACTTTTGTGCTGTTCAAACACTCATCCTATTCATGGCCACTGTTTATTCCAGAGGAAAATGTTCTCACAGAGAGACCAATAATTTGGAAAATATTTGAACAGAAGATTGAATAGCTTCCATTGGTGTGTTTATTAGTGACCTCTATTTCTGAATACAATGCAACTCTGTTATAAAGTGTTCTTCTCTACTATAGAATTGCTTTACTGCAAGCCAAATCTTGTTCCCTGTGTACAGAATGAAGCCTCTATCACCACAAGACAAAAAGCCTATAATATGTATAATTCTTATTGCTGACTTCTGGGATAATAGGATGAGCTGTAATAATAATAATATAGATGGATAGATTATATATAATTGCAGCTCTCATTTTAGAAGAAGAGCAAACTAAATAAAATAAAGCATGAGATGCTACTGCAGATGTTTTAGAAAGTGCTGAAATTCATTATCATTAAACATATAAAAGTTTTTCAAATTAGAATACTGAATTGGGTAGACACAAGAGAGATTTAGATTCAGAGGAATATCTGTATGTCTGAAGGTTTGTGAGCATCTAAGACCTCTCTCCACTTTTTATCAGAGTGAACCAATACTACTGAGAAAGACACAGTTTTTGAAATGACATGTATGGCATATTGTGGGTTCAAGTCCTCAAAGTCAGGTATGGAGAAGTAACAACTTCATTTATCTATAAATAAATTCCATGTCTACTTCCAACTTCCACTGTCGTAGATTGCATGCAGTTTTTCCCTGGTCAAGGCTTCAAGAGCATGGTGGCATCTGGTCACTGAGTTATCTTCTTATGCAGGCACCCCCTGAAGCAATGTTGGTCCTGCTGGTCTTTCATCATTGCTTTATGCAGATTGCTGTGGGGTTGTCCCCGGTTCCCAAATGCAAAGCTACAGAGTGTACAGCTCTCTCTTAATACCACCATGGTACCCAGGGGTACCCAGACCATATTATAATTTGGCTCATTGCTTTTTACTGTGTCATCAATTCCTGGAGAAAGATCTAACTGATGAAAAGGGAACGGGTCAGGGAGAGAAAATGGGGAGAGGAAAACAAGAGTCTGCCTTAAATTTTTTTCCACAATAGTTCTGTTTTTCTTAATTGTATGGCATTAACCAGCATTTTTGAGAAACCATAGGGTGCTCAGAACTTTGAGAATGATGTGTGGATTACACTGGTCTTGCTCTTTTCTTCCATTAGAAGACTACCTTAGCAGGGCATAATGAAAAAGTGAGTATTTGACTACAACAGAGGTATTTTAAACATATCACCTCGGGCCAGTAGCCCATATAGTTTTATATTTCCCTTCTAACAGGGGTACCCAGACCATATTATAATTTATTTCCAAGACCTCAAAGAATGAAGACATTGTTCCTAACTTCCTTCATAATTTATCACCAGACTCATTCACGACTTTACTATTTTCTTTTGAAGTCTGCTTAAATATCTTTTTAATCTATTTTTCTTAGCTAACATATAATCAGCCCTTCATATCCGTGGGTTCTGTGTCTATGACTTCAACCAACTATGGTTGAAAACGTTTAAAAAGAAAACAATAATACACTACAAATAATACAAATAAAAACTACAATGTAACAACTATTCACACAGCATTTACATTGTGTTAAGTAGTCTACAAGCAATCCAGAGATGGTTTAAAGTATATGGAAGATTATATGTAGGTTATATCCAAACAGTTTTGTTTTTTTTTTTGAGTTGGAGTCTCACTCTGTCACCCAGACTGGAGTGCAGTGGCCGCTCCCGGCCACCGCAGCCTAGACCTGCTGGGCTCCTGCGATCCTTCTGCCTCAGCCTTCCAAGTAGCTGGAACTACAGGTGCACGCTACCACACCCGGCTCATTTTTTGATTTACTGTAGAGACGAGGTCTCGCCAAGTTGCCCAGGTGGGTCTCGAACCCGCAGGCTCAGGCAATCCACTCACTTCAGCCTCCCAAGGCGCGGGATGACAGGCTGAGCCACCGAGCCCGGCTCCAAACAGTATTTTTTATCAGGGATTGAGCATCTCAAATTTTAGTATCCTTGAGGTCTGGAACCAATTCCCCAAAGATTCCAAAGGATGATTGCATTGTTGTCACACGAAGTAAAATTTCTTCAAATTTTGATAAAACCATGAATTTCAAGCTTCAAGAGTTATATCTGGTAGGAAGGAGTTCGGGAAATAAGCCCACAATTATCACGTCTGTATAAGCCAGTTATCTCCTTGACCACTTCTGTGATTTAAATAATTGAAAGCTCTGTAATGTCTTTCTTGAAATGTAGAGACAAAACAGCCACATAGTGAAATTCTAGCTATGGATGCAGCATAATTTCATAACAAGTAGGCTTTCTAGTATCCTTTCTAAGAAGCCAGAATGTGTAGATCATTATGTTTCCAGAAGGATATAGGACTATGCACAGACAAGTTGTGCTGATTCCAAAATGCCTTCCTGGATGTGGTCTGTTATGAGAACCACCTGGGCCATTTTTGTGAGACTCTTGGACTGGGAGTACACCTTGATTTTCCCCTTCACATACACAATTCTGAGATCAGTGAGGCGTTGCAGGAGAAAGATGTTGGAATTTTAAGTCCGAGGTCAGGGTTCTAATAATGGCTCTATCCCCGTTAACTGGGTGATTGGGAAATTATTTCACTTTTCTGAGTCTTCATTTTCTCAGATATAAAAAGCAATGAATAGTTCTTAGCTCTCAGGTTTGGAGGTAAAAATATTCATTGTTGTTATCTGTACAATCTCGAAGCCATTGATTCTCTTTGGGGCAGCCAGGGAAAAGATTCACCCTTGCTTTGAATGAGAAGTCTCTTTCAACTCAGGGGAAATCAAAGGGTGGTTGTGATTAGCGACCTATGCTACAAGTACAGAGCAGTGTCCTCAACTACAGAGGTCAGGTTGGGGAGTTTGGAAGATTTCCAAGAGTGCTGGGTACAGCTACAGGGACTCCTAGAAGTTCCACTAATCAATCCATTCACTTGTCCATTCATAAAGCATTTATTGAACATTTATTCTTCACTAAGCATCGTGCTAAGCATTGAAAAACAAGTCTGAATAAGACATGGACCTTGCTTTCACAGCCGTGTTGGAGGTAAAGTGGGACAGAAACATAAATTGATCATTAAAATACAAAAATGTAAGTTCCATAGTAAAGGCATGTTTGAAGAACTAGGAAAGCAGACAGGTGGAACTACAAATTTTGCCTGGGGCAGTCAGGGTTTCATAAACAATTACTGCAGCTCTTTTGGCCAAGGAAGAGTGAAAAAACGTGTGTGTGTGAGCGCGCATGCATGCGCACGTGCAGAGGGACAGGTATTTCAACATCTCTTAATTTGCTAAGATAAAATTGACCATATACAGTCCTCTTTCTATAAAATGGAATGAGCTTCTCTGATGTCCTAAACGCTTTAGACCTTCCCTTTTCTAGAAGATGCAGTCATCTTTCTAATGAGCAGCATGCTCTCCGAAGGGCTTCATCAAGGTGATCAATGGACAGGTTACTTAGAATATTTAGAGATATATGTCAATAGCTACAATTCTGTTTTTGACATGAAGTAGTCATTTTCTACTTAAGTTTCTCTCTGGCACAGTTCAGTTCTCTCCACTAATTATGGCTAGTATTTTTATAGCAGTGATTATCTGAAACTGGAATTCTCTGAGGTAGTTTGCCTCTCTAAAGTTGTCTAACAAAACTTTAAAAGTTCAAAAAGCGATGTTCTCATGTAAAAAAGTGAGTAAAGAGACAAAATGGGATTGTTGAAAGCCTAGACTTCACCTTGCAGGACTGAACAATTAACAGTTGCTCAAAGATTAAAAGTCTAATGGCTTTGGGACTGGTATTTAAATAGGTTTCACACCTCCACTTCCTAATGCTCTCTGAAACGAAACCTGCCAAAACAGATTTTAGAGCAGTTGGCTGTTTCCAGAATCCATACAAAAAAACCAAAAGACAGGTTCTAAGTGCACCAGGAATCAAATAAAAGCATCTAAATTTATAAATACATTTTGATAAGATTTTTCATTTAATATTTATCCCTTTAAATGTCATGAGGATGTAGTAAGCTGAGAATTACATCCTGAATGCCACAAGTCTATTTTTTAAGAGTATAAAAAAAAGCAGACATATAGAGATATTCAGAAAAAGATGAACAAAAAGGAAGCTAACGACTCAACTTTTTGTTTGTTTGTTTGTTTGGGGTTTTTTTTTGAGTTGGAGTCTTCCTCGATCACCCAGGCTAGAGTGTGGTGGCACGCTCATGGCTACCACAACCTCGAGAGAAGCTGCTGGGCTTAGGCAATCCTTCAGCCTCAGCCTTCCAA
Organism: Cephalopachus bancanus; assembly: GCA_027257055.1. Taxonomy (NCBI): domain Eukaryota; kingdom Metazoa; phylum Chordata; class Mammalia; order Primates; family Tarsiidae; genus Cephalopachus; species Cephalopachus bancanus. The sequence goes on from JAPVLO010000006.1 coordinate 16,907,000, forward strand.
GTAGCCGGAACTACAGGTGCACCACGCCCGGCTCATTTTTTATTTATTGTAGAGAAGAGGTCTTGCCAAGTTCCCCAGGCTGGTCTCGAACCCGCAGGCTCAGGCAGTTCACTGGCTTCGGGTTCCCAAAGTGCTGGGATTACAGGCTGAGCCACCAAGCCCGGCCAATGAGTTTATTTTTTAGGAGTATAAAAAAAGCAGACATCTATAGATATTCAGAAGCAGATGAACAAAAAGGAGGCTAATGACTCAACGTTTTTGACACTTAACAGTGGGTTGACTTGGTGTTAGTTCCAGGCATGGGCAAAGGTTCAAGTTGGATCTCATTTGATTCAAACTGGTTTTCCCACCATCTTTAGTTACATCGTGACAGCACTCCCACTACTATGCCTCAAATACCAAACACCATGCCAATACTTTTATTGGATTAAAGAAAAGAGACCACAAGTAAACATGTTTGATCTCCCTAAAGATCACATATCTTCTTTCTTTCTTTCTTTTTTTTCCACCAGTTTCCTTTGCTCCCTATTTTTTTTAAGGTGCTTTCACTGATATGGGACTGAACAAGACCACACCACTTTGCTGCCCACTGTTTTCAGAGAGGAGGAATTTGGAAAGGGCAAGTACACTCAGTTCATTGTCCAGGCAATTTCCAACTATTTCCAAACCGGATTAGCTACAAATACGATATCAGTTCTTTCATATGTCATTTAGTATAAAACATCTAGCTGCTGTCATTTAAAGTAGAATGCAATTTTCAAATTTTGCTCAATCTAAGAAGTGCCTCAGTTTACTTACTTATAAGGGAATAAAAGTAGCTTCATCCTATCTGAGATCCTTCAGGTATTCTGCATACCTAAGGCTCCTGGATGCACCAGGGAGAAATACTCATTGATTAAAAGCCATTAACTGCTCTTCTACCCACAGCAGTAGATTTTTCATTCTATAAGATTTGATAAAATTCATAAAGCAAACTGGGTTTGTTGCCATAATCCCGGGCCTCTGGTTTTAGTTTTTGATTAGCAAAAGTTCACCGGTGCACTTTTTATTAGACATGAAAAGACAAAATACAGTTGTTACTAAATACTAGATAGGATATTCATTTTTGTCCTTGATAAGTGTCTGAAAAGGTACCTTATTTCTACCTCTGCCACCCAGTTCTCTGCTTGGCATAAGTCATTTATTCAAAATGGAAGAACCTGGATTCTATTTTCCATTCCATAGCATCAATCAACCCAAACAAACCATAGTTCTTTCTTTTCTCAAGAATAGCACACTCCCCAAAGATGCCTTCTAGTGGTTACTTAAAAAGTTTTCATCGTGGAATTGGCCTTAGGCTAGAATAATTCAGGAGCCAATGGTAAAGGGCACAGGAACAAAGAGAGTTCAAGACACCTGGTACATTTGATTAATTGCAAAGAAGGAGCCCCACTTTGGGCCAGAAATTGCTGTATATGCTTGAAACATAATAGATACAGTAAGTTATTTGCAATGCATCTCATTCGGGGCAAGACAAAAGCCTTGATTTGATCACAAAGAAGTGCAGAGACTTGAAAAAAGAATAGCTTCTCACCGAGTACTACACTGAATAATACAAATCCAGTTTAAAAAATTATATATGTGGCTTAATCAATGACAATTATAAATAATTTTCTGTGTGTGGTCTTAGAAGGCAAAGAACAGGATTCTGCCAGGGGCATGCCACTTCCTGTTCAGTTATACCAGAAGGCCAAACAGGTTTATGTGTTGGTAGAAGAGTAAAAGCGTAGTCCAACCATGAGATTTAATTTAAGAATTGAGACCAATTATATGAGGCTAAATAAGGATCCTAGAGATTACTACATTGCGTAAAAGTGAAGTGCTATAGCATGTAATAAGTGTTGACAAACTCTAGAGAGATTGTACAAGCAATGCTTCCTGCTGGTCTGTTGATGACCCATAGCTAGTCAGCTTCAATTCCCATGTTATATGAATCATGGTCACAAGGATATGTAGACATTGGATATCTCTTTCTTCAAGATGTAGGGTTTTATTGTTTGTTACAGAAGGATGTAGTAGAAAGGTTCTAGTTGTCAATGGAGTGGGACAGGAGTACAGTGGAGGAGATATTCCATCGAAAAGCCAACTCATACTACAAACACATGAGAGAAGTATCTAAGAAATATTCTGATCAACTTGGCGAGACCTCATCTCTACAATAAATAAAAAAATCAGCTGAGCATGGTAGCGCATACCTGTAATTCCGGCTACTCGGAAGGCTGAGGCGGAAGGATCACCGGAGCCCAGCAGGTTGAGGCTGCAGTGGCCGGGAATGGCCACTGCACTCCAGTCTGGGCGACAGAGTGAGACTCCAACTCAAAAAAAAAAAAAGAAAAGAAATATTCTGATCATTGCTTTAATTAGCTCTTGTTTTAAGAGTTTCAGTCTTTAAGACAATGTATTTCTTGTGGACCACCCACATGGTAATCCGAATGACAGACACATCATTATCTCCAGCAATCACGTTACCCTTAAATATAATACTGGCTTATTAGATTGCTAAAAGTTGCATTCAGAGCAGTAATTCTGGAATTGCTCTTCTCTCACAAGAGGAGATATGACCAAAATGTTGCAATGTCAATGAATTTGCCAGGAAATATTAGAGCCTGTTTCACTGATATTTTCATAAAGGAAACAGAAGGAGACTTCTTATAGTTAATAGCTCTAAGAGGAAAGATATTCTAATAAAAAATATCGGTGAAAATATTGTGAAGAAAATTCAACAGTGCATTACCTAAATTCATTATAAAATATATATCCTAATCACTGCCTGCCCAATCCTTAACACATGTTTTTATACAGGATTATAATAAACAATAAAATGATGTAGTAATTTAATGGAGTAAATGCATAAAATAATATAGAAAGCAATTGCCAAAAACCTATTAAAGAAAATCTAGTAAAGAAAAACCTATTCTAATGCTTTTCAAATTGTTTTCATTGTAGCATATAAGAATGTTGAAAAGGGAAGTTAATACCAATAATCAGTAACAATAAGTGGAAAGGTTGAGATAGACATTGTGCATTTTCATTCTCAGTATGAAAGAATCAAAGCCAATGGAATAATTTACCAACCCTAAAAAACTTTGAAATTCAAGTTGCTATCACCCAATCCAGAGAGATTCTTTCCATGTTATGTGGATGAAAGGTTGAAAATTGAGTTGGTTGTTTGAAATGATTTAGCTAGTTGGCACCAAATATCCAGAGCTGGTTGCATATATAGAAACTAAAATTCTGCCAGTGTATTCACAGAAAAGGTGATTCAGAGGGCTCATCACCTGCTAAAGTGTGTGCTCAAGTATTCCTATTTCTGGAGGACCAAATATAAAGAGGATTCTACTTCCTACTTTTCAGGTGGAAGAGAAAAGGAACATAGAAATATGGACAAACAATTAGCTTTATTCTTGCTAGCTATCAATTTTCTTTTCACTCAGTCAAGTATTTGCAAATCATGTGAAAACTATCCCATTGACATGAGCTGAAATAAGAACACACCCACACAAATGGCTAAAAACTGAAGGCACAGGTGAAAGATATATTTGTCAAAAGAATATTCTAATAAAATCAAGAGCAAGGGTTAACCTGACTAAAAGTCAAACTGACCTTTCTGGAAACATGAAAGTTACTTCAGTTGACCTGGAAGACTATAATTTATTTACTTGTCTTTTGTTGGAACCATTCCTGTCATTTTAGAGAGGTATGTTTATCATTGTCTAGGAAAGAAATCTCAGGGACCTGTTTAGAAATGACTTTCCTTTCCATGTAGTGGCCTGTTAGTGATAGTCTTTGGGGCCTTCTTGGTGCCAAGAGCCACAGTGAGGGTTATTGTGTGCAAGGTACTGATTGTGACCTCAGAGCTGTAAGAAAAATACCTGAAGGCCCTCACCTGCAACCAAGTGAGGATGTATTTCTCAGCCTGTCTTCTGGATGCAAGATTTTATCTATAATATAAACGTGAAGCAGTACGAAAATGTGAAATCATTCCAAAGGGAATTTTTAATACTACATTTGAGAACATGAAGTCAGGAAGTTAAAAGCCAGATATTTTCTGTTTCTTCATATAAATGGAAGTTAATACAATTTGTAATTGATAAACTTTCTGACATTTCCATTGCATATGAAGCAAGATCCAAGAAAAAGGAATTGGAATGCTTTTCTTTAACTCTCTACTTGTGTTGTTTAATATGGCAACCACTCGTCATATGTGTCTATTAAATTTAAAATAGTCTATAACATTGAAAATTTAATTCTTCTGTTGTACTAGCCATATTCCAAATGCTTAACAGTCACATGGTTAGTGGCCACCATATTGAAAAGCATAAAGTATTGAATATGTCTATTATTAAGGAAAGTTCTATTGGACAGTGCTTCTCCATAAGCATGAATTATTATTTTCAATATCTTACATTGCATAAGGCAATTTCATCAGCAGGTTGGCATCACTATTCATATTTTATGGGCAACAAAATTGCAATTTAAAGAGGTTAAATGACTTGCCAAGGCAGCACAGTGAGTGGAGTCTTGCAGAAAGCTGGTGAAATTTTAAGTGAGGTCATCTGACTTCTATTGACCGTAATTTCACAAAAACTCTTTGGTGATAAGTACTTAAAACAGACCACAAATAAATGTATTCCTTATCGTAGTCCCTAAAATAATCTAAATTCTTCTAGAATTTCTTAAGCAAGATTATCAGAGGTAAAGGGACTAAGATCATTTGGTTATAAAAATCCATTACAATCCCTTCTCTTTGCATTTAAATTATGTTGAATTGCTCTCTGTTTTCTAGTACATTCTTTGGGTCCTTCTGATTTATGTCACATCTAACATCTCCACTAATTCCTTATTTTTCTCTTTCATTTCTCTTGATTAATATTTACCCAGATTTTCTCGACCCTTTTCTGAGTCTGACTCATATTAACAAACTTTGATATACAACACCCAAAGATTTCTCTCAGCTCCAGGCTCTAATGGCAGTCATTGACAATGGATATCGTTTTAGAAATAGACCATACTGTTCAGTATCACTTGGCTCATATTTGGATCTTGCAAATCCTACAGGCAATGAGACAATTATAAGGTTATAAATACAAGTATAGCTCATGCAACAGGCCACTGCAGGTTTAATAACAGTTTTGGATTTCTGATAATCTATGTAGACACAAAAATCTGTGCTAATAAAGAAGATGCAGCGACCAATAATACAAATGATTTGTACATGTTACCTCTGTTTCTCAAGTTTCTTAATGGACACAATCAACACATATGTATTTACTAAGCACATCATCCTAAAAACTTGCATCTTAGATAAATTTGTTCAGTAATCTAAACTTTTATAACCTTCTTCATTTCCTGTTACTCGTTCTGTCAATTATTTTTAAAATTACTGTCAAAATCACTATATTGTAGATTTGTCTATTTCTCTTTGTAATTTTATCTGTTTTGCTTCATGTACTAGAAGTTTTGTTATTAGATGCATAAATATTTACAATTTGCATGTTCTTTTAAATTAGTAGATGCTTTTATCACTATAAGATGACTTTCATTGTCCCTGGTAATATTCTTTGGGTTCAAAGGTATTTTTTCTGGTATTAATATGGCCACTCCAGCTTTCTTTAGACTAATTTTAGGATGGCATATGTCTTTCCATTGTTTTACTTTTAGCTTATTTCTTTACATTCAAAGTAGAATTTTTGAGAAAAGTATACAACTAGGTTTTGCTTTTTATCCAATCTGACACTGACTTTTAATTGATGTGTTGAGACTATTTATATTTAATGTATTATTTATATGGTTGTATTTAAATATAAATTTCGGCTATTTACTATTTAAATGTTTTATTATTTTGTATGCATTTTTCACACTTTTTAAAAATATCCAAAGTAACTACTATTAAAAGTTTCTTGGAAGCTTTGTTTATTCTTCTGAATATTCCAGAATATAAATATATTCATTTACAATTTTTTTTTTTTTTGCACAAACTTCCAGTTAAGCATGGTAGTGCAAACACATCCCCACTTGCTCTCCAGTTTCTACTGAAACTCTTCAAAAATGGTAAAGGAATTTTAACAATTTTTTATTTAAAAATAATTATAGATTCTCATGCATTTATAAGACATAATACAAAAATATATTGTATATTTTTCCTCCAATTTCCCTCAATAATAATGTCTTGCATAACTGAAATTGACATGGATACAATTCACTCATCTTTTTCAGGTTTACCAAATTCTTATATATTTATTTGTCTGTGAATTTAGTTCTGTGCAACTTATCACAGGGGAAGATTTGAATGTACAGCACACAGTGAAATACAGAAAAGTTCCATCACAAAGATGCCTTGTGCTACCCTTCTTTAGCCATGGCCAACTCCCTCTCTGCCAAGCTCTGACAATCATTAATCTGTTCTCCATTTCCACAGTTTTGTCATTTTAGGAATATCATATAAATGAAATAGTACAGTATGTAACCTTTTGAGACTGGCTTTTTTACTCAATATAATTCGCTTGAGATCCATCCAAGTTTTAATAGGTTTCAATAGTTTATTCCTTTTTAATGTTGAATAGTATTCCATGGCATGTAAATACCACACTTTGGTTAAGTTATTCATCCATTAAAAGATATTTGAATTGTTTTCAGAAAGGAAAACAAACTTTCTTTTTTTCTTTCTCAAGATGCTACAAAAAGAATAAAAAGATAAGTTACAAACTCCAAAAATATTTGCAGACCAGATATCCAATAAAAGATTCATATCCAAAATATGTTTTAAAAATTTCAACTGGGTGCAGTGACTCATGCCTGTAGCCAGCACTTTGGGAGGCCGGGGACAGGAGAACTGTTTGAGCCTAGGAGTTCAAGACAAGTCTGAGCAACATAGTGAGACCTTGTCTCCACAAAAATTCAAAGAAATTAGCTGAGCATGGTAGTGCATACCTGTAGTCCCAGTTGCATGGGAGGCTGAGGCAGAAGGATTTCCTGAATCCACGAGGTCGAGGCTACAGTGAGCTATGATCATGCCACTGCACTCTAGCCTGGGCAATAGAGTGAGACTCTGACTCAAAAAAACAAAAAACAAAAAAAACCCTCAAAATTCAACATTAAAAATCATTGATACAATTAGAAAATGGGCAGAAGATATGAACAAATATTTCACAGAAGAAGATAGATATATAGTTGGCAAGTAAATATGTAAAAAAAGTTCAACATCGTTAGTTATTAGCAAATTCAAATTAAAACACAGTGAAATATCACTATGGGCTTATCAGAATGGGTAAAATTTAAAACAGTAATAATACCAAATGCTAGTAAGGATGTGGAGAAATTCATCACTAATAGGAATGCACAATGGCATAGCTTCTCTGGAAAAGATTATTGCAGTTTCTTACAAAACTAAACATGTGCTTACCATATGACCCAGCAATTACACTCTTGGGCATTTATCCCACAGAAATGAAAATTTAAGTTCACATAAAAACCTGTACATAAATTTTTATAGCAACCTTATTCATAATAGCTAAAAATAAATGAAAATTTTAAGGGGCATAAACCCAAAGGACAAAGAACACAGGTAAATTTACTATAAAGTTAATGAAGCTGAAGCTTCAGGATCCCTCACTGCTTGATGGGTGCCTTCCAAAGCTCAGGGAAGGGCCCTAGCAGAGTGTTCACAGATACAAATACATACTCAGGCTCAGAGGTCATTTTGTGGCATGAGTGTTTCCTATGGTATAAGTGTATGCAAGCTGTACACTAGAAATAAGAGTTAAAATGCTCAAAGTCAAAAACTGAACAACTGTCTCGAACATTAGATATATAAAATTGCAATTGAATAATTTGGTGTCACATATGACATTTATTATTTTTCTCTTTTTATGAGAATTTGACAAACCAGGATTTACAAGATTTCTTATATCTGTAGGGCATGGACCAACATTTTCATATCTATATATTCCATATATATGTGTGTGTGTGTGTGTATCTATATAGTATGTAAAACCTATATACTATGGCTATATATAAAGTCATGTCTTGTGCCTCCCAACTTTTTTTTTTGAGTCAGAGTCACTCTGTTGCCCAGGCTGGAGTGTAGTGGCATGCTCACGGCCACTGCAGCCTTGACGTGCTGGGCTTAGGCCATCCTTCCACCTCAGCCTTCCAAGTAGCTGGAACCACAGGCATGTGCCACCATGTCCAGCTAATTTTTTTGATTTATTGTAGAAACGAGGTCTTGCCAAGTTGCCCAGGCTGGTCTCAAACCCTTGGACTCAGGCAATCCTCTAGCCTCTGCCTCCCAGAGTGCTGGGATTATAGGCATGAGCCACCAACTTTTTATTTTAAAAAAGTTTATGCTAGAAAAAGACTGAAATATTTTTCAGTGGTAGCGCGCACGCCTGTAGTTCCAGCTACTTGGAAGGCTGAGGCGGAAGGATCGCTGGAGCCCAGCAGGTCGAAGCTGCGGTGCCGGGAGCAGCCACTGCACTCCAGTCTGGGTGACAGAGTGAGACTCCAACTCAATAAAATAAAATGAAAGAAAGAAAGAAAGAAAGAAGGAAGGAAGGAAGGAAGGAAGGAAGGAAGGAAGGAAGGAAGGAAGGAAGGAAGGAAGGAAAGAAGAAAGAAAGAAAGAAAGAAAGAAAGAAAGAAAGAAAGAAAGAAAGAAAGAAAGAAAGAAAGAAAGAAAGAAAGAAAGAAAGAAAGAAGAGAAGAGAAATCAGGAATAAAACTTGGAAGCTGGAAAGCAGGTGGATGAGTGGTTGCTAACTTAGCAAACCAGAAGGTATCTGTGAAAACAGTGAAGGGCTCTGAATCTTTAGTTAAAACCTAAACTGATGGTGGTAGAAACAAAGAAATCTATGTAGAACCCGAGAAAGACTTAGAATTAGAAGCAACAAGGTATATCTAAAAACAGAGGAGCATATGGAGCTGAGACCAGAAAAACTGGTTGAAGTCTAAAAAGTAATAAGTATTCCAGATCCCTTCCCCAATGCCAAGCAAGATTATAGAAGTTCAGTCTCTGGAGAGGTTAAACCAACAGGATCCTGGACTTGGAAACCAGGTCTAGTTGAGGTATAGGTTTAGTTTCAACAAGGAACTCTCAATCCCTCAGTCATGGCTTCAGAAATACAAAAAGGTTGAAGTATTTTACCTTGGAAAAACTCACTAGCTCAAGAGATTTACTGACAATTTGGGTAACTTTCCACCCAGGTGAAAGCAATTGATTATTCAATGCCTCATCCATAAATAACATCAGCTAGCTAAGAAGAATCAAGTTTTTTAGGAGGGCCTTTAAAATTAAAGACAGATAAAAAGAACAAGAGAGAAAAGGAATTCAGAGGAGACAGAGATGCAAGGAGGAAAAAAAACTGACAACAGCCAAAATATTCAGCAACAAAAGATGTATGCTAAGTATCTTCAGAGAGAAAGAATAGTGCATCTCTGACACAAGAGTAGGATGCTAAATAAGGAGAAAATTTTGTTAAGTATAGAAAAATAAAAACATGCCCAAATTGAAAAACATATCAGAAGTTTGGAAAATAAATTAGATGACATTTTCCAGAAATGGAACTAAAGATAAGAAATGTCAAAAGGGAAAATTAGAGAATGAGTTCATTGAGGACCAAGATCCAAGAAACTGTTATTGAAAGACAATTTTTTCCTCACTCTCCAAGTATAGGGGAAAATATTATCAAGGAAAAAAATGTTTTAAAAATAAATAAATAAATATTTCAAACTGAAGAATATGAATTTCCAGATTGAAAGGGCCCTCATAGCCTCATAGTGCACAGCAGAATGATTGAAAAGATATTCACCATGGTACATCGAATTTTTGTTTTGCCAAGAACTAGGAGGGGATTCTGAAATTTTTGGGAAAAATATGCAAGTACAAAGAAGGAGGAATCTGAATGACAACAGACATCTCCTCACCATCACTGAAAGCTAAAACACAATGCCTTCAATTTTAAATTCTCAGGAAAAGAGATTTTCAACCCAGAGTTTTTTACACAGCTAAATCTTTGACGAATGATAAAAATAAAATAAAGAAATATTCAGACAATTGACTTGTATGAGTCCTTTTCAAGGACACTATCCAATGATTAAAAAAGGGTAAATTAAGAAAGAAGAAGAGGTAGGATTCATAAAACAGTAAATGGCATGTAGAAAAGAAAACAAGTTTCCAAGATAATGACAAAAGGAGATTCAAGAATGGAATGGAGAAGCCTTTTTAGAGGGAAAACGTTTCAGATTAAGCCAAGAGAATAGCAGGCTCCATGGAGAATTTCTATTCAAGGGAACAGAAACTCGAGACTTACTCAATATGTTGTGATATAATGGGAAGAGACTTACATTTCTGGCAGATAGTTTGGGGATTAAAATAATAATAGGTAGCTCCATAGATTATTAAGCAAACAAAAGAATGAGATAATTGTTAGCTTGAAAACAAAACCCAAAAGTTTGAACAGGAAAGATAATCATAGCAGAATATGACTCAGCTAAAAATATTTTTAGTCATAATATGTAACGACTGAATATTAATTTCACCAACAACTGCTACATTCAACCAGTTGGGCAAATGAAGGAAATGATGAAGTATATATAAAGAGTGGGAGGGTGTAAGAACTAAATTTTCATCTTCCATAAAATTACTAAAAATTTCTAAAATTAAAGTCAAGAAAGAGAAGCATAAACATGTTATTTAAAAATATGGAGGCAGGCCAGGTGCGGTGGCTCAAGTCTGTAATCCCAGCACTTTGGGAGGTGGAGGCGAGAGAATTGCCTGAACTCAGGGGTTCGAGACCAGCCTGGGCAACTTGGTGAGACCCCCCCCATCTCTACAATAAATTAAAAAATAAGCCGGAAGAGTTAAAAATGGTTATGGCTGAGAAACAAGAGTAAGAGGTTAAGAGGATGGGACATGAAACTGTTATTTTTTATAATAAGTCTTGTCCAAATATTTAAATCTAAAATTAAAATTTTGAACGTACTCAAGTGGGATCTTACAATGTACTTTGCTCTTTTAGCTTACTATTCTATGTATGTCTTTCCATAGCAGCATATATAGGTCTACCTTTTCTTCTTTCTTTTTTTTTAACTGTAGTAAAATCATCTATTTTATTGTTATCATGTAATTTATTTAACCAAGATTATATTGATTTAGTTTGGGGTCAGATTTTTAAAAATTTCAAAACCTTCATGGCAACTCTTTCATGACATATTTTGCTTATATATGTATAGGATAAATTTTCATCAGTGCTGTTTAAGAAATTTGAAAGAGGAGTTTATGTTGTTTTTTTATTTTGTTTTAGATTTTTAAAAAATGAACTTTTAATTTTATACCAGTTTTAATTAAAATGTAAAGATGGTATAGAAAATTTCCATACAATGCCACCCTCAGTTTCCCATGTTAATAGCATCGTACATTGGTATGATACATTTTACATTAAGGAACCAATATTGATATATTATTACTAACTAAAGTCCAAACTTTATTCAGATCTCCTTAGTGTTTAATGAATGTTCTTTTTCTATTCCAGAATTCCATCCAGAACACCACATAATATTTAGTCATCATGTCTCCTAAGCCTCCTCTTGACTGCTATACTTTTTCACACTTTCCTTGTTTTTAATGACATTGACAGTTTGGGAGGTAATGGCCAGATATTTTGTAAAATGGCCCTCAAATGGGTTTTAACAGATATTTTTCCCATGATAAGTTTTTGGGAGAAAGATTACAGGGTGTCATTTTTACCACATAATATCAATAGTACATACGATCAACCTGACTTATCTCTGTTGATGTTAATCTTGGTCTCTTGGTTGAGAGACTTTCTCTACTTGTAAAATTAAACTTCTTTTCTACCCTTTTCTATCCTTTTAGCATGTCTTGTGGACAGATCTTCTGGCAATACATTCCCTCGGTTTTTGTTTATCAGAGAAAGTCTTTATTTCTCCTTCACTTTGAAAAGATAATTTTATTGGATATGGAATTCGAGATTGGTGTTTTTTGTTGTTGTCATAACAATAACACTTTAAATAAATTTATCTGTTTTCCTTTATCTTGCATAGTTTTTTTTTTTTTTTTTTTGAGTTGGAGTCTCACTCTGTCGCCCGGACTGGAGTGCAGTGGCCGCTCCGGCCACCGCAACCTCGACCTGCTGGGCTCCTGCGATCCTTCCACCTCAGCCTTCCAAGTAGCCGGAATTACAGGCATGTGCTACCACGCCCGGCTGATTTTTTTTTTGATTTATTGTAGAGATGAGGTCTTGCTGCCCAGGCGGGTCTCGAACCCGCGGGCTCAGGCAATCCACTCACCTCAGCCTCCCAAAGGCGCGGGATTACAGGCTGAGCCACCGAACCCGGCTTCTTGCATAGTTTTTTAAAAGTCCACTGTAATTTTAATTCTTGTTCTCCTGTGGATGAGGTAATTTTTTCCTCTGGCTCCTCTCAAAAATTTATCTTTGTCTTTTGTTTTCTGCATATTGAATATAATATACCTTGGTGTAGATTTGGGGAGGGGGATGATCTTTATCCTGCTGAGTGTTCGCTGAGCTTTCTGGATCTGTGGCTTGGTGTTGGTCATTGATTTTGGAAAATTCTTGGTCATTATTATTTCTGCTGAGGAAAGGTGGCAAACTATAAAACATTTAAGATAGTTTATTCTAGGCCAAGTGTGAGTGACCTTGGGCCTGTGACCATCCCCAGAAGGTACTGAGAATGCGTGCTTACAGTGGTTGAATTGTAGCCTGTTTATATACAATTTAGGAGGACAGCTGTCCCAAGAAACCATAAATCAATATATGTGACATATACACTGGTTTGGTCCAGGAAAGGACGGAACCTTTCGGAGTGGGGGCCCACCTGCAGGCTATAGGCAGATTCAAAGATTTTCTAACTGACAATTAGTCAGCCAGAGTTATCTAAGAAGTGTTGAAAGCAGTAAAAGAAATGGGCAGCTTGGAGAATGATAAGGGAACCAGGTTTCTTGATATGTAGATGAAGCTTTATGGATGGTGGCAGATGTGGAGGAGATCAGATAAGTGTCTTAAAAGGTGCCAGAGTCCCCAAAAGACAGCTTTAAAGAGTCATAAAATACTTTTATTTTCCTTCTTTATCTGCTATGTGATGTTATGCCAGAGCCAGGTTGGAAAGTAAATCATGTTAAAAATCTAGAAATTTTGCCAGGGGAGAGGGGGTATAATTGGTAGTTGAGGGAGGCTGCCGGTGAGGGAGGGGCACACCTCATCAACAAGGGTACCTGCGTAATAAACATTTGTATACCTCACCCTGAATTATACCTCACATCTTTAAAATAAAAAATTAAGCTGGGCTCTGTGGCTCAGCCTGTAATCCCGCGCCTTTGGGAGGCTGAGGTGAGTGGATTGTCTGAGCCCACGGGTTCGAGACCCACCTGGGCAACTTGGCAAGACCTCATCTCTACAATAAATCAAAAATTAGTCGGGCGTGGTAGCGCGCGCCTGTAGTTCCAGCTACTTGGAAGGCTGAGGCTGAAGGATCGCCCGAGCCCAGCAGGCGAGGCTGCGGTGGCCGGGAGCAGCCACTACACTCCTCTCTGGGCGACAGAGTGAGACTCCAACTCAAAAAAAAAAAATTCAAATGTTAGGAATTTGACAAGGAAAAGAAAAAAGTTCAGAGTTTAGTCATCACTTCAAATATTTCTTCTGTTCCATTGTCTCTTTCTTCTTCCTCTGCTATTCCAATTAATGTATGCTAGACATTTAAAAATTATCCTACAGTTCTTAGATATTCTGCTCTAATTTTTTTCATTTCAGTTTGAGAAGTTCCACAGAATCAGCTCACTGATTCTTTTCTTAGTTATTTCTAGTCTACTGATAAGTCTCTCAAAAGGTATTCTTATTTTCTCTCTGTGTTTTTTTTCCTTTTAGCATTTAATATTCATTCTTTCTTAGAGCTTACATCTCTCCACTTACATTACCCATCTGTTTGTGCATGTTATCTACTTTTTTTACGTTAGAACCTTCAAATTTTTACATTTATTTTAAATTCCCTGTCAGACTTCTCAAAAGAAGACATACAGGCAGCCAATAGACACATGAAAAAGTGCTCAGCCTCACTAATCATCAGAGAAATGCAAATCAATACCACATTGAGATACCACCAAACCCCAGTAAAAATGGCCATCATTAATAAAACAAAAAACAACAGATGTTGGCAAGATGCGGAGAAAAGGGAATGCTTCTATACTGCTGGTGGGAATGCAAACTAGTGCAGCCTCTATGGAAAACAGTGTGGCGATTTCTAAAAGAACTAGAAAATTGACCTTCCATATGAACCCAATTCCCAATTGGGAATATACCTGGAGGAACCCACATCATTCTACAAAAAAGATACCTGCACACGGATGTTTAATGCAGCACTATTCACAATAGCAAAAACATGGAACTAACCATGCTGTCCCTTGAAACTGGACGGCATAAAAAAGTGTGGTACCTATATACAATGGAATATTACACAGTATGAAGTGTAAGTGCACTATTACATAGGACAAACTTATGGACTTCACAGCAACTTGGATGAATTTAGAGTCTATCATACTCAGTGATCTATCACAGAAACAAAGAACTGAGTACCACATGCTCTCACTCATAAGTGGACCCTGGACATTTACCATAATACTATAAGAAAGGAACTGGCAGTAGCTGGAAATTTCCAGGGTAGCAGAGGCAGGGGGAACATTGCCTCAATAAGGGTACCTGATCTCAAACCAGGTGAAGTGGAGAACAAAGGGAGGTCCAAACTTTACTTGAACAACAGCCACTTGTATACCTAATCCTGAATTGTACCCCACATCTTTAAAGTAATAATACATACATACATACATACATAAATTCCCGGCCAGATAATTTCAACATCTGTGTCATATCTGAGCCTCGTGCTATTGCTTGCTTTGTCTTTTCAGATTGTGGTTTTTTTTTCTTGCATTTGGCTTGCCTTGCAACCATTTTGCACAAAGTCAGACATCATATTGGGTAATATAAATGAAGGTAAAATGATTTCTAGTGTGAAGTTTTATTTTAATCTGCTAGGAGTTGGGTTGTGTTTGACATCTGAAGTAATGATAGGTGCCAGATACTTTGATTGTTTTTTTCTTGTTTTCTTGTTTTTGTATACCTCTTGAGTCTTGGCTTCCCTAAGTATTACTCCTCAGAGTGAGTTTGTGTGTTTCAGTCCTGAGGCTGTGGCCCCGAGGAGTTTCTCATTCTCAGGCTAGTCCACATTCAGCATCTAGAAATGTGTCAGAACTGCTACCTACATGTTCTTATACCGTCTGTAATTCCAGAGGCAGCTGCTCCAGGGGAGCAGGTGTCAGTTTGACTCATCTCTGGATTCCAGGTTTGGGGGTAGGGACAGCTTTATGTGATGGATCAAAGAAACACCACTAATTTTCAGTTTACCAGTTTTATCCTGTAAGGAAGAGAATGACAGCTTCCAAGGTTTTTACACATCAGAACTGAAACTGGAAACTTCCCGGAAGAGAAGATATTTTGATAGATATTGCCAAATTGCCTTCCAAAGTATTTGCATCAATTTACATTCTTATCAAAAATCTATGCAATGACTTAAATTTAATTATTATTTTTTATATGTAAATTTTTAAAAATTTTAAAGATGTGGGGTACAATTCAAGGTTTGGTACATAAATGTTCATTATACAGGTACCCTTGTTGATGAGGTGTGCCCTCCCTCCCCTGGCAGTTTCCCTCAGCTGCCAATCCCAATCCCTCCACCCCCAGCAGTTTCCCACTACTGCCAATCCCTTTCTTATAGTATTATGATAACTGTTCAAGGTCTGCCTATAAATGAGAACATATGGTACTCTGTTCTTTGCTTCTGTGATAGATCACTGAGTATGATAGAATCTAAATCCATCCAAGTTGGGGCAAAGTCCATATGTTTTTCCTTCATTATGGCTACATAATATTCCATTGTGTATATGTACCACATTTTTAAATCTAGACCAGCTTTGATGGGCAGCATGGTTGGCTCCATGTTTTTGCTACTGTGAATAGAGCTGCAACAAACATGCATGTGCAGGTATATTTTTTGTAGAATGATTTGAGTTCCTCTGGGTATATTCCCAGTAGGGGGATTCCTGGGTCATATGGAAGGTCAATTTCTAGTTCTTTCAGAAATCGTCACACTGTCTTCCAAAGAGGTTGCACTAATTTGTATTCCCAACAGCAGTGTAGAATCGTTCCTTTTTCTCCACATCCTTGCCAGCATCTGTTGTTGCTTGTTTTGTTAATGATGGTCATTCTTACTGGGATTAGGTGTATCTTGGTGTGGTTTTGATTTGCATTTCTCTGATGATTAGTGAGGCTGAGCACTTTTTCATGTGTCTGTTGGCTAATTATTTTTAAATATCTTGTCACAATGGAGGACGCTTGTTAGTATTTCACCTTGAGGCTGTGGGACAGGTCTTAAAGGTGTGGATATTGGGGAAAGTCTTAAAACTAAGAGGGAGAAATCGGGCATGGGGGATTATGTTCTAATGTATTGTAAATTTATAATTCCTCCAGCAATGTTCTTTCTTAGTTGTTTTTTTTTTTGTTGTTGTTGTTTGTTTGTTTGTTTTTTGAGTTGGAGTCTCACTCTGTCGCCCAGACTGGAGTGCAGTGGCTGCTCCCGGCCGCCGCAGCCTCGGCCTGCTGGGCTCCGGCGATCCTTCCGCCTCAGCCTTCCAAGTAGCTGGAACTACAGGCACGCACTACCACACCCGGCTAATTTTTTGATTTATTGTAGAGATGAGGTCTTGCTGCCCAGGTGGGTCTCGAACCCGCGGGCTCAGGCAATCCACTCACCTCAGCCTCCCAAAGGCGCGGGATGACAGGCTGAGCCACCGAGCCTGGCTCAGGTTGTTTTTTTTTTTAATGATGGACAAAGACACTGATTTTGCACCCCCAAAGTTTGGATGTATCTAGATTTATAAAATGTGTCCTATTTTCCATAAGTATGAAATCACAACTGAAATTTCTGACCTTGGTTTGGCTCCAGGAAGGAGCATAGCTCAGCTATTATGTGCATGCAGCTGACTTCTGCATAGGAAGTAATCCTTGATGGTTTCACACCATGCCTCTTCTTTCTTTTCTAAAACAGAAATGTTCTCCATTAGAATTTATACTAGTTTCCTTGACTATTGGGGGAGAAGTAATAAATGCTTTTTTCCTATCTATCATTCTATGTGGAGATGATGAAGCATCAGTGAGTAGATTTTTCTCTTTTCCCACATGAATGTTATTTTTCCATAAACGCTTATTCTGTTAGTGGAAAAAATACTTCAAAATCCACTCAATCCTTTTAAAAGTCAGCAATTGGCAAAATACTAGCAAACCAATGATCTTTCTGTTGACCACAATCCTTCAAACTTTATTTTTACCTCATTGAAAATTGTATCCTGGAGTTAGGTATTCTCTGGTGTAAGGTAGGGTGGATGAAAAGAAAGGTCTGATACCTATTTCATGGTCAAAATGCCCAATCAAGTCATCTTAACTCAAGATTACCTTACTCCAAGTGTGAATGAAAGGAAGACCATTTTAAATGTTGAGAGGTACAGTGCCATTTGTTCACTCACTCCGGTATAAATAAATTTTATATTCTAATGAATGCCAAAAGGCTCTCCATCCTTGTAAACAATAAGCTATGGACAGGAAATGAAACATGAAGCAAAGCCAAAACTCTTACTGCAGCTTTGTTTTGTTGAGCTCTGTGCTCCTAAGATACTGTCAGCCATGATGAAATGTGACTTTACTAAATGCTATCATTTAATGACATAGAGGACACAAAAAATACAAAAAGTCACCCCTAGATGATGAGGTTGGGATAAACTGAATAAGTTATTTCCACATTGACATAACACTGTAGCTATAAGCAGTGTTGAAAACTGTCCAATATTCACTTTTTTATTTTTAATAATTCGACCAGAAAAGTATATCTGTCTTGTAGTTTAAACCATCATCCAACACGAATTCAAACATTCATCTAGATTCACTGATCCAATTCTTTTAGATACTCTTTTACTAAGGTCCAATTTCAGGACCTAAGGATTTGAGGTAAATATGAATTATGATTTTCAAAAGAGCCCATGTAGCCACAGAAAGTAAATTCACTGATCCAAATGAAAGCTTACTATATGAACATAAGGACTTTCACTCTCAAATCCTTCTGCTTCTGTTTTAACAGAGTTCCTGAGTGGGAGAATGTACTAAAATCGCCCACTTTACAGCTCACTTTCCAAACCAGCAGCCTAGGATTAGAGGGATTTTATCTATGTGCAGACAGACAAGAGTTTAAAACTTTTACATTCAGTCATCAGAAATTATCCTTGTTCTACTATCTTTCCTCAAGTCAAAAAGAAGTTTCTCAAAAGGTTTTCAGGCTACTAAATATTATGCTTCAAGATATATTCATCTCATCAAAACTACAGTCCCTATAATTTATGTGTCTTCCCTCTTATCTTGGTTTGGATAAAAAATATTGTTCCAGAGAAAGCTTTTAATTGTAACAACTTTATAATTTTTTATCAGAAGAAAAAATCTCAGAAATAATGGTACCATTTCGACATATAGTCCTACCAAATGAACACTAACACTAAGCTTTTGACAGGAAATTTGATGATGAAAATCTATTCGATTTCATGATGATCTGGGACTAACAGTTTTACATGTTTATAAACCAGAGATTAACTACTTTCCACAAGTGGTGTGTCAACATTTAACTGTGGGCTAAATTAGAGATTCGTTTTATTCTGAACAGATTCAGAACAAGAGGACAGGATGAGAAAAGAATGGAGAAAGAGAAATAGAAAATTAGCTGGGCTCGATGGCTCAGCCTGTAATCCTGCACTTTGGGAGGCTGAGGTGAGTGGATTGCCTGAGCCTGAGGGTTTGAGACCCACTTGGGCGACTTGGCGAGACCTCACCTCTACAATAAATCAAAAAATTAGCCGGGTGTGGTAGTGCGCGCCTGTAGTTCCAGCTACTTGGAAGGCTGAGGCGGAAGGATCGCTGGAGCCCAGCAGGTCGAGGTTGTGGTGGCCGGGAGCATGCCACTGCACTCCAGTCTGGGCGACAGAGTGAGACTCCAACTCAAAAAAAAAAAAAAAAAAAGAAAGAAAATAGAGATGACTTCTTTTCACATTTGGAAGGATCTACTCTCAGATGCAACAGCAAGGAAGTAGTTGCAGTGACAATAAACACATGTACCACAGTGCTGATGCCTTCTTAAGCACTTGTGTAGTAGGGTACCAACGCTTTTTGGAGGCCCACTGCCTCCTCTCTCGCTCCATCAATCTGCCTACATTTCAGCTCCTCCAAGGCTGTGTCACTGTTCAAAACCAATATTTTCTTTCCTTTGCTATCTTATGAGTGATTTTGCCCTATTTGAGCTACTATAGTAACACACTGTAACAATTTGGAATAGGATTCACCTAAAAAAGTCTGTGCAATTTGTAGAAGATAGATTATTACTAGCCTACTTAATGCTATCAAATAGAGAATCTTCTGGTGCAATGAAATAGAGTTCTATGTTGTCTAATGGATAAGAGCGCAATCTCCAGTATGAGAAAATTGGGGTCACGTACCATGTCTACTCCATGTCTACTTAATAGGTGAGTGTTCTTAGGCAATGTACGTTTATCCTCTAAGTCTCTGTTTTCTCATTGGCAAATAAATTTAATAATATAACTTTCTTTATGGGTTTTGGGTCAATATTAAGTTAATTTCTCCATGAATAGTGCAGAACATAGAGCATGGGATATAACAGACATACAATGAATATATTTTAAAAAGTCAAGCATGACATTGTAAATCTATTCAATAGAAATTTATCTATTTTTCTTTTTCTTTCTTTATTTTTGAGTTGGAGTGTCACTCTGTTGCTCAGGCTGGAGTGTAGCAGCCCAATTATGGCTTACCTTGGCCTTAACCTCCTGGAATGAAACAATCTTTCCTGGGAGTTACTCAGCCTCCGGAGTAACTGGGACTACAAGTGTGTTCCATAAGCCAGGATCATTTTTTAAATTTTTTGTAGAGACAAGGTTTCGCTATATTGCCTAGGCTGGTTTTGAACTTCTGGGCTCAAGCAATCCTCCTGCCTTGGCCTCCCAAATTGCTGGAATTATAGGTGTGGGCTACCATACCCAGTCAGCATAAATTTAAAACATCATCCTCTTCTTGTTTAAAAGAATTTTTTGCAAGGGTGATGAAGAATTATGTGCTGAGTGTGTGCAACTTTCTTGATGCTAGGCATAGAACAGCTGTCTACTCTAATTCTGATAGGTGATAAAGCCTAAACATAACTCATTAGGCCTATGCTATCAGATACACTCCTGGTAGTCTTAACATCAGTCATTATGAGTTAATTTGAATATTAAAGCAGGACTGCATTCTGAGAATTCCTGTCCTAAGGCTTTTATCAAACAAACTCCTAAAACAAATGGACCATCTAAGCAATTTGTTCCTTAAAGCCTAACTTAATAAACAGATCTTTCAGAAACTTTTCTTGTAGAATTACTGACACTTGGTTTTTAAGCTACATATTATGACTCAGATAAATTTTTAAAAAGTTGAAGGATCAGTAATTATTTTCTAGTCAATTACCCTTTGCTAATTTGGAGTGAACTTAAATTTTTTCAAAAAGTATAGCTTGGAGTTGTAAAGATGTAAAGTTGTAAAGACGTAAGTATTCCTCAAGTTACTAGACTCAGTAGTGTTCACGTTTTGTTTGCTGTGAACTCCTTAAGTTGTACAATGTGGTCATGCAAGGTCAAAGTACATCAGTCATTTGTTCATAGCAGTGGTTCAGTTGTTTGTTATCCTTTGTTTATGGCTACTCACCAATGCTCTGACCTTTGACATTTATTCCTGAGGGTCAGCAGATAACATAAAAAGAAATTGAATGCTAAGCTATAAATTGACTCTTTGTTAATAAGTATGGCTGAAATTTTGATAGAAAGTGGCAGTTAAAAACAACTGTTTAAAATAGTTTGTGAATGATGTATGGTTTCAATAATCTATTCTTTCCTCTTTCTCCTTTACCACTGATGATCAAGATTTAACTATAAATAACTCTCCAGATGCAGCAGCTAAAACTGTCAATCAACATTCCCTGCAGTATCTTTTATGAGTTCCTGGATGAGTGCCTTCCCATTTTTTTCTGATAAGGAAATGTGTCCAGCGTGCCTTCTGCTGTCTGCTTCAATATTAACCCTTTTTCATCATGATATTCTCATTTAACATATACAAAGTAATAGATGTTAGTTGATCTGTATAAGAAAGCTATATAGGATATTGGTATTACCACCAAGAAATTTCCTTAAAGTGAGACACGTTCCATAGCAGTATTCCCAAAAATGGTCATGTTGCAACTCAAAGAAGGCAAAAGAAGCAGTTCTTATATATCACAAGGCTCTCCTGTGAAAACCTTTATAATATCTTAATGCTATATACCCTATATTGAAGAATCCAAGGGCAACATTAACTTTCCTGCCTGCACTGTTCCATCTTGCTTCTTGGTAGGTAACAGAGCTCTCTGAGATTGATCTTTCCCTGTGCGAGACTAAAAATAGACCATGGGCCACTCAATGGGTCATTGTAGGATCTTGAGTGAGTAGGTTAAATTTGTTATAGTCATTAAAATATTCGCTCAAATCATTTTAATCTTTTTTTTTTTTTTTTTTTTTTTTTGAGTTGGAGTCTCACTCTGTCGCCCAGACTAGAGTGCAGTGGCTGCTCCTGGCCACCGCAGCCTCGACCTGCTGGGCTCCGGCGATCCTTCCTCCTCAGCCTTCCAAGTAGCCGGAATTACAGGCATGTGCTACCACACCCAGCTGATTTTTTGATTTGTTGTAGAGATGAGGTCTCGCTGCCCAGGCGGGTCTCGAACCCGCGGGCTCAGGCAATCCACTCACCTCAGCCTCCCAAAGGCGCGGGATTACAGGTTGAGCCCCCGTTATTTTAATCTTAAACTCTAATTAATAAAATGTCTTTGGCACAGGCAGCTAAATCTTTTCTGCAGGTATGTTTCCCTACAACTGGTTAGCCTTATTGCCATAGTTTCTATGAGGTTGGGTTATAAATTGCACTATTAGAAACTTTGCTCGCTGGGCTTGGTGGCTCAGCCTGTAATCCCGCGCCTTTGGGAGGCTGAGGTGAGTGGATTGCCTGAGCCCGCGGGTTCGAGACCCGCCTGGGCGGTGAGACCTCATCTCTACAATGCAAAAAATCAGCCGGGCGTGGTAGCGCATGCCTGTAATTCCGGCTACTCGGAAGGCTGAGGCGGAAGGATCACCGGAGCCCAGGGGGTCGAGGCTGCGGTGGCTGGGAGCGGCCACTGCATTCCAGTCTGGGTGACCAAGTGAGATTCCAACTCAAAAAAGAAAAAGAAAAGAAAAAAGAAACTTTGCTCATCCCCAAAGGCTTTCTGGATTAGCTCTATGATCAAAACAAAGACAAGAATTGGGAAGAAGTTTCTCCAGAAAATAGATGAGAGAGCATTGGGAGTATCCGTCCATTGCTCCTCTGGCTGGCCTCATGGATGTGCAAACTGTACAGCCATATAGTGTCCGGAAGGGCCTTGTGCTTGGCTTAATGCCCTGCTATTGCTTTCTTAAAATTCTTGATACTGTTAGCTTTGTACTTGTGTTTTGTAGGTGAGTCAAATGGGACAATGGAGCATGTACATGAGTGGAGATGATACACACAATGTGTGATTCCTTTTTGCCCACTCACATGTAATATTCACCCTGGCCCCCAGGCAGAGCATTCCGGGGAACCCAAGAGACCTGGGAGTTCACTAAGACACAAAGCAGTAAAGGACAGCATGTTAGGTCTACTAGTGAGTAAGGAGGGAAAGGGAAAGTGATCTGACCACCTCAAGAGGCCACTTTTCTTTTGAATGAGAACTTGCTTCAAATGCTAATAGAAGGCCATGGAGCGCGAAAAACAGCAACTACAAGGGATTCTATCACAGACTTTTCTCTCATGTTATTTCTCTGTATTAGCCAACCACGTATGCTGGAAATCATGACATAAAGGAAGGAGAAGGATGAAGCGATCCACGGCGAACTTGCCTCAGTCCTCTTGAGTGAGGATTCTGCGGCATTTCCACCGTTCTCGTCAGAGCAAAACACATATGCATGTATGAGTATAAAATACGAATTGTGTGATTCTGAGTCTACATGTGAGTTAAAGGCTTTAAAATTTGCAATTAGAAATGTCATTGCACAATATAAAGCTGAATGGTAAGATCTGTTCTAATATTGTAAAATGTTTTGTTTTTCCTTTTAGAATAGCATCATGGTAACAATTTAAAAAAAAATACATATCTACTGGTTTTTTTTTTTTGAGTTGGAGTCTCACTCTGTCACCCAGACTGGAGTGCAGTGGCCGCTCCCGGCCACCGCAGCCTCGACCTGCTGGGCTCCAGCGATCCTTTCGCCTCAGCCTTCCAAGTACCTGGAACTACAGGCGCGCTACCACGCCCGGCTAAAACAATTTTTTTAACCATAGTAAGTCAAGAGAAATAATGTACAAGAAAGGAAAAAAACTATGTTTTAGTACTTTTAACAGCCTGTTATTTTCTGCTTTTTGGATAAGAGGTTCTGCATTTTAATTTTGTTCTGGGTACACCAAGTTATATAGCTGTCCTTGGTTACTCCATAGCTGTTTGCTCCTTGACCTTGCTACGGCATTAAGATGTGGGGTTTGAGAAGAACAGAAGGGAAGGGAAGGGATGGAGGAACACCTAAGCCCTTCCTTCCGTGGCCCTAGGAAATCTCTTCTTTATTTTATTTTATTTTTTTGTGTTGGAGTCTCACTCTGTCGCCCAGGCTAGAGTGCAGTGGCATGCTCCCTGCCACCACCAGCCTCGACGTGCTGGGATTCGGTGATCCTTCCACCTCAGCCTTTCAAGTGGCCAGAACTACAGGCACCTACTACCACCCCCAGCTAATTTTTGATTAATTGTAGAGATGAGGTCTCTCCAAGTTGCCCAGGCGGGTCTCGAACCCGTGGGCTCAGGCAATCCACTCACCTCGGCATCCCAATGTGCTGAGATTACAGGCTGAGCCACCGAGCCCAGCCCTTTATTGTTTTCATAAAGGCATTTTTTCTTTTATCATGAAACTAAATTAATACTAGTAGTTTCAGGCTGGGTGTGGTGGTTCATGCCTGTAATCCCAGCACTTTGGGAGGTCTCCGGGAGAATCACTTGAGCCTAGGAGTTCAAGACCAGCCTGGGCAACACTACAAGACCTCATCTCCAAAATAATTATAAAAATTGTCATTCAGGTCAGTTTTCCAACCAAAGAAAAGTCCCAATATTTCTTCTTATTTTTCATTTGCTAACACATTGGTCTCTGTTAAACTCAAGTCATCTTTGCTATCGTTACTTTCTATAGAGCAAGTTCAAGAGTATGTCCATTTCCTTTCTATTCCATTTTTAATCTCATAATTTGAGGCCACTAAAAATATTTTACACATATCCTGCAGAGTTTGATCCTCTTCTTCTCCCTTTTTTCTTATGTCCTGATTTTTTTCTAATTTATTCTCAGATACACAGAATTATAGTTAAGACCTAGGCCTTTGTAGATGTCCTCTTGGTTACTTCCAAGGAAGGAAAAAAACAGAGTCACATTGCTAGTGCTCTTTAAATCTCCTAAGAGGCCATAAACAACTGACCGAGGTGTCAGTAATGTTTAACCTCTACCTTCACCTCTAGCTGGTATTCATCGCCTCTAAGTAAATCTTCTGATCTTAGTAAAATCTCTGTCTTGCCTTCTCAGTTTCTTTGATACCCTACCTCACGCTAATTCCTGGCGTCTTAGTAGTCTTAGTATCAGAAGGTGGTGAGACCTAAATCCTGTTCTGATTTCTTTTATTTATATCCTAAAGGAGTTTTAAAATTTCAGAACCGTCTGCATGTCTGACCCTTGCACACATGCCTTGTCCCATATTTGCCTTGCGCTTTACTTTTCAGAAATATCAAGCTACGTGTAGTCCTTCAAATGTGCCTTGTGTTTCAGGCTTTCTTGTCTTTATTCATGTTAGTCCTTCCGTCTAGAATATTCATCATTCTCTTCTGTACTTAGGTAATTACTTTTCAAGCTTTAAATATCAGCTCGGTCGTATGCCCTGAAAGCCTTTCCTGGTCCTTCAAGGACGAGTTAGGTCTCATTCAGTAAGGGCCTCTGCTCCCCTCATGTCACTCTATCTCAGCACGTTGTGTATTATATTAAAATCTTCTGCTTCTGAGCTTGCCTTCAGACCACACTGTGATGTCTTTGAGGTCAGAGATGTCTCTTTTTAATTGCTGCAAGTAATATAGTCCTGGATACATAGCAGTATTCAGTGCCCTTTTTTTTTTTTTTTGCCTGAATTAAAATGAACTGATTTGATGTGCTCAAATATAACTTGTGAACTCTCTTTGGGATATCACTTTTGTGAACCTAGTCCAGAGAATATATATACAGTTGACTCTTGAACAACATGAAGGTTAGAGGTGCTGACTCCCCAAATAGTTGAAAATCTACACGTAACTTTTGACTGCCCAAAAAAGTAACTATGAATAGCCTACTGTTGACTGTAAGCCTTACCAATAATATAAACAGTTGATTAACACATCTTTGGCATGTTATATATGTTATACAATGTATTCTTACA
Organism: Cephalopachus bancanus; assembly: GCA_027257055.1. Lineage (NCBI taxonomy): Eukaryota > Metazoa > Chordata > Mammalia > Primates > Tarsiidae > Cephalopachus > Cephalopachus bancanus. The sequence goes on from JAPVLO010000006.1 coordinate 16,932,730, forward strand.
GTAATCTACAAAAAGGAAAATGTTATTAAATAAATCATAAGAGGTCAGGCATCGTGGCTCACAACTGTAATTCCAGCACTTTGGGAGACCAAGGTAAGAGGATTGCCTGAGCTCAGGACTTTGAGACTAGCCTTGGCAACATAGTGAGAGCTCATCTCTCTAAAAAAAAAAAAGAAAGAAAGAAAAAAAATTAGCCAAGCATGGTGGCATGCATCTGGAGTCCCAGCTACTGAGAAGGCTGAGGTAGAAGGATCTCCTGAGACCAGGAGGTCGAGGCTATAGTGAGTTGTGATCATGCCACTGTGATCCTGCCTGGGCGACAGAGTGAGATTCCAGCTCAAAAAAATTAATCATAAGAAAGAAAACATATATTTACTATCTATTTTTTATTTATTTATTTTTGAATCGGAGTCTCACTCTGTCACCCAGGCTGGAGTGCAGTGGCACACTCCCAGCCACCACAGCCTTGACCTGCTGGGCTCAAGCGATCGTTCGGCTTCAGCCTTCCAAGTAGCTGGAACTACAGGCATGTGCTATCACGCCCGGCTAATTTCTTATTTATTTATTATGGAGACAAGGTTTCACCATGTTGCCCAGGCTGATCTCAAATCTGTTGGCTCAGGTAATCCTCTCTCCTTGGCCTCCAAAGTGCTGAGATTACAGGCTGAGTCATGGAACCCGGCTTATTTACTATTTATTAAGTGAGAGTGGATCATTGTAAAGGTCTTTATCTTCATTGTCTTCATGCTGAGTAGGCTGAAGAAGGAGGAGGAAGAAGAGAGGTTGGCCTTGCTGTCTCAGGAGTGGCAAAGGCCAAAGAAAAATCCATGTACAAGTGGGCCTATGCACTTCAAACGCATTTTGTTCAGTGGTCAACTGTGTGTGTGTGTGTGTGTGTATGTGTGTGTGTGTGTGTGTGTGTGAGTGATATATTTGCATGCATATATGCATATATAAATCATATGCTCCAGCATTATTCTCCTAGAATTTTTAAAGGTATAGGCTCTTAGAATTAGAAAGAACTCCAGGCCGGCCTTGGTGGCTCAGCCTGTAATCCTAGCACTTTGGGAGGCCGAGGCGAGAGGATTGCCTGAGCCCGTGGGTTTGAGACCTGCCCAGGGAACTTGGCAAGACCTCATCTCTACAATAAATCAAAAACTAGCTGGGCGTGGTAGCGCGTGCCTGTAGTTCTGGCTACTCGGAAGGCTGAGACGGAAGGATCGCCGGAGCCCAGCAGGTTGAGGCTGCGGTGGCTGGGAGCGTGCCACTGCACTCCAGTCTGGGCGACAGAGTTAGACTCCAACTCAAAAAAAATTTAAAAAAAAAGAAAGAAAAGAAAAGAAAGAACTCCAGAGTATCCTACTCAATGCAGGAATCTCCTTTGCAATATTTTGGCCGCTGCTTATCCATTTCATTTAATAATTTCATTCCATTTTATTATTTTAACCAGGGTTAGGGAAAGGGGATGATGAGGAAATGATAGCTTCACATACTCTTTTACTCAAAGTCAAGCTAATATAAATTATCTTTTCCAGAAGCCTACTGCAATCAGGGATAATCTACCTAAGTCAGAGGTGGGGAAAAGGCCATCAGAAACGTTTGCTATACCTAGATATGGGCAATCCTTTCTTGACAATATCCCAAGAAGAAACCACAAAATTCCCAAGAACTCAAAACTGGCTTAAAGATAAGCCACTTAAAGAGTAATTTTGTGTGTCTCCTTATTGGGTTTAGCAAGAATTTTGATTTCTTGGTACTTCTTGGATTCATTTCATTCTTAGGAAGGTCAACTGACTGAGTTATCATGTTCGTTAGTGTCCTGCACCAGTTACAAGATTGATGTCTATTCTGTTTAAACTAGAACAAGTACACTGAATTCCAAGAAGCAGCTTCAGGTTTTTCAAGTTTTTTTAGTATCAATATCTCCTTATATATGGGTCACATCTACCTTACCATACACACACAGATGTGTGTAGGACTTTAGCCCTCTTGTGGCAAAAGCCAAACTTCATGGTTGTTGGAGACTGGTCACTTGTTCATATGCCTATAAAATCCAACCCGATGAACAGGGCCTACAGTAGGAACCTGACACATGAACTTTTCTCCATGTGCTGCCGCCAGCTCTTTCTTGGGTTCAAGGGTCTCCAACTTTTTGTTTCTCTACTAACTCCTACTTTTGTTGTCTGCTGAAAACAGACAACGCCTATCTATCTTTGCCAGCTAATTTTTAAAGTCAAAAGGAAAAAAATATGTGCAGAGTTAAAAGTGCCATGAAAGTGAAAAAGAGTTGTGCTTATTCTTCCTCTATATTGGGAGTTAATTGTTTATCTCCTTTTGCCTTCTAAGATGGTTGGACCAGAGGGGGTGGAGCAGACAAGTGACAGATGAGGAGAGGTGTCTAGCAAGGAGAAAAGATGGCTATGCAGTGTTGACTGGTTTCCTCAGACGCTGAGACCTTTCCTTAATTGGAGAAAACCTGTTTTGGATCCGGAATGGTTTTCCCTGAAAAGAAAATGAATTGCTAAATGATAAAACAAGGACAATGGGATGGGGAGATGGCCATGATTTGACACTGGCTGACTTCCTCACCTCCATCTTCTTAGAAGAGCCAGAGTTGTCCCACAATGGATTATGGAACCTAGTTGGCTTCTGGGCAAGTTCCGTTGGGCGGACACTCAGACTCCTCTTCGATATCACCATTTGTGACTTCTGGCAACGTGTTAGCAACTAGAGGGACAAATGACTTCCTGCCCCTAGGGTCACCAAGCAAGCGTATGCTCCCCAGGAGTCATCGGGTGACTTTGTGTTCCTCTCCTAACTAGTGCTCCATCAGTGAGCCCGGATGGCGGAGGACTTTGTTTTTTATTTTATTTTTAATGCTCCTTCTAGGCTCCAGACTCACTGGAGACATCCTGACACATAATGCGTGGCCCAGCACAATGTGATGCCCTTTACCTAGTAAAAGGGTGAGTCTCTGAAAGGTGCTGCCTTCCCCCCAGAACAAACAACGGAAATGCATCAGGAGAGCTCAGCTGCAGACAGAATGCACATCATGAAGCAGGAGCCACCCTGGGATTCCTCAGATGAAAGCCGATTTCAATGAACATTGTGTTTCAAAGCCTGCTTCCTCTTGCTCTGTAAGAGCTGCAGAAGGAACATCCCACTTGCGTCTGCTGACACAAAAGAATGCTGTGGCTGGGAGATCTTATCGAGCCTTCCTGTGCCACAGCAACAGAGCTCCAGTTGTGTCTTAGAAGAATTGCTCATTGTTTCTTGGGGACGACTGGCTCCTTTGGGTGGGATCTGATGGCATCTCATGGAGTTGGAGGTAGGTGGTGCTGGGAGGTCAGCCAACCACATGACCTGGCTTACTGGCTTCACGGAAGGCAGATAGAAGGGCAAACTTCACCCAGTTTGATGGGTGCTGAATAGCTAAGCGTTGAAAGTTTAACTATTAGAATATGCAAATGCTATTCATCTAATAGTATCTTTAATTGTACAAGTTCAGAACAAAAAATAGTAATGATGTCCAGGGGCCGGGCCCAGTGGCTCAACCTGCAATCTCAGCACTTTTGGAGGCCGAGGTAAGAGGATTGCTGGAGCCTGGGGGTTTGAGACCAGCCTGGGCAACTTGGTGAGACCTCGTCTCTATGATAAATCACAAAAAACTAGCCGGGTGTGGTGGCGTGCGTCTGTAGTTCCAACTACTTGGAAGACTGAGGCGGAAGGATCGCCTAGGCCTAGTAGGTTGAGGCTGCGGTGACCGTGAGCATGCCACTGCACTCCTCCAGCCTGGGCGACAAAGAGTGACACTCCAATTCAAGAAGAAAAAAAGATATCCAGTGTTTTTCTGTTGGTGTAAGGTGTTTCTTCTCTTTTAACCTACTGTTATTTAATTATTTGTTTGTTTGTTTTGAGTTGGAGTCTCACTCCATCTCCCAGACTGGAGTGCAATGGCATGCTCACAGTCACCCCAGCATTGACCTGTTGGGTTCAGGTGACCCTTCCGCCTGGAGTCTTCAGTAACTGGAACTACAGGCATATGCCACAACACCCAGCTTATTTTTTGACTTATTGTAGAGATGAGATCTCATCAAGATGCCCAGGCTGTTCTCAAACCCCTGGACTCAGGCAATTCTCTCGGCCTCACAAATTGTTGGGATTACAGGCTTGAGCCACCGCACCCAGCATCGTTGTTTAATTCTTAAAACTTGAGAAGAATTGAAAACATAAATGTGATTATTTAAAACCATCTCTGGAGAAGATAGAGGCTAATATGGAAACACTTTAGTGTTTATGACATAAACCTCAAAAATACATACTTGTTCATGAGGATGTACCTCAAGTTTAAAATCATCACATATATATGTAATAGTTTAAGCTAATAAATTTGGCTTAATTAAATTTGGCCAATTCTAGATAATGTCTCTTTTGCTTAGAAAGTTCATGGCCTTTTCCAATAAGGGAAAACTGATGGTTACTTTGCTCAGCTACATGGAGAGTGGAATTTGGATTTCCTTCTCTTTCCTCTTTCTCTTCTTAAAGACCTGCTGCAGCAATTAGTACATATAAAAACACAACCGAGGCCAGGCATGGTGGCTCAAGCCTTTAATCCCAGCACTTTGGAAGGCTGAGGCAAGAGGATTGCCTGAGTTCAGGGATTTGAGAGCAGCCCGAGCAACTCGGTGAGACATTATCTAGAATTGGCCAAATTTAATTAAGCCAAAGTTGTTAGCCTAAACTATTAAATATATATGTGATGATTTTAAACTTGTCTCCACAAAAAAAAAAAATCAAAACATACGCCAGGCATGGTAGCACATGCCTGTAGTTCTGGCTACTTGGAAGGCTGAGGTGGAAGGATCATGTGAGCCCAGTAGGTCAAGGCTGCGGTGGCCGTGAGCATGCCACTGCACTCCAGCCTGAGCTACAGAGTGAGACTCCAACTCAAAAAACAAACAAAAACAACAACAACAAAAAAAAACACAACTGGCAATAAGACATGTCCAGGAAAAAGGGTTACTACAAGCTTACCAAAGGAATATTTTTAATCCCTCCTCCCCATGTCTTCATGTGGTACTTTCTAATATGCCCTTTGCCCTAAATGTACTTGTATTCAATTATTTCAGAAAAAAATAATTATTCTCCTTTAACTTTGAACAAGGTATTGAGGATCAGGATATTATCAAAACACCATCTCTGTTCTGAATATTCATATTTAAATTATCATGTTGCTGTTATTTATATACAAATGTGTCTAACCTCAGTGAAATACAAGTAGCTTGAGGAAAGGAGTTAGTTCATATTCATCCTGTCTCCAGTGTTGACCACAATATCTTGCACATATTAGTGCTTAGTATATATTCATTGATGGACAGATAGATGGGTAGGTGGATGGATAGATGAATGGATGGTTATGCTGTAGTGCCTAGCACATTTACAAATAGGGATTTAATCCAGGCTGTCTGCACGATTCTTGGCATGACTCTGAGCTTTTATTTTTCTACTCTCAGATACACAGAACGCAGACATTTTCAAGATCACTTTGTCTAAATCCTTCAGCTGACAGTCGAGGAAATGAGACTCAGAGAGAGGATCTGATTTATCCATAGTCACATTGCTATTCATTAAGTGGTAGCTCTGGGTTAAAAATCCATGTCTCTTGATTTTCAATGAAATGCCCCCTATATTCTGTTGCTTTTCATGACTCATATTTGGAGGCTTTTACACACCCTGTGGAGCAATCTGTCCCGCCTGGCTCATCTGGGCAAAGTGAGAGCAAACTGGGCTAGAACAACAGTAGGTAAAAGGAGAAACTCTGAGGCTGCTAAAGTCACATGTTGGTGTTGAAGAGAGGTAAGAACAAGAACAACTCACTTTATTCAAGCTGATGTGATTCCATGTCTCTCTTAGAAGATGTCACAGTCAGCATTCAGCAGGTGATGTCCATTGCCTTCCCTAGGCTCCCTAGCTGACCTCTGGAAATGGTGCTGTCCAGCCCTTCTCCACTGGCCAAGATTTTTGTCTCACACAGAGTCCAGTCTTTGGAAGCCCTTTCCAAAGAAGCTTTTTTCCCTCTGCTTAACAGTGAGGCTGATGTAATGATACTATCTCTAGATCTTCCTGATGTAAAGAAGTGCTCCCAATACATCATTTCTGATTGCCTGGATTTTTGTTTATCTGAATTATGCTCAGTCACAGTGCATCTAAATGCATGTGATTGATCTATACTTAAACAGAAGGTTGTTCATTAAGAATTTAACCTTTTAGAAGAAACTATTTCAGAAGGAACACAAAACAGCTTAGAGGAGTCTCAAAATACTTATGCTGAGTGAAAGAAGCCAGACCAAAAAAGAGTACATACTGTATGATTCTATTTTTATAAAACTCTAGAAAATGCAAACTAATCTAGAGTAAGAAAAGGCACAGCAGTGGTTGCCTGGGGAGGTGGGAGGGAGAAGCAGGGAGGGAGGGTTAGAAAGGGGAACAAGCACATTTTTTAGGGTGATGAATATGTTCACCATCTTGATTATAGAGACGGTTCCATGGGCACATGCATATGTCAAAACATATCAAATTATACAACTTAAATATGTGCAGTGTGTTGTATGTCAATTATATTCGATAAGGCTGTTCTTTTAAAGCAAGTAACCTTTAAAAATTCAACCAAAATACTGCATTGGTAAGGGTTCAATAAGAGAAGCAAAACACTAAGATTATGTGTGTATATGTATACCAGGGAAAACCTCCCCAGAAAATGGAATTTATTAAAAATTGTGTATTCATTCTTACATGTTTAAACTTCAGTCACCTTCAAAGTACTCTCTGCTTGATGCAAAACACCTATCAAGATGCTTTTCCACTGCTCAAAACAGTTTTTCAGTTTGTCAGTTTTGACACATTTTAGCGCTTCTGTCGTTTTTTTGTTTCACCTCTTCCACACTGGCAAAACTCATTTCTCTTTGAGGATTTTTCTCATCCAGAAAAAAAAAGTCACTAGGGGCAAAATTGGGTGAATAGGAAGGGGTAGGGCACGAGGGTCATGCTATTTTAGTCAAAACCTGCTGAACATCCAGTCACCTGTTTGCGACATGTTCAGGATGTTTCTTCCCCAACCCAGCTTCTCACAATGCTAGCTGGTATACTGATGCCAATAGGTTCCTAGAACACTTAAGCAAGGAAAGTCTGTGCTATAAGGGGCCTGCCCTCCAAAGGATAATTCTCCAAAGGTTTTGGTGGGAGTCCCTTCTCATATGTCTCATAACATTTAGTTACAGGGATTTGACCTTACATAATTGTGCAGTGTGGTTAAGTCATATCTGTAAGGCTGCTGTCTTCATATCTGATGCTGGAGCTTGAAGTTCAAGGACAGGTTGTCAGGAAAGAAAGATATAAAGTGGAGAAGAGCCAGAGAAGCTGGAGCCCAAGACACAGCCAGAACTCACAAGAACAGACTGAATCTTGTGTCAGTTTTAAATGCCTTTGACTTTGATTGTAAGATGTCCTGTAGAGGCAGGGCCCTTCATTATAGAGCTCAGCACGCACACCTGGCCTAGGGATTGGAGAGGCTTAAGGAAGATTCATACAGGGGAAGGTGGATCAGTTACAGACCCAGCTGCTGCCTCATGCAAGAGGTAAGCCGGCAGAGCAGAGACAGCATGTCTGAGCTATCAGATGGCTGCTATTTCACTTCCCCCTCCAAATCTTACCCACGAATCTTACCCACAACCTCTCTTGTTACCCGCCCCTAACCAGAAACATACAAGAAAGGGAATTCTGGAAAACAGAGTTCAAGTCCACTAATCACGAAACCACCCCTAGGCAATTTGGTATCCTATATATCTCTTTAAATCAAACTTTTTTTTTAGTTGAAGTTTCATTCTGTCACCTAAGTTGGAGTGCAGTCACACAATCTTGGCTACCACAGCCTTGACTTGCTGCATTCTGGCGATCCTTCCGCCTCGGCCTTCTAAGTAGCTGAAACTACAGGCGTGTGTCACCACACCTGGCTAATTTTTACAAATTTATTGTAGAGACAAGGTCTCACCAAGTTGCCTGGGCTGGTCTCGAATCCCTGGACTCTTGCCTCTGCCCCTCAAAGTGCTGGGATTGTAGGTGTGAGCCACCATGCCCAACCTAAATCAAACTTAATCTCTAAGTAGAGGTAATAACAAAGTTGAGTCTCCTTCTAACGTCATACATCTAACTTATATACTGAGATATTAAGTTAGATACTATTAACACATTTTGTGTTAGATGATACAGAGATGAGAAAGAAAACAAAGAGAGTGAAGGAAGAGAAAGAAGATAACCAAAAAATAATTAGTTAAATAAATATATCTAGACATATATATTTTTATGTAGATTTACACATAGTCATATCAAAATAAAAAAGAAATATTCATAACTATTACAGTACTTGTATATGCAACTGGTCATGTTGCTGTAGTTGGTATTTATAACTACATTCTTCCACTCTCTAGTTCATGCTCCCTTTGTTCTCAGTAAGCACTTCAGCTGACTGTGGATCCTTGCCTGCTGGGGTGAACCAAATCTTCATTCTTGAAGGGTTTGGGCTATTAACAGTCCAGCTGATTGAGTGGATTTCATTTTCTATTGACTTTAATCACACGATATTATTAGCACTAGCTAAAAGGCAACCTAGAAGATCTTAATCATTTGAAACATGTCCTCCTGACTCTCTTTGTGCAGAAGTAGCTTCAGTTCAACCACACCCTTTTTTGCCTGTCGATTCAATGGCATGAGTAAAAATGGTCAGGTGGCAATTCAGTTCAGTTGAGTCATCATGTATTCCCTAGTGGAAGCACGCCTTGGTTTGGAACTAGAGAGCAGCTGGGTCTGTAACTGATCCTCCTTCCCCTGAATGAATCCTCCTCCAAAACCTCTTGCCCACCAGAACCTGATGTCACAGGAACTGGAAGCAAAAGTTTGTTTTTGGATCGCTAGGAATAATAATGCGAGGATCCTCTCCTGTTTCCACCCCTTGATTCCCAGACCCATGAGTCTTGCCTAAGGAAGTAACAGAAATAAATATTTGATGCTGAGTTAAAGCATCCTAAAGGACCATAAGTGCGTCTCCAAGATGACATTCCACCATTCTAGAAAGCTTGCTTCAGGGTGCTGGGGAACACGGCAAGATCAGTGGGCTGAGCGAATCCATTGCTGCACCTCATTTGCTGTGACACAAGTTCCTTGGCCAGAGGTGAAATAACATGATAGTGAATAAGTCATTCCGTTCATGGTTTTCATAGAGGTTTTGGCAAAAGCATTGTGGGTAGGGAAGTCAAATGCATATCCACAGTGTGTCTGTTCCAGCAAGAGCCAAACACTGCCTCTTCCATGAAGGAAGTGACCTGATGTGATCAACCTAGTAGCTGGGAATAGTTCCATGTCAGGGACTCACTGTTGATCTCTGCTGTTAGCAAACTGGGCACTCAGCTTTGGCTATAACTAGATAGACCTTGGTAAGTAGAAGCCCACATTGCTGAGCCCATGCATAACTGACATTTTAGCCACCGTTGCCCTTTTTGTTTTCATTTGCTAGTTGGGTAATGACAGGATTTGCTGGGGAAAAGAAGCTGATTGATGTCCAAAGAATGGGTTATCCTATTCACCTGATTACTAAAACCCTCCTTTGTTGAGTTTACCCTTTGGTGAACATTCACATGGAACACAAATATTTTTACCCACTATGCCTATTGGAAGAGGTCTAGCAACCTACTTTTCCACCAGGTCTCCTTGCCACCAATTTTTCAATCACATTCCTTTCAAATCTCTGATTATTCAGCCAAATAGTCACCACTGCTCATGAATTAGTATAGACTTTAACTATACTAATTGGACATTTCTCCTTCCAAGTCAAATGAACATCCAGGTGCACTGCTTGAAGTTCTGCACACTGAGATTTCCCTTTACTGCTGTTTTTCAGGGCCTTTCCAGAGTGGGTCTACTGCTTTTCAGTTGTCTGTTCTGTTTTTAGCCATCCACTTTTGAATGATGTCTGCTTAATGTGCAGAATCATCTGTAAACTAAGTCCCAAGTGTTTTTCTTTCTCTATCACCTGGTCATAAGACTCTCTCTAAGAGATCCTAGGTGCAGGTTGAGAGAAAGTAGCCAACGTAACAGGAGGAGGGGCCGTGGGTACATAGGCCACTTGCTCATGCAACATATTTGTGCCTACAGGCCTTACTCAAGTTCAACTGTGTACGTACTGCTTACATTTGATCATGGAGTACTGCTGTGCATACTCAACTTTATGGCCTGGTGTGTCAGACCACACTAGAAAGGGCAGCTCAGGTCATGTGGTAGGTAACTTGGTGGCCCATGGGCAAACATTCAGTCTCTACCAAGGTTCACTAACAAGACGAAAGCTACTTCAGGCTGGGCTCAGTGGCTCAGCCTGTAATCCCAGCACTTTGGGAGGCCAAGGTGAGTGGATTGCCTAAGCCTGTGGGTCGAGACCAGGCCGGGCAACTTGGCGAGACCTCGTCTCTACAATAAGTCAAAAATTAGCCGGGCATGGTAGCGGGCACCTGTAGTTCTGGCTACTTGGAAGGCTGAGGCTGAAGGATCGCCGGAGTCAAGCAGGTCGATGCTGGGGTGGCCATGAGTGTGCCACAGAACTCTAACATGGGTGACAGAGTGAGACTCCAACTCAAAAAAAAAAAGAAAATGCTATTTCATAAAAGAAGAATCATTCTCCGCTGAGGATGGCAGGGCTTTTTTCCAAAATCCTAAGGGTCTACTCTGTGATCCACCCACAGGAGCCTGGAAAAGCCTTTAAAGAGCATTCCTATCTGTCACCAGTATTTCAAGCACCACTGAATCTTCTGGATGATACGGTCCAAGTGGCAAAGCTGCTTCATGGCACTCTGGACTTGTGGAGGCTTCTCCTGTCCTGATCCCCACTTGTAATTGGTGGCTTTTGGGGTCACTCAGTAAATGGGTCAGAAAGGGTATGCCAACATGCTTTGGGCTAGACCCCTAGATATTTATAAGATTTATTCCGCTCTCTCTGGCATGCAAATATTTCACTGTTGTGTCTAGAGTAGCTGCTGCCTTATACTTACCAGAGAAGGAATCAGAGAAGTTGACGAACGATGCAGGGAAAGATGGAGCAACTGTAAGCCCGGCCACTGCCCCCACACTGATGAGGTGAGCCAACAGATAAGCTACAGTGTCAGGGGTCACATGGGGCAGCTGCTTCACTTCCACCTGCCAGCTCCCACAAGAACCTCCCACAGCTCATCTTCCCCCGAAACATACAAAAGCAGGAATTCTGGGAAATGTAGTTTATCCTAGCCTCACTGACACATGAGGTACCACAAGTACAATTTATGGGAGATGATTACCGGGTTGAGAATACAGTTTTTAAAATATCAATGACTTGCCTTGGCATGACCTTCTTTCCTAAAGAGTCCATCTGACAATTTTTTTTTCCTGCCTACAAAGCTTTGATTCCATAGAATTTGTGTGTCTGTTCTGGCCCTGAGGAAATTATCAAAAGACAGCTGTTTCCAGAAACATGCTATTTTTTTAATAAATAAAGTCTTAACAGTGTGAAAATATATTCACAGTTTGAATGTATTATTGAGTGTATTATTTGTCAATTGCTTTTCCAGAGAGACTAAAATTTGCTTAGGTTTGAGTGTGGTTTTTTTAAATATTTAATCTTCAAAGAAGTAGAATTTGCTTTTAAGTTCAAAACGGTGCTGCAGGCACACAGCAATGTGATATGCTTCTGCATTGTAGTGAAAAGAATGTCTCAGAACTTGCTCCCAGCTGTCTGACCATGGCTCATTACGGTGCTGGTGAGTGGCCGCCGTGGTTTCGGAACTGACTGTCCTTGGAGCACAGAGTATCCCAGTGTGTGGGCCTGTTCTTCTGCGGAGATCACCATTTTTCTTTTGTTTCTTAAGTCTGTCATTTATGAGAAGGCTGACATCAACCTTTGTCTCAGAACACACGAATCCAAGTTTCTCTTAGAAAATGGTAAGATCATTGCTCTGTGCAAGGAAGGAGTGTGTATGTAGGAGTATGTGACAAGCTTTGTTATGACTCAAAGGACAGAATTCACAACAGAGAACTGCTAAGGGAAGAGAAAGTACAAGTGAGACGAAAGAGAAGGTGGTTTTCAAATCCACCCTTCCTTATCCCAAACCAGTGCATGATTTCCTGATGAAGACATTTGTCCACCCAACAGCGCTGGTGTTTCTAAAAATTCCCACCACAGAATAACAACTGTCAACACCTGCCTCAAACCCAGGAGTGGGGAAGATGACAAGTGGGAAAAAGACTTAAATACACAAACCATTCTACCATTTTAGGGATAAAATCACTAGTGTCAGTCAACTTGCTGAATTAAAGAATTTTTTAAAACTATGTCACAGGCTGGGTGTGGTGGCTTATGCTTATAATCCCAGCACTTTCTGAGGCTGAGGTGGGAGGATTGCTTGAGCCCAGGAGTTCAAGATCAGCCTGGGCAACATAGTGAATCCTCTTTGCTACAAAAAATAAAATAAAATTAGCCAGAAGTATTGGTGAGTGCCTGTAGTCCAGCTACTCAGGAGGTTGATGAGGCAGGAGGATTGCCTGAGACCAGGAGGTTGAGGCTGTTGTGACCCATGATCGTATCACTGCACTCTAGCCTGGTGACACAGTGAGACTCCACACCGCTCACATGCGCGCATGCACACACACACACACACACACACACACACACACACACACACACACAGGCACACATATGCTATGTGGTGTCTTTGACATAGTATTGGCTGAATAATCATTTAACAAGTGTCACCAGCCGATAGACTAAGACGAATGTCATGGTAGCTCTTTGTACAGACATTTAGTATTCGTGCATGTTAGGATCACACAGAGACTCTGAAAAATGGAACAAAGGAGGGAAGAACAGAATAGGAAAAACATGACAAACATTTTCCACCCATGGATGAGACACACCCTCATGCAAACAAAGCTTCTGGGCTAAGACTATATTTTATAAAAATGTGGTAAGTGCTAAAGGGATGAATGGTGCTTTTTTTTCCTCCCAAACTCATCCCTCATGCTGAGCAACTGAAAGGAAAAGTCTTCTATCAGACACGTTTCCAAACATCTATTTCCTTTCTGGAGCTCTAGAAGTTTGAGTTGCCATCACAGTGAGAGAGGCCAAGTGTCATCAGCTCTGATCCTGCATCTGCCCTTGTCCTAACAATGTTGTGTGCCACCCCTGACTTGCTGACTGACAGGAGGCACTTAGCTGGTCATCTCAGGAGGAGCCATCAGGAACTTCCCTCAGCTGATCTGTGTCTCTAAGTCTGCTGTGCTCTTCATCCCTCGGCAACAGGCAGGCTGCCCATGCCAGCCCTGGGAGCTTCTTCTGTGCTATTCTCTCAGGATATTCAGTCATAAGGAGCCAAATGTCAAAGGTCCCCTGAAAACACATTTCAATAATGAGAGACTTGTTTCTTCCCCAAAGACTCTTTTATTGTTGTTGTTGACTTGGGGTCTAACTCTGTTGCCCAGGCTGGAGTGCAGTAGCACGATCATGGCTCAACACAACCTCGACATCCTGGGCTCAGGCAATCCTTCTGCCTTAGCCTCCTGAGTATCTGGGACTCAAGGTATGCACCACCATGCCCAGCTAATTTTGTGTAGTGATGAGTTCTCGCTATGTTAACCAGGCTGGTCTCAAACTCTTGGGCTCAAGCAATCTTCCCTCTTCAGCCAACCAAAGTGCTGGTATTATAGGCATGAGCCTCTGTGCTCGGCCTCCCAGTGCCTCTTTAAACCACTTTGTCAAAAAACAAAAGAATTGTAGAGTCATGTGTTCACAATACTCAAACAAAATTGTATAAGCTCTGTTGCTTAAGATTTAAAATGTCAAAAGTGGTCTTAAAATCAAGCTGTGGATAATGGGGTCAGCTGCATTTTTCTTAAAAATGATGTAACCCATCTCTTCCATTTTCTTTTGTCTTTGACTTACCCACTGCCAAGGCCAAGGAACAGCATGGAGTCTACCTGTGGGCACATGTTATATGTTACTCTGGTGCTTCACAACTTTCAAAGACTCTTACACAAAAATGATGTCATTCAGTCCTCAGATAACCCTGTGATGTGGGTAGGGCTTGATACTCATCACCATCTTCCATATGAGGAAAAAAGAGTAAATGAGTTCTATAACATGGCCAAGTTCACTGTGCACTTCAAGGTGGAATCAGATTCCAATAGAAAAGCTGAACCTCCAGACCAGAATTTGTATTTGTTTGTTTATCTTTTCCGTTACACCAAGCCACCTCTGTGAAGGAAAGTTGCATACACCTTCCTAATTCAACATTTGTCTGGTTCAACATCTGTAAAATTATAGTCACAATCTGGTGGTCTCAGTAGCTGTACTTGTTAAATGAGAGTTTTTTCCATATTCTTTTTTCCTTTCATTTATCACCTTCCCTATCCAGAATTCCCTATTTAATATTCATAATGCAATAATCTTCTTTTAGCTTTCCTCTTTTCTCTTTCTCTCCCTTTTTCTTTTTCTCCCTTTGTTTCTCTGACCTTCTCGGTCTCTCTCTCTCTGTCACTCTTCCCCCCTTCCTCCTTCCATTCCCCCTTCACCCCCATCTCTCTGTCTCCTTTTTTTCATATTTCTGTTTTTATGTGTTGATTGCATATTGAAAGTAACACATGAATGGGATATAAAAGAACTAAGTTCGAGATATTGCAATTTCACATAAGCACTAGGGGTCTCCATTATTTTATCAGTAAATCATTTTTCCTAAAATAATGATTTTCTACAGAAGTGAAAAACAGAGAAGAAACAATGGAATTTTTGTGCTAATCCCAAAATGCATATGGTTAAAAAAAAAATGGAAGGCTAAGAAAAATTACTAAGTTTTCTTATTTTAAGTTACAGATCATAGAATCAAACTCAGGTCTCCTGTCCAGAAGTCAAATATTTAATAATTTTATTTTTTAGTGATTTCATTAACATCACTAATAAGCCACTTTTAATATGAAATGCCAAGACAAGATATAAAAACTTTAGGAGAGAAAGAAACCAGAATTTTAACAAGATGTTTCTCTCTTCACTGTTATTTCTCACTTTTATGACAATTTTTTTTAGAAACTCAAATCTAACAGTCAACAAAACTGTTAGATTTTAATCCCAACAACAATAAAGAAGAGATGAGAGGGTCATTCTATCTTTCTAGTTCTCTTTGTCGATCTAAGCATTCTGAAGTGAGGGGACTGTTTAAGTACGGACTGGAAATGAACTGCATTTAGATACTGTATCATAGGTTTTTCCTAGGACAATGTCTTTTTTTAGCTAAAAAGCCATGGCTCCATAGACTTGTGTGCTCTGAACACAGCTGCATAATTAGTAATCATCATTAATCATTTCTACTTCTGAGCTTTTATCACCAACAAAATTATAACAACCTATATTTTTAGTAAACTTTAATTGCAAATTTAATTTGATATTTATCTATCGCTTTAAGAAGCAGTTTGCTGAACTGATTACATAAATCTAAAATGATGTTTCTGAAGATAGGAATAAAACTTCCCACCAGGAATAAATAGGCACTTCAAAAGAAGAGTATCTGCCTTTTGGAAAAAAGAAAGAAAGAAAGAAAGAAAAGTCTTCTAGGTTTCTTCCACCTTTAATGTGAAAATGAGTATTCATATGGGATGACTTTAGACTACCTATCAGAAACTGCGTTTCAAGTAACAGACGTAAAATTTATGGAGTTGATTGCTTTCAGCAGAGAAGCTTTAAAAATGAGTTTTTGTAACTCAGGTTGTTCTCAAGAGGTAAACATATGCTAATTATTCAGAATTGAAACCTGCCTGTGAAGAATACAACAAAAAAGAAAAGAAACTTAGAGAAATGTTTGAGAAGCAAAATGTCTTTCAAAAATGTCTTTCAAAAATATTTTCGACTCTCAAAAATATTTTATTGTTTTTTTCTTTTGGGAAAGGATGAGATGGCTGTTAATACCCTTGAAAACTGTGTTGGATAGTGAGACGTGAGCAACTGAGGTTTTCTCATGGGACCGTGCATTCTCATGGGACCGTGCACCGATGTTTTGTGTTATGGTATCAGGGCTCCAAGTTTTCTTGGCCGAATGGATGCATGGATGTATCAATGGAAGCTGAGAAATGTTCTCTCAGCCAGGATCAAGACATGAAGGGGAACAGACTCAAAAATGAAAGCCTAACAATGAAGATAAATAAAACAGAATTTTCACTGCCAGACTTACATTACATACGGGACACTGGATTATGAAAGTCAAGTTGTATGTTGTCAGTAGCCTGAGATACGTAAGAAAATTCTCCTAAGAAGGCCCATACATTCCCAAATGGAATCTGAGATTAGGTAATGCAGAAGTGCCCTGAATGTTCTTAACTTCAGGGTGAGTGTAAGGAGACGGGACTGTCTCTAAGGTAGCTAGAACCCGTCAATCACATGCAGGAACTGGAGATTTGAAAAAGTAAATCACCGACAAGAGGACAGACTAATATGGTAAATCAAATTAAACATGATAAGCAAAACTCCATATCCTGTAAGAACAAGGAATTCCAAGGAGAGACATGCTGGACTTTTAAATATTCTACACAGAGCAATGCATTCTTAACTAGCATCTTATTTCCTGTTTTGTTTTGTTGTTATTCATTCTAATGTCTTTTTTGAAAGAGATCTTTTGGCTGGGCTCGGTGGCTCAGCCTGTAATCCCAGGGCTTTGGGAGGCCAAGGTGAGAGGATTGCCTGAGCCCGCGGGCGGGTTCGAGACCCACCTGGGCAACTTGGTGAGACCTCATCTCTACAATAAATCAAAAAATCAGCCGGGCATGGTAGCGCGCACCTGTAGTTCCAGCCAATTGGAAGGCTGAGGTGGAAGGCTCACTGGAGCTCAGCAGGTCGAGGCTGTGGGGGCCAGGAGCGGCCACTGCACTCCAGTCTGGGCGACAGAGTGAGACTCCAACTCAAAAAAAAAAAGAGTTTTTTTTTCTAGTTTATAAAGAAAGAGGAATGACCATCAAGAGTAGAATAGATAACACACAACAGAAAACTATATAAATGCATTAGCTACTAGCTAATATAAGCAGCAACTTGGATGAATCTCAAAAACATCATATTAGTTAAAAATAAATTACCAAAGAGTAAGTATACTCTAATTCAATCTATACATAGGTCAAAAGCAGGTAAAAGTAAGCCATTATTATTTGGAATCCAAATGTAGGTGGCAAAGCTATAAAGAAAAACAAGGAATGACTTTCAGAAAATTCAGGGTTGTTCTTTCTTGGGAGGGAGGAGAAGGAGAGAGAGAGATGTGACCAAGGAAGACATAGGGTGTCTCAAATACTGGCAGTGTTCTGTCAGGGGAGACATGCCTGAGAATTCATCTTATTATTGGTTTTTACATTGAGTATAAACTCATATACTCGTTGTCATATACTCCCTTAAATGTATTGTTTAGAAGTTTGTTTTTTTTTCAAAAAAGATAAGTCAAATGTTTAAATCATATTTCATTTTTTGGAGTCCAAGCATACCTATCTTCCAAGGGTAACCTTTATCCAGAGATAAATTCAGGATGCAGACATTCCAGATTCATAGGCAATACTGCCATAGAGCGAAAAATAACTAAAAATTAGGGGGGAAAAAGCCTCAGTGGAATCATTTTTTTAAAAGTTGACTTCCATTTATGTGACCCAATCTTTCCTTCTAGGCATATTTCCCAGAACTCCCCTGTGGGGCCGCTTTCCCTGTTAAATACGATTCTCTGGGTGCGACTTACATTTTCCATCTTTGTGCTGTGATTATCTCATTCTACTGACCTGCATTTTCCACCCTCTTGCTGCTTGACCAACATAGTTTGACCTTTTCTGGGAAGCCACCAGAATAACCTCTATCTGAAGTGCTCTAGCTTACCACAACTGCCTATTTTTTTCTAACAGTTAACCTTGTATGCCTTGTAACACCTGCATTTTCACCAACTAGATTCCTTTTCTCCTAGGCAGAGAGCTTGACTTTATTTCCCATCCTCCCTTGCAGATAAATGTGATTGAGTTCTATCCACCAGACAGCTGCCTCAAAGCCTAGTTCTACACCTCCCACAAAATCCTCCACACCCTCTTTCTTCTAGGTGCCTGCTTCTGGAGAACCCAGTGAAATACTTCAAAGCCCTGAGAAACAGCAGAGTTATATCAGGGGTCAGCAAGCTTTTCTTGTAAAGGGTCAGATAATAAATACTTTACGCTTTGTAGTCTGCATAAGGTCTTTATTTCTCCTCCTCCTTCTCCTTCAGCTTCTTCCCTTAAAAAATGAGAAAACATTTCCTAGTGTCCAGGGTCTGACTGAATTTGACCTGTGTGCTGTAGTTTTTGATCCCTACATTAGACGCACAGATCTTGCATTTCAGGCCATAGTAAGAATCCTTTTTTTGTTACATGGATATACTGCAGAGGAAAAAAAGGAAAGAAAAACACAGAGTTCCCCATCCTCCTGCTTCCATCCTTCCACCCCCATTCTCTGCAATGGACTTACTTGGATCATGATGGGAATGTTTTGTTTTGTTTTCTTACTGTTTCACTTTCTCTGGACTGTGGTTGTATAGTTAACTTTTTGTGGTAAAGTGCAGTAAAGAGGTAGACAACTGTTTGGTGAATTTGAACCAAGCAGAGTTCTGGTTTAAAGCATGTAGGACTCATTCACCCCAATTAGTCTCTTCACTAAAAGGTTACTTACACCAGATATATTTTATTTACTACTCTACCGTGGCTAGTTCGCATCTAGGAAATCATTATGATCAAACCAACCTGCCCAAGCCAAAGTAGCCTACTTTAGAATCATAGCTTTAAAATCCAGCAGAAGAAATTTCCAAGTGGGAGAGAAAATCAACAGGAGAATCTGGAGGCGTAAAAAAGGAAGAATATGTGTGCGTTCGGGGCATAAATTGAATCTGCAAAGCATCTGGAAACTTCAGATATATCTTACTCATACATAATATTAATGCTTTGCCCATGACTCCTGAACTTCTTTCGCTTTTCCCCACTTGTCTGAAATAATCCACACCTGTGAAGTTTCTGCCCTTGTTTTAATTCTCAGTTGCTACTGATGCCTGGAACTCACTGGAGTCAGCATGTCCAGGCAGCCATGAGAGCAAGTCAGAGGTGTGTGGCGAAAGGTTTCAGGAGGAAAACAACCGCACAGCCAGGTTCATTCAGACACCTGGCCAGGGTACTTTGTTTGGTTCTCATGTGAAGAAAGCACTCTATCTGTATCAACACATTGTTTCCTGGCCAGGTGTGGTGGCTCATGCCTGTAATCCCAGCACTTTGAGAGGCTGAGGCTGGAGAATTGCTTGAGGCCAAGAGTTCAAAACTAGCCTAGGTGACACAGCAAAGAACTTGTCTTAAAAAAAAAAAAAATAGCAGCACAAGGTGGCATGCGTGTAGTCCCTTTGACACTGGGTAAGTTCCTGTTTCCTTTCCTATGCTGAGTTTTTTTTGTTCCTTGAAGCTGCAAACTACTGTTAGAGCAAGTTCTTTCTTTCCGGAACACATTTAGTCTTCAGTTACTTACTTATGTGCAAAGCTTTAGGGCACAAAAGGGACATCAATATCAAGCAAAAGGCCAACAGACTCTCGCTCCTGTTCCTGTAATAAGGAATGAGGTCTGTTTTTGATTGTGATCTAAAAAAGAAGAAAAAATGTTAGCTTTCCTACAGTTGATTTAGAAAAAGGATCTCTCTGAAGTTAGAGTCACATTTGAATCCTTTCACTAGAGTACCCCATATGACAAGTCTTAATTCTCAGCAACATAGACAATGTACTCTTACTGACTTATTTATATGTGAATTGTGACTCTACCAGCCTTTGTTAATTATTTGGAAAACTAATATTAATAAAGTATTCATGGTTCATTTGTTCACTCTTATAGGGAACCAGCATTTTACTTGGGCCTCTGATAATGGTTACCATTTAAGGAGCAATGGGAAATCCAATGAATAAAAATGAACCTCCTCTCTGGCTGGCCTGGAAGACTGGATTGTGCTCAGAAGTTGTAGCCTTCATGGCACTGACACTCTGGGCCAGAACACCGACTGCCTCACGCTGGAGTCAAATGCCTCCAGGAACCACAGATGAGGGCGTGGACTATAGGAAGAGTGGGAGGACTGGCTTTACCATTCCACAAATGAATGAACGCTTGTCTGGTTTGTTCAGGGTAGTATAGGTTGGTCCAAAGGGATCAAGTAGAATTGACTTTGTGTTTAATCCCCTACTATCTTTCTTCTAATATAACTATTCGCCATAAAACTCAATAGAAAGGCATAACACTCTGGTAAGTTTCTGGAAGTGTTTATTTTACAAGAAGTTTTCTGTTTATTTGATACATTTTTAAGGATGTGTAGCTTAATTCCTCCCCCCGCCCCTGCCAAATGAATGAAAAGATGTGCAGTTTTGAATTTTGAGTATCTTCAGAGAGTTGTTGGCCCTTATTAAATTTTGAGAGAATTCATAGAAAGTTACTGTGAATCAACCTTATTCTTAGAAAGCTTTTCATTCAAAACTCATTTGGGTTGGTGCTAAGGTTATTCTGAGAGCTGAACGCATTTGTTCTCTCTCTCTGAATCATAGATTCTGACATGTTATTTTATAAGTTCTTGGCCTTTTTCTAAAAATTGACAGACATGTGGAAAAGTTAATAATCCAGTGAGTAATAAATGCTTATATCTGCAAACAACAGAGATTTTTTTAAATGTGTTCTATTTTTTACTGTGAATCTTCCTAGGAGTTTTAAAAATGCAAACCCAAATTTGTCATAGAAAAAGTACAAAAGACCTTGGCCCTTCAATCCTCTCTATGACTTTTCATTGTCATGCAATGTTTTGATTTTCCTTGATATGAAACCACTGGGATCCCAACCTTAGGTCCTCATGTCCTATACTGTAGGAGCTATATAATCTAAAAAGGGAAGAAGGTTCTTGGAAAAATGTGACTTCTGTGAACCATAACCATATTTTATCAAAATGGTTATTTCTACATTATTGCCATTAATTTTTTCTTCATGTTATATTAATATATTAATTATAGTCATATAATTATTTCATTCTTTCTGTTTATTTCGTTAAATTTACCTAAAGATAAATCTGAGGATGATTGTCTTGTAAATGATACTAATGTATTTTTTGAATACATAGATGCAAACCAGATCTGACATCGTTTAAGAAGATATGAGGAGGACTTGTCACCAATAATTTCTCTGCCTATTTTCTATAATTTCTTGCAATGATATTTCAGTTTATATTTGGAAAGTATCGAATTCTAAACTTGCCTCATAGTTCATAAAACAGCATGCCATCTTCACACTAAAGATAAATACTTTTATTTTAGAGCATGAGAGGTCCCATTCCTTGGGTTGTTATTCCATTTTTCCATAAGTTTACAAAAAATTACCT
Organism: Cephalopachus bancanus; assembly: GCA_027257055.1. Taxonomy (NCBI): domain Eukaryota; kingdom Metazoa; phylum Chordata; class Mammalia; order Primates; family Tarsiidae; genus Cephalopachus; species Cephalopachus bancanus. The sequence goes on from JAPVLO010000006.1 coordinate 16,954,212, forward strand.
TCCAGGAGCTCAAACTTTGACAGATCTTTTGTGAAGTAGTACATGAATTCATGGGAGGAAAGGAAATCTGACAGATTTTGCTGTGTGAAATAGGAGAGGCAAGTTTTTTTTCCTTCCTGGTGGCCTTAGTTTCTTTGCCTGGAGTTATATGTTCTCCATTTTTGCATGGCTGCCTTCAGCTTGTCTTGCGATCTCAGCTTAAAGGTCACCCTAAAAGGAGCTTTCTAAGCAGGTGCCTGATTATATAATTGTCTACATAGCACTATCATGAACTGATATTCTTGGTTTTTGTTTGTTTAGTCAACCTTGCACTTGTAGAAAATAAACTTTGCCTTATTTATTCTGTAATCTGGCACCTAGAGCCATGCTTGGCAGGTGCTATGAGTTGAACTGTGTCTTTCAAAAACAGAAGTTGATGTCCTAACCCCCAATACCTCAGAATAGGCCCTTACTTGGAGTAATGTTGTTTGTTGCAGGTGTAATTAGTTAAGATGAGGTCATGAGAAATGAGGTGTATCATTAATCCCAAAAGACTAAGTCCTTAAAGAAGAAGAGAGATGGCCAGGTGCAGTGATTCATGCATGTAATCTCAGCACTTTGAGAGGCTGAGGTGGGAGGATCACTTGAGGCCAGGAGTTCAAGACCAGCCTGGTTAACAAAGCGAGACCCTCTCTCTACAAAAAATAGAAAAATTAATCAAGCATGGTGGTACACATCTGTAGTACCAGCTACTTGGAAGGCTGAAGCAGGAGGATCACTTGAGCCCAGGAGTTCAAGTCTGCAGTGAGCCGTGATTGTACCACTGTACTCCTGCCTGGGTGACAGAGTAAAACCCTGATTCAAGAGTGAGACACACACACACACACACACACACACACACACACACACACACACACACAGAGAGAGAGAGAGAAGACACCATGTGAAGACACAGACACTAGAAGAAGACGATCATTAAACACGAGGCAGAGACTGGAGTGATGTTGCCACAGACCAAGAAAACCTGAGAGTCCATCAGTCGCTAGAAGGGGCAGGCAAGGCTCCTGCCGCATCATGGTCCTGCCAACACCTCAATTCTCTTCAGATGCTGAGGGCTGACATTTCACCTCTTCAACCAGGGACCAAATAGCTGCCTTAACAAAGAGACCAAAGTTAAAATAAGATTTTCATAATGAAAACCTGCTGTATAGCAAATGGGCTGATATGTATCATTCTATTAAAGTTTTCTAGTTTGACTTGAAATAATATCGCAATAATTCCATCAGGAATACTTGTAGCAGGAAGATTTTTACTATAATTTTGTGCTCATTGTTGCTGTATATTTGCAAGTTTCAGCTGATATTATCCAATAATTTTAAAATGCACTATTTCCCCCTTATTTTGCAGCAATAGGAGTATGCTTTTGGGTGCCTGCAAAGAATGTGATAGTTGAACTGAAACCAATTCCAATCTTTAAGGGGAAATTTATGTGACATTTCCAGATGCGCAGATTCAAAGATAGGATCAATCAGTGTCAACACGATGAAGAAAATATTCTGGGTTCTTAATTCCCAAGGTCTGCATGACCAAAATGGTAAGAGCTCAGAAAATACAAATTCAAAATGTATTTATTGTTAATGTTGATTTTTAGTGATCACACTTTTAAAAATCTGAAATGTCCTGAAAACCACTCATATATGTGTATATATGTACATGTGTGTTTGTAGGACTTGATACGTTTTCTATGCAGTGCTTTGTTAAGGCTACTATACAAGCCCTTCACTTTGTGCCTAATGTTTCCTCATAAATTTGTGGCAAGCATCTTCATTTGTTCTTTGATCATTTAAGAGCAATTTCTTTAGGAGGCATGTTGTCCTACAATTGTAATTTTCTCTGTGTCTTATCACATAATACATAAAATTAAGCACAAAGAAGCAATGGTTGCCCCGAAAACAAAGAGCAAACTTTGTGGGGAGTCGTGCGTAGGGTCTGAGAGCATTTCCTGTTTCGTAGATAGGAAACGTTCACATCGTGGCTTGTCAGCTGTGCTGTCTGGCCCAGTGTCTCCTAACTTCCTGGAATAAAACCAAGCTAAGCAAAACAATAAAAAAATGACAATTTCTCTGTGTTTTGGAATTCCAAACTCCTATTAACTGAAACACTAAATCTTTCAACTCCACTGGCTAATGTGTCTTCCCCAGTTAGTGGTGTTTGTTATGGTCTGTTTTTGAAATGTGATGAAGCAATATACTCCATATATTATAACAACTTATTTTCATCTTTATTCCCAAATTCCGCTAATCTTTGCATCAAGAGCAAAATATTGGCTTATTAAAATTAATTTTTAGCCGGGTTCGGTGGCTCAGCCTGTAATCCCGCGCCTTTGGGAGGCTGAGGTGAGGGAATTGCATGAGCCCGCGGGTTCGAGACCTGCCTGGGCAGCGAGACCTCATCTCTACAATAAATCAAAAAATCAGCCGGGCGTGGTAGCTCATGCCTGTAATTCCGGCTACTTGGAAGGCTGAGGTGGAAGGATCGCTGGAGCCCAGCAGTTCGAGGCTGCGGTGGCCGAGAACGGCCACTGCACTCCAGTCTGGGCAACAGAGTGAGACTCCAACTCAAAAAATAAATAAATAAATAAATAAATAAATAAATAAATAAATAAAATTAATTTTTGTCTTCACTTTTGTAAATGGCTTGAACAAAACTCATTTTCCCTTGAATATTAATTGTGTTCCAGATGTAGGCAAATAATAGGGATATATGCAATATAAAAACAATCCTTAACTTATTCTGTGATTATCATTTTTGCCCTTCAAGTGTATTTGCTAGTCCAGTGGTTTCCAAATCTGATACAGAATTATTATTTATTTGCCTTTATATTTCATTTTATTTTATTTTTTTGGAGTTGGAGTCTCACTCTGTCGCCCAGACTGTAGTGCAGTGGCCACTCCTGGCCACCACAGCCTTGACCTGCTGGGCTCCGGCGATCCTTCTGCCTCAGCCTTCCAAGTAGCTGGAACTACAGGCACGCGCTACCACGCCCGGCTAATTTTTTTATTTATTGTAGAGATGAGGTCTCGCCAAGTTGCCCCGGCGGGTCTCGAACCCGTAGGCTCAGACAATCCACTCACCTCGGCCTCCCAAAGCACAGGATTACAGGCTGAGCCACTAAACCCGGCTTATTTGCCTTTATAAGAAATCATCTCAGGCTAGACACAGTGGCTCACACCTGTAGTCCCAGCATTTTGGGAGGCTGAGGCAGGAGGATCACTTGAGGCCAGGAGTTTGAGACCAGCCCAGGCAATGTAACGAGATCTTATCTCTACAAATTATTTTAAAATTAACTGAGTGTGGTGGCATGTACCTGTACTCCCAGCTACTCAGGAGGCTGAGACAGAAGATCGCTTGAGCCCAGGAGGTCGAGGCTATGGTGAGCAGTGATTGTACCACTTCACTTCAGCTAGGGTAACAAAACAAGAACTTGACTAGAAAGAAAGAGAGAGAGAGAGAGAGAGAGAGAGAGAGAGAGAAAATCATCTCATATAAAGAAGGAGTTATAGTTTATCAGCACCATCACCAACAAACATATCACCATCACCACTTTTCAATTTGTAGAAAATCCAGCATTATCCGCCAAGTTGGCAAGATATCAAAAGAGCTAGGATTGTTTTAAGGGAATAGCTGATTCAGTTCTGGATGAATGTGAGGTATTCATGCCATGTCTGGGGAGAACTGTGCCATAAACTCCTACATCATATAGATTAATAGAGTAATAAAATGGTGCAGGTACAGAAACCTGACAAAATCAATGAAACCTCTACTTTTCAAAACAAATTGAGAGTTTCCCTTCCAGGTGTCCAGGGAATGTGCAGCCACACGTTAGATGTGCCTGGAGTAATGACACAAATAAGGACTGCAGGCTGAGGTGAGGAAAGTGTGATTGTGGCCTGTGTGGAGAACAGTTTAGCTGGTAAAAATATCTATGTTTCAAACATTAAAACAAGCTCAGATTATGGAAAAAATGTAAATTCTCACAAAATGCAATTTTTTCATAAAATTTTAGGATACAAATACCTGAAAGTTCTTTTCACTGCAGCCTTGACCTCCAGGGCTCAGGCGATCCTTCCACCTTAGCCTCCTGAGAAGCAAGTGTGTGCCACCATGCCCAGATAATTTTTTGATTTTTTGTAGGATGAAGTCGCTCCCTGTTACCTAGGTTGGTCTTGAACTTCTGGACTCAAGCGATCCTCTCACCCTGGTCTCCCATGTGCGGATTACAGGCATGAGCCACCATGCTCAGTTATTTTCTATTTGGAGCAAGCATTCAGACTAATATAGAGGACAAATTCATTCAGCCTAAGAGAGTCGCTAAGAGTTACCTGATCCAGGGCTTTTATTATACTGTGAGGAAATAGAAGTGATTTACCAGCCCACTAGAATCCTGGTTTTCTGACTGCCAGGCCTCAGCGCCAATTCACAGCTATTTGAGGAAAGAGGAAATGCAGAATTAACTTCTATCAGATTTCATCCATGGGCCACACAGGATGATCGCTGCCAGACATTGTCATTGTCACAAGCAGTGGTTGTGAGCTCAGGTTGGCAGTCCCTTCTTCAGTGGGAAATTGGTTCTACGTCTTACCACTGTGTGATCTTGCATAGGTCATTTTAAGTTCTCTGATTCCTAGTTTCCTCATTTTAAAATGAGTAAACCTTCATCACTCACAAGAATTAAATGAGACAATCTTTGTAAAAGGCTGATCAGTGCTTGGCCTGTAAGTGTTGGCTCGATGAAGCCTGAAAAGAAAAAGGAAGAAAAGATCCTTTGTACATAGGGGAAGGAAGGAGGACGCAGCTGGAGTAGATTTTACCCCTGTTTTACAGATGAGAAAAATAAGGGTTGAGCACAATTCAGTAATTTGCCAATGAGTTGCAAAACCAGAATGTGACGTTGTGTGTTTGAACCCAATGTTTGGACTGTCTGCTACACCACGATGGCTACTTCTAAAAGAATCGGGGAGCTGGGAAGAATGCTGACACCCTTTGCTTTGAGAGTGGGCTTCTGCGATCCTGCTGGACTCTGAGAGCCTTCTGCGGCCCCCTAGTAACTCTAGCAATCTTCAGAGCTCTGAATCAGGTGAGGCCCAGGTGGAAGGAGTCCATGAGAACATCCAGGTGATAGTGCAAATACCGTTCTAGGCTGAAGCCTGGAATGTGACCTTGACTTCCTTTAGGTATTTCCCCGTGTATCTCAAGGTCAGATGCTATTCCTTTCTTCCTGCAGGCCTGACTCACCTCATGCCTAGCACTCTGAGAGCTTACTCTCTGTCTCAGCTCTGCCAGTCAGGTGACTCTAGGCAGATCACTTACGTCTTCAAGGCAGGCTTAGGAAAGATCCACAGGCCACACTCCTGACCACACTCAGATTCTAAAGAGTGAGACCCTGAACTATTTATGTATACATATATACATATACATATACACACATATATAGTCACTTTTCATTGAAGCAAATCTTACATCAGAAAAAAAAATGTGTAAATTCTATAAATGTACAGATTAATTTTCACAAAGTGAACACAGACTCACATTAAGTCATTCATTAAGTCACAGAGCAATCCAACCCAGAAGACACCCCCTGGGACCCTACTAGGCACCACTCTCCCAAAATAATCACTATATTCTAACTTTTCACATCATCGCTTACTTTTACTAATTCTGAAATTTTATTTTATTTATTTATTTTTGAGTTGAAGTCTCACTCCGTCGCCCAGACTGGAGTGCAGTGGCACGCTCCCGGCCACTGTAGCCTCGACCTCTGGCAATCCTTCCGCCTCAGCCTTTCAAGTAGCTGGAACTACAGGCGCGTGCTAACACGCCCAGCTAATATTTTTTTTTATTTATTGTAGAGACAAGGTTTCACCAAGTTGCCCGGGCAGGTCTTGAACCCGAGGGCTCAGGCAATCCACTCACCTTGGCCTCCCAAAGTGCTGATTACAGGCTGAGCCACCAAGCCCAGCCCTGAAATTTTATATACATGGAATCAAACGGCGTGTGTCCTTTTGTATCAGGCTTCTCTCACTTAGCAGTATGCTTGTGAAATTCATCCATGTTATTGCATGTAGTTGTAGTTGATTTTTATTGCTGACTAGTCAGGAGTCAATCTCTTGTTTTGTAAATAAAATTTGACTGGAACATTGCCAGGCAAATTTGTTTCAGCATGATCTACAGCTGCTTCTGCACTACAATGGCAGAGTTCGGTTGCAACAGAGATTATATGGCTGGAAAAGTTCAAAACAGTTACTAACTGGCTCTTTATAGCTAAAAGTTTGCTGAGCCCCATTCTATGGTATCCAGTCATAGGAGTCCACCACCATTTCATCTATCCATTCAAATCTTTTTTTTTTTTTTTTGAGTTGGAGTCTCACTCTGTCACCCAGACTGGAGTGCAGTGGCCGCTCCCAGCCACTGCAGCCTCGACCTGCTGGGCTCCGGCGATCCTTCCGCCTCAGCCTTCAAAGTAGCTGGAATTACAGGCATGCGCTACCACGCCCGGCTGATTTTTTGATTTATTGTAGAGATGAGGTCTTGCCTGCCCAGGCGGGTCTCGAACCCGCGGGCTCAGGCAATCCACTCACCTCAGCCTCCCAAAGGCGCAGGATTACAGGCTGAGCCACCAAGCCCAGCTCCATTCAACTCTTGATGGACACTGGGATTGTTTCTAGTTTTGAATTATCGCAGATAGTACTGCTGTGTACTTTCTTGCACATGTCCTTTGGTGATATTTCTGTTGGGTGTGTAGAATGCGTTATCATTATTTTTATCTTGAACTTCTCCAAATGCATAGCCAGGTTTGGGAACTCCAGATTTAGAGACGTAACATAACCCGAAGTGTTTAAATTGTCTTGTCCAAGGTCATTCAGAAAATAATTGGCAGACTTGAGATTGATAACCAAGCCTCTATTCTTGGAATGATTCTATTTTTCCATTGTGGTTCCTGTAAGCTTTATCTTTAGAACATTAAGTTAGAAGGCTCTTTACTTACCCAAGGTCCTTCACAAATATAACTCTTTTCTACAATACCTTGTACCTTTTCAAGTACAGGAAACTCACTGCTTTATGAGAAGTTTAGAAAGGAAGAGATTATACAAATCACATAGCCCAACCTCCTCATATTATGAATTAGTAAATTGAATTCTGGAGCTATCAATAATTTGCTCAAAATAAGCATTTTGGGTTTTGACTGTTATTGTATACTACAAAATAATTTTCTTTTCTTCTTCGTTTTTTTTCTAAATCCTTTACAGATTATAGACAAAATACAAAGTGATTTTGAACTTGCCTTTCTTATGTTTGTCATTTGTACTATTTCGGTCAGTTAATTTATATAAGTAATACCTATTTATTTAAACTATTTAACCCTTATAGAAGTGCCTAAAGGAAAACCAATAGTCTCTCCTTCCCCTTTCAACTGTCTAGCCTCTCCCTCCTAGGCAACTACTGTTAAAACTTTGTTTTTAAATCATCCATAAATAGGTATTTGTATATATAAATATATAAAAATGCATGTTTCTGGTATGAGTTCAAAACTTTGATGAAAAAGAAATATATTTTAATATTTATTTAGCTCAATTTCGAGTTTGAGGCTACGTCTCATCAGTGACTGCCTCCCTCTAATACGCATACTTATATACATGTTTTAGATATTTATATTTTTGTTGTTGTCATGTAACTATCCAGAATGAGATTGTAGGTAAAGCATGTGTGTGTATTTTTATATTTTAGCAAATGTCGGCAGATTACTTTTAGGCGAAGCAATTTATAGAACCATTCATAGGTCAAGTAATAGTTCAGGAGTACTATTACTCCAAAGGCTCACCAACACTGGATGCTAGGATTTATTTGAAGTCATATTATTCCGGTATGAACACTGCCACCCATTGCACCCCACATGTTATCCAAGTATTTCAATTTTCACTTCCCACATTACTATTGTTAATATCAAACATCTTTTCTTATGTTTACTGGCTCTCTGCATTTTCTCTGTTGTGCATTGCCCGTTCACAGTTGTCATTTTCTAATCAGTTGTTAGAGTTCTTTGTGTATTAGGTATATTAAGTTATAATCCTATATGTGTTATAAATATTTTCTCTTAGAAGATAATTTATTATCTGCTTTTATTACACAGAAGTTATACATTTTTACTTAACTGACGTCATATTTTATAAGCTACAGAGTACTCTTTTAATAGTCTCTTGAAAATATGTTCAATTATTTATGCTATACTTCCTACCTTGCAAAAAATAAAATAAAATAAGTTTTTCTCATTCCTTGACTATACAAATGTCTTCCAGATTTCTTCTAATATCTTTATAACTGTTCTTGTTTTATATTGAATTCCTTAATACTTCTGAAGTTTATTTTTGCCTGTGTTAAAAGATAGGAGTTGAAGGTTATTTTCCTGTATAGGCATAGTCAATCACCTAATTCCCTTATTATCTATATTTGGTATTATATATGCATAATGAATACTTTACATCCCTTCCCCATGACCCTCAGATATACTTGGACCTGTTTCTGGACTCTATTCTTTTCTACTGATCTACTGATTTTTAAATCAGTACCATTCTGCTTTTAACTACATAGCTTTATGTAAATTTTTATATCTGTTAAGTGAAGTTCCCCTTCTCCCCCATTTCTGAAACAGGACTATAAATCTCATTAAATGTCCTTCTTCTCTAGATACCTAATGATTTTCCAGTAGGCAAGATGCAGACTTCTTATACATTGGTTTTCTCATGGGTGAGGGATTGCAACTTTTTAAAGCAAATGAAGCTTTTAGTGTCTGAAGAGTTATACAAGTTGACATCCTTCCAATTTTGCCAAATAATATTATTAATGAGCTGACCCTGAATTTGGATTAGAATTAGCATTTTCTTCAACTTTAGAATTTTCATTTTCTTCAACTTTAAATGTTGTTGGAACAATAGGGAAATTAGCTAATTAAGGGGGGAAAAAACCATAGCAAATTTTATGACTGATATAGACCGTTATCTTGCTTGAACAGAAATAATTGAGTTTAACAATAATGTAATTGCAAAGTCAAAATCTTATTGCTCAAGCAGTTGCTGGTGTAATGTTATGTTTTTCCTTCTTGGCAGTTCCCTCCCCACCCAATCTTTATTACTAATTTGCATGTCACTTTAATTTTAAAAGATTATAAAGCTATAGAAAGCATCATATAGTATTTATTACAAGTTCATCGTGGATGTGAAAGAATGAAGTGTATTATTTGTTTAATGTCATGATGTTGACAAATTTTTCACTCAACTCCATGGACAATTTGGTTCTTATGCCTTTTGGCTAACTTATCCTTGTTTGTAAACATAACTACATAGACATATTTCTGTGGCTAATATATCTATGCTCAATTAATCTAAACAGAACCACTAGACAAATAGTATATTATTCAGTATGTCATCTGGAATTAACACAATGATTCACCCACTGTAATATCCCCTACTACACTGCTTTCCACAGACTTTAAAAAACTTTTTATTTTGGGAAGAATTCTGCTTTAATCACCACCACAGTGGGTTTTTGCCCTCATTTCCTTTGTACTTATTCTGGGCAGTGTTTGCAAGACGGTGAGGATCTATTTTGGGGGGTGGGGGGGCGCCACTCTTTTCCTTGGGCAGGAAGTGAGAGCACTGTGCTTGTCTCTAGCTCTGTAGCTGCTAGACAGATCAGACACCGGCTCTGTCAGCCAGGCTCCAGGAAGACCTCCCTTCTGATGGAACAACCAAACAATTGTTACTATTTACAATGGCCCCAATGGAGAAGTATTCTTAGAACAATAAGAAAAGGGAAAGTCGGCCACCAGGCAGGAAAGAAGGCTTTCAAGCAACATCAAACTGAGAGAATGTGACTGTCCTTTCAAGGTAAACATCTCACTACAGCTCTTCTCCCAAAAACAATACAAGAAGTGCTTGCCATGGGCCAGGCCCTGACATAAACTATTATCTCTACTCCCATTAACAATCTTGCCAGACACGTATCATCCCAATCTCACTCTGGAGAACTGAGGCCCAGAGAGACCACAATAACCTATAGAAGTTTCCATGGCTGGTGAATGTGATACTCAAGCCCAAACTTGTATAAGAGCCCATGCTCTTATCTTTCAAGTTTAAAAATTAAAAATAGATGGAAAGTTTACAGTTCTTCATGAGTGAATCCATAATCTTGCTACAAAAAGCACAAGGCAGCACTGAGGGCTTCACTCACAATTTGAAGTATGTTCTTTTTCGGCTGGGCGCGGTGGTTCAAACCTGTAATCCCAGGATTTTGGGAGACCAAGGCAATAGGATTGCCTGAATCCATGGGTTCAAGATCAGCCTGGGCAACATGGTGAGACCTCATCTCTACAATACAATTTAAAAAAAAATATTCAGGCGTGGTAGCGTGAACCTGTAGTTTCAGCTATTTGGAAGATTGAGGTGGAAGGATCGCTGGAGTCCAGGGTCAACGCTGGGGTGGCCATGAGTATGTCACTGCACTCCACCTGGGCAACAGAGTGAGACTCCAACTCAAAAAAAAATTATTCTTTTTCTTCTGAGTTTCTCTTAATATTACAGAGGTGATGGGAACTTGAAGAAAACTTCCCGAGTGCCATGTGGCAGCCTAACAGCCTCCTTTGTCATACACAACATGATTCCCCCAGGTCTCTCCTAAACTGCAAATGACACATAGGACGAACTCTTATTCTGTTTACAGTCACTTTAAATATTGAACACAAGTATGTAGATTAAAGGTCTAAATTGGCTGGATGTGGTGGCTCATGCCTATAATCCCAGCACTTTGGGAGGCCAAGGTGGGGGATCACTTGAGCCCAGGAGTTCGAGACCAGTCTGGGCAACATATAGAGGAAACTTACCTCTACAGAAAACTTAAAAAAAAATTACCTGGGCACAGTGGCATATGCCTGTAGCCCCAGATATTTGGAAGGCTGAGGTGGAAGTATCACCTAAGCCCAAGAGGTTAAGATCACTGTACTGCAGCCTGGGCAACAGTGTGAGACCTCAATTCAAAAATTAACTAAAAATCCAAATTAACAATAACCATCATACTAATTTTCAACACAGCTCAGGGTATCCACTATATGAATGTGATATACATATCTGAAAAAATCAATATCAATTGCTAAATATTTGATTTTCTTTCCATTAGAGTTTTAACATTTCATTGACTGTTTCTATTAAATATTACATCAGTGAAGCAACTCTTTAGCTTAACTGCACGTCATTAAACTAGGTAAGAGAAGAAAAGAATGGATTTTAAAGTGTTATGTTCATTGGGGTGTTTTTTGATATGCAATAATGTATTAGAACAAGTCAATAATTATTGACTTAAGGAATATAATGGACCATGATAAGTTACTAGTTTTCTGGTTGTTTCCAGGTATAACACAAATACTTTTTGAGTTTTCTGCTAACTTTTCTTAGGTTTTCCTAGTCCCAATCTGGGCCTACTATGTAGTTCAGTGAACGAAGGACCTGTTTGTGTGGTATTATTTGAAGCTCTCCTTCTCACTGCCCAGCACTCCAACCTCAGTCAAGGTTTCCTGTTCTCAAGTTCTCCTACATTGTCCTGCCACCAACTACAGGAATATCCATCATCAGAGGAGAGGAGACCTCATGTTCCTACGAGCTTCTGTTGATGACACTCTCATGAGCTGGTTTACATTTCATTAGTTACCATCAGAGAAAGTAGGATTCTTAGTAAATAAGTCAGACAGAGGAAAGGCATGCTGTGAAGTGAAGTGAGGATAGTAAGAGTTGGGGGAATGGCATTAGAACTCTGTTCAGGGCACCAAACATGAGAGGACAAATTAGGATGGAAGAATGCCATGGGCCAAATTATGTCCCCTTTCCAAATTCATATGTTGAAACTCTAACCCTCAATGTGATGATATTTGAAGACTGGGCCTTTGGGGAGGTGATTAGGTTTAGATAAAGTCGTGAGGGTAGGGCACCTGTGATGGATTAGTGCTTATAAGAAGAGATATCAGAAAGCTTGCTTCCTCCCTCTCTCACTACTGTATGAAGACACAGCAGGAAGGTGGCCATCTGCAAGCCAGGAAGAGAGTCCTCACTGGGAAACTGTGTCAGAAAGCACCTTGATGTCGGGTGCAGTGGCTCACGCCTATAATCCCAGCACTTTGGGAAGCAGAGGTGAAAGGATTGTCTAATTCCAGGGATGCGAGACTAGCCTGGGCAACTTGGCCTGGCCTCATCTCTTCAGTAAATCAAAAAATTAGCTGGGTGTGATGGTAGGTTCCAGCTACTTGGAAGACTTATGTAGAAGGATCACCTGAGCCCAGCAGGTTGAGACCGTGGTGGCCATGAGTGTGCCACTGCATTCCAACCTGAGTGGCAGAGAGAGACTCCTGCTATTTAAAAAAATCACCTTGATCTTGGAGTTCCAGCCTCCAAAACAGCAAATATCTGTTTTTTATGCTGCCCGGTCTATGGTATTTTGTTATGACAACCTGAGCTGACTAATGCAAAAAAAAGAAAGTAATGAGGGGATACCTTTGTCTTAGGATGCCTGAAATCTACATTATGTTAAAATGATCGTTCTACAGTACACCAGTCCTTGAGATGGCTACCATGCCTGCAGTCCTCTCCAGAAAGAAACTACTGTATCCACAGTACCTGCTGAGGAAGTTACTCTAGGACATTCTTCAGGCAGAAGTGGCCATGTTTTTTTCCCCACATCAATCTGCTCCCTTAGACAGTTGGCCTAGGGCATACCTAACACAAGCAGCCAATTTAGGCCAACAGCTCATGAATATAATGGACCATAATACATTACTAGTTTTCTGGTTGATTCCAGGTATAACACAAATAGCAGATTGCCCATGAGGTGGTCTGACACCAAAAGCTCTGCCCTCTGGGAATAATGGTGATTAATTGGGCTAATCCAATCCTCTCTCTTGGGACTTTGAAGTCAAGCTACCTGCTGAAAATCAGATAGTAGTAGAAGATTATAGATACACAGAGAGACACAGAAGCAGAGAGAGTACTCAAAAGTTGACAAGGGGGACATGGCGGCTCACACCTGTAATCCTGGCACTTTGGTAGGCTGAGGAGAGATGATTGCTTGAGTCCAGGAGTTAAAGATCAGCCTGGGCAGCATAGTGATACCCCATGACTATAAAAAATACTAGTGATTGAAAAAAAAGAAAGAAATCAGCAAAAGAATAACGTAGTCATTAGGACTGTGTGGAATTCTGCATCACTTTACAGAACATAAACTGTGTTCTAGTCTCCATGGGAAGCTATAGGCTTCTGATTTCTGGTCATAGAAATAGTTTAGATTCTAAATTTTAGAAGAAGAAACCTGATCAAGAGTCCTGTTTTCCTTATTTCCACAGGCATTATTCCACAGGGTATAATACTCTGGCCTCACCTCTTAGCGTAACATGAGTAAATCTCTTTCTTGAAACTAAATTGTTTATGGGAAGCCATATAAACAATTATCTAAAACAGCTCATCTGTATTTTTTTCTATATAAGATGCTAGGTTACATAAAAGTTACATTAAAGTGTACTAAATAGGATTTTCCCAGTTGTCTTGGAATTTTAGCTTAAGCTCTAATAATGAGAAAAATAGGGAATAAGTACCCCCACATTCTAAGAAGATTGGCTGGAAAAAATCTATATAGGAAATACTAAAAGAGAGCTGAATTAATCCAGCAGTCACTTTTGGACTACGCTGTGAGAGTAAAATTGTTGGCCTGATAGGAAGTACCTTGTCTCTCACCAAGGAACCCCAAGCCAAGTCCACAGGACCACCAAGACGACAGCTGTATTTGTCAGGGTTCTTCTGAAAAACAAAGCCAGGAGGATGTTTGTTTGCTTTTTATTTTTTTTTTATTTTTATTTATTTTCGAAGAAAGAAAAGATATATTTAAAAAGAGATTACTTCCCACATGTGGCCATCTGGGGTACAATCCGATGTCGCATGGAAGATGCAAAGAACTGCACAGAAGTTAGATGAAAAAACATAGATTATTTTAAAGTAAAGTAGAGAGAGAAAGAGAAGAAAGAAGATTCACCTCTCCAAGGTGGGGGAGGGGCCAAACCAGGAAGCATGGCAACAACCGTAGCTCAAAGAGCACATGGCCACACCAGAGTCTAGCAAGGCAATGACCACTGTTTGCTTTTTATTTTTATGTTTTTTGAGTTGGAGTCTCACTCTGTCGCCCAGACTGGAGTGCAGTGGCCACTCCCGGCCACCGCAGCCTCGACCTGCTGGGCTCTGGCGATCCTTCCGCCTCAGCCTTCCGAGTAGCTGGAACTACAGGCGCATGCTACCACGCCCGGCTAATTTTTTGATTTATTGTAGAGATGAGGTCTCACCAAGTTGCCCACTGTTTGCTTTTTAAAACAAGGATTTGACTCACTACAATTATGGAGCCTGGCAAGTCCAAATCTGTAGTGTGGGCTGCCAGGCTTGAAACCCAGGAGAGCTGATGATGCAGATGAAATCCAAAGACTGTCTGCTGGAAAATTCCCTCTTGCTTGGAGAGACTGATCTTTTTTGTTCTATTCAGACCTGGTTAGATGAGACCCACCCACATCGTGGAGGGCAATCTGCTTATTCACAATGACCTATTTAAATGGGAATCTCATCCCAAACACCTTCCAAGCTGACACATAAAATGAACCACCACAAGAGTCCATAAAGACTTGGGGGTACCACAACAAGGAGAAACAAGCATCTCCCTCCCTGGTTCGTATTTGTTGAGCTGCAGAAGTTCACGTCACTCTGGTGGAATGGGACAAGACAACCCCTGGAAGAGCTCAACATGGATCTCCTAGGTTTGAGGTAACTGCAAGCTCTGAGACTGGTACTGCCTCCTACCCGAGGAATTCTGCAGGGGAGCACTAAAGGAAAGCAGAGTTGGGGCACCCTGTGCTGGAACCATTTGAAGGACAGTGATAGTTCTCCAAGAGACCAAAGCTTCCATTGGCTTTCGTCTTCTTCAGCCTTCAGGCTTTAAGTAATTTTTTGGCATTGCAAATGTAGCCTTGTTATTCTCTGTTCCCGTGGCTCTTGCAGATCCCCAGAGTAGTGCACTAAATCCTGTGAGGGCTCTTGAGGGATCTGTGCTTCCTACCACTCACCTTGTTTCCTCATCGTTGTTTTCTCATCTTGTTTTCTCCTCAGCTGACACCTGCCCACCTGCTGTGCCTTTCTCCGCCTACCTGGTGAATTCCTATGCCAAGCCAATGAACAGGCTCAATTCATGCCACTTCTACAGAATTTCTTCTCGTTTCCCTCAGGTCGAGTGGTTGAGTTGTTCGTTCCCTTTCATATGCTACACTTTCAATATAAAATGTATATCCTTTTACAATAACGTTCTTTTGCATAAACTTGTTTACTTGCACTCTTTACCTTCTAGACTGTAAGTTATTTCAAGTCAGGGAACTCTGAGTTATCTCATATAGTTCCCAACATATAGCTCAGGGCCGGGAACACAGGAAGTACTCCTCAATTAATGTCTGTGGCATAAATGAATTAATGAAATGCCTGAAAGAAAGACATTTCGAGTGTTTGCAGAAATACCTGTGAAGAATGGGATTTCAAGAATTCACATTATTTCAATATCTTTCACTTTTTATTTATTCTCCTTCCTAATTTTTACTTTCCCTTAGTGAAGAGCAGCCATTCTTGAAGTGTGGCTTGCAGATCCTTAGAGGTCTCCAAGATTCATTCAAAAGGTCTGCAAGGTCTGTAGTATTTTCACATAGTGTAATTTCCTTTTTTCATTGTTTGACATTTGTACTGAAGTTTGTAAAAAGGCAACTGTGGGTACCTTGGCCTAACTCAAAGCAGTGGCACCAAACTGTACTGGTTGTTTCACCATCCACTAGTGCCATCCACTCACATTTTTAAAAAGGGTAAAGCATACTAATTGTCCCAAGAAAAAGTACTTATGTGATGGAGTTGCAGGCTGAACTAGCCACTTTTTTCATGGGACACTATTTTTATTTGAAAGAACAACTGACAGATAAACTGTGACTTTTCAAACATTGGTATTTGGCAGATATTTTCTTGAAAATGAACAAAGGGGTCTGTCATTTGAAACACACAAAAAAAGACGGCAGTATTTGTTGTAAATGACAATATCTGAGCTTTCAAGTGAAAATTAGGATATTGGAAAACTTATAGCTGCTACTGTGAACTTGACAGCTTCCAAATGTCAACACTTTTTTGTGGTTGCTTTGGTGGGACTGGAGATAATATTAACAGATGTGATTTTAGATACAATGCGTAGGTCAAAATTTACAAGCATATCTCATTGAACCAAATTTTCCAGGTGACTAATACTTAATATTACAAAAGCCATGAGTCAAATATTTGTTTAAAATATAAGTAGATCAATGAATTACTTTTTGCACTAGCAAATCTTGATGTAATAGAGTATAAATATTTCATTGAAATGACTTCAGATTTCATGATATAACTAACCTTTAAGAAACAATCACTTAGCCGGGCTTGGTGGCTCAGCCTGTAATCCCGCGCTTTGGGAGGCAGAGGTGAGTGGACCGTGGGTTCGAGACCCGCCTGGACAACTTGTCGAAACCTCATCTCTATAATAATTCAAAAATTAGCCAGGCGTGGTAGCGCACCTGTAGTTCCAGGTACTTGGAAGGCTGAGGTGGAAGGATCGCCGGAGCCCAGCAGGTCGAGGCTGCGGTGGCCAGGAGTGGCCACTGCACTCCAGTCTGGGCAACAGAGTGAGACTCCAACTCAAAAAAAAAACCCCAAAAAACAATCACTTCTTGAGTTTTGATATAGTATCAAAGAACATTCATAATTATTGAGAAGTCTGTTAAAATATGCTTCCTTTTCCAACTACACATCTATATGAAGCCAGAGTTTCATCATATATTTCAACCAAAACAACACAGTACAACAAATTGAATGCAGAAACAGAACTGAAAATCTAGTTATGTTCTTTTAAGCCAAACACTAAAAGAGATCTGCAAAAATAAAATAAAGCCATACTTCTTTCTATTTTTGTTTTAGATAATTTAGTTTTCAGAAAATATGTTATTGGTGTTAACATGAAATTTGCTTGTTATTATTTTAAATGCATTAATAAATATTTTTAAATTTCTCAGTTTTGATTTTTATTATGGTCAGTAGCAATAAACACAATCCACATAAACAAAAGCTCTTTGGGTTTCTCAACAATTTTTTAAAGTTTGAAGGCAACCTGAGCCGGGCTCAGTGGCTCAGCCTGTAATCCTGCGCCTTTGGGAGGCTGAGGTGAGTGGAATGCCTGAGCCCGCGGGTTCGAGACCCGCCTGGGCAACTTGGCGAGACCTCATCTCTACAGTAAATCAAAAATTAGCCGGGCATGGTAGTGCGCGCCTGTAGTTCCAGCTACTCGGAAGGCTGCGGCGGAAGGATCGCTGGAGCCCAGCAAGTCGAGGCTGCAGTGGCCGGGAGTGGCCACTGCACTCCAGTCTGGGCGACTGAGTGAGACTCCAACTCAAAAAAAAAAACCCCAAAAAATAAAGGCAACCTGAAACCAAAACTTATAAGCTATTGCTTTTATCCCCTTTTTTTAAAAAAAGGATAAGTAACTAACGACAGACCAAAATACATATTAACATTACAAAAGGAAAAAAAATAGACACAAAAACTGCAGAAATGCTCAAAGGGAATTTCTGTTTTAGAACTGAGAACCAAAGTTCCAAGTTACACATATGAAAATATCTTACTTGAACACTGATTTCACTGTAGCTAAGAATTCAGCATAGCATATAAATGCAGAGTCAGCTACTGGGTTATATTTAAACTAAGACAATAATTGCATAAACAGGTTTAATCATTAAATGCACCAAATGATTCATCTAATTTGAATCAAGTGAGAGACGATTCATATTTTGAAAATATATTTATTATTTAATGCCACCAGATGTAGTTATAAAAAGCCCGGAAACTAAACAAAGATCTTATTTCTATGCTCATCTTCATGTATAATATTCAGATAAAAAAAGGAAAGCTAAAATTTTAAAAGTTATGCAACACTCAAGTGCTCACCATTTCTTCAGTACATTTGATAGTGAAAGAAAGATTATGTTTTGGTGAAAGTGGTTACTTAAATTTCAGCCAAATTCTGTTAATTATAACAAATTTCAATATGATGATCTCAATTTTGTGTTTCTTGAAATTGTTCTGTCAATATCAGGTTATTATCGCTGACAAAATATCTTCATTATCAAGATTTTTTTTCTTTTCTTTCTTTCTTTTTTTTTTTTTTTTTGAGTTGGAGTCTCATTCTGTCACTCAGGCTGGAGTGCTGTGGCACACTCCCGGCCACTGCAGCATTGACCTGCTGGGCTCCGGCGATCCTTCTGCCTCCATCTTCCAAGTAGCTGGAACTACAGGTGCCCACTACCATGCCTGGCTAATTTTTTTTATTTCTTGTAGACGTGGCCTCGCCTAGTTGCCTGGGCTGATCTTGAACCCTTGGGCTCAGGTAATCCACTCACTTCGGCCTCCCAAAGTGCTGGGATTACATGTTGCGCCACCGAGCCCGGCCCATTATCAAGATTTCTATATATACTGTATTTCACTTTAGTCAATGTCTGACCTATAGTTTTTTGATTTTGAGGCAGTGTTGAGGAATGTTTTTCACCAAATAAATAGGTGCTTTTTACAGAGCATAGATTCTCACAGACCTATATAGTGCTGACTTGCTGTTTTTATATAGGTTAAAAAAAAAAAACTAAGATGAACTTACAAAATACCTACCTAAGCTAAATTTAATAAAGTTTGTGTTAATTAGTATAGCTTAATGTGATCAGTGACATTAAACCACTGCTAGTAACAGCACATGACTCCCACTCCTGCAGTGCAGCTACTTTGGGTGAACCTACAGATACCACCACTGAACTAGCTGATGACCGTATTCACCCATGGCTTTATGATTTAATCAAACTGCAGCAAAACCTTCCTATCTGCGGGAGACTGTGATGTTATTGTTCTTCACTGATATACCTACTAGTAGCACTGTACTGTGAATGTGTATGTTCTCTCAAGTTCATCTGTTGAAGTCCTTACCCTCAAAGTGATGGTATTAAGGAATGAGACCTTAGAAAGGTGAGTAGACTAGGTCTTTGAATGAGATTAGTGCCCATTATAAAAGAGGCCTGGGGAAGTCCTAGCAAGAGCAGTCTGGTGAGAGAAAGACATAAAAGGTATCCAAATTGGCAAGGAAAAAGTTCAAATTATCGCTGCTTGTAGATGACATGATTGTATACTTAGAAAACTCTAAAGACTCCTCCAAGAAGTTTCTAGACCTGATAAATAACTTCAGTAAAATCTGAGGATACAAAAGCAACATATAAATATTAGTAGCGTTCCTATACACCAACCATGCTCAAGCTGAGAACCAAATCAAGAGCTCAATCCCTTTCATATTAGACATGCACACACACACACACACACACACACACACACACACACACACAACTAGGAATATACCTAACCAAGGTGGTAAAAGCTCTCTATAAGGAGAACTGCAAATCACTGATGACAGAAATAATAGATGACACAAACAAATGGAAGAATATCCCATGTTCATGGATTGGAAGAATCATATTGTTAAAATGATGACACTGCACAAAGCAATCTACAGATTCAGCATAATTCCTATTAAAATACCAACTTCATTCTCCACAGAACCAGAAACAGAAAAACTTAAAATGCATATGGAACCAAAAAGCGCACAAATAGTCAAAGGAATTCCAAGAAAAAAGAACAATTGTGGAGGCATCACACTGCCCAATTTCAAATTATACTACAAGGCTATAGTAACTAAAACAGCATACTACTAGTACAAGAATATATATGTAGATCAATGGAACAGAATAGAGTACCCAGAAATAAATCACATGTCTACAACCAACGGATCTTTCACAAAGCTGACAGAAATAAACAATGGGGAAACATCAATAAATGATGCTGAGAAATTTGGCTAGCCATATGCAGAAGAATGAAACTGGACCCTACTTCTCACCTTATACAAAAATTAACTCAAGATGGATTAAAGACTTAAGTGTAAGACCTGAAACTATAAAAATCCTAGAAGAAAACCTAGAAAACACTCTTCTGGATATCAGTCTAGGCAAAGAATTTATGATGAAGACCTTAAAAGCAATTGCATCAAAAACAAAAATAGACAAAAAGAACTTAATCAAACTGAAAATCTTCTGTACAGCAAAAGAAATAATCAACAGAGTGAACAGAAAACCTAGTGAATGGGAGAAAATATTTGCAAATTATGCCTCAGACAAAGGCCTAATATCCAGAGTCTACAAAGAACTCAAATAACCCAGTATGAAAAAACAAAAACCCCATCAAAAAGTGGACAAAGGATATGAATAGACACTTCTCAAAAAAGACATACAGTGACCAACAAACAGATAAAAAAATGTTCAACATCACTAATCATCAGAGAAATGCAAATGAAAACCACAATGACATATCCTCTTACACCAGTCAGAATGGCTATTATTAGAAAGTCAAAGAACAACAGATGTTGGCGCAATTACGGAGAAAAGGAAATGCTTATTCATTGTTGGTGGAACTGTAAACTAGTCCAACCTCTATGGAAAACAATATGGAGAATCCTCAAAGAACTAAAACTTGAATTGATCTTCAACTCATCAATCCCACTATTAGGGATCTACTCAAAGGAAAATAAATCAATATATGTAAAAGTTCCCTGTACTGATTTTTTTATTGCAGCACTACTCACAATAGCAAAATTATGGAACCAACCTAAGGGCCCACCAATGATTGACTGGATAAAGAAAATGCGGTGCATATATACCATGGAATACTACACAGCCATAAGAAAGAATGAAATCATGTCCTTTGCAGCAACATGGATGAAGCTGGCGATCATCATCCTAAGTGAAGTGATTCAAACAGAAAACCAAACACCATGTGTTCTTACTTATACGTGGGAGCCGAATGGCCACAAAGATAGAAATAATAGACAATGGGGGAACCAATAAGGGGGGCGACAAGGTGAGGGGCGAGGGTTCAAAAATTACATCTCGAGTGCAGTAATCACTATCTGGGGCACGGACCACCTAAGACCCAATCCCCCCCACTACACAATATGTCCATGTGACAAACATGCATATGCACCCCCAAATCTAAAAGAAAAATAGTAAGCTTCCATGTCAAGAACACTTTTACTTGCGAATTGTGTATAAAATTACTTGTGAGCAAATTCTGGCAACATCTGTCACATTCTAAAATCTAAAGCAGGAATTAGCAAACTATGCCACCTGAGTTAAATCAACTCACTCCCTGTTTCGGTGAGTTAAAAATGCTTTCAACATTTTTAAAGTGTTGCTTAAAAAAAAGGAAAAAATTTATATGAAACGCAGGAGATATGTGGTTTGCAAATTGTAAAATAGTTACTATCTGACTCTCTATAGAAAAACTTTGCTGACCTCTGCTCTAAAGAAGTGCTTCTCTTAAAAAAGCAGTATTGATTTTAGCTTGGGGGAGACACAGATAATATTCATATTCTATTTATTCTATTCATATTGTGTCCTCTTTCTTCTTCATCCTCTTTGATTCTTTATTTACATTTTCTAGCTACCAAATTAAAGACTTTTATTATTTACTAGTTTTGTGAAATAAGTTCTATCATTCAATCCTTTGTTTCAAAAACAGGTGAGAAGGCGATTTATATTAATCCTCTCATTTAAAAACAATAGTCACTAAAGTGAAAGAGTCTGCCTTTTTACTCATTTTTCTGTGTCGGTAATTTTTGAAGAAAATAAAATGTGACCTATTTACTTGAATGCCCACATTAAAGCAAAGTTATTTCTTAATGTCTTTAATCTGCATTCTTGTTCTTTAATAATAATAATAAAGTAGGTCAGTAATACTTTCTAAGTTTGGGAATAACTGGAAGAATATTTAGCCTGCTCTCAGAAGACCCAGATGGAATACAGGAGGGTTACACTCAGGAAGGGGCAACTGAGCATTAACCTCATTTTCTGAATCTCTTTTCCCAGGAATTAAAGCATGAATAATATTTGTTTGGTAAGATCTAAATGGTTTAATGCTCTCTAAGCCTGCAGAGAAATTCATTTTCAGAGTTGCAAAATGGTTTATAAGCTTCATTAATAGTCACTTCTAAGTATGATTAAGTGCTTAGAATATTGTTAAGTACTCAAGAACTACTTGTTGTTGATTAACTATTATGAGCTCCTTTACCTTACTCAGAGAATGCATTTAAGTAGTCAAAGAAATGTTATAATTATTCACTAAGGAAATAAAATGTGGTGGGTATCTGGATTCCTTTTAATCTTCAATGGATTCTCGAAGAAAGAACATTGGAAACTAAGTCCACAGGGAAAATGCCGTTGCTGAGGAAGGCTTTGGGGCACAGATTGCTGACAACAGAATTTAGTGATGAGAACTGAATTTGACAGACCAAAATGAGTTATGTTTTCTTCCCTAAAGGCAGATGGGTACTCCTTAAGAACTTCCTGAAGCAAGAAAGTTAGGATCCCTGCCACATTCTCCACCCCCTCAGAGTTTCCTCCATTCTGGAGTTCTTCAGGGGAAAGAAGAATGAGTCCTCAGAAGAGCGAGGCTCTTGGTGGCCTAAGGACTTGATCAGCCTTCACCTGTGTGCTGCCCATAGCCCTAGATGGTGAGCACATCTGAACTAGAAACTCCATAACTTGGCTGAAGAAGCCCTTGCAGTCATCAGGACAGCACCTAGCACATCCCGGCACATCCTGTATCACTCTGTTTTCGGTATAGACTGTTGCCAGCAAACAGCTACGTAGGGACTCTGGGGAAGACTCTGTCCTCTAGGCCTTTGTTAAAACTCTCTGAGGGGGTAGAAGGCATTGCTTTCCCCAGCACCAGCAGAATCCTACCTCAGACCACTAATTCTTGTCTGCAAACTCAAGGCATGATCAATCAGGCCCCCACGGTGTGACGTCGTGGGCAATCCTTGCCAGTGTCTGCATGTCACTATCCTGGAGGCTTAGATACCGACCTCCCACTCTTTCCCTGAATCCTTGGGCGGCTTCAACTGCCTGATTCCTCCAGACCCTAGCCTTTTATTCTTCCAAGTGTGAGCCAGGGCAGCCGGAATCTCTGGGTCTCAAAGTAGCTCCTCTTACACAAATGCCCATACCCCAAGTCCACGACAACACCTCCACCTTTGCTCCTTCTGGGCTTTGACCTCTGGGCACTCCCAAAGCAGCCAGATAACTTGAGGTCTGAGCCTTGGCCTGCATACCAAAGTTCAACCTTGTCTCCTCTTCAGGCTTAATGTTCCTACATTTGTTTTATTAATTTATCCTCCAGCTCTGAACTCTAGCTCTGCCTCGGCTTGCCTGTTACCTTGGCCACACAGCCAGGCTGGCAGATTCCCTGAAGTCAGTCTATTCATGCCTATATGCCAAGTTTGCCATAGCGACTTGTGTGCTCCAGATTTCAAGGAGTCCCAGATATGAGACAAAAGCTGAAATGAAGGGAAAGAGTAATAGGGAGTGAAGTGTTTTAGCAAATTCCCCCTGTGAATGCTGGGTGAAGGGCTGCTGAAAGGAATTTCTCAGATCCTTTGATCCACTGACAAGGAATCTTTAGGGAAGGTTTGGTGATAGAATGAGATAGTTATTCCCTGGAAGTAGTACAAGCCTGAATTAAACCATCATCTTTTTTATTGGCTCCTTTCATAGATGAGAAAATGAAGGACCAAAAATATTAACTGACTTGGCCAATGTCACTCTGATTATAATAGAGCAAAGTTGGAACCAGAATCTTGACTGTTGGCTGGGTACCATACTCTCTACCCTCATTCATTCAACAAGTATTCATCAAGTGTCTACTCTAGGAAATTTCATCACAATCTAAAATTGTAAGAGTTTAATAAATAGGTGCCAAGAAAGACGAAATAAATATACAAAAGGTAGCTCTTGTAAGTGACATTGATCTAGTAAAATATATACATGTGTGTTTATATATATATATGTGTGTGTTTATACATATATATATTCAGCATTTTAAATAACCCAAAGTTATTTGTTATTTATGCTGATATGGTAATAAGTTATCATGGAAATTCAGAAATAAGAGCTACCAAATTGGGCTGTGGTTCTCAGGAAGGCTTCCTATGATGGAGGGTACAGAAATTAAATCCTGGAAGGCATGACAGGATTTAGATAAGTTGAAAGAAGGAAAGGTTTTCCAGTAGTAGAAAAACTGAATTTGACATGGGGGATTTAGAAAAGAAGTTTGTATAATTAGTGTGGGAACAAATTACAGAAAACCTTGAGAAAAAGCCCACAAAAAGTGTTTGCTAGGCACAGGGGAGCCACTGAAGTTTTAGCAGAAGAATATTATGAGAAAGCTATGCTTCAGGAAAACTTCCAGCAATGCTAGATTGGGGTAGGTGTTGAGGGTTAGAAGAGAGAGGGTGATAGCTTAGTAATAAGGTACCAAGCTATTAAAATAAGCTTCAAGGATAGAAGATTCTTAAAGAAAATCAAGTACATCATTTTCAAGTGCTTATAATAATGTGATCTTCTGATTAAAATGTAACTGTCACCTTCAGTTCTGACAGATCTTCTGTAGCAAAGAATTTAGATTGGTAGGAATTTAGATTTCTACCATGAGACATATGAAAATGGATGAAGGTAAGGCTCAAAAATAATTCGTTTTCAGATTAAGAAAAGCACCTCCCCTGCAAACTTCTTTTTTATCTGTAATTTGTGTTAACATCTCTTGCACAGCTGGAACAAAAATAAACAAAACCAGTTTATGCTCACACAACTAAAAATTCTCTTTTGAGTGAGCATTTGTTAGTCTACCAGAAGTTTAAAGATACAAAAACCATTAAAAAAACAAAAAATATAAAAACAAAATTCACCCCCAATCCAGTTACTAAAACACCAACTGTTGTTTTTCACCTCCGTGTGTTCTTTTTTCCTAGCTTTGTTCATATGTTGCTGTGTCTTTTGTTAAGATGGTGAAACTATGTTCGCCATAACAACAGAGGTAGTAAAACTGACAATCTTTGTCCCTAACATAGGAAGAGTTACCCTACTATTCTTAAATGGGATTGGCTCCTCGGTAGGTGGCTGTATGAAGTAGACTTCCACTGCCTTCAGGCTCTTACAAGTAAAGATCACATTGTGGGGTCTCCTTGAGGAAGCCTGATTAAAACCAGCAAAGTGCTCTGCAGTTAACTGTCTTCTGCTCCAACTGACTGACTAACTGATGAAAGGCGACAGCTGCAGTACTTTGTGTGTGTGGTTGTGCATCTTTGTTTCCATTGCCAAGTTCGACACTAATCTATCTAGTGAGCTGAACATTAAGTAGCTTGTTATGTCTTGTGGAAAAATCTCTACACATGAGTTTTAAAGAAACGAAACCCTGGTTATTTCTTATTAATATGTTTCTGAGATCCAGTCATCCTTATTGAAAGGGAATATTAATATCTGAATACTGCTGTATTCAGTTGTGTTATATAGATTGTGTGTGTGGATTCGCTTATCACTTAGTGAGTCACTGTACCCAATAAACCAGATTTGCCTGCCTGGAGGCAACAGTCTGGGATGTACTGAATTTATTCAGAGGGTTTGGGTTTGTGTGCTTTAATAACCCTTGTTGGCAGAACCCAAAACTTGAAAATTATCCAACCTCACTGCCAGGATATAGCTACAGCTACAATCTGGTGATAAAAGTATAAAGAGGTCTTGATTCCCGATGACCTTGACTTACATAAATGTGCGCATACATCATGATCTTTGCTTGTGAATTACAGAAGGTACAATGAAATTAGGCAATATTACTTTTAGCAATTGAATATATGCTATAACAGTAGAATCAAATGCATGAAAAGCAAATATTTTTAAAAGCTTGATATAATTCTGTCACAGCAGAAGTCCAGTACTATCATATCTGTTGTGAAGTTCATCCCGCTGCAAAAAAATGACCTGTGATATATTTAAGAAACTAAAATCTATTTTCATAGTTCAGATTTTTATTTTCATTAACTGATGGTCCATGTGATGCTTATTTCACAAAAGCCAGACCAAAAATTAAAATACTATTTTACAGTTTTAGAAAGAGATAGGAATTTTATTTATTTATTTGTTTATTTATTTGTTTATTTTGAGTCGGGGTCACACTCTGTAGCCCATGCTGGAGTGCAGTAGCACAATCATGGCTTATTGCAGCCTCAACCTTCTAGGCTCAGGGGATCCTCCTTCCTTAGCCTCCCAAGTAGTTGGGACTACAGACACGTGCCAACAAGTCTGGCTAATATATGTGTGTGTGAATGTATGTGTATGTGTGTGAAGATAAAGTCTCACTATGTTGCCCAGACTGGTCTCGAGCTCCTAGACTCATGTGATCCTCCTACCTTGGCCTCCCAAAGTACTGGGATTACAGGCATGTGCTATAGCACTAAGCTTGAGATTAGCATTTTATATAAAACCATTTTCACCATGAATTAACTTTTCTTGTGTTTTACTTTTTTAAAATTACATACCCTCTGACTCTAAAAAAAATGTTTCCCAATAGTAATTTTTAAATGATAATAATAAAATAAATTTATAATGGGAAACTTTTCACAATGACTGTCTAGGTATATTCTCATAAAATCTTGTTGGGTAGTGTTAGGTCACACTCCCAGCGGGGCCCTCCAGAGTGTGAGGTCAGGCCTACCAGTGATGTGAGTGTCTAGTGTGTGATCTGATGACACATGACAGATGCAAAGAATTGACACATGAAAGATGCAAAGATGAAAGAATTGACACATGAAAGATGCAAAGAATTGGCACATGAAAGATATAAAGAATTAGAAAATATAGTTTATTTAGAAAGTTAATTAGAGGAAAAGAGAGAGAGAGAGTGAGAGAGATTCATCTTCTCAAGGCAACAGAGGCAACCACAGCTTAAGAAAACAAGCTGGGCTCAGTGGCTCAGCCTGTAATCCCGCGCCTTTGGGAGGCTGAGGTGAGTGGATTGCCTGAGACCGTGGGTTCGAGACCCGCCTGGGCAGCGAGACCTCATCTCTACAATAATCAAAAAATCAGCCGGGCGTGGTAGCGCATGCCTGTAATTCCGGCTACTCGGAAGGCTGAGGCGGAAGGATCGCCGGAGCCCAGCAGATCAAGGCTGCGGTGGCCGGGAGTGGCCACTGCACTCCAGTCTGGGCGACAGAGTGAGACTCCAACTCAAAAAAAAAAAAGTTTTAATAAAAAAAAAAAAGAAAACATGGCCTGGCCTCAGAGAGCACATGCCATACCATAGCTTAGCAAGGTAATGGCGAATGGCTGCTCTGCTCCATGGTTGAATCTTTTTATTTTTTTTATTTTTCTGAATCAAAGTCTCACTCTGTCGCCCAGGCTAGAGTGCAATGGCATGCTCATGGACACCACAGCGTTGACCTGCTGGGCTCAGGTGATCCTTCTGCCTCAGCCTTCCACGTAGCTGGAACCACAGGCATGCACTACTACGTCCAGCTAATTTCTTTTTTTATTGTAGAGATGAGGTCTCACCAGGTTGCCCAGGCTGGTCTCAAACCCCTGAACTCAGGCAATCCTTTCACCTTGGCCTCTCAAGTGCTGGGATTACAGGCTTGAGCCACTGTGCCCAGCTGGTTGAATCCTTTTAATTGTTCCCTTTGATGGGGGAAGGCCATTAAGGTGATTGGGAGCCAGTCTGCTTCATGTCATCACAAAGGGGCAGGTAAGCGCAGATACTCAGGTCAGGTGATGGACAGCAGGCAGATGGGTGGGTTAGTTACAAGACTGCTGCCCTAGTGGGGTCTGTTTATGTCACTAAGGTCACGATGGGCTGATTAGGTTAACCAGTGTCTTATAAGTGGAGGTAAATACTTGAAATAGGAAAACTAATTAATACAAAACAAGCTGGGGAGAGGGTTGTAAAATGATTATCAATAGCTACCTCAGAGAAACCGGTTCTGTTCTTGGCTAGTGATTAAAGGGTAAGTTAAGTGAACTGCTAGAAAAACATTAGATTTAGGCAATGTTAAAATGGCTGCTCATTGGATATATTCAATCCATGTTATGTCCTTTCATTTGCATACTAAATCCATGCTATGTCTTTTCGGGTAGCAATTAATGTCTTATTCATTGATGGGTCAGGAAATTAAAGCCTAGACAAATTAAACATGTT
This sequence comes from Cephalopachus bancanus, assembly GCA_027257055.1. NCBI lineage: Eukaryota > Metazoa > Chordata > Mammalia > Primates > Tarsiidae > Cephalopachus > Cephalopachus bancanus. The sequence goes on from JAPVLO010000006.1 coordinate 16,982,471, forward strand.
TTTTGTTCTTATAACAAGTCAAAGGAAAGCCCATAATTTGAGTTGGTGGCTAGTTTCCCAGTATTTTGTTCATTAGCTTTTATATTAAGTGTTGATTGCAATAAGACAATGATTGAGAGCTCCCAAAAAGGTTCCTTTAAAATTGTTTCATTGCTTCGGCCAAAGTATTGTGTCATAGTCAAAGGTGAAGGTTTGTGCTCATGTGCATGTACCCATACTGGTTCACCATCAGCTTTGCTTGGCACATGTTAAAGCCCTCTTTTAAAAGTATAAACAAGTGCCCTCTCCCTTCTCCTGTGTCCATGCTCCCCTCATCCAGTATCTTCCTTCTCACCAAGATATGCCACATCTAATGAGTTTACAATTATTTTTAAACTTCTTTCCATGAGCTTCTGCATACCAGCTGGGGAGAGAATGTAATCCATCCTGCAGAAGTTAAATCACGGTCATGTGAAGAGCAGAAGGTGATAATAAGGGGACATTTGATGGAGCCCTCCATGGAAATGTCAAACTCAGTATTATATGTCTATCTACCTCCAGATTTTAGAGTTCATAATGTTTGTGCTGGAACCAATCACTGGAGTCATTTCAAACTTGGAGAAAATGTTCTCCCAGATTAACAAGAAAGAAGGAAGGAAAGAAAGAAAGAGAGAGAAGAAGGAAGAAAAAGGAAGGAAGGAAGGAAGGAAGGAAGGAAGGAAGGAAGGAAGGAAGGAAGGAAGGAAGGAAGGAAGGAGGGCGGGCGGAAGAGAAAAGAAAAGAAGGAAGAAAAGGGAAGAAAAGAGAAAAAATGGAAAAGAAAAGAAAGTAAAGGAAAAAGAAAATAAAGGACAGGGCTTTTTGTACATCCATGTTTTCCAGCTCTTAGGGAAAAAAAATGGCTTGACGAATTTAATTCATTTAGCCAATGAAGATAATTTTTATTAGGGAATCAATACATTTCATCTAGTCAGTGGCCTCATTTCTACATGTTCATATCAGAGGTTATTAATAGAGACATTATTACATGGTCAATTATTAGACAAAAGTGCAGTATACTCATGTTGAAGAACAACAAAACTGCGCTTGAGAGAACATCTGGGTATTTGTGGAGCGCCACACACTTGCAGCTGAAGTACTCATGCTTGAGGTTCTATCTGAGCTGTAGAAGGAGGATTACACAGATGGACTCTCCTAGCTTTCTCATCTTGGTGCGTGGCACCACCAGCTTCCTAGTTCCGAGCCTGAAACCCACTAGGGCTTTATGTTTTCTTCTCTTTGCACCAACAAAGAGAGGAAAGAGAGAAATCTCTTTCTAACTAATTGGAACGCCGGCTGCTCTGCCAACTCTGTCCTCTTCATCTTCGTCTTTCTTCACTGTGACTGTTTTATGTTAGATGCTCATTAAGTTTTGCCAGTGTTATAGCAATAGCAGCATGATTCTTCCTTTTCCCCTAATTCCTCTAGCGTGATCTTTCCAAAACACAAATATGTTAAATTCCCTTTGCTTAAGGAGCTTAATCTCCTCGGATGTCCTGCCCTTGCTTTGGGATAAAATTCAAACCAAGCCTGCTAGGCCTTTTATGAGTCAATCCCTATTGAACTCTCATCTCTTATCTTTCATTCCTGGGCCGCTGAAATGCCACCTGTGTGTTGAACAAAATGACTTGCAGTTCCAGAAAAGACCACATTCTCTCATGTGGCCATGTCTGTGAACAGGCTGCTACTTTACCTGGCTGGCTTGGCATAGCCTCATGTCTTTTAAGAAGTCTTGCCTATCCCAACCTGTCCCTGGCCCCACAGTTGTTCTTGGGATTGCTCCAGTCTGTTCTCGGCATCCCTTCCATCTTACCCTGCGCTTCTCTTATCATGGTGTCTGTCAGATTTTGTCTATTTTCCTGTCTCCACTCTGGATTTTGAGCTCCTTCCCGGTAGACACTTAACACATACCTGGCACAGAACAGGTACTCAATACAGTAAATCCTTGCCAAATGATTTAAAGAAGTAATGAACTGACAGTCAACATGGTAACTAAAATAAATGAAGGGGAAACAAGAACATGAAGTCTGGGTGGGTGGTAGTGATGATGCAGAAGTTGTTTCTCTGTTATGTTACTCACATTGAATCAAATAACTTTCACACTAATTAACTGTCAGCCTTTGGGCAAGTCATTTCACCTCTCTAAACCTGAGCTGATTTTTCTATACATAATATGAATTTTATAGGTTTTCCGTGAGAATAAATAAAATATTGCACATAAAGTGACTATAATATCTTCTGGACCATATTAATAATATAATAATTAGGAGTCTAATAATTAGGAATCTAATAAACATTAACTGCAACCCCTTGAAGTTTAACATTATCTGATCCTGATGAAATCAACTAATTCAAATCAACAAATCAATAAGCTTTAGACTAGTAATTTCATATAGAGAATTATCAATTAAGCAAACAAAAACTTCCTGGCACAGAAGGAGTAGGGAAGAAGGAGGAAATGGCAGAAGGATTAAGTTCCAAAATGGAAGGAAAAAGCTAATTCACATTAGTGATAATATCTCCACCGCTCCCTATGTCTTTTTTCTCCTTTTCTTCCTGCAATACCTCACTTTATTATATTTCCTAGAGTAAAAATTATATACACATCTTAAGTGTACACTTCGAATGTTTTGACAAATGTATGTACCCATGTAACCAATAGCCCAATCATGACATAGAATATTTCAATAGCTTCAAAAAAAGTTTTCTTATGCCTTTTTCCAGTCAATCCTCCATAGACAAACAACTGTTCTCATGTATACCACAATATATTAGCTCTGCCTTTTCTTGAACTTCATATACAGTCAGTGAAATCATATGATTTTCACACAGCATTAATCTATGAGATTATCTGTCTGCATGTATGAGCATTCTTCATTTTTGCTTGCTGGGTAGTATTCTAAGACTATGTCACAGTTTGTTTTATAGTTTGGGGCTATCATGAGTACTACTGCTGTAAATATTCTTTTACCCATCTTATTTACAGACCTATATATTTTTTTCTCATGGTGAATACATAGGAGTAGAATGACTAAATCCTGGCATGGGTGCATGCTTAATTTGATTTTAAAAACTAACAGTTCTCCAAAGTGGTTGTATGATTATAAATTTCCACCAGTGATAGAATAGAGGTATAGTTGCCCCTTAAATCCTTGTCAGTATTTGGTGTTGTCAACTTGATAAAAAAAAACACTGTAACATTTAGCATTTCCACTAAACTGAGTTATTCCACATTCCTCACCAGTGCTTGGTATTGGCAATCTTTTTAATTTTAGTCATTCTAGTAGGTATGTAGCGATATATCGCTGTGGTTTTAATTTGCATTCCCCTGGTGACTAGAGACGTTGAGTGAGCTTTCATATGCTTATTTACCATCTGTATACTTCCTTATGTGAAGAGATTGTTTACATATTTTTGCCAAAATTTCTGTTTTCTGCTTACTATGGTATTGTAAGAATTCTTTATTGATTCTGGACACAAACCCTTTGACAGACTTATGCTTTGCAAATATTTTTCTCTCAAGCTACAGCTTGCCTTTTCATGTCCTTTGTTGTATCTTTCAAAAGTATAAGTTTTTAATTTTATAAGAGTCCATTTTGTCATTGCTGTCTTTTATGATCAGTGCTTTCAGTGTTCTATTTAAGACAACTAGGGCAACCCCTTGGGGTCCCCTCCCATCATGGGAGCTTCTCTGTCCTCTCAATAAATCCTGCTTTCTCACTTTCTGGCTGTCTGTGTCCCTCATTCTTCCCGGGCATGAGACAAGGACCTCGACCCTGATGAACAAATAAAACTTTGGTTCATATTCTTCAAAAAAAAAGAAAGAAAAAAAGAAAACTTGACTAACTCCTGTGTTTATCTGTGAGTTTTATTGTCCTAGTTCTTATAAGTAGTACTATAGTACATTTTGAGTTAATTTTTGCTTGTAGTATGAGGTAAAGGTCAAGGTTAATTTTTTTGGTTTTTTGTTTTTGTTTTGTTTTTGTTTTTGAGTTGGAGTCTCACTCTGTCGCCCAGACTGGAGTGCAGTGGCTGCTCCCGGCCACTGCAGCCTCGACCTGCTAGGCTCTGGCGATCCTTCTGCCTCAGCCTTCCAAGTAGCCGGAATTACAGGCGCACACTACCATACCCGGCTAATTTTTGATTTATTGTAGAGATGAGGTCTCGCTGCCCAGGCGGGTCTCGAATCCGCGGGCTCAGGCAATCCACTCACCTCAGCCTCCCAAAGGCGCGGGATTACAGGCTGAGCCACCGAGCCCGTCTAAGGCTAATTTTTTATTAATCCATAAGAAACATAATTATTTCAGCATATGTAGTTTAAGAGACAATCCTTCCCACATTGAATTACCTTGGCAGCTTTATTGCAAACCAGTTGATCATATAAGTATGGGTCCATTTCCAGATTCTCCATTCTGTTTTATTGATCTATCTGCCTGTCTCTACATCAATAAAACATTGTGTTGAATAACAAAGTTGTATTATAACTTCTGAAATTAGGTATTGGGATCATGTGAGATATATATTTGATCTCACATTTGTTTTCTCCTAAAGTCCTTAGAATCTCCAAAGCAATATCCTTTGTACACTAATGAATTGACCCATGCTGACAGCCCCAAGGTAGTTTCAAGATGGAGACTGGTCACCAGAGACACCAAGAAATGATTATAGGATTGAGACTTTCAGGCCACCCCTCAACCTCTGGGAAGGGAAAAAAGGCTGAAAATTAAGTTGGTTAACAATGGGAAATGATTTAATCAATCATGCCTATGTAATAAAGCCTCCATAAAAACCCAGTAAGACAGGGTTTGGGAAGCTTCTGGATAACCGAACACATGGAGGTTTCTAGAAAGTGATGGTCTGGGGAGGGCATGGAAGCTCCTTGGCCCTTCCTCCATACCTCACCCTATGTGTCTCTTCATCTGTATCGTTTGTAACATCCTTTATAATAGAGCAGTAAATGTATTTCCCTGAGTTCTGTGAGTCATTCTAGCAAATTAATTGACCCAAGAAGGAGGTTGTGGGAGCCTCAATTTATTATTTAATTATTCTCAAATATTCTTTCAAGAAAAATGGGAACCCCAATTTCTAGGCAGTGGGTCAGAAGCACAGGTAAAACAACCTGGGGCCTGTGATTGGCATCAAAAGTGGGGGTTTGGTCTTGAGGGATCTAGTTCTCAATCTGCGATCTCCAGGCAGGCAGAGCCAGAAATGAATTGAATTGAATTGGTGGACACCAAGTTGGTGTCCAAGGCAAAGTGATTGCTAGCTTGCTGGTGGGGAAAAATCCCCACACATTTGCTCACAGAAATCATCTATGTTGATTGTTGCAAGGTGAGAGCAGAGGAGAAACAGTCTGTGTTTTTCCACTGGAGGTATGTACATCCTCCAATGTTGTTCTTCATTTTAAAAATCATTATTTGGCCAGGCGCAGTGACTCAAGTCTGTAATCCCAGCACTTTAGAAAGCTGAGGTGAGAGGACTGCCTGAGTCCATGGGTTTGAGACCAGCCTGGGCAACTTGGCGAGACCTCATCTCTACAATAAATCAAAAAATGAGCCAGGCGTGGAAGCACATGCCTGTAGTTCCAGCTGCTTGGAAGGCTGAGGCAGAAAGATCGCCTGAGCCCAGCAGGTCAACACTGGGGTGGCCGCGAGCCTGCCACTGTACTCCAGCCTGGGTGACAGAGTGAGACTTCAACTCAAAAAAAATCAAAGTAAAATTAAAAGTCATTATTGCTGTTCTTTGCCTTTGCTTCTCCTTGTAAGTTTCAGAAGCAACTTGTTACTGTTTTCAAAAAAGCCTGCTAGGATTTTGATTGGTAGTGCATTGAATCTATAAATCAGTTAAGGAAGAGTTGCCATCTTACTAATATTGAATTTTCTAATCCACAAAGATATATGTGTCTACTTTTATTCAACTTTACTTTCACTTTTCTCAGCAATGTTTCATAGTTTTCAGTGTAGAAGTCTTAAACAGCTTTTGATAAATTCATCTCTGTCTTAGTCCATTTGGGCTGCTAAAACAGAATTCCACAAACTGGGTAGCTTCAAGCAACAGAAATTTATTACTTGGTTCTGGAGGCTGGGATGTCCAAGATCAAGGTTCTAGTAGGTTTGTGTCGAGGAGGGTCATTTCCTTGTCGATAGGGCCTTTGCTGCATCTTCACAGGCTGGGCTAGGCAAGTAGGCTCCCTGGGGCCTCTTTTATAAGGACACTAATCCCATTCGTGAGGACTATGCCCTTATAACCTAATAATCTCCTGAAGGCCTCACCTCTTAATACTATCACATTAGTAATTTGGTTTCAATATATGAATTTTGGGGGTCCCATTCAGACCATAGCAATCTTTATGTATTTTTCTGCTATTATAAAAGCAACATTTAAACTTTTTTTTCTATTTACTGCTAGTATAAAGAAATATAATGTTTTGTTTACTGGCCTTGCATTTTATAATTTTGTTATATTCACTTGCTAGTTCTAGGAATGTTTTGTGAATTCTTTAACATTTTCTACCCACACAAATCATTTTATATATAAAAAGTAGGAGCCACGTGCAGTGATTCATGCCTGTAATCCCAGCACTTTGGGAGGCCAAGGGGAGAGGACTGCTTAAGCCCAGGATTTTGAGATCAGCATGGGAAACATAGTGAAGCCTCTTCTCTACAAAAAAAAAAAAAAAATTAGCCAGGCATGCTATCACATGCCTGTAGTCCCAGATACTCAGGAGGCTGAGACAGGAGGATCACCTAAGCCCAGAAGGTCGAGGCTGCAGTGAGTCATAACCTTGACACTGCACTCCAGCCTGAGTGACACAGTGAGACCCTGACTCAAAAAAAAAAAAAGAATTTTATTTCTTCCTTTCCAATTAGTGTATTTTATTACTTTTTGTGTGTACTGTATTAGTGAAGACTCCAGTGAAATGTTGAATAGCACAGTAAAAGTAGATATTCTTCCCCTTGTTTTTGATCTTAGGAGAGAGTATTCTGCCTTTCAATATTGAATATGATGTTGTCTGTAAGTATTCATAGAAATTCTTAAATTAGATTTAGGAAAATCACCGTCTACCCTGTAGAGATATTCTACCATAAACAGGTGTTATATTTTTATAAAATATTTTTTTACATCAGCCAAAAATGATTATTAAATTTTTGGTTTTGTTCTGTTAATGTGGTAAAATACATTGATTTATTTTTATTGTTAAACCCTACTTATCATAGTATATGATCCTTTTTACACATATTGCTAGATTCACTTTGCCAAAATTTTGATAAGGAATTTAGCACTTACGATGTCTTTTGTTTTAGTATCAGGATAATGCTAACCACACTTAATGAACTGAATAGTTCCTCTCTCTCTGTTTTCTGAAAAAATTTGTTTAAAACAAGTTTTATTTCTTCCTTAAGCATATAATGAAAATTACCAGTGAAGACTTCTGAGCCTGGAGTTTTCTTTGTGCAAAGGTCGTTAATTATTAACTCAGTTTCAATAACTAATATAAAGATGTTTAAGTTCTCTATTTCTTTTTGGGTCTGATTTAGTAATCTGTGTCTCTTAAAAAATGTATCAACTTAACTAAATTCCCAAATTTGTTGGCAAAAGTTATCCATAGGCCCGGTGTGGTGGCTCAAGCCTATAATCCCATATAATCCCACCACTTTAGGAGGCTGAGGTGAGAGGACTGACTGAGTCTACAGGTTCGAGACCAGCCTGGGCAACTTGGCAAGCCCTCATCTCTACAATAAATAAAACATTAGCCAGGCATAGCAGTGCATGCCTGTAGTTCCAGTTACTTGGAAGACTGAAGCAGAAGGATCACAGGAGCCCAGCAGGTCAACGCTGGGGTGGCTGTGAACATGGCACTGAACTCCAGCCTGGGCAACAGAGTGAGACTCCAAACTCCAAAAAAAAAAAAGGTAGGATAAAGTTTTGGAATTCAAAATAATGTCTCTTTTTTGGTATTGGCAAATTTGTCTTGCATCTTTTTTGGTTAGAGTTTTTAAGAATTTTATTAATGTTTTAAAAGAATTTTTACTGTGCTATTCAACATTTCACTGGAGTCTTTACTAATACAGTATACACAAAAAGTAATAAAATACACTAATTGGAAAGGAAGAAATAAAATCCTTTTTTTTTTTTTGAGTCAGGGTCTCACTGTGTCACTCAGGCTGGAGTGCAGTGTCAAGGTTATGACTCACTGCAGCCTCGACCTCCTGGGCTTAGGTGATCCTCCTGTCTCAGCCTCCTGAGTATCTGGGACTACAGGCATTGATAGCATGCCTGGCTAATTTTTTTTTTTTTTTTTTGTAGAGAAGAGGCTTCACTATGTTTCCCATGCTGATCTCAAAATCCTGGGCTTAAGCAATCCTCTCCCCTTGGCCTCCCAAAGTGCTGGGATTACAGTCATGAATCACTGCACGTGGCTCCTACTTTTTATATATAAAATGATTTGTGTGGGTAGAAAATGTTAAAGAATCCACAAAACATTCCTAGAACTAGCAAGTGAATATAACAAAATTATAAAATGCAAGGCCAATAAACAAAACATTATATTTCTTTATACTAGCAGTAAATAGAAAAAAAGTTTAAATGTTGCTTTTATATAGCAGAAAAATACATAAAGATTGCTATGGTCTGGGCAGCGAGACCTCATCTCTACAACAAATCAAAAAATCAGTCGGGTGTGGTAGCGCGCGCCTGTAATTCCGGCTACTCGGAAGGCTGAGGCGGAAGGATCGCCGGAGCCCAGCAGGTCGAGGCTGCGGTGGCTGGGAGCGGCCACTGCACTCCAGTCTGGGCGACAGAGTGAGACTCCAACTCAAAAAAAAAAAAAAAAAGAATAAGTTTTTCCTCTATTGTTTGTCCACTTTATATTTCACTGATTTCTGCTTTCTTTTTCTTTCTTCTACTTACTTGGGCTTAATATTTTGTTTCTTTCCCTAATTTCATAAGGTTAAAATGTATATCACTGATCTTTTTTTTTCTCCCCTGCGCCAGGGTCTTGCTCTGTAGCCCAGGCTGGGTGGAGCACAGTGGCACATCTCATCACAGCCTCAAACTCCTGGACTCAGGCAATCATCTGCCTTAGCATACTGAGTATCATGGACTACAGATGCCACACCACCATACCAAGTTAACTTTTGGCTTTTTTATACAGGCAAGTTCTCACTATGTTGCCCAGGCTGGTCTCAAACTCATGGGCTCAAATATCCTCCCCACTCAGCCTCCCAAATTGCTGGGATTATAGGTATGCACCACCGTGCCTGGCCTAGATCACTGATTTTAGATATTTTTAGTTTCTGAAAAGGTATTAATAGCCATAAATTTCCCTCAATAACTACTGTATGTTACATTTCTATCATTTTGTTCAAAATATTTCCTAACTACTTCTTGTAATTTTTAAAAATTTATGATTTAGGAAGGTGTTGAAGCTTAAAATATTTGGGGTTTTCCTAGACACCTTATTTCTATTAACTTCTAATTTAAATCCATCATGATAAAAAAAAAGCATACTCAGTATGATTTTGTTATTTTATAAATATGACTGGGACTTTTATCATAACTGAATATATTATCCATCTTGGCAAATGTGCCGCATTGCTTTTGAAAGAATGTTTATTTTGCATTCTTTCAAATGTTGGGTATAAGATTCTATAAATATCAATTAGGTCAAGGTTGATAGTTTTATAAAGATCTATGTGCTTCTGATTTTATTTGTCTTTTCTTTTATCTTTGAGAAAAGAATATTAAAATCTCCAATATGAATGCGTGCAGTGGCTCACGCCTGTAATCCCAGCACTTTGGGAGGCTGAGGCGAGAGAATTGCCTGAGCCCATGGGTTCGGGACCAGCCTGGGCAACATGATGAGACCTCATCTCTACAATAAATAATTTTTAAAAAATTTAGCTGGATGTGGTGGCACACATCAGTAGTTCCAGCTACTTGGAAGACTGAGGTGGAAGGATCATCTGAGCCCAGCAGGTCAAGGCTGTGGTGGCCGTGAGCATGCCACTGCATTCCAACCTGGGCGACAGAGTGAGACTCCAACTCAAATAAAATAAAATAAAATCTCCAATATGATTAAGAAATTGCAATTTTTATTTCCAGTATTTTTAAGTTCTGTTATTGGATGCATAAACATTTATTACTATTATATTTTTCTGATGAATTAACCTATTTATTATTATGAAATGTCCCTCTTTATATCTAGTAAAATTTTTACCTTTAAAATTTATTTTAAATTTCATTTCAGCCACACCAGCCTTCTTAGACCTTCTGTTTTCATGGAGACTTTTTAAAATCCATCAACTTGCTAGGTGCAGAGTCCCATGCCTGTAATCCCAGCACTTTGGGAGGTGAAGTGAGAGGATTCCCTGAGCCCACAGGCTCAAGACCAGCCTGGGCAACATAGTAAGACCTTGTCTCTACAATAAATAAAAAATTAGATGGGCATGGTGGTGCATGCCTGTAGTTGCAGCTACTTGGAAGATTGAGGTGGAAGGATCACCGGAGCCCAGTAAATCGAGGCTGCAGTGGCCGTGGGCAGCATGCCACTGCACTCCAGCCTGGGTGACAGAGTGAAACTCTGACAAAATAAAATAAAATAAAATCCATATACTTTGAACCTATAGAGAGAGAGATTGAAATATACGTGTGTGTGCATGCGTGTGTGTGTGTGTGTGTTTTTTTTTTTTTGAGTTGAATTCTCACTCTGTCTCCCAAGCTGGAGTGCAGTGGCACACTCACAGCTACTGCAGCCTTGACCTGCTGGGCTCAGGCAATCCTTCCACCTCAGTCTTCAAGTAGCTAGAACTACAGGTATACACCACCATGCCCAGCTATTTTTTATTTATTTATTATAGAGACAAGTTCTTACCAAGTCACCCTGGATGGTGTCAAACCCCTGGGCTCAGGCTGGTGTCAAACCCCTCTGCCTTGGCCTCCCAACCTGAGTCACCATGCCCAGCCTCAATTTTTCTATATAAATGTATTTAAAGAGCAACTCTTGTAGGTGACATATGTTTGGGTCTGCCTTTTTATCCATTCTGACTATCTCTATATTTTAATTGGCATGTTTAGGCCATTAGTATATATTTTTATATATTTGTGATTGGTACTACCATTGTTTATTTTTTTCTTTGCTCCTTCTATATTTTCTTTGTTTTTGTCTCCTGATTTTTTAAGATACTTTTTAGAATTACATTTTCATTTTCCTATTGACTTTCTAGCCATACTTCTTTGCATTATTTATGCCGGTGGTTGCTTTAGGGATTAGACTTTTTATAGTCCACTTACATTTGTACATTATGGCTTCATACAAAATGTAGAGGACTAAAAACTGCATAAAGTCCACATTGATTTCCCCCTAATCTTTTATTCTTTAGTTACTAAATATATATTATAGTTGGGTCGCTTATAAACCCTACAAGATAATAATAGATTTTGCTTTAGACAGTCATATCTCTTATTAAAATAATTAAGATCAAAGGGGACACGGTGTTTTCTGGTCACCCAGGCTATTATTTTCTTCACTGTTATTGGTGGACCTGAGTTTCTATCTCTTATCATTTCCCTTCATCCTCAAGAATTACCTTTAGCGTTGCCTGTAGTGTAGATCTGCTTGTATCAAATTACCTTGGTTTTCCTTCTCCTTCATTGTTGAGGAACACAGAATTCTGGACTGACAGCTTTCTTTTCCTTGCAGCCCTTTAAAGGTGTGGTTTCACCCTGCAGGCCTCCATAAGACATCAACTATGAATCAAATTATCATTCTCTCATATGTAACATGTCTTTTCTTTTCCTTCCTTCCTTCCTCCCTCCCTCCTTCTTCCTCTCTCTCTCTCTCTCTCTCTCTCTCCTCCTCCTCCCTCCTCTCTCTCTCTCTCTCTCTCTCTCTCTCTCTTTCTGTTGGAATCTCACTCTGCCACCCAGGCTGGAGTGCGATGGTAGACTCACCGCCACCCCAACTTCGACCTATTGGGCTCCAGCGATCCTTCCACCTCAACCTTCCAAGTAGCTAGAACTACAGCCACGGGCTGCCACTATGGGCTAATTATTTATTTATTTATTGTAGAGATGAGGTCTCGCCAATTTGCCCGGGCTGATCTTGAACCTGCAGGCCCAGGCAATCCTCACCTCCACCTCCCAAAGTGCTGGGATTACAGGTTGAGTCACCGAGCCCAGTCCTGCTTGCCATTTTCTAGATTTGCTCTCTATTTTTGACTTCCAACACTGATAATACCTGTTTCTGCAAGATTTGACTTTGGCAGGAAACAAAATTTCATGTCAAATAACAGCTTCGTAGATTTCTTTCTTTCTTTTTTTTTTTTTTTTTTTTTTTTTGAGTTGGAGTCTCACTCTGTCGCCCAGACTGGAGTGCAGTGGCTGCTCCCGGCCACCGCAGCCTCGACCTGCTGGGCTCCAGCGATCCTTCCGCCTCAGCCTTCCGAGTAGCTGGAATTACAGGCGCGGGCTACCATGCCCGGCTGATTTTTTTGATTTATTGTAGAGATGAGGTCTCGCCAAGTTGCCCAGGCGGGTCTGGAACCCGCGGGCCCAGGCAATCCACTCACCTCAGCCTCCCAAAGGCGCGGGATTACAGGCTGAGCCACCGAGTCTGGCTCTTCATGGATTTCTCTAGTGACTAGAACACAAAACATGTAGACCCAAGTCAGATTCCAAAGGAGAATTTTATCAAATCTTAAAGAGCAGATAATTTAAAAGCTATTGAGATTGGACAAAGCAAAATTCTTTATATGAAGCAAGTATAATATTGATACCAAAATATTAATTAAAATATACATAAAAAAGAAAACTATTGAAGAATCTCACATCTAATGATAGCCAAAATCCAATAACACATTATAAAAAAATACACCAAAATCAAGTGGTGTTTATTCCATGAATCCAAGAATATTCAGCTTCATGAAGTCAGTTAATGTAATTTGTCAAGTTTAAGAAGTTTTAAAGAGAAATTCCACAAATCATGTCTGCAAATATTAAAAAGACTTTTGATACAATACAATGCCCAGTCTTGATTTTTTCAGTTTAATAAAATAAAATGATGAATATTTTCTTTTTAATAATTTTTTTCAGAATTGATATTAAAGAATATTTTCAAAAGATGATATTTACAAAGATGTCCATTAGACACTAATATTTAATATTTCATTGGAGGCATTAACTTATGCCATTAGATAAGAGAAGAAAAGCAGTTGTGTAAGAATTGAAAAGAAAAAGATAAAACTAACTCTGTTTGCAAATGATATGATTACATTGGTTTTTCCTCTTGCAAAACACATGAGAAAATTGATTGAAAAACTACTGCAATATTAGTAAAGCAGCAAGACTTAAATTAATATACAAAAAGCAATAGACTTCACACTTACAAACAATATCCAGAAAAAAATATGCATTTTTCACTTACCATAGAACAAACTAGATAAAATACCTAGGAATAAACTTCACATGAAATGAGAAACACCTATAACAAAAAAAACTTTAAAACACTGTTAAAAGAAAAAAGTACACTTGGATAAATGAAAATATATGTATTTTGCTTCTTGATACAAATATTGAACATCATTGCAATGTTCATTCTCTCTGATAAATCTAACAAGATCCAAACAAGAATAACAAGAAAACCTTGAAAACGTTCAGATATTAACATACAAAACCTAATTATATTGCCCTATGAATGGCTAGACCTGTGGAACAGAATAGAAATTCTGAAAATAGCCACAAACACATGTAAGAAATTGAAGAGATAAAGATGGCATCTCAAATCATCTTCATAAATAAATGACATAAAGACAGTTGAGTAAAGGTAATGCTAAATTCATAGTTCAGGCCAGGATCAGTGGCTCAGCCTTTAATCCCAGCACTTTGGGAGGCCAAGGCGAGTGAATTGCCTGAGCCCGCAGGTTCAAGACCAGCCCAGGCAACTTGGTGAGACCTCATCTCTACAATAAATCAAAAGTTAGCCAGGTGTGGTAGCACACACCTGTAGTTCCAACTATTTGGGAGGCTGAAGTGGAAGGATAGTTGGAGCCCAGCAGTTGATGCTGGAATGGCCGTGAGCATGTCACTGCACTCCAGCCTGGGCAATGGAGTGAGACTCCACCTCAAAAAAACCCCAAAAACATAGTTCATATCATACATCAAGAGACACTAAATAGATCAAAAATTTAAATTAAAAAAAGAAAGCAAATAAGTCCTCAAGAAAATTTAGGTAAATTTTATTATATGACTATAGTGGAGATTATCTATGATTCCAATTCCAAACCTAAAGAGAAAATAATGATAAAGTCAAATGCATAAAAATTTTAAGAAAAACTTAAGCATGGCCATAAAAAGAAAAAAATCACAGCAAAAGACAAAAAGAAAAAGTGGTCAAAATCTTGCAATTCATAAACAAAAGTTGATCTCCTTAATACATATTAACTCCCAGATATCAAGATTTTGAAAACCACCAATAATGGAAATGGTGAAAGGACATAGAAAAAAGTTGACAAATAGTCCTTAAAGATATGACAGTGCTGTTATATTCATAATAAGAAATAAAAAATTCAGCCTAGGCAACAAAGCAAGATTTGGTCTGCACAAAAAATTAGCCAGGTGTGGTGACGTGCCCCTGTAGTCTCACCACTCAGGGGGCTGAGGCAGAAGGTCTGGTGAGCCCAGGAGGTTGAGGCTGCAGTAAGCCACAATTGTGCCACTGCGCTCCAGCCTGATGACAAGGTGAGACCCTGACTCAAAAAAAGAAAAGAAATCAAATATTAGAACTATACCTATCAAACACCCGTCACCTATTGGATTGGCAAAATCCAGAAGTGTGACACAATCTCTTGGCAAAGCCATAGAAAAATAGGTACTCTCATACATTACTGTTAGAAGAACAAAATGCTAAACTCTTCTGTAATGTTGATAGATGTTGCCTGTCTCTCTTCCAGGCAATATCTATCAACATTACAGATGCATTTAACCTTTCACTGACAACACCTTGTCTCAGAATCTAGCCTTTGGTTACACCTGTACACAACAAAAATAGCAGATGCGTAAAGATGTTTCTGGCAGCATTGTTTGCAGTAGACGATACTGGAAACTACTCAAGAGTTCAGCAAATAAGAGACTGCCTGAATGAAATCCAGAACATTCATACACTGAAATACTCTACAACTGTCAAAAAGAATGAGGAGAATGTCTACATACTGACATGGAGAAAGCTCTATAATATATTAAGTGGGGAAAAAAGGAAGGTGTCGAACAGGAAACTACCTTTTGTATAAGAAAGGAAGGCAGGCCAGGCGCAATGGCTCAAGCCTGTAATCCCAGCACTTTGGGAGGCCAAGGTGAGAGGATTGTCTGAACCCGTGGGTTTGAGACCAGCCTGGGCAACTTGGTGAGACCTCATCTCTACAATAAATCAAAAATTAGCCAGGCATGGTAACATGCACCTGTAGTTCCAGCTACTTGGAAGGCTGAGGCGGAAGGATTGCTGGAGCCCAGGCCACGGCACTCAAGCTTGGGCAACAGAGTGAGACTCCAACTCAAAAAAAAAGAAAGGAAGGCATAAGAATATGTATTCATATATGCATAACAAAATAAGGTAAAATAAACAGAAGCTCAATAACATAGTGGGCAAGGAAGAAAGTTGGCAGATAGGACAGAGGAGAGCAAAACTTTTCAATATTTTTAGATAGTTTTGATATGTGAACTATGATCAAAAATTTTTTTGAAGGGAAGACAAACTCAAGGTCCAGAGCAATTCTATTTAAAATGTTATTTAGTAAAATACACATGACTTCTTGTCCCACTGGGTGTGGTTCTGTGGGGGTGGCAGCATGTGGGGGAACATTGCCTGTCCAGGAAGCAGGGGCAGGAGGTAGGGGGTGGGTGCTCCCCAGGTGGTGCTCTCAGGAATGGGGGCCAGGCACCACGCCATCTAGAACCATAAGGTCTTCAGCCTCGTTTGTCTTGGCCCCACACACTGCCTGATTCCACTCTGTGTCTTGGCTCCCTACGGTAGTTATGGTCATGGGACTGCCTGGGAAAAAGCAGGCTATCCAGGCCAGCTTCCGCTCCCTGTGACCTATCCCTGAGGAAGGTCCCAAGAAACATGAGGGAGTGTGTCTGCCACTTTTCTTTGAAAGACCTTTCTAAAACTACCTTTTCTTTCCCAGGAAGACTGTTCCATTGCACCTCATCTAAATTTGGGTTTCCTAATTCTGTTCCATTCCTCATGGAAATAGTTTGGACAATCCAAATAATCACTGCCTTTGCTGGTATTTCAAGAAGGTAAGGATTCTTAAACAATTCCTCTCACTAGAGCTCCAGCTAGCTGTGGAGCACAGCTCCTGGCATTGGGTATCCCGGGGACCCTGGAGTAGGGGGGATGCCCATACTGTTGGCTCAAGCAGTCTGAACTTTCAGGCCGATGTGACCCCCCCAAAAAAAAAATCACTACTGGTGGCGTTGCCCTTGAGCTTTGACCCCAGTATCATCCTATAACAGACCATATTCTCTATGATTCACAGCAGTGGAGGACAGTATTGGTGTTGAAAAAGTTCAGCTAACTGCTGAACCTCCCATCCCAACAGACACTCCCGAGGGCCAGGTAAAAGCGCTGTCAACCTCAACTCAAACTGCAAAACAGACTTCAAAGGCCGATAGCTTCCTCTCCTCTCAGGAATATGCAGCAAAGGGTAATGGAAGTACATGCATTAGAAGGTCCCTTGGCCTCC
Source organism: Cephalopachus bancanus (assembly GCA_027257055.1). Lineage (NCBI taxonomy): Eukaryota > Metazoa > Chordata > Mammalia > Primates > Tarsiidae > Cephalopachus > Cephalopachus bancanus. The sequence goes on from JAPVLO010000006.1 coordinate 16,999,228, forward strand.
CAGCTGGCATGTCCTCCCACCCCTTGCTCCTGAAAGTGTGGTCTATAGACCCCAGTATCAACCTCACCAAGGAGTCTTGTTAACATACAGAGTCTCAAGTCCTACTCCATATCTGCCGAACTAGGATGTGTATTCTAACAAGATCCCTAGGTGATTCACAACCACATTCAAGTTCCCAAAGCAGGCATTGCTCTAACTGCAGGTGTCATCTCACCTGGCCACACTCTCCCTTTTGGCAGTTCTTCTTGCTTCAGACACCACCCAGGTATGGAGTCCTACTTAGTCCACTCGGTAGGTGCCAGGCATGGGAACCGGCGAAGTGAAGGGGTGAACTGAATCTTCCTTCTCCAGCCATCCTGTCCACGCAGTGGGCACAAAGAAAAAATCATCAGTGAACAGTTTAATGCAAATATCTTTATTGTAAAAACCAGAACACTTTAGGAACACTTCCTAAAATAGGAGAGGGAAAGTTAAAAATAACTCTCACTCATTTGAACCCCACCCATCTCAAGGTTTTCTTCCTCTATAATTTCATCTACCCCCAGGACAGGGGGCTGCCCCCACCCCCCAAAGAGAGCTCTCATTCCTCATACCTTCCTCCCTTCACCCTTTCAATGAGCCAAGTCTGTGACTTTCTTTCTTTTTTTTTTTTTTGAGTCAGAGTCTCACTCCATCACCCAGGCTGGAGTGCAATGGCATGCTCACAGACACCACAGCCTCGACCCGCTGGGCTCAGGTGATCCTTCCTCCTCAGTCTTCCAAGTAGCTGGAACTACAGGCGTGTGCTATCACGCCTGGCGAATTTTTTGATCTATTGTAGAGACAAGGTCTCACCATGTTGCCCAGGCTGGTCTTGAACCCGTGGGCTCAGGCAATCCTCTTGCCTCGGCCTCCCAAAGTGCTGGGATTATAGGCTTGAGTGACTGCACCCGGCCGAGAGGCAGTTTCGAGTCATAGATAAGAGCACATTTTAAGCCGGGCTTGGTGGCTCAGCCTGTAATCCCGTGCCTTTGGGAGACTGAGGTGAGTGGATTGCCTGAGCCCGCGGGTTCGAGACCCTCCTGGGCAACTTGGTGAGACCTCATCTCTACAATAAATCAAAAAAATCAGCCGGGCGTGGTAGCGCGCGCCTGTAATTCCAGCTACTCGGAAGGCTGAGGCAGAAGGATTGCCGGAGCGCAGCAGGTCGAGGCTGCGGTGGCCGGGAGCGGTCACTGCACTCCAGTCTGGGCGACAGAGTGAGACTCCAACTCAGAATAAATAAATAAATAAAATAAATCAACGGTTGTCCATTGCTTCAATTCTCGTTATTTCACTAGAATATCACAGTACTCTTTTCCTTTTGTAAAAGTTTGTCACCTTTATTAGCTTCCTTCTTGAAAATGATGGTGGAATAGAGAAGCTGGCGTAAAATGATTTCCAAGTAATCATGTAACTATAAGGAATAGAACGAAGGAATCAGAGGAGTCATCTCCAGACAGGCTGAGAACTTCAGCTCTGATATTTCTCTTTTTAAAGACAGGCTATTTGTAAGAAGGTCTTTTTTATTCAAGGAATACTTAGATTGCTCCCAGTAAATTTGGATCTTCGAGAACAATACTCGTCGAATCACCAGGTGTTCTGTGTGGTGAGTCAGCCCTTGGGATCTCATCCTGCCACTATGTAGCTATTGGCATGGCTTCGGGAATTATTGCCAGGCAGGTTAATTGGGTCCAGGTACTGAGAAGGTAAGAATACTATTTTGACATGTACCAAAACATGCAAAAGAAGGAGTTCATTGCCATTACATCAGGCGCAACTTGTGTGTTAGTTTAGAGCATTTCCATATTTTTTATAAAATTTATAGTTATTTTTATTTTCTGTAAGGTGGTGGCAATGTCTGACAAAGTAATATCTGAAGAAGTAGAGAAAAGGGCTGTTGGCACAATCGAATTATAAAAATTCTTTTTAAAAAAGTTTCTTATCCCGTGCCTTTGGGAGGCTGAGGTGAGTGGATTGCCTGAGCCCGCGGGTTCGAGACCCGCCTGGGCAGCGAGACCTCATCTCTACAATAAATCAAAAAATCAGCCGGGCGTGGTAGCGCTTGCCTGTAGTTCCAGCTACTCGGAAGGCTGAGGCGGAAGAATCACCGGAGCCCAGCAGGTCAAGGCTGTGGTGGCCGGGAGCGGCCCCTGCACTCCAGTCTGGGCGACAGAGTGAGACCCCAACTCAAAAAAAAAAAATTTTCTTATTTTAAAGATGTGGGGTACAATTCAGGGTTAAGTATACGAATGTTCATTATACAGACACCCTTATAAAAATTCTTATTTGAAGAAACTTAAAGATATCTTTTAAATGTCAGCATCCCTTCAACAACCTCCTTGCTAGACATCACTCTATGATATAGCAGTGAAGTAGGATCTCAATAGACCAGGGCCTAATTATCAGTCTATCACTCCATGGCTATCAACCTAGGTCAAGTTGCTTAATGTCTGTTAGCCTCAGTTCCCTTATCAATAAAATGGCACATGAAAGCTACCTTTTCCATTGTTGTAAAGTGAGATAATACATATAAAGCTCCTAGCATTATGCCTATGTGTGCCATGAAAAATGCCAGACAAAGCACATAACCATAGTGAGTACTCAATAAAACGTAATAAAAACAGAATCATATAACTCTTAGTTCTAGAAGCCTTTTTCCTTGCTTACCTACTTTGAAGGGTTGTCATTTAAAAATCAATTTATAATATTTAAAGTACCTAGCAGATGGTAGATGCTCAATAAATTTAGGGATCATTATTATTTCTTCCAGGTAATCATTCTACATCATGCACTCATTCATCAAATATTTGAAAGCATTTACTGTGTGCCAGTGGTTTGAGGGAGCCCAATGATGTGTTCCTTGTCCATCTGGAGGGGACTGGTTTGAGGTGGTCTGAGTGTGACAGGCAGAGAGAGGGAGGAGTTCGGGGTTAGGTAACAGGTGGATGATGGTGACATTGACTGAGCTGGGGCAGGTCAGAAACAAAAAGACTTTGGGGCAGAGGATGGTGAAGAAGGAACCAAGGGTTCTATTTTTCACATATTAAGTTTGAGATACTCATGAAACATCCGAGTGGAAGATCCTAGAGGTAGCTGAATATATGAGTTCAGAGAGGCGATCTGGCTGGAGAAAAAAAGTGAATTCATTATGACATATGCATGACATTTAAAACAACAGAATCTGATGAAGTGCTGAAGACAAAGTGTGTAGGAAGAGAAAAGAGACCCAAACTCAAATCTGAAGAGCCTCAACTTTCAGAACTTGCTGGATCACAAGTAGAAGCAAGGAGGTCAAGGTCACTGTTGGACAGCTCAAACACAGAGGATGTTTCATTTTGAGCCTGCCTCATTAGAATTTCAAAATGTTGGCTTTGTTGGAATAACCCAGAACAAGTCTCTTCCTTCAAGCAGATGAAAAGCTTCCCACATGTCTTTATTGGACTTCTCTTCTTCAGCTTAAAAATACCCATATGTCATGGCATATGGCTCAAAAATAGACATCATCCAAACCTGCTCTCCCAGTGTGACCAGTCAGCCACATGAAGGACCCCTAAGCAAATACGGAATGAGGCTGAATACAGGGAAAACAGATCACGTTCAAAATCCACTACTGTGGGCTGAATGAAGCATGACTTGGCTATAACTAACAGAACAGTTGTATAAAGCATAGAGAAACACAAGGCTAAGGAGACACAGCCTATAGCCTGTTGCACTTCAAGCAGCATCTTTAAAAATATGAAGTAGAGGTGAGCACATTGGCTCCCAACACTTTGGGAGGCCAAAACAGGAGGGTGGCTTGAGCCCAGTTGTTCGAGACTAACCTGGGCAACATAGCAAGACATCACCTCTACAAAAAATAAAAATTAAAAAAAAAGATTAGCCAGAGCTGGTGGAACACACCTGTAGTCCAGCTACTTGGGAGACTGAAGTGGGAGGATTGTTTGAACCCAGGAGCTCGAGGCTGTGGTAAACCATGATTTTGCCTCTGTACTCCAGTGAGAGTGAGACCCTGCCTCAAAAAATAAAAAGTAAATAAATAACATGAAGTGGGAAGGCGTGCTCTGGTGATATAAAAGCAACTATGAAGCAGCTGGGCTTCCACTAGAATTAAGTCAGACTGTTCACATTTCCTCCTTGAGTTCACAGCTCCAGCTAATTCATCTCTTTTTGCCCAGTTTTGGTTTTGATTCTCATTTCACAGTTCCGATTTACTGCGTTCATTTCTCAGCTACATGACCTTACATTTGAACATCTGTTGACTGACCTTGACATCACCCCAAGCTTTGTCCTCCACTCTCAATTTTGGATTCAAAATCCACCCACTACTTCTTCATTCTTGCCCAGGTTTTGGTCATGCTGAATCCTGACATATCTAGGGAAAGGACACACAAAAACCAATACTGTAGGCAAATACCCAGCTGTTAACTAAAGGTCAGATTTTCCAAGTATGCTCTGTGTGGAACTGAAAATTGATCTGCATTGGTTTTCCAGACACCTCTGTGCATTTAACAGTGCTGCCACCTAGTAATCTCTCGACCAAGAGATAGCTGAGTAACCAAGGTGTCAGACCACTCCCACCTGGCAGGGCTGTGAGATGTGTTCTCCATCCAGGAACTGAGTATCTGACCAGGCAGTTTGTTGAGGTGTGTGCCATGAGTCAGGTCTGGGATTTATTTCTCTTGATGATGCTAACCATCATCTTTCCCATGACCTTTTTTATTTTTTGAGTTGGAGTCTCACTCTGTCACCCAGACTGGAGTGCAGTGGCCTCTCCCAGCCACCGCAGCCTCGACCTGCTGGGCTCCGGCGATCCTTCCGCCTCAGCCTTCCGATTAGCTGGAATTATAGGCATGCGCTACCATGCCCAGCTGATTTTTTGATTTATTGTAGAGATGAGGTCTCGCTGCCCAGGTGGGTCTCGAACCCGCGGGCTCCGGTAATCCACTCACCTCAGCCTCCCAAAGGCGCGGGATTACAGGCTGAGCCACTGAGCCCGGCTTCCCATGACCTTTAAGGGTATGTTCCACATCCTTCTTCTCTGAGCAATGCTTTTCAAACCCTGTCCTACAGACAGATTGGTGTACTGTCTACATCAGAATTATTGGGAAAGATTTTTAAACTATAAGATACTATCCTGAAACATTTTCTTCCAGAGATTCAATCAGCCTCAGGTGAGGCCGGAACGCTTCCTTTTCTAAAGTTCTTTAGAGTGATTCTGATGGGTAACCAGGTTGGGAACCACATTTAAGGAGAATCCAAGTCAGAAGCATGAGGTCATGGCTTCCTGGCCCACACCTCTCTGGTCTCATTCTATCTGGTTTGCACTCTCCAGTAAGCAGTTTGGTCAGTTTGTTCCCACTCTGACCATAACTGCTCCTCAAATGGCTCTGATTCTCTGGCTTTGGATTCCTGTTCTAGTTCACTAAGAAGAGTTATTCATTTTGTTTCAATGGTTGGATGTGAAATAAGGTAGCCAGACAGCCCTCACCAAATATCCATGCACTTTTGACATTTCCCAGAGCCTCATGTTGTTAGTTCTGGCCCAGGAATTGGGAGCGAAAGAGACATGTGTTGTCCCTGGCTGAAGCCATTTAGAGATGGTATGATGCTACATCATTCTCTTCTCCTTGCAGGGACCTTGGAAGCCACATGCTGATGTGGTCACAGGTCGGGGAGCCTGCCCTGATGATCCATGGGATGAAGGCGAGGCTCTGCCAGCCTCCACCAGTCTCTGTTTTGAGACACAAATCCACTTTTTTTGCTGAGCCACAGAGACGTCAGAGTTAATTGGTTACCACAGCATGCCTTACCTTGTCCAGGACTAAACAGAAACAGTAATTTCTGGATAAAGTACTGCTAAGATAACTAAGTCCAAGCCATCATGACCCACTTTCCTAGTTTCTTGTTCTTTTTTCTTTTCAAAGAGCACATATATACCCGTTGGACACCACAGAGGACAAAATCATGCTAGTTACAAGGGATAAAACAGCTTGTTAGAAAAAATAAAGCAACTCCCACTTAAAAACTGTGATTGACTTTCCAGGGAAGTAATTTTTAATCATTTAAAAATCCTTTAGCACCAAGCACAGTGGCTCACGCTTGTAATTCCAGCACTTTGGGAAGCAGAGACTAGAGGATTGCCTGAGCTCACAGGTTCAAGACCAGCCTGGCCAATTGGTGAGACCTCGTCTCTACAATAAATTTTTTTAAAAATTAGCCAGGTGTGATGGTACATGCCTGTGTTTCCAGTTACTTGGATGACTGAGGTGGAAGGATCACCTGAGCTCCGCAGGGGGAGGCTGCAGTAGCTGTGAGTGTGCCACTGCACTCCAACCTGGTCAACAAAGTGAGACTCCGACAAAAAAAAAAATCCTTTAGCATTCCCCTTACCCTTTGTACATTCTTGTACATTCTAAAGGTGGCAAGCTCAGGCAGGAAACAGAAACACACGAAGTAAGCAGATCTAAAACAACGGACAATGGTGGGGCTTTGCCCGTGAAACAGAACAAATAGAAAGGGATTTGACCACCTGAAGAAATTCACAGCAAGTAACTGCCCGGTAAAAAACAGACAGCAGCCCCAGTCAGACTGTCCCAGCAGCTATGTCCTGAAGCAAGAAATACCACTGGAATACCATCAGGTCAAGAATCATTTTTGAAATTTTAGTATGCACATGACAAAATATTATGCAGTCATTTAAAAATGTGTTACAGAATAATAACTAACAAGAGAAACTGTTTGCAATATATATGTACATGTTTAAAATTATAAAATAAGTGCAGCATAATGCGGTTTTTAAACACAAAATGTGTAAAAAAAAAGGCTGGAAGTAGGGTTTTGTACTTAGTTAACAGTGGCTATCTCTGGGTTGCAGGACTATGGGTGACTCTTGATGGACTTTCTTTTATTTTTGTGTATTTTCCATCTCTCCTAAAACAAACCTACATTGTTTTAGTAATCAACAGAAAAAAATGTTATTTTAAAAACTTCATATATGTAAATAAAGGGCACGTATACAACTATATTAACTGTAAGATATACTGTATTCTAACTGTCTAGTGGATAATATGATATTTTTTGTGTTTGGTGTGTTTTGACTCTAGGAATGGTTGTACTAACTTATATAAAAACTAATTTGGAACTACCACTCATCTATAAGTTCTAGTAAAGTTGAAACACACATATTATCCTTTATATATTTCAGAAAAACATTTCAGCCATTTTAGCATTGTAGCTACCTTGACAGAGAAGACAAACCAAAGCTTAAAAACATGCCAGCATGGGGGCAAGTTGTAACAGACAATGGAAAATATGCTGTAACTACAGCTGCCACAAGAATGCAAATAATTAAGAAAACTTTTTGTTCTCCGTTTTTGTTCCGCTGTTTATTCATGGGAATGGCTTGGAGTTTGGTAAGTTCCCAACAAACTTGCGACTGGTTCATTAGGCTCTAATCTGATTAGGACTTTTTGTTTCTTTGTTCTCTGTGTCCTCAGGTGGCAATTTTGGCTGAACATCATAAATTTTTGCTCTGTGTCTAGGTACAGTAACATAACTTTGCCTGTGTATTACATAATATGAACACAATTCTCAGGCATCAATCCTAGTTTACAGAGACCACTTCTGTTCAAATAATATCCGGCATATGAATTTTCCTTGTACTGTACATGTATACCACTCCACTAGATATGCATTTATGGGTGGATAGCCAGCATATTTATTTTCTCAGAGGAATTTCCAGGTAAACATAAGTTACTTTTAAAAAATGACATAAAAAAATCTTCCTTAAATGCATTTCTCTAAACTGAAGGTTGATTTAATGTATTTGAAGTCAGGTAGCAAGATGGGTGAAAACATGATAAAAGAAGATTATTTGTCAGAAAAAGAAACTGCAATATAAGGTCAGTGGATAAGAAGAATCACAAAACCATCTGGAGAAGGCATTAAATTAGATATGAAATACAATTGGGACCCAATAAAGTCTTCAATATTGAAAAGCAAGGATGAATCATTTTGATATACCAGCAGGCAGAAAGGATTGTGGAGGGAGGGGGATGTGAAAAATGCCATGAGATATTATCACCGCAGTCACTGCTAGATTATGCTGGAGGCACAAATAAATAAATAGACACTCATCAGGAAATTTCACCTTAATAAATTCACCCAGTCTTTTATAATCAATAAATCACCTTGAAAAAAAGCTACTTTGCTAACAGCATGCTTATAAGTTGTATGTTACTTCAAAAAATGAAATTGTATTTTTATTTATGTTCTAAGAATATAAATTGGCAACAATTCAAATAAATAGAGAATGAAAATGAAGACATATCAGGGCAGGTCCCTGGACTTCAGAATGCTCCGGATGAGACATAGATCTTGATAAGGAGGATAGACCTAAGTCGTTGGACAGTTCTGGATATGGTGGCTGTGTGCACTCTCTAGCCAGGGTGGAGGTAGCACACAGCCAGTTCAAGTCAGCTAGCTCAAATCAGGAGTAAGCTGCACTTTCCTGATGGCCAATCCCATCTGAACACACAGCGCTCAGTTCCCGGATCCGCATTGGTCTAATAGAGATGAATGCTTCCTGCAGGAAGCATTTGAGTTGCAATTGGTTTTGAAACAGGTACACTGTTGAAGGCGTTCACTTTCTTAAGTACTGTCTTAGAAGCTGAGTGCAGAAAATGTGTGCCAGATGGGCTGTCAACCTGTGAGTGACAAGCTGCATCATATACTCAAAATAGGCATGATGACAGGGTCTCAAATTTGATCTAGGGCAGATCTTCTCAAGTTTTGTAAAGACATCAAAGTGAACTGTCCTTGACTGAAAAGAGCCAGTAAATTTTATAAAATAAAATTTATTTTATTTAAAAATCTATAGACACGCAGCTGTGTTTCCCATCACTATACAATGATTCCAGTTTCCAAGTTTGCAACACAGTAAACAAAGCAAAAAATCATTCTCTATCTTTAGCTTCAAACCGCTGTGGACTTGAAGTGATGATAAAAGAAACCCTTTTAGCCTCTACTTTTTAGTTTTTGGTGCTTAACAGGCAGTCCCAACATTAACAAGCTTAGTTCCATGAGACACCTTCTGGGCCAAAAGATAAGACTTCCTTTCTCCCAAATCACATTTTCTCAAATATGTTTCAAAGCTGAGGTATAAGCCTTTTAATGGAATTATGCAAATTTTGCCCTAACTCCAAATGTTTTAGGAACGAAATACCACTTTGAAGAGTAGCTGTATTTGCAGTATCCACACTGGCAAAGGAAAACTAGACACTGCTGGCAGGGATGGGGACAGTGATGACACCCTAGAAGAGGGGTATTATTTGTCTCTAAAGTTATTTTGCACCAACCTAAAGCAGCCTCTGCTACCGAAAGGTCAGTTTAACTCTCTGAGATGAAAATGCTGACCAGTCATTAGGGGATTATCTGCTTGGCAGAGTAGAAGTCCAGTTCAAATGCACCTCACTCCTGATGTGAACTGGCTGATGGAATGAAAACATCTCAGGCACAAGCCAGGGCAATGAACAGTGAGACTCTTATAACTCCTAAGGCTGAGATGCAAAAGTACATCTGAAACAAGGCCATGGCTCAATGTAAAATCATCTTCTATTTTCTAGTCTTTCTTAAAATAATGGAAGACATTTTCTTCTTCTTCTTCTTTTTTTTTTTTTGAGTTGGAATCTCACTCTGTCGTCCAAGCTGGAATGCAGTGGCATACTTATGGCCACCCCAGCATTGACTGGCTGGACTCCGGCAATCCTTCTACCTCAGTCTTCCAAGTAGCCAGAACCACAGGCGCCGCTACCATACCAGGCTAGTTTTTGATTTATTGTAGAGAAGAAGTCTCCCCAAGTTCCCCAGGCTGGTCTTGAACCCGCGGGCTCAGGCAATCCATTCACCTTGGCCTTCCAAAGTGCTGCGTTGACAGATTGAGCCACCGAGCCCGGCCTGACATTCTCTTCTAAATGATCCTTAGGAAGAGATCACTGTGAACGATGTCTTCCAGTGTGACACATGCTCAGCATTACAGGTTGGGTAGACACCTTGTTTAAAGGAAGCGTAGAATGTTCACATATGTCAGCTACAAGAGGTGAAGGGGAACACACAAACAGTTCTGATTCTGCAATTCTTGGGCCTTTTGCAATGTGGGTAAAGAAAAGCACTTATCTGAAATAGCCACAGGCCCAAAGGCACTTTACTTTAAAGTAACTCTTTAGGAATCAATGGCTGAGGAAAACAGTGATTTGTTTGGACACAGATAATGTAGCAACAAGAACATTGCAGGCCCACAGGCCGTGAGGCACAGTTTCCAGGCAGCCACCAGCATCCCAGCCACCTGGGGAGCTGGCCCTTGTCTGAGCTGTTCCCTCTTGAAGGTGCACAGTTTCTTCTCCTTAAAAACAGTGCTTGGAGTGTTTGGCAAAGCAGCTTTCGGACAAAGGAGGAGCACAAAAGAAGTGCAGCATATGGGGACCTTTGCCATGTTATTCTTTTTTTCCCCAGTTTAGCTTTTTTTTGAGTTGGAGTCTCACACTGTTGCAGTGGCCACTCCCGGCCACCGCAGCCTCAACCCGCTGGGCTCCAGCGATCCTTCTGCCTCAGCCTTCCAAGTAGCTGGAACTACAGGCGCGCGCTACCACGCCCAGCTAATTTTTTTATTTATTGTAGAGATGAGGTCTCGCCTTCCCAGGCAGGTCTCGAACCCGTGGGCTCAGCAATCCGCTCACCTCAGCCTCCCAAGGCGCGGGATTACAGGCTGAGCCACCGAGTCCGGCTCCCCAGTTTAGCTTTTTAGGGGTCACTAGCTAAAGTTGACAGTCATTGTTAGCATGCTCCTTCCTAAGAATGAGACCTGCGCTGAAAATCCAGCTCCAGTCAGCTTCCACTTATATATTGAAAAACACACACGACGATGCCCAAGCCCCAGAAGTCCCGCCTGTCCTTTCTCCCAGCGCCATGCCTATCTGCCCTGGCACTGTCCGGGCCGGGTGTCTTGAGCAGCGGCTCCGTGCCTGCATCTGCGAGGCGCATTGCTTGCCCGAAGTTTGTTTGCCATTGCCCACCTAAGCTATGTGCACACTCAGCTGACGTTTCTGCCAAGACGCCAAAGTCAGGAACACCAGCGGTCTCCAAAATGTAATCCTGATTTCAAAATAAAGTTCCTGTGCTGCTGGCACCTGGGAGAATGTTCCCAGACACAGAGGGCTTTGCTGTCACTCTCCTATCTGCTGCGTAACTTCTTTTGCAAATCACTTGATACTTCGCTGGCATTAAAACTGACGTCCCCAGGTCATCAGAAGTTGAGAAGCTCCGTTCTTGATTTACTTCTTGCTCGTGTTCAGTTATAGTGAGAAGCCATCTCTACACAGCTGTTCTACAGTGCCCAATGCATTTGCTTCTGGGATTTCTTCTCACTGCGCTGTTCAGGGGAATAATATTAATGTTATAAAAATGGTATCAGTCTGATAGTAAAATGAATGGCTTTTTTTTTTTTACAAAAAATCTCTGAAGGCTATCAGCTTTAGGAAGTGAGCTAATTCATGTGAAGTTTAACCTCAGCATGTATTTTTCCCTAGGAAAACATATGAGCAAAAAGACAAATAGGAAAAACTATATCAAGCCCAGAACACACCTACCAAACTAATTCTGATCACAATAGCAACAGTCTCTCTGCTGCTGATATATTTCTGAAAAATCATGGCTCCCACTGAGGTCTGGAATGATATTATGTAATCAAAAGAAAATATGAGGGGGAACCCAACCAAAAAACGGAATTTATTTATTAAAAATTGTGTATTTATTCTTTTATGTTAAAACTTCAGGGCAACCCCCTCGGGTCTCCTCCTACTGTGGAAGCTTTTCGGTCCTCTCAATAAATCCTGCTTTCTCAAAATAAAAAAAAATAAGAAAAACTTCAGTCCATTGGAAGTACTCTCTGTTTGATGCAGTGCACCATTGCAATACCTTTTCCACTGCTCAGAACAGATTTTTGAACTCATCGAATTTGATGCCTTCTAAAGTGCTTCTGTTTCTCTTAAAGAACTTTTTTCATCCAAGGAAACAAATAAACAAAAATTCACTGGGGGCAAAATTGGTTAAATGGGGAGGGGAGGGTGTGCAGGTCATGCCATTTTTGCTCAAAAACTGCTGAACACTCAGCATGGTGTGGAGAGGTGTGCTCGTAAATCACCCATCATGAAATGGGCAAACATGTTGAAAGAATCTCCGAAATAAATTCACTAAAGCCAAATGCAGCCTCTCACATCGCTAGCTGGTACACTGATGCCGACGGGTTCCTAGAACATTCACCTAGTGGGGGAAGCCTGCACTGCAAGGTGCCCACCTTCCAAAAGATAATTCCAGTTTTTTAAGGGGGTCCCCCATTGTATATAGCTGTTGGTGTTTTTATTTTTGTTTTCTTTTTCTGAAATAACAAGGACTTCATAGGCATAGATAAGCTGCATATTGTTTTCCAAAAATTTTCTGCAGCAGAGGTGTCAGAGGGGGTCATATTACAATTCTAAATATAAATAACACAAGGGGGAAAAAAGGATGTTGTTTTGGCTGGTACACACAGATATTAGTTTGCAGTCCTGTAAGCTAACTGGATATCCATAGACCACGGCAGAGTCCAAAGGATGACTCTGATGCTCTTTCCGGTTCAAACTGGTTTAGTTGCTTAAGTTAGAAGCTTAAAGGGGGACAGAAAACAAACCTCCTGATTGGCTGCTTTTTCTGAACATCGTTACATAGGACACAGTTGTGAAAGAACATCAGAACTGACAAGAAAACAGGATTATACCTCAGACAAAAAAGAGATCAATCATAACTATTTATGGTGGCTCTAATGTAAAGATGACCATAAAGTGTGTGTGATGAGTAATTCGTGTTCTAGTTTCAGTTTCCAGAGTTTTAAAACTCATTATGGCAGATTCAGAGTAAACCATTTCCCATTGTTTTTATCATCATCTAATAAGCCATGTGATATGTTAGAAATATTAAATATTAGCTTGCTCTTTATTTTATGTTCTTCCCACTGACATGCAAGTGCCAGTGAATCTTTGTTTGATTTATTTCTCTGGTCCTAACCCTAGACCTGTGTTCCTATGAAGCTGATTGATAATATATCTATAGCTTCTGAAATTGCATCATACTATTCTATATTTATGGAACACCAAGGTAAAATCTCTATCTTTTTGTTTCAACACACAGTACAGACTGCTAACACCTTGAGAATTGCAATGTTATTACATGAAATTTTTGAGGCAGCCCCTAATTGGAGAGTGACTGCTTGGTTATCAATTTTACTGCTTGTGAGATTGTTCATTTACTGAGTAGTGGTCAGGAATAGCACTGGAGGAGAATATTTTCCAAAATCCTGCTATGAATGCACCATTCAATTAGAGAAAGCTGAGAAAACATTACTTCAAAGTGCTTTCAAAAAAGTGAAGCCAAATTTTGCACACAAATGGGGACTGCTTTTATTTCATGTAAGCGCTCATATCTGTTTTCAATAGAATGTTGTTAGAGAAAGCTTGTTACTGCTGGAAAGAAATGAAGAACAAATGTCCGCTTACCACTTGCACATTTCAGCCAGTTAGTTGCTGGGTTCTTGGACTAGAGAGCTTAAGTATCAAGTGGTGTGTTTTCTAACAAAAGGCCAATTTCTGGGCCCAAACCTGAAGCTTCCGATTCAGCAGGTAAAAGTGGAGTGCAGGCATCAATCATTTATAATTATACCATGCGATGTGGAGGCAGGTGGCCTGCACACTTCCCTCTGAAAAACGTAAGAAATAATTTTTTTAAAAAAACCTGATTTGTGAAAAGATTCTGTAGGATCTTGGTTTCCCCGAGCACAACTGTCACTAGACTGTAATGCAGGTATCTGGCTGCCAGATGAATGGCTTTCTGTTTTGATTACAAAAAAAATAAAATGGCCAAGAAATGACTAGAACATGCTTCTACAGTTCTAAAAATATTTATCTTTTCTATTCTTCAATAGACCGAGGCTTCTGTACAGGTTGATGCTAAAAATGTTGGCAAAAGTGAAGTACAGGAAAAAACGCATAAGAATATTTATTTGACATTTGGGAAACTATAAAATATTTTTACACATATTACCTAATTTGATTCTCATAGTAACTCTGTGAGAGAGTCAGGGCAGGTGTGTGTTAACCTAATTCTGCATATGATCAAAGAGAGATCGAAAGATTCTCATTTGCCCAATGCCAGACAGTAGAGATAAACAGCAGAGAAGTCATGCTTCCTGGGACCACTCACTGCTGGTCTAGTGTGGGCTCAACTCTCCTTCTTGGTCCTCTGATAGATCCAAATATATCCCTCAATGTCTTTCTTTGTTGACTCTTTCATCTCTGGAGACATTGCATGGGAACTCTTAGCACTGTGCCCAGGAGAAAGAACACAATGTGTTCAGGATTAAATAAGATAATGTATGTGGCAGTGCTTTGTAAGTTAGAAAGTAATATACATATACATGCATATATTATACACAGGTATTATTACTATTGCTTATCCTTTCTTAGGCATTAAGTCTTCATAAAGAAAACTCTTAAAACTTAGGCTATCTAAGACAAAACGATACCAACAACAAATTTAGTGATAAATCATTTAAAAAAAAAATGAAGATCCTTTGTGAGGAAGGTGTCCACCTGGCCTCAACACAGCTCGGGCATTCAACTCTGATCTGCATCCGACTCCACCCAGCCAGCCCAGAAGGGGTGTCAGACTGCTTCTGCTGCATTGCCCAGGCCTGAGTCTTTATAAATTTTTTTGAGTCAGCGTCTCACTCTACCCCAGGCTGGAGTGCAGTGCCAGGATCATCTCACCACCGCTTCCACCTCCATGGCTTAGGCGATCCTCCCATTTCTGCCTCCCATAGTCGAGACTACAGGCATGCCCCACCACACCCAGCTAATGTTATGCCTTGGAGGCACAGGGTCTCCATGTGTTTCCCAGGCTGCTCACAAACTTCTGGGGTCCAGCAACCCTGCCTCGGCCTCCCAAGGTGCTGGGATGACAGGCAGGAGCCACTTTGTTTAAGCGGTTTTCTCATGTTCTGATCTGGCCCTTGGAACATAGCCATTTTGGACCCCACTAGTCAAGCAAGAAAGGAAACAGCATCCTGATTAGTATGAAGCTCTCTTGACGCCTAGGCATTTTCACCAGCAGCCAGTCTATAAATGGTTGCAGTTTCTTGCTAACTGGGATTTGGGGTTTGACCTTCTCTCTCCATCTATTAATTATCCTTAATAAGCTGCTTTTTATTGTGGTTTTAAAAAAAATGAAGGAAGGAATACATGCAGCAACAAATATTTCAAATAATCTGAATACTTCAAGAGACAATGAGAAACTAGTTAAGTAACTGAAAATTTGTGATTGGTATTCACTGTGGGAGGAGACAAATGACTCGTATCCAAAACTTTTCAAAATGGCACATAAGTAGGCATAGAGAAGTTTAGGATTTCTTATTTTATTTTCTCAGAAAATGTCTGGTGGGTGAATATGCGTCTCCCTGAGATGTTGGGCACTTTAGGGGAGCCACACAGGTTTGTGCCTGTGCTGTGAAATATTCAGAGCTGACTGGGTCGCAAAGAGGCTCTTACACCCTGAAGGACAGAGGCATCATTCAGCAGGATCGTTTGCCATCTCTTTATGGCCTGATAAGGGAATGGAGGCCGACTGCCTCACCGTCTTGTTATTTTAGTCTCTTAATATTTCCTGTTCTCTGCTCTTCTCCTTGCCCGTAAGTCTGTATTGCTAGCTGTAATCAAATCGTACCTTGGAAATGTCAGACTTGAACAGGAAGAGTGGAGTCATTCCAACAGCAGCTGCTCTGGGTTCTCCTGCTGTGTCATAGCGTGGGGCCTGTTAGACATTAAATTGAATTACAGTGTCCCTTCCATCAGACAGACACTGTAATGCCTGAGACTGGCATAAAGAAATGGGGTGAATTGCTTGGTCTAGTCAGTTGTTTTGAATAAGAATTTGAAGCAAACATCAACTTATCTAGTTGAGTCTGAAACAGAGAGAACAAAGAACATGCGTCACTGCTGACAGACATGGAATTGCCATGCATCTTGCAGCACACGCTGATTCACATTACTATTCTGACCCTCCACGTTTATAGTCTTGATGGAATCTGTCTTAGAATCTGGACCACATTACACCTGATGCCCTTGTTCCATTCGCAGAAGCATCAACTCTCAATGCCTCACCGATCCTGACTAAAAAACGCCTACTCGAGAAATTCATAAATCTCAGCCCCCTCTAGAAGGTCATGGGTCTCCTTCAAATCCCATCACCCAACACCCACATGTCACCACATATTTGGGGGAGAAATTCAAACAATATTTGAGGAACAAAATTCGGCATCCTCTCTCTCCTATTTCTTCCAGGAAATTTAGAATTGCTTTGGAATGGCAGCTTTCTCATCTTCCGGAGACTTGTGAGGAGCTTGAAAGCAAAGGATATTTTTCTGTGACGTTTTACCCAAAATAGAGATATGGAGAAATAAATACCTTCAGGATGTTCAGAGGATTCAAAACAACTCGGTCACCCCAGGCACACTAACCTGGTCTTTGAAACCAGAAAGAAACAGAAATATTTCAAATTCCTTACAGACACAGAACTTCAAGCTGGAACAGACTTTCTAGACTTTCTTCTACCCTCCATTTAACTTTTGTATCAGAATAATCTTCTTGGGTTTTTTTTTTTTCTCTTTTTCTTCTTCTTCTTTTTTTTTTTTTTGGCTTGTTTCTTTGTCTGTTTTTTGAGTCAGAGTCTCACTCTGTTGTCCGGGCAGGAATGCACTGTCATCATCACTGTTCCCCGCAGGCTCCACTTCCTGGACTCAGGTGATCCTTCTGTCTCAGCCTCCCAGGCAGCTGGGACTCAAGCATGTGCCACTATGCCCAGTTGATTTTTGTTTTGTTTTGCTTTTTAATCTTTTTTTGCGGCAAAAGATGAATAATTTTTAGAAAGAGAAGCATCTGCAACACTAAGAGCTCTATTTACTAAGCATCTACTATACCACACCCTGGATCAGGACCTTGCTGATATCATCTCATCTGGAATTTTCGATCCCTAGAGCTATCGTTTACCACTTAGGAAATGAAGATCAGAAAAGATAGGTAATTTGCCCAATGCAACCGCAGCTAGACAAAAACATTGGAAGGGAGGTCCATCTTACTCCAAACCTGTGCACTGTGTTTGTGTATAAGTAACATGTATGTCTGCACATGTGCACATGGTGACAGATACTAAACTTCTGTTTGGTCCAGATTTCCCACTTGTTAGTTATTTGACCACATGCAGTCACTTAACATTTTTAAGGTCAGTTTCTTTGACTGAAAAATGGAAATGGCAGTTCATGTTCCTTTTACTTTACGGGACTATTAAAGAAGTGAAATGAAAAAACAGGATATATAGCAGTAGCAATCAGACAGTCCCTGCCTTCATGAAGGCTATATTCTAATGGGGACAGAGGTAGATAATAAACAATTAAGCAAATAAATATATATTTTGAAAGGCACGAAATGCTATGGAAAAAAAGAGAGCAGAGTAAAAGAGATAAAGAGCTGAGTGAGGTGACCTAGGGAGATAAGGAAGGCCCCACGTGGTGTCATGCCTGTAATCCCAGCATTTTGGGAGGCTGAAGCAGGAGGATTGCTTGAGTCCAGAAGTTCGAGACCTAGCCTAGGCAACATAGCGAGACCTTGTCTCTATACAAAAAATAATAATATCAAATACTAAATAAAATAAAATAAAGATTAGGGAAGGACATTTGGAGAATTATGGGAGTTAGGCACTAGAGAAACATGGGGAGGGTGTGTCTTGAAGGAAAGGTCTCTAGACACAGAAGATTCCATGAGAAGACCCTGAGTGGTAGTATGCTGAGACTGTTCTGAGACTAGCAAGGTGGCAGTGTGGGGTGGGCCTCCTGGGTGCAGGCTGTAGGCCTGGTCCAGTGCGTGGAAGGCATGCATGAGAAAGGAGTGGCTATGTAATAACACAGGGAAGGATAACAAGAGAGCAACCTCTTAGGACCTTGCAGGCCACAGCAGGATTTGACTTTGCTCAGAGTGAGTAAGGAGCGTTCTAAGGAAAAGAGGGACATAATCTGACTTCTTTTTTGCAAGATCACTCTAGCAGCTGTGTTCACACTTAGCTCTGGAAGCCGGTAGAGAGACCAATGATGTTGCCATGAGAGAATGGAGCGAGAGTGAAGTCTGGATGGACCTAGGTCATCAAAGTGAGGAAATGAGAGAAGTTTGGGGAAATTGGGATTTGAGGCACTCAGGTATAAGTAACAGAACTCACTCAGCCTTTTTAACCAGCAAAGGAATGTAGCAGCATTCAGAGCTTTTGCAGGAGAGCCAGCCTGGGAGGCCCTGCAGCCAGGAGCACAGTCCAGAGAAGTTCTCATGGCCGCTTCCCCTGCCGTGGCAGAGACAGTCCAAGTCCAGGCTGACACCAGACACCAAACACCGGAACCTCTGTCTCTGATGCCAGAAGCTCTAGTTACCACTGTCACCTCTCCAGAAAATGTATAAAGGACTCCATAGGGCTCTTGCTTTTTCACTTCTATCTTCTGATACAAGCGCCTGATGGGCAGAGCCGGGTCCCAGGTTGCAAAGGAGCCTGACTCATTGGGGCTCTGCTTTCAGGCTCAAGGATTTGAGATCATAAACCCTCAACAGCTACTCAAAACGGCTTTGCGAACATGGCAAACCCTCAGTGATGTCCTTGCAATCATTGCAATGCTAAATGCGATTCAATTTTTTTTAAGGGATTTGATTTTTGTTTTCCTCTTATCCAGCTCTAGACCAAGTAAGTTTCTTGTAAAATTTGTACCCAGCCTCCTCTAGACTGGGTAAAGGCCTGAAGCAGGATAATGAAAATGGCTTCCTTGTTTGAGAAATAGTTCTGAGTGAAAATGACAAGAAGTTTCAAACCAGGAGATAAAGAATTTCAAGAGAAAAATTAACAATGGTCTTGAAGCATAGGAAGGAATACACACCAAGTAAATGATAAATGGATAACTAAAATTGCTTAGGTTGATATAAAAAATTGAAAATTTGGAAAAGCCTGGTCTAGGGTTTCTTAAGAATAACAATTAGCCGGGCTCCGTGGCTCAGCCTGTAATCCTGCGCATTTGGGAGGCTGAGGTGAGTGGATTGCCTGAGCCCGCGGGTTCGAGACCCACCTGGGCAAATTGGTGAGACCTCATCTCTACAATAAATCAAAAGAACCAGGCATGGTAGCGTGCGCCTGTAGTTCCAGCTACTTGGAAGGCTGAGGTGGAAGGATCGCCGGAGCCCAGCAGGTCGAGGCTGCGGTGGCCGGGAGCGGCCACTGCACTCCAGTCTGGATGACAGAGTGAGAATCCAACTCAAAATAATAATAATAATTATTATTATTATCACTAGGTAATCATTAATAATAAATTGCAAACTATTTGTTGCTATCATTTATTGAGAGGTTTTTTTTGCAATTGCAATGGACTGAATATTTTTGTGCCCCAAAATTCATATATTGAAATCCTAGCCCCCATGGTGGCAGTAATAGGAAATAGGGTCTTTGGGAGGTGATTAGGTCTTAAGGGCAGAGGCCCAGAGAAAGGACTCGCACCTTCTGCCAATGAGAAGATGTCATCTATGAGAAAGTAAGCCCACACCAGACACTGAATCTACCGTCTCCTTGATCTTGAACTTCTCAACCTCTAGAACTATGAGAAATAAATTTCTGTTGTTTATAAGCCACCCAGTTTTGGTATTTCATTATAGCAGCCCAGATGGACTGAGACACCTGTGCCAAATAATACGGTGCTTAATGCTTATTTTTAACATCTCATTTGAGTCTCACAATAACCCCAACTGGCAGGACTAGGCTTAGAGAATTTAACTACCTTGTCCAACTAGTAAACGGCAAAGCTATATGCCCCAACTTAATCTCTAACAAGACATGATGTCAAGGAAGGAGGAAACAGGGGGACCTGGGTGATCCACAAACATAATAATCTGCCCTGAGTAATCTCATTAAATGTATATTTTAACTTTGTTTCAAGTGTCATTAAAATGGTCTCTAGATTTTCACTGCTAGGAATTTATCGTTATTTCTCCATAAAAATACACACACACACACACACACACATATACAGAGTACATTTTCTAGTTTTTTTTGTAAGAAGAAAAAAATTTGAAATCTAATATCAGTTAGGAACGTTATCAATAAATTATGGAAAATCATATACCCTTTAAAACTGTGGAAATATCTTTAAGATATACTTCTAAGCTAAAAATATCTAGGCAAAAATAATGAATATAGTGTGATTCCATTTGTATAAATATATATACAGATATATGTCCTTACAGAGGCATACAGAATTTTGGAAGGATACACAAATTCTTGTAGAAGGAGGAAAGGGATTTGTAAAGGGGGAGGAAGATTTTTATCTCTCAGTTTGTATCTTTCTGTGTGGTTTCAATTTTCTATCTTGTGTATAGGTAACTTTTTATTCTTATTTAAAATGAGTGTTTTCAATTAATTCAGAGTGTTTGAAATATTGTCGAGCCTTTTGAAGAAATTATTTTAGGCCTTTATATATTTCATTTTTAAATTATAAAAATTTAAATTTTATATAGAAAACAGAGAAGTTTGTGTGATTTTCTGTATAGAATTTTGTGTTGTTTTAATACCAAATGTTTTCATTAGCCTAATATTTTTGTAGTATTTATTTATCACTAAGCTGCATAATGTTCTTAGACATTTACTATGAATGTAGACGTTTACTATGTAGACATTTGCTGTGAATGGTCATAGTTTCTCTTTAAATAAAAATGCATAGCATGAACAACTAATTGAAATTTAATAATCATAGCTGAGACTTATTTGTTAATTTCCTAGTGCCAAGCTCTGTGAAAAGCAGGTCATTCATGTCATTTCCCTAAATCTTCATACCTCTACAACTTGGGTGCTTGTCCTAGCCATTTTGCAGAGAGGAAAACGATTTGCCCAAGGCATGCAGACGTTGACAAGTGACAGCAGAGGAACCCAGACATAGGAGCCAAATAGGACTCTTCACTGCCTTCCCAATTTAGATAAGCTTAACTCTGAAAATGCCACTGTGACATTCCCAGAGAAACTGGACTCATTCTTCCTTACACATATGTAGTGAAATGTACAGCTTAAAAACACTAACAACTGTTTAACACTAGTGTCTTGAAATTTTAGAGCTATAATTCCTGATTGATAAAACATTAATTTTGTAAAAAGTATTTGGTATGCATGCTATGATTACTAATCAATAGGTTGAGTTTTCCTTCATAAGGGAGAGGCAGAGAGAGAGAGAGAGAGAGAGAGAGAGAGAGAGAGAGAATCCTCCTAGTATGAAAATGTCTTTGAAAGCATTCCTGACAGACAACAATCCAGCCTGAATGTTAATTCTTTTCGTTACAGAAAATGCCTTATGTCATTGAATATTCCTTCCTTTGTCAGACGATTCTAATTACTATAATCCTTTTACCATTGAAACAGTCAATTTTTGATACGGCTTCTGGCACCTGGAGCAGTTCAGATTATGAACACTTGTTCTTCCCCCAGACTTTCCGCGTCTTCTTTACCTAAGACCTTTCCTGATTCACTTAGAGGGTGTTGAAAATGATAAAGCCAGGGGCTGCACAAAGCTCCTCCACAATCTCTGGACAAAATAGTTCTTGGAATGCATCACCTT
This sequence comes from Cephalopachus bancanus, assembly GCA_027257055.1. Classification (NCBI taxonomy): domain Eukaryota; kingdom Metazoa; phylum Chordata; class Mammalia; order Primates; family Tarsiidae; genus Cephalopachus; species Cephalopachus bancanus. The sequence goes on from JAPVLO010000006.1 coordinate 17,021,006, forward strand.
GTCTTGTACAATAAAGCATCTCAGACTAAATGGATATTTAACATGGGTGGAAGTAACGCATTTTCCAATATGAAATTCAACAGTACGAACAGATTGTTCTCAGGTACCCACATCCAATGAAATTATACTAGAAGCCACACAAAACACATTTTTTTTGAGTCATAGTCTCACTCTGTCACCAGGCTGGAGTGCAGTGGCACGCTTATAGCCACCCCAGTGTTGACCTGCTGTGCTTTGGCAATCCGCCCGCCTCAACCTTCCAAGTAGCTGGAACTACAGGCACGCGCTACCATGCCTGGTTAATTTTTGATTTATTGTACAGACGATGTCTCACCAAGTTGCCTGGGCTGGTCTTGAAACCGGGGGCTCAGGCAATCCACTGGCCTTGCCTCCCAAAGTGCTAGGATGACAGGCTGAGCCACTGAGCCTGGCCACACAATACACATTTTAAACAGACAACATTCCATTTCTTCTTGTAGGGTGCTCAGCAGAGCCCTTAGCTCACAGGCTAAATAAATGGAGTCTCAGTGGCACACAAATAAATAATCTACACATACAATCCTCAGCACACTGGAAGACAGCATGTCTTTCATGTCTTGACAGAATGTCAAGAGCTCAAGATAACAAAACAGGTACAATTTGCAACTCAAAGTTGTGAAATGTGTTTGATTCACTTAGTGATTCTGGGTGTAGGCTAGCAAATGTTCAACTCTCTTAACCAGGACTGGTAGAAGCCAACCTGGCTTCACACTCTGCCAATCCACTGGGTGTTTGCCCTGCTAGGCTTTACTAACCAACCGGTTTGGTGGGAGTGCTTTGTTTTTGCACTGATGCAGTTTGATTTATGAGTTGTCTGAACAAACAGGTTATTAGGCCGTGTGTGGAGAAGGCTGGAGGTGTTTTCTGGAAAAGGCAGAACTCTCTTCCAAAGAAGAGTTATTATGTGGTTCAGTGAGTGATGAGAAATGATTCTCTTGATGTCCACATGTCAGCAAAGCCACAGCGAGGCAGGGTGGCAAACCTTCATATTGATTTGGATGGTGGAGAGCAACTCATTGAACCCATTTCCACTGAGCAAATTCCCAGACACTTCCTAATCTCTCTTCTTCCTTCTGTGCCCCTATTAGATGGGGTGTGGGAAGGGTGGGGCTGACACTAAAACATTTGGTGTTTGTTATTAAAACATCCAAAATATTTTATTTGGTGGGCAGTAAAATGAAGAAACCAGGTTACCTCATGGGAAAAACATTAGACTCTGATCATACTTAGAATCAGATCCCAGCTCTGCCATCATTAGCTTAGACCCTCTCTTCATCTCTTCCTCAACTGTGAAAGCCTGTTATGAAATGTAAGGAATATACATAAAGACACCTAGTATAATGTCCAGGGAGTGGCTCTTAAAGTGCCACCCCAATAGGAAGACCATCTCCTGGAAACTTGTTAGGAACAGATCGCCCGCCCCATCACAGACCCAATGAACTGGGGGGAGAGGGCTGAGAAGGTGGTAACACCTGTGTTTAACAAACCCTCCAGGTGATTCTGATGCACAGAAAATTGTAAGAACCACTAGCCTGATACACAAAAATCCTTCAATACATGACGGCTGAGACATCATCTTAGTATAGTACTTCACTTAGAAGCTTATAAATTTGCTTTTCCTTGCAAATGGCATCTGCTTTGCTCATATTTGCATTACCTTTGACCCAGCAATTCCACTTTGCAGGAGATTTATTTTTAAAATTAGTCATGCAAATAAAAATTTGAAAACGAAAGTCAGATGAACAATATGAAATTGATTTATTATATCAGGGCCCATCTCTGTGATGGAACACAGTGCAGCAATGAAAAATTGTATGGTAGATTAGCTTTCGTCAGGGAAAGCTTGAAGCCATCTCCACTGGCAACACCTGGGATACCTCTCAAATGAGGACCTCAGACTTACAAGTCCCCATCTGAGATGTATGAGTTAGAAATGTCTGAAGGAACAGCCAGGCTCGGTGGCTCAGCCTGTAATCCTGCGCTTTGGGAAGCTGAGGTGAGTGGATTTGCCTGAGCCTGCAGGTTCGAGGCCCACCTGGGCAACTTGGCGAGACCTCATCTCTACAATAAATCAAAAAATCAGCCAGGCGTGGTAGCGCATGCCTGTAATTCTGGCTACCCGGAAGGATCACCAGAGCCCAGCAGGTCGAGGCTGTGGGGGCTGGGAGCAGCCACTGCACTCCAGTCTGGGCGACAAAATGAGACTCCAACTCAAAAAAAAAAAAAAGTCTGAAGGACCTCAGAATCTTTATTTTCCACATAGGACTCCTAGGTGAGTCCTATACACCCCAAAATTTGAAAACAATGTTTTTGACTAATAATAGTATGGAGAGTATTCATGGCATATTATTGAGTGGATAAAAGGATATTTCAAAGCAATATTTACAGAATCTCAATAACATGCACCATGGCCATATATGTAAAAAGACTCAAAATGCATATGCTAAAATGCTAAGTAGCTGTTTCTTGATGGTAAGATGACAATTCTGATGATTGTTTACTTTCTTCTATTCTAAATTTTTCACATTTTCTGTAACATGTATAACTTTTCCATGAGAAAAGTAATGTTATTTAAAAACTACATAATAGTGCATGTGTCATTAAACCATAAAGTGAGAACTTTATATATATTTTATACCTGAAGATAGAAAACTCTGCTATAGAACAAGAAATAGAAAAAATAAAATAATAAAATTGACAGGTTCAGTGGCTCATGCCTGTAATCCTAGCATGCTGGGAGGCAGAGGTGAGAGGATTGCTTGAGCCCAGGTGTTTGAGACCAGTGTAGGCAACATAGCAAGACCTCGTCTCTATAAAAATAATAATAAAATTGTCACTAATGAACAATAAGACAAGGACACCAGATTTCAAAAGGGATAGCATGAAAATCTGCTTGAGGAGTAGGAGACAAGATAAATCCAGAATTAGGCTTGAAACCATCCCCTTTCACCTTTGCCCAAAGAACACACATGCAAAACTAGCCATTCCTTAGGCCAAGGGTCCCCAAACCCCAGGTAGCAGACTGGTACCAGTCTGGGGCCTGTTAGGAGTCCAGACACACAGCAGGAGGTGAGCAGCAGGTGAGCTGAGCTCCATGTTCTGCCAGGTCAGCGGCGGCATTAGATTCTCACAGGAGCCCGAACCCTATTGTGAACTGCGCGTGCAAGGCATCTAGGTTGCACACTCCTTATGAAACTCTAATGCCTGGTGAGCTCCTCCACCCTCTCACCCACCCCCACTCCCGCCCCCAGCTGTGGAAAAATTGTCTTCCATGAAACTGATCCCTGATGCCAAAAAGATTGGGGACCATTGTCTTAGGCAATACAGACAACAGGACACGCTGCTGATCCTGTCTATCTTCCCTGGATGATTTCTGAGGACAGAAAGAAAGAAAATCAGAGCAGTATTAATCTGGCACAGAGGTGATGAAAACTTCAGTGGGGTTCTTCTGTAATAGGACAGCTGCCCTTCTTTCAGGGGCAATGTGGGTGTGTTGCTTCCTGAAGTCAGAGCAACGGTGTAAATTACCGATGAAAGTCACGGCTAGCCCCTGATTTCCCGGGGTGGGCACTGGTAGGTATGTGATAGGAGACAATCTCTTGGATAATGCCCCCAGCCCAAATGACCACAGCACCAAGTACGAGTCTTGAGCAGCTAGCATTTAAAGAATTGCTTTCAGTGAGTGCTTCTTAACTGTCCATCCTGGGCCCCCTCCATGCTGAGTCCTAGAGAAGTTATAAAAGAGTAAAAGCTTGAGGAACAGGACCAACCACAAGGGCATGCCACCAGTGCAGCCCTGGCTCAGAAGGTGACCCTACACCTGGGGCTCAAGGGTCTGCAGCTGCTTTTGACATTCTTAGCAATTTTGTCTTTGAATTTGTGTTTTGTAAGTGAAGTCCGAGGCAACGATGGAGAAGGGAGTTGGGGGAAGCTTGCTCATCCATGCCCACAGCCTCCTATCCTGGCAGGTGGTGGCCTCCAGCTCCCCTGGCCCCATCCAGGGACTACAGCCCTTTGGGCAGGCAGAGGTCTAGGCTTGGGGAGAGGGAGGGTGGAAGTTGGGAGCACACACCTCAAACACCAGGTCGCTGGGCTGGCCTACGGATACCTGGGAGGCTCTACTCACCTGCAAGTACTTCCGCATTGGGGGAAACATAAGTGAAACAGCAAATAAATAACTTTGGCAGGTTAAGAGAGAGACAGAGAAAAAAAAGGAAAGTTTATTTCCTCTGCTTTTTGAACAAGGAGCCTGAGAGGGTTTTTGTTTATTTGGCTTGTTGGTTGGTTGATTTGGTTGCTTTTGTTTTGCCCTGGGCTCTATAAATGAAGGTATCAGGAGTCTGAAGAATCGATGGACACAGGTCAAATAAATGCAAAGGGGAAACTTACAGAAAGAGATTCCTACCTTTGGTAATCATTTCTGTTCTAAGAAAACTAATCTACCCCGTAAGGGTGTATCCCTGAAGGCCTCTCACTGTAGAATAAATTGTGTGGTAAAGTCAGGAGTAGTTTCTCAGAAGGGCGTCTCTAGTGATAATGGACCAGGACACAGTCCTGCACATTAATTATATGCAGCATAAACAATTATTCTAAATACTCTTCATACACACACACACACACACACACACACACACACACACGCATGTATAAAGTCGGGACTAATTAAAGAAAGTTTTGAGAGTGTAATAGACAAGTTCTTCATCTTTCACTAAACAATGTTGACAGGAAAAACACAAAGAGTTGAGTTCACCTTTCTTTCTGGAAATTATCTTTCCAACAGCTTTCTCTTGTTCTCATTTTGAGACGAGCGTTCATTCTTTTAAAAATGAAAGCCATGCATGTTGCATTGTAGAAAGCATACCGTGACACTCTTCATTAGCATCTGGAAACTCCAGGGCACAAATGCACAAACAAATCACAGTGCAAATGCTTATTAGTGCAAAAGCTACTATATGCATGTTTATAAAAATCAATTACATTTCAGAACAATTTCCAAATTACACCCACAGAATTAAAAACCACTTTAGGTTTTTAATAAAAAAAACCTCAGTTTTACTGCTCAAAGTGAGAAAAATCCAATCAACGACTGAGTCCTGCTGAGTGTCTTGGTGAAAGCCAACAAGAACTTAGTAATTACATGTGGAAGAAGGGGTGTGGATGTGTTCGTGGCGCGCATTACCACAAATCTCATGAACTTCTTGCTTCCCTCTAGCAAGAGAATTACAAGGATCCTCTTACCTATCTGCATGCTGCATAGATACATACAAAACATGTGACGTGTGTGGCAGAAAAAAAACAGTGTGATTTAGGTATAACTCTGCTTCCTGTCAGAATTAAGAGATAGCTCCATGGCTGGGTCCATCTGAAAAGTGGGTGAGACAAGATTTCCAGGCAGTTCTGCCATTAGACACAGGCAATGGTGCCCTAGCCCAAGGTGCATGCTTTAAGAGGAGGGAAATCCATGAAGCCAAGGGGACGGGTCCACCTGGAACCAATGCATTCCCCTTAACCCATGCTTTGGGTACCTTGAAGTCTAAGATTTTTCTTCTAAATACCCCAACCTGCTTCCAGAACCTGTGTGGAGTATTCTTTAAGCCATCGCATCACAGCTACTGACTGCACTCCTAGCTAGAGAGAGGCTAAAGGCGGGTCTTTGCAGCCTCTGTGTTTGAGCTACAATGTCCGCCACACAGGAGTGTGTGTGAAGGTCAAGTTGCAGCACTGAGCAGCAGCTAAGGACTCAAAAGGGAAAGGCCATGGATCGGAGGGGTTGGGGTCTTCATTTGTACTCTTGCCCCTGTCTGCTGATATCAGAGCTGGATCGGCAACCACGAGACTATACACACAAGGGCCTGAGTAGCCACTTAGTCAGAAAACATCTCACAGGAAAAGGAAGTGAGAGAGAGAAGGTTGACCCTTTAATAGGACCTCATTGTCTAGCTGAAGGAATGATTGTGAGAATAGCATAGGGCCTACCTCTTAAATTTATCATTTATAACAACTTGAAACTCAGCCAATTTGAAGCTAAAACTTATTGAATAGAATTTCATTTAACATAGAAAATGGGCCAGGTTTGTAATTCCAGAAATTTGGGAGGTTGAGGCTGGAGGGTTACATGAAGTCAGGAGTTTGAGACCAACTTGGGCAACATAGCTAGCCCTCATCTCTACAAAAAAAAAATTTAAAAATAGCTAGTCCTGGTGGCAAGTACCTATATTCTCAGCTACTCAGGAGGCTGAGGCAAAAGGATCATTTCAGCCCAGGAAGTTGAGGTTGCAGTGAGCTTTGGTCACACCACTGTACTCCAGCCTAGGTGACAGAGCAAAACCCTGACTCTAAATTAAAAAAGCAACTTAAAAAAAAAACCATAGAAAATGTTCACCGGACTACTCAAAGTTCCCTGAACTTTTACATATAATTTAACTTTCTGGAGATTGCTCCTGGTAAGACACTGAATATCCAGCTAAATAACTCTATGACATGGTTGACTGAGGCTGCTAGGTAGGCCAGAGCCACGCCAAGGACTAGGAATGAGTCCTCTGTCAGCTGTTCCCTGTTTGCTTTTCTCAGTAAGCACAAGGGTATCTTTCTGTTTGCTGGACCTGAGGCCTGAAGTTTTACCCGAAGGGTTATTCTTTGGGTTGAACTGATAGCAGCTGAAATATGGGAATCTCACATTCCAAGGCTTGATTAAGCTGAGAGCAGAAAGGCTCTTCTCAGAGGCTCTGGGGAGGCAGACATAGGCATGGAGAAAGAATAGTGTAAAACTTCAGAAGAGCATTCAGTTTCTGCAGGACTCTCAAACAAGAGAATGGGAAACTCCTAGGAATGGGTTAAGGGCATCAGGGAGGGCTGCATAATATTCCATTGTACAAATTCGGGTCGTTTTCCACTTTGGGGCTATTATAAATAATGCTAGGCCGGGTGCGATGGCTCAAGCCTGTAATCCCAGCACTTTGAGAGGCTGATGTGAGAGATCTGCCTGAGCCCATGAGTTCTAGACCAGCCTGGGCAATTTGGTGAGAACTCTTTCTCTGCAATAAATCAAAAAATTAGCCAGGCATGGTAGTGTGTGCCTGTGGTCCTGACTACTTGGAAGGCGAGGTGGAAGGATCGCCGGAGTTCAGCAGGTTGACGCTGGGGTGGCTGTGAGTGTGCCACTGCACTCCAGCCTGGGCGACGGACTAAGACTCCAACTCAAAAAATAAATAAATAAAATAATGCTACTGTGACTATCCATACAGGTTTTTGTGTGAACGATTTTTTCAATTCTCCTGCCTATATTTGGGAGTAGAAATTTTTGTACCTTTTAAATCTTTAAAAAAGAAAGATGTTAAGTTTCAAATGTGAGCTTGAATCTTGGGTTTCCACACTTCACCAAGGAGTCCTATAGCATATCCTAGTGTGGAACTTGGCTAATCTATTCTCTTCTTCTCCTGGCCATGAAAAGTCCTACAAACCCAGGAACCACTGGTTGTTCAAATAGGTCTGAGGAGATCCCTATTGATAAAAATGGCCTGGCAGTTTCCCCAACTTGCTTTCTCTGGAGCACTTTTTGGAAACAAGATTTGTGTTTATGCCTTCTAAAAGGTAATTTTGAAAAGTAGTAACTTCTGTAACATTCAAAATGGAAACATGGCCATGAGCCTTCATTTGGCTATGGAGGAATCTCCTCCAAGAATGATAGGATCTAGAAGACCCAAAAAACACAATGAACTGGGAGGTAAACATGTCAACTTCCAGGTACGATGAACACTTTTTCCTCTAAGAAGATTCTTTATTCCTCCTGAATGCAGATCAAGAATGAGGAAGTATGTAAACCACCTATTGGTTAATGAGATGTGCATTGTATTGTGTAGCCACGTAAACAGTTGACCTGATTATATGCCAACTAGTTGACAGTACAAAACTAAGTCACATGGGCCATTTAGCATCAGGTCACTTAAAAATAATAACCCAGTGTTATTTTTGATAGAGTTTCCTCCCCTCAAACTTACTTTGTTTGTAGACACAGCTACAACTTAAAGAACAGAATGCATCCTCAGACATGTGCTACACTGATAAGTTATGCCGTGAAGAAAGAGGCAGGGTATATTTTTGACTTTCCAGTTTGACTGTTGTAACTTGCATTTCTCACTTCCCATGTGTGTCATTATAGCTTTTTTCACATAGGTTTTTTTAATTTTCCCTGCTCCTTCCTTGTTTTCTTCATGTTTGACCCCCTAATTCCTGACTCACCAATTTCAACATTTGTGACTGTTTTCAAACTAATGTATTGCACACATACATTTCACAAATCTTTCTCATCAGGAGCAAAATGCAAGTACCAATAAAAATCATCTCTCTGATTTGTTAATGCATGTGTCTGAAAAATACCAGAAAGTGTGAGATGAGTGCAAAAATAATTCAAAGCAGAAGGCTGAGAAGCAAGAAGGGGGAAAAAATACACATACTAAGTAGTTTGTTGCCTCTTTCCCTCATAAACGAGCTTGCATGTCACTGCCTGCCATGGGCTTGCCTAGTGCCTGGGCTCTTGGCACGGCTTGTGGAGTTGCAGGGCATCGGGTCTCCGTACCTGTACTCGTCAGCATGCATGCGTGTCATGCGGGGAGCATGCTCCCTTCCTGGAAACCCCTCTCAGAGATGGAATGTTGTAGCTTCCTTCTAACAGCAAATTTCCTTGGGAAAAATTCCCTGGATGCTATACAACCTGCTTCAATCCAATCTTTCACCAGAAATAACTGAAAGGTATGGAGTCCACAATTACGATTCATATTTGTGGTCCTTGTGATTTGCGTGAATGTTAGGCATCCCATGGGTCAGAAAGAGTTTACTGCATACACAAAGGCCCCAGTGCTGCTCTATGTTTTGGAGAATAGTGGCACCATCTGTATTTTTTTCAGTTCAGTTCAGCAGGCATTACTTGGTACAGTGCTGTTCTGGACGTGGAGGGACTACAAGAATAATTTGTTCTTGAGAAGTGCAGGAGATAAGCTATGAAAAAAACATGGGCCTACAATACACACATACATGCTGTGGTGATATAAAATGTGTATGCAAATGATTAGAAAATGAGGAATTCATTACGTGGAATTAATCTGAGAAGACTTCATTACAGAGTTAATTGCTAGGCAGACTGCTGTAGGAACCTTAAAGTGTTGCCGGGTGGAGAGAGAATGCCTTTTGAACTGTGAAGGAAGAGGAAAGAAGGTAGCCAGGCACGATGGTGCATACATATAACTCCAGCTACTCAGGAGGCTGAGGCGGGAGTCTCACTTGAGCCCAGAAGTTGGAGGCTGCTGTGAACGATGAGCACTCCACCCAACTCCAGCCTGGGCGAGAGAGGGCAATACTAGCTCTAAAAGAAAAAAAACAAAGAAAGTAGAAAGCCCTGGCAATGTAGTTTGAAATTTAAAACTCATGTATTCCCCAAGTCCCTTCTTGTTAAAGGGGGCCATGGAACCTAATCCTGCTGGGTGTCAGAGTGAGATAGATTTGCTACAAAGAAGCAGGTGTAGCTGGCTCTGACCGTCATCACCTCATCCCTGCCTGAAAGGACACGGTGTCTGAAGCCGCTTTTGCTCTCTCCCAGCATGGAGGAAAGGCCTGAGAATCCTGACACTGTTCCCAACATCTCTGGGTCCTCGTTTTCAATGTGAGAAAAAAGTGACTCACCTTAGTTATAAGTCACATCTTCTGTTATGTGAAGCCAAGCATATTCCTGACTGATATTCTTTTGTGGGTTTTAGCCAGGTAGAAATTGCCCATATATAGCTGTATTTGGTAAAAATAACTTCTAAAATAAAAATGTACCGATCAGAGAATTATTTCACAAGGAAGCCCTTGCTTTCTTTCAAGTTTATTCACTTGAAGAATCACACTAAAATAATTACATATCTCCATTTCATAATGTGTGGCTAAAAGTAGATTTCCTGATCTTTCAGCCGCATTTGGCCATTAAGCCTCGCCATCTCAGACAAGCACATCTAAAACCTCTGCATGGCCGTAAATTTAATGTCAGCTAGGATTTCAAGGGACAGATACATTTACAATGTCATTTATTTTCCTCTCATTTTTCTTCCAACCCCTGAAGTAATCTATTTCTGCTGCCATTTTTTTTCATATTTAGAAAATTGTTGTATCCACTCCAAAATCTAAGCTTTTTACAGTGTCTTCTCCTATTTTGTGAAATAAAGGTGGTTTAGAAATTCAAGAATTGCTTTTTCACCAGTTTTAGTAACTCAGCATTGGGCAGGGATATGCCTAGAAGACTGTGAAGGCTAGCATCTTTCATCAGAACAGTCATAGACTATGAAAACCAGAAGGGACCATCAAGACTGATGAATTCCATCGATTGGTGCTCAAAATCTTTGGGAGGGATTTTTTCAAAATAAAAAAAAATCTAAGATTCCCCTCCAGAAATCCTGACCCAATGGATCTGGAATGAAAGTCAAAATTATATATATATTTTTAATTTTTCCAAATACTCAGCCAGGTGTAGGGACTGCTAGCCTAGTCCAGTGCTCCTCCAAGTGTGCAGGTGGCTTATGCCTGTAATTCCAGCACTTTGAGAGACCGAGGTAGGAGAATTGCTTGAGATCAGAAGATTAAGACCAGCCTAGGGAACATAGCAAGACCTGGTCGCTACAAAATTTAGCCAGGTGTGGTGACATGCACCTGAAGTCCCAGCACTCAAGAGGCTGAGGTGGAAGAATAGCCTGAGCCCAGGAGTCGAGGATATGGTGAGCCACGATTGCACCACTGTACTCTAGCCTGGGCAAAAAAGTGAGACCCCAGCAAAAAATGAAGATTCTGTTTCAGCATATCCCAGGTTGACCTGAGATTCTGCTTCTCCAACCATCTCCCAGGTGATGCCCTGTTGACGGCCCATGAAGCACACCTTGAGTAACATGGATCTAAGCCACACTCCACCTTTATGCTTTTGTGCTACAGACAAGAAAACCATGACAGAGAGAGGTTAACTGAGTTTTCCAGGTCACATAGGCACTCAGTGGGAGCATGAGGACCAGAACCCAGGTCTTTCAACTCCAGTCCAATGCTCTTCAGCAGTATCACACTGACTAAAATAAAGAGCAGGCTGTCTGTGAGGCCTACTGTGTTGATGAGAACTACAGAACATTAGGCTACTTTGATCCACTCTTGTTTTGTTACAGAAACTTTGAATAGTTCACGATCTTATTTTCTATCTTTCTTAGACTTCTCTTTCCATTTCACATCTAGCCAGTGGTGTGTAGTAAATGTTTAATTACTGACTTTTTTGGAGGAAAAAAAAAAAAGAATTGATTTGCGAAGTTTGCGGATTTCCATGGTGTAAATATTTCTACTGTGGCCATTTTGAAGCTACCATCCTGATGTTTTTGAATTTGGTTCTGGAAAAAGATGTACCCCATCCGTTCTCATGGAGACCAGCTCTCATACACCACTGTACCCAGCTGTCCACTGACCAGAGTTGAGGCCACAGGTCAAGACAGTAGCTGGGGTTACAGCCAACCTGCAAGGAATTGGCACCCAGCCAGAAGAAATAACACTCTTGCTCTTTAAGCAAGCCAGCCTCCACTGTAACTTTTGAGATGTATTGATTGTGTATGTCTTAGGAAAGCTAAAACAAAGATGAGAGGAAAGATAATGGGAATAGCATCTGCTTTTAAAAGAATTAAAACATATAGAGACTGAAAACAAACAAACAAAAATCAACTGATTAATCCCTAAGTGGACAAGTGTAGTATATAGACACTTTCATTTAGTCAAAATACCACCAAAAAACATTGGATCAATTTGCAATTCAAGTCAATACTCTTGCTGAGCACCTTCAGTGTTCAGGTCATTTAGCTGGGCTCTTGCAGCATTAGATTTCTTTTCATGGGATCCTATAGTAGTTTTTTTTTAAATCTTTTTCCTAGGAGAAACCACTTGCTAGGCGTCTGAGGAAGATGAACCAAACAGTCCCTTTGCATTTTGTTTGCCACTAGTCACCAGGTAATTTATATTTTCACAGGTAAAGGCTCTCTATTAAAAGAGATTAACTGAACCGGGCTCAGTGGTTCAGCCTGTAATCCCGTGTTTTGGGAGGCCGAGGTGAGCGGATTGCCTGAGCCCACGGGTTCGAGACCCGCCTGGGCAACTTGGAGACTTCATCTCTACAATAAATAAAAAAAATGAGCCGGGCGTGGTAGCACGCGCCTGTAGTTCCAGCTACTTGGAAGGCTGAGGTGGAAGGATCGCCGGAGCCCAGCAGGGCGAGGCTGCAGTGGCCAGGGACCGGGAGCGGCCACTGCACTCCAGTCTGGGCGACAGAGTGAGACTCCAACTCAAAAAAAAAAAGAGAGATATTAATTATGTTAAGCAAATTATACAGTTCCAGAGAGAAACTACTCATCATCATCATGCATAATAGATAACATTGTACTGAACAATAACTAGAGATCATGCAACAAAGCATTTACATTGTTTAGACATGTCATACAAAGTAGTTTAAGAATAACATTATTACTCATATTCATTAAAATTGGTTATAGCATGCATAGAAGCATTATTTCCCCCCATGAAATTAATGAAAAAAATGAAAGTAAAGTAGAAGGAAAAATAAGAGCAATAAATGTGGATTCTCAATATAGAGGGAATTCAGATGTCTTATATTGCTATCATGGCTTGTTGTTTTTCTCTTCAATTTCCATTCTCACCTTGTCTCTTTCTCCAATAAAAATTTCTTTTACCTAAAAAAAAAAAAATGAATATTCTCCTTACCCTCCACCTAAATGTTATCACCATTCACTAATTCTCTTGGAAAAACAAAGTGTAATTCCTTCCCAGTACCTATAATTAGTAAGTGCTACATATGATCAGAAACAGTTGCTACAATAAGGTTAATTGCTCTGATTTAGTTATCAATCCCTGTAGTTTACTGTGACAAGCCAGCAGGCAATTAAAATTTAAGGAGAAACTTTGTTTAAACGACATTTAACAAAACTAAGTCAATGGATTTGTAAACAGAACCGTTGAGGTAATTTTATCTACACAAAATATGTAAGCAAAATCAAGTAAGAATGAGTACAAAAATTTTCATATAGGGATATCTAGACATTAACTAGCAAATTCCTTGAGAGTTTGTCCATAACTTACCTGGTAAGTCTTAGAGGCTTGATATGATGCTCACAGAATGCCAGTTTAATACAAGAGTTCATTTTTTTTTTTTTTTTTGAGTTGGAGTCTCACTCCATCACCCAGGCTGGAGTGCAGTGGCGAGCTCACCACCACCCCAGCGTTGACTCGCTGGGTTCAAGCAATCCTTCCATCTCAGTCTTCCAAGTAGCTGGAGCTACAAGCATGCGCTACCACGCCTGGTTATTTTTTTTTATTGATATGTTGTAAAGACAAGATCTCACCAAGCTGCCCAGGCTGCTCGAACCCCTGGGCTCAGGCAATCCTCTTGCCTTGGCCCCCAAGGTGCTGGGATTACAGACTTGAGCCACCGCACCCCGCCAAGAGTCAATTCTTAGCAATATTTATTGATCACCTACTATATGCAAGATCCTGGACAAGACACTGCTGATACAACTACATGTAATGCAGGAAGTATAAAGTCACCTGTTCCTTTTGAATACCAGAACTATGCTAAGAATTCTTTTTGAGTCATAATCTAACTTTTAACCCAAGATCGGACAATTCAGTTGGCCTAGAACATGGCTCTAACAAAGTATTGTCCCCATTTTGCATTTCTGACAATAAAAAAATGTTTAAATATCTTGATCACTAGAGAGATAAATGAGAATGGGAATGTAACAGAAATCCATCTTCAAAATGAGAACACATCCTGAACAAAGGACAAAACACTTTAATCAGCCTCACACTTTTTCTAAACTCCAATTTACACCTAATAGGTTTGTTATGAAAATCAAAAGAGATAAACTATATGGAGAATCTGTAAACCCAAAGCACTATACAGGTGAAAAGTGGCATAGTTATTACTATCCATAGGGTTTTATGAGAAGAAATCAACTGGGTTGACTTGGAGCAGCTGCCTGTGTGAAAAGGTGCATTTCTCCATTCAGAAACATTATAATTGGTCAATATCTGACTTTTAAATTTTCTCATGGTTAATCTGTGTGAATCATAATTTCCTGCTGTGGTAAGGAGTATATATTGCCCTCTATTTCTGGAATCTTTTTGCTTTGCTTTTCTTCTTTTTCTCTCTGTGTCTTCTGTGTCTCTCTTTTTTAAACAGACACCCTTTTGTCCAGAGGAAGACTAATTATTATTATTTTTTAGAGTTACTATGAAACTCAATAATACTTAAGTCTCTATCGAAATATTTTTAAAAACTTGACATAGTAATACCAGGGATGCCAAAAAAGTGTATACACATTTTAAGAGATGATATCCATGTAATACTTTTCAAGGTTGAATTGAATTATGGTTGCAATGTGTAGTAATTATTATTATTATATGATCATCACCATCATGACTTCTTTAAAAAAATTTTTTTATTTTAAAGATGTGGAGTACAATTCAGGGTTAGGTATACATATGTTCATTATGCAGGTACCCTTCCCCAGGCAGATTCCCACTACTGTCAATCCCACCTCCCCCCCACCCCAGCAATTTCCCACTACTGCCAATCCTTTTCTTTTCTTTTCTTTTCTTTTTATTGAGTTGGAGTCTCACTCCATCTCCCAGACTGGAGAGCAGTGGCACACTTCTGGCCCCTGCAACCTCGACCTGCTGGGCTCCGGCGATTCTTCCGCCTCAAACTTCCCAGTAGCTGGAACTACAGACATGCACTACCACACCCGGATAATTTTTGATTTATTGTAGAGATGAGGTCTCACCAAGTTGCCCAGGTGGGTCTCGAGTCCACGGACTCAGGCAATCCACTCACTTTGGCCTCCCAAAGCGCTGGGATTTACAGGCTGAGCCACCGAGCCCGGCCGCCAATCCTTTTCTTATAGTATTCTGATAATTGTTCAAGGTCC
The DNA here is from genome assembly GCA_027257055.1 of Cephalopachus bancanus. Lineage (NCBI taxonomy): Eukaryota > Metazoa > Chordata > Mammalia > Primates > Tarsiidae > Cephalopachus > Cephalopachus bancanus. Next base: position 17,036,035 of record JAPVLO010000006.1, read on the forward strand.
GCTTATGAGTGAGAACATGTGATACTCAGTTCTTGGTTTCTGTGGTACATCACTCAGTATTACAGACTCTTAAGTCCATCCAGGTTGCTGTGAAGTCATCATGACTTTTATAGCTGAGACTGGCTGAGATTTGAGCTCATCTAGCTATATTTTTGCTAGGAGATAAACAATATGGAGAATCTGTAAACCCAAAGCACTATACAGGTGAAAAGTGGCATAATTATTACTACCCATAGATTTTTATGCGAAGGGTCCCGAGAGAGAGAGTGATGAGAGATTAAGAAAGACACAGGCACTAAGACATAAAGAAAAGCTGGAGCCAGGTGGGACACTTTCCTCTGATGGAGGAGAAGTGGCCCCGAACTAACTCAGCACGTTTATTTTATAATCAAGCACAAGGGAAGTTGGAAGAGATTCAAGGCCTGTGAGGGAGGCATAATGGAGTTACGTTGCTACCTAAAGGCGAGCTGTTCCACGGTTATCTTGTTGTAGCTAAGGCTTTATCTGTGCTATGTGCACCTGGATGTGTGGGCATCTGAGACACTGTTTCAGGTAGTAGGCTGCATCTCCAGCCTTTGGCTAGGATGCAGAGCTTCCAAGCAAGACCTTGCCTACGAGCTTGGGGCCATTAGGCAAGACCTTGCCTTCGCTTGGGACCTTTACTCAAGGCCTGCTACAGTGACGATGCTCCTCTGATCCCCAATCCACATCCGCTCCGACCTATTTTCATGTTTCAAATGAGGAAACTGAGGTGCAAAGGAAATGTTAGTCACAGACAGTAGCAATGATAAAACTGAAGCCCAGATTTCCAACTCCTTATTAAGTATTTTCTCTGGAGCATTTGGTCCAAGAGGAAAAAAATTAAACTTAAGTTTTTAGGATTGTTAAGCTTTGGGTTCAGGGGAAGAAAAGTTACATGAACTCAAAAGTGAATAGAATAAAAAGAATGTGAATTATTTATTGGCCTAGAATGAATTTTTAGTGAAAGACACGTCATAACCGATGACTTCTGTATTTACCCTGAAATATCTAAATGGTTTTATTGGAATTATATAGTTGAATGCATGCAAGATTTATTGATTTATTTGGCTATAAAGAAACTGTATTATTTTTCTATGCACATTTTTCCCATATTGTTTTCAACATATGGGTCATAATTGGGGCCAGCTAGAAGCTTTTCCCAGTCAAAACTGGAAAGTTCTTTTATAACCATCCACTGATTTCTAATTTTAGATATTTACTTTTTAGCTCTAAAATTTCTATGTGGTTCTTTCTGTAGTTCTTTGCCAAAATTTTCAGCCTATGTCTTTTAACTCTTTAAGCATATTAAGTACAGCGTTTAAAAATAAATGTCTAATAGGCACATTATATAAATCCATATAGGTCTGTCATTTATTTTGGTTTTTGGCCATATAGTCTTATTTCCTTTTTTGCTTAGTTAGCTTTGACAGAGTGCTGGACATTATATATGAAGAATTTTAGAAACCCTTAACGACGTCATCTTTCTCTGAGGACAATTTCCTTTTGTTTCTATCAAATAGTTAAATTTGAGGCACTATCTCTCTGAAATTACTAAATCCAGCTCTGGATTAATGTGATTCAAAGATGGGGCTCAGCCTCTTTGAGGGCTTAGCTATTACTGGAATTGGCAATCATCTCAAGAAGAAAAGTTGTCCCCAAATGCCAGGCTCCATTCTCTGACTCTCTTCTCTTCCAATCCCACAATGCCTCACTGCATTTTTGTTGCTCCGTAGCAAAACCCAGACATTCTTTAAAAACTTCTGAATGGGCCGGGCTCGTTGGCTGAGCCCGTAATCCCAGCACTTTAGAAGGCCGAGGCAAGTGGATTGCCTGAGCCCCTGGGTTCGAGACCAGCCCGGGCAACTTGGTGAGACCTCATCTCTACAATAAATCAAAAATTAGCCGGGTGTGATAGCACAAGCCTGTGATTACAGCTCCTTGGAAGGCTGAGGCGGAAGGATCACCTGAACCTAGCAGGTCAAGGTGGGGGTGGCCGTGAGTGTGCCACTGCACTCCAACCTGGGTGATGGAGTGAGACTCCAACTAAAAAAAAACCAAAAAAAAACTTCTGAATGGCCACAATTTTATTATTTAGTTCAATATCAGGCATTCCACAATACATTTACTTGATGAATTTAATGTGATTTCAAGACAGCTTGAGTCATGCAATTCAAAAGAATAATTTGGATAAGCCCTAGTTTACTTTTTTCCATTTTTCTTTGTGTTCAACAATTTCATATCTGCAGACCTAGAAAATTCTTCACCAAATTTCTGAGTTTTTGAGCCTTCTTGAAGTGTCCATATCAACAGGGGACCTGGTGTGCTCAGTTAACTTGCTAACTTGCTCTTATATCCCTACCTGCCCAGATCCCTTTATGCCTTCCTCTCTTGGCCAACTCTGAATTGTGATTCTGCTAAAGAATAGTGAAATTGCTAAACAAGACTGACTAAAATGCTTAGGGATGCATTAATCACTACCCTTTCTTTATTCTCTCTTCCTTTTTTTTTTTAAAGTCGGGGTCTTGCTCTGTTTCCTAGCATGGAGTGCAGTGGCACAGTCACGACTTACTGCAGCCTTGAATTCCTGGGCTCAAGTGATCCTCTCACATCAGCCTCCCAGATAACTGGGACCACAGGCACATGATACCACACCTGGCTACTTTTATTCATTTTCTATTGAAAAATGCAAAGAGTTCATTCTAAAACATACGGGCCTTTTATATTTCAATACAGACTTTCTACAGAAGGGTTGAAAGAGATTTCCAAGTCTTACTAACAAATTGGAAAGTAGATACACATTTTTTAACCTGATAGAAAAACAATACAGAGGGAATAATTGAAAATGTCTTATTAGATTGATGTTAGAATTGGCAATTCTAGGCATGCCTCCTGATTGTCACTCCAGAATTGTAACCATAAGACGGTAGATATTTGTTTTGTTTTGGTTTTTTTTTTTTTTTGAGTAGGAGTCTTACTCTGTCGTCCGGGCTGGAGTGCAGTAGCACGCTCGTGGCCACCACAGCCTCAACCAGCTGGGCTAAGGCGATCTTTCCACTTCAGCCTTCCAAATAGCTGAAACTACAGGCATACAATACCATGCCCAGCTAATTTTTTTTATTTATTGTAGAGATGAGGTCTTGCCAAGTTGCCCAGGCTGGTCTCGAACCCCTGGGCTCAGGCAATCCTCTCACCTCAGCCTCCCAAAGTGCTAGGATTACAGGCTTGAACCACCACATCCGGTAGATATTTTTAAGAGAAATAAACAGTAAGTTGATCGCCTATACTATTGTCTTTTTCTCTCCCCCCTCCCCTCCCAATTTTCTTCATTGGTTCAGTTACTTTGGGGACCATAACTTGTCCCCTTTTTGTAAAAATGGACAAAAATAGTGAGTACTTTTCATTTTGCCTATCTTGTAAGTAGCTCCATGAAGTAAGAGATGGAGATGATCGTGTCTCTCTCCAAATCCCCTGATCCTACCACAAGGACCAGCAATAACTCTTGGTAGTTACATGGAAGATGCATATTTCCTTCTTAACTATTTTGCTGATTTTGATTGGAACTTGTAACTTTCATAGCATCCTTACAAGGTGACTGGAGAGCTTTTTCTTGAGGGGGATAATCTTTGTTTGTGCAACTTTTTGCTCATTTATTTTCCTAGCAATGTTATTGCCTCTCTAACACCATCTCTTCTCCCCTTAACCCTCCTCCTCCATCCTTGTTTTTGTAATCTTTTTTACACTAGTTACAAGCTACCTAGTATGGAAGGAAAATAATTTTAGGAAAGGAAAAAGATTGTTGAATGTACCACCTTTATTCTGGAATTTGCAATAATGGCAGAATTCTTAACAGAGCTAGCAATCACCACATGGGGGACCTCGAAAGCCGCAGGGCAGCATCTAACATGGAGACGGACCCACAGGGGAGGATATTCCCCTAAATACACATCATCAACAGGAATATGAAATGCAAAGTGGACTCTGAGAGGCTGGCACATTATGTCAGCATGCAAGTGCCAGTCACGCTTGTGAGTGTCAGAGTTCACTTCCTCATAGCTAAAAAGTGGAAGATGACTCATGTGTCTTCTATTGATGTCAATAAAACACGTGGGTGAGTAGTATCTCTTGAGGTAGCTGGAGAAGCAGTCAGTAAAATGGTAAGAAAGTCACTCTTCCAGCCTCCCCAGTCTTCTCAACTGTGCACGAACTGTACTGTGAGTGTCGACCTCAAATAGCTTAGGTGACCAATCTAAATTCCACAATATGTCAACCTGACCTTGTCCTTTCTTCGGGTGTTTATATAGTTCTGAAAAAAAAATCCATTACATAAAGGAAATTACAAACATAATGCACCCAAATTCTAGAGAATACTTACAAAATTGCATCATTTTGCAACAGATTCACAATTTCAGATCCGTGTTGGCCAGGGGCAGGGATTAGTCAATCTTAAATATGAGCATTTGGGGTCTTTCATTTAATCAAATCCATTGAAAATAATTATATCATTGATTCTTTTCAGCCACATCATTATATACATATTCAGAGTTGCTTTTTGAGAGAGTAGGTTATGGGAAAGGAATATTTAATCCAGCTGTTAATCTTATTACATATACTTAAATTTTGTAGCTGTTATGTGGCAATTGATTTCTGCTCTATCCAGCTTGTATGATAAAAATGAGCTATTTCTAAAAACATATCTGTTATTTATAATTTAAATAAATATCTGTTATAACTTGGGCTTCTTAAGAATCACCCTTTCGGGTTCATATTTACACTAGCAATTGTCATATCCATCATAGAAGAAAAAAACGATATTAAAGGCAAAATTGTTCATGGTGCATAAATGACACTCCTTGTGACCTGGCACTTCTTGGAAGAAAGGAGGATAGTGAGAGGAGCCCCTCATGTTCTGGGAAAGTTCTCTGAGGTGGGAGGCTGCCATTCACAGCTACCTGGGCGGGTCTGAACTGGATGCATGCACAGTGATACAGAACGTGCAGGAAAGCCTAGAGTGGGATGATGTGTTGCCACCATGTAAGTCATGCTGAGCACTCCAGACCTTCTCAGAAAAGAGATTAACATATTTTTCAGCAGCTGTAATGGTGCATATTTTGCTTTTTAAAATAAGCTATTGTTGATGCCTTCTTCTCAGAAACACATAACTTACTGTACAAGTCTCTCCCCCATCCCCCACACAATACATTTCAGATGGACGAGGCATGTCTGCAGTGTTTGCCCCTGAGTCACTGTGATAGCCACTCTGAGCCATCAGTACTGAGTGACCACAAAGATGACACATCGCGCCATTGTTCTGGAATTTCGAAACTAGTGAACATTAAAATCTTGTCTTAGCTACAGATAAAAGCCAAATTTTGCATTACTTTCCTTCTTTCTTTTTTTTTTCCTGGAAGGTGTGTATATGTGGAAGTGAAGGCACTCTTGTAGAAGGACACACACACACCTAGTTTTTTAAATAGGTATGGAGAGTTTCCATAGAGTTATCTTCTTTTTTTTTCAGATTGGAAAATACAGTTTATTTAGAAAGTAAATTTGAGATAGAGAGAGACAAAGAGGAGATTCACCTCCCCAAGGGAGTGGAGGGCGCCAAAGCTAGGAAACATGACCAGAGTTACCTTCTTGCCATCTATGTTGGAGTTAGTAATCGTTGCCAGATAAGGTTATTACCAAGAAAACCTCTGGGTGGAGTGTGAAAATCTGTCTTCTGATGACTTTAGATGGCCTTTAGTTTTCTCATTGCAATTAAAGGATGCCCTGAGCCTTGCATTCCCTTGGTCTTGCCCTTCAAATATAGTAGTCTTCATAATTCATATAGTTGCCTATAATGTTCAAGTGAAAATTATAGGTCTGAAAATTAGATTTACAAAAAATATTTGGAATTCTTCTGCCTAGAGGATTTGTCTACTTTCTCCTACTTATTCGTTTCTTGAATTACATATTTCAATCAGTATGGGAACATGGGTATTTATTTTATACACTGAGTTACTATCCAATAGTACACCATTTATTTATTTGTTTTTGTTCAAATGGTTCCAGTTTCGGTCATAGGAGTTGTTTCCCTTTGACATGTCCCCATTTCTGTGGGGTTATTTAAATGTATATTTTGGGGTGTTTTTTGTTTTTTTTTTTTTTTGCTGTTTCTGTTTGAGCACCTTCTTACTCTCTGGATTACAATATGCTGCAGGCCCACCTTATGTATTTCCTGTCCAGTCCTAAAATCAGTCATTCCTCTAAGTCTTTGTTCCTCTAGCTGGAGAATGAAACCAAGATCTTTTTGCTCCTGGAATATTATCATCTTTAGGCTTTCTCAGTGGACAGAACAAGGAAACATATGTGTGTGCTCTAATAAGTATATGTACACATATCCATAAATATTTCTATATAATTTGTTTGCTTCTACATTAAGCTAAGCATGAGTTCATATGCATGTCTCTGACTCTAATCTGGTACCACATGGATCATTCTAGCCTTTACCTTCTGTTTGCTTATAACCTTTCACTGCAACAGTGAGAAACCTGGCTGCCAGCATCCACCTTCCACTTGCTTGTTTGATACCCGTACACATGTATGATGGCTTCAAAGTAAAATCCTACTCCTGGGGGACACAACTTCGTCAACTAGAGATCAATGTATACGTACAGTTCATTTTGCCTCAAGTCTTATAGTCTTTGTTCATTTCCAAAGTTACTTAGATCAGCAACTGTCTCCTCACCCTCATCAGGGAAATTATTTCTTACATCTGTAGTGTACTTGCATTACTTTGTCATAGCCTCATTCCATCTGGGACCCCTCCTCCCCAACATCTTAAATGATTTTTAGAAATTTTTATGTGTTAAGGTTCACAGAAATCATGTTCTGTGCTGTGAAGTTCTTCTCCCTGTGCAGGGAGTTGGTGCATATCTCCTCACCCCATTCAGTGTGGGCTGCATATAGTGACTTCTTTCCAAAAAGCACAGTACGTAAAAGGTGGAGAGGAGAGTAACTTACAGTGGAGAAACCTGACAAACATTGCCTCAACCAGGTGGCCGTGGTCAGTATCACCAGTGACAAGTCATACAGAAAGCAAGTAAGTACTCTTGGTATGGTGTGGTGAGAATGATACTTTCCCTCCGTGATCTTTGTTCCCCAAACCCATAACCCCAGTCTAATCATGAGGAAGACATTCAAGAAACCCCAATTGAGGGATATTCTACAAAATATCTAACCAAACTTTTTCAAATCTGTCACAGTTGGCTGGGGTGTGGTGGCTCATGCCTGTAACCCCAGCACTTGGGAGGTCAAGGCGGGAAGATTAAGCCCAGGAGTTGGAGATCAGCCTAGACAACATAGTGAGCCCCCATGTCTACAAAAAATTTAAAGAAAAAATTAGCCGAGTGTGACGGCACACATCTGTAGTCCCACCTATTTGGGAGGCTGAGGCGGGAGGATCACCTGTGCATAGAAGTTGCTGTGATGAGTCATGACCATGCCACTGCACTCCGGTCCGGGTGACAGAGTGAGAGCCCTGACTCAAACAAAACAAAACAATAAAAAACAAAGCAATAAAACTATCAAGGCCATGAAAAACAAGGAAAGTCAGAAACGGTCACAATCTAGAGAAGCCTAAGGAGATAACTTGATTTTACGTGGTATACTGACTAGAACCCTGAAACAGAAAAGGGACATTAGGAGAAAACTGAGTGTCTGAATACAGTGTGGACTTCAGTTAATAATAATGTATTACTATTGGTTCATTAGTGTTGACAAATGTTAACAATGAGAAACTGGGTGTGGGGTGTAGGGTACAGGGGACTTACCTTTTGCCTTTTTTACTGTTCTATAAATGTAAAACTATTCTAAATTTAAAAGGGCATTTTAAAAAATTAAGTAGACTGGGCTCGGTGGCTCAGCCTGTAATCCCAGCCGGGAGGCCGAGGCGAGAGGATTGCCTGAGCCCGCAGGTTCGAGACCCACCCGGGCAACTTGGTGAGACCTTGCTCATCTCTATAATAAATCAAAAACTAGCCGGGTGTGGTAGCGCGTGCCTGTAGTTCCAGCTACTCGGAAGGCTGAGGCGGAAGGATTGCCGGAGCCCAATAGGTCGAGGTTGCGGTGGTCGGGAGCGCAGCACTGCACTCCAGCCTGGGCAACAGAGTGAGACTCCAACTCAAAAATAAAAAAATAAAAAATAAAAATAATAAAAAACTAAGTAGAAAAAGTTACATCTGATGCTTTAAGGAAAAAGACATTTGTAAATGTGAGGAAAAAGCAAGACTGTTATGGATGTTGCTTCCTTTGAGTTATAAAACGTATTTTTCCTGCTAAAAAACCTTGTGGCATCTTTCTTTACCTTTTAAGAATTTAAAAGTAGGGCATTGCCTACAAATCTAGCAAGTAGAAATGGCCCAAAGGAACTCATCTCTGAAGATGCATTTAGATCGGGCTTCTTGCATCAAGAATGAGTTGATGACCCAAAAACCTTATTTTAAATGTTAATGAGCATCTATTTCACTAGAAATTATTATATTCTGGAATACTGTCTGGCTCTCATAATCAGTAATTGAGATATAAACTCATATCTATTTTTCTTTGGAACATATTAGACTATGTTATTTGAAGAGGAAAGCTGTGCCTTACTCAGCCCAATTGAGTGCTCACAACCTACACAGCAAAGTTTTTTGTCTTTACTGTGCTAAAATATATGACATTAAATTTTCTATTTGAATTCTATTAAGTGTATAATTCAGTGGTATTAAGTACATTCACAAAGTTGTGGAACCATCATTGCTATTTTCAAAATGGTTTCCATCAGAACTGAAATTCTACGTCCATTCACATTTTGTATATCCAGTGATGGACACTGGGTTGCTCCCACTTTGTGGCTGTCCTACGCAATAGGTTTTGTGAGTGTAACTTTTCTTTAAAAGAAAAATATATAGTGAACTTCCCTGGAATGCAAAATTTGGCTCACTTCTCACTGGATGTCAAATGATAAACACATATGCTGGAGATGGAGCCTTGAATTTCGTGGCTCTGGAGGCCTCAGGCCAAAGTCATAGCTGAACAGGTAGCCATCTCCCAGGGCTTTTGTTGCTTGTTCACGTATGCTTGTTTTTGTTTTTGCACATCTCTGCTAAATGTAATACCCTGTCTTATTCTCTTTTCTTCCTCCCTGTTGTTGTGTCAAAACTACTGTTAATAAGTTCAGGTAATTCACATGTCAAATGATTGATGCTGATTATTGATTCATTACCAACTACCATAGTTTATAAATCAAGTACCGCAGGCTGGGATAATTAAGCAGGCTGCAAATATGATGGGGACAGGAGTTGCGATTGGTGGAATTTGCTTGGAGAATTTGCCCACCCCAAAACGCAGCTCCTCTTCTCCCTTGACCTGACTTCTCCAGACCACCTCCCTTACTTGGAGATATTACCATTCACCTGATCATCCGAGAGAGACCCCAGGGAATCACCCCCGACTCCTTCCTCTTTTTACTCCCTGTTATAAACTCCACATATTTTGCCCTATAAACTTGTTCAAATCACCCCTCCTCTCTATTTCTCTGTCCTCTGCCTGCACGGCAGTGATGATGTCCACCCCACTTCCTGCAATACTTCCTGTAGATTTAGACAAGAGGGGCCCTTCCCCCAAATGCTGTGCTATAGAGGGGAAGGCTTGTCACAAACACACGCACACACACATTGTTGAAGAACACGTAGTTCCTCTGTCAGTCAAAATCTGATGCTCAGCATTGGAAAAGTCAACTCATAACCCCAAACATCCACGCTCGTGACTAACCAAGCCTCCGGGAAAAACATCTCCATATCTCTTCTCAACGTCTATTACAGTAAGGATCCTTTGAACAGAAGGCAGCTACCTGAATAATATTAAAAGTTGTGGGTTTTACCATCACTTAAATAAGAGGAAAAGCAAGGTTTTTTTTTTTACATTGCCGAGGAATTTCAGTAGGCAGGTATCTCAGTAACTGGAAAGACAAAGAGTTTGCTGCTATTAGCTGAATGATGTTCTTCCCAAATTTACATGTTGAAGCCCTAATCTCAGTACCTCAAAACGGAGCTGTACTTAGAGAAAGGGTCTTTAAAAAAGCAATTAAGCCTGGGCATGGTGGCTTATGCCTATCATCTCAGCACTTTGGGAGACTGAAGTAGGAAGATCATTTGGGGCCAGGAGTTCAAGACCAGCCTGGGCAACATAAAGAAACCCTGTCTCTACAAAAATTTAATCCAGAGTGGTGGTACATACCTGCAGTCCCAGCCATTAGGGAGACTGAGGCAGGAGGATCACTTGAGACCAGGAGTTCGAGTCTGCAGTAAGTTATGATCACACCATTGCTCTCCAGCCTGGCTAACATAGCAAGATTTGGGGGGAGGAATGGGGAGAATTAAGCTAAAATGATATCAAATGATATCATTCCAGTGGACGTTAATCCACTAAATGTTGTGTTTTTATAGCAAGAGGAAATCAGGACATGACATACACAGAGAAAACCATGTTAAGACACAGGAAGAAGACAGCCGTCTTCAAGCCAAGGAGAGAGGTCTCAGAAGAAACCAACCCTGCTGATGCTTTCATCTTGGATTTCTGGCCTCCAGAACTGTGAGGAAATGCATTTCTGCTGTTTAAGCCACCCAGTGTGTGGTACTTTGTTATGGTAGCCTGAGGAAACGAATACACTTGCCAAACTTCTTCCTCTTAAAGAGCAAAATATTGGTTTCCAATAGTGCCATTTTCTTGTTTGTTTGTTTTTAGATTCTATTTTATGGTTCCTAATAGCACCTTCACATTCTGGCCCTGGGCTTGTGCTAGAAAAGGCTCTACCCTGGCCCTCCTTTGGCTGTGCCCTAGAAGCCTAGTAGTAAAGAGGGCCAAGATGTGCCCTTTTCCACACCAGATTACCTGTCTAAATAGTCCTACTCCCATCACCAGGAACTGTGCTGGGCTCTTTCCTAAGTTTCTTCTCCTGAAAACGGAGTATGTCACCACTCTGCACACCACTAAGACTTAGAGATAACCCAGCACAACTGTTTGTGAGTGATATGGTCAGAGCTTGGACTTGTAGACTAGGGTGTCCATATGCAAGGATTCAAGACCCTACATGATATGGAATGGGGCTGGAAGTGGCAAGAGAAGGGAGTTGAAATGTGGGGCTGGAGGCTGAGAGCTGGAACCTAGAAGCCAGCTTTAGTGATCTTTTTTGACTTATATCTTCTGGCATGGTCTGGCATGGTTCTCTGAGAAGCCAAGGAGTTCTGAATTTGAACTCGAACTTCCAGCTCATTAGGAAGGTATATTCATCAAGATCAAGGAATAAAACATATTTTATTTTATTGTTTGTTAATATAATTGCAGATTTTACATATTTAGGCACATCATATATGGGTCTTCACAAATACTAGGAGCAGGCTTAGTGGTTCTGGAGGAACTTTTGAATTGCAGCAGTATTTTCCCCAGGTTCACATGAAGACTGAGAAGGAACATTTTTCAATATTCAACAATTCATATTACTCTTAAATTTGTGTGTATATAGGTCTATACATAACATGTGTGAAACATGAAATCAATTTTAATATTAGCAATAAAGCAGTTATTAAAATTAAAATGTCAAGCTGGGCTCAGTGGCTCAGTCTGCAATCCCAGCACTTTGGGAGGCCGAGACGAGTGGATGACCTGAGCCCGTGGGTTCAAGACTAGCCCAGGCAACTTGGCAAGATCTCGTCTCTACAGTTAAAAAAAACTTTTTTTTTTTTAAGTTGGAGTCTCACTCTCGTTGCCCAGGCTAATTTTAAAAAAAAAAAAAATTAAAATGTCAAATAGTTGGGTTTTTATAAACAATATGATTTCATTAAAATTTGTAAAAATTCAATAATGTAGCTTTCTTTAAATAATTTTTATTCACATTCTTATTAAAATGTGATTATAATTTGTATTTTGCTTTTAATTATTTCAAATATTTCAGAAGAAAAATACTTTTTAAAATTGAAGAATTGTGGCGTGCACATAAGGGTTTGTTTCATAAATATATTACATGAAGGTGAGGTTTGGACTTCTCACAAGCCTTCCCTGCCCCAGTAGTGGGCACGGTACCCAATGGGTAGTTTTGTAACCCTTGTTTCTCCCTCCCTCCTTTAGCAGTACCCAGTGTCTGTTGCTCCTGCCCTTGTGCCATGTGTGTCCAACATTTAGTGCCCACTTATTAACGAGAGCATATGGTATTCATGTGAAATTAGCAAGAGTATGTGATTTTTTTCTTTATGAGATAATTAACTTAATATGATGGTCTTCAGCTGCATCCATGTTGTTGCAAAGGACATGATTTTGTTCTTCTTTGTGACTGGATAGTATTCCATAGTGTATATGTTCCATGTTTTCTTTACCTTATCAACCTTCAGTGAGCATCTGGGTTGGTTCCATATTTTTGCTGTTGTGAATAGTGCTACAACAAGCATATGTGTACAGGTGTCTTTTTTGTAGAACAATTTGTGTTCCTTTAGGTATATTCCCAGAAGTGGTATTGTTGGGTTAAATGGTAGCTCAATTTTTAGTTCTTTGAGAAATATTCAAACTTCTTTCCACAAAGGTTGAACTAGTTTACATTCCCACCAACAGTGAACAGTCATTCTTTTTTCTTCTTCTCAGCCTCTCCCATACCTGTGTTTTTCTTTTTTTTTTTTTGAGTTGGAGTCTCACTCTGTCACCCAGACTGGAGTGCAGTGGCCGCTTCTGGCCACCGCAACCTCGACCTGCTGGGCTCCGGCGATCCTTCCGCCTCAGCCTTCCAAGTAGCCGGAATTACAGGCATGTGCTACCACACCCGGCTGATTTTTTGATTTATTGTAGAGATGAGGTCTCGCTGTCCAGGCGGGTCTCGAACCCGCGGGCTCAGGCAATCCGCTCACCTCAGCCTCCCAAAGGCGCGGGATTACAGGCTGAGCCACCGAACCTGGCTAATATCTGTGTTTTTCATGTGGTTTTTTTTTTTTTTTTACATTTTAATGATAGCCATCCTGACTTGTGTGAAGTGATATCTCATTGTAGTTTTGATTTGCATTTCTCTGATGATTAGTGATACTGAGGAGTTTTTCAAATGTTTGTTGGCTGTTTGTACGTCTTCCTTTGAAAAATGTCTGTTCATGTCTTTTGCTCAGTTTTTAATGGGTTATTTTTTCCCCCTGGCAATTAATTTGAGTTCCTTTTAGATCCTGGATGTTAAGCCTTTGTCAGATGCATAGTTTGCAAATATTTTTCCCATTCTGTGTGTTGTAAATTTATTCTTTGTGTAATGTAACTTTTTACATTCCATGTGTTGATGGTTTATTTTGCTGTGCAGAGATGTTTTTTTTTTTTTTTGATAAAGTACCACCTGTCAATTTTGGTTTTTGCTGCATTTGCTTTTGAAGACTTGGGCATGAATTCATACCTAAGCCAATGTCCAGGACAGTGTTCCCTAGGTTTTCTTTGATGATTTTTTTTTTTTAAGTTGGAGTCTCACTCTCATTGCCCAGGCTAAAGCGCGGTAGCACACTCACGGCCACCATAGCCTCGGCCCACTGGGATTAGACAATACTTTGACTTCAACCTTCCAAGCAGCTGGATCTACAGATGCATGCCACCACTCCCAGTTATTTTGTGTGTGTGATTTATTGTACAGACGAGGGCTCACCAAGTTGCCCAGGCTGGTCTCGAACCCCTGGGTTCAGGTAATCCTCTCGCCTCAGTCTCCCAAAGTGCTGGAATTACAGGCTGAGCCACCATGCCCAGCCTGAAGATTCTTATAGTTTGAGGTTTTGCGTTTCAATACTTGATCCAGGTTAAGTTAATTTTTGTATATAGTGTTAGGTAAAGGTCCAGTTTCATTATTTTAGTCAGTTTTTCCAGCACTATTTGCTAAATAGAGTTTCTTTCTTTTCTTTCTTTCTTTTTTTTTTTTTTTTTTTTTTTTTTTTTGAGTTGGAGTCTCACTCTGTCACCCAGACTGGAGTGCCTTCCGCCTCACCTTCCAAGTAACTGGAACTACAAGGCATGCGCTACCACGCCCAGCTAATTTTTTAATTTATTGTAGAGATGAGGTCTCGCCAAGTTGCCTAGGCGGGTCTTGAACCCGTAGGCTCAGCAATCTACTCACCTCAGCCTCCCAAAATACTGGGATTACAGGCTGAGCCACCGAGCCCGGCCAAATAGAGTTTCTTTTCCTCAATATTTGTTTTTGTCAGCTTTGTCCAAATGAATTGATTGAAGATCTGTGGTTTTGTTTCTGGTTCTGTATGCTGTTCCATTAGGCTGTGTGTCTATTTTTGTACCAGAACTATGTTGTGTTAGTTACTGTAGCCTTGTAGTAAAGTTTGCAATCTGGGAGTGTGATGACACCAGCTTTGTTAGTTTTGCTGTGGAGTTTTAGCTATTTAGGATCTTTTTTGTTTGCATATAAATTTAAGTATTGTCTTTTCCAGGCCTATGAAAAATGATGCTAGTAATTTGAAAGAGAGTGTACTGAATCTGTAGAGTAGATTGCCTTGAGTAGAATGGACATCTTGACAACATTGATTCTTCCAAACCATGAGTATGGGATGTTCTTCCACTTGTTTGCATAATCCTTGATTTCTTTGAACAGTATTTTGTAGTTCCCATTGTAAAGATCTTTCACCTCTTTGGTTAAGTGAATACTGAGATATTTTATTTTGTGTGCATCTGTTGTGAATGAGACTATGTTTTTAATTGGTTCTCAGCCTGCTGTTTTTGGTGTATAAAAATGCAACTGACTTTTGCGAAAAAATACATTTTAAGTGTACATAAAATTTTACTTCCCTTACTGTAATTTGTGTTTTGTGATAAAAATGCATTAAATTTTGTATACTTTGATTTTAATTACATGTTTTGTTTTATTCTTACAGAACAAGCAAAAATTGAGATTCAACAGAAACAGAAAATGTGCCAGCAGAGTGCAGAAAACATAAAAAGGAAAAAAATAAATAGAAAATCTTCAAAGAGGCAGTCTGCTTAAAATTCTAACTGGAGACAGTAAAAATGAACAGGTTTTTATTGAGTATGTCAATAAAATATTTGATTAAGACAATTATTGAATGAAGCTTTCCTTACTAATCAAAGCAATGGAAACAAATGAGAAAGTTATTCTCATCAAATCTACAACTTGGGAAGCGATCAGATAAAATCCCTGCACGTTCCCATTCCCTGTAAATGAAGTTAACTACAGGTGGGAGCAATGAGAACCTCTACTCCTCCTCTGACACCCTCACGGACCTCTGTCCCCTTTCCCTCTAACCTGTCCTATGTGCTGTCTGAGTGGGCTAACTGGTCCCTATTCAGGAAAGACTCTACAACTTTCTAACATGTGGAGCAGGGTTGTCCAAAGCATGTCCAAAAGAACACAGAGGGCTTGTGGTTGGTGACTCTGGGAGAGGCAGAAGGTTCTGTGGCTACACAAGTGTGAGAAAGAGGAGGCACCACCATCTTATTCATCATATTGGTGGCATCATATTATTGATTCTTTAAACATTTAACATATGAACCCCTTGCTTGACTCTCCAGAGGGTTATATAGCTGGCAGATCTCCCAGCCAATCCACAGAACAGTTCTTAGAACTAGTGTTCTTGAAAGAGTTCCTCCAGGCCTTCATTCTCCAATATGGTGGCCACTGGCCACGGGTGGCTGTGGAGCACCTTGAATGTGACTTGTCTGAATTAAGTACAAAGCACACTGTATTTCGAAGACAGTTATAGAAAAAGAGAATGCGATTAACTTAATAATATTTCTATTGGATACATGTTGACATAATATTATTTTGGATATATTGGGTGAAATAAAATGTATTATATGGTTAAAATTAATTTTACCTGTTTTGTTTTACTTTAAATTAGGTTACTGGAAAATCTGAAATTTTACCTGTGGTTTGCATTATGAGTATATTTTTTCTGGACAGCAACGACTTCGAGGAAAGCATGTACATCAGACCACACAGGATGGGGGCATCTGCTTACTTCTCCAGCCCTCTCTCTCAGTACTATCTCACTTTGGGCTCCCATCTCTCCAGATGGCTTTAAGAGAAACCCCTCTTTATCCCTGCTGGCCACCACCACCATCTAGCAACACTTGACACCTCCATTCTTTGCTCATTCCAACTCCTGGAATGAGAGTCCATCAACTCTTAGTCACCTTTCACGTATTAAGCATCAATCACTCATACAGGAAGCCTGTCTGCAAATCTGGGCACACCTGTCCCCCTGCCTGATTAGGTGCCCTTCCTCCATGCACATGTGATTTCCTGTGGTACACCTCTAACCTGAACTTACTCCACGGCTTTATAAGCATCTGCTTATGCATCTCTCTTTCAATACATTGTAAGTGTGTCGTGAGGGTGGAGGTAGAGCTTCTTTTTACATTCCAAGCACCTTTCACAGTGCCTGGGGGCATTAAGCCCTCAATAAATGTTTAGTGGATGAATGAATGATTCAGGAATGAAGCAGAAATGGTTTCTTCCCTAAAGAGGCATACTCTAGAAAAAAGAAGCAGATATATAAATAGATAGTTGATGTGTTGCTTTAATTATGTTATAAATGATACTGAGTCGTATGAAGACTCTTAACAGGGAAGCTAACAGGGCTGGTTTTGTGGGTGTCCAGCCAGTACTGTAGCACAGCCTCTGCACTTAAGGGCTGTAGCGGGAATCTTTGCAGAGAGTGACAGGAGGCCACTTTGCCAGGAAACAGTGTTTATTCAAGCCAGCACTGGCTCTGCAGATTTGCATCCAAGTGCTGAGTCCCTGAATGCAGGGAGGTATTGCCTTATATACATTTTAGTTTCTTTGTCTCCCATACAAGGCAGCAGTTTGGCGTTATCCATTTGATTGGATATTTTGTAGCTGGAGGCAGCAGTTAGCATTACTTGTTCCACACTGATTGGTTTTACACCATTATTTCATTTGCATGTCCTATTTGCTGATTAGCTTACAAGATCACTATCCTGATTGGATTCCATCAAAAGTTTGAACGTGTAGCCCGCCAAAGTGAAAAGTCTGGGAAAAGAGTAGCACAAAGAAGCCGGAAGTTGGTCAGGGGCGGTGGCTCATGCCTATACGCCCAGCACTTTGAGAGGCTGAGGTGAGAGCATTGCCTGAGCCATGGGTTTGAGACCATCCTGGTCAACTTGGCAAGACCTCATCTCTACAATAAATCAAAAAAAGTAGCCGGGCATGGTGGTGTGTGCCTGTAGCTCCAGTTACTTGGAAGGCTGAGGTGGAAAGATCACCTGAGCCCAGCAGGTCGAGGCTGTGGTGGCTGTGAGTGTGCCACTGTCCTCCAGCCTGGGTGACAGAGTGAGACTCCAACTAAAAAAGAAAAGAAAAGAAGCAGGAAGAAACTTATTTTCCCTTTTCTTATTTCTGCATTTTTAGAAGGGCCCTTGCACCAGGACCTAGTGCGTCATTTAATACTCTTATGGACACTGTCTTGAAATACTTAATACCTTTTCAACAAGTGGCCACACATTTTCATTTCGCTTTGGGCTCCACAAATTACATAGCCAACTCTGCACAACTCTGCTTGATTCTAGCTTTGTGTTGTTGTTTAGCAGACCTCAGCCTCCTGATGCAGAATGAATACCAACAGGTACCCTCTGCTTCTCAGGTAACATCTCACGACAGCACCCTATCACAGAAATTGTTTGTCCCATATTTGGAGACAAGAAAACAATGACTCGGGTTCAGTAAGAGCTAATAGGTAGAAAAGAAAGGGTTCAAAGCTGTGTTTTCTGACTTCATGTTCTGCACTCTTTCCCCCAAATGACACTTGTCTCAAGGGACCAAACAAAGAAAAATTGAGCAAACAAAATAGCTTCACCTAAATACATCTGAGCTTTCTTCCATTGTCCGTTATTTTTAGGGTTGTAGAGATGACTGTAAAAGAAAATAAACAATAAACAATGTGAGAAAGAGGGAAGAGACTAGCAGGAGTAGAGGGTTATAGCGTTTGTTGAATGACTGCTGAGGCAGGGAACATCTGGGTGGACTGTGACTTGTGTGGTCATGGAAAAGTCATGGAGGATGGCGGCTACACACTACCAAAGGGTGAGTGCACTGGCTGGATCTCACCTGTCATTCTACCTTTCCCTACTTCTCTTTTCTTCATGGCATTTATGCCTTTTCATAGCATCGCTGATTATTCTAATTATCCTGGGATTATTATTGTTTACCAATGATCATCTAATTCCTTCATTGGATTGTCAACTTCTTTGGACAAGGATCATGGTGTTTTGTTCAATGCCATACCCCCAGAGCCTAGAAAAACATCGGTGCCTAGTAATGACTCAGTAAATACTTGCTGAATGAATGAATATCATCAAAAAACCAAGCATCCCGAGGAAAGTATGCTCTAAGCAACCTACTACAGTCAAAAAGCTAGCTGGATTTAATTGTTTTACTCATCAACTTTGGTTTTAGAAGCCTGTGTCTAACTAATACTTAAAGGGCAATTTTGTCTTTCTTTTTCTACTGCTGATGCTAGGAATCCTAAAAATATAAGAGAAAGTCTCGATAAATCCTGAAAAATATGCAAGTAATTGCAGGGAGACAAAAACTACAAAGATTACTGCATTATAAAGCACTAAAAAGAAATCTTGTAAAAGCCATGTTGTATTTTACTGTTAGGACAATGTTAAATAAATTATCCAAAGAATTCTTAAGTTGTGTGAGAATTCTCATTTTATTGAAGGAAATCCTGGCCATTTATACTTTATGCTTTGGCGCAAAGGTCAGGAGCCAGCCAGTCAAACTGGGAATGAGATCATTTTTGTTTATAGATAGAGTGAGCCCTCAACTCTCTGACCTTCTTCAGTCTTTAATCTCTTTGTGTATCTTTTTTGATACTATGTAGTTTTTAATCAAATGTTAGAATTATTTTTGTACATTGGAATCTAAAAAGCTCAAAATTATACTCTTCATATATAAATAACCTTTTTGAATGAATATATGGATATGAGTAAATTAAGAAGCAGATTTTAAGTTCCTTTTATATTTATTTGTTTGTTTGTTTGTTGTTTATTGAATCTGAGTCTCAGTCTGTCACCCAGGCTGGAGTACAGTGGCACGCTCATTGCTACTGCAGCCTCAACCCACTGGTTCAAGCAATCCCTCTGCCTCAGTCTTCCAAGTATTTGGGACTACAGGCATGTGCCACTGCATCAGGCAAATTTTTAAAAATTTATTGTAGAGATGAAGTCTCTCCAAATTGCGTAGGCTGGTCTTGAACCCCTGGGCTCGAGCAATCCTCCTGCTTCAGTCTTTCAAAATGCTGAGATTACAGGCATGAGCCACTTCACCTGGCCTAAATTTATTTTTATTTTTTAGCTATAGGGTCTCACTATGTTGCCCAGGCTGTCCCAAACTCCTGGCCTCAAGCAATCCTCCCACCTCAGGCTCCCAAGAGATTACAGGAATAAGTGACTGTGCCTGGCCAGATTCCAAGTGCTAAACAGGCCATCTACAGCAAGTTTTTTAGAGCATCACCATTTTGGAAGGTGGGAACCGTCTGTGTTTGTATTTAGTAAACATATTTTATAATTCACTCATCACAGGCCAACTTTCCTCAAATTTATTGGTATTTAACATTTTCAGAATGCTAAATACGAATTCCTCTTGTATAAAATTATGTCTTCTCAAACTTTTATTTGGCAAGTCTTCAAACAAAACAACAGCAATGGCCAGGCTCAGTGGCTCAGCCTGTAATCCCAGCCCTTTGGGAAGCTGAGGTGAGTGGATTGCCTGAGCCCACAGGTTCGAGACCAGCCCCGCCAACTTGACAAGACCTCGTCTCTACAATAAATCAAAAATGAGCCAGGTATGGTAGCGTGTGCCTGTAGTCCCGGCTACTTGGACGGCTGATGTAGAAGGATTGCCAGAGCCCAGCAGGTCAACACTGGGGTGGCCATGAGCATGCCACTGCACTCCAGCCTGGATGACTGAGTGAGATTCCAACTCAAAAAAACAAAAAACGAAAACCAAAAAAAAAAAAAAAACCCCAACAGGTACCTATAGCAGCTGTCAAATTGCAACAGTTTTTCTAAATCCTGCTCTATGGTTCCATAAAAGCAAGCATTCCCTCTCGCACGTTGTCTTGTATGGCTTCTTGCTTTCCCTTGGAGGATATCAAACCTCAGCTATCCATTCCTCACTTGTATGTTAGAGTCAGAAGAAAGTGGGAATTGTTAATGCAGGAACAAGCATGTGCAAGCCAGTCCCATCTCTCCCCGCCTCCCACCCATCAGCATCTCTCCTGCCCTAACTTCTCCCAACATGACCATGGACTTGTCTGACCACTTTTTCTCAGTTCCCTCTTCCTGGCCCTTCCCAACACCAAAAGTGGCAGCTCTGCCAGAAAAATACCAACTCAATTTCCATCTGAGTTCCTCAGGGTGGGAGCTGACAACTAGACACTGCCTCCTGGTTGACTCACCTCACAGGTCACTTGCCGACTCACGATTGTCATCATAACCTAATTTATAGACTATGGAACATTCTGCCCATCTGGTTAGTAGGTGACTAATATTGTTGGGATTCCCCCCCCCACCCCACCCCCACACACAAACATTTCATCCCTTTCGTTTTGGAATGGAATGTGAGGCCTCGGTTGTTGAGAACCTTTGCCACTGCAATCCAGGGAGTTTTCATTTGGTAAGAAACTGAGGTCATGATGAAGAAGAGTTTAGTAATGGTTGTTTGTGTTTTGGGCTTGTTTTTACAGCACTGGGAGATTGTAATGCCTCAGGGTTTATCTGTATTGAATTATATACATAATTGGGAGGTGAGTTCAAAATCCCATGTAAAGGCTTTTATTTGATTGATAATGCAGTGGAATGAGGTAAAAAGAGAGAGAAAATACATTTTCCCCAGTGCAAATTAAGCCTCTGATGCTATTAGAGCCACCAGATAAAAACCACATGATGACACCACTCTAGCCAATCTTCCTTGATATTTCTTAGATTGAGTACTTGGATATTTTTTAGATTGTTATTAGATAGAACAAATACATATCTGCATTATACTATTCTGTTTTTTTCCCTGGACTCTTCTATTTATTTAGAACAAGATAACTTGAAAGTATGTAAGGAATCTGAAGCAGTATTATAAAAATACCTATTGAGTGCCTCTTCAAGTGTCATGCTAGGGACACTGGAGACACAAAGATCCTTGTCTTCTGGCACTTTACATTTTAGTGTTAGAGGCAGAAGAGATGCATGAAAAAATAAATGTAGAAGAATAAGCGGATGCTATGAATTTCCACGACACATCCATTTTTCAACAAAATATGACATAAACAATGTGAAGGCTCAATTCACACACCATTCTCAGATTCAATGTATTTGTTGGCTCTAGGAATCATAAGCTAAGATATTATTGTGATATCCACACAACTATCACCACAAAGAGCAAACTTCAAGAAAAAGAAAAAAGAAAAAACAAGACAACTTTCTCTTCTTGAGGACTGACTCTTTCCCTCTTAACACTTCTAACAGTTTTTCCTGCTAAGGATGAAATATTTAAATAACAAAGGGCCTTCAATTCAGATGCATCACAAGCCAATAACAGCTTAATAATAACAGCAACTAGAATGTGAGGACAGTAACTAGCACAGGTTAGACATAGATAGATAGTTAAATTTCCCATAGGTAGGTTTTAGAAAGTGTTCAGACTTTTAAAAATTACATTTTACTGCAGGTCACGCTGGCAGCCTACCCCACCCCCTCAGCAAATCAAAAGAAAACTTCATCAGATGTAAGGCTAGGACAGCCCAACCTTTCATGTCATGGTTTAGCATAATAATCTGTAAGAATCTTTCAGGTTCCCTGTGGAAGGCAGAAGGCCAAAGACCACCCCTTAACTGACCAAAGCCATAGAAATAATAATAAGACCAACTTTTAGCTAAGGAACTTGTGAAATGGAAACGTCTGGCAGGTCTCCTGCAAAAGACAATGTGGTCTGAAAAAGACTCCCTCCCCTTTTCTCCTCCCATCAGAAGCCCAGAGATGTCAATCTCCAGAGTTAGGATACCTGAGCATCACTCTTTTTAGCATATCAGTCATTGTGAAGGTATGTGAAGTCTATTGTAAAGAGTAAAAGTACAGTTCCTTTCATCAGTGCCAACTCTCCCTTCTTTCTCTAATAGACTTTGAAATCTTTGCTGGCTGCTCTAAAATTCATTTTAGAAATGAGCCAAAGAATCCATGGGTTTTGCACCACACCCCACCCAGCATCAGAATGTATTGAATCCCTATTATAACAGGCATCATGTAAGTATGTTTATATATATTATCTCACTCAAATTTTCTAACAACCCTGGGAGAAACATGTTACAGTGCCCTTTGTATGGAAGAGGAGAAGGACCAGAAGGGTTAAGTAAAATGACCCACAATCCTGTGTGAACCATGGCTGTGTTGGGTTTGCACCAGGCCTGTCCAGCTGAAAGTCCAACTCTTTTTTTGACAACAGAGGAAGAAAATTCATCAGTCCATTACCTGGGATGGGAATTCCTCTGTGGAGATGTCAACATTCTCTCAATACTTATCTACAGAGCAGGGAGGGTAGGGAAGAAAAGGAGAAGGTGGAAAGAGTCAGTGAGGACCAGAGATGGTTTCCCAAGACTGAGTCACTTGTCCATTTAACCTAACAAAAGCTCATATTGGCCAAATAGATGCCGGGTACAGGAGACACAACGGTGTGAAAGAGATGGATCACACTGCCCAGGGAGCTTACAGCCTTGTGAAGAAGACAGACTCAAAAGATAAGCATGTCCAATAAGGAAACAAACAGGTGAGGACAGGGGCCTACTTTGAGAACCATCATTGCTATTCACCTTCCAGCTCTCTCTGAGGACATGGCGGTCAGCTGAGCCCGGGAGATGGGAAGGAACAGGTTGTGTGCAGAGCAGAGGTGGTCGGAGCCGGCTGCAGCATCCTTACCAAACCTTCAGCAGGTGTCCTGGACCTTCTCATTCTCCAAGGGTTGGGCCTGGCCTATTGTCCCCCTCTGGCATCTGGCACAGACCTTTGAAACTTCCAAGGACTCCTTCATAGTCCTGGGATGGAGGCCCATGACACAATGCCTTCCCTGGGCAGAGGTCCTGGTGCCAATTTGTAGCAAGAATCTTTACAGAGAGAGACGGGACACCAAGAAAGACAGGACATCAAGGCTTCTTTGCCAGGAAACAGCATTTATTCATGTTGGCACCAGTTCAGCGGATTCGCTTCCAGAGGCTGAGCCCCTAACACAGCGAGGCATTGTCTTATATATTATTTCTTTACATTGTAACCTCTTTGTCTCCCTTATAAGGTTATAGTTTGGCATTATTCATTTGATTGGATACTTTGTAGCACGAGGCTGCAGTTAGTGTTACATGTTACACACTGATTGGTTTTACTTAATTATTTCATTTGCATGTCCTATTTGCTGATTGGCTAACAAGATCACTATCTTGACTGGATTCTGCCAAAAGTTTGAATATGTAGCCCGCCCAAGTCAAAAGCCTGAGAAGAGTAGCACAAAGAACCAGGAAGTAACTTAGGTAATACAAGGAAATGAGGAGTAACTTAAATAAAAACAAGAAGTAGGGTAACATAAAAAAACGAAAAGTAAAGCAACTTATATAAGAACAAGAAGTACCATATTTTCTTTATCCTGACTTTTGCCTCTGCAGTTTTGCTTTTGCACAGGGGCCCCTGCCTCAACTTCTCAGGGCTGTTTTTCCTCCTCCCCATAAACAAAAGGATACATGGTATCTTTTATTTTGTTTTAAGAGTTCAGCCAACATCTAATATGTGTGTGTTAGTCATTCACAGACAAGAATCATCGCTCTGGAGTCAGGTTGCTAGGACTTCTATCTCAGCCACTTAGCCAGTATGTCTCTGTCTATTTCCTGGCACTGTGACTCTGGGCAAGCTGCTTAATTGTTCTGTGCTTCAGTTTAAATCACTTGTAAAATGCGCTTCCACTGTTTAAGTTTTTCTAGAGAAATTAGATGTGTAAATCTGTACGAAATACTTAAGAGAACTGTGCCTGGCAACTTAAAAGCGTCTGGTAGTGTTGTCATTTGCTGTTGTTATATGCCAGTGACTGAGCCCAGGCAGCGGACTTACCACAACAAATCCAACACAGCCTCTAGCTAAAGCCCCCAGACGACCGGAGAAGATGGACTGCCACTCAACTATTCCTAATCAGTGCGACAAAAGTTGCAGTGAAGGTGCACGAAGCTGTGGCAGCACTGGAGAGGGGACAGCCATGTGTATTTAAAGGATGAGCCACAAGCCGGGCTTGGTGGCTCAGCCTGTAATCCCGCGCCTTTGGGAGGCTGAGGTGAGCGGATTGCCTGAGCCCGCGGGTTCGAGACCCGCCTGGACAGCGAGACCTCATCTCTACAATAGATCAAGAAAACCAGCCGGGCATGGTAGCGCATGCCTGTAGTTCCGGCTACTCGGAAGGCTGAGGCGGAAGGATCGCTGGAGTCCAGCAGGTCGAGGCTGCGGTGGCCGGAAGCGGCCACTGCACTCCAGTCTGGGCGATAGAGTGAGACTCCAACTCAAAAAATAAAAAATAAAAATAAAGGATGAGCGGCCTAGGCAGCACAGAGATACCTTGTCTCTACAAAAAATAGATATTAGCCAGGCATGGTGGTGTGTACCTGTAGTCCCGACTACTTGGGAGACTGAGGCAGGAGGAAACCCTGAGCTCAGGAGGTCAAGGCTGCAGTGAATTGTGATCCTGCCACTGCACTCTAGCATGAGTGACAGAGTGAGACTCTGACTCAGTCAACAAACAAATACATAAATAATAAAAGATGAGATGAACTTTTTTCAGGAGAAGCACGGGGAAAGGGGAAATGAGAGGCACAGAAAGTTTTCCAGGCAGAATGCTGGAGAAGAATGCCCCGGGCAAAGGCAGAGGGTAGAAAGGAACAAGACCTGGGAGGGGGCTGAAGGTAGCACGTGAGCCTGGAGGAGAGAAAGATGGGAGGAGAGGCAGTGTCCAGATTCCTAGGCCAGGCAGAGTCCAGGTCATCCCAAAAGTGAAAGAGAGTTGTTAAGTCCCCGAGCTGCTGTTAGGTGCTACTGAGCCTGGAGATGGGTGTCTGCAGGGGGCATGAAATGAAACAGCTCATTAGCTGTGGATCAGTTCAGCAACATTCCATCCTAGATGAGCTATTATCTCCTGGCCCGGGAATGTTCTTACCAATGATAACATTGTTTCTATTTGAAATATATAGTTTTAATTCCAAACAGCCCACAGGCCAGTGAACTTTTGGAAAACAACTGTGTTCATAAAATGAGGTTCTCTGGCAGCTTACGCAATCACGAACCTCTGGATTTTAGTTTAGAAACAAAAGCAGGAACAAAAGCCACCATCTCTGAAGGATGGAGAAGAACAAACAAAACAACTTGTCTTCTTCTGAAGAGATCAAAAGGTTAATCAGAAACCTTGGGCTAAAATCTGTTGTTTAGATTCCTGTCCATCTGCCATCTTCAGATTGTGAACTTAGCTCGGTGCGGTCATTCATCCTGAGAGTTGTCCCTGCGAGCCTGGGTGCCAACCATTCTGCTAAGCCCTGTACGAACGTTATTTAGTTTTTATAACCCTCTACGGTGAGTATTTCCATGCCACTTTTCAGATGAGGACATTGAAGCTCGGAGAGTTAGCTGATTTTACCAGGGACACACAGTTGGCAAGTAGTGGAAACATAGGTTGAGCTCAGATCTTTCTGAGTCCAAAGTCAGTGCCCTTACCCACTTCCCTGTACGCCTGTGTGGGTCAGTCAACACTTAAGTCATTTTTATTTGGTCTCCAAGCTTTAAAAACAAGCCTCTTCTAATTGAGCCAATGACCCAGGTAACAGGTGCATTGAATCTGTGCTATTTGTCCAAACTGCTCCCACCCTCTCACGCCGATCTTGTTCAAGTACTCAAACACAACAATGTTTTCTGCATGCCTCTCGAGTGTGTCATTTCATGTGCTCAAAACCTTACAATACCACACAGCAGTAAGTAAATATTAACATCCATTAGCTACGGATTGGTAAACTGAGCTAGAAATAGAATGAATGGTTGTAGTATGGGGTGGGAGTTTTCTCAGCAAAACAGCACTGGAGACAATAAAGGCTTGACGAACTCGAGTCCACAATAAGAAATAGGATGGTGAGACGTCAGGGTGCCCGCTTGGCTTCAGAACTCCATTCAGCCTTTTACTACTGAATCATAAATATGTAAAAAGTTGTCTGCATGAGTCCCCAGTTAACTGAGTCACAGCCTCTTCCTGGGAATCATTTGGTAACAAATGTCCGAGTCATAAACAACATATTTTCTAAGTCAGAGCAACACCCTGTATCCAATTAGTCTCGGCTAAGTTCCAATGAAGGAATTTCATGAATTCTGACTCAGGACCACGCAGTGGTGACATCAAGACCCTCCAGAGAAAATGAATGGGTGGGGGAAAGACTAAGTTTTGTGCCCTTCCCTGGGTCCCTCTTCTTTTATTTATTTATTTATTTTTTTGTAGAGACAAGGTCTCACTCTGTCACTCAGGCTAGAGTGCAGGGGTGTGATCATAGCTGACTGCAGCCTCAAACTCTTGAGCTCACATGGTACTCCTATGCCAGCCTCCCAAGTGGCAACTGGTACGTGCCATCACGCATAGCTAACTTTGTTGTTGTTTTTTTTTAATTTTTGTAGGTACAGGTTCTCACTGTGTTGCCCAGGCTGGTCTCAAACTCCTAACCTCAAGTGATCCTCCCATCTTGACCTCCCAAAATGCTGAGATTACAGGTATGAGCCACCACACCCACCCCCAGGGTCCCTCTTGTGAGGTGCAAACCTAAGACAGTCTTTAGCAGTGAGGCTGCATGAAAGTCTTGACATGTTTCCACTGTATCACAACATTCACAACAATATGTCAGCAAAAGGCAAAAAGAAACAACCAAATCATATTGAACCACAGATGCATAAATAGAAATGTCCCCAGATGACTGACCCTACAGCATTTTTCATTATTTTTGTATCGCATTATCTAGATAATTTCAGGTTGATGTTTGACTACAGAATCATTTTATACACACATGCAAATATGTATATAAATACAACGTAGGCTGGATGCGGTGGCTCACACCTATAATCCCAGCACTTTGGGAGGCCGAGGTGAGAGGATTGCCCAAGCCCACAGATTTGAGACCAACCTGGGCAACTTGATGAGAACTTATCTGTACAATAAATCCAAAAAGTAGCCTGGCATGGTGGCGTGTGCTTGGAGTTCCAGCTACTTGGAAGGCTGAGGTGGAAGGATCACCTGAGCCCAGCAAGTTGAGGCTGCAGTGGCTGTGAGCATGTCACTGCCCTCCAGCCTGGGGGACAGAGTGAGACTCCAACTCAAAAAATATAAATAAATGTATATAAATATATATGTGTATGTGTATATACATCTACAAAAGCATTTACCATTTGCCAGATGCTGCCCTAAGTGCTGTATACCTGAGTCAAATCTCAAAACCACACACTATGATATAGGAGGTATCCTCAGCCCCATTCTATGCGTCTATTAATTACAGATTGGTAAACTGAGTCAGAAATAGAATGAATAGTTGTAGCAGGGGTGGGAGTTATCTCAGAAAAACAGCATTGGGGCCAATAAAGGTTAAACAAACTCAACTCTACAGTAAGAAATAGGATGGTGAAACCTCAGTGTGCTTACTTGGCTTCAGAACTCCATTCAGCCTTTTACCACTGAATCATAAATATGTATATAGTTGTCTGTATGAGTCCCCAGGCACATGCCAGCACGAGTGGCTAACTTAAAAAAAAAAAATTTAGGGACAGGGCCTCACTGTTTCCCAGCTGGTCTCAAACTCCTATCCTCAAGTGATCCTCCTGACTCGACCTCCCAAAATGCTGGGATCACAGGCATGAGCCACCACACCCACCCCCGGGTCACACTTGTGAGGTGCAAACCTAAGGCAGCCCTTAGTAGCTAGGTAACTGAGGCAGACGTCAGCAGCCCAAGGGCAGCTGGGAAGTAGGGAGTCAGGGTTGGGGACTGACTCACTCTTAACCATCACACTCTGCTGATGACAGCTCTTGTGAAAAAGACGCTTTGTAAAAATCCGTTGCCAAAGACATTTGATCTGCTGACTCCATTTTATCCCTGGCCAAATTAGACCACTCCTTTATCCAATTCAACTGATCTTCCACAGGTAGTCTCCTGTGTAGCAGGCAAGAGTGGACAAATCACTCCAGGGAAGCACCTATGCCCAAATTATCTTCATTATATGTATCTGGGGCTGGTGTTCCAAATTCCACCATTATAACCTCATTCTAGGTAATGATGCTCCCTTTTCCTTTCTTTCCCCGCTAAAAATATCAAAGAATAAGTGCTATAAACTGATACCCAAACAAGAGTTACAGAGAGGTTATGTGAAAAAAGCAAACATACACTTTAAACAATTTACACTGATAATAAGTTGCATCTGATGAATGCCTAGGGAAAATCTGACATCCCAATAGCAATAAGCTTCTTCTTTCTTTCTTTTTTTGAGACAAGGTCTTTTATGTTGCCTAGGTTGGTCCCAAATCCCCGGGCTCAAGCAATCCTCTCGCCTCGGCCTCCCTGAGTGCTGGGATCACAGGTGTGAGACACCACACCCGGCTTCTTTATTTCCTGCTTTCTACTTTGCGTTCTTTCTTTTTCCTCCTGTTTTACTGTGAACGTCCCAACCTTCCAGAACTCTTGGCTCCCCTTCTGCTCTTCTTCCTTTCCATCCTCCAGGGTCTCTTTGGCCAAAAGAGTCATAGGCCCCAGAGAAGCGCCCATTTTGCTGCCGTTCTCTGAATGTCCAAAGACCCACTGATGTCAAACTTTTTTTTCCCTGTACAGAGTTTAAGTAAAACATGAAGAGAAGGTGGGGAAAGTAGGCAAGAGAGATACTTTTAAAAACTCCCTCTTTTATTCCCTTATGTGGCAAATGATCCTCTTAGAAGGATTTGAATCCCAGTTCCACCCCTTACCAATTGTGTCCTTAATCTATCTTAGCCTCTGGGTCTGCATTTTCAAAATGAAAAAGATAATTCCTAGCTCATCAAGTTGCATTAAATGAGATAATACATGTGAGTGTTAAATATGTGGTATGTCTAGAAACACAAACACCTCCAAAAGATCAAATACTTACTCAAAGAAGAGGCTTTGCTCAAAGAAGCTAAGCAAGGAGCTGAGACTGGGTCCTTTCTACAGAAGGCAAGAGAAGAGATGGTACCTAGTCACACATAAGAAAGGGGGCTGAGGCCGGGTGCAGGGGCTCACACCTATAATCCCAGCACTTTGGGAAGTCGAGGTGGGAGGATTGCCTGAGCCCATGGGTTCAATACCAGCCTGGGCAACTTGGCGAGACCTCGTCTCTACAATAAATCAAAAAATTAGCTGGGCTTGGTGGCACATGCCTGTAGTTCCAGTTACTTGTAAGGCTGAGGTGGAAGGATCTCCTGAGCCCAGCAGGTCGAGGCTGTGGTGGCCGTGAGCATGCCACTGCTCTCCAGCCTGGGTGACAGAGTGAGACTCCAACTAAAAAAAAAAAGAAAGGGGGTCGAGCTATCCTGACAAGAAGTCTTGGGTTTCCCACACTCTGTCAAATGCTGTCTAGTTTTTGAGTAGACAATGACTGGCTTTGAGGACATCATTTTGTAAGCATTCATCTGGCGAGAAATCTGCTTTTTCCCTCAGAAGTGGAAGAGAGTACCTAAAATGGAGTCAGATGCCCTCAATTGACAGACGAGGATACTCAGTCCCAGAATGCATCCCTCTCCAACCCCCTCAGCGGCAGAGTCATTGCCAGCACCAAGGGGCCTGATTGATTCCCGGTCCCAGGACCTCTCCTCTCCACATCATGATGCGGGTGGGGAGGGAAAGATAGGAGATGGGCTCGTGGCAACCTGTGCTTTCCTTATTCAACAGCGACCTGCCCAGGGAACATGCAATGTGAAGCTCAAGGTCACAAAGGCAGTGTAATAAACGCAGAGCTTAGAGAGAGGGGAGGGTGCAGGTAACAGCAGGTGCAGGGAAACCGAAGATGCTGCCACGCTACATTACGAACACATAATGATCATGTGGGCGTCTGCTTCATCTCTGCTGTGGAACATTGTGATAAATTATTAATAAGATGGCTTGCGCAAGCAGTGGTGAAAAGGAGACCTACTTTTACCCAATAGACTAAAGCAAATTGGGGGCAGGGGGCTTTTACTTTTCAGTCTGAATTCTGAAAATACAGTCAAAGCAAAAGCGTGAAGGGTATCTGTGCTCTTCCTAAATCCATAAATACAAGTCAGCAAAATAACAAAGTTTAGATCAGAGCAAACATTTCTGTGTAAAGTCAGTTTAGGAAGAGCGGTGTTCCTGATATTTCACCATATATCCCCATCAACTTCAATCCCGCAAGATGAGTTTTACATTTTAAGACAGTTCGTATTCAATGAGTCAGTCTCTCTCTCCCTCTCTCTCTTCAGAGTGATGAGTTCCCATTCTTAGATCACTGACCTGGACTCTTAGGGATAGTTAAGATTAGATTTATTTTACTTAGCATTTTAATGTGTTTTTAGTTTATGTGTTCTAATTTAATCTTTATTTTAAATGTGTTTTCTTTAGTGCACAGAGTTTTGTTTTTAAAGATTCACATTGAGAAAATTAAGAGACAACAGTAAATTATAGTTCTTGGCTTGTTGAGAGAAACTAGAAAGACGGAAGTTTGGGGCTTCCATGCCCAAGAGCGGTGATTTAACTGCAGTCAAGAGAAGCTTCCCCTGTAGATGGGTGAGAGCTGTCACAGTGCCTTGGACACCTCGGCCTCGTGGTCCTAAGTCTTCCTCCTCAACCCCCTGCATGCGTGCCCTTTCCTTTCCCTGTCTCTGAAGACATTAGAATTTGCACTAAATCCTCCCCCTTCCTTCCATCATGAGAGCTTTGTTAGGTCCTTTTTCTCAGTCCTTCTTACTTGCTGAATTCAAACATTACACAAAGGTCACAGGCAGACAGAAGGCACTCTGCT
The DNA here is from genome assembly GCA_027257055.1 of Cephalopachus bancanus. NCBI lineage: Eukaryota > Metazoa > Chordata > Mammalia > Primates > Tarsiidae > Cephalopachus > Cephalopachus bancanus. The sequence continues at coordinate 17,067,141 of JAPVLO010000006.1, forward strand.
AAATAACTTGTGTTTGCACTTCAACAACCGTTACTTTGGCTTTTTTAAAGGTGCTCATGTCATGTTTAGCAGCTAAATGTTCAGTGATGCAGGAAAGAAGTCAAGTTGTAAGATCTTTCTCCTTCAACTCATCTCTTCATTTCTGTGCTTACCTTAGAAGAGAAAAATAAAATCTCTCTCTCTCTCTCTCTCTCTCTCTCTATATATATATATATATATGTATAAAACATCATTCATCTAAGAATGTTAACATAATTAGCAAGACTCAACTAAATTATTTTGAGATGCAATTGATGGCAAAGGTTTCATGAGTCCTGTTATTTACACTGAAAAAAATGTGAGGGGTGCCTGCAAGCCATGAGCATGGGAGCATTTGGTAAATAACAATGAGCTGTTGGATACTGAGATAAAGTCAGTGAGTGACCACAGTAGATGGGAGTGTCATGAACCAGAGGGAAGCAACGCTTTAAGGCTTTACTCATGTAAGGTCTGCACATGTTTTTTTGGTTTGTTTTTTTTTAAGTTGGAGTCTCACTCTGTCACCCAGGCTAGAGTGCAATGGCATGCTACCACAGCCTCGACCTGCTGGGCTCAGGTGATCCCTCCGCCTCAGCCTTCCAAGTAGCTGGAATTATAGGCACGCACCACCACACCCAGTTAAGTTTTTGATTTATTGCAGAGATGAGGTCTCCTCGCCAAGTTGCCCAGGCTGGACTCGAACCCCTGGGCTCAGGCAATCCTCTCACCTCGGCCTCCCAAAGTGCTGGGATTATAGGCATGAGCCACTGCGCTGGGCCAGGTCTCCATGCTATTTCTTGTATACCCAAAATAGTAGCATGGAAAGCTGAACTCTCTCCCAACAAGCTTTGAACCCCTCAGCCACATCACCTGCCACCGCTTCCCAAAAGCTCTCCAACAAGTTGCTGCACAGAAACATGCAGCCTGGTTCTTCTGAGAGGTGTTCCTACTCAGTGCTCTCCATCTTATGGGGCAAACCCATCATGGTTTTGAACCTCAGCTCTGTGGCCTACTGGCCATGTGAATAGAGCAGAGGCCACCCAGCCCCTCAGGGTCTATAAGATAGGACAATCGCCTTTTCAAGAGATAGCTGCTATAACCGGTCTGCATAGCACTGACAAGTTGTGTGGACCCCTCCAGTTCCTGTTTTACTTTTTTCAGACAGTGCCATGTCCTGGGAGGTTGATTCATTGACCCACAATGATAGGCCCTGTTGTCACCTGACTTCCTGCGGGCTGTGCCCAAGGGGCACCAGACCAGAACTGAGAGTACAGGGAGGCTGGGGTATTTACTAACCCCAAGCCCAAGGTCTCTGCCTGCAGGACTGCTGTGGGCTGGCTATTTCACACATAGAAGCCCACAGGGCTTCCTCCAAACAGCTGCCCTCTCTGGGTTCCAGCATTAGAGTCCCATTCTTCCTACCCCTGGGCTACCACACCATCCTTTGTGATTTCCTTAAGCCTACCCACACTTTGTAAATGAACCTCCTCTTGGTACCCAGTGGGAGTGCGGACTCTCTCACCTACCAGGACTCTGAATGATGCATATATGAAATACCTGGCTATATACTAGAGGTGTGGTGAATGGTGATGACATTTACATTAAGCTTTATAATGTCATGCTTTGTTTTATTTTATTTTTTGTAGATGGGTGGGGTGGTCCCACTCTATTGCCCAGGCTGGTCTTGAACTCCTGGTTTCAAGTGATCCTCCCACCTCGGCCTCCTAAGGTCTAGGATTAAGGCAGGAGCCACCATGCCTGGCCAGTAATGTTGTGTCATAAGCAGCCCTTTTTCTTGATTGGAAAATAAAATATCTTGCAAAAAATGCGATTCTTCATCTATATCAACAAGGAGATTTGGAAGTGGAATTGTAAAAGATTTCAGTCAAATACCCACTATGGTAAAACAACATTCATCAGGCTAGATCTGACCTCATATGCTGAAACAGAATTTGGAAATATCAGAGGCCCTGGGACCATGAGTGAGTCAAGCTTCCTAGCGGATGGGTGCAGCTTGAGCTTCTGGAAAAGGAACATTTATTCTAACAATCTGTCAGTAGGGCTTGTGGTGGTTCTCAAAGCACAGTCCCCAGCATCATTTGGGATCACATTAGAAATGCAAATTCTCATAAGTAAACCTTGAACAGTCATCATAATACTATAAGAAAAGGATTGGCAGTAGTGGGAAACTGCTGGGAGAGGGAGGGGCACACCTCATCAACAACGGTACCTGCATAATGAACATTTGTATACCTAACCCTGAATTGTACCCCACATCTTTAAAATAAAGAATTAATAAAATAAAAAGAAATGCAAATTCTCTGGCCCCACCCCCAGGCCTGCAGAATCAGAAACTCAGGGTTGGAGCTCAGCAATCTGTGTTAACAGTTCCTCCAGGGGACGCCCATGCACACTGAAGTTTCAGAACCATGTCACCTGAGTGGTGACTACAAGTAAGCAAAAACCACCATTCAGGAATCTAGGTGAGCATTTGGCATCTGGTAACCTAACAAGTGGTAGAAAACGCGAGAGCCGATCAATTTGTAAATAAAAAGGTTTGCTTTGGGGAACCTTGTCACTAGAACCTAGGAACAGACCTAAGGTTCAGATCAGGACTCCTGTCCCTGCAGGAGGTGCAGAGAGCAGGCACAATTGGGGAAGCACCCCAATATTGCAGGGCTGAGGGCAATATGGCTTAGGAAGCAGGAACATTATGAACTGGAGATAAGAAATGCCGGACTCATATGGAGACTGAGGATCTCATCAGTCTCCGTGTCTGAAGTGGCCACAGCACAGTTATCAGAACTGGAATTCAGGATTGGGACTGGAGAAGCATTTTGAGTTGCTCAGTGTTTGGGTTGTGAGAGTGTGACCTGGGGCTTTTTAAAGTTTCTTATGCTTCAAATTAGAACTGGTCCTAAGGGACACAATGTAGCTGTTTCTTCTGGTGACAAGCAAAAGTTTTGGCTGGGGGGAGAGGGAGTACACAATGGCTCAATCTTTAGACAAGGCCTGACCACCACTTCCTTACACCGGGTGCTTGCTGGCCAGATGGCTTCCTGATTCGGCTCATTATTTTTATTTTTTTTCAAACTACCTGGTCTATGTAGACCTGTGGCTTTCAGGCTTTGTTGTGTGGCAGTGCTATGGTTTGAATGTGTCCCCCCAAATTTCATGTATTGAAAACTTAATTGCTAATGCAACAATATTGAGAGGTGGTGACTTCAAGAGGTGATTGGATCATAAAAGCAGAGCTCTTATCAATGGTGTTATCAATGCTTTTTTTTCTTTGTTTTTGTTTTTGTTTTTGAGTCAGAGTCTCACTCTGTCACCCAGACTGGAGTGCAGTAGCATGCTTGTGGCCACCACAGCCTTGACCTTTTGGGCTCAGGTGATCCTTCCGCCTCGGCCTTCCAAGTAGCTGGAACTACAGGTACGGATCACCCCATTCCCAGCTAATTTTTTGACTTACGAGGTCTTGCCAAGTTACCCATGCTGATCTCGAACCCCTGAACTTGTGAAATCTTCTCACCTCTGCCAAAGTGCCAGGATTACAGGCATGAGCCACCGTGCCCAACCATCAGTGCTGTTAACATAGAAGTGAGTTAGTTCTCCTGGGAGTGAGTTCTCACAAGAGTAGGTTGTTATAAAAACAAGTTGGGTCACTCTTGTGTTCTCTTCCATACATGCTCACTTATCCTTTTGTTTTTTCATCATATTATGATGCAGTATGAAAGCCCTCACCAGAAGCTGTCGCTATGTCCTTGGAGCTCCCAATCTCCAGAACCATGAGCCAAATAAGCTTATTTTCTTTATAAATTACCAACAGAAAATGAATTATGACAGAAAATTGGTACTGAGAAGTGGGATTGTTGCTAAAATAAAGATGTGGAAGCAGCTTTGGAACCAGGTAATGGGTGGAAGCTGGAAGAATTTGAAGAAACAGACTAGAAAGGTCTGTTTTTCTGTAACTGGAGCATTAATTCTGGTTAGGACTCAGAAGAAGAGAAGTTAGGAGAAATTTGGAATATTTTAAAAATTATTTAAGTGATCATGATCAGAATGCTGGTAGGAATATGAACAGTAAATGCCATTCTGATGAGGTCTCAGATGGAACGGGGGAAGAAGGACTGGAAACTGGAGTAAAGGTCATTCTTGCTATAAAGTAGCAAAGAGCCGGACTCGGTGGCTCAGCCTGTAATCCCCTGCCTTTGGGAGGCTGAGGTGAGTGGATTGCCTGAGCCCGCAGGTTCGAGACCCACCTGGGCAGCAAGACCTCATCTCTACAATAAATCAAAAAATCAGCTGGGCGTGGTAGCACATGCCTGTAATTCCGGCTACTCGGGAGGCTGAGGCGGAAGGATCGCCGGAGCTCAGCAGGTTGAGGCTGCGGTGGCCGGGAGCGGCCACTGCACTCCAGTCTGGGTGACAGAGTGAGATTACAACTCAAAAAATAAATAAATAAATAAAGTAGCAAAGAACATGGCTGAACTTTGGCTATGTCCAAGGGCTTTATGAAAGGTAGAATTTAAGAGCAATGAAACAGGAAATCTGGTGGAAGAAATATCTAAGCAGCAAAGTGCTCAGGCTGCTGCATGGCTACATTTAACTGCTTAGAGTAACATGCTGGAGGAAAAGAATGATTTAAAGATGGAACTTATAATTAAAAGTGAAGGGTAGAGCAGACTACTTTGGAAAATTTGCAACCTGGCCATGTAAAAAACTATAAAGCGTGCAGAGTACAACAAAGCAATAGTTTGCTGAAGATATTAGTAGGGACAGAAGGAAGCCACATGCTGTTTAACAAGACAATGGGAAAAAGATCCTAAGGCATTTCAGAGATCTTTGAGGTGCCCCCTCCCTTTATAGAGCTCTAGAAGGGCAGAATGGTTCTGGGGTTGGACCCAAGGCACCCTTTGTGGGTTTGCTGCCCAGGGTGGCCTCAGGCTGTCTGCACCCCAGCACTGCATTCCTTGGTCACCCCAGCTATGGCTCCAACGAACCCAAGTATGGTTCAGGCCACAGCTTCAAAAGATCCAAACAGCAAATCTTGGTAACACCGCGTGGTGTTATGTCTGCAGACACACAGAATGCAAGACCCATGGGAGCACTGATTCCTCCACATAGATTTAAAAGGATGTCACAAACAGCCTGGGGACCCAGGCAGAGACTTGTTGCAGGGATGGAGACACCAAAAAAGCCCCTACTACAGCAATGCCACAGCAGTGTGATTAAGATCAGAACTGGAGCCACCACAGAGTTCCCATTAGAATAGTGCCTGGTGGTGCCATGGGAGTGGAACTGCCACTGAGACTGTAAAGCTACTTGCATGTAGCCAGCCTGTGAAAGCTACAGGAGGGAGACTCCAACCCAAGAGAGCTGAATCCGGAAAAGCTGTGGGAATTGGATTGCCTGAAGCCTTGGACACCCAACCCCCATGCCAGTGTGCCCAAGATGCAGGACATGGAGTCAAATGAGACTCTTCTCCAGCCTCAAGACTTGATGTTGTTTTCTCTGTTGGGTTTTGGACTTACTTAGGACCTGTTTTCTTTTTTTCCTTTCTATTGCTCCCTTTTGGAATGGGAATGTCTATCCTATGCTTGTCTCACCATTGTGTTTTGGAAGTAGGCAACTTGCTTTGATTTCACAGGCTCACAGCTGGAGGAAAGTTAGTTTCATGATAAATCATGCCTTGAGTCTCAGAAAAGACACTGGACCTTGGATTTTTAAGTTGATGCTGAAATGGGTTTTGGAGCTTTTGGGATGGAATGAATGCATACTATATTGTGAGAAGGACATGAATTTTGGAGGCCAGGGGTGGAATGCTATGGTTTGAATGTTTCCCCCAAAAGAATATATTGGAAACTTAATAGACAATGTATCAGTATTAAGAAATAGGGACTTAAGAGGTGATTGGGTCATGAGGACAGAGCCTTCATGAATGGATTAACACCATTATTGAGGGAGTGAGTTAGTTCTCTTGAGAGTGGGTTGTTATAAAGACAAGTTTGGCTTGCTCTTGACATTTCTTTTGCATGTGCTTGCTTGCCTTTTTGCTTTTCTGCCATATTTTGATGCAGTATGAAACCTGAACCTGTTGCTATGCCCTTGGACTTCCCAGCCTCGAAAACCATGAGCCAAATAAACATCTTTTATTTATAAGGCATTCTGTTATAGCAAGAGAAAACTAAGACAGATGGGGTAATTTATTTGAGATATTACTTTGGGTTTTGTTCTCTGTGTTTTCTCCTTGCCTTATTCCTAGAAGTTAACCAGGCTCCTGGTATGTCCTGCTTTAGCAAGTCTGAGATTAGAAGCCTGCTGAAAGGTAATATCTCTGGCTGACATTTGGTAAAGCAGAAGATCATCAAAGAGCAGAAAGACTGGAAGCAGAGGCAGTGGGAAGGGGCCTTCATGGACAAGCAGGGATAAATGACTCCAGCTGGGGATGTAGCAAAGTCAGGGGACCCACAGCCATGCTACCCGAGGTACACTCAATGGTTTCTTCTCCTTCAGACCTTGAAGTTCCCGGTTTCTTGAGAAAGTCATGTGCCCCCAAATATAGCCAGGAAGCATAGTCCTGGATCTGAAGAACACTTCATTCTGAGGCAACAGATGCCTCAGGTAAACCATAGCCTCCTCATGAGCATAATACTCACCTGTTAGAAAGTCAAACTCCTGAGATCCAACCCAGACTATCTGCTTCAGTAGCTCTGGGGAGGGGCTCAGGCAGCCACCTTAGAAGGATGCTTCCAATGCAGGTGATTTCTAGGATGCCACTCAGAAACATGGAAAAGGTAAAGCAAAATCTACCGTGTTCTACTCATACCCGTAGGAAGGTCTTCTCCTTGAAAATAGCATAATAGAAGCTATCTTCCTAAAAATAAGTAATCCTAGTCCTTTGCCTCTTTAAAACCCAGTAATTTACCTTCCTGGGAGCATAGCTGAGAAAACTCTGTCACTCCCAGAACCCATAATTTCCTCTCTCCAACGTTTATTATGAAAAAAATTGATAGCTGGTGAAAATTAAAGTAGGTACATCAATTTCATAGTCCACGATGACCATCCATCAATGACAACATCCTAATGAATAATACTGCTATCTCATCTGCATTTGAAATTTTTCCTCAAAGTGAGTTTCTATTGTGTATTGAACATGGAACTATTTAAATATTTTTACTGTTACATGGGGACAGTATTGGGGTGAGTCAGTTCTGAACAAGCCACTTATCTGATGCAAATCCACACCTCATTTCCAGCATGGACACTTGGTGTATAATCAATACAATTACCATAAGACTTTTTTTTTCAGAGATGAGGTCTTACCAAATTACTCAAGTTGGGTTCAGGCAATTCTCTTACCTCCTCCTCCAAAAGTGCTGGGATTACAGGTGTAAGCCACTGCGTCCAGCTCTGTTGCATAATCTTTATGTAATAATGTTCATCTCTATAGAAACAGTCATTGTAATACACTGTAGCCCTATAGGCTTTCTATAGGTCAGGATTCATGAATCTTCAGACTAAAGAAGTAGAAATCTTGATGATCTGTAACCAGGGTTTGTAGACTATAGCCAGAGGACCAGATCTGGCCTGCTGCCTATTTTTGTATGGCCCATGAGCTAAGCACGATTTTTATATTTTCCAGTTGTTGAGGAAATATCAAAAGAAAAATATCCTATGAACAAGAAAATTATATGAAATTAAAATGTCATTGTTCATAAATAAAGTGTTATTGAGACATTTGCATTTGTGTTTATTATCCATGACTGGTCCTTTCACTACAATGGGAGAGTTGAGTGGGTGTGACAGAGACCACATGGCTCCTACAAGGCCCAAAATACTGACTATATGGCCCTTTGCAGAAATAGTTCCCTAACCCCTGACCTATAAATCTTTTTTTTTTTTTGAGTTGTAGTTCTCAACCTGTCACCCAGGCTGGATGCAGCAGCACACTCACGGCCACCCCAGCGTCGAACTGCTGGGTTCAGGCGATCCTTCAGCCTCAGTCTTCCAAGTAGCTGGACCTACAGGCATGCACCACCATGCCTGGCTAATTTTTGATTTATTGTAGAGATGAGGTCTCTGCAAATTGCCCAGGCTGATCTTGAACCCCGTGGGCTCAGGCAATCCTCTCACCTCGGCCTCAATGTGCTGGGACTATAGGTGTGAGCCATTGCACCTGGCCTTATAAATCTTAAGTTTTCCTCTTTTAAATTTTCTGAATGAGTATAAGACAACAGTGGGAAGTTTAACAAAGACGTGAGAAGTTTGGCATTTTATTTAGAGTAAGCTTAGCAGAATTTGTGCATATAAAGCCAATATACAAATAAGTTCAGGAGACTCCACCCTTTTTGAGGTGGTTAATATTTGGTGTATTTGCTTCAAGTTTTTTCCTGTGTATATCTATATCTTATCTAATTGCTATTATAGTGTACTGCAGGTATATGTATAGTCCGTATGCATAGATGTGTGTCCATCTTGTATTAATTCAATAATCATAAATGATTTTCATGTCAATAAAAATTATTTGACAGCATGTTTAAATGACTGGATGAGATGAGAAGGAATACATTAAATTCTATATTATGACAATATCCACAAAAAACCAGTTAGGAAAATCATCTTGTCCACTGGGAGTCTCTTTCTTGGAGTAGGGACTACAAACAAGTATCTACAGAGCTTGGCAGGTAATATAAATGTGAGAAAAGGCCAGGCACGGTGACTCAGACCTGCAATCCCAGCACTTTAGGAGACCGAAGTAAGTGAATTGCCTGAGCCCACGGATTCGAGAACAGCCTAGGCAACTTGACAAGACCTTATCTCTACAAGAAATCAAAAATATTAGCCAGGTGTGGTTCCAGCCACTTGGAAGGTTGAGGTGGAAGGATCACCTGAGCCCAGTAGGTCGAGGCTGCAGTGGCCATGAGTGTGTCACTGCACTCCAGCCTGGGTGACAGAATGAGACTCCAACTCAAAAGATAGATAGATAGATAGATAGACAGACAGATAAATGTGAGAAATAGAGCAGCTCAATAAAAACGTATTATTCCCCATGTTCTTGAAAGGCATGACCTTCTCAGTGTAGATCTCATTTTCTTACTTTTTATGAAAATGGATACAAAATTCATGTCTCTTTTTATAAGAAAAGCAACAGCCTAAACAAAATGATAAATGGCAACTAAAAATTGAGCCCAGCATCAGGAAGACAATAGGGAGTGACAGGAATTGTGACAAACTGGATAGTATATTCCCCACCTAAAAAGCACAGAAGCCATATGAGAATACCTAGCATTTCTAGATTATGCACTATTGTCATAACGATGATCCATTTTTGTAAAATCTCCATTTTTAAATGGTGGCAACAATTTTTAAAAAATTAAACATCATAATGGCTACATTTATGGATCAACCATTTGCAATGTGATGTTTAGTAGCATCAGGCCTCAGAATACAAGCCACCAGATTTCCGCGTCTAAGGACGCATTAGTGTGACTGTCGCGATTTGCCCAAGACTGTCCTCATTTTAGTGCTTACACTCCCATGTCTCGGGAAACCCTCTCAGTCCTGAGCACACCAGGAAGGCTAGTCACCCCAATCCACATTCACAGGAGTCTAAGATGTTATTTTTTTTAAATTTAGTTTAACACACACACACACACGAACACACACACATACACATGCTTGCTTTTGTTTTCAAACTTACGACAGTTAATTGAATTTTTGTTTATTTTTTTCTGTTCTTTTTCACGTCTTAACAGTTTTGGTTTCTGGTAAACAAATCACAGGGTTGAAAGATTTGGATTGGTCACAGATTTTACATTCCATTTCTGGCATTTCACCAGCTGCACCTATAAGTCACATTAGCTAGCAAATGGCAAAACCAATAATGAAACTCTATGCATATCAAGAAACTGACACCCGATGCTGATAGCATTATCTTAATAAATCACCTATTTATGGCCAGGCATTTAAAAAATAGTAATTAAAAGAGTAAGAGGATGAGGTTGATCTAAGTCAGGGTACAAAACAGTTAGAAAGAGCGACTCCTCTGCAATGGAGCCCACGAAATGGTTGAAAAGGCAAGAGCATCTGTTCTTCTTATAAAGAGAAGACATAATTCAATCGATTCCTATTCCTACTGGTCACTGCTGTGATGGATGCTGGGCACTGCCCTGCTCTGTGCCCACTCCAGGCTCCCGTGAGAGTGCCAAGACTAGGAAGCTAACACCACAGCTGCCGGTTCTCTTTGTGGCTCTGCACATGATTCGAGCACATTTCATTAGATGCGTTCACATAGAACTTCGATTCAAAATTGAGTTGCACAGGGAGAAAGACAGAGTACAGCACTCACATTGCTAGGGTAGGCTTTGCTGGTATAGAGAGGTGTAGATTTGTTGCTGAGGTGGCAACTTCTTGATGCTACAGTTTCCTGATCAACGTAGAGGTGACAGTCACCCTTAGCGGTCTAGTTCTGCAGTGTGGTTTGGGGCATGCTCCTGGTAACTCAGCTTAGACCCATGTCCGCAGCTCTTCCCACAGTTTGGGGATTATCTTACTCTCTAGTGAATACTTTTCTGCTTATCTTAGCCGGAGAAGATTGTATTCTCTGCAATAAGAATGTTGATTAATACACTGGATTGCCCAAGGTTAGCTTTCTTAAAGCCTGCAACTTTAAAACCTATTTTGACTAGAGAAGTGAATAATCCCCCAGTTCTTCTGAAATTCCTTATTGTCCATGAGAAAAGAAGGAGGACAAGGAAAAGAAAGAGTGACAAACAGTTGAGCATGGTAAAGCTTGTATTCGTGGATCACCAAAGGCTGTTTGATGTCTTCTGAGCTTTCTTCTGCCTAAGGATTATTGGCTTAATATCTATCTTCCTTCCTACATAATAAAAAAATCTATACTCCTTAGACTATAAACCCTATAAGAATAGGGGCCATATTTGTTTAGTCATATGTGATATTAGCAGATTTCCGGCTTATAGCAGATGCTCGATAAAAACAATATGTGACTCTCTAAAGTGGTCAATGTGTATCTGTTTAATAATGCCATTTGTTACTATTTATCAAGAAAATACCAAGAATGCCAATTGTTGCTATTTATCAAGAAAATACCAAGTGACTAGTCTTTTTACATCTATTTTATCACCGCTCTAGAGGTTTCATTGCCTTTGTTACTCACATAAAGAAAATGAATCTCAGTGAAGTCCAGCAAGAGTTATAGCTCCTGGTTGAGTTTTTGTTCAAATTCATGATGCAGTTTCCACTACACCCCACATGCTTAGTTTAGGGATTTGGTGCCTTCCAAGGCAACTATGAATCCCCTCAAAGGGACTCAAACACGTTGGAAACGCTCAGCTTCTACAACACCTTAGCCAGACCACAGGAAATCCCTCTACAAAGCTTCCTAGAATTTGGCTGCGTCCATGAATGAAAATGCACCTTCCCATAGGATACTTCTCCTTTCCCCTTACAGCATCATTCCTGGAATTGGGGGAAGACAAACCATGCATGCAGCCTGAGAAGCAGGTTGTCTTCACCCTCAGAATTCCTCAGAATTGCCAATCAAATTCTGAAGACAACAACAGTAATTCTCCTCACAGGAATTCTTTTGGAGAAAACTGATCTTGCTCAAGAATTGCTTCTGGGCCCGGTGCAGTGGCTCATGACTGTAATTCCAGCACTCTGGGGAGGCCGAGGTGAGAGGATTGCCTGAGCCAAGGGGTTCGAGTCTAGCCTGGGCAATTTGGCTAGACCTCATCACTAAAATAAATTTTAAAAATTAACCAGGTGTGGGGATGCACACCTGAGATACCAGCTACTCAGAATGCTGAGGCGGAAGAATTGCCTGAACCCAGCAGGTTGAGGCTGCGGTGGCTGTGACCATGCCACTGGACTTCAGCCTGGGCAACAGAGTGAGACTCCAACTCAAAGAGAGAGAAAAAAAAGAATTGTTTCTGTAGTATAGCCATATTCACCTGAGAGCACTTTCAGACTCAACTTAAAAAAACAAAACAAAACAAAAAAAACCCCTAGTTTAAAAGCCAATGCAACACAAAAGGAATTCAATTGATTCTGTCACTGTATTTTTCATCTATATACTTATGCATTCATTCGACAAATATGTATACCACCTCAACAACATGTAAACTTCTCTGCTAGAAGTTCCACTTACAGGTTGTTATTTTATCTCTCCAATCACTATCATAAAACTAGGTATGGACACATTGCTCCATAGCATGCATTTTGAGTGGCTACATCTGTGGAGCCCTGATTCCACGGGGGTTTATTTATTTATTTATTTTGAGTCAGAGTCTCACTTGTTGCCCAGGCTGAAGTGCAGTGGCGTAATCATGGCTCACCACAGTCTTGACTTCCTGGGCTCAGGCAATCCTTCCACCTTAGCCTCCCAAGTAGTTGAAACTACAGGCATGCATCACCTTGCCCAGCTAATTTTTTTACTTTTTATAGAAACAGGGTCATGCTATGTTGCCTAGGCTGGTCTCAAACTCCTGGCTTCAAGTGATCCTCCCACCTCAGCCTCCCCAAATGCTGGGATAACAGGCATGAGCCACTGTGCCCAGCCCATTTCTTGTAGAAACATTTGAGCTACACTTAGTCATAGAAATCTGAACACTGGTTGGGTTTGGTGGCTCAGCCTGTAATCCCAGCGCTTTGGGAGGCCGAGGTGAGAGGATTGTCTGAGCCCGCTGGTTCAAGACACACTTGGGCAACTTGGCGAGACCTTATCTATACAATAAATTAAAAAATTAGCTGGGTGTGCTAGCGCATGCCTGTAGTTCCAACTACTTAGAAGGCTGAGGTGGAAGGATCACCGGAGCCCAGCAGGTCGAGGCTGCAGTGGCCGCTCCAGTCTGGGTGACAGAGTGAGACTCCAACTCAAAAAAAAAAAAAAAAAAAAAAAAAGAAGGAAAGAAATCTGAACACCTTCAACTTGGATGTGACTTATCGGCATCCTATTTGATGTGTGAGTGTCCCTTGGCTACACGTCAAGTCACACAAGTTCAAAAACATGCCCACGATATCTGACATAAAATCCAATACTTTAAGTGCAATGTATTCTCCTTTTTTCCTGGGGTTTCTGAAATTCTAATGCCAACTATATTAACAAACTTCGTATAAAAATTTTTATTCTCTCCTGTTTACCAGAATGCAGGCACTGATACAGAGAAGAAAGGAAAATATCAATTTGCAGCAGATTTTAAATGAGCTATTTTTGCTGGGCCATTTTAAACAAAGACCAATTTTCCCTGACCTTTTTGCCCAGCTGTCTTCCTGAGATGGAAGCACAGGCTCTGGCTGATGATTCATTATGGATTCAAGTCCAGGTGGAGAGTAAACTCAAGCAAGGAATCAGACCTCATTATAGTTATACCTGCAAGGAAAAGTCACAGTGGTTCAAGGTCTAATAGAAAGGCTATGACTCACCCATAAAAAATGTAGCTTGGGGCTAAAATAATGGCACATGAGTTTCTAGTCCTTAAGTACTTTAAAGTCAGAAAACTCAATTAGATACTCCTAAATTAAATGGTTGTTAATCAGCAGAGAATTGGATTTTGATGTTTAAAAACTTCTTGCCAAAAGCTTAGGAGACATTTTAATGTTCAAAAATATAGTGAAAATATAGTGTAGCAATTAAAGCACAGTAAGAAAGCTGAAAAGTCAGTTCGACCCAGCTTCTTGCCTTCAACCTAGCACCACTTCTCTGACTATGGGGGACACTTCTTAACAATTCTGGGCTGGCATTTCTCTAGATGAAAAACTGTGATAATATTTCCTCCTCCCAGAAGCGGTCAGGGAGCCAATTTAATGACTCCTCTTCTCTTTTCAAGTTCGAATGTACTTCTCTAACAGAGAGGCCAACACAAAATTCTCCCTCTGTCTCCCAGGTCCTCTGTGGGAAATAGGTGCAGGCCCAGTCAATCTCTTAGAAAATAGAAAGCCTCTCTGCTACTCTCATGCCGCATGTCTAGAGAGCCAGAAAGGGATTTTTCCTTTTGCAAATTCCCAGCAGAAAGGGAGTCGTGCCTTAGAAAGCTAAAAAGAATGTAGGAGTTTTACCAACTTGGATTCGAAATTTAGCTCCCACTTTCTAGCTATGTGGACTGTGTTCTCATTTGCAAAGTAAGGACTGTTATTTGTGGTGGATGGATGAATACGTGTGACGTGCCCAGCGCATGGTAGGCCACCAAGGGCAGCCACAACAGCGAACACACAGTGGAAGAGTTCAACCCTGTAACGATCCACCAGCCTGTCTTACAGCTTTCCTTTTGGCCTTGGGGAGGCTTCCCAAGCCAGGAAGACCAAGACCATGCATGTAGGTGGCTTTCCCTCACCTTCTTGCAGAGAAGCAAAAGAATTGACTTTGATTGGGGAAGCAATACTCAGACATTGCTTTGGGGAAGATGCTCCAGGAATGAAGGGTATGTTCACATTCCAACAATATCAGAGCACAATTTGCCAACCAATAGCATGGCTCTCCCTTTCCTAAATAATTACTTTTCATAATAATTTCTAATATGAATTTGCTCATGTAATGGGAATATAATGTGCAATTCTGTATTTCATATTAATACTCTAAGGAGCAATAATAGTCGAAGTTCAGAAAGCTTATTAAGACTAATACCCAAATGTGGTTGAATGCATTAAAGAGCCTTAGTAAAGAACATGCACTATTGATCCCATTCAGCCTCAGCTTTTGCAGAGGGTCCATTAAGGCACAGCATGTTATCAATGCAAATTAGTCCCCAACGTGCAGCTCTCCTCGATTTTAAAATGAGGGAAACTGAAACTGAAGCTGAAACACTCTGGAAATTGCTGAGTAATTACAGTCTTTTTCTACCTCTTCTTTCCACGTTCTATATAACTTACTTCTGTGGAGTTTTCGATGTTTAGTATCTCGTGTGCAAACAACAGTTTTCCAAATTGGTTTATAAGGATATAATGAAATACACTTTTTCATATATCTTAAGAAACTATTTGATCTTCCTCCCTAGGTTCCCAATGCGAATGAATAACAAACACTAGACCAAGTTAGACACAAATAATTTTTTTTTTACCGAATCCTCAAGAAAACAAAATGTGTGGACTAGTCATCTACACAAGAACAAATAACTCCCTCTAATTAATTATTCCAGTTTCATTCCCCAATGAACAACCCAGTAGAAATATTTGTAAACACTTTCTGCTAGAGAGCCCTAGAAAAAGTTTATTCTTTCTTTTCTTTTTTTTTTTGAGTCGGAGTCTCACTCTGTTGCCCAGGTTGGAGTGTAGTGGCACATTCATGGTCACTGCAGCCTCAACCTGCTGGGCTCAGGGGATCCTTCTGCCTCAGCCTCCCAAATAGCTGGAACTACAAGCACGTGCCACCACACCCAGCTAATTTTTTTATTTATAGTAGAGACAGGTCTCACCTAATTGCCTAGACTCAGGCAATTCTCTTACTTTCACCTCTCAAAGTGCTGGGATTACAGACATGAGCCACCACGCCCTGCCAGTTTGTTTTTTTCTCAGTAGTTCTTATAAAAAATTAAGATACAATTCACAAAATATAAAATTAACCATTGTCAAGTATACAATGCAGTGGCATTTAGCGCATTCACAGTGTTACACAACCAACACTCCCATCTGGTTCCAAAACATTTTCACCACCCCTAAAGAAAATCCTTGTACATATCACTCCTTATTTCCTCCCTCACCCTCTCCAAAGTCCTTGGTAACCACCAAGATGTTATTGCTTTAAAGCTGTAGAGGAAGATTCTGCTACATCTTTACCCTGGGAACAGTAGTAGTAAACCAATGCAATTGACAAATATGGAGATGTTTAGGCTTTTGTTCAAGGATTCCAGCCCAGTCAGTCCTCAAGGCCATTTTTCCAGACTTCTCAACACACTAGGAGCTTTCTCTGCCCCTAATAAATATCTTAAGCCTAACAGGGTGACTAAGATGTAAAGAAAAGAAGTCCCCCTTGAGATAATGGAAATGACAAGAAAAATGCAGGGAAGAATCAGACCATGACAGGGGAGGGTTTGGAGAGTGATACACTGGAGTGGAGAGTCTACACATTGGAGAAGAAATGTGTGCAGAGAGGAAGCACTCTGGGAAGGGAAGGAGGAAGAGAAGGAGAAAGGGAGAGAGATGAATGAATGGATGGATGGATGGACATATGGACGAACGGAAGGAGGAATGGATAGAGAGAGAGAGAGGGAAGAAGAAAGGGAGGGACATAGACGAATGGACAATAGATTGGTGGAGAGAAGAATGAATGGAGAGAGAGGAAGGGAAGAAAAAAGGGAGGGAGGTGAATGGATGGACGGACGGACGGATGGATGAATGGATGGAAAGAAGGAAGGAAGGAAGGAACAGGGGGAGGAGGAAGGGAGGGAGACATGAATGGATGGCATTCAGTGTACCTGCACCAACTTTTGATAAGAAGAGAGCTGATTGCTCATTTTCATCAGGGGAAGAGGGGAGATGGTACTGTTGGTGTATTTGGTGGTGTATTTGGTGGTGGGGAGTGAAGTGTTTTTTGATTGATGTCTTCACTTTCTCTTTACCGTATAAGACATGATTTATTGCTGAGAGTGGGCAACAAGTGTGTGGGCATCGGGGGGGGGTTCCTCAGGGGAAAGTAGAAAAAAAAGGAAGTTGGAGAGAGTGAGAGCAAGCTTTCTAGAGAAGCTACATGAGTTTGCAAGGCTGTGCTAAAGGTGCAGCTGAGGGTGATCACATGTGTGCAGTGATTCCAGCTCCACTTATTGTGGGATGTTCTCAATACACTCGTCCCCTCAGTGCATTCAAGGCAAAGCAGGACTGACAGTCATCCATGGCTCACATTTGCCAGAAAGAGAAGAGGGGCAAGGGCGTGAAGGTTTTTGCAAAAGGAAAAAATTCAGACTCCTTCAAGAATTCTGCGAATGTGCAGAGAAAATATTTTCATCATGGCTGAGAACGACATGGCCGAGAATGATAGGAACTGATGAAGTGATTTCCCGTTCTCACCTGTAGTATTCTCGCCACTCCATCTCCTGCTCAGCCCCATCTCAAGTATTCCCTGCATGCCAGGTAAATTTAATGGCCTTTAAGAAAATGGACTTCTCACGAAAGGGCAATGGAGACAAGCACTAATACAATCTGATAGCAAAAACGTGGAAGAGGCTTCAGCCTCGCTAGCAGAGAAATGAACATTTTCTAAAATGCTAGTTCAACATTTTTAAAATAAAGAAGATGCATTGCTTTTACCTGTTCAGCTTCCCTTTCCCCCTTTTTGTAACTTTCCCCCTTCCCCTACACGCCTCTAGGAGGTCTCTCCCAGGACTGCATCACCCAGGCTTTCTCTATCTGCAGCACCCCTAGTGTCTTAGTCATTTTTTTACATTGCCTCTAGGCTCAGAGAGATATCTGACAATTCTGTTTGTTAAGTAAAGTCCAAACAACTTAATACGTACTTACGTCCTAATAATTTACAAATTATTTGCATAATTTGCCAGAAAAAATAATCATAAATTCATTTGTAAATAGCCACAAGTGCTTATTCATAAATGTGTGCAACTGCTGTGCCCTGTACGGTGTCCGCTTCTGAAACCTGGGAAACAGATTGGATACCAACATCCTCATTCCCATCCCACGCTGACTTTCGTGAGATACTGTACTTGCTTTTCAGCAATCACTAAAAAACCAGCTTTCCAGAAATGGGATGTCATCGACAGAAATGTAACGTGCTATAATTTTGAAAGTGTAGGCTACCTTGAGCTTGGGATGTGCTAGTCACCAGATGTTGACTACTGCTGTGTTTCCCTCAGATATTTTAAACATCCCACAGTGTCATGTATTTGTTGTGGTGCCCCAGGGCACTGTGGTGCACAGCTTGGGAACCACGGACCTAGCGAAGAGAATTCTGTGTCAAGTTTGGTGCTCATACCACGGTGCTCTCCCGCTTCCTCACCCTCGTCAAGGAAAAGACAAATGCTGATTTTCACCATAGATTAAGGTCACAGAAAGAAGCCAGGCTCACCGCCCCAGTTAGAAGCCGAGAACTTCAACATCATGGAGATGATACGACAAAAACTAAGCGTTTCTATGACTAGTGCTCTGATGCAAGGAAAAAATGTCTCATCCCAGACCTGAATTCCAGAGGCAGAAATGATAGGGGACACACACAAAAAAGTCCAACTGGGTCAGGACTACTGATGTCAGCTCCCTGGTCATGGGCATCTCCAGTTCCTAAAAGAAGAATTGAAGACTGTCATCAGAAGACTGTATCACCTGAAATATCTGTGTATTCTCTTCTGATTTGCCACAGCAAGACAAGAGAGCAGAATTTTAAAAACATGAGTTTAGGGGGCAAACAGACCAAATTCCAAAACCAGTTCTCTCATTTACAAGCATATCATCTTGGGCACGCTATTTCACCTCTCTCCATTGGCTGTTGTTGACTTTGGTGAGATTGTTCTAATACCACCTGCCTCAACAGTAAAGCAAGGAGCAAATACAGTATTTTATAAAATCCGTCTTATATAATACTCCCCTGTTACATGGTGAACATTTTGATGTTACTGTTTTTCTTTTTTCCAACATTAAGCATACTAATATTCTTTTTAAACAAAGTTGGGTATTAAAAGGAGAGGAAAGCACAATCATGAATTTTCATGAGAATTATCAGGCTGTTACTTTCCTAGTTAATCACCATAGATAGAGTACAAAGCAACCATTGGAGTCGGATCAGATTCAGATAAGTGCCCCCAAATGGACCCCTGGAATTTAGGCTTAGTGTCCCCGTTCTCTACAAGCAAAGGAAGTGCAACTTATTCCCAAGAAGCAGGTGCTTAAATAATTTCTGGGCTCATGGAGCCCTGTGGCAGAAAAAAAAGAGTTATAAAAAGAGAGATTAATCTTTTAGGCCCATCACTTACAGTCTCTTCCAAGGCTTTGGGAGAAATCCTGGTAATGTGCTCACATAGTTATATGTCTTATAAAATTTGCAGAAGTCATATATTTTTGCTGTGATTTGTTAAGACTCCTACATCTCTCCATGTAGACCTTTCTTCCCTCAGACTTCCTCTGCAGTACAGTGGAGTTGGAGTGGCTATGTGTGTTTTTGAGATTCAGCTAAAAGGATCTTGAGCTGAGGACATATTTATTTGGTTTTACTAGTATATATTTCTGTGGTTCATAGTCACATCCATGAAGGGAATGCTAGTTGTCCTGTAGGAATGGCTTCTAGGTGTGCTCTGACTGTCCCCTAGGCCCATTCAATCAGCATTCATGACATGAAAGTGCAGGTCCAGAGACTGTATCATTATGTGAATGTTCCCTCTGGTGCTTGGCACCATAAGATTTCCAGCCACAGAGAACATACACAGTTTGAAACATATGGAGCCAGAGCTAATCTGTGGAAAATTCTTCTAATCATCAGATGTTTAAATTTTTAAGTAGAAGATTCAGTTCTCATAATGTCTAGTTAAGCTGGCAATTCTCTCCTGTTAACAACATACTTGACAACAGCAAATATACAATAATAAGCAGAACACACTTCTTTGCTTTTTTTTTTGGTGATCATCATGTGAAATAGAATTTATCAGAAATTCTTTTGTAGGGCACAAACCTCTAGCAATACTACAAACAGATAAAATATTTCTATGAGAAGTTGAATCTTTTATTCATCCCAATTCTCTATAATAGGAAAGTTCAATCAAACACACACTAGAAGATTGAATCCTTTTTCTATTTTCTTTATGGAAACTGACTTTTAAAAGCCATTATCTACATTCTAGAGGCTGAAGAAAAAAATAAAAGGCATTATCCTATAGTGAGAAAAACCAAAAGTATGTGGCAAAAATGTATAGAAAAGAAAGTACTATAGAGATGTATCAAATAGTTAATTAATAAATACTATGTTGTTTTTCTGGATTCTGTGACGTTTGTGATATTTGTTTTATTTTTTAATTATAATATGTTTACATTTCTTTTGTAACTCTAAATAAGTGTTTACATTCTTTTTCAATTTGTATATGTTTTCTTTTGTATTTTATTTTTAATTGATATATAATAATTTTATACATTAATAGGGTGTCTAGTGATGTATATAAAATGTATAGTGATCAGATCAAGGTAATTAGCATTTCCCTTGTCTTGAACATTTATCATTTCTTTGTGTTGAGAACATTCAATATCCTCCTTCTATTTGAAACAATATATTACTGTTAACTATAGTCACCCTACAGTGATATAGAACACCAAAACTGACTCCTCCTATCTAGCTATAATTTTGTATCTTTTAACAAATCTCTTCCTATTCTTCTCCTCCCTCTCCCTTTCCCAGACTCCATTCTCCTCTATTCTCCTTTTTACTTCTTTGAAATCAACTTTGTGTATATCATTTCTTACAGAAGATCTACAAAATCACTTAACTGTAAGGTTTCTGCAAAACCTGGATCCATCCCTGATGTCAGGCATCCCCTTGGAAAAACATTTTTACTGCAATGTCTCTTAGAAGGGTGAGTGAGATTACATCTCATACCTTAATTTCTGGCAACCTTTACTTGCACAAAGCAATGTGCAAACAGGTTATGAAATCACCTTCTGAAGAAGTCACCACACATGGCACAACCAGTAAAGCAGACGCAGGCACAGTCCTC
This sequence comes from Cephalopachus bancanus, assembly GCA_027257055.1. Classification (NCBI taxonomy): domain Eukaryota; kingdom Metazoa; phylum Chordata; class Mammalia; order Primates; family Tarsiidae; genus Cephalopachus; species Cephalopachus bancanus. The sequence continues at coordinate 17,087,816 of JAPVLO010000006.1, forward strand.
CGTGAAACTAGGAGCAGGTGGTGTTGCTGGTATCCGTGCGTGCCTGCCAGAGGGCCCAGCAGTCCACAGTTGACATCATTTCTTTACTTCCTGTCAACTAAGGAGCCTGGGAGGTAGTTTTAGAATCTTTTTTTTTTTTTAACGGAAACAAGTCCACTTCTCTGGAATATGCTCTTTACACGAAAACAAAGAGGCTGGGCACGGTAGCTCAGCCTGTAATCCCAGCACTTTGAGAGGTTGAGGCAAGAGGACTACCTGAGCTCGTGGGTTTGAGACCAGCCTGGGCAACTTGATGAGACCTCATCTCTACAAAAAATCACACACACCAAAAAAGTAGCCGGACATGGTGGTGTGTGTCTGTAGTTCCAGCTACTTAGAAGGCTGAGGCAGAAGGATCGCCTAAGTCGAGCAGGTGGAGGCTGTGGTGGCCGTGAGTGTGCCGCTGCTCTCCAGCCTGGGCGACAAGAGAGACTCCAACTCAAACAAAAAAAAAAAAGAAAAGAAAGAGCTAGTCTTTCCTACAGCTGTTATTCACGATAGGTAAGTAGGGTGGGAGATAGACAGCCCTAGAGGGACTTTGGGCAGATGTTCAATGTCCTCATCTTAGATGGCATTCTCAGCTCTGCTGATGACAGCCGTGTGTCTGGAATACTCCACCCCGCACTAGCTGACTTTAGGGCTACAGAAATACACTTACATGTTCTGCTCTCAGAACACAAACATCTGCTATAAACCTCTGATTACTTCATTAAGTGACAAAAAGCCTGCAGGACTGAGCTACAGTTGTACAAGTTATTGTCACTAAGCTCACACAATGAGCGACAGTTTTTGAAGGAGGAAGGTGAAGAGGTTCCCAAAGAGGATACACGGAGAGAGATGAGGGCCGGGGAAGACAGTGGCAGAGAGTAAGGAAGGGCAGTGAGGTCGGGCTTAGAGAAGCTGGGGAGAGGCTGGCAAGAAGCTGGGAAGAGGTTGGTGAGGTGACTAGGGTGGGCGGCCCCATTCGCCTCCTTCCAAGGCCTGGGTTCCCAGAAGGAGCCTCTCAACTCTGTCTCATCATCCAGAAACTTTTCTGAGACAGAGGCAAGGAAATGTAGCCTGGGCCTGTCTTAATGCTCTTTGGTCCTGCAGCTTTCATTGCCTAAAGCACCTGCTGTGTGGCCCTAGAATCTTGTTCTTTCTACTCTAGAGTCTGTTTGGGGCCTTCCCGTGAGAATGTAACCAAGAAAGATCAGAAAAGGGGATGGGGCTTGTCTAAATCTGACCTACCAAGTGGGAGGGAGAGGAAGGAAGTGGGAAGAAGGTGCTATTTGTCTGGGCAGGGCACAGAGGAGGAAGGAGACTGTGAGAGAGAGGGTATAAAGGAAAAAAACGAAGACATCCAACGTATTAGCCTTCTTATGACTCCTGCTGAAGCCAGCCTCAGGGTGTAACCTCATAACTCCCCAGGGTGTCCGCTTGACTAGTACTAGAGAGTAAGTTCTGTCCTCACTTTAATTCTTCATATGTGTTCGATGTCCATACAGTTCTTCTACATTAACATCTTGCATCTGGTCTCCTAGAGTTGAGAAGGAAGAGAAGAAAGAACAAAGGCACATGGTCTTCCCCAGATCTGGTACAGTCTCTCCTTGACCCCTGGAACATTTCTGGGGTAGCGAAGAGCAAACAGTCACTAAACTCATCCTCTCCCAATGTGGAATCAGCTTCTCAAAACAATCGTTTGCTGCATGACTATATGAAATATGACTTAGGAATAAGTTATTTAAAAAAATATGATATACATAAAGTCTTATATGACCTTGGCATCTTTAGTCTAACTCCGCTCTGGCAAAAGAAAACTTACTGCTGTGGAAAAGAGATTGTTTTCAAGACAAAAACATGATTCTGGTGCTTGAGTTAGTCATCCAATGTTCTAGTGTTTATATAATGAACTCATTTAATTTGCCACTGAAGAAACCACCTTTCCTTACTTGTTACCATGACATGGGGTTACATCTCATATTGTAACAGCAGTGTGAACAGAGAGTCACTTTTCTATTTAACTCTTCAAGGTTAAGCATCAAAGTGGACAATGTAAAGGCTTGGCATTTATCCTTCTCAGGTGCATAGTTTAAGTTGATCATGGCAATTCCTTTTCTCCTCCGCTGACTGATTCAGAAATGGCCAGACTTCGTCCATTTGACTGGTAGAAATAGAAAGCCTTGCCTGGAGCTCACTAAAAACCAACCACTCCCTCCCTTGGTGACAGTGAACACAGCTGCTTTTGGCAGATGTTATTAATCAGGGTCTCATCAAGATATAGTTGCCATCCTCTAATTAGAATACCTCAAGATGATTGAATAAAAGGGACTATTTACAAGGACATGGGCGGGGTACAGTCAAAGCACACCGGATAACACAGCACCCCAGAACGAGGAGCAGTAGAGTTGTCATCACACCAGTACCCAAAGGCACAAGAGACGTTACCAGAATCCAGGAGAGGGTCGTGTAGAGAGGGCCACCTTGAGAGGAGCTTGAACTTGGGTCAGCACAACTTGACTTTTCAGGGAGGAGGCCAGATGGATAAATACCCCAACTTCCTTCTTTTCCTCTCTGTTCAGGCTCCTGCAGGGGCACCACATTACCTCAATCCAAACAGAAGCCATAGAAGTCACAGGACAGAGAGAGAAGAGCAGAGAGTGGGTCTGAAGGGACAACTGAAAACATTCACAACCCCACCCTCTTATGACTGTGAGGGAGTCACTGGAGCATGAAGCTGACACCACCAGAGTCAGAGCAGAGACAAAGTACCTGGGTAACTGATGACAACCAGAAAGTCTGCCCTATCTTGGATTTTCTGCCATGTAAGACAAGTCTCCATATTTAAGCCAGTTTAACTCAGAAAATCTGTAACCTGGAGCAGCAACGATCTTAATTAACTCAATGCTTTTCAGATAGTGGGTAGTAACCCATTGGTGGATTGTGAAATCATTTTAGTGGTTAAAACTAGCACTTTTTTTTTTAATGGAAAGGAAAAGAATGCAAAGAATAGAATATATGAGAGTGCATCATGCAAAAGGATCTTTTTCTGAAACTTTCCTGACTTTTGTGATGTCAGCTTTGTGTCTGTGGGCATGCAAGAAGCTACAGTGCTCTTTATAATAATTTAATATTTTTCTCTGATTTTTATTTTTCAATGTCTGATGTATTTTCAATGTTGTGCCACTTCCTCATCCTGGGCAAACAAATGCACCACCTAATTTCTGAAGATGCTGAAGAATGACTTGAGTTAGCCTTCTGCTAATGAAAACTGATGTCTTTTATCCTGCTTCTAAAGTTTTCTCTAAGGAGACTGCTGAGTGCTTTCATCACAGGCCCCATCCACAGCCCTTTCCTATAAAACTCCTCCTGCCAGTCAAGCTTGCTATCTAGTAGAGACCAGAAGTTACTTAATCTGACCATTCTAGCAAATACAAACAACCCCTGATAGTTACTAGTAAAATATTGACCAGAATTTTGAGCTCACTGTTGAAAGATTAAGTTGCAGGAATTTCTCAGTTTCTCTTCATCTTATTATCAGATCATGATCTTATTGTCCAGTAACATGAAACGTTTCAAATCAAGAGGCTTAGGGTGTGGTATATAAGTGCTAATGCCCTTTGGAATGCTATCGGCTGCAAGTAACAGAAAAGTAATGAATACATCTAATTCTCTCAGCTAACAAGTTGTTCGAAAGTGGGCAGTTCTAGTTCCATGAAGGGAACAGTAGTTCAAAATGACATCAAGGATTCAGGCTCTTTTGTTTGTTTGTTTTACAAAGGCTCTGCCATCTTTAGTACATTGGCTTATCATCCAGTCATCTTATCACTTCATGGTTACAAAAAGATCAATGCAGCTACAAGCCAAGTCTTATTTACTTGGTTACTTTCAAGACAAAAAGAACCTGGCGCGGTGGCTCAAGCCTGTAATCCCAGCACTTTGAGAGGCCGAGGGGAGGAGGATTGCCTGAGCTCAGGGGTTTGAGACCAGCCTGGGCAGCTTCGTGAGAACTAACCTCTACAATAATAAATTTAAAAATAGCTGGGCGTGGTAGTGTGCACCTGAAGTTCCAGCTTCCTACTTGGAAGGCTGAGGTGGAAGGATTGCCTGAGCCCAGCAGGTCAAGGCTGCAGTGGCTGTGAGTGTGCCACTGCACACCAGCCTGGGTGACAGAGTGAGATTCCAACTCAAAAAAAAAAAAAAAAAAGACAAAAAGAAAGGTCTGGGGTCAAAAAGACTTTTCACAAATCTCTGTATTTTTAAACAGGAAGAAAACTTTCCTAGATGCCCCCCCCATCAGCAGATTTTACCTTACATCTTTTTAGCTAGAAGTTGTCCCCATGCCAAATGCTGGACCAAACATTAGCAAAAGGGAACAGAATGATTATGACTGGTTAAGACCTAGGAGATTCATTCCCTGGAGTTTACCACCTGCCTCGAGGCTCAGAGATCTGAACAAAATTAGAATTCTGTTGTGTGCAAGGAGGAAGTCGCTGTTGGATGAGCAACTGACAGTGCCTTTCATAATGCCTTCTTCCTCTCATTCTGCTTGCAAAATTGGATCACCTCATCAGAGCAGGCTGAATGACTTGTGTGATGTCAGCTCATTGGGAAGGCTCTCCAGAAAATAGGTCACCAGTGCACTCTCTTTGCATCGGGTAAAAGAAAAAAATACCCTGAGGTAGCAGAGACAAGTGACTTCATATTCTTAAAATCTTTGCTTCAGCAGGAGAGATTTTTAACTAAATTTTTTTTTATCCCAAATGCCTACTAGAGTGAGACTAATGATGTACCAGACTCTAAATGTTCGGGTTCACGAGTCAATTTGAACAAATAGCTGAAGACATTTCGGATTTTGTTTTAATTTTCTGCCCATCCATGTTCTACAAAATCCTAAGAGCAATTTCAAGTGGCCCTATTATGGCCCCAAGTGTGCATCCTTGTTAAAATACATATGACGTAAAGACTAAATTAGTTAGCTACTTGGTCGGCATTCATCCAAATATGCCTCTTCACTAGATCACTTTACTGTTCAAAAATGCAATACCATAAATTCCAAAAAACCACTCACTCGCATAGTGAAAATCTTGCTTAGATGCTCTTGTAGAAACAAACTCCTTTGTTTTTTGATGAATCAAAGCTATTTTATTAAAAGTAAATACCAATTTGATCAGTGTTCCACTAAAATGTTCAAATTACCAAGAAAGTTCTCTAGTCTAAATAAAACTTTCTATCAGGTATGCCTGCATTGTCAAAAACTTAGAGAAGTTACTATATGGCAGACGATTAGCATAATTTATTTAATATTTGAGCTTGCCTTGGACTGAGATGTTCATGCTGACAGACATTATGTAGTGATAACAGCCAGTAGATAAAGATCATTTACTCCAAGGAGCACTGTGCTAGACATTTTCCAGGCATGTTCTAATTGAATTCTCACAACAAGTCTGAGGAGCAGGCATAACTTCTAAAGTTTTATATATGAGGTAACTTCTCAGGAAGATTAAGGAAATGTCCCATGGTCATTTTTTTATCATATGTTTTAAAATATTATATTTTTGTAATATATAATAAAGTATTATATTTTGTCAATATTTTGAAGTCATCATTATAAGGCTGCTAGGTTGAACCAGATGTTTCACATTTGCTGAAGTTCATGGAGATTACAGTTATGATTCAATTAGTTACTTTAGACTATTAGAGTTATTTGGTTACAAACAAGAGAAACAGATTCAGGATAGCTTAAGAAAAACAGAAACGTATCGGAAGGGTTTGGAGCAGAATCAAAGGTGAGCAACTGGATCATTGAAAGAAGAAGAAATAGAATAAACCAGGTGAAGTAGGGACCAAAGTGAGGCCCAAACTTTACCTGCACAATACCCATTTGGATATCTAATCCTGAATTGTAACCCACATCCTTAAAATAAAAAAATAAAATAAAATAAATAGAATAATTCCCAGCATGCAGGCAGCAGGAACGAGTGAGCCTACTTCTTCAAGGACCATGCTCTGTAGGGACGATCGGCTCCAATCACTTCCTGACCACATGGTTCACCATCGGAGTTTGTGAGGTTGAATCTGATTGGCCTCGCTTAGGTCACATACCTTAATGTTTGTCAGGGAAGGACATGATTGGCACAAAATAAGAAACGGGTAATGCCCTAAGAAAAAAGAAGGTGCCGTTTCCAGAAAATAAAGGAGTGGATTCTGGGAGAGCAAAAACACCAGATGTCCATGACAGCACGTGACAGGGCTGGGATTCAAACCTCAAGCCACTCTCAAATCCTTTTCTCTTAACCATTTTCCTGTTTTTCTTTTAATCGCTCAAAAATAAAATAATGCCAGTGGAGTAAAATGAGATAAATATACTGTAATTATATTTATACAGTAATCGCACAAATTCAATAATGATGACAGTACCGGCTGAAAGACTTTAAGGGAGTCCGGTGGCGGATCTTGCTAATGGTTTTGGCTTACGTCTCCTGGTCTCCCATTGCACCATGGCTCTGGTTGGGAAGCCTGTTAGCAGCCAGACTAGTGCAATCAGCCAAATCTGGGATCACTGAGGTGCCTCGGTTCTCAGTCCAATTGCAGACATGTTTATTTCCTATTTCTAGGGGACTGACATCAGAAAAATTAACGTTATTGCTACTATTAGTATTATCTAGCGGTTTCATTGGTGGTTTACTGTTTCATATTAACTCTTGAAAACAAAATATCACCTTATACTTTCACATTTCCAAGTTCCTTCTTGAAGTAAAAAATAATTTTCTATGGATTTTCCATGGTTTCTCTGAATGTATGAAGAGACAACTAAGGCCATACAATTTTGCTTTTTAAACTAAAGGTGTGTTTCAAATTGTAAAGTAGCCATGAAAAGCACTTGGATATTTTAAAATTCTCATCATTCAATATTTTTATTCTTTGAAGCTATAAGTTATGTTATTTTGAAATGTCAGAAGGCTTCATTTGGAACCATGAAGTCAAACTTCTTTTTTTGGAGCTGGAGTCTCACCCTGTTGCCCAGTCTGGAGTGCAGTGGCACACTCATGGCCACCGCAGTTTCAACCTACTGGGCCTGGGCAGTCCTTCCACTCAGCCTTCCAAGTAGCTGGAACTACAGATGCACGCTACCATACCCGGCTAATTTTTTTATTGATTGTAGAGATGAGATCTCACCAAGTTGCCCAGGTTGGTCTCAAATCCCTGGACCCAGGCAATCCTCTCATCTCAGCCTCCCAAAGTGCTGGGATTACAGGCTTGTGCTACTGCACCCAGCCCAACTTCTTTTTTTTTTTTTTTTTAATCTTAAAATGTTATGTGTGTTTTAGTACAGCTTGGTCCTGGTGAATAAAATCAAACAACTAAACTTCAACAAAAAAAGAAAGCAAGAAAAGAAGGAACAGAGAGAGGGAGGCAGGGAGGGAGAGAGAGAAAGACAGTCTAAGAATTATTCTCCACTACCATTTATTGAGTCTGTCAAGGCACAGCATGGAGTAAATGTCTACATGTAATCTTAATTGATGGCAAAGATCATTACTGCTAGAAAGAAACAAAGACAATGAAGGGATAAAGAGGAAAAGGCAAGGAATCATCACGTGGTTTCAGTGGAACAGTCTCTGGCAGTCCTATATTGAAGCATTTAATAGTCATCCAGTTGCTATTTTTTAAAGGGCCTCTGAAGTCAGACTCACAAAGCTGGGGGGCTAAGGACATTTCTCTAACTCTAGACCTAAGGGGTTTCAGTCCCCACCCTGCTGTTGAGTAGCTGTGTGACCAAAATAAAATAATAACACGTGTTACTTCTGTGGGTCTCAGTTTCCTCCTATGTAAGTTAGGGTATGTTTATGAGGATAATCAAGCCGCCTACTATGTAGTTGTTTGTGTGCGTGTGTGTGAGATAGATAGATAGAAAGATAGAGAGAGAGAGAGAGAGAGAGAGAGAATATTTATTTATTTATGTATGTATTTATTTTAGATTGGAAAATATAGTTTATTTAAAAAGTAAATTAGAGAGAGAGAGAGAGAAGGAAAGAGGAGAGTCACCTCCGCAAGATAGGGAAGGGAGGAGAGAAAGAATATTTATAGGTTACTTAGAATGGCACCTGGACCTTATATAGCGTATTTGTGGGTAGGACACTATGAAAACTGTGTGAATTCTGTTGTAGAAACAATATTTATTGGCATGTTAAAAGATTTGTTATAAAATAGTATATAGGCCATGAATCTAATTCTATGTATTATTATGTGTATTCGTTAACAAAGCATATACAATGTGATGTTAATAGGGATTAGCCCTGAGTAGTAGGGTTATTTTGTGCTAGGATTATGAGTGAGATTTACTTTATTCATTGTGTTCTTTCATATTTTTCAAATTTTATCAAAGAACTTGATTTTATAATCAGGAAAACAGCAGCACTATAAATGTAACCAGCCCTTTAAAAATCCTTCTCTTTAAGTAAAAATAAAAAATGATATCAAGTGGAAAAAAGCCTCCCTATTTTGATGGCTCAAGATCAAAGAAAAACCAGTCTGGTTCCAGAGGAACAAAACATGCTGAGGCTTGGTCCAGGGTATCTGAAGTGAAAGGAGAATAATATGGATTCAGATTAAAGTGTATATGATCTTAACTGCAAAACAGGTATTGTGAGCAACTCAGCATCTTGACCTCCAGCTCCTCATTTCGAAACTCAGGCTGGTTGTTGTCTGAGACAGGGAATAAATGAAGTCTATAAAGAGGCACACAGAAAGCATTCCATAATGATACCTCGGTCTTACAGCCGTCCATTTATCTATCATTCATTTATCTATCATCCTCATTATCAACTAGAGGAAAAAAATAAGAAAATTGTATACAGTTTCTGGCCATAAACTGGAAATTAAGTTCATGAATGCAATAAGTGATTTTCAATCCTTATTCCATTTACTAGTGTTTGAATCCAAAGGGCAAAAACGGGCTCCACTTTTGTTTTAAAAAAATTTTTTAAAGACAAGATGTTGCTGTGTCGCCCAGGCTGGAGTGAACTGGAATAATCATAGCTCACCACAGCCTTGAAACCCTGGACTCAAGTGATCCTCCCACCTCAGCCTCTTGTGTAGCTGAGAGTCCAGATGCATACCACCGTGCCCTGCTAATTTTTAAAAATGTGTTGTAGAGATGGGGTGGGTGTCTCACTGTGTTGCCCAGACTGGGCTTGAACTATCTGGCTTTAAACAATCCTCCTACCTTGGCCTCCCAAAGTGTTGGAATTGCAGGTATGAGCCACCATGCCTGGCCTCTTTTAAGACTATTTCTAGCTGGTCTTTATTTTAATTACTATACATGTGGCTTATTTTTAAAAATTAATTGGGAAACTGCCAGGGGAGGGGAGGCATACCTCATCAACAAGGGTACCTGCAAAATGAACATTTGTATACCTAAGCGGAATTGTACCCCTCATCTTTAAAATAAAAAAAATTAAAAATTAAAAAAAAAATTTTAATTGAGAAAAAAACTAAGCCTCAATTTATTTAGAAAAAAAATAATGTGGCTTAAAAATATAATGATAGTAATGGATATTATTTACTATGGGCCTTCATGACTCACACATTAGTTTCAGGTCTCAGGTTTTATGCTTGTTTAGTCTCAAGGTTAAATGAAGTCAAAATAAATGGAAAGAAAAAGAGAGAGGGGCTTACACCTGTAATTCCAGCACTTTGGAAGGCCAAGGTGGAAGGATCGCTTGAGACCAGGAGTTTAAGACCAGCCTGTAGCCGGGCGTGGTAGCGCGCGCCTGTAGTTCCAGCTACTTGGAAGGCTGAGGCAGAAGGATCGCTGGAGCCCAGCAGGTCGAGGCTGCGGTGGCCGGGAGCAGCCAATGCACTCCAGTCTAGACGACAGAGTGAGACTCCAACTCAAAAAAAAAGACCAGCCTGGGCAAAATAGTGAGAACTCATCTCTGAGAGAGAGAGAGAGAGAGAGAGAAGAAGAAGAACTCTATTTTGTATTGTCCTAAGTTTCATTCCTCCCAAAAGCTGTGCTTCTCAAAGCTTAAGGTGTATGTGACTCTCCTGGGCGTCTGATGCAACAGGTCTGGAGCACATCTGTCATTCTCTAACAAGCTGCCAGGTGACAGATCACTCTTTGAGTAGCAAGTTTTAAAGGAGTCTATGAACCTCAGTGTATCTGGTCTTAAATACTTCTATATTACAGGTGACATAAGTTGAAAAAAAAGAGAAGTTTCTTGTGATTTTCGTCCCTCTTACATCCCCACATTATTATTTTTTATCTTTCTAAGCTTTCACTCATTTTTTAGCTGCTGACTTGTTCCCTAAAGCTTGTTCCCTTAAGGTCCCTTCCCTGATCCTCTTCCCTCCTCCCCTTCCCCTTCCCTTCCCTTCCCTTCCCTTCCCTTCCCTCCCCTCCCCTCCCCTCCCCTCCCCTCCCCTCCCCTCCCCTCCCTCCTCCTCCCTTCCCTTCCCTTCTCTTTCTTACTCTGTTAGCCAGGCTGGAGTGCAGTGGCATGCTCATGACCACCCCAGCATTGACTTGCTAGGCTCAGGTCATCCATCCGCTTCAGCTTTCCAAGTAGTTGGAGCTACAGGCATGCGCTACGACTCTTGGCTAATTTTTTGATTCATTGTAGAAACGAGGTCTCACCAAGTTGCCCGGGCTGGTCTTGAGCCCCTGGGCTCAGGCAATCCTCTCACCTCAGCCTCCCAAAGTACTGGGATTATAAACTTGAGCCACTGCCCAGCCCCCATTTTTAATTAACTCACTCAGCATCCACCAAAGAATCACAAAGCCTCCTTGGGCTGGACAGAGTGCCCCTGGGGACACATTCCTACTAATCAGGCATTTTCTCAGATTCTGCATTTCTTTAGGATATTGTAGTCTATCCAGCCAAAATGGGTCAGTGGTTTTTTTTTTCTCCTTTAACATTTGTATAATCTTTTGAGTTCCTTGAGGTAACATACCTGAAAAAAATACAAGGTACTATGCAAATATCTAATTAACACAATAATGTGAATAATAGCAATATAAAATAGACTAGATAGAAAGATACTGGGGATGCCAAAAAAATGTGCATGCATTTTAAGAGCTGTTCACCATAATCAGAAGTGTCTGGACGCTGACAGTAACCACTGTGAGCACCTCTAGTAATTGCAGAAGTCTAACATGACTTGTATTCATCTTACTGAGTACTACAAGTTTAATAGTTTTTTCCTTGCCTAAAATGTATATTTTTTGGCACCCTCTGTATACATCTGTGCCACTGAACTGTCCTTCTATCTAGAAAGGGCAGTCTCCAAAGAATGGATGAGTCAGGAAATAGCATGAATGAAGGTGTCAGCTGGGCAGAGTGTCCTGGTGAGTCCGTGACACACCTAAACGGAAGCATCCTGCCACCCTCCCATGGGGAAATGCTGCCCAGGGCTGCCAAATCTCCCAGATGCCAGCAATCCAGATTTTTATATATTCAATCTCCCATAGCCACAAATCCCGTTTTGGTTGTTTAAATGCCCATGGAAGCCAGACCAGACAATCTATGGGGCAGACATAGCTGGTTGGGAGAGACAGGGAGGGACATGTGATATTTTGCATTTGTTTAAATGACTCTGCTTGTGAATGAGTGTTTACTTTGAATCCATTGAAGTACACAAAAACTGACTACACCGTTTACTAGGGCCTGATGGAGTCTGTGCTTGGCGACAGCTTCACCCTTGAGCTGAGATGTGGGCAGTGCAGTTTAGTCTCATTCTAGTTCCTTCTAGCCCCATACAAATACACTTACAAACACAGCCCAAGACACTCAGAAACATCTGGAAAGCCTAGTTCCTACGTCTGCATCTTCTGTTAAAGTATTCTCTTTCCTGGCCTTCTTTTCAGGAAATAGCTGCCATGTAACCTGAAGATTTGGGAGAGCTGGTGAGCATATCTCTCTGGGCAGCGCAGCATCTGATTCCGATTCTGATGGTGCAGCAACCTCTCAATCTGACAGGGGATATAAAAGACTCTAAAAATTTAAGCTTGAAATGCGGAAAAGAAGTCTGAAACTTGTCCAGGTTGAACAGCATGTAGGAAAAGAAAATTAGTGGGTGTGCCAGCAATGCATTCCATATCATCTTTAACCAACGATGCCCTGAAAATCAAATAACTATATCTATCAGAATATTATAGTCGTGCCACCAAAAGTACTACTTTTATTACTTTCATTTTTGTGATATCTATTCTCCCCCATTTTTTTGAAACTAGGTCTGTTCAGGCTGAAATGCAGTGGCTATTCACATATGCCATCATAGCACACTGCAGCCTCAATCTCCTGTACTCAAGTGAACCTCTTGTCTCAGTCTCTTGAGTAGCTGGGACTGTAGGTGCCTGACTATCCCCCATTTTTTGTCTTTTTTTTTTTTAGGTGGAAAAACAAACACCTAGGTATCTGCAATAATAGAGTCATGTCCTGGACACCTCGGCATCCTTCTTGCAGTTCAATAAAAGTTGAATAAAAGTTTTTCAGTTGCCAGGCTCGGTGGCTCAGCCTGTAATCCCAGCACTTTGGGAGGCCGAGGTGAGTGGATTGCCTGAACCTGCGGGTTCGAGACCCGCCTGGGCAACTTGGTGAGACCTCATCTCTACAACAAATCAAAAAAATTAGCCGGGTGTGGTAGCGCACGCCTGTAGTTCCAACTACTTGGCAGGCTGAGGCGGAAGGATCGCTGGAGCCCAGCAGGTCGAGGCTTCGGTGGCCGGAAGCGGCCATTGCACTCCAGTCTGGGCGACAGAGTGAGACTCCAACTCAAAAAAAAAAAAAAACAAAAAGAAACAACAAAAAAAAAAGCTTTTCAGTTGAACAAATGGATGAATATATCATTTTAAATCACAGAGGCTAGAACAGCGAACTTTTCTACTTTGTCCTACATGCTAGGCAACAAACCAGAAGTGGCCAAGTGTTGCACATAACAATATAAGCAAGAATGCAAGCTATTTCTGATCACTAATGAGCAATGTAAAGTTTCAAATATAGCAATTGTCACAGAGGTATTAATACATGGTGTTATGAGAACATATAGTAGAAGAATCTAATAATCAGGAATATCAGGGCCAGGCGTGGTGGCTCATGCCATAATCCCAGCACTTTTGGAGGCCGAGGTGAGAGGATCACCTGAGCCCATGGGTTTGAGAACAGCCCAGGCAACTTGACAAGCCCTCATCTCTACAATATAAAGTTAGTCAACAAGGCAGCACGTGCCTGTAGCTCCAGCTACTTGGAAGACTGAGGCAGAAGGATCGCCTGAGCCCAGCAGGTTGATGCTGGAGTGGCTACGAGTGTGCCACTGCACTCCAGCCTGGGCAACAGAGTGAGACTCCAATTTCAAAAAAAAAAAAAAGAAGAAGATTAAAAAAAATTCAGGAATATCAGTGAAGGCTTCCTTGGGAAAGAAATCTTTTCGCTGAGCTAAAGGAAGCATAAGGTTATTCACTAGGAAAGAAGTGTAGGAAGAACACTCTAGGCCATGTGTCAGCAAATGGACCACATGTTATTTTAATTTTAATTTTTATAAAGACAGGATCTCACTCTGTCACCCAGGCTGGAGCTCAGTGATCAGAGCTCACTGCATCCTCAAACTCCTGGGCTTGAGATCCTCCCATTTCAGCCTCCCAAAATGCTGGGGTTACCGATGTGAGCCACCATGTTGAATGTCTTTTTTTTTTTTTTTTTTAAATAAAGTGTTATTGGATCACAGTTACACCCATCAGTTATATATGGCCTATGGCTGATTCAAGTAGTTGGGCAGAAATGGTATGGTTTACAAAGACTAAAATACTTAGTATCTGGACCTTTACAAAAAATGTTTTATAGACCCATTTCTAGGCAGAAGGAATAGACTATGCAAAAGCCTTGTGGCCAGAGAGAGGACAAGGAGCCGGAGAAACTGAAAGAAGTACTGTCACTCATAAGTGGACCCTGAACAATTATAATACTACAAGGGACTGGCAGTAGTGGGAAACTGCCGGGGGTGGGGGATGGGGCATGCTTCATCAGTAAATGTACCTGATCTCAAACCAGGTGAAGTGGGGACCAAAGTGAGACCCAAACTTGACCTGTACAATGACCATTTGTATACCTAACCCTGAATTGTACCCCGCATCTTTAAAATAAAAAGAAAGAAAGAAAGGACTGTGTAATCCAAGCTGGGAGAGGACAGTGAAAGCCGGTGTGAAGGGGAGAGAGAAGGAGGGACAGGCAGAAGAGACCTCGCAGAGCCTCCAGTCCCATCAGGGAGCTTGGGCTTTAATCTAGAAGCAAACTGGAGGCACTGGCATATTTTAGGCATGCGGGAGACAGGAAGGGGAAGGCCTAGATAATATGATTGGTTCATATGGAGGGACCAAGGAGGCCACACTGTGAAGAATGAAGAGCAAAGTGGTGCATGGTTACCACACGAGAGACTTTGAAGGAGACTGATGTATTGCTCGGGGCAGGCAAACTGCTATGGCAAAACCCAAATTTCGATGACTTTTCATTTTAATTTTTATAAAGGATGTAAATTTTTATAAAGAATTTTTATAATTCTGCTACCACCAAAAAGGAGAATTCCACATTCACTTCACAGCACAGTGTGAGCAGGTGATCTCCCTCTACACCCTCAGTGCTCTCCATGAACGCTGTGGTCGGGAGGTTTACATGGGATACGCATCACCCACATACATCCTTGGCCAAAACTCAGCCATATGACCTCACCTGACTGCCAGGGAAGAGGGTCTAATGCTACATCCGGGAAGAAGAGAAAAATCTGGATATCGATGAGTGTGACCCTCTCTGACATAACTGAGTCTACTCCAGGAAAACAAGAAACAGTCACAGAGGAGATTCTTCCAGCCAGTCTTCTCTGGGAGACCCAGTGGGCCAACCACAGAGCTGCTAGATGAGTGTGACACTTGATGACTTTTTTCCTCCCAGTCCCACACCGCGTCTCCAGCCGACTACTCAGTCTCAGTGGGGCTTGTGTCCACTCTTCCACCCTCTCCCTACCAATCTCAATTCCCAAATCTCCCCACCAGGGAGGGGCATGGGAAGAGGGGACCTCATTCCTCAAGTCAGATCAGTTAAAGAGTAGAGTAGGAGGCTGGACGTGGTGGCTCACACCTGTAATCCTAGCACTTTGGGAGACTGAGGCAAGAGGATTGCTTGAGTGCAGGGGTTCGAGACTAGCTTGGGCAACTTGGTAAGCCTTCTTCTCTACAATAAATAAAAAAATTATCTGGGCATGGTGGTGCATGCCTTCCATGTAGTTCCAGCTACTTGGAAGGCTGAGATGGAAGGATCGCCTGAGCCCAGCAGGTCGAGGCTGCGGTGGTCATGAGTGTGCTTCTGTACTCCAGCCTAGGCACCAGAGTGAGACTCCAACACAAAATAATAATAATTTAAAAAATAAACAAATAGCAGAGTAGGATCCTTGCAGGGACAACAGCACTCCTGGCCTAGGTTTTTCTGACTAATACGGAGGGGATCACTGTTACTGCTGACCTCAAAAAGCGAATACTCATGGTAGAATACTCCATCATCATATGACTCATGGATGCTGAGGGGTATCCATTCTAAGGCTAAACAACAATGTGTGTGCATATTGTTGGTCTCAAATTGTATTTTCCAAACTGCAAGTCACCACCCATTCATGGGTCATAAATCAATTTAGTGACTGATTTACTAAACTTACTAATTACAGCCATCACTTTTTTTAGAATATAAAAGAGATTTTTTAAAATATTAGAGTATATCACATATAGTAAGAACAAATATTGTTTAGTGAAACTTTTCTTTTTCCAGAAGATCACAATGAAAAATTTGTATTTCTTCTTGTGGGTCATGGTCAAAAAGACTTGACAAACCCTGGCTCAGAAAGTAAGCTGACATTCTTGTTTCTGGTAAAGGCCAGTCTTAAAGAGGAGTTCCCAGATGGATTTTTATCAAGAGATAATCTATGCATTACCTCAATTGATCTGCTCCAACGTTTATGTTTGTTAAGATCAATGTTGTGTTTCAAAGATGAACACTTGCCAACATTCACTCAGAAAAAAAAAAAGAAATGAGTTGAGTACTTAATAACCACAGTAAGTGAAAGATAACTCCCGGGAAACCCCTTCAGGCCTCCTTCCACTGTGGGAGCTTTTCTGTCCTTTCAATAAATCCTGCTTTCTAAAAAAAAGGAAAGATAACTCCCACATCTAAAAAATAAATAAATAAATAAAAAGCAAAAACAAAACAAATACTCCAAAGAAAATCAGTTGAAAAACAGACCCCAAATAGGACATGAGCCAGTAAGCAAAAAGAATCTATCATCAAATTCAATTTCCTCCCCTACACGCAGTGACCCAGACCACTGAAAAACTCAGACCTGAGCTGTCATTTCTATTCCTGAGTAATGGTTTCCAAATATTATCCTAATGACCTTCGATTTTGTTTTGAGGAAACAAAACAAATGCATATTCTGATAAACAATTCTGCTCCTCCACCCCAGCCATTTCTTAGCTAAAGGACTCTTTAAAATACACACACTCACACACACACACACACACACACACACACACACACACACACACACACTCAGCCTACAGGTATACATAAATGATTAAAGAGAACTCGATATTGCCACTCCTCTCTGGGATCCAGTTTATTATCAGCCCACCAAGGTCACAATAGTTATCAAAGACTGTGTTTGTGTAGTAATAAGAATAAATATAGCCGGGTTCGGTGGCTCAGCCTGTAATCCCGCGCCTTTGGGAGGCTGAGGTGAGTGGATTGCCTGAGCCCGCGGGTTCGAGACCCGCCTGGGCAGTGAGACCTCATCTCTACAATAAAAAAATCAGCCGGGCATGGTAGTGCATGCCTGTAATTCCAGCTACTCGGAAGGCTGAGGCGGAAGGATCGCCGGAGCCCAGCAGGTCGAGGCTGCGGTGGCCGGGAGCGGCCACTGCACTCCAGTCTGGGCGACAGAGTGAGACTCCAACTCAAAAAAAATAAAAAATAAAATAAAAAAAAAAAAAAAAAAAAAAAAGAATAAATATTACATAGTTAATCTGTCATTAGGGGACCTTTACACTGTTATTTCATGATTATTGCACCATGAGAAAGTCAGAAAGTATAGATGGGACTGTTCGTAGGTCCAGTTTGCTGAGGCATGGCTGAGATGAGCCTGGTATATATTTGTCTAGTGTGGCATGCCCATAGGCAATACTCTGTCGAGTGTTACGGCTGGAAGCAACCCATGGGTCACACAGCTTGAACTCTTCATGTACTGAAGAGAAAAATGTGCTGAAGGGACCCACTGGAATTCAACACAGGTTCTGTCCAGCAAGCTAGCACATTCCACTGCTGGTCTGAAATTACCCCCATGCTTGTGAGGCCGAACCTCTGAGTTCTACAGAGTCTGTAGTTCTACTTTTCTGAGAGGTAGACTGGGAAAATCCTAAGGAACTGAGACCGCCCTCCCCAGACCTGCTGTGTCGGAGTGGACTGAGCAGCCATTTGCTGCACATGCACCATGGCACACATTCCGTGGCACAAGCCACACTGAAGGCAACCTGCAGATGAGCCACACAGAAGGTCCCTGATGCACCTCACTTCTTACCTTCACCCAAGGACAGTCTGACTCTCCACTCCTGCATTTTAAGGACAGGCTACTCTCACACTGTGTATGCTCTGTGTGCCTGTGTGGGCATGTGCATTCATTTATTCGTGAAACATTGATGATATATTGGGCACATGCTATGCCCCAGGCATAGTGCCAGACCCTTTAAAGAAAACAATAGCGGTGAAGTACAAGGTAGAGTGATATCAGTGATACCCTAAAGATGCACACAGAGAGTATAATAATATATAACATAAAGAGGATAAATATTATAGGACATAATAATGCACAAAATTAAATTATATATATAGTATTCATGTATGCAGACCTTAAAGTAAGATTCAAAGACTTCAGGTTCACACTTTTTTTTTTGAGTCAGAGTCTCACTCTGTCACCCAGGCTGGAGTGCAGTGGCACTCTCATGGCCACCCCATTGTTGACCTGCTGGGCTCTGGCAAACTTGCCGCCTCAGTCTTCCAACTACCCAGAACTACAGGCGCACGCTACCATGCCCAGCTAATTTTTAAAATTTATCGTAGAGACGAGATCTTGCCAAGTTGCCCAGGCTGTTCTCAAACCTGTGGACTCAGGCAATTTCTTCCCCTCAGCTGCCCAAAGTGCTGGGATTACAGGCTTGAGCCACTGTGCCTGGCCTAGATTAATACTTTTTAAATTTAGGGTCTCCCTCTGTTGTCCAGGCCAGAGTGCAGTAGCACAATCACAGTTCACCACAGCCTCCACGTTCTGGGCTCAAGTAATCCTCCCACCTCAGCTTCCCAAATAGATGGGACTACAGGTACATGCCACACCTGGCTAATTTTTTGATTTTTTGTAAAGACAAGGTCTAACTATGCTGCCTACGCTGGTCTTGAACTCCTGGGCTCAAGCGACCTTTTGCTTCAGCCTCCCAAAGTACTGGGATTACAGGCATGAGCCACCATACCCAGGAAGATTTATGTAAAAATTATTGCCAACCGCTGAATCTTCACCAGCTTGTCCAATATTATCCAGCCACAAAAAGTCGTCACTGGAAGCAACTTGGAAGAATTGAGAAGGCTTCACCTAACTTTGGTGCCCTAGTTTGGCTACTTACTAGCTGAGTGACAGTGAGCACATTTCTCAATCTCTCTGACCAGCAGTTGCCCTTCTTTGAAGCAAGCACGATGGTACCTACCCTGTATGTTTGTCAGGAGGACTAAGACAATGTCAAGTCAGAATGGCGGAGCGACTGAAAAGCAAGTGACTTCATCTCTCTGCACCTCACTGTCTTTGCTTGTAAAATTAAGATAAGAGAAGAACCTATGTCACCCAATTACTGTGAAAATTAAATGAGAGGCCTGGCGCAGTGACTCATGCCTATAATCCTGCACTTTGAGAGGCCGAGGTAAGAAGATGCCTGAACCCACGGGTTTGAGACAACCTGAGCAACATGGCAAGATCTCGTATCTACAATAAATCAAAAAATTAGCAGGGCGTGGTAATGCACGCCTGTGGTTCCAGGTACTTGGAAGGCTGAGGCGGGAGGATCTCCTGAGCCCAGTAGGTTGAGGCTGCGGTGGCAGTGAGCGTGCCACTGCACTCCAGCCTGGGCGACAGAGTGAGACTCAGACTCAAAAAAAAAGAAAAGAAATTCAAATAAGATAATTACACATATAATACAGAATACATGTTAGTCATTGTAGGAGAACGTTCTATGAACTATAAAATGCCAGATAAAAGTGAAATTAAGGTTGGGTTTCATCAAAGGAAAAGTATTGGGACCAGAATTATTCTCAGGTGCTATATATATATATCAAGTGTTCAGGCTCAGCGCTATTTTGGAGGTTTAAACACAGGAGATGGTTCTACTCAGGCTGTAATGTCACACAGCTCCCTGCTGAATGGACATTCCTTTTATAGCCTCTGCTTTCGTCTTCTATTACTTTTAAATTCACTTCTTTTAAGGTCAAGTGTAGTTATTTATGTAAGTCCTATGTCTATACGGATAGAGAAAGGAACTGACATCAGGGCTTTCTATTTTAAATGATGGATGTTTATCCTTCCTGTTCTTTTTTCTTTTATTTTCTTTCTTTTTCGTTTTGCCTTGTTTTTATTTTGGGTGGAACTTCTCCTTTAAAAATATTTTTCCAGTCGTTGCCTTGCTGAGCTATGATGTGGCCATGTGCTCTTTGAGATACGGCCAGGTCAAGTGTTCTTAAGCTTTGGCCTTATCCCCTATCTTGGGGAGGTGAATCTCTTCTTTCTTTCTCCCTCTAATTTATTTCTAAATAAACTATATTATCTAATCTAAAAAAAAAATTCCTATTCTTGAAAGCAGTAAGAATGATTTTTCTCATCTTTGAAATGACACATCTTCAAATGTGTTAGAGCCACATCAAGGTAGAGTGGATGTAATTAGCAGAATTTGAAATTACAAAAAGAAGACTCCATGGTTTTTTTCCCTTTAAATTTATTTGGTTTATTTCTAAGTGCTGAAGAATTCCTGCTTTAGTGACCATTAAAGAGCGAGTGTTAGGCTACCTTTAGACCTAATTATTTTTCTGTTTTAAAGAATTTTTTTAATATTAGAAGGATAGAAATATAATATGGTAGGAAGGAGAAAATGTTTTGGAAACTGGGTAGAACACAATGCACAAGAAAGCGTGAATGTGTCACATACGTGCTATATAGAAGCACATATTTTCTTTTTTTCTGAAACATGGCCACTGCCCAGTATACATTAGAGACACGGAGCTTCATACGCAGTGTTTGGACTCTTGAATCAGTAGCCATCTGATTTCCTGTGTTACCACATATCTGCACACATGCAAAAGACCCAATTTTTAAAATAGTTCAATTTAGGCAAGTAGTTCTTTGACTATTTTATTCTGTTCATTCAAATGACCATTTCCAAAGTAACCAATTTTTTTGTTAGAATTTATTCAGTTTCTGCTTATACAATAGTTTGCACATGAGGACAAAATTTAATATCTATTTGGTGGAAGAAATTGAGCACAACCAAAATACTAGCATTTCTCAAATCGAAACTTGTTCGGTCAATGGTAAGCAAGAGTGTATAAAGAAGCACAGATATTTAGCTTAAATCTGCATGCAGAAGATGACTGCCCATGCTTTAAAACCACCTGTCTTATGATTTTTGAAATCATAAGGAAGAAGAAAGATGACAAGGAGAAGTCAAAGGACAGGAAGAGCAGAAGGAAAAGGAGAAGGAGGAAGAGGAGGGGGAGGAACAGGAGGGGGAGGAAGAGGAGGGGGAGGAAGAGGAGGGGAGGAAGAGGAGGGGGAGGAAGAGGAGGGGAGGAAGAGGAGGAGTCTTGCTTCAAAGTGTGGAAAGAAGTATATGAGAATCCAACAAAAATTTCAACTACGGTAACCTAATACCCGCTTCTCTGCTTGCTATGTATTTGAAAGACAATTATCTTGGCTCTCAATTTTCCGGTGAAAAGTACTATTCTGACTTAGCTGTCCTGGCAACATCTGCGTCTGTTGTGTAATATTAATGCCCTTCAGTTTGGAGCGCAGCACTGTACCCCTCTCTATGAATAATAGGGCACACATGAATGATTAAAGCAAGGCAACCAGAAACCTCCCTAGGATCAAATTCATTTATCAGCCCACCAAGGTCACCGACCTTGATTACCTAGGGCCTAGCTACTAAAATGATTAATTGATCTATTCTTTCATTTCACGTATTTAATTTGAACAGAGAAAAAAGTGAAACCATTTTCAATGAATTGATTGTAAGCATTGAATTTAGCTTGCTGCCTCTCTTAAGTACATATGAATGGTAGTGAAAAGCATCAATTCATGCTATCACAGAGAAGAAGGTAAGACAGGAACCATAGCTTTTCTTATATGTCTTCCTCATGTTACTTGTTATCCCGAGGTGAATTCTCTCCCTGGGATTCTCCATGCTATTCTAACCTCAGAAGGTGTATGAATATATGAATTGAAAGAGCTTACTGGTAGATATAACGATTTAATTGGATAGAGGAAATTTTAAAGGAATTTTTTAAATGTGTCTCTATTTACAGTCATCAGTGAAAAGGCCTAGTGTTGAGCAAAGCATCATTTGCTTCAAAACTGCAGGGCTAAAGTTGTTCATTAAAAGTTTTGCGGGCCGAGCACAGTGGCTCACGCCTATGATTCCAGCACTTTAGGAGACCGAGGTGAGAGAATTGCTTGAGCCCACAGGTTCAAGACCAACCCGGGCAACTTGGTGAGACCTCATCTTTACAATAAATCAAAACATCGGCTGGGCATGGTGGCATGTGCCTGTAGTTCCAGCTACTTGGAAGGCTGAGGTGGAAGGATCGCCTGAACCCAGCAGGTCGACGCTGCGGTGGCCATGAGTGTGCCACTGCACTCTGGCCAGGGAGACAGAGTGAGACTCCAACTCCAAAAAAAAAAAAAAGTCTTGCAGATGATATCGCCTTCCTCACATAACAGTTAACACATAGAGAAAAGAAAAACAGCATGTGTACAAACTAGTTATTTTCATTGTAGTGATCAAATAATCAAACCAGTCAGTCCATTCTAAGCATCTGGATAGCATCTTGCAATATAGTTAAAAATGATTAAAATGGATCATGTACACTCAGTTGCACATTGATAAATATTTAACAACTGGTTGAGGAATAAAAAAAACCTGATTTGTAGTTTTGCTGATTTCTATGGGGTAATACACCACCATGATAGGTTTCAAGCTAAAACCATCATGTTGCTGAACACGGGTTTAGGAAGAAATGTGCTGTAATGCACTGTTATATAGTAATTTCTCCATACAGAATCTTTTAATTTCATAAATAAAAATCCAGGATTCTAGCTGGATGTAGTGGCATAGGCCTACAGTCCCAGATGCTGCGGAGGCTGAGGCAGAAGGATCCCTTGAGCGCAGGACTTCAAAGTCAGCCTAGGAAACATAATAAGAACCTGTCTCTTAAAATAAAAAAAGACTGGACACAAGTGGCTCACATCTGTAATCCCAGCACTTTGAGAGGCCACGGCAGAAAGATTGCTTGAACCCAGGAGTCTCAGAATAGCCTGATCAACATAACAAGACCTTGTCTTTACAAAAAATAGAAAATTAGCCAGGCGTGGTGGGGTGCACCTTTAGTCCCAGCTACTTAGGAGGCTGAGCCAGGAGGGTCACTTGAGTCCAGGCATTCAAGGCTGCAGTGAGCCATAATTGAGCCACTATACTCTAGCCTGGGTGACAGAGTGAGACCCCAACACACACACACAAAATCTAATTAAATTAGATTTTTAGATAAACAATAAGTAATTATTTGAGTATAAATATTTCCATCCAATATTTGGGACTTACTTATACTAAAATATTATTCATTGTTTATCTGAAATTCAAATTTAACTGGGCATCCTGGATTTTATCTGGCCATCCTAATATAGGTACAATATTTAAATAACCCCAAGTGTGTAAATAATAGTAAAATGTAGTGATGGGTTTTGAGCATTCCATTACTTCCCTTTTAAATAACATTTAAATTTTAGGTTTGTATAACTTGATTTTTAATAATGACTGTGTTTGGCAAGTGGCTCACAAAATTTTTCAAAATGTCAAAAGTTAACAATCAGTTTTTGTAAGTCAACACTAGCACAATGTTGACATTATACTGAAATATAACAGTTCTACCCCCGAGAGTTATACATTAAAAATACAATGAGAGTACAAACTTTAAAGTATATCTCAACTTATAGTATTACTATGCTATTTATTTATTTATCTATACATTTATTTATTTGTTTATTTATGTATTCATTTATTGTGAGTTGGAGTCTCACTCTGTGGACCAGGCTTGAGTGCAACCTCACAGCCTCCCAAGCAGCTGGGATTACAGGAATGTGCCACCATGCCCAGGTTTTTTATTTTTATTTTTTTGATTATTTTATCTCTCTGTGTTGCCTAAGCTGATCTCGAACTCCTGAGCTCAAGGAATCCCTCTGCCTCAACCTCCCAAAGGACTGGGATTACAGGCATGAGCCACTGCCCTTGGTTTACTATGGTTTTTAAATGGCTTGTAATCGTGGCCTCATGACATTCACATGGAATCAGTTTCAGTATAACTAAATTCTCCCAACCCTGGGAAATTTCTCCGTATCAAGGAAGAATACATGTTTAGATTTCTTTATTTTTATTTTTAGGGGTGTGTGGGGTGATCGGCTCTCCTTAAAATTGAGTGATTGGGTGATTT
Organism: Cephalopachus bancanus; assembly: GCA_027257055.1. NCBI lineage: Eukaryota > Metazoa > Chordata > Mammalia > Primates > Tarsiidae > Cephalopachus > Cephalopachus bancanus. The sequence goes on from JAPVLO010000006.1 coordinate 17,111,656, forward strand.
GGGTGAAAAATTATAATGTCAAAGTTTCTGCTATTTTGGTGTGGGTTTGGATGTGAGACAAAGTAGCAAACCTAAAAAGCCACCTTGCTCCTTTTTTTTTTTTTTTTTGAGTTGGAGTCTCACTCCATGGGCCAGACTGGAGTACAGCGGCATGCTCCCGGCCACAACAGTCTCAAACTGCTGGACTCCAGTGATCCTTCTGCCTCAGCCTTTCAAGTAGCTGGAACTACTGGCTCGTGCTACCACGCCCGGCTAATTTTTGATTTATTGTAGAGATGAGGTCTCACCAAGTTTCCCGGGTGGGTCTCGAACCCGCAGGCTCAGGCAATACACTCACCTCAGCCTCCCAAAGTGCTGGGATGATAGGCTGAACCACCGAGCCAGGCCACCTTGCTTCTTTCTACCTGCCCCATAAGTCTTACAAGTTCCTAACTCTGATCGTGAGCTCTCTGCTATGAAGGCAAAACAGAACAGAGGACTCAGCCTCCATGTCTTTTTTTTTTGTTTTTTGAGATAGGCTTTCCCTTTGTTGCCTAGGCTAGTCTCAAACTCCCCACTTCAGCCTTCTGAGTGCTGGAATTACAGGCATGGGCCACCACACCCAGACGCCCTGAGTCTCTTGCCTGAGCCACTGTATTTCTTAAAAGATAAATGACCCTATCCTTGCCTTTTACTACATATAAAATAATGTCTAAGCCAGGCTCGGTGGCTCAGCCTGTAATCCCGCACCTTTGGGAGGCTGAGGTGAGTGGATTGCTTGGGTTCGAGACCCGCCTGGGCAGCGAGACCTCACCTCTACAATAAATCAAAAAATTAGCCGAGCGTGGTAGCGCGCGCCTGTAGTTCCAGCTACTAGGAAGGCTGAGGCGGAAGGATCGCTGGAGCCCAGCAGGTCGAGGCTGCGGTGGCCGAGAGTGGCCACTGCACTCCAGTCTGGGTGACAGAGTGAGACTCCAACTCGAAAAAAATAAAAATAAAAATAATAATAATAATGCCTGACAGGATTGGTGATCGTGCCTCTAATCACGATAACCAAGTTGCACCCAAACTTAAATGTGATTTTGCAAGTAGTCAACCTTTTCTACCGTATTAAACTGTGACCTGAAATACTGCCTTGGAGCAGTTTCACAGAACTGCTTTTGAGCTAGAGGCCTCAGTCCTCAGTTCTCAGTAAGACTTCTGGCTAAAACCAACTTGAACCCTATAAAAGCTTGACTTTTTTTTTAGTTGACAGGAGGTTGGATGGTAAACTTGAGGAGAAGGTCATTTTGTTTTTGTGTTTAGTTGAGCACTTTCAAAAGATATTGGTAGTACAAAGATAAGCCTGGAATTTTGTTTAGAGACAAAAATAAAATAAAATCTGCACTGATCCACAAACAAAGTAATAAGATTAGAAATATGTAGGCTTAGGGCTAGAAAGAAAACATGCTTATGATGAGCTTTAGAGAAGAGGTTGCTGGGAAGGCCCAGGCAAGAGTTTACCTAAGTTCTTAAGCATGGAATAAATAAACAAACAAAAAAGATGTCCTTCACTTTAGTCAAATGTTATGCTCAAAAGGATTTTCAAAATCAATTATCTTTTTGCCTTTGGAGAATTCCTGTTTCATGTAAAAATTCACAGCGTGAATCATCACCCCTATCTTTAAATATTTCATATTAAGTTGAGTTTTATCTTGGCTTTTCTTCAAGTGATGAACTCCTAATACATGTTGTATTTCATGTTGGAAATTTATGTATGATCTAGTGTAATTCTCAGTGGACATTTGCCCTAAATGTTAACTTCTGTTTTCTTGGAGAACATAAAATATATACTAAATGTAACATTAAGCACAGTTGTTTGTATCTTATGTCAGAACCTGTCCCTGACAAAAATACTTACATGACAAGAAGAAAATTTGGTTATCAATACCAATAACCAGATACAAGGTTTTGTAAGTTAGATCCTTTGTTAATTTTCTTATTTATAATATTAGAAACTTTTAAAAAAATTTTTTATTTTAAAGTTGTGGGGTACAATTCAGGATTATATATATAAATAGTCATTGTACAGGTAAAGTCTGGGCCTCTCTTTGGTCCCCACTTCACCTGGCTTGAGATCAGGTACCTTTATTGATTAAGTGCTCCCCGCAACCCCCCTGCCCCCTCGAGACAGTTTCCCACTACTGCCAATCCCTTTCTTACAGTATTGTGATAATTGTTCATGGTACACTGAGTGAGAACACGTGGTTCTCAGTTCTTTGTTTCTGTGATAGATCACTGAGTATTATAGACTCTAAGTCCATCCAAGTTGCTGTGATGGACAGCAATAATTTTGTCCTTATTTTTGGCTGCATAATATTCCGTCATGTATATGTACCACATTTTTTTTTTACCCAGTCCACTTTTGATGGGAAGCACGTTTGGTTCCATGTTTTTGCTATTGTGAATAATGCTGCAATATTAGAAACACATCAGCTGGGCTTGGTGGCTCAGCCTGTAATCCCTTGCCTTTGGGAGGCTGAGGTGAGTAGATTACCTGAGGTCGCGGGTTCGAGGCCTGACTGGGCAACTTGGCAAGACCTCATCTCTACAATAAATCAAAAACTTAGCCGGGCATGGTAGCTCATGCCTATAGTTCCAACTACTTGGAAGGCTGAGGCGGAAGGATCGCCTGAGCCCAGCAGGTCAAGGCTGCGGTGGCCGGGAGCGGCCACTGCACTCCAGTCTGGGCGACAGAGTGAGACTACAACCCCCCCAAAAAAAAGAAAAGAAAAGAAACATATCATATCACAAATAGGAAGAGTTACAAAAAATGTTTGAAGTCTCTTCTATTAATTTAAATAGAAACTCAATAATTTCAACAGGACCTTTAAAATAGTTTATAAACGTTATTTACTTTCCATATTGAGTTTTGATGATTCTAGAAAGCTGTTATATTATTGAAAATAATTGAGCTAGACAGAATTAAATTATTTCACTAAGTGTAATGGTGTCTTAAAAGCTTCTTCTAACCACTTGACTGAACTTGTATTGATTAGTTCAAAGGAGCAATCTAAAACTATTATTAAAGATTGCATCATTGGTCAAACTTTCTCTTATTACTAGGATAGTAAGTGATGAAAATTAATTCTCCCAGTTCTTACCTTTGTAAAATAAAATTGAATATATTTATTTTCATTTTCTCAGTGAAATTGAAGCTAGATGTACAAATGAAAGAGAGAGATGGTAAATTTGTCCCAAATAGGAATGCAAAACTAATTCAAAACTTTAAATGAAATATTTCAGCCGGGCACAGTAGCTCATGTCTGTAATCCTAGCATTTTGGGAGGCAAGGCTAGAGGATTGCCTAAGCCCAGGGATTTGAAACCAGCCAGGGCAACATGGCGAGACCTCGTCTCTACAATAAATCAACAAAATTAGCCAAACATGATGGTGCATGCCTGTAGTTCCAGTTACTTGCTGCGATGGCTGTGAGGATGTCACTGCACTCCAGCCTGGGTGACAGAGTGAGACTCTGACTCCCCAAAAATAATTATATATATATTTCATAGACAGTCTGGAGAAAATAAAATGATAAAAATACAAATGAAAAGTGAAAAGAAATGATTACATATGGGACTTTCTCTCAGCATGAAAGAGAGTACTATTGTTATTTGCTCCCACTGATTTTTACTTAAATCTACTAAAGAACATTTCCTATCATGAAATAATGGAAATGTAATCAAATGATAACCAAGGATCCCAAGTTCACCAACCAGATGCATGACTTTGGCAAGCACCTTTCCTCTTTGGGTCTCAGTTACCTCCATTGACTTCCTTTCTTTTTCTTTCCTTTTTTTTTTTTTTTTTTTTTTTGAGTATGAGTCTTCCTTTGATGCCCCGGCTGGAGTACAGTGGCACGCTCCGGCAATTGCATCCTTGACCTGCTGGATTCAGGCAATACTTCCACCTCAGTCTCCAAAGTAGCTGGGACTATAAGTGCATGCCACCACGCCTGGCTAATTTTTTGATTTATTGTAGCGACTAGGCCTCACTATGTTGCCCAGGCTGGTCTCGAACTCCTGGACTCAGGCAATCTCTTGTGTCCACCTCCCAAAGTGCTGGGATTAAAGACATGAGCCACCACTCCTGGACTCCACTGGCTTCCTTTCTAAAATGACTCCCTAAAAATCCTGTGACTCTGAACTCAAACGTTGATGCACAAGTCAATGCCTCAAATGACTCAGCAACTTGCAAGAAAGGAAGATGCTGAGTGCATGACACAGCAGCTCTCTTCCAGTTCTGTTTCATGAGATAAAAACCTCATTTTTTTTCCTCCAATAAGAGCTTCATAAAAAAGTCAGAACATAATAAATATTAATGTAATAGCATTGCTAGGGAAAATGCCCCATATTTAGAAGAAACTATCACAGTTTCCATTTTCACACGAGAGCAATGGATTCATTATGCAGACACAAAGCACTACAAATTGCAATTATTAAATCTTTAATTTAAAAAATAATATGTCAATTTTAAAATGTGCAACGAGAGCATGTCATTTTACAAATTACTTCAGGGAATATACTAGAAAAAAAAGATGAAGACCCTGCTCTAAAGAGTCTTATCTTGTTCAGTGCTTTATTTCTAATCCCAAACATAATGCCTGGCATATAGTAAACCCTTAACAAATTCACTAAAATAAAATTGATAAACTGCCTGATGTGTCTGAATACTTGAGAAATCTTAACAATGACAGTTTATGGTTGAATTAATAACTAGTATATAGAATAAAAAATTAAGTAAAAAAAGAGAATTTATTAATGAAGGAACAGAATGTAGTGCAGGTAAGAAAAAATAGTAATATGTATTAAACTATATAATTTTCTTTTTCTTTCTTTTTTTTTTTTTTTTTTTTGAGTTGGAGTCTCATTCCATCGCCCACCCAGGCTGGAGTGCCGTGGCACACACACAGCCACCCCAGCGTCGACCTGCTGGGCTCCGGCGATCCTCCTATCTCTGCCTTCCAAGTAGCTGGAACTATAGGCATGTGTGCTATTGCACCCGGCTAATTTTTGATTTATTGTAGAGATGGAGAATTGTCAAGTTGCCCTGGCTGGTCTCGAACCCATGGGCTCAGGCAATCCACTTGCCTCTGCCTCCCAAAGTGCTGGGATGACAGGCTGAGCCACCAAGCCCGGCCCATAATTTTCAAAAGATAATAATATGCATAGCATGTTATAAAAGTGTTGAGAGGCCGGGCTCGGTGGCTCAGCCTGTAATCCCGCGCCTTTGGGAGGCTGAGGTGAGTGGATTGCCTGAGCCCGCGGGTTCGAGACCCGCCTGGGCAGGCGAGACCTCATCTCTACAATAAATCAAAAAATCAGCTGGGCATGGTAGCAAGCGCCTGTAATTCTGGCTACTCGGAAGGCTGAGGTGGAAGGATCGCCGGAGCCCAGCAGGTCGAGGCTGCGGTGGCCAGGAGTGGCCACTGCACTCCAGTCTGGGCGACAGAGTGAGACTCCAACTCAAAAAAAAAAAAAAAGTGTTGAGAACATATAATAAGGCATTTTAGTACATGAGGAAAATATGGTTAATTTAGATTTTTAGATCTAATGTGAAAAGGCAGATGGTAGAGTACAATTCCAAAAAATTCTTCTCCTTCAGGTAGTTACACCTGTGGATACCAGGTCTACCACCATGACTCTGACTCCTGAGCAAAATGAAAGAGATTGCAAATGGAATCCCTAGTGGGTATCAATGAGGGCCCCAACAAGAAGCAAGAGGCATTCTAGGAGGGTGATGTAAAGGGACTAATGGGTGAGGTATGGGCAGGTGTGGGAGAAACCACAAAGGAGAGTGAGATGCCCAGGCTAGCTAAAGCAGGTGTTCCAATCCTGAGGTCAAGAGAAGAAAGCCAGACCTATGGGGAGAGTGCCGAAAAGTCACCTGGAGAGGAGCTTTGGCCTTCCGTGGTGATCCTGTGGCCTGCCCAAGGCAACCCTGCAGGCAGGAAGCAGGGCAGTGTGGGACCTGATCTTACCCTTTGACCTCCTGCAGGGACTCCTGCTGGACAAATCCAATCGGAAACCAGGGGGCAAGTGCGCTTATCTAAGTAATCACCTCGGGTCCGCCTCTGAGGCAAAGAAGTTGTAAAGAAGGGAGCAGAGGCTGGGCAAACGGGTGGAATTGGAAGCTGTCTGGCACTGTGAACATGGCACACACCGCTCCACAACATTTCTTTTATCTTACTTTTTTTTTTCTTTTTTAAGTTGGAGTCTCACTCTGTCGCCCAGACCGGAGTGCAGTGGCTGCTCCCGGTCACCGCAGCCTCGACCTGCTGGGCTCCGGCGATCCTTCTGCCTCAGCCTTCTGAGTAGCTGGAATTACAGGTGCGTGCTACCATGCCCAGCTGATTTTTTTTTTATTTATTGTAGAGATGAGGTCTCGCTGCCCAGGCGGGTCTCGAACCCGCGGGCTCAGGCAATCCACTCACCTCAGCCTCTCAAAGGCGCGGGATTACAGGCTGAGCCACCGAGCCCAGCTCTTTTATCTTACTTTTAAAAAACCTGTAATAATTATCACATTAAGAAAACACCTCAGACCGGGTGTGGTTGTTCACACCTATAATTCCAGGATTTTGGGAGGCCGAGGTGAGAAGATTGCCTGAGCCCATGGGTTTGAGACAGCCTGGGCAACTTGGCGAGACCTCATTTCTACAATAAATCAAACAATTGACTGGGCTTGGTGGCACATGCTTATAATTTCAGCTACTGGGAAGGCTGAGGCAGAAGAATCACCTGAGCCTAGCAGGTTAAGGCTGGGCATACCAGAGTAAGACTCCTACTGAAAAAAAAGAAAGAAAAGAAAGAAAAAAAGTGAAGAAAAAAAGAAAACACCTCATCGTTTTAGAAAATTGTCTACTTCTTTTTAGTATGCTTCAACTATAATGAGACCAAATAATAAGTCAAAATTTCTCAAAAACACTTTAGAGAAGCATTCTTTGGGCACATTCTGATCACATTTGGAATTTTTTAACAAAAATACTTATGAAGATAATTAATTCATGGCCTTTTGAATGTGAGTATAGTCTGAGAAGATTACGTGGCATAGAGAAGGACCATAGACCAAAGAGGCATTTGAAATGCATTTGGAGGACCAGAATTAATCTGATATGGAAAGGAAGGGCAGGTGTTGAATTGAGTTTTGCAATTAGACTGGATGAATGGAAGACACCCTCATAGTAAGGGGTGGAGGTAATGCTGGCAACCTTACCTACACAGGAACAGCTTTACTCTTGTCCTGAGGCTGAAACACAATGGAAATCTGATTCTAGCTTTGAAGATATGTCTTCACCCACAGGTAGGTTGCCATTCATAGACGCCAATCCACAAATACTGATTGATCACACACTCAGTGCCAGGTGCCGTAGGAGCTGTTGACATCATAATCAGTAAGACAGACATTGTCCCAGCCCTGATGAAAGCTTTGTTCAAACAAATCTTAGGTAGAAGTCCACTATATTTACATAAAAGATAGAAGGTAACTAACAATCAAAAGCCGGGCCTGGTGGCTCAGCCTGTAATCCCAGCACTTTGGGAGGCCGAGGCGAGTGGATTGCCTGAGCTCGCGGGTTCGAGACCCACCCGGGCCACTTGGCGAGACCTCATCTCTACAATAAATCAAAAATCAGCCAGGCGTGGTAGTGCGCGCCTGTAGTTCCAGCTCCTTGGAAGGCTGAGGCGGAAGGATCGCCGGAGCCCAGCAGGTCGAGGCTGCAGCGGCTGGAGAGTGCCACTGCCCTCCTGCCTGGCGACCGAGTGAGACTCAAACTCAAAAAAAAAAAAACAAAAAAAAACTAAAGGAGAGATGCTGTGGTTTGATTGGGTGTATGGAGCCTGGAGCCCTCTCTTTTCCTTATTCCTTCCACCCTTTGGGACACAGAACAGTATGAAATCATCGACCTCATGAGCTTCCACGATACGTCATCTTCAGGGCTGGGGGATCGGAGGGTCTCCTAGAAGGACTAAGCTCAGATAATCTCAGAAAAATATTTGACCGTAGTGCTCATTTAAAACTTTTAGAAGCTGGGCTTGGTGGCTCAGCCTGTAATCCCACGCCTTTGGGAGGCTGAGGTGAGTGGATTGCCTGAGCCCGCAGGTTCAAGACCAGCCTGGGCAGGTGAGACCTCATCTCTACAATAAATCAAAAAATCAGCCGGGCATGGTAGCGCATGCCTGTAATTCCAGCTACTTGGAAGGTTGAGGTGGAAGGATCGCCGGAGCCCTAGCAGGTCGAGGCTGCGGTGGCCAGGAGTGGCCACTGCACTCCAGTCTGGGCAACAGAGTGAAACTCCAACTCAAAAAAATAAAAAATTAAAAAAATTAAAACTTTTAAAGAGGAAAAAATAACAAAAAAAAAAGAAAGAAAAGAAAAGATATAGCTTTTAGAGAATTATTTCTATTAATAAGCTTTGGAATACTCTAGCTTTATCCATTCAGTAACTGTGTCCTCTGTATGTACAACACTAAGAACACAGTGATGACCAAGACAAGAGTCCCTGACCTTTTGTAGTGTCCATTCTGGCCAGGAATCTGTAGGCTTCAGACACCCAATGACACAACCCATTATGTAATTCCAGTTGTGGCAAGTGCTATGGAAGGAAAGTACAGGACTTTTGGAGAGTGCGGGCTATGAAGGATTCCTTGAGGAAGCAACATGTGTGCCTTACTGGTTGATGAGTAGAAATTGTTACTTTGGGGGCTACACACTCAAATTCCACCATGGGATCAGGCAGTTAACACACACATGTGCATCAGCAGGGTTAAGGCTTCGAGAAATATTACAGCCAAAGGCCCACTGGAAGGAGGTTACCGGCCTTAAGGCAGTCAGATCCAAACTTTAGAAACCTCTTGACAGGCCAAGCAAAAGAAGCCCACAGCCAAGAGCAGCAGAAGGACTGGCAGGCTGCTGTGATGATTCAGGCAGGAGAACAGCAGGAGCAATGGCCCTGAGGCAGGAAGGAGCCCATCTGTTTTGATGAACCAAGAGAGCCAGGGCGAGTGAAGGACAAAGTCCTGGAGGAGAGAGCAGGCAGGTGAGGGGGAGAAGAATCATGTCACTCCAGGCTGCCAGGGCAGGTAAGGGCTTTGGTCTTCAGGCCACACACCTCTGGATGCACGAAATGGTTTTAAGCAGGGAAGTGAATCAACCAACGCGACTTGCGTTTGTGAAAGCTCACTGGGCAACGATGTTCAAAAGACTGGAAACGGATCGGTTAGGAAGTTTTGGTGGTACTTCTCCATCTCACCTTCAGCTTTTCATCTGCGTGATTTACTTAGTTGTGTTTGTCTTTCTGTGTTCTTACCCCTATATTCCTTACTCCAGGGACCACGCCAGGTGCTTTCTTCTTAGTTCCTGACTCTGAGGAAGGAGTACAGCGGTCTGTGCCCTTGAGTGGACAGAATTAAAATGAAAACCTGGCACCCTATACACAGAACCTTTTATCCAATGGCTAACATTAAATGCTGTAGTACCCACAGTGGTAACGTAGATCGTGAGTATTATTGGAGCACAGAGAACAGGTGCTTAACCTGCTAACGTGGGATATCAAGCGAGGCTTCACCTGAAAATCTAAAAACTGGCTGGACTTTATCGTCTGGTTTAGTATTTTTAAAAAACAATACTTATTCTACAGTATTGTTTAATAATTCCTTTATGCAGACTTTTGTCAGTTAACATGAGTGCATATGATTCTATTCTATTCTACTTTTTTTGAGTTGGAGTCTCACCCTTGTTGCCCAGGCTGGAGTATGGTGGCTCACTCATGGCCACTGCAGCCTCGACTGCTGGACTTAGGCGATCCTTCCGCCTCAGCCTTCCAAGTAGCTGGAACTACAGATGCATGCCACCACACCCAGCTAGTTTTTGTGATTTGTTGTAGAGATGAGGTCTCATCAAGTTGCCCAGGCTGGTCTCAAACCCCCAGCCTCGGGCAATCCTCTTGCCTCGGCCTCCCAAAGTGCTGGGATGACAGGTTGAGCCACCATGCTTGGCCTTTTTTTAAAAATTGAGATTTCTCTCTGTCACCCAGGCTGGTTTGCAGTGGTATAATCATAGCTCTCTGCAGCCTCGGCCTCCTACGCTCGGATGATCCTTCTGCTTCAGCCTCCTGAATACCTGGACTACAAGCATGCACCACCTTGCCTGGCTAATTTTTTTATTTTTTGTAGAGATGAAGTCTCACTCTGTTACCCAGGCTGGTTTCAAGCTCCTGGGTTCAAGCAATCCTCCTGCCTCAGCCTCCCAAAGTGCTGGGATTACAGAAGTGAGCCATCACGCCTGGCTAATTCTATTACTTTGTATATAAGTAGCTTGCATGGATAGCTTGTCCACTTCCGGCGTGGCACCACACTTGGTGCTTCAAGAACTAAAAAAAAAAAAAAAAAGGGAAGTGCTGCCCTAGAGGCTGACTGTGAGTCAGCGGGTCTCCATAATGTTTATATAAAGGTGAAAACTTGTAGTTAGGACAAAACTGAGTAAGCTACACATTTGCTTCTCCTTTTCGACAACGGAAATGGCAAGATCTTGTGACTTTCATATGCAACCAGACATGACGTATTTGTGGGGATTTTGGGTGTACTGGTATCATATGAGACAAATTGGGTGAGCATTCTGAAGTTAAAATTAGCTCAGGTTTTTTTTCAACTTATGTATTTGTTGGTATATTTAGGCTCCAAATCAATATCTTCCTTATTTTTTGTTTTCCTACAACTTTGTATAAAATATGTTCATATAACACTAATCTTGCAATTGAAACATTTTAAATAGAAGCCATGCTCTTTCCTTCCTTCCTTCTTTCCTTCTTTCTTTCCTTCTTTCCCTTCCTTCCTTCCTTCCTTCCTTCCTTTCTTTCTTTCTTTTCTTTCTTTCTAGGTTTCACGCTGTCACCCAGGCAGGAGTACAATGGTGCAATCATGGCTCTCACTGTAGCCTTGAACTCACGATTGTGAACTCAGGCAATCCTTTTGCCTCAGCTTTCCAAGTGGCTGGTAATACAGGCCTGAGTCACCATGACCAGCTAATTTTTCCTTCTTTCTTTCTTTCTTTCTTTCTTTCTTTCTTTCTTTCTTTCTTTCTTTCTTTCTTTCTTTCTTTCTTTCTTTCTTTCTTTTTGTAGAAATGAGGTCTTGCTTTGTTTCCCAGGCTGGTCTTGAATTCCTAGCCTCAGGGGATCCTCCCAACTCAGCCTCCCAAAGTACTGGGATTCTAAGCATGAGCCAATGTGCCCAGCCCTAGAAGTCATTTTCTTAGTGAAAATTACCTTGACAAGATTTCCTTGACATGATGATCATTTTTTTTTTCTTAATTTTTTTTGTAGAGATAGGATTTCCCTATATTGCCCAGGCTGGTCTTGAACTCCCGGCCACAAGCCACCCTCCCATTTTGGCCTCCCAAAGTACTGGGATAATAAGCACGAGTCACCATGCCCAGCCTCATTATGATGTCTCTAAATCTAGGTTCAAAATTCTCTAGGCTTGAATTAAGATTTCATTTTTGGCCGGGCGTGGTGGCTCAAGCCTGTAAACCCAGCACTTTGGGAGGCTGAGGTGAGATTACCTGAGCCCATGTGTTCGACACCAGCCTGGGCAACTTGGTGAGACCTCATCTCTACAATAAATAAAAAAATTAGCCAGGTGTGGTAGCATGCACCTGTAGTTCCAACTACTTGGAAGGCTGAGGTAGAAGGACCGCCAGAGCCAAGCAGGTTGATGCTGGGGTGGCTATGAATGTGCCACTGCACTCCAGCCTGGGTGATGCAGTGAGATTCCAACTCAAAAAAAAAATAGATTTCATTTTATGGCTATTTTGTCCTTGACAACTGACACAAAATCTTATAGTGTTGAAAAATTAACTTTCAGCTGGGCGCAGTGGCTCACGCCTGTAATCTCAGCACTTTGGGAGGAGGATGCAAGAGGATTGCCTGAGCCCAGGAGTTTGAGACCAGCCTGCACAACTTGGCGAGACCTCGTCTCTACAATAAATCAAAAAATTAGCTGGCTGTGGTAGTGCGTACCTGTAGTTCCAGTTACTCGAAAAGCTGAGGCAGAAGGATCGCCTGAACCCAGTGAGTTGAGGCTTTGGTGGCCATTAGAATGCCCTGCACTCCAGCCTGGGCTACAGAGTGAGACTCGAACTAAAAAAAAAAAAAAAAAAATTAACTTTCATGCAGAGATCATTTGTTTTCGTGAGAAGCACGCAATCCTTTAGCTTCCAGGGAAGGAAGAATCCCAGTGCTCTCTGCGCAGTAAGTTGGTCATGGAGACATTCTTTAACACAAGAATGTGCATCTGTGTGTCCCTGAATGACAGTGGAGTACAGCTGTGGGTTGGCAGGTCCGTCCAGAAGTCGGTCAGATACCATTGTGCTGACTGATTCATTTTCAGAAGTTTACTCTATGTCTCAGAGAAAAGTCCCAGCATCCGCCAAACTTTTTTCTCTCCAAGTGGCAAAAATAAAAGAAAAGAAAATGACAGTTATCATCAGCCCACTTTTTACCCTGATTTAAGCAGTCCTTAGCAACCAGAGTGTCTGCACTGGGGCACATTGCAATAATTGTCATAACTTTGAAGAAAACAAATCTTCAGAGATTTTTTTTATCTTTCCGAGAAAGAAGTGTCAATCCTTTGATGGTAAAAAGCATAAAAACCTAAAATTAAGAGGCAAAATATATCATATTCCACTAAAAACTCCTTGAGCCAGATAATTGACAGTGTGTGTTGTTAGAAGCGTAATAATAGCTAGTGACTACTGTGTGGAATGTGTTAAGACTTCTAAATATATTTTTTCATTTAATTCTTGCAACTATAAATGGTAATATACGGGGACTGTGTTTTGTTTTGAAGTTAAACATGGTATAGTTTCACCTACGTTAAAAGCTTGAAAGAATTAATAATGAGATCTGGGGCTTAGTGTAGTGTCTATCATATATGAAGCAGTCAGTGTATTCATTTATTCAAAAAAATTCATGAGTGAATGCCTCAAAGGTGTCTTTCAAATTATTTTTCTTCTTATTTAACTATTTAGTTTTCTCTAAATCAAAGAGCAAACTAAGATATACCAACTAACATGAAAGTTCTCCTTCCTTGCTCTTAGAGTCCCACATATTTAATTCGACAAACACATTATTCCAGAAGCAAGCTATGTGAAGCAAATATGGTAGAGTGGGAAGAAGTGGAATCACTGACTTTGAGTCCCACACCTACCTTCTACTCACGAGTTCTAGCCAGCAGCTGGCATTTGGGTTCAGAAGAATGGGACATACCTCTCTCCTCCCAGTAAGAGCTAAATGAAATGCTAGGGTCACATCTCAGTGGGCAGAGGTTGAAGATATAGCTCCAGGCACCCAGACAGTGATGTGGGTTTCTGGCCTTTTGGAATGTGACTCAGGACAGTCAGGTGTTAAGAACTCTTAGCACAGGCACACCAAGGCCAACCTAGAAAGAGCCAAGGTTGCCAGGCTATTTCTTGCTAGAAAGACTTGGCTCAGTGTCTCTCTGAACCTGAGCATCTAAACTGCTAAAGTTCAAACTCTTTAGCTTGACGCTGACATGCTCTTAGGATCTTGCTAAAATGATGCTGTGGGTAGAATAGTGTGCCCCCAAAATTCATGTCCACTGGTCCCTTTTTTTTGAGTTGGAGTCTCACTCTGTCGCCCAGACTGGAGTGCAGTGGCCGCTCCCGGCCACCGCAGCCTCGACCTGCTGGACTCCGGTGATCCTTCCTCCTCAGCCTTCCGAGTAGCCAGAATTACAGGCGTGCGCTACCACGCCCAGCTAATTTTTTGATTTATTGTAGAGATGAGGTTCGCCTGCCCAGGCGGGTCTCGAACCCGCGGGCTCAGGCAATCCACTCACCTCAGCCTCCCAAAGGCGCAGGATTACAGGCTGAGCCACCAAGCCCGGCCACTGGTCCCTTTTAATGAACCGTATTTTGGAAATAGGGTCTTTGCAGACGTCATTCATTAAGATGAGGTCAGACTGGATGAGAGTGAGTCTTACATCTAGTATCACTGATGCCCTTATAAGAAGAGGAGAGGACACACAGGGATACACAAACGCACAAGGAAGAAGGCCAAGTGAAGACAGAGGTGGAGATTGGCGTGATGCAGCTATGATCCAAGGGATGCCGGAAGCCCCCAGAAGCTGGAAGAGGCCAGGATGGATTCATCCCTGGATCCTTTAGAGGGAGTATGGCCCTGACAACACTGTGATATTGGGCTTCCAGTCTTCCAGAACTGTGAGAGAACACACCTCTGTTATTTTAAACCACTTTGTAGTACTTCATTACAACAGCCCTAAGAACTAATACAATTGTTAAATCCAGACTCCTTAGCTGGATGCCAAGGGACTCTCGGGATCTTGTTCTGGTAGACTGGCCTCTCACATCACAGCACCCCAGAAAATGCTTGGCACCTTCCCAGGGCCATTCACGCATTCTCCTTATTTCCACCACCCAGGGTTCCCCACCTCCACCCCCGCCCACTGCTGCATGTCCACAGTTCCTCTGTCCTGGACCCAGAGCAGGAAGCCTCTTTTCCACAAAGCACTCCCTGCTCTCTCAGATCAGACATGATCTTACTGTCTTCAGAAATCTCTCAGCACTTTCTTGGCATTTCACATTGCCAATTTCTACTTTGAATTTGTTACCTGCGTCTTTAGCTTGATCTCCTTTATTACACTAGAACAGGCCCTTGGGAGAGTGATCAAGTCTTACACATTTTTGTCTTGACTGTAATACCTGGGCATCCGTGCCTTAAATGATGTGGTTACCTAATAAATGCCTACTGAATTGAGCATTATCTATTTTTCTGGCTCGCCTGTTCCATTGAGAATGAATAAGTAACCATAAACTAATGGTTTATATAGGTGCACCAGCTTTTTAGGGAAGAATGACAAAAGTAAAGAAAGAAGACCATTATATTGCAAAGTCTAAATGGAGATATATGTGTGTGTGTGAGTGTTTAAATTGATATAAAATATGTCCCTAAATCATAGTGTTCTTACTAGACAATAAATCTATTTATTTATTATTTTGATAAATGGAGACTGGGTCTTACTGTGTTGTCCTGGATGGTCTCTAACTCCTGGCCTCAAGCAATCCTTTAACTTCAGCCTCCCAAAGTGCTGGGATTATAGGCTTAATCTGCATACCTGTAATCTATTTATTATTAACCACAGCACCGATTTTCTGAAAATCTCAAAGGAATAAGAAGAATGAGGTGAACAGCAGGGTTGAAGACCGTAATTTCAGGCGCCCACTGAAGTGGGTGTCAGAGGGAAGGCAGCCTGATTCCCTCCTGGAGTGAAAAATGAGTCCATATGACCCCACCGTGAAATCATTGCTTCACGACTCTAGACACTGCTGCTCTCCTGAAAGCAGAGGCTGAAGGATTGCAGGAGGCCTGCCACCTACTTCACCCAATCCCGGACCTCCCGGGAGCCACGCAGGGACTGCCCTCCTCCCTCCCTGGGCCCTTCTGTGCCAGCACAGGCTGTTCTGCCTCACTCCTACTTTCTTTCTTTTTTTTTTTTTTGAGTTGGAGTCTCACTCCGTCGCCCAGACTGGAGTGCAGTGGCCGCTCCCGGCCCCCGCAGCCTCGACCTGCTGGGCTCCGGCGATCCTTCCACCTCCGCCTTCCAAGTAGCTGGAACTACAGGCGCGCTACCACGCCTGGCTAGTTTTTGATATATTGTGGAGATGAGGTCTCGCCAAGTTGCCTGTGGGTTCAGGCAATCCACTCACCTCAGACTCCCAAAGGCGCGGGATTCACTCCTACTTTCAATGGAGAGCAACTCCAAGGCGATGGGATGTTCGAATGTAGGTCAGGAGACATTCACCCTGTCATCAGCCCACCAAATCGGCAGGCCTAACTAGCTGGCTCCATGTATCTGTTTTTTGTGATTCAGATAAAGTTCCTTGTATGACTGTGCAAGACTGATTTTCATCCTGGATATGAGTACTTAGTTGTCTCTTGACGTGTTGTCCAAGTCTCCAAGGCGTTTGCCCTTGGGAATGTTGGATGCCCTTGAGAAGCTACAGCCTGCAGCACAAAGGATACAGGCTCCCATAGCTACCAGCTCAGAGAGAGAGTGGTGGGAGACCTTTAACTGTCCCTTTAGGGGCTCCAGTTCCATCGCTCAACCAATCATGAAAGAGAATGCCTTTGGAAGGACCAGGGTCAGCGGACCCTGGCTAAGGCAGAAGACTCAGAACAGAGCTACACTGCTTCATACAAGGAAAACTTTGCCTATTGAGTAAAGGTCAGGGAGTCAAAGCATAAATGGAAACAAAGATAATTTAAGTGAGATAATCTAAAGTATAGGTCTAATTAAATTAAGTAAATCAAATCTCATGCACTTTCCTTCTAAAACTCTATATCCATTAAATCCAATTACTTCTCCCTGTGGCTTTGGCTTTAAGTGGATGTTAGCGATGATCACATTAGATTCCTGCTCCCTGCCAACCTCCAACAGCTTTCATGGCAAAGGTGCAGTTATTAAGTGATTGCAGCTGCTAAATGCAAGCACCCCAAGTTCCACTGGATGAGACACAGGGTCAAGCAGCACATGAGGACAGCTTCTAAACGTAGGCCTTTGGAAATACTGGGTTTTTTTTCTTTCTGTCCTCTTTTTCCCACTGCCCTTCACCCTCCAAAAAAGGTTTACATATGTTTCTCCAAGGTGTTCTCAACTTACTCTCACAAATTCTTTTTTTTTTTTTTTTTTTTTTGAGTTGGAGTCTCACTCTGTCACCCAGACTGGAGGGCAGTGGCATACTCCCAGCCACCACAGCCTCAGCCTACTGGGCTCAGGTGATCTTTCTGCCTCAACCTTCCAAGTTGCTGGAACTACAGGCATATGCCACCAAACCTGGCTAATTTTTGGTTTATTGTAGAGATGAAGTCTCACCAAGTTGCCTAGGCTGGTCTCAAACCTGTGGGCTCAGGCAATCCTCTCAC
The DNA here is from genome assembly GCA_027257055.1 of Cephalopachus bancanus. NCBI lineage: Eukaryota > Metazoa > Chordata > Mammalia > Primates > Tarsiidae > Cephalopachus > Cephalopachus bancanus. Next base: position 17,128,631 of record JAPVLO010000006.1, read on the forward strand.
CTTGGCCTCCCAGAGTACTGGGATTATAGGTGCAAGCCACTGCATCCAACCTCTCACAAATTTACATTTATCTCACATCAACATCAGAACCTAGTAATCCAGCTCACAAGCTTCATTACATTAAGTGGAAGAGAGCAACAGCAGTCACTAGGCAGAAAGGGCTCACCATGACCTCCTCTTAGCTGATGGGCCAGGTGTTCAGTGAACCTCCATGGAACCTGGCAGAATCATTATTTGAGACAGTCACTGCCCTCAAAAGCCAAGCCAGTCGCATCACCGCCTGCTCTTGCTCTCATGAAAGTGGTTAGCCTTGCTCATTAAAGAAGATAAACATATTGTGGCAAGACGGAGGCTTCATTGCTTCCACTAGTCTGCAAATATAGATTTGCTGAAGACTAAAGTTCCTCAAATCAATTAAATGTAACCTAACTGCAAAGATGTCACAACTGATGGTGTTATACTTGTTGGATTTTATTGAGGCTAAATCCTGTAAAGCTTTGAGGTTAGAGATTTTATGGACAGACTGTTTTCTCTAAGCAATTTTGCTGACTGAATTTCCTGCTGAATTCTGCATTTGAACAGTATAAAATTATGAACTTGGGGATCATTACTACTACTATACTATCATGTGATAGAAAATCTCTCTCTTTCTTTCTTCCTTCCTCCCTTCCTCTCTCTTTCTTTCTGTTCTTTCTCTCTTGCTAAATCCTGAAATTTTGCTGTGTCACTTAAATTGCGAAACATAGTCACAGTCCCAGAAAAATCTGAAGCCAAAAATAATTCCTGCATAAACTATTCAACAGTTAAGATACAGTCAAATCAAATAGTTTTGTTGTTTGGTGGTGGTAGTGACTGCTTTTTTTTCTTTTTGAGTTGGAGTCTCAGTCCATCACCCAGGCTGGAGTGCAGTGGCTCACAGCCACCCTAATGTTGACCTGCTGGACTCCAGTGATCCTTCCACCTCAGCCTTCCAAGTAGCCAGAACTATAGGCATGCACTACCATGCTCAGCTAATTATTTATATATTTATTGTAGAGGCGAGGTCTTGCCAAGTTGCCCAGGCTTGTCTCAAACCCAAGGGCTCAGGCAATCCACTCGCCTCGGCCTCCTAAAGTACTGGGATTACAGGCTGAGCCACCGAGCCCAGCCTACTGCTTTTAACAGAATTGACTTTTGTATCATATAAATCTAGCAATAGTTTTCAGTATGGGCTACATTTTTAATTACCTGTGAATTTTGTTTTGTTTTCCCATTCAGACTGTGTCCTCTCCCTCTTGCTCCCCCCAGGGAAAGCAAGAACAATCATCCATGGCAAATGGCCACTGCAGGGAAGCAACACCATGCAACACCAAGCTTCATGCTCAGGAGAGAACGTTGTGCCTCCTCCTCATGGTTCTGGTGCTCCACACGATCAGAGAAATGTAGCAATGAACTATAGAACCTCTGTAGCAATGAACTATAGAACTGATCCCTGAAAGTATAATCTTACACCTGGGAACTTTGAAAAATGCAATGCCCAGGCCGCACCCTAGACCAATTAACTTGAATTCTCTCTAGGGATGGGGTTTGGGAGTTGGAATTTCTCAAAGCTCCCCAGATGACTGTACATGCAGCCTAAACTAAAAACCGCCATGCTGTTTCCTGAAATGCAAATTTAAGGGAGGTTATGTGTGAAAACAGGAGAGTATAATTAAACTAATTTCATAATCAACTGAACTGACCTCTATTCCAGGCACTTCAAATAAATTCCTAGATAGCCAAGTCCCCAAATGGACATTTTGGGGTCAAAAACAGAGCCAAAACATTGAATTTGTGCAGATTGTGTGATGGCAGAGAAAGTCCTTTAAAGAGCTGAGTGTGACCTTTCATTCCAAGAAGATGGCAGGTATTCCCTGTGTTCACAGAGCTCAATTAATCAGCAGGAATAAGGATATCTAATGAAGTGGCCAAGGCCTTCCCTTGACTTTGGTTGACTCCACTTGCAGAAGCTGAGCTGTTACCAACGGGATTCTGGTCATAATGGAGCATCTCACCTGCTCCTGGGACAAAGTTTCATAGCACCCACAGGATTTGGCTGAGGAGTAATTGTTATTTATCTTATTAATCACTGTAACTATGCAAATTGATGCTGAGAAATAACTGAAAGGTTAAGTAATTTTTTTTTTCCAAGTCAGGATCTCATTCTGTTGCCAGGCTGGAATGTAAGAGGCACGGTCATGCCTCATCACAACCTCAACCTCTGGGGTTCAGGCAATCCTCCTGCCTTAGCCTCCTGAGTAGCTGGGACTATAAGTGTGCACCGCTAGGCCTGGCTGACATTTTTATTTTTTGGTAGAGAGGAGGTCTCACTATATTGCCCAAGCTGGGCTCAAACTCTTGGGCTCAAGTCATCCTCCCGCCTCATCTTCACAAAATGCTGGGATTACAGGCATGACCCATCACGCCCGGCATAAGTCACATTATTGATATATATTAATATGTAACATCTCACTCTAATGATGCAGTCGGCCCTCTGTATCCATGGGTTTTACATCTAAGGATTCAGTCAACTGCGCATCAAAACATTCTGAAAAATAAATAGATAGTAACAATAATAAAAAGTAATACAAATAAAAGCAATACATTATCACAACAATAGCATTTACATTATATTAGGTATCGTAATTTAGAAATGATTTAAACTATATTGGAAGGCTGGGCATGGTGGCTCATGCCTATAATCCCAGCACTTTGGGAGGCTGAGGTGAGAGGATTGCCTGAGCCCACTGGTTCAAGACCAGCCTAGGCAACTTGGCGAGACCTCATCTCTACAATAAATAAATAAAAAATTAGCCTGGCATGGTGGCATGTGCCTGTAGTTCCAGCTACTTGGAAGGCGGAAGGGTCAACTGAGCCCAGCAAATAGAGGCTGCGGTGGTTGTGAGTGTGCCACTGCACTCTAGCCTGGGAGACAGAGTGAGATTCCAACTCAAAAACAAAAAAAGTATATTGGAGGTTATATGCAAAAACTATGCCATTTTTAATCAAGGACTTGAGCATCTGGAGATATGAGTGTGAAGGCGAGAGTCCAAGAATCAATTCCCCTGCAGATATTAAAAGGAGGGACTACTTTATTTTCTATACCAATTCAAACCTGACTGTGTAGCTCTTCCAGGTGAGAAATGGGCCCTACTCTGGCCCAAACTTCAAAAGGCATTGGCTCCCTGACTCTGGAGCGCTTCAAGTCACCTGCATTTGAATCTGCATTTAAAAGACATACCCCAGGTACCCCAGGTAGATACTCCTCACATCCTGCTTGGGAAACCCATACAGGAACTTTGAGTATTTTGAGCACAAGGACAATGACTATAATATCAGTCACTTCTGAAAGTGATCTAAAAATGAATTGGAATTTTTTAGTCTGGACTTTATTATTAATATTAATATTATGGATGCATTTCCGAGTCATCACAACCCAGCTTAAGTTTTTAGAGGAAACAGTAAGAAAGCCATTACTTTCAACTGAGGGATGCTTACGAGGTCCTTCCTTCATGACTACGAATTCCTTTCTGTGTGCTCCAACTTCCCATCAGTCCCCCAGTCACTCAGTGTCTGCCCTCTTTGGCTATTTGATAAGAAGTTGTAATAATATGTGGCCTCATTAGAGTTTTTCTTTATTTTCTTAAAATTGCTTCTATGTCTTGCTTAGTATTTTTCTTCTTTTTTAAAATTTGTTTTTCTTTAATCTTTTCACTAACCTACATCCGGGTCACAGACACATTGTTCAGACATTTCGTAAGTTGCATTTGAAAAACCCTTATCTAAGCCAGGTGCGGTGACTCATGCCTGAATCCCAACAATTTGGGAAGCCAAGGTGAGAGGATTGCCTGAGTCTACGGGTTTGAGATCAGTCTGAGCAGCATGACGAGTCCTTATCTCTACAATAAATCAAAAAAAATTAACCAGGTGTGGTGGCACATGCCTATAGTTCCAGCTACATGGAGAGTTGAAGTGGAAGGATCAGCTGAGCCCAGCAGGTTGAGGCTGCGGTAGCTGTGAGTGTGCCACTGCACTCCAGCCTGGGCAACAGTGTGAAACTCTGACTCAAATAATAATAATAATAATAAACAAAAAACCCATATCGACATATAAGTTAGTTTAACGGAGTTGGTTTTTTTTTTAAAGTTATTATCATGGTTCACTTGAAATGTTTGTTTTATGGAAAAAGGAGTGCAGTTTTTGATGGCGTGAACATAAAGACACTGATATAAATACCAGGGGTGCCAAAAATAAGGTATACACAGTTTAAGCGATGTTATCTATGCATTGCTTTTTGAAGTTGGATTGAATTATGGTAGCAATGTGTAGTATGAAGTCTCCTCAAAAGACGGCATTAATCAAACGAATGTTTCATCATGTGACAGTCAGGACAGTCAAAGAAAATGGCAGAAGCATGATTGTCATTCAAGGGGTACAAGAACATTCTGAAGTGGTATTTGAAATCTGAGAACATTGTGGAAGTACAATTACGGTGGAGGCGTGAGTATGGAACAGAACCTCCAACATGCCTAACAACTGCATGCATTCATGATAAGTTTGAGACACATGGTACTGTGTGAGATGTGCACAAGGGAAGATCCGGGAATACTCGCCCAGGGACAAGTCCTGAAGTAGTTCACCGTAATCAGAAGTGTCTGGATGCTGATGGTAACCACTTTAAGCACCTCTTGTAATTGCAAAAGCCACACGAGACTTGTATTCATCTTTTGTTATCGGTATATAGTAAGTATTACAATTTTGATACAGTTTTTTCCTTTCTTAAAGTGTGTATACATTTTTTGACACCCTCTGTATTTGTGGATTGATTATTGGTCAAATAAAAGACTCGACTACGTGGTTCACCTGGCCTCCGAAGGGACTCTGTAGATCAGGGACTGCAATTCAGGACCCGATTGTAGAAAGGGTCAGAGAAATGGCAAAAAATGAGTGGTGATGAAGAAGATGCTTACAGGGGAAGTAATTACTTGCGGAGTGGAGAGATCCAAGCAGGGTGCTAACAGACCCCCAGGGTGCTAAGAGACCTCATACCGGAGAGAGAAAAGAGTGGGGTCCATGAAACCCACCCTGGGGTCACTGGAAGATCAGGAGGAAGCCAATTTCCCTGATGAGAGGGCCTAGGAGATACATTTGGGTAGATAGAGAAATAAAAACAGCTTTGAAATAGAGATAGAGATGTGAGAGAGAAGAATGGTAGGCAAAATAAAGCTTCTAGAAAGAAAGAGCTAAACTGGCTGCACTTTTACTATGGACACTAGTAGTCATATGAGGTAGAAACTTGAGATGAGGCACACGAAGATTCAGCAATTTGCCCAAAGTCCTACTGAGCTGAAATTCTAATAAACCAGGCAATCTGACTCCAGAGACCACATGTTTAACTACCCTGCTTTAGGACTGAGAAAAAGATGGCTCCCAAGACAGGAAGGCACTATTTTATATGCATTTTATCGCACCTCTGCTACCAGATTCATAATCATACCTAAGGCACAAATAAAAGAAGAGGATTTTTAAAGTAGTGACAGGCTAGTTTTTTGTTTGTTTGTTGTAATGTACAGACAGATAGGATCTAGCAGCTATTAATTAAACAAAGCAAAAGCACTACTTACGGCATCACAATGACTTCAAATAAGGAAACAGTCTACCCATTACCAAGAGAGTTAAAATTGGTCCTGATCTCTCTCTTTTCTAGGGTTCTCTGTTTCTACAGTAAATGGATGCCAACAGATCTTGTTCGTTCACTCTGAATCAGTTACCCAGGGAGCTGCTTCATGTGATTTTTTTTTTCCTTAAACATTTTACTATAGAAATTCTCAAACATAAGGGAAATTTGGATTTTCCAGTAAACCTGTGATGTACTCAGCGTCCGGTTTTCCTCTGACGATTTATCCAGCAAACATCCTGGGAATGGTGTACTTGATTGATCTTCAACCTTGTCTCTGAGTCACCTCGCAGTGGCCAGCTCGATGCTTGTTGTTAGTTGAGTCATTTGAATGGATACTGATAATTTACTATGCCTTAGGTAGATAAGTGATGAGCAACTGATCAAGGGCAGACTCCGAAGGAGCAAGACAAAGAATCTTTTTTAGGTTGTGCATGTTCTTACTGGCAAACTCTCTATGCATATTTATGATGAACAATCGCTAGGTGGCAAAAGTTTTTTAAACATAACATTTGCACATCAAGCTAAGATTTCTGAGAACTCTTGTTCTCCCTTAATATCACTCTTTCTCTTGTTTTCACCCACACTGGGTAATGGGATGAGATGGAACTCAAATGGTGCATCGAGGGACATTTGCTCTCACATGCACTGGCCAGGTAGTCTGCACTTGAACTTCTTTTCCAACAATACTTTCCCCCTGCAGTGGCCATTTGAACGTGGAGGCCACAAAGACATCTCAACCTTTGGGAAATCAGCATCATCAACCCCATTGAGATACTGGTTATGTTACAAGGATGACACACACCATCAACCACATCTGTGAGAGCCATTGCCTGCCTTTCAATGTGATGATTGGTTGAGTGTAGATAAGGATTGTTAGGAGTTGAACTGTTATCGCCCCATAAAAAGTGTTGGAAGTCCTAATCCCCAGTACCTCAGAATATAGCTTTCTTTGGAAATAGGGTCTTTGTAGTTAAGATGAGGTCACTTGAGTGGACTCTAATCCAATATGAGTGGTCTTATCAAACAAAGGGGAAATTTAGACAAGCAGATAAGGAGAATGTCACATGGAGGTGAAGACAGAGACAGCGGTGATGCTGCGGCAAACTACCAGATGCAAGGAGAGAGAAACAGAGCAAACGCTCCCTCACAGCCTCAGAAGGAACCAACCCAGCCAACACCCTGATCTCAGATTTCCAGCCTCCAGAACTGTGACACAATCCATTTCTCTTGTTGAAGCCACCTGATTTGTGGTACTTTGTAACGGCAGCCCTAGCAAACTAATACAGAGACGTTGTCAGGGGCTGGGAGGTCATTGCCTTTGATGATACCATGTATGAGGTTAAACACTGTGGTGAGATAAAGAATCAATTAAAGAAAATCTGGTCAGGCTCGGTGGCTCAACCTGTAATCCCAGCACTTTTGGAGACTGAGGTGAGTGGATTGCTTGAGCCCGCAGGTTCAAGACCCACTTGAGGAAATTGGCGAAACCTCATCTCTACAATAAATCAAAAATTAGCTGGATGTGGTAGCTTGCACCTGTAGTTCCAGCTACTTGGAAGGCTGAAGCGGAAGGATCGCCAGAGCCCAGCAGGTCAAGGCTGCAGTGACCGGGAGTGTGCCACTGCACTCCAGTCTGGGTGACAGAGTGAGACTCCAACTCAAAAAAAAAAAAAAAGAAAGAAAAAAATCGAATTGTACAAATTTCCATTCAGTTGATGTGCCAGCATTCTGAACATCTTTAAAGTGAAAAATACTGGAGCCCTTCCGGAGCCAGATGGTCACCATGAAGTTCAATCCCTCGTGACCTCTGACCCAACAGAAAGAACAAACGTCACTTCAATGCTCCCTCGCACGCGCAGGAAGATCAAGTCGTCCTCGTTCTCCAAGGAACTGTGGCAGAAGTAAAATGTCTAGCTCTATGCCCATCCACAAGGACAATGAGGTCCAGGTGGTTCGGGGACACTACAAAGGTCAGCAGATTGGCAAGGTGGTCCAGGTGTATAGAAATAAATATGTCATCTACAATGAGCAGGTGCAGTGGGAGAAGGCTAACGGCACTACCGTCCATGTGGGCATCCACCCATTCAAGGTAGTTATCACCAGGCTAAAACTAGACAAAGATCGGAAGAAAATTCTTGACCTCAAAGCCAAATTTCAACAAGTAGGAAAAGAGAAAGACAAGGAAGAACTTACTGAGACAATGCAGGAATGAACAAGGCCTGTTGTGCACCACAATTTAGCTGTAGGCTTTTGCCTAGTGTGTGTTTCTTTGGAACTCCTCAAAAAATGTCTCTAGAACATTCCCCTCCTGTGTTGTTATTCACCTGTGGCTCTGTAAGTCCACTTTGCAATTGTAATAATTTTATGAATAAAAAGTGGAAATGTTTCCCAATTCCCCCCTCCAAAATGTTAAGACTAGGTTTTTAAAGTGAGTTTTAGAGATCATATCTGTTTATAACTCTTTTTTTTTTTCTTGAGTTGGAGTCTCACTCCATCGCCCAGGCTAGAGTGCAATGGCAACCTCATGGCCACCCCAGCATCGACCTACTGGGCTCTGGTGATCCTTCTTACTCAGCCTTCCAAGCAGCTGGAACCACAGGGGTGCACTACCATGCCTGGCTAATTGTTGATGTATTGTAGAGACAAGGTCTTGCCATTTTGCCAGGGCTGGTCTCGAACCCGTGGGCTCAGGCAATCCACTTGCCTTGGCCTCCCAAAGTGCTGAGATGACAGCTGAGCCACCAAACCTAGCCGTTAACTATTTTTTTGCCTCTTTGGTATTTGAATGTGGCTTATTTCTGTTTTATCTGAACATGTGAACGTACGATGTTTTCTCATAAGGATAAACGCCTAAGTCCCATGAAATACAGATGTGAGTAGATCTGAGTAAGAAATTCTGCATTCTTCCAGTTCAACAATGTTATTATTCCTTTCTTTTTATGGTGTATGCACAGTTTTATGATGGAAGCAAGGGGCTAGACTTTTTAAATAAATAATTCTTCACCAAAAACCTTCAGATGATAATATAATTTAATTCTCAGTTTCTTCTTACCTTTAAGCCTAGAAATCAAGTAAATGAGAACAATTCTAATGCCACTAACTTCAGAACTGAAAGGCCTCCTGGTCTTTAATTATTGCCAACTATTACAGGGGAATCAGAGATTCTCTAGGTTGGCCCAGATAATTCGGGCTCTTTCTTCATTCCTTTAACCAAAACTGTAACTTCTGCTTAGTCTCCTTCCCCCTCCTAAGACCTATGTGTTCCAGCCCTTAAATCCTGGAATGTCATTCAAAGTCATTCAGTTCATGAACTGAGTTCCAATTCCATGGGGAGCCCTAAGACGACCATGGAGATTTTAACTACGGAGGTCACTGATGTCGTCTTAGCAGTCACCATGAGGACATGTCCGATTGACAATCGGGGACAAGACACACATACAAGAAGGCATTCCCCCTAAAGCCCTTCATTCTCAAATGTTACATAAACTGAGTCAGACTTCACTGAACTTCTGGTTACTTTTCTTCTTCTTCTTTTTTTTTTTTGACTCAGAGTCTCACTCGGCTACCCAGGCTGGAGTGCAGTGGTACACTCACAGTCACTGCAACCTTCATATGTTGGGCTCAGGTGATTCTTCCACCTTAGCCTTCCAAGTAGCTGGAACCACAGGTGTGCACCACTACACTCAGCTAATTTTTTGATTTATTGTAGAGATGAGGTCTTGTCGAGTTGTCCAAGCTGGTCTCAGACCCCTGGGCTCAGGTAATTCGCTCACCTCTGTCTCCCAAAGTGCTGGTATTACAGGCATGAGATACCATGCCAGGCCTTGTTTACTTTTCTATAACAGTGAGAATAATTTTCGTTTTTATCTACCTTTATATTTTTTGTATGTTTTTTTGAGTCAGGGTCTCATTCTATTGCCAAGACTGAAGTGCAGTGGCAAAATCATGGCTCATCACAGCCTCAAACTCCTGGGCTCAAGTAATCCTCCCTCCTCAGTACCCTGAATAGTTGAGACTGCAGGTATGCGCCACCAAGTCCGGCAATTTCAAAAAATATTTTGTAGAGCGAGGTCTTGTTACATTGCCTAGGCTGGTCTCGAGCTCCTTGGCTCAAGCAATCCTCCTGCCTTGGTCTCCCAAAGTGCTGGGATTAGAGGTAGGAGCCAACATGCTCAGCCTTCCTTTATGTCTTTTTGGAGTGGATGTGAAATTATATTTTATTTTTGCATGTATGTGGGCATGCATATATTTTATCTTTAAAAATAAGCTCAACATTTTGTTTTTGATTGCTATGTGATTATTATCAATAGGTTAGTAGATATTTATGAAGCAATGCACTTAGCACAAGGCTAGGCATGATGGGGGATATAAAAGAAGAATAAGGAATGGTCTTTACCCCAAAGGAGTAGTCACACTACTTGAATAGACAAAACTAAAGCTCTTGTCACACTCAAGGTAAAATTATTGCCAAAAGCTATGGGGAGTATTTTGTAGATGTGTTTGGCTCCCCAAATAGCAAGAATCAAAAGAAAGAAGTTGGCTGGACTTCAACAACCAGATTAAGGTTTATCAAGGACGTCATATATGAGCTTCCTTAAAAGACAAAATTATCCAGGGGCAGTGTCTCAAGTCTGTAATTCCAGCAATTTGGGAGGCCAAAGTGAGAGGATTACCTGAGCCCAAGTGTTTGAGACAAACCTGGGCAATATGGTGAGGCCTTGTCTCTACGATATGTCAAAAAATTAACTGGGCATGGTGGCATGCACCTGTAATTCCAGCTACTTGAAAGGTTGAGGTGGAAGGATCTCCTGAACCCAACAGGTGGAGGCTGTGGTGGCCATGAGCATGACACTGCACTCCAACCTGGGCAACAGAGTGAGACTCCAACTCAAGAGAGAGAGAGAGAGAGAGAGAGAGAGAGAGAGAGAGAGAATTATAAAGATAGGCTGGGGGACATGGTCTGAATATTGTATTGTGAAGAACACAGAAATGTAGGCATGAAAATAGACTGACACAGTCTGTGCTGGGAGTATTAATCTATCAGATCTGAGAAGGTTCCAGATCCTGGTGGAGCAGAAGAGAACATGTGCCTCATAGACAGATGTTTCTCTCTCTTTCTTTCATTTTTTATATTCTTTCTTTCCTTCAACAAATATTGACTGAAGGCCTGTTAAATGCCTGGTACACTTCTAGGTACTGAGGAGAGAGGCAATATCTATTTGCATACTGTCTACATTGTAGTTAGGTAGACTAGCTAACAAATGCATAATATCAGACAGTGGCAAATGCTATGAAGGAAAGTTAATCAGGGTAAGGTGATAGAGACAGGGTCTGCTCTTTTGTAGACAGGATTGTGAAAGATAGCCCCTCTGAAGAAGAGACACTCTTTGGATAAAATGAGGATACAAGATGTGCAAGAATCTAGAAGAAGAGTATGTCAGTCAGAAGGAATAATATGAATGAAGAACCTAATATAGGAAAAGTCTTCTGTATTTAGGGGACAACAAAAAGTCCAGTGTGACTAGAGTTGAATGAGCAGGGCAGAAGGGACAAAAGATGAAATCTGAGAAACTGGCAGGGGCCAGATCACACAGGGCCTGATAGAATGTGGCTGGGAGTTTGGAATTTGTGCTGAGTGTGATGGGAAACCGTGGAGTGTTTTGTTTGTTTTACAATTTTAAGAGATTGCTTTGGCTGCTTATGCAAGGAATTTATTGCATATAACAAGGTATCAGTTTGGAGGTATTTGCAATATTCTAAGTGAGGGGTTATGGATTCTTAGACTAGGGAAGTCGGAGTGTAGGTGGTTGACTAAAGTCAGGATAAATTTTGAAAGTAAAGTCAACAGAACTTGTTGGTTAATTAGATAGGAGGAAGTATGAAGAAAGGACAGAACTCAAGGATGACAGCTAAGTTTGAAACTGAGCAATTAGGTGAATATTGGTGGCATTTACTGAGACGGGGAAGCCTGAAAGAGAAACAAGCCCGAGATGGTGGAATTAGGGTTTATTTGGGGAAGAATATGAGACACCAAACAGATATTAAACAGAGAGTTAGATAGCAAATTTGGAGTTCAGGGGAGAAGTCAGTTCTAAAAATATATATTTGAAAAATCAGTGTCATATAAATAGAATTTAAAGCCATATGGCTGTGTGAGATTACCTAAATAATGAACTTAGAGAACAGAAGAAAGATTGAAGTCTGAGTGTTGAGCTACTCCCACATTTAGGAATTGAAAAGGAAGGAAGAGTCAGGAAAATAGAATAAAGAGGGAACAAGGAGTCAGGAGTATGGACTCCCAGAAACCAAGCCAAAATAAATCAATACATAAAGTGTTTCAAGGAGGGAGTGATAATTGTGTCAAATCCATTGAGAGACTAAATTCAATGAGGACTGGATTTGGCAAGCAATTTGCTGATAACTGGTGTAGCTAGGATGAAGTGGTAGAAAAAAAGGAGGAGAAGTTTAAGACAAAAAATATAGATCACTCTTTGGAGGAGATATACCTTAAAATATGATGGAAGCTAAGAAATACATGAGGTCTAGGGAGGGCTTTACTTTTATTTAAGAGTGGAAATGATACGGCATGTCAAATGATGCAGTAGAAAAATGACAACTCGTGACATAAGAAAGAAAGGAGGCTGGGCTCAGTGGCTCAGCACTTTGGGAGGCTGAGGCAAGTAAACTGCCTGAGTCTGTGGGTTCGAGACCAGCCTGGGCAACTTGGTGAGTCCCATCTCCACAATAAATAAAAAAATTGGCCAGGCATGGTAGTGCGTGCCTGTAGTTCCAGCTACTTGGAAGGCTGAGGCGGAAGGATCGCCGGAACCCAGCAGGTTGACTCTAGGGTGGCCGTGAGTGTGCCACTGCACTCCAGCCTGGGTGACAGAGTGAGACTCCAACTAAAAAAAAAAAAAAAAAGGAAGAAAGAAAGAAAGGAGACATTTGCGGGAGCAAGGTCATGAGTGGGGTTCAGTGAAGAACAGGAGCTATTAGCCTTAGATAGGGGCAAAGACTGCCCCTCCACTGTAAAAAAGGGAGAAAGGTAGAATGTATGGAGGATTTGGCAATGGTCATGGATTCAGTGGTGGATTTGCTCTTTTCTTAGTCAAATAAGAGACCAAAATATCAGCCGAGGAAGAGGAACAGGGAAAGATGTTAGAAGTGTGGGAAGAAGGAAGGGGTAAAACAGCTGCCTTGTAAAGTGTGAAAGTGGAAATATGCTAGGCTTGCTGGACATTACTAAGGGTCCACGTGAGATCTGTGGACATACATCTGCTGTGAGTGGAATCCACGTGGTTTTATGCTTCCACCCTCAACATCCTGCTCCTCAGATGGAGAAGGGGAATCGGCAGCGCATTGGGCTTAACCAAGAGTGAAGCTTGCAAGAAAGAAGCAAGGGATCTTAAGGTGGATACAGAAGAAAGGAAGGGCAGAAGAGAGATGAGTGATAGAAGAGGTTCCATTGGTGTTGAAGAATTATTTGACTAGAGGTACTAAAGCAAGGAAGTTGAGAGGATAGACATAGTGGTCAGGTCAAAAGGAGTGTCTTTTTTTTTTTTTTTTGAGTTGGAGTCTCACTCTGTCACCCAAGCTGGAGGGCAGTGGCATGCTTCTGGCCATCGCAGCCCTGACCTGCTGGGTTCAGGTGATCCTTCCGCCTCAGCCTTCCGAGTAGCTGGAACTACAGGCATGCCCTACCATACCCGGCTAATTTTTTGATTTGTTGTAGAGATGAGGTCTCACCAAGTTGCCCAGGCTGGGCTCAGGCAATCCTCTTACTTCAGCCTCCCAAAGTGCTGGGATTATAGGCATGAGCCACAAATAGAGTGTCTTGAGGTACAATGTTAGTGCAGTCATAGGTAATGACGTTTAGCCGGGCACAGTGGCACACCTGTGGTTTCAGCTTTTCAGGAGGCTGAGGTGGGAGGATTGTTTGAGCCCAGGAGTTTGAGGTCTTGCAACATAGCAAGACCCTATCTCTAAAAAATACAGTGAGGGTTAGGGAGCACTGTGGCTCACGCCTGTAATCCCAGCACTTTTGGAGGCCAAGGCGGAAAGAGTGTTTGAATCTAGGAGTTTGAGACAAGCCTAGGCAATGTAACAAGACCATGTATCAATAAAAAAAATGAGCAGGCGTGGTGCTGCACACCTGGAGGCCCAGCTACTAGGAAGGCTCAGGCAGAAGGATTGCCTGAGCCCAGGAGGTCAAGCTGCAGTGAACCGTGGTCATGCCACTATACTCCAACCTGGGCAACAGAGTGAGAGACAGACTCAAAAAAAAAGTAGCTCATAAAAATGGTAGTAAAAAATGTAAACCTCTTGACTGCAGGGTGGGTGATTAAGATGGAAGAATGAAAGATCCTTACAGGAGATGAGCTCAGGGAGTTGAGAGAATAAGGCATTGGTTGGGTCATCTCTAGATATTGAGGCCACTAAGAAGGATGACAGGAAGAGATGTCATAGAGAGAGAGTGAGCCAAGTGCTAGAATGGCCAGTGAGTGAGAAGGAATGATTGGAAGGCTGATGGGAAAAAAGGAATGGTGGAACAAGAAGTTTCGGGAGTTTTGAAGAAATTGGAAATCCTGAGAAATTATCTGGAATTTAAAACAAGGACCAAGAAGCACTTGCTTTACCTTCAGGCTCAGAGGTAGACGGGGTATGGGAGAACCTGCCCCCACTTCAGATGGGTGTACAAGATCCGATGTCCTGAGGGGAAAGCAAAGTTTTAGTTAGATCTAGAAGGTAAAGAAAGTGTCCTGAAAAGAGGTCAGAGATAAAGGGTATTTTGTTGATGATAGACTGACTTGTAAAGCAGAGTGGAAGTGTTTGGAGACAAGAATGGGTGAGAGGTTGGATCAACTTCATTGTGTTGGACCAAATGGAAAAATAAAATGTGTGTGTGCTTGTGTACTACAAGTCAGTTCAAAATTGGTTTAGGTAAAGGTGATCATTTGTAGCAAAAGTAGAGTTGTATTCCTTAAATGTGCATTTGTTCTTTATCCTTCTGCAGAAGGACAGGTCTCCAAAGTCACTCATATATACAGTGACTGTATTATTATTATTATTATTATTGTTATTTGAGTTGGAGTCTCACTCTGTCGCCCAGGCTGGAGTGCAGTGGCACACTCATGACCACCGCAGCCCTGACCTGCTGGGCTCAGGTGATCCTTCTGCCTCAGCCTTCCAAGTAGCTGGAACTACAGGCACATGCTACCATACCCGGCTATTTTTTTGCTTTATTGTAGAGATGAGGTTTCGCCAAGTTGCCCAGGCTGGTCTCGAACCCATGAGCTCAGGCAATCCTCTCACCTCGGCCTCCCAAAGTGCTGGAATTATAGGCATGAGCCACCACGCCTGGCCCTATAGTGACATTATTAATAGTCTTCCTGGTATAGGACTGGTTTTGAGAAAAAGACTTCCCAGCCTCCCCATCCAACCCAAGCCTCTCTGTACCGACTCCTCTGGCTTATACATAGGCTAGAGGACTTCAGGTTTTCCTACAGCATCTGACAGAAGTATGGGAATATCAGTAGCGGGAGAGAAACAAGGTTTCACTGAATTCTCATTCCATTCCATTTCCCATATTCCATTTCCTATAGAAAATAGACAGTTGAAGAGCATGCAGCCAAAAAACATTGGAAAACGAGTGTTATTGGGGTGTCAGGCAGTTGCTTATAAAAAATGTGTCATTTTTGCCTGCTGGAATTACTCATGCCTATAATCCCAGCACTTTGGGAGGCAGAGGCAAGAGGATTGCCTGAGTCCAGGGGTTTGACACCAGCCTGGGCAACTTGGCGAGACCTCAATTCTACAATAAATCAAAAAACTTAGCCAGGCACGGTGGCACGTGCCTATAGTCCCAGCCACTTGGAAGGCTGAGATAGAAGGAATGGCTGAGCCCAGTAGAACGAGGCTGTGGTGGCCGTGAGCATGCCGCTGCACTCCAACCTGAGCAACAGAGTGAGACTCTGACTCAAAAAAAAAAAAATGTTTTTATGGATTTTGTGCTATGCATGACATTTACATTTTTTTTTAATACTTGGCATTTCCTTTCTCATTTTAAACAGGTATTCCCTTTCACCTGTAATTTTGTATTTCTAATTGTATTCTTTTTCTTGAAGAAGACCTTCTCTAAACTGTAGAAGCCCTTAGTTTCTTGCAAAGAAACTAAGTATTCTACTTCCTAGTCTGACAAAACCTGTATGTAGCCTTTCACATTCACTCAGTCCATGTATAGTGTTGGAACCAGAAGTTACAGAAGTGAATCTGACAGTGGTAATTTCCACCAGGAGTAGGTCTTTTTTCCATATTGACTTACCCATATTGAAAATTTCAATGCCATGAAAAGATTGAGAAATCCTCCCTTCCCCACCCTCAACCCTCCACCCCAGTAGTTTTCCCTTTCACATGCCTCTTCATTTCCTGATTCTGGCCTGGACTTGAAGCAGAGGTACCTGAGTCCAGCTTTTATTACAGTAGTTTTGGCCTAACGGAGGCAGGAAATACCAACAACCTTATGTGAGCTCTTCCTCAATCTAAATGCATAAACCTGGGGCTCTTGCATAATCCAGACGATGCTCAGATAAATGAGCCGGACATTTGGCAACACCTTTTTTTGAGGCCAGTGGGTAGGTGAGGAAGCCCCACAATGAAATTATGAAATGGCCTGTAGTAACTATTTTTTAAAAATGTAAGCCCTTGAGGAAAAACAAATAACATTTCCATTAATAATACTGTTCCAAATACCTTCTCAAATTATCAAACATAAAATAAATAAGATTTTAGACAAAAACAGAGATGATTCAGGCCTTATTACTTGGGAAAAAGGATTATCAGATTTATTGTCCAGTCTTTGCTCCATTAAGTATGTTTGCCTCAATCCCTGGCTTCCAGGGAAAACAAAATAGAGTTCCTTTTTCTGGTGCATTATAAGGAAGATATTTTTTAAAAAGAAGTGTGAAGGGGAAAGAAAGAATTACCCATGCAAACTGCCTGATCCTTCCTCAAATCCCATAAGGTAATTTATAAAACATATACAGCATCCCACAAGGCTATACATCTTCCCTTCAGCCAACCATGTTACTAACGAACCAAAGTCATCAATATCTGTGTTATGTGGTTTGAAACTTATTCATATTCTCCAATATTACCTTAAATACCTGACACAGGTGTTTATGATCATCTCTTTCTGACTTCCACCTTAAGCAATTTTGAAATCTTTTCTGTTGTTTACAGTATTTGACATACTTGTTTACTACGCTAGTAAATATTGTTCTGGTAAAACAAACATTTTAGACTGTGAATTGGCCCTGTTGTGACCTGCCTGATGAATCACGCTGGTTCCCAGCACTGACACAAGGCTGTTTCCCCACATTCATTGGGGAGCCCTGTTTACACTGATTCAAGTACCAGCCTGGGCTGGGCTGTTTGAACTCTTCAGGGAAGAGCACACCTGCAAGGCCTGGAGGTAGTTAGCTCTCTCCCAGAAGTCTAAATGGTAGTGGAGGGGATGACATGAGGTTTCCAAAACAACTCCTCCATGGGAGGCCAGCACTTTTTGACTTTGTGTGGTTGGTTCTGAGCAAAATTCCATTATTTCTATTTGCTTGGCTCCCATATATTTTGGGGTTGATGCATCGACCATTGGGAATGTCACAAGGCCGACGGTGGGACAGGGCAGAGGGATACCTGGTGCTTGGAGGTGGCCTATTCCCTGCAGAAGTCCCCATGCAGAGTGACAACTCAGGTCTGGAGCAGTGAATAGATGATTGATTGAATAAATGAATGAACATACTAAGGAACAAGTAGAAATAGGATAATGAGCTAGCTATATGGGGACCGAGACCCTGCCAACCCCAGAGGCTTATTGAGACCAGTCCCTGATGATCCTAATGGCATCGCTGTGTGTGATCAGGCTCCACCAAACAATCCAGCTCAGACGTAAAGGAGGACATGCCTCTTCTTAATTGTATTATGGCGAAATCGACAACTCTCACCGACCATCAATTTTACTGAAATCTCCGTGATCCATTTATAATGTACAGCCCTGGCTGCTGCTATTACTCCACCCACCCACTACCTACCTTTCACCCTTTGACTATTCATTCCAATCTCCTCCCAAATTAATAGGATTAGGGATGGGTTTTGAAACCAGTTTTTCCTTTAATTAGAAACTTTTATGATAATGAGACCAGGAAATGGGGTGAGGGATGCGGTGAAGAAAAGAGGTTGAGGCCGGGCACAGTGGCTCAGCCTATAATCCCAGCACTTTGGGAGGCCAAGGTGAGAGGACTGCCTGAGCTTGGGGGTTCAAGACCAGCCTGGGCAACTTGGTGAGACCTCATCCCTACAATAAATAAAAAAATTAGCCGGGCGTGGTAGCGCACACCTGTAGTTCCAGCTACTTGGAAGGCTGAGGCGGAAGGATCACCTAAGCCCAGTAGATCGACACTGGGGTGTCTATGAGCACGCCACTACACTCCAGCCTGGGTGGCAGAGTGAGACTCTGACAGCCCCTCTCCAAAAAAAAAAAAAAAAAAAGAGGTTGAAAGCAATTTTGATCTAGCTGTGGATTTCAGGTTGTCGTAGAGACACTTCTCTCTAGACACCAAGTTAATTGCCAAGTTAATTGACAAAAGAAGACGTAAGAAATATGCAAGTCATTTACCTTCTTCAGGAAACATAGAGTTTACCCAAGACTCCACTTGATCACCATCCCAATCCTATTAAACCTATCGATGAGTGGGGATGTGGTGTGTTGGGGACAAGTGGACCTCACTGTGTGACAAATAAACTACAAACCACACTGAGGAGGGTGGAGAAGAAAAGAATTAACCCTAGCTGGGAAATAGAATTATGTCTAAGGCCGGGCTCGGTGGCTCAGCCTATAATCCCAGCACTTTGGGAGGCTGAGGAGAGTGAATCGCCTGAGCCCATGGGTTCAAGACCAGCCTGGGCAACTTGGCGAGACCTTGTCTCAACAATAGATTAAAAAAAAAAAAAATTAGCCGGGTGTGGTAGCACGCGCCTGTAGTTCAGCTCCTTGGAAGGCTGAGACGGAAGGAAAGCCGGAGCCCAGCAGGTTGACGCTGGGGTGGTCGTGAGTATGCCACTGCACTCCAGTCTGGGTGACAGAGTGAGACTCCAACTCAAAAAATAAAAATAAAAAAAGAATAATAAAGAAAAGAATTGTGTCTCTATGTTAAAAGGTTAAAGCATAACTGTACACAGATATTGTATCAGGTAAATTTGTGTCTCTCATGGGTGAGAGTTAGCAGTTCTGAAACTATTGTGTGATATATACTGGGTTGAACAAAAGTAAATCTATTGTGGATATAGAGCACTGATTTCCTCACTGTGAAATAAAAGAGTAAAAATGAAGGAAGAGGAGGGAGGCTAGAATGAACAGGATATATCAAAAACAGAGAAGCCAAGTTGAACTCGTGGGTCTAAGTGTTTGCAGGGGGATGGCAGGCAGGGGGAGGGGGTGTGCCCTCGCGCACAGATGGGCTACTTTTAGCAGTGATGATCTAGAGCCCTATCTCCTGCCTCCACCCTGTTTTGGAGCACTCATCCAGAGTCCTCAGGGAGAGAAGAAAAATATATTTTGTCAATGTTTTTAAAGGAAGGAGATACTAGGTTCACACAGAGAAATGCTATACCAGGTGGGGCCGGCCAGGCACAGGGATTGGAGCAGAACTGAACACAGGAGAAGGGAAGTTGGAAAATACCAGTCACAGATGGGAGAGACCCTGTTCCCAAGAGGTCTCCATCCAGGAGCCATGATCTTGGTACTGCAAACCTCGTGTACAGCATTTCAATTCTCATAAAACAGGTACAAATTCAGAGACTGCTGCTTAATTTTAGTTCCCATACTCTTGATGGATAAAGCCTGTTTGAAGGCAAAAGGCTTCCTGTTTGAAATTTGTTGCAAAAGAAGAGCAAGTCTAAACTTTTAGGCCACTCTTAGGCCATTTTTGAATGAATAAATGATCAAAATTAAAAGAATAGGTATTCGAGGCCGGGTGCAGTGGCTCAAACCTGTAATCCCAGCACTTTGGGAGGCCGAGGTGAGAGGATTGCCTGAGCCTAGAAGTTCGAGACCAGCCTGGGCAACTGGGCGAGACCTCGTCTCTACAATCAATCAAAAAATTAGCCAAGTGTGGTGGCACATGCCTGTGGTTCCAGCTACTTGGAAGGCTGAGGCGGAAGGATCACCTGAGCCCAGCAGGTTGAGGTTGCTGTGGCCGTGAGCATGCCACTGCACTCCAGCCTGGGCAACAGAGTGAGACTCTAACTAAAAAATAAAAAGTATAGCTATTTCAAAGCAAACCGCAGAGATTACTGACACAGACAGACTCAAGACATGTATAAGCAGCCATGTTACTTTCTTCAGGGAACTTTTCCCTCTATTAGTCACTTGCATATCTTAACTGAGAGATTAGTCAAATGAAGAGGCTCCATGCCATGTGGGGTGAATCACTCCCAGCTCTGTCAAGTCTCTAAGGTGTATTAACAAGCAGTCCACTCTTCTATTTCCAAAGAAGGATTTATTTGTGCATGAGTTCAAGAAGGAGGGAAAATAACTTCACAACCAACTGAGATTTGAATCAGAGAATTATCAGGTGCCCAAGGATCTATGCTGACAGAGAGTATGGTGGCAGCTACTCTACAACGCAAGCACGGATTTCTCTGACCTAGGATTGTCTTGTTTCTGTCACCACTGTGAGAAGCTCCCACGCTACTGAGTCCCCCTGTCCTGTCACTTCTGCTTCATCTGGCAGCTCTAAGAGACCACAAGGGTTCAAGTTAGACTTCAATGTGTATACTCCCTTTGCCTGACTGTAGTTTTCTGAGAGGTTGACAATAGAAATACGGGAATTCAAGGCCAGGCACCGTGGCTCATGCCTATAATCTCAGCACATTGGGAGGAGGAGGTGAGAGAATTGCCTGAGCTCACGGGTTCGAGACTAGCCTGGGCAAATTGGAGAGACCTCATCTCTACAATAAATCAAAAAATTAGCTGGGTGTGATGGTGCACATTTATGATTCCAGCTACTTGAAAGGTTGAGATGGAAGGATCGCCTGAGCCCAGCAGATTGAGGCTGCGGTAGCTGTGAGTGTGCCACTGCACTCTAGCCTGGGCGACAGGTGAGACTCCAACTAAGAAAAAAAAATATGGGAATTTGAAAGGTATAATCATTCCTAAATGACAAAGTCAAAGGCCCTATTTTGGATCCCAAAGCTATTGACCTAGGAAGAATATCACTATAAAGTTTACAGTACAGCTGGAGTTCTGATTTTTGAAATCTATTGACATTTTACTTCAGTGAAAAAGACTAAAATGTATTGAATATTGAATAATTGCTAAATGTACAATCTAGGATTCATTTATCCAACA
Source organism: Cephalopachus bancanus (assembly GCA_027257055.1). Taxonomy (NCBI): domain Eukaryota; kingdom Metazoa; phylum Chordata; class Mammalia; order Primates; family Tarsiidae; genus Cephalopachus; species Cephalopachus bancanus. The sequence goes on from JAPVLO010000006.1 coordinate 17,149,732, forward strand.
AATACTGATTGCTTGTGATATATCAGAGTCTATCTGGTTGCTAGGGAAAGAGAGACATATAAAACGCTGGGCCTTGCTCTTAACAAGCTTGCGAAAGGGAAGAGGACACACAAACAAAATGAGCCAATAATGTGAGCAGAGTACAGGACAGCATACACGAGAGAGCTTTAACCCTGGGGATGTCAGGAGTGATAAAAAGAGGAGAGAGGGCCCTGCAGAGACTGACATCTGAGCTTGTTCTGGGGCAGAACTCGTGGTCACCAGGCAGCCGTGGCGGGGAGGAAAGCGGAGGGAGGAGGGGGAAGGGCAGGGCTTCCTTGGAAGCAAAGAAACAGCAGGTGGAAAGTAATGGAGGCGTGAAATAGTATCTTGTTCATAAAACTCGAAGTCAGTGTTGCTGTCAAGTTCAATGGAGAAGCCGCAGGAGGTAAAGAGATCCTGGGGAAATGGGAGCCCGTGTGTCTGGAGGGCCAGGGGCCAGTCAACCAGGACACTTGTCACACCCCATGCCCAGCCTTGATCCAGCAGGCAGTGGGAGGCCAGGAAGAGGCTTTTGGAAGAGACATGGTCAGATTTGTATTTTGGAGGGATGTTTGCCTAGTGAAACAGAATGAAAGAAACTGCGGTGAAAGCGTGTAGTTTTAGTCTGGCTGGAGATGCTTCTCACCGGTAATTTTTTAATCTTCTAAGTCATATTTAAGTGTGCTAGCCTGTCTTTTCTTCTGATCCTTCATGACCATTCCAGTTGCTAATGATGTCTTTTATTTTCCCAAACACAGTAGTGACATGGAGTGAAGGAGGCAGGTTTTACCTGCTACCCCCTTTATACCTGCAACTTCAGTTACGCCCAAATATGCAATTCTTCTAAGTAAAGATACTGTGCATGCTTGGTTTAAAAGACAGGGCTCTGGGCCCCTTGCCAACCACTTACAGCTGTGATTCCCCTCAGCGGGGCACACACATCCTGGAGCATCCACTGAGTACCAGCAAAAGACTCTCAGACTCACAAATAATTGTCAGGCTCTTTACAAAATTTGAGGTCTCGTCATGAATTTTTTGTGTAAGAATCCCATTGGTGATCTACCAGGATTGGGAGAAAGTCTCCATTCCTCAGCAATTGGTATTATTGATCCTGAAAATGCCTACAGATGCTTTGGCCACTGGCTAAATCCTCAGCTGAATTTTCTATGAGTCATTTCCGGTATGGGGACCACATATCATGGTCTATCTGAAAAGCCAAAAGTACGAACAATCCCATGAAATGGTATTGATGATCACCCGCAAAACTAGAGTGAATTTTCTATAGCATTTTCAAAACATAAAATAGTCACTCGTAAGCACCTCCCTTTGTTACGGACATTACAAATAATCTTGGTTAGGTGCAATATGATCATTTCCATTTATTTTTTGAGACTGTAGATACCTTGTGCCTGTTTACCTTTTCTTTCCTTCTTTGTTGTTTATTTTGTTACTTTTACTTTCTACTTAGCTGTTACCAAGGGGTAGTTGTTAATACAATTTTTTTTGGAAAAAAATAGGTAACTACTGGGCAAAGTAAATACACCCTCTCCCTTTTTCCCATCTCACTCACAGGGCTGCCAGATGTAACACATAAAAATGCAGAATTGACAGGCACAGTGGCTCACGCCTGTAATTCCAACACTTTGGGAGGTGGAGGTGAGAGTATTGCCTGAGTCTATGGGTTCAAAACCAGCCTGGGCAACTTGGTGAGACCTCATCTTTACAATAAAATCAAAAAATTAGCTGGGCATGTTGGCACATGCCTGTAGTCTCAGCTACTTGGAAGGTTGAGGTGGAAGGATCATCTGAGCCCAAGAGGTCAAGGCTGTGGTGGCCACTACACTCCATCCTGGGTGACAAAGTGAAACTCCAACTCAACATAAATTAATAAATAAAATAAATAAGAATCACTATAGTTTTAAAAAATACAGAGTCTCCAGTTAAACGTGAATTTTAGATAAACAACAAATAATATTTTAGTTTTTAGTGCATCCCACACAATATTTGGAACATAGTTATATTGGAAAAAATAATAGTAATAAAACAATAGTAGAGAGCTTTTATAGGGTGCAAACAATGTAATAGGCCTGTTCTAACTGCTCTTTGGCATTAACTTAATACTCACAGCACTATGAGATAACTTATTATTATTATTCCCAGTAAAAGATAAAAAAATTAAAGCCCCAAAAAGTGTATGTGCCCACGAAATAGTCTATATTCACACGTATAAACAGTATGTTACCAAAAAGCAACATGAAGGAAAAAAAAAGGTTATAAGACCTTATACTACACTTTAATACTCATTATTTGGGGTAAGAACATAGTGATTCCCAAAATCTTATTCTTGCATTTCCCATATTTTTCCATAAATGCATACATTGCTTTTCAAATGCAGTTTAAATGAAAATATTTATCTACTTGGAAAACTCTATTTTAGTGCCCATGGTGCCTGTCTACAGTACACATTATGAAGTTAGTTTGCGGGAGGTGTGTCATTGCAAGTTTTAACCCCAAGTTTTCACTGGGCACATATGGACCTCTGTCTTGGCTGGGCATAGTGACTCATGCCTGTAATCCCAGCATTTGGGGAGGCTGAGGTGAGAGGATTGCCTGAGCCCATGTGTTTGAGACCAACCTAGGCAACTTGGCGAGACCTCATCTCTACAATAAATCGAAAAAATTAGCCGAGCATGGTGACACAGGTCTATGGTTCCGGTTACTTGGAAGGCGAAGGCGGAAGGATCACCTGAGCTCAGCAAGTCGAGGCTGCAGTGACAGGGAGCATGCCACTGTACTCAAGCCTGGGCGACAGAGTGAGACTCCAACTCGAAAAAGAAAAAAGAAATTGAGGCTCTACCTTTATAATCAGTCAGCTAATTCAATTCCATAATCCCAGTGGTCACTACACATTTCAAAGTTCTCCCAAACAAGACTTGCTGCAGAAGATGAAATAGGGAATTTATCAGACTAAAAAGAAAAAAAATGGCATTCCTGTAGCTTTTTGTAGACATTCCATTAAATGGAATAATGCTGGCTTTACAGCCAACAAGGAAAAGTACAAGCAATTTATACATGCCTCCAACTCATCCCCTCAGAGTGTTCTGAAGAATCAATCAGGCTTCAGAGATGAATAGACTCATCCAAGGTGAGGTCATTATGTTGATGTTGGCGAGTAGGGAGCAGGTTTTGTCACCCATGTAGCGGAGAAGGGACCTCGGAAGGACATGGGGCAGGCTCCAAGCTAGCCATGAGCTGAGACGGTTTCAATGGCTCTTATGTCATCACTAATAAGAGAGTTATTTTTACTGGAGACTGTCACTAGCAAAACATCAGCTGGCTTTTACTTTAAAGGAAAGACGCCAACTTCTAAGCTCATCCTGTAATTGCCTTATACGTAACAGAGGAGGTTGTTGATGTAGTGAACATGCCAGGACAGGGATGTGGAAGCCAACTGCTCTCTATTTCAATGACAAAAAGTTCAATGGGAGGTGTGGTCTGGAGCCAGCCAGATTGGAGAAGAACTCTCCTTCCGTTCAGGCCCACAGCAAAGTGTGCTGCCTTCTTTCCTTTGCAAAATAACCACCGGATACTCCTCAGAGAGATTCTATGGAGATGCTTCAGCCTGGAACACGAGTGAGTCACGGTTTGTACAACTCAACAGTGCTGCCAAGCCGCCTCTGCACCCCTCACGGTTTTTGTTTTCTTGGTATGATAATTAGTTATTGGCACTATGAATGTGTCTCCTAAGGAAAAAAAAATGTGGGCACCTGTTGTTTCTGTAATGAGTATTCTATGCATTCTGTTGAGGGAAGCTATACACTCAGAGTTCAAGTGCTGGTTGGCTTGTGGTCACCTAACCCAGAGCTCCACAGCTCTCACGCTGTGTCATCACCAGGTCGAGATAAGGAAGCATGGTTTTCAGAAGACCTCCTATCTTCTGCTGAGGTAAACAGAGAGCAACTACTCTTCAGGAAAAAAAAGAGTTTTAGAGTTAACAAAAACTTAAAGATTTCTACCCTGAGCTACCCATGACACTGCCTTTGGGACTTTTAAAAATAATACCAATGCCTAGGCCCTACCCCAGTGCAATGGGGCCAGCTAGGGCATTGATGTTCTCTCAAAGCCCTCCAGGTACTTTTAATGGGCACCCAAGATTGAGAACCTGTGATCTTGTTGTCTTCCGGATGGGCCAGGTATGGTGGCTCATGCTTGTAATCCCAGAACTTTGGAAGGCCGAGGCAGGAAGATTGTTTGAACCCAGAAGTTTGAGATGAACCTGGACAACAAAATCAGACCTCGTCTCTACAAAAAAATCAAAAAATTAGCCAGGCTTAGTGGAGCACACCTACAGTCCTAGCTATTCAGGGGGCTGAGGCAAAAGGATTGCCTGAGCTCAGGAGGTTGAGGCTGCAGTGAGCTGTGATTGTGTCATTTCACTCTAGCCTGGGCAATAGAGTGAGACTTTGACTCAAAAAAAAAAAATCTTTTTAGATAAAACTGAGATGTGGAGAGGCTGACAGATTGTCATAAGGTCCCCTGGCTTGTAAGTTAATTACCCTTATCTATGTGTCTGTCTTCTTCCAGACTATGAAATCCTTGAGCACCTGAACCATGATGTTGACATTTAAATCCACACTGTCTACCACAGTAAATGTTGGATGGGGACAAAAAGTCCGGAAGGAAAAGAAGAACCAGAATCTTTTCTTCCCTTGCTCCATAGCCTCTCACTGAGAACAACTGTTATAAACAGTGAACTTTTCAGTCCCCAAACTAATTCATTAAATATCAGATTCCCAAAACTTACGACCCCTTCATTTCTGAAAAAATTCCATGAGTCAGTTTGCCCCCCCAAATCCCAAGCCAAATGACTTTACCATAATTAATCCAGCTGTTTTAAGCTAAGCACCTGGCCTTGTTCAATACCCCGTGCCTCACTAAACTCTCATTCTGAGGAGTCTCATTTATTTCCCTAGTTAAACTTGACACTTTCAGATTCATAGGCTGTTCAAAATGGCATGTCTTCCTACAGTATCAACAGTCCAGGGTAAGGGAAAAAAGTGTAGTAAGTGTGAGCCAAGGACGAGAGAAATGTGGGCCCGAGTCTGGGGTGCTATCGAGACCTCTCCACAGAGTTCCAGAGTGTTCCGTGACTTTTCTGGCTCTATCCACCACTGCGTGAGCATCTTTCACCTGCTTTGGGTGGAATTCAAGTCAAATCCAGCCAGAGGGCCATAGCTAGGGGCCCAGAATCGGGCCCCCAGGACTGTGCAGCAATTATTTCAGAGTCCAGCCCATGTCCCTCTCCCTGGCCCCGTCCATGCATGCTGACCAGCCTTCCAGTGCTCACTTCTCCACCCCTGTATCCCATCGTCTGAGGGCTTTTTCTGAACCCCAAGCCTATGTTACCCGCTCACGTGGCAGACTAGAGGTGCCAGAGAATGAATATCATCTCTTCCCACCCCTACTGTAGCCTTCAACCAAAATGGACAGGAATTGAGCTTTCTGGCTTCTGTGACCCCCTAGGTGCAGGACCCTGAACCCCACCCCAGAGAAGAAGCCCCACTGCTACCTGGTTTGCGAACTCACCTTTTATTAAGGCCTTCCCTTCCTGCATGCTGTCTCACTTCTTTGCTGGAGTTTCCTAAGCTAATCCCTCAAACAACTGAATCCTCATGTCATGATCTGCTTCTGGTGGCACCTGAGAAAGACACAGTGATGTTAACAGATGTTTCACTTTAGGAAAGCTATTTAACATCTCTGACAGTAGCTGTCCTCAAGTGTAAAATTAGGAAAGGACTTTGAAGTCTCAGGTGGTCATGGCAGCAGCCAAAAGGCTGTTTCAGACGGATGCCAATGCCCTTCCTGCCTGGGCAGTCTCTTTCTGGGCATTTTCCACACAGCTCCAGTCCAAGAGCTTCTCTGAATTCCTGCAACATGCCCTGTTCACACTTGCCTTTAAGACTCACTCCTGCTGTCCCTCTACCTGGAACACACTTCTTTCTTCTGCCAGTTTGACTTACTCCCACGCATTCTCCAGTTCTTAGCTGAAAGACCACTTCCTGTAGGGAAGCCTTCCTGATGCCCAGTCTGGGATCACACTCGTTTGATGCTCCCAATACAGTGCTCCCATTTTGGAGCTCGGCGCTTTACTGCAATTCCCTTGTCCCTCCCGGAGTCTACCTCACTCCCCAAGTGCCACCATCACTGATCTTTATAATTCTTGGGGACAGGAACCTAGTTTTATCTTGTTCTGTATAGCATTCCTGATACCAGGCCCGTACCTGCCTTGGGGAGTGCTTAATAAATAATTGTTGAATAAAATGTATGCATGTTTCTTGAACATTTGTGTTGGAGAATAAGAGAATTTGGGAATAAAAGTTAAAACAAAGTTGGCCAACATAGTCCCTGCCTTACATAGCTTCTACATATAACACAACATGGATTTTTTTCCCTCAGCATTTCTAGGGTGAAGACTGCATGTAAAACATGGGCTTCTCCTCCGCTAAGAGCAGCATTATCTCTTTGTCAAGTGTAGGCTATCATTTTTACTTTATTCTTAATTTTTACTTCCTTAGAGTTGGGATCTTGCTATGCTAATGTTGCCCAGGCTGGTCTCAGACTCACAAGTCATCCTCCATCTCATCATTTCTAACGTTAAAATGTTAAAAGCTAGAGAGCACTGTGGTAAAGCAATCCAGCCCAGTATTCATAAAAAATGAGGAGTTGGATATGAAAAAGAAAGGTTACTAGCAGACATTGTATGTGCGCAATTTCTAGAAGCAGAAGCCATCCTATGTGGCAGCTGTTAAAGTCAATGCAACCTTTCTAGGTGCTAGCTTTTCTGATATAGTAAGTCCCCTACATACGAACAAGTTCTGTTCTGAGAGTGTGCTTGTGAACCCAATTTATTCATAAGTCCAAAAACGTTAGCCCAGTTACCCAATTGACACAATTGGCCATCTAGTACTCCACTGTAATAGGTTTATAATACTTTTCACACAAGTAATACAGAAAAAAAAAACACACAAAAAAGCATTTTTAATCGTACAGAACCTTTAAAAGTACAGTAGTACAGTACAATACCTGGCACACAGGGGCTGGCCTTGAGTGAACAGACAAGAAGAATTACTGACTGGAGGGGAGACAGGAGATAGGAGATGGTAGAACTGAAGGACCATCAGCAGGAGACGGAGGGTAAGCTGCGATTTCACTCACGCCTGACGGTGACAGCACAGGCTCTGGCTCCTTGCTGGATTCAACTCTGTCTACCATCTTGAGAAAACCATTCAGTGATGTCTGGGTAGGAACCTTTTTTTTCTCATCACAGATGATACCATAGCACTGAATTGCATTCTGAACGGCTGCCGCAACCTTCGTGTACTGTTCTATGTTCAGGTCCTGTGCCTCAAACACTAACGGTGCCCCCTCAAATAATGCAAATGCACATTTGCACCTCTGAAAGTTTGCAACTTGGAGGTCCGTATGTAGGGGACTTACTGTATTTCTTTGTGCTTGAGGCCTGGTGAGCTTTTTTTTTTTTTTTGAGTCGAAGTCTCACTCCATCGTCCAGGCTGGAGGGCAGTGACATGCTCACAGCCACCCTAGCATTAACCTGCTGGGCTCTGGGGATCCTTCCACCTCAGCCTTACAAGTAGCTGGAACCACAGGTGCACCCCACTACCACGCCTATTTTTTGATTTATTGTAGAGAGGAGGTCTCGCTAAGTTGCCCAGACTGTTCTTGAACTCGTGGTCTCAGGCCATCTGCTCACCTTGGCCTCCCAAAGTGCTGGGATTACAGGTTTGAGCCACCACTCCCGGCCCTGTTGAGCATTATATCAATAATCCCTAGATCCTCTGGGGATGAAGACTGTGTTCAAAGGACGCCTCCTAACCATTTCCAACCACCCCTGTCCTGGAGTCCAAATATCTTAGGATGGTGAGGAGACCTCCAGGGTCTGACTTTACCTTCCTGTCTCCCCCAGCTCATCTTTTTCCACAGTCTGCCTCACACTTTCCCTGTGTATTTAGTGACGGGCACATTGTTGTTTCCCATCTCTGTGACGTTGCCCCTGCTATTCACCCAGCCACAAAATGCTTCCCCACCCTTCCGTCACTGTTGCTTGCCAACTCCAATTCATCCTCTGAGACTCAGCTCAGGCCCCAGGGCAGTCTCCTCTGAACTTTCAGATTGGCGCCTCCTCTCCGGGTTCCCACTGCCTCTTGCTTTTTCATTCAGCACATTTATGTGTTGAAAACATTTGCTGGCTTTGCCCCACCTACACCCATCCTGACCCACTTTGTGAGCTTTTCTGAAGACAAAATCCACATCTTAGCCACCTTTGTCTCCTTAATGCCAAGCACAGTGTCTATTACTGTTTAAAAAATGTTTGCTCAAATATATTCTTCTTGGTATCATCGAGCCCTTGCTTGACTACCAGCAGACATATTTTAAATAAATAAGCAGTGACTGATTCACTAACACATACAACTTAAAAGTTTTTGTCAAACTTTGTAAGTGATTCAATACATTTGCACATATTGAAAAAAGGAAATGTCTTGGCTTTTTAAAAAAATCTATAATGTGCACGGGTCTCTCAAATTGAATGCTGCTATCACAGACAACGGGCCTGGTGTGAAACACCTGCGTGGAGAGAAGCTTTCCAGACATTGCACTACAAATTGTGGCTTAGTCAGATTTCTCACGTATGTGAGTGAGTGGCCACTACGACTGCACGTTGACTATTCCTGAGAAGTCCTATTCTATTTTAGTTCAACGGAATAGGAGTGGTCCTTTGCTATGAAGAATGAAATCTGCAACTCGGCCCTGGAAGTCATTTCCGAGGGAGGGTTCATCCCAGAAGCCTTGCAGCTCTACCCCGGTGCCTGCCCCTGGAGTGCCTGGCCTGCCTGTCCCCACCCAGGCCAGGAAAGGGCAGGGTCCCTTCCAGGCTCAGCTGCAGTCCAGAAAGGGTCTGACCCCACTCTCAGCACAGCATGAGGTTCGCCAAGGCTGGGCTCTGAGCTCTGGTTTGTTAGACCCAGCACACCTTACACTCTTATAAACGTAATCCCACCGTTTGGTGAGCTGTCATCAGACATTGCTGCATGGTCGCGTAGTACCTGCCCTCGCTAATACAGATAGAGGAGCTGAAGTAATTTCTGAAATAGTTTTCCCAAAGGTGGTGTGTCACTCTGCTGGGTAACACCTGAGGGACCTGTCTCCAGACCTGCACTCATGCTGAGTGAGTTATGAACACTGTGTTCATCTCTATGGCTTTTATCCCTATGGCTTTTCACACATATGGGCTCATGCTATTCCCACAAAAGCCCTGTTACAGAAAAGGTGCCCTCCTCTTACGGATGAGGAAATTGAGGCAGAGACTAAGTGGAGGAGAGAAAGACACCTGCTGGGAACCATGGAGTGCGGTGAGGAGAGAAGTCCATGTCCTATCTTCTGATTCAGACCTCTTTCTGCCCCTGTTGCACACACACACACACACACACACACACACACACACACACAGAGAGAGAGAGAGAGAGAGAGAGAGAGAGAGACATACACACTTACACACTCTCACACACAGAGAGAAAAGCTTCACTCTTTGGTAAAAGGGAAGGGACAGGTAGAAAGAGAGCTTGTGAAGAGTCAGATGTGAGATTCACATATCACAGGTTCTCCAAAATTGTGCCAGACTCCATAAGAAATGAATTCTACAATCACTCACCAATAATTTAACTGCAAACTAGCAGGTCTAGTAAACCCCAAAATTGGCTCACAGTAAAAATGGCTGCCCTCAGTTCTATCCAACTCTGCTCTAATGTACAGACTACAGTTATGGCAAGACACATATGTTTACGAGTTTAGCTCCAAAAATGAAAGCATTCAAAATAAAATCACTCCAGGCATGGTGGCTCACACCTGCAATCCCAGCACTTTGAGAGGCTGAGGCGAGAGGATTGCCTGAGCCCACGGGTTTGAGATCAGCCTGGGCAACTTGGCGAGATCTTGTCTCTACAAAAAATAAATAAAAACTAGCCAGGCGTGGTGATGTGCACCTGTGGTTCCAGCTACTTAGAAGGCCGAGGTGGAAGGATTACCTAAGCCCAGCAGGTCGAGGCTGCAGTGGCCGCAAACGTGCCACTGTACTCCCGTCTGGGTGACAGAATGAGACTCCAACCCTAATAAATAAATAAATAAATAAAATCTCTGCTAGTACCAGGAATATGACCTTAAATGAAAACTCATTGTCTTGTGCTGTGAAGAATGATGTGATATCTTTAGGTATCTGAAGCTCTCCAGTATACACTTAGTCTGAAGATCCAACTATCACTGCACTGTAGTAGGAAGAGTGAAACTGAAGACATTCCCTATGAAAATGAGTTGTTGATCTCCTGAGACCCTCCCAGAGAGTGAAGTGCATACAGGATGAATAAACCCTGCATGAAAAGCATCACCTTCATCCATTAAACAGCATAGTTGGTTCCTACCACATGCCCTAATGTGATAGGGCAAGTTCTTCCCAGATTAACATCACATTGATTGATGATGCCAGTTAAAAGTCGAAGCGTGCTGAGTGTTGACCTCCATGAAAGATTGCAAAGCTCTGTCCATCTAACCAGGGGCATTGGAAAGGGGGCATGACACTGGAGAGAGTTTCTTGACACTCTGGTAATTAGGAATTTGTATTAGAAGGAGGTCGGATCATGACAATTTCTGTTTTAATTTGTCAATAGGCAATTGCAAGTTGTAGTCGCTGTCTGCATCACCACCAACCTCCTAGGTGCCAAATGCTGCATCTCTTTTCAGTATAAGAGAAACTGCCAATCATGCTGGAGTGACTTAGTATTCTTTTTCCAACAAGAACATAATAATATATAGAAACATTTAGGTCAACATTTAGCTTAAGCATCTTCTGGCAGTAGAGAATCTGACTACAATTTGTGATTGCCTTGTTGACAAATTAAAACAGAAATTGTCATGACCCGACCTCCTTCTAATGCAAATTCCTAATTACCAGAGTGTCAAGAAACTCTCTCCAAGGTCATGCCCCCTTTCCAAAGCCCCTTGTTAGATGGACAGAGCTTTGCAATCTTTCATGGAGGTCAACACTCAGCATGCTTTGGCTTTTTTTAAGATGTGGGGTACAATTCAGGGTTAAGTATTCAAATGTTCATTATGCAGGTACGCTTGTTGATGAGGTGTGCCCCCTTTCCCCCGGCAGAATCCCACTATTGCCAATCCCATCCCCACAATCTGGCAATTTCCCACTACTAAATATTTAGGTCAACATTTAACTTAAGCATCTTCTGGCAGTAGAGAATCTGAAACATTGAGTGGACGTACATTTACCTTGATCAAAAGCTCAGCTATTATAAATTTGCTAATATAAATCCGTCAGCTTTTATGTGCTGACTGTCCCTGTGTTCCCTGTCAGAACACATCCCCAGTTATCTACAGGGCTCAGTCTGCCGCCTCCTTAAGACCTTTATGGAAAGCCACCTTCTCAGAAAATCTGCCCTGACTATTCTTTTAAAATCTGAGCCTTTCCTCTACCAACACTGGCATTACCCATGCTCATTTCTCTTCTTCCCCATGATCTTCTATGTTTTACACCTACTTATTTTGTTTCTTGTCTATCCCTCCCCACTGAAACATAAGCAACAAGAAAGCAGAGATTTTTGTCTTTGTTCCCCACTGCTAAACCTCCGCTCTCAGATGAATTCCTAATACACAGTAGTCACTCAGCAAATATGTGTTGGATGGACAGGTGGGTTGGATGGATGGATGAACGGATGGATGGAAGAATGGGTAGATGAATAGATGGATGGACCGGTGGATGGATGGATGGGTGGATGGATGGTCATTGGAGTCATAATTCTGTCAGCTGGCTAGCACACAACACAGAGAAAACAGATCCAGAAGTAAATAAAAGACAAGCTGATTTCTCATGTCTTCTGTCTCTGCTCGTTGTCAGTTGTTAACCCATCCTCCATACAAGTCAATCCCACCATTTCAATTCTGAATCCCGTGTGATCCTATCACTTCAAGGTAATCTCTTTACTTATCCAGGACAGCTATATGTTGATGATCCTTTGGGGAAATCCTAAAAGAGTAGCATTTTCTGACTTGATCAAAAGGAATGAAAGTGGTTACTGAAGATGTGTCTAAGTGGCATCTTAAGTCTACACATGACTGAACATAGTATCTGCCTTCATGGGCCAAACTCTGCATATAGGTTAACAGTCCTGTCGTCAGTGGCACATTTATGCACCTAAGAATTATTCACATTTGCTCATTCCAATTACATAAGACGCTAGTTTTTTTCTGTATATATTACAGACAGTGTGACCACCAATGTCCTCGCTCAAAGGGGTATTGCCCATTGAGATTCTGTTGGTTCTTCATTTGATCAGAGGTTCCTGCATGACACCTCTTCTCCTCATAAGGTATTTATGCACCCCTCACTTGTTGGAGGTGACATGGAATGTGGGCTTGGAGAAGTTTAACATCCAAACATGGTGGGTACTCACAGATGATGAGGAGGTGGGGAAGGGGCGAGTGCAGCCAGGTGGGTCCTCATTACGCAACATCTGGGCCAAATCTACTTCTGTTCAGCTCTATGTTTCCAGAAGTAGACGGTTCATCTTTTGTTCTTCCCTCTGCAGTTCCAGGAGCCTATCAGTTCTCTCCTCTCCCTTCTGCAGGCCCAGTTTTATTTCAAGAGAAGCGTAAAAGCCTGCTCCATGCACCCTGAAAAGGTCCCACTTAGGAAGGGGTTTTCCATGAGCCTTTGTTTCTGCTTCACTGTGGCTGCAGGAGGGAGAAATGGGACTTATAAAATGCACAGATTAATATTTCAAAATGCAACCCTTCCCCATGCTTAAGGAAATTCTGCAAATTCTTTATTCTGAGACCCATTTCTTCCTTGAGACTTGCTAGGTCTACTCCAATAGTATTCAGTAATTCCCTTGCCACAATCACCTTGTCTGTGGCATTTGTCTCCATGTACTTGATCACCTTGGCCTTGATGTAGTTTTTGTTTAATATATATCTTTTTTCATTTTTCTTTCTTTTTTTTTTTTTTAGGGATAGAGTTTCTCTCTGTCACCCATGCTGGAGTGCAGTGGTATGATAATAGCTCACTGTAGCCTCAAACTCCTAGGCCTCAAGTGATTCTCCTGCCTCAGCCTCCCAAGTAACTGGGACCACAGGCATGATTCACCGTGCCTGACTAATTTTTTAATTTTTTGTGGAAATGTGATCTTGCTATGTTGCCCAGGTTGGTCTCAAACTCTTGAGTGCAAGCGATCCTTTCACCTCAGCCTTCTAAACTGCTGGGATTACAGGCATGAACCACCACAACTAGCCCCTTTTAATATATTTTTAATTCACTTTTTGTTTTGTCTTTCCAACCATGTTATCAGTTCCTTCAGAAGAAAGAAAATCCCTAAAAATACAGGATACTGTACACACAGTAGAAATTTACTAATTGATTAACTGAGTATACTCTGGAAGAATCTGAGGTACACCTGACTAAGGGAGGAGTGAAACTTCTCAAAAAGAGTACATGCTAGTTAATTTTATGTGTTAACTTAACTAGGCCATGGGATGCCCAGACAGTGGGCCAAACATTCTTCTGGGTGTGTCTGTGAGTGTGCTTCTAATTTCATAAAGCAGAATGCCCTGTCCAGTGTGAGTGGGCCTTATCCAATCAATTGAACTCCTGAATAGCACAAAAGACTGACACTCCTGCAAGTAAGAGGGAATTTCCACCTGCCTGCCTGCCTGCCTTCAGATCTGAACTGAAACAAGCTCTCCCCGTCTCGGATCTGCCAGCATTCAGACTGGAACAACACCCTCAGCTCTCCTGGGTCTCCGGCTTGCCACCTGCAGATCTAAAGACTTGTAAGTCTCCGCAGTTGAGTGAGCCAGCTCCTTATAATAAATCTATGTTCATATCTGTATTCCTCTATTGATCCTCTTTCTCTGGAGACCCTGACTTGTACAGAGTTGTATTCCGAAATTATGTGTTTAGGGGGCCCTCCTAGCCTTAGTATTCACATTGGAGGTCCAGATACAAAATGCAAGGTAAGAGTCACAGAACTTAGAAAAACAAAGAGGCAAAGCTCTAGAAGAAAGTTTATGTTGACGATGACGATGATGACTATTACTATTTTAAAGATTTGACTACTGGCCAGGCATGGTGGCTCACACCTACAATCCCAGCACTTTGGGAGGCTGAGGTGAGAGGATTGCCTGAGCCGACAGGTTCGAGACCAACGCTGACAACTTGGTGAGACTTCATCTCCACAATAAATAAAAAAAATTAGCTGGGTATGGTGGTGCGTGCCTGTAGTTCCAGCTACTTGGAAGGCTGGGGTGGAAGGATCGCCTGAGCCCAGCAGGTTGAGGTTGCAGTGGCTGGGAGCGTGCCACTGCCCTCCAGCCTGGGTGACAGAGTGAGACTCCAACTCAAAAAAAAAAAAATATTTGATTACTAACTGTGTTCTAGATACTATTCTAAATCCTGTACATGCATGAGATAATTTATTCCTTACAGTAAACAGTCTATATGTCCTACACCCATATTGAGAACATCCATGTATAACATAACCGATTGTGCTCAATATGAATAATACTGAGCAAAATAAAAACTGAAGGGGATTAACTTTTTGAGTTAGTGTCATTTTCCTAGTAAAGGTCTTAATACTCACCCCAGGGAAATGGGATATTGCATGATATTAAAGGCATTTGCATTTTTCTAAAGCTCTCCATGACTGAAGAAAAGGCTTTCCACTCAATTAAATCATGAAGCAGAGGATTACACAGCTTGAATCCCAAGATGTAAAGGGTTTGAAAAGAATGCATACAGGTAGGAACTAATTGAAAATTAG